>OX387244.1:146043145-147425020 GCA_947561735.1 Cenchrus americanus | reverse complement strand
GCTCCTGGTCTTGGCCTTTGGTATTCTTCCTCCTCGACTCTTTCGCTTCATGGTTTTTCTGATGCGGATTTCGCTGGTTGCCGAGTCGAGAGGAAGTCTACTTCTGGTTCTTGTCAGTTTCTTGGGTCCTTGTTGGTTTCGTGGTCTTCCCGCAAGTAGTCTAGTGTAGCTCAGTCTACCACCGAGGCGGAGTGTGTGGCAGCCGCGAGATGTTGTTCCCAGCTGTTGTGGATCTCATACACTTTGAGAGACTTTGGTGAGGAGTGCACCCAGATCCCACTTCTTCGTGATAGCACTAGTGCCATAAGCGTAGCGAAAAACCCAGTGCTTCATTCCAGAACCAAACACATAGAAGTGAGGTACCATTTCTTGAGAGATAGTGTGGAGAAAGGGACCATTGTGTTGAGTCATGTCCCTACCCAAGATCAGCTTGCAGACATCTTTACAAAGCCTCTCGACCAAGCTACATTTGTGCGCTTGCGGGGGGAACTTGGGGTTTGTTGCCCTTTCTAGTTGATTCTTGGGTGTTTTATTTTTTGTACCATATGTATCATACCATGTTTAGTTTTATGTATATACATTCTTTGCTTGATGTATAAACCATGGTAGGATAGCCATCTTGTTATATATCATGTTGCATTTGTATCATATTGCATTTTAGGATGATGAGCTTCTTTCATATGCCTTATTTGAGTTTCTTTGGCTACTTGTGAGATATTGGTCATGTGTGTGGAGAAATGGCTATGTGAGGCTATGCTCTTGGAATATCTGAGATATATGTGTTGTGAGATAGCCCTTTTTGAATCAAATGCTAATCATGACTAAATTTGATGAAATGTGCTCCACTCATGTGTAGTAGTGTATCCATGTCATGTTTTGGTGTAAATGTGCCTTTCATGCTTAGATTGTGTTTGGACGTCTCTTTCTTGCTTTTGGGCCAAAGGCCGATATCATTGTGAATGTTTAGCCTATGTTGCATTCTTGGAGGAGCATAAGCTTCTTTTTGCCGCAAAGGCACTTCATGTACCATGAAATGATAATCTTGAAAAGAATTGTGTATGCTTGAAAAATGCTCCATCCATCATGTTTATGCTTAAAATGTCTTATCTTTCACACATGGCTGCAAAACGTGTTGCATGATGTTCACCAGTGGAGAAGTCTCCCCGAAGTGGACACATGGCTCATGAGCTTTGACATGACATGCTTTGCTTTATGGGTGTTTGCAATGATCTTTTGTTAAGAATTTGATATCCTTGTATGATCTCTGGATGATATGCATGTTTTTGGCTAGAATATGACATGGATAGGACTTTAAATTTGAAGTGAGCCATCTTTTGATAAAACTGCTGAAATCTGAAAATTTGCTTTGTCACATGCCTATATTTCCATATATTACTTGTGGCAATGCTTCGACTATGTTATGATCCATATGTGTGCTCTGCGTCTCATTTCTAGCCTTTGACACTAGATTTGGCCTATTTGAGAAACTCATGTAGATGTTTATATGTTTTGTCTTACATTTCTGCATTTTGACTTTGATTCATACATTGTCAACAAGGGGGAGAAGAGGTGAAGTGGTGAGCTTAATGAAAAAATTCAGAAAAATGCATCTAAAATTTGGATGTTTGCATCCACATGTCAGGGGGGCTTTCTTGCTGTTTTCAGTGTGGAGTTTGCGCTTTGCTTGGCTTGTGACCTTTCTTTGCCTTTCTTTGGTTTTGGTCATGAGTTGAGCTTTTTTGTTTTTCTTTCTTCTTACTTTCTCTGAATTTCATTTCGCGTTATGTGTTGTCAATGCACTCATCAAGGGGGAGATTGAGGACCAGGAGCGTCCCGGTGGTCGATGGATGACCGCTCCTTAGTGATGAGTGATTGACAACGGGTGTTGGACTGACTCTTGGCTCAGTGCGCAGGTGTAGGCTGCGGCCTAGTTCGTGTTGTTGCAGGTGAAGAATCGGCATGAAAGGCCTTCAGCCTTGAGGGGCCTCCGGGAGATGGAGAGACAAGTAGGCTCGGTTCGAGGGAGCCGGTGGACGGCGGGACTAGGTGCGGGTCACATGGTGGCGAGACGAGCAAGACGAAGTCATGGACGATCGAGCTGGTGCACGGTCGCGTTCGAGTCAAGAGGCTTGGTGGGAGGCCGGGACGGGCACGCGGGGTTTGGTGGTTTGCCCACAAAACCATCGGAGGACGGTTTCTTGGTTTGGGCCTCCAAACCAAGTCCGAAAACCCAACACGACGGAGATGGGATCCGGGCATGTCGGGAAGCTTCGAAGCGGAGGACACGCGGCGGGATCGCATGGCTTGCGCCGAGAGGACGCGAGGTGCGGCGAAGGTGTGGCCGTCCGACTCGAAGACCCACAAACATTACATAAATGCCCCTGCGTGGGTTGTATCACCAGTAGTTGAGTTAGGGGTAGTCGAGTCATTTCCCGCACCGGCGGGACCCGATATATAAGCCACGAGTGTGTGTGGATGGTTCCCTCTCTCCGCGACTTAGGGTTTCATTTCCTCCCTTCCGTTTCTCTTTTTTCTGGACTATTTTTCTTCTCCATTTTCTCTAGGCTAGCATGAGAGCTTCATGAGAGATTTGTTGAGAGGGATGGATGCTAGGGCGGCATGCTAGACCTTGTGAATCTTTCCTTGTTTGTACAGAAGATTCGGCGTTGTGTTTTTCGTGGTCTTTTTCGTGCTTGTTTTTGGTGCCTTTGTTCTTGGTGTGGTTCCGCGGATTTGAGTGGGTTTCTCCCCGAATTTCTTTGAGGGAAACATGGATGGATGTCTTGTGCATCTTTGGGATTGATCTTGTGCCCTCAAACGCCGGGATACCAGTTCAATTCAAGGATTTTAGGTCGGAGCTCTAGTTTTTGGTGGTGGTCAAAGGATCCGCGATTCCCGGTGATTTAAGGAGTTAGGAGGCAAAATTTTTGGGGTATAGCATCCTTGTTTGACGCTTATCATGTCCCCAAACCCTTGTCTCAATAGCTTCTACAGTTTGGGAGATCCGGTGATGGATTGGAGGTGTTGACTTTCGGGGTCGAGCTGTTTTTGGTTCAGTCCGCAAGGTGCAGACGGTCCGCGAGGGGCTGGCGGACGGTCCGCGCGCGCTGTTCCTCGCGTGTTCTTCGTGTTCTTGCTCGCCTTCGTTTTCGATCCATTGTGATTTCGAGTTTTGGTTGGGCGAGGTTTTGGACGGTCCTCGTGTGCCGGGCGGACAGTCCGCGGGTGCCTGGCGGACAGTCCGCGTGCTCCCCGCGGACGGTCCGTTTTTCGGGGTTCGCTACTGGAGGTTCTGTTGGCTTTAACGGACAGCCCGCGGTCCAGGCTGGACGGTCCGCGGTACCTTAGCGGACAGTCCGCGGTACCATAGCGGACAGTCCGCGTGGCTCGTGTGGACAGTCGCCCCTCCTGGCCGGACAGTCCGCCAGAGCCAGGCTGCTTTGTTCCTTAGTTCGATTCCTCCCTCCTTCTTTCGTGCTTCCGCGAATGCTTCAAGGAATCGTTCCTAAGACTTAAGGTTGATCCATAACCTTGTTGTCTTGGCGGTTGGTGTGTGATTCGATCCATCGCTCATGTGTGACCGGGATTTGTCTAGGGTATAGGCCTGGTTCTTTGAGAAGAATTTTTACCGGCTCCTATTCACTCCCCCCTCTCTAGTCGCCATCCGATCCTTCATCTTCTCCTCCATAGCAATCGCATTTTCGTTCTCGACACCGCCGACTTGCACTCGCGCGCCCTGGACCTGGTCCATGCCGTGGGTCATGAGGGCGTACAGAAGACACTCCAGCGCCTCTGTGCGGAGTTCTACATCCCACACGACAAGCGTCTCGTCCAGGACCATGTACGGACATGCGCGACATGCCAGCACAACAAGACCCAGACGCTCCAGCCGGTTGGCCTGCTGGAGCCCCTTGAGGTGCCTTCCCAGGTCTGGGCGGACATCTCCATGGACTTCATCGAGAGGTTTCCTAAGGTCCACGAGCGCTCGGTGATCCTGACGGTGGTGGACCGATTCTCGAAGTACGCACACTTCATCCCACTAAGCCACCCGTACACGGCCGCCTCCGTCGCCCGCGCCTTCTTCGACGGGGTCGTCCGCTTGCACGGCTACCCGAGTTCCATCGTTAGTGATCGGGACCCGGTCTTCACCAGCCGCCTATGGAGGGACCTTGTCAAGCTGTCTGGTGTACAGCTTCGCTTCAGCACGGCATTCCACCCCCAGACGGATGGCCAGTCGGAGGTGGTCAACAAGGGGATCGCCATGTACCTCCGTTGTGCGACTAGCGACCGCCCACGAGCCTGGGTGGACTGGCTTTCTTGGGCAGAGTATTGTTACAACACTTCATATCACACGGCGTTCCGCGCGACGCCGTTTGAGGTGGTGTACGGCCGACCCCCGACACCTCTCCATCCCCATGCGCCAGGCACTGAGGCATCGAAGGAGGCCTCTCAGCTACTCTAAGACTGCGACTCCTTCATCGCCGACACCAGGGAACGGCTCCTTCAAGCTCGCAACTATGCCAAGCACTACTACGATCGTTGTCATCGCGAGCTGGAATTTGCCGTTGGGGATTGGGTTTGGCTGCGCCTCCTGCATCGCCCGACTCAGTCCTTGGAGCCGCGGGCAAAATGGAAGCTCGGCCCTCGCTATACGGGGCCATTACGCATTGTCGAGCGCATCGGGCAGGTGGCCTATCGCTTGGCATTACCGGAAGGCGCTCTTCTCCATGACGTCTTCCACGTCGGCTTGCTGAAGCCCTTCTACATCGCTCCACCGCCAGCGCCCCCTTCTCTCCCGACTCTCGAGGAGGGCCGCCTGGTGTCCATTGCTGCGAAGGTACTACAGGCTCGGCGCACGCTAGACTCTTGGGAGCTGCAGGTCGAATGGGAGGGCGAGCCTGACAAGGAGATCACCTGGGAACCGCTCCAAGACTTCAAGGCGCGTTTTCCTGCATTCCAGCTCGATGACGAGCTGTTTGTGGAGTAGGGGAGAGATGTTACGGGCCAGCAACACCAGGGCCCGGCGAGGCCAGGGGTGGTGGGGCCCCTCAGGCCCATCACCTATTTCCGCCGCTGTTTCCGTAATCGTGGCTAGTTAGTTTTCTTTTCGTAGATGGATTACTTTCCTTAGATATTTTTTTATTTGGCGATATATACTCCCGAACTGGGAAGGATTGAATAAGTTGGCAATCAATCTGATTGCTGGCCTCAAGGGCCAACCCTAGACCCCTCAACTCCTCCCCTCGCGCTACAGTAACAGTGAGTACTATAGCGCTACAGTAACCGCGAGTACTGTAGTGTCGCCCCTCTTCTTCTTCCTGCGATCACGGCGCACCAGCGCCGCCGTCGTCAACCGCCTCTACCTCCTTCCCACTCGTACTTCCTGCGAGAGATCCCCGGTAGGGCTAGGAACCCTATCAGCCGTTCCTCCTTGGCGGTGCCGTGTCCTCCTCCATGCCCCGAGGAGACTCGGAAACCGAGTGCCTCCTCGAAGACGTCATCGAAGATGTCTTGGATGAAGATGACCCCTTCTTTTTGGTGAAGAGACTTGTGGTTTTCTTCCACATGATTGCATCACACTTCTCTCCACTAAAATTTCGGGTTGCAACCGAACTAGGCACTTAAAAACTTACTTCGGAATGTGGACTTTGAGTGGATTAAGGGTGTGAATTGATTGAGCTATCAAGCTAGGGAAGGTTGTGAAGGACCGATTAGGCGACCAGAGAGGGGGGGGGAGTGAATGGGAGCCGATAAAAATTCTTCTCAAGAACTTGGCCTATGCCCCCAAATCACTTCCGAAGAATCTCGCACACACTTGTCAAGATCACGTAGTCACAACGGACCTACTGACCCGAGGAACAAGTTAGATCAAGCCTAAGAACAAAGCGGAAGCAAGCGCCAAACGAACCGAGAGAAAAATCTAGCGCGAGGCAAACTGCAGCAGAAATTGTCGGTACTACGGGCCCCAGGTCGGTACTACCGATATGGGCTTAATGGCACCTAAAAACCAGGTTATCGGTACTACCGGCACTGGGTCGGTACTTCCGACTATCGGTACTACCGACCCTGTGTCGGTACTACCGATAAGGACTCTCTGGCAGCTGAAAATCAGGTCATCGGTACTACCTGCACTGTGTCGGTAGTACCCCCCCTAAAAATCAGCCCGCGAAAAGCACCAAACTTTCGATCGACGGAACTCCCAACCCACTTAGAGTCTTGAGACTAAATTTGGGGGAGATGTTAAGCACCCCTACGTGAGATTATACCCCAAAAATCTCGTCTCCAAACCCACCAAAACACCGGGAATCGCGGATGACACGAGCTCAAGTTCTACTCACGAGTTCATCCAAAGAATCACGAATCTAGGACGATTTGAGGAGTTTGGGGGCAAGAAATCACTGGGAAAAGAGGCACAAGGCACTCATGGATCAATCCCCCAAACAAATCCGAGCCAAAACCGTCTAGAAAACGAGAATCTAGACGAACACGAAAATAGCACAAAAATGACTCCGAAAATCATCACGGGAACCACAACGCCGAATCTTCTATACAAACCAGGAAAGATTCACAAGGTCTAGCATGCCGCCCTAACATCCATCCCTCTCAACAAATCTCTCATGAAGCTCTCATGCTAGCCTAGACAAGAAATCGAGAAGAAAATGTCTAAGGAAAATGAGAAATGGGAGGGGGAAATGAAACCCTAGATCGCAGAGAGAGAGAGCCATCCACCCACACATGGCTTATATATCTGGTCCCACCGATGTGGTAAATGACTCGACTACCCCTAACTCAACTACTTGCGATACAACCCATGCAGGGGCATTTATGTAATGTTTGTGGGTCTTGCCATCGGACGGCCACGCCTTCGCCGCACCCCGCGTCCTCCCGACGCAAGCCATGCGATCCCGCCGCGTTTCCTCCGCTTCGAAGCTTCCTGACACGCCCGGATCCCGTCTCCGTCGTATTGGGCCTTCGGACTTGGTTTTGAGGCCCAAACCAAGAAACCGTCCTGCGATGGTTTGTGGGCAAACCACCAAACCCCGCGTGCTTGGCTCGGCCTCCCGCCAAGCCTCTTGACTCGACCGCCACCGTGCACCGGCTCGATCATCCACGACTTCGTCTTGCTTGTCTCGCCACCATGTGGCCCGCACCTAGTCCCACTGTCCACAAGGTCCCTCGAACCGAGCCTACTTGTTTCTCCATCTTGCGGAGTCCCCTCAAGGGTGAAAACCTTTCGCGCCCGTTCTTCACCTGCAACAACACGAACTAGGCCGCAGCCTACACCTGCGCACTGAGCCAAGAGTCAGTCGAACACCCGTTGTCAATCACTCATCACTGAGGAGCGGTCATCCATCGACCACCGGGACGCTCCTGGTCCTCAATCTCCCCCTTGATGAGTACATTGACAACACACAACGCGAAATGAAATTCAGAGAAAGAAAGTAAGAAGAAAGAAAAACAAAGAAGCTCAGCTCTTGACCAAAACCAAAGAAAGGCAAAGAAAGGTCACAAGCTGAGCAAAGCACAAACTCCACACTGAAAACAACAAGAAAGCTCCCCCCGAGCAAATGCAAGCTCTCCTTGAACATGTGGATGCAAACTTCCAAATTTTAGATGCATTTTTCTGAATTTTTCATTAAGCTCACCTCTCCCCCCCCTTGTTGACAATGTAGGAATCAAGGTGAAAATGCATGAATGTAAGACAAAGCGTATAAACATCTACATGAGCTTCTCAAATAGGCCAAATCTAGTGTCAAAGGCTAGAAGTGAGACAAAGAGCACACATATGGGTCATAGCATAGTCAAAGCATTGCCACAAGTAATATATGGAAATATAGGCATGTGACAAAGCAAATTTTCAGATTTGAGCAGTTTTATCAAAAGATGGCTCACTTCAAATGTAAAGGCCTATCCATGTCATATTCTAGCCAAAAACACGCATATCATCCAGAGATCATACAAGGATATCAAATTATTAACAAAAGATCATTGCAAACACCCATAAAGAAAAGCATGTCATGTTAAAGCTCATGAGCCATGTGTCCACTTCGGGGAGACTTCTCCACTGGTGAACATCATGCAACATGTTTTGCACCCATGTGTGAAAGATAAGACATTTTAAGCATAGACATGATGGATGGAGCATTTTTCAAGCATACACACTTCTTTTTAATATTAATTCATTTCATGGTACATGAAGTGCCTTTGCGGCAAAAAGAAGCTTATGCTCCTCCATGAATGCAACATAGGCTAAACATTCACAATGATATCGGCCTTTGGCCCAAATGCAAGAAAGAGACATCCAAGCACATCTAAGCAGGAAAAGCACATTTTTGACCAAAACGTGACATGGATACACTACTACACATGAGTGGAGCACATTTCATTAGATTTAGTCAAGATTAGCATTTGATTCAAAAAGGCTATCTCACAACACATATATCTCAAATATTCCAAGAGCATAGCCTCTCATAGCCATTTCTCCACACACATGACCAATATCTCACAAGTAGCCAAAGAAACTCAAATAAGGCATATGAAAGAAGCTCGTCATCCTAAAATGCAATATGATACAAATGCAACATGATATATAATAAGATGGCTATCCTACCATTGTTTATACATCAAGCAAAGCATGTATATACATCAAAGGAAACATGGTATGATACATATGGTACAAAAGTAAATCCCCCAAGAATCAACTAGAAAGGGCAACAAACCCCAAGTTCCCCCCGCAAGCGCACAAATGTAGCTTGGTCGAGAGGCTTTGTGTTGACGGTGAAAATCTGTCAACCTAGCCATGAGTTTACCTTCGGTGTTGGCATAACTTTTATAACTTATCCATTGGTACTAACCCCCGTGGTATAACAAGTTCACGTGTGCATGTCGGTTTTGGAGTTTAGTGTTTATGCAGGATTTTGGCGTTGAATGCAAGACTTTCGGGATAAGTTCATCAAGCACCTTATGACAAGACCTTGAAGCCCATACAAGTCATGCAATGAAGCAAACTTAACTCCAAGAAGCCAGGGACTTGATCCGAGAAGATGACAAGCTCCGAGGACCTGACCAGAAAAGTGTTTAATCTTGCAAGACAAGGAGTTATACCCAATTCGGAGAGAAACTGACAACATGGACCTATATGCAGAAGGGGAAACATCCAGGAAGCAAGGGAACCGACGTAGAGCAAAGGAGACCTCGGGCTGGGCCTGGATGGGCCCAGGCTGGTCGGCCCAGCCCTGTCCAGGGCCCGTTTGCCCCCTCCTTTGCCCTAGCCGCCATTCAAGTTATGTATAACCCCCAGACCGAGAGCCACGCATAAGACAATTCGTCATCGGCCGCCGAGGAGCAGAGAAGAGAGGGACACCATCTCGGAGAGGAGAGTGTCGAGCTAGTTGACTAGGGTTTCCCTAGCCGACGTGGGAACCTTGCACGGAAGACCACGTCGGAGTTCCCGGAGCTAGAAGCAAGATCAAGGAAGGATCCCAGTGGTGATCTTGGTTATGTATCATTGTTATAGTTGAATTATCAAGTTGAATCTTTTCCTAGCGATCAAGTGTTTCCTCGAAGATTTCGTTTTTCGATCGGCTTTGCTTATTCCAATTATATTCTCGAGATAGATTACTTAGGGTGTTCTTGTATCCGCGGTGGCTAGAGGTACACGCCGGATCTTTTGAAAGAATCTCTACTTGTCTTTTGACTCGCCCTAGACTCCCCGCATGAGTAGGGATACGTTGTGACAGAACATGGGTTCCGAAATGCGGATGTTTTCGGATTTGGACGGGAAACCATGATTTAAAGAGGCTTCTAATAAGATTCGATTTGCTACTTCTTTTTTTGCTTGGAACTTAAACAAAAGGCTTACCTCGATCTCTCTAGATCGGTTTATCTACCCAATCTTACTTTGTTATCTCCGGTCTTTAGTAGATTAGATTAGTTTCATTTCTTTTACCTAGATGCATTAGGGTTTCTTTTACCGAAGATTGGAGTTACTTGCCTTCACTAGATCAACTTTTGCGTCACACATTTGTTCCACGGATTCGATACCTTGGGTTCAGCACTCAAGGGAAGAAGGGTCCCTTGACTACGATGGGAGACTTGTCCAATTGCAAGTCATAAACGAACTTTGATATAACTATTAACCGCCAACAAGCCCCTTTTTCTGGCGCCGTTGCAGGGGAACAAGTGATCAAGATTTGATTTTTTATTGCCTTTTTGTAATTTTCGGTTTTCTTTTTGTTTTTCTTTTTTGCATCTACTCAACTTTGATCATCCTCAAAATACATCTATTCTAGTTTGTCTAACCCTAGTTTTTATAGATTTGTTTTTACTTTCTAGTTTTTGCATACTTTGTTTATTGCTAACCCTAACATGAGATGGACGGCTACCTCTCCAACAAACCCGATAATTTTGTGGATGATCCTGTCGGGGACAGCCCTGGGGGTCCCCTTAAACAAATGGGCAAATCCCACTTAAAACCTGCAAAAAACCAAGGGTAAGCGCATGTTGCTTAAGCGCGCACATGGAGCACGGCCCACGCCGCGGTGGCCCCGGCGGCCCACCGAGGCGGCCCACTCAAAGATCCCCTCGAGCAGGCTCCGCCTCGCTCGAGGGCGCACACCTCCCTCGAGTGTGCTCCGCCCCGTTCGAGGGCGCACACCTCCCTCGAGTGTGCTCCGCCCTCGCTCGAGGGTCCACGCCGCCCCCGAGCAGACTCCGCCTCGCTCGAGGGCGCTCCGCACGCGCACGCCCATTCCCGTACGCGGGTACGGGCATTTAATGCTCTGACAACAGCGGGGCGGCGCCATCATGCGCACGGGACTCATGCCCCGCATCGTTGCACCAACTCCCTAGGAGGGAACCCATCCCCGCCACTGTGGGGGACTGTGCGACGTGGCCGGTGCTAGCCCCGTGACGCCGCGCCGCCTACTCCCGTACGGCTAACGCGCCGAGCCCTCGAAGGGGGGCCGGCCACACCCTCGAAATGCTTTCTCGTGACTTTGTAGGGCCAGGTCGTGATGTTAGGCCGGCGGGGCGCCATCCCTGCCATTGTTAAGGGCAGGCGGCCGCCCCCGCGCGTACAACCCCGCGCCGGGCACTGTGGTAACAGCTCCGGCGCTGTGAAGCATGAGGGAACGGGACGCCGCCATGCCTGCCACTGTATCCCGTGCGGATCGACGTCAGCAACCCCCACGAGCCCGCCAGGGGACATCACGGCCATCCACTGCACTCCTACCCTCGAAGCTACCACTGTTCGGGTACAAGATACGCCATGATGGCCAGATCGTGGCAAGGTCCGTCAAGGCGGCCGCCTACTCTACGGTGCGGCGCACCATACTTCCCCATGTAGCTGAATAGTGCGGCATGCATGTAATTCGCCCTCTCCTTGGCCTATAAAAGGAAGGCGAACTCCCCCGCCGCAGGGGTCAAGGAACACGAGACAACAGACAACATACGACACACCACACACTCGCTTTCCAATTCTCCCACAGCATCTTCAGCCACTTCACCGGGGACTTGGAGGCCACGCTTCCTCTCCCGCCTTGCTTGTAGCAGCCCCACTACAGGCACCCCGGTGCTGAGCAATATAGTGCCCCGACCACACCACTGCTGGACGTACAGCCCCTCGGCCGGAACCCGGATAAAACTCTGTCTCTGATTACTTGGCATCGACCATTGAGGGATAGACCTTGGCGCTTATTACTGGTTAGTGTCGGGACCACATTCCGCACCGACAGTTGGCGCCCACCGTGGGGCAAGCGAGCGCCTAAGGTCAATCCACCGTCAACTCCCTCCATGGTGATCCGCACCGAGTACCGCGGTACGCGCAACTCCATGGGCAGCTCGGATCCCCTCCCCGCTCGGAAGCCTGAATTTTCAGGCCACGGGGAACGGCTACCAGATGCGCCTCACCAACCGCGAGGAACTTCGTGCGCGACGCCAAGCCGGGTCCGCCCCGGTCGCCGCTGCGCGCGTCGCCACGACGCAAACACCCACCGACATGGATGCCGCGGGCCCGTCGGTGTCACGGCGTCGCCGCCGCTCCGCCGGCGTTCACGCCGGCGCGCGGTCGGAGCGGCGCCAAGCCGAACGCGCCGCCTCCCAACGCGGCGCGCCCGTCAGCACGACGACCGCCACCCCGGCAGGGGAGCGCGCGGTCTCCGGGCCGCGCTTCCCCATCGCTCTGCGTGGCGCCATGACAGCCTACAACGCCAACGTCAACACCACGATGCGCAGGGTTCCCCCTGGCCGTCACGTCTTCATCGCCAGGGACCCTAGCGCCTCCGCCGGCGACGAGTCGTCCCTAGGCTCTCTCGAAGCGTTGCCACCCGCCAACCTACATGGGTACGCGGAGTGGGACTTTTCCGGCGTGCCGGACCCGGTAATGTATAGGCGTTTTCTTGACGCCATGGACTACTGGTTCGGCTGCTCCGACGACTCCAGCACCGGGAGCTATGACCCAGCGCGGGAATGCTGCGTTGTCATCGCCAACGACCCAGCAAACGCCACCGGCGCAGCGGGCGCCGGCGACGGAGAAGTTACGCCCGCCCCAGGGATCGCTCCGCGCCTGGCGGGGGGACCGAGCACCCCTGCTGGGGCCGACATTGACGCGCAGTTAGCCCAAGCCCGCGAACTCGAAGCCAAGCTGGCGGAGGAGTATCGGACGGTGCGGTTTCTCCGCGCCTCCATGGCGGGGGAAGCCTCTGCGTGCGGCGAACGCACGAGGGAGCCGGGCATACAGGCCCGCGACCGCATCAACGCCGACTTCAACGTCGACAACCCGGACACGCCTCTGCGAGCGAGCCAGAAGCTTATTGCCGCCGCAACGCTGCTGCGGGCCATGCCAGCCCCCTCAACGCCTGAGGCGCGAAACCTGCACCGCGAGGTGCAGGCGCTCATCGAGCAAGCGGTCGTCCAACAGGCCGAGAGCTCGGTGTCCCGCATCCGCCAACAGGGGGACGCACCAGGCGATGGGGGTGCGCAGGGGGCCGAGCCCTTGGTGCACGCAGGCGGAGCGGCAGAGCGACCCGCCAACCCGGGACGCACACCGGCTAAAGAACGGCTCCTCGACACGCGTAGGGCGCGGGACGGCGACGCCCGCAACGTCATCAATGCTGGGCAGACGAGCAAGGCGGATGCGCGAGCGGCGGCAGGCTACCACCCTCGGTGGGGTGGACGCTACGACAGCGATGAAGACCGCTCTCCGACGCCGGAACCCCCGGGGACCCGTGTGTTCAGCCGGGAGATCCGCGCGGCGGCCTTCCCCCCAGCGCTTCCGCCAGCCCACGACCATCGTCAAGTATAATGGGGAAACGGATCCCCGCGTGTGGCTCAACGATTACCCCCTAGCATGCCAGCTGGGCGGGGCTACCAGCAACGAGGTCATCATTCGCAACCTCCCCCTGCACCTCGGCGATTCAGCCCGGACGTGGCTCGAGCATCTACCGGCCAGTCAGATCCATAACTGGGATGATTTGGTCCGCACGTTTGTGGGCAACTTCCAGGACATGTACGTGCGCCCTGGGAATTCCTGGGACCTGCGCTCCTGCACCGAGAAGCCCGGCGAGTCACTCCGGGACTTCATACGGCGCTTCTCCAAGCGCTGCACGGAGCTCCCAAGCGTGGCGCAATCTGAGATTGTGCACGCCTTCCTCGAGGGCACCACGTGCCGGGATCTTGTGCGAGAGTTGGGGCGCATCCCGCCTGCGGACTCAAACGAGTTGTTCGACATCGCCACCAGCTTCGCCTCAGGTGAAGAGGCCGTGGGGCCGATCTTCGACGGCAAGAAGGGCAAGTGCTCGGACGGCGCGCCCGCGGAGGGCAGCAAGTCCAGGGAGCCCCACTGGAAGGACAAGCGGGGCAAGAAAGGGAAGAAGCCGCGACGGCGATGACGCCGAGGCCCTTGCTGTTGACCCGACTCGACAGGACCCTCAACCGGCCCCTCGAGGTCCGGGGGTGTTCGATGACATGCTGAAAAAGCCATGTCCATACCACAAGACCCAGGTGAACCACACCCTCGAGCAATGCGATGTGCTCAAGAAGTTCTACGGCCGCGCCGCCGCAAAGGACGCGGAGGCCAAGAAGGACGGAGGAGATGGCGACGCCGGCGGCTTCCCCGCCGTAGAGAACGTGTTCCTCATCTTCGGGCGACCAACCATCGACATGTCGAGCCGCCAGCGCAAGCGGGAGCGGCACGAGGTCCTCGCCGCGGAGAAGGCGCCTCCCTCCTTCCTTGACTGGTCGGAGGATGCCATCACCTTCAGCCGTGAAGACCACTCGAACCGCATCCCTAACCCGGGCCAGTACCCACTGGTGGTCGACCCGATCATTGGGAACGCGCGGTTCTCAAAGGTCCTGATGGACGGAGGCAGCAGCCTCAACATCCTCTACGCGCACACGCTGCGCCTGCTGGGGATCGGGTTGGACCGAGCCGCGGCCCGGAAGCACGACGCCGTTCCATGGCGTCGCGCCGGGCAAGCGCGTCCAGCCGATCGACCTGCCGGTTTGGTTCGGCACTCCGAGCAATTTCCGCAAGGAAATGCTCACCTTCGAGGTGGTGGGGTTCCGGGGCGCCTATCACACCATACTTGGGCGGCCCTGCTACGCCAAGTTCATGGCCGTCCCCAACTACACCTACCTCAAAATGAAGATGCCGGGACCAAACGGTGTCATCACCGTGGGCTCGACCATCGAGCACGCGTTCGACTGCGACGTCGAATGTGTGGAGCACACGGAAGCACTGGCGCTAGACGAAGCGCTGGTGACCACCTTGGAGAAAATGGTCAACGAAGACCTCGACTCCACCAACAAGCACGCCGGCAATTTCGAGGCCGCGGAGCAGACCAAGGAGGTGCCCCTCGACCCTGCTGCCCCCGAGGGCAAGGCGTTGAGGGTCAGCTCCACCCTCGACCTGAAATAGGAAGTGGTGCTCGTCGACTTCCTCCGCGCCAACGCTGACATCTTCGCGTGGAGCCCCTCGGACATGCCAGGCATCCCAAGGGAGGTCGCCGAGCACTCCCTTGACATTCTACCTCACTCCCGCGCCGTACAACAACGGCTCCGCCGCTTCGACGAGGAGCGGCGGTGGGCGATCGGAGCGGAGCTGCGGAAGCTTCTCAAGGCCGGGTTCATCAAGGAAGTATTCCACCCTACGTGGCTAGCCAATCCTGTACTAGTAAAGAAACAGAATGGGAAATGGCAGATGTGTATAGACTACACTAGTCTTAATAAAGCATGTCCTAAAGTTCCTTTTCCTTTGCCACGTATCGATCAAATTGTTGATTCAACAGCCGGGTGTGAGCTACTTTGCTTCCTTGATGCCCACTCCGGGTACCACCAAATCAAGATGAAGGAGTCCGACCAGCTCGCAACTTCATTCATCACGCCGTTCGGGATGTTTTGTTACGTCACGATGCCGTTCGGCCTCCGGAACGTAGGTGCAACGTACCAACGCTGCATGCAGCACGTTTTCGGAGACCACATCGGGCGGACCGTCGAGGCGTACGTAGACGACGTCGTCGTGAAAACCAAGAAGGCGGACGACCTGGTTGGCGACCTCAACATCGTGTTCGGCTGCCTACGGGCCAACGGGGTAAAATTGAACCCCGAAAAATGTGTCTTTGGTGTGCCGCGGGGCATGCTCCTAGGATACATAGTATCCCAGCGAGGCATCGAGGCCAACCCCGAGAAGGTTGCAGCCTTCGAGCGAATGGGTCCAATTCGAGACCTCAAAGGGGTACAAAAGTTGCTGGGGTGCCTTGCCGCCTTGAGCCGCTTCATCTCGCGGCTCGGCGAGAAAGGCTTGCCCCTCTACCGCCTCCTCAAAAAGCATGAGCACTTCTCCTGGACCGCCGAGGCCCAGGATGCGCTCGACAAGCTGAAGGCGTCCTTGACCCACGCCCCGATCCTCACACCGCCGCAGGATACCGAACCTCTGCAACTCTACGTGGCCGCGACCACCCAGGTGGTCAGCGCCGTAATCGTGGTAGAGCGCACGGAGGAAGGGCACACCCTGCAGGTCCAGCGGCCGGTGTACTACATCAGTGAAGTCTTGTCCGACACCAAGACACGCTACCGTCAAGTCCAGAAGCTGCTGTACGCGGTGGTCCTTGCACGACGCAAGCTTCGCCACTACTTCGAGGCCCACCCTGTCACGGTGGTCTCCTCCTTCCCGCTGGGGGAGATCATCCGCAATCCAGATGCGGCGGCCAGGATCGCCAAGTGGTCAGTGGAGCTGATGGGCGAGACGCTCGCCTACGCCCCGCGCAAGGCCATCAAGTCCCAGATCCTGGCGGATTTCGTCGCTGAGTGGACAGACACGCAACTGCCGCCGCCACAGATCCAGGCAGAGTGCTGGACTCTGTATTTCGACGGCTCGGTGATGAAGACCGGGGCGGGCGCGGGCCTGCTCTTCGTGTCACCCCTCGGGGAGCACATGCGGTACGCAGTACGTCTCCACTTCCCAGCATCAAACAACATGGCTGAGTACGAGGCCCTCCTTTGCGGCCTCAAGATCGCCATCGAGATAGGCGTCAAGAGGGTCGACGTGCGGGGGGATTCGCAGCTCGTGATTGACCAAGTCATGAAAAATGCGAGCTGCCACGACGACAAGATGGAAGCGTACTACAAGGCCGTGCCAGCCCTCGAGGACAAGTTCTACGGCATCGAGCTCAATCACGTGCCCCGCCGGTACAACGAGGAGGCGGACGAGCTCGCCAAGATCGCGTCCGGGCGGATCACCGTCCCCCCGAACGTTTTTGCCCAAGATATCGCCCAGCCCTCCGTCACCCTCGAGCCGCACCCCTCGAACCACGCGGAACCCTCGGGGGCTCCCTCCAATCCGGCAGGCGCGGAGCCATGGATGAGGACCCCTCGAACGAGGCGTATGTGCTCTCCCTCCTCGAGGGGTACGGCGCCGATGAGGCCGATGTGATGGATGTCGAGCCAGCCCCCATCAGGGCAGATTGGCGCGACAAGTATGTCGCCTGGATGGCTCGAGGGGAACTCCCCTCGGACCGGTCCGAGGCCAGGCGCATCGCCAGGATGGCCAAGTCTTTTGCCCTCATCGACGGCGAGCTGTACAAGTGCGCCGCTTCCGGCATCCTGCAGCGATGCGTGCCCATCCCGGAGGTGCCCATCCCGCACCCTCGTAGGCAATGCGTTGTGCAGACATGGCCTTTCGCCCTATGCGGGCTGGACATCGTTGGGCCCCTGCGAAAGGCGCCCGGGGGCTTCACCCACTTGTTGGTTGCAATTGACAAATTTTCCAAGTGGGTAGAAGTACGCCCCATTACGAATCTCAGGGCAGAGCAAGCGGTGGCGTTCTTCACCGACATCGTCCATCGTTTTGGAGTGCCAAACTCCATCATCACCGACAACGGGTCCCAGTTCACGGGCAGGAAATTCCTGGAGTTCTGCGACAAATTCCACATCCGTGTGGATTAGGCAGCGGTGGCACACCCACAGACCAACGGCTAAGTAGAACGTGCCAATGGCACGATCCTACAAGGCCTTAAACCCAGAATTTTCGACCAGCTGAATAAGTCCGGTCGAAAATGGCTCCAGGAATTTCCTGCGGTCGTGTGGAGCCTAAGGACCACCCCAAGATAGGCCACTGGGTTCACCCCGTTTTTTCTAGTCCATGGCGCGGAGGTCGTCCTCCCCACGGACTTAGAGTATGGGTCACCCAGGGTACAAGGCTACGACGAGAATGCCAACAAGTGAGCCCGCGAGGACTCACTGGACCAGCTGGACGAAGTGCGCCTCGTGGCCTTGACGCACTCCGCAAGATACCAGCAGTCCCTCAGGCGCTACCAGGCACGGAAGATACGCAGGAGGGACTTCAGCGAGGGGGATTTGGTCCTAAGGCTACTCCAAGACAACCGAGGACGCCACAAGCTATCACCTCCGTGGGAGGGGCCCTACGTCGTAGTGAAGGTGCTCAAGCCCGGCACGTACAAGCTAGCCAACGAGGACGGCGAAGAACTCACCAACGCTTGGAACATCCAACAGCTACGTCGCTTCTATCCCTAGCTAGGATTTACAAGTTTTTTATTGTAAATCACGCGCCCAACACCCTAGTTGGCGACAACCATGTAAACATCACCAGTTCAATAAAAAGGGCAACTCGGCTTTCCCCTGAAACCCAAGTTACCCTCGGGGGCTACTACGGGGGGCATCTCCCCACAAAAAATGGTCCCATTTTTTCGCAAAAAACCCACGCGCGCTAAGCATGTTTCCACTTCGGCCTCGAGCAAAATTCGAACAGGGCGCAGGCAGCCTAGCGGAAAGGACGCGCGAGCCAGAGATAGCCTACGCCTCCGCGAGGATACGGCCCTTCTCTCTTGCCTCCGGCCCAGCAGGCTGCTCGCGAAAATTGAACTTCCCGAACTAGAATTTACTCAGGAAGAAGGAGAAACAAAAAAGCGCAATAAAGTAAAGAACGCCATTTCACTTTCACAAGTGTTTGAAACAAAACGAATTGTCCATTTACATGGCCACACGGCCCGTACACTAACACAAAAACAAAAAAGGGCTTGGCGCCCGGCAATCTTCAGGCTGGCGGAGCATCGGCGTCAGCGGCATCCGGGAACAGAAACTCCTCGAAAGCCTCGGCGAGCGCCCCGGCGGTGTCAGCGGCTAACGTGTCCACACCCTCCATCGCCACCTCGTCCTCGACGCCCTCGGGGACGATGTAACCCTCCGCCACAGCCTCGAAGTTGATCTCGTAATGAGATCGCACCACCCTGAGGGCCTTCTGGACGCCGAGGTGCAGCGCCCGGCGCATGCGCCTAGTGACGTGCCCACCGAGGGCGCGCAGGCGGCTAGCCAGCGAGCTCCCAGCCTGCGTCTCGCCCTCCTCCACGGCCTGGCAGGTCTCGAGGGCCGCAGAGCGCAGCTCCAATAGTTCCTGCTCGGAGGAGTTGTAGGAGGCCTGCAGCGCCTCGGCACGCTCGGTCGCGTGCCCCAGAGCGGTGCGCAGGCCTGAAAGTTGCCAGTAAGAGGGGGATCAGAAAAGGGGGCGAACCCTCTAAGGGAAAATCAGCAAAACAAAAGACAAAACAGTGACCTACCTCCGACTTGTTTCCTCTCCACCTCGAGCGCGCTGCGCTCGGCCTCGACCGCCTGCTGAAGGCCGCTGACGGCCTCGCTCTGCTCCTGGAGGGCCAGCTTCTGGCTCGCGCTCGTGATGCTGAGCACCACCAGTTCGCCCTCGAGCTTCGAGAACTCCGCGTTCTGCCCCTCTAGCGACTTCTGCGCCGCCTCGCGAGCGACGCGCTCCTGCTCGAGCGCCGACCGGCGTCGGCAAGAGCAGCCGCCCTCGCTCCGCCGGAGCTGCCCCTCAGCCCCCTGGCGGGCGGTACGTTCCTGCAGGAGCCGGTCCTCCGCGATGGCGAGCGCCGCAACCTTGGCATCGAGGGTGGCCTTCAGTTCGACGGCCTCCTTGGCCTTCTGCTCGGCCGCACGCGCCCTCTCCTCGGCCCTCGGCTCGCCGGGCCTCGCGCCCCCGAGCAACGAATGGAGCTCCAGGTTGTCGTTGCGGACGGCGACCACCTCCGCCTCCCAGTTGGCTGCCAAGGTGCGCATCCTCTCCAGGTCCGCCCGCGCCTGCAGCAGCGCCTCATCCCGGTCGATGAGGGCCGTGCGGACCCTCTCGAGGGTGGAGGGGCGCGCCTCGGCCTGCCCCTCGCTCTCTTGGAGCCTGGTCGCATAGGGCCTCCGCCCGCACGACGGCGCCCACCGTGCGGGGTCCTCAAGGCGTCGGCAAGCGCGTCGAAGGCGACGCACCGCTCCCGGAGCCGGCAGAGCTCGGCGCTCATCTGATCGAAGGCGCCGTACTTGTCGCGGGCGCGGTGCTCGAGTTCCTGCCGCCAACAAATCGAAACCAGTAAGCGACGCACTGCAAGGACCGAGCGTGAAGACGAAAAAATCACAGAAAAATAGACGACGACGCCTCACCTGGAAGACGCGCCTCGTTCAACGCTTGGTTGAGCGCGGCGCCGTGGTCGCGGAGCTCTCCCCACAGCTCCTTCTCCTCCTGGGCGTCGGCGAAGGCGGGTAAATCGCCAACGCGCCGCTCTCCCGGGGCGGAGCGGCCGGCGCGAGAAGAAGAGGCCTCGACACCGTGCCCTCGGCCTCCAGCCACCTTGTGGCCGTCCCGCCGCCTCACAAGAGCCCCCTCCTGGGACTCGGGGGACGGCGTGGGGAAGCTCACCCACTGGTCCCACCCGGGCGGCGGGGAGTCGTCGTCCGGGGTCTCCACCACCACCGCCGGGAGCCGCCGGCGGGTGCGCCCCCGCCGCGCCTCCACCGACGCCTCCGCCCGCGCCTCCGTGGCCGCGGGCTCTCGCCGCGGCCGCCGCGGCCACCGCCCGCGGCCGCCATCGCGACCGGGTGCCGCCGGGCCGCGCCTCTACCACGACCGGCGCCCGCCGCTCCTCGACGGCCGCCGGCCGTGGCGCGGCGGCGGAACCACCGGCCGCGGCCTCGAGGCCTCGCCGCGTTTTGCGAGCCCTCGCCCGCCGCGGCCGCCGCGCTCGCCCCTGCCCGCGGCACCCTCGACGAGCGCCGCCGGGTGGGGACAGATGCGTCCTCCCTTGACACCTTGGCCAGCGCGAGGGGAGGCACGGTTGGCACCACCCCCGCGCGGTACACGAACACACAGTCAGGTCCCTATCTGTCAGATACGCAACCCCACGAAAGAACAAGCCTCTCACCTCGAAGAAGAGAAGGCGCGCTTCCTCTTCCTCGAGGGCCGGCCGACGACGCCGCGCGCGCGGCGCGGCCGCCGCCACGCCTCCGGCCATCTGCCGCGCGCGCGCGGACCCCGCCCCGCGTGCGGGCACATCCGTCGCGCGCACCTCCGGGCGCGCACCGGCGCCTCCGCGCCCGCGCCGCTCCCTCGTCGTCGATTCCCCGGCGGCGGGCGCCTCCGCACCCGCCCCAGGCGATGCTACTCTTGCCGCCGGAGCTGGCTCCGGCGGCAGAGGCGCAGGCTCCCACCTATCGGGGAGGCCCTGCCCCTAGCCTCTTCCTCCTCTTCCTCCTCGTCCGAGGACGAGTACTCCTCGGTCCCCGAAGAATAGAGGCCCTGCTGCTCGCGCAGCCGGTACTCCTCGTTCCTCCGCTCGCGACGGTTCCGATGCCTCGTCGCACGCTCCTTCTTGCGTGCCGCCCGCTCCTGCTCCCGTTGCTGCGCCGCTCGACCGAGCGCGCGAGAGCGGGGAGTGGGCGGATCGGACTTCACGGCGCTCAGGCTCACCAGCTGCAAGCGAAACATCGAAGCGCGTCAACAACCTGAAGTATCAGCAAAATCAAAAACGGAACCAAGAACTCCACTTACCAGCTTGCCGATGGGGAGCATCTCAAGATCCCACAGGGATCGGTCGTTGCGCACAGACTGGGAGTCGACAGCGCTCCGCGCCCGGGTAGCCGCGTACTCCGCGGGCAGAGGGGGCTCGCAAAGATCCGCGACCTCGCCAGCGCGATGGGGTCTGCCGTCTCCGTCATCTCGAAGATGCGGAGCGGCCTCTCCATCAGGGAAACGACCCGCCGGTGGTGGAGGAAGGCGAGGACGGCCCCCGCGGTCAGCCCGCGGCCCGCCAGATTCCTCAGCGCGACCAGAAGCGAGTCCAACCGATTCCGGTGCTGGGGCGGGGACACCCCGTGGCGCCAAGAGTCGGGCCTCTCCTGGAGCACCAAACCGGTGCAGGGGGGAAGACCGGGCTCGTCGTTGCGAAGGTAGAACAACCCCCGCTCCCAACCTGCGTTGTTGGTCGTCATGGTGAAGGGGATGTAGTCGTCCTTGTCCACCACGCGGCGGGTCCTCTGCTCCGACGTCGGCTGCGTGAACAGCTCCGCGCGAAAGAGGTGAATCCAGAGATCCCAATTCACCGGGATCCCTAGATATCCCTCGCAAACGCCCACGAACGTGGCCGCCTGCGAAATTGCGTTCGACGCGAAGTTGTGTAGTTCCACGCCGTAGTGGTGGCAGAGCGCCCGCATGAAGCGACTCGCCGGCGCCGCGAAGCCTCGCTCGTGGAAGCGGGTGAAGCTAACCACGTAGCCACTCGGTGGGTTGGGCGCGTGGTCCCCACCGGCGCGCACGATCCACTTGGCCGGCCGGCCCTCCTCATTCGCCGCCGCCACCGGCCGGCGGACACCGGCTCGTTCGGGGCCGGCCCGCGTTACCGTCGAGCGCTCCCACGCGTACGGGTTGACGATGACGAGAGGCGGTAGAGGCGCCATGAGGAAAGACAAAGGGGCGAGGGACGAAGAACAGGAAGGAGAAGAGCTCCGAAGGCAGAAAGGCGCTATGGCAAGAACGGCTCGGGGGCTGGGGCGCAAGGAGCCAGAATGGCGAGTGCTAAGGTAAAAAACCGCCGTTTTCCCCTCTCCTCAGATTTATAAGCTGC
Organism: Cenchrus americanus; assembly: GCA_947561735.1. NCBI lineage: Eukaryota > Viridiplantae > Streptophyta > Magnoliopsida > Poales > Poaceae > Cenchrus > Cenchrus americanus. The sequence goes on along the minus strand of OX387244.1, from coordinate 147,402,608 downwards.
GGGCGTGCTCTCCGGAGCGTGCGCCCCGCGCGCATTATTGGCAGGAGGAATCTTCTCTCGCTGACGGGCGGGCCCCACCACAACCGCAGCGGCCACGCAACCGCTCACGGGCCATCATCACGGCGTAGAAGCGGGAGGGCCGTGGCAGGCGGTCACATCCGCCTGCCCGCGCCACCCACTACGCGCGCGGCTGCAGCGCCTAAAAAGGCGTGCCCGCAGCGCGAAACCGCAGCCACGACTACAAGCACTAAATGGCCTGGTCCCTTACCAAGTAAGGAAGACCCTCGAGTGGCGCGAGCCCCTGGCTTAGAAGATTCGACCCTCAAAGGGTGCAAACATCGGCTGGTGACCTCGGGGCCCGTTTGAAGTAAAACAGGCACCACAGGTACCCTCGATGCACTATTTTTCTGATCAGCGTTTCGAGGGCTGATACGGTCAGGGACCCTCGATTCCCGTAGATGCGAAGACGGGAGCACCTAGCCGCCACCCCGCGCTATTTTTCTGATCAGCGTCTCGAGGGCTGACACGGTCAGGGACCCTCGAGAACTCGCAGATGCAAAGACGGGGGCGCCTGGGCGCCACCCCACGCTATTTTACTGATCAGCGTCTCGAGGGCTGACACGGTCAGGGACCCTCGAGAACTCGCAGATGCAAAGACGGGGGCGCCTAGCCGCCACCCCGCACGGCCCTACTGATCAGAGGTTCGAAGCCTGACCCTCGACGGGTTCGAACAGGCGCCCCAGATCACCAGAGTCAGGGACGACGAGGGCACGCGCGCTCGAGCCATTCCTCGAGCCCGCCGGCTCGAGGGTGCCCCACATGTCGTGTTCGGGAGCCAGCGAGGGCAGCTAGCCAGGGGGATCCCACCGAGGGAGAGCTTCCGCGCCCTCGGTCCCTAGCGAATGAGACCGAGCCCTACCTAGCAAACCCGCGCAAGCGCATTAATGGACGCGTCCCCGGACCGCGCAGCCTACCCTTATCGAACGGGGCATGAACGTCCACCCGAACCACCCACTAACAGCTCGACGAGGAATCTGCAATTGGCGACCCGATCGATGGGGGTTGCGGAAACCTCACCCTCCGTCCCGCGGAGGGACGGCGAGGGCGCGTCAAAAACAAGTCATAGAGCTACTACCCGATCGCCTCGAACGGGCCCAGGCTCGGGGGCTCGACGCACGACTACACCTCCTAGTTGCACCGGCCGCGGATGGTACCAGCTGCGCGTGCGTCACCGAAGCCAGCTGAAACATCGCCGACGCCAGTTGAAATACGTACCACACCCTCTGACCAAATCTCGCGGTACAACCCCTGCAGGAGCACCCACGCTCCTACAGGGCTTCGGGAGCTAGACCCGCGGGTCCGCTGACACGGCCCCACGGAAAGCATTCGCAAACCAGGGGAAGGACGTCTTATCAGTAGGCTCCAGCATCTGCGGGAGCCTGGCCGGCGAACCCGCAGATGCTCGGGGGCTACTGTCGGGGACAGCCCTGGGGTCCCCTTAAACAAATGGGGAAATCCCAATTAAAACCAGCAAAAAACCAAGGGTAAGCGCATCTTGCTTAAGTGCACACATGGAGCACGGCCCACGCCGCAGTGGCCCCGGCGGCCCACCGAGGCGGCCCACTCAAAGATCCCCTCGAGCAGGCTCCGCCTCGCTCGAGGGCGCACACCTCCCTCGAGCGGGCTCCGCCCCGTTCGAGGGCGTACGCTGCCTCGAGCGGGCTCCGCCCTCGCTCGAGGGTCCACGCCGCCCCCGAGCAGGCTCCGCCTCGCTCGAGGGCGCACACCTCCATCGACCGGGCTCCGCCCCGTTCGAGGGCGTACGCTTACCTCGAGCGGGCTCCTTCTCGCTCCAGGGTCCACGCCGCCCCCGAGCAGGCTCCACCTCGCTCGAGGGCGCTCCGCACGCGCACGCCCGTTCCCGTACGCGGGTACAGGCATTTAATGCTCTGACAACGGCGGGGCGGCGCCATCATGCGCCTGGGACTCCCTAGGAGGGAACCCATCCCCGCCACTGTGGGGGACTGTGCGACGTGGCCGGTGCTAGCCCCGTGATGCCGCGCCGCCTACTCCTGTACGGCTAACGCGCCGAGCCCTCGAAGAAGGGCCGGCCACACCCTCGAAATGCTTTCCCGTGACTTTGCAGGGCCAGGTCGTGATGTTAGGCCGGCGAGGCGCCATCCCTGCCACTGTTAACGGCAGGCGGCCGCAACCGCGCGTACAACCCCGCGCCGGGCACTGTGGTAACAGCCCCGACGCTGTGAAGCATGCGGGAACGGGACGCCGCCATGCCTGCCACTGTACCCCGTACGGATCGACGTAAGCAACCCCCACGAGCCCGCCTGGGGATATCACGGCCATCCACTGCACTCCTACCCTCGAAGCTACCACTGTTCGAGTACAAGATACGCCATGATGGCCAGATCGCGGCAAGAACCATCAAGGCGGCCGCCTACTCTACGGCGTGGCGCACCATACTTCCCCATGTAGCTGAATAGTGCGACATGCATGTAATTCGCCCTCTCCTTGGCCTATAAAAGGAAGGCGAACTCCCCCGCCGCAGGGGACAAGGAACACGAGACAACAGACAACATACGACACACCACACACTCGCTTTCCAACTCTCCCACAACATCTTCAGCCACTTCACCAGGGACTTGGAGGCCACGCTTCCTCTCCCGCCTTGCTTGTAGCAGCCCCACTACAGGCAACCCGGTGCTGAGCAATATAGTGCCTCGAGCACACCACTGCTAGACTTACGGCCCCTCGGCCGGAACAAGGATAAAACTTTGTCTCTGATTGCTTGGCATCGACCATTGAGGGATAGACCTTGGCCCTTATTACTGGTTAGTGTTGGGACCACATTCCGCACCGACAGATCCAGAAAAACTTTACAGGCTAAGGAGACCCGAAGCACATCAAGCTAAAAAGCTGGATTTTGTAGATTCAGAGTCGGAAGACAAAGGATCGCAGGAATCTCCGAAGAATTCACCACCTCAAGGTCCTCGGGAGAATCGACTTTCACCGATGGGTGACCAACCACTGCAAGAACACAAGATTGGGGAGCTATGCACCCCAGACATCATCGACCTACCAATCTTGAACCTTGAGGATATCGGAAGACCGTTCGAGATCAAGACCTCAACAATCCGCATGGTGCAACATTCACCCTTCACCGGTAAAGAGGATCTGAACCTTCACCTCCAAGCATTTATTCAACTATGTCAGACTTTCAACATGGATGGGGTGACTCAAGATCAAATGAGGGCAAGGCTTTTTCCGTTCTCACTACTCGGGAAGGCTTTGCAATGGTTCCACTCTCAACCGGCGGAGACGGTGCAAAATTGGAACACGTTGATGAAGGCTTTCATGAAGGAATACTACTCGCCGGGTAAAACTCAAAGCTTGCGTAATAAGATTTCCACCTTTGTTCAATATCCTACGGAAACTATCTCGGAAGCATTCGAACGCTTCAACGAGTACACTCGGGCGGTTCCACATCACAAGTTCCCGAAGGAAGACCTCGTGCAAAAGTTCTATCAATGACTCACCATGGTGTCAAGGACGATCATCGATGCATCGGCGGGAGGATCCATCATTGAACTTACACCGACGGAAGCTCTCACTCTATTCAAGAAGGTCGTGGATTTTTACTCTATTCAAGAAGGTCGCGGATAATGACACATGGGCGTCGTCCGGGCGCCTACATCCGGTTCAACCCACGGGGAACGTAAAAGGAGTCTTGCAAGTGGAGAAGGAGAACATACTTGAAGGCAAGAACGACTCGCTCATGAGGAGGTTGGAGAAGATGGAGATGGAAAAGAAAGAGGCTGAATATTTGAAGGCCGCCGAAGCAAGGTCCACATGCGAAGAATGTGGAGAGTATGGCCATGTCTGCAAAGATTGTCCGGAGGAAGCCAAAACGCTCGATTACATGAGGAAGGGAGAATTGCTGAACTTCCGCTACGGGCAAGGTAGACCTCAATTTAATGCAAGCTCATCTATTCCTAATGCGGTTCCGCTTCGTATACAATTGAAGGAGTTCATAGATGAGCAAGCTAAGATCAACAAGGACACCATCACCAAGTTCAAGACCATAGACAAGGTGTTGGAGAACATCGATAGCAAGGTGACGGAGGTCGGAAGTTCCAATCATCAAGTGCTCAACATGATGAAGATGCTCGAGACGCAAGTTGGACAACTTGCGGGGCGCCTCACTAGTGATGAAGGGAAGCTTCAGGGACAACCCAAAAGTCCAGAATCGGCGAAGGCCATTCAAACACGTTCGGGGAAGGAGACCGAAGATCCGGAACGTTCCGCGGGAGCAAGGAAGCTTAAACCATCCACCGAGGTGGAAGGAGTTGCTAAAGAGAACGTTACGGGGATCGTCACCGAAGAGCTCGAATTTGAGATGCCGGATGAAGACACAAGGATACGGCAACTCAAGCCACGCTACTTCCGAGGTAAACTTGACAACCACTTTGAGAAGTTCGTGGAAGTTGTGCGTAGACTTAGCATCAACATGCCATTACTAGATGCCCTACAAGTACCTACAGATTCTCGTTACTTTAAAGACATACTTGCAAATAAATATGAGATAGCAACACTCGGGGTAGATGTCAAGATGTCCGAGAAGTGTAGTGCCGCTATTGCTAATGGGCTAGAGAAGCAAAAGGACCCCGGGTGCCCTACGATTCCATGCTCGGTTGGTTCTTTCAACTTCGAGAAGGCGTTATCCAACCTTGGAGCAAGTTTGAGTGTCATGCCGAGGGATGTGTTCGAGAAGCTACGCCTACCAATGGAGCCTATGGGTATATGTTTGGAGTTGGGAGATAACTCCATTCGCTATCCCTTGGGCATTGCCGAAGATGTACCCGTGAAGGTCGGACACCACTTCATCCCCGCCGACTTCGTTGTGCTCAAGATGGGAGAGAGGGAGAAGCCGCCGCTCATCCTTGGTAGGCCTTTCCTCAAGACCGTAGGAGCTACTATTGATGTTGGCAAGGGGGAGAACATGTTCGATATCAACGGAGAAAGGAGTTCCTTCAAGTTCCGTCCAAGAATCGAGGCATGCAACATGATTGGAGGGAAGGGAGAACCAAAGCAAAAGGAGGGTCTGAAAAAGAAGGAGCCAAAAAAATGAACGTAAAGAAAATCAAAGAAGGTGTTGCATCCGTCAAGACAAAGGAAGAGAAGCCGCTTGTGAAGACCAAAAAATGACTAAGCTAGAAGACAAACCCGTGCTCAAGATGGTGCGGAAGTGGGTACCCAAGATTGCAACGCCCGCAAAGAGCGTTGATCCGAAGTAATCAAGTGAAGAAGTCTAGCTATATACTATAAACGAAGCGCTAGGCGGGAGGCAACCCGTTTCGTCGAGTCAAGAATAAGATACCAGGAGGACAACCCGATTCCAGTTTTTCGAGTCTTTTTAATAATTTAGTTTTGAGTTTTATTACGCAAAGACATTAGACTTAGAAGTGGTTGAACAATATTAGAGACATAATTTTTGATTGAATGTTTTGCTTTATCATAAACCCTTTGCATGAACCCTCCTATGTGCTTGTTTGTTCTTTTCCTTTCGAGCAACCTCAACCAAATAATTTCAGAACCTAACTCAACCTTTCACCCCTATTATGGTGTTGTGGTTGACTTATTTTTCATGATAAAACCAAATGAGTAGAGCCACGACTTATATCTATGTGTTAATAAAAATTCAGCACGTGGTAGAACTCGTGTGAACCTAGAAATCAAAATGTTTGGTTGGTTTAAAAATCTATATCCTTGGTTTCTCTAGGATTAGAATTTTTCTAAGCCTTATTTAATTTTGTTTTATTCAGAATCTCTCTTATCTAGCCAAAATTAGAACCTAAACCTATGCCCCCATGATCAAGCCGGGAAAAGTTTGCTCTCAACCGATATCAACGTAGTCAGAAAATATTTTCGACTTACATTTGTGTTTAATGGTTTAAAAACTTCTCTAAATTTATGCTTGAACTTTTGCATGGCTCTGAAAACTATTTTAAATTTCGAATTAGAGGAGTGCTTAACCTTAAACACACCTAAAGGGAGGCAATCTAGTTTGAATTAATCACGCATGCACCATTGGATACCCTTTCATCAACTTTCATCAAGACCACATGCAAAGGACAAGCATGGTGGGCAGCAAGCATCAACTTTGCAGGAATTTCATGGTGGCATGTGAAGCAAGTGGAGCTAGGGAGCATGGACATGACCCAAAGCATGAAGCATCAAGTGGAAGGACCAATAATGCAAGAAAAGGAGTGGACGAGAGCGTTTGGGCGGTGCAACTCGTGGAGCACGCGGGAAGGAAAGTTGAAGAGGAGAAATGATCGTGCTGGAAGAAAGCCGAGGCGGGGAGGAGCACCAGGCACCCCAGGCCGGTCGGCCTCCCCCACTTAAGGAGCCCCCCGGCTCCCGTTTTCTGCAAGCAAGCTTCCCTCTCCTTCCTCAGTTTGTGTGTACAAGTTTGTGTGCCCAAAACCTCCGTAGACATAGCCAACCTTCCCAAACTTGATAGCTCAAATAAAAACCACCACCTTAATCCACTCAAAGTCCACATCTCGAAGTAAGATTTTAAATGCCTAGTTACCGGTTGCAACCCGGAGTTTTAGTAGAAGAAAAGAGTGCAGCAACCATGTGGAAGAAAACCACAAGTCTCTTCTCCAAGAAGAAGGGTTCGTCGTCATCCAAGCTGTTGTCGACGACGTCTTCGAGGAGGCACTCGGTTTCTGAGTCTCCCCGGAGCATGCAGACGGATACGGCGCCACCAAGGAGGAACGATGCTCTCCTCCTTGGTGGTATGAGGGCTGCAAGGAGCACGTCCATGAGGTTTACCGAACCTCAAGGGCACACGGAGGAACGGCCCGCGCCACCACGACGATCGACCCATTCAACCGCGCCACTTCCTTACACTCCGATATATTATTCGTACGGCTTCATCATTTTGTCATCGTCGGAGGAGGAGAGGCTCTCTCATCTTGAGAAGAGGCTTGTGCCCAACGTCGAGACCGACGACCAAGCACTCTTCACCTTGGGTTTTGGCACCGACATATACTACATGTTGGAGCACCTTGGATGGGTGCAATTCTCCAACGTAGTATCGGCGGACACCCACAAGGTGTTCGCCTTGGAAATCTTGATGACCATTGCACCTATCCTTGATGATGGGGTGCAAAGCTTATCATTGAGGGAGTCCAACAAGTGGTTCCCTACGAGCATGTTAGGGAGCTACTTGGATTCCATAAGGGAGCTCCGGAGAAAGTTGACGTGCCACCCGGCATGTTAGATGGATTTTGGAATTTAATCTCCGGAGAAGCCCATCAACAACGCAATTGCATCCTCAACCCCATTATCCGGATATTCCACTCTTGGATGTGCAAGAGGGTATTGGGGAGGATGAGGGATACGAAGGTGACCGACACGGAGTTGAATTGGCTCTACTCGGCTTTAATTGCCAAAGCAGCCAATAGACCCCTCTTACCTTATGATCAACCGTTGGTGTTGCGAGGCAACATCGGGGCAGGACATATTGGTTCGGGGTGCTACCACTCCATGTTGGCCTTCTCCCTACGGCCGGGGATAGCAAGAAACCCCGACCATCTTTTGCGTGGTACCTCTCTCGGCATTGAATATTTGCGACAAGGAAAATACATTAGTGGAGATGAGAGAGGAGGTTTTCGTGCGGCCATGGTGAACCTACCCCTTCCGGATGCGAGGCTTAGGCTTTTCATCGAAGGGACGGAAGATTGGTTGGAAGAGGGACTCCTTGTCCCGGCAAGGAAAAACAAAATAGGAAGAATCGTAGAGGAGGGAACATCGTCCGCACAAGCGAGTGGTGCACAACCCAATGTGCCACCATTCGGCGGGATCCCTCCTCCGCCAAGTTATTACGGAGGGCCACAAGAGCAAGCATGGGGGGGTGGTGCACCGGTACCCCCACAAAATTATGTGGTGCCCAACGCAAACTTCGCGGAGCCCTACGTACAATATCCCCAACCACAACAAAGCATGGCCATAATGGGAGGGTATGTTGCAACAAACGCCCAAAACGTCACAGCCATCCAAGCCAACGCAGCACAACTTGGTGAGGGCAATGCAAATATTGCCTATGAGCTAGGACGCCTTCACCTAGTGGAGCCGAATCAATTCGTCGGAGGGAATGTCCAACCGTACTATGAGCAAGGGTATTACTATCAAGATCATCAACACCAACCACCGGCGGAGGACTAGAAAGATTAAGGAACTTTAGTTTTCTTTTCTTTTCTCTTTCTCTGTAATTTTCAGCTTTTGTTTATGTGTGTTTGCGTAATATTTTCTGTTTTTATTTAAATTTCAGAAAGTGTGTTTGTTTATTTTAAGTTTGTATTTCAACTTGATTTCATCATTAATAAAGACACCACCTTGATTATATCATTGGAGAAGTTACAAAAATTTGTTTCATGATGATATATGATTATAATTGCGGCTTTGTTTATCTTTGTAATTGATTTATGCATGTTAAAGCTAGTGCTCTTTTAAAATACGAATCTGAATTTATTTAAATGCTAGCTTAATCTTTAGCGGAGGTTATGATTAAAATGAAGACCCATAGTTTTTTTATGTGCTCTCAAGTTATGAATAGATTGAAGATGGTTTTTATGCTCAAAAATATTGCAAACCTTGTCACAAATATCACTTGTGTGATGCTCAACCTATCCAAAACCTAATATATATTTGAGTGCATAAACCTCAGTGTACAAGATTTATTCTTGAGTGAGTTATTGCAGGCCATGATTTCTCTGGCCCGAGACTATGAAGCTGGTCATTCCGTTTTTGTGTATCCATCTTTTTGCCAGCCTTTTATCCGTGCATTGTGTATACCCGCATCGGAGATCTCACAAACCTCGCCGCATATCCACCCTTAAAACCAAATATCATCTTTTGTGTTTACCTCCTTGACCACAACCTATAGTTGAGAATGGATCATCAATTCAAGGAAGATCGCAAGACGATGCCAACATTGAAGAATTCAAGTATCTCTCCAAGGAAAAATATTTCCGGTACCTACCTTATTTACCGCCTCTTTGCTCGAGGACGAGCAACGTCTAAGCATGGGGGAGGAGGTAGGTACGATGCAAATTTTAGAGTTCAATTGGGAGCAATTAAAAAAATTAAAAGGGTGTAAATTAAAAAGAATCAAAACTCCAAGGTGAAAGTCTCGTGACCGAATGAATGACAAGAAAAAAATGAATGAATGAAAGAAAGAAAGAAAAGAAGGAGAAATATGAGAAAGAGAAAAAATATGAGTATGCGTAAAGTGAACTCCCCGGTTCTCTAAAGTGCATACAAGGCTTCAAGTTTAAAAGATCCATTCTCATTTTCCAACCATGTGCAATCCGATAACGAGGACTTCCTTTGTGCCTCGGGATCACTCTTTGCCATTTGCACATGTCCACTCATCTAAAGTGTGTGTATTTTTCTCATTCCCCTCCTTGATATGACATTATTTTCCAATGACCTTTTTGACGAGTCTCGGTAAGACCATGAGAAGCGTGTCTTGTTTTGACAACACCTCATTTATAAAATCTTGTTAGGACTAAACTTTCCCAAAGCTCCATATAAAGCCTACCACACATATATGTTATGAGAGGGAAAGGAATAGAATATATAGGCTTGAGAGACAAGCGAGTTGAGAGTTCATGAGCAATATACAAGATGATTTAAATTTGTGAACTTGGTTTAGCTTTTCTTTATCTCGTTCTTTATTTCAAAAATTCTGAGATCTATTTAAACTTTGTGAGCATGTTAATACTTGTGGGATAAGCTTAACTAAGAATCTCCCCTCCGTAGAGATGAAGGCTAGTACATTATGGAACTTTAACGAATTAAAATTTTGAGAGCATTATGTTTTCTCATGTATGATCAAGTGCAAGGTTTAAACATTGATTGGCAATGATGATATCCATCGAAGGCTTACTCAAGGACGAGCAAGGTTTAAGCATGGGGGAGATGCTGACGGTGAAAATCCGTAAACCTAGCCATGAGTTTACCTTCGGTGTTGGCATAAGTTTTATACCTTATCCATTGGTACTAACCCCCGTGGTATAACAAGTTCACGTGTGCATGTCGGTTTTGGAGTTTAGTGCTTATGCAAGATTTTAGCGTTGAATGCAAGACTTTCGGGATAAGTTCATCAAGCACCTTATGACAAGACCTTGAAGCCCGTACAAGTCATGCAATGAAGCAAACTTAACTCCAAGAAGCCAGGGACTTGATCCGAGAACACGACAAACTCTGAGGACCTGACCAGAAAAGTGCTGAATCTTGCAAGACAAGGAGTTATGCCCAATTCGGAGAGAAACTGACGACATGGACCTACATGCAGAAGGGGGAAACATCCAGGAAGCAAGGGAACCGACGTAGAGCAAAGGAGGCCTCGGGCTGGGCCTAGATGGGCCCAGGACGGCTGGCCCAGGCCGGTCGGCCCAGCCCTGTCTAGGGCCCGTTTGCCCCCTCCTTTGCCCTAGCCGCCATTCAGGCTATTTATAGCCCCCTGACCGAGAGCCGTGCAAAAGACAATCCGTCATCGGCCGCCGAGGAGCAGAGAAGAGAGTGACACCATCTCGAAGAGGAGAGGGTCGAGCTAGTTGACTAGGCTTTCCCTAGCCGACGTGCGAAACTTGCACGGAAGACCACCTTGGAGTTCCCGGAGCTAGAAGCAAGATCAAGGAAGGATCCTAGTGGTGATCTTGTGTATGTATCATTGTTATAGTTGAATTATCAAGTTGAATCTTTTCCTAGCGATCAAGTGTTTCCTCGATGATTTCGTTTTTCGATCGGCTTTGCTTATTCCAATTCTATTATCGAGATAGATTACTTAGGGTGTTCTTGTAGCCGCGGTGGCTAGAGGTACACGCCGGATCTTCCGAAAGAATCTCGACTTGTCTTTTGACTCCCCACATGAGTAGGGATACATTATGACAGAACGGGGGTTCCGATAGGCCGATGTTTTCGGATTTGGACGGGAAACCACGATTTAAAGAGGCTTCTAATAAGATTCGATTTTCTACTTCTTCTTTTGCTTGGAACTTCAACAAAAGGCTTACCCCGATCTCTCTAGATCGGTTTATCTACCCAATCTTACTTTGTTATCTCCGGTCTTTAGTAGATTAGATTAGTTTCATGTCTTTTACCTAGATGCATTAGGGTTTCTTTTACCGAAGATTGGAGTTACTTGGCTTTACTAGATCAACTTTTGCGTCACACATTTGTTCCACGGATTTGATACCTTGGGTTCACCACTCGAGGGAAGAAGGGTCCCTTGACTAAGACGGGAGACTTGTCCGCTTGCAAGTCATAAACGAACTTTGATATAACTATTAACCGTCAACACTTTGTAAAGATGTCTGCAAGCTGATCTTGGGTAGGGACATGACTCAACACAATGGTCCCTTTCTCCAAATTGTCTCTCAAGAAATGATACCTCACTTCTATGTGTTTGGTTCTGGAATGAAGCACTGGGTTTTTTGCTACTCTTATGGCACTGGTGCTATCACAAAGAAGTGGGATCTGGGTGCACTCCTCACCAAAGTCTCTAAAAGTGTATGAGATCCACAACAGCTGGGAACAACAACTCGCGGCTGCAACATACTCCGCCTCGGTGGTAGGCTGAGCTACACTAGACTGCTTGCGAGAGGACCACGAAACCAACGAGGACCCAAGAAACTGGCAAGTACCAGAAGTAGACTTCCTCTCGACTCGATAACCAGCAAAATCCGCATCCGAAAAACCATGAAGTGAAAGAGTCGAGGAGGAAGAATACCAAAGGCCAAGACTAGGGGCAGACTGTAGGTACCTGAAGATCCTCTTGACGGCCTGTCGATGCGATGTCCTCGGCGAAGCCTGAAAACGAGCGCACAGACACACACTGAACTGTATGTCTGGCCTCGTCACCATCAGGTAGAGGAGGGAGCCAATCATGCTCCGATACTCCCGCTAGTCCACTGGTTCTCCATCCTCATCCGCGTCCAAAGTAGCCGTACTCCCCATGGGTGTCGACATAGGCTTTACATCTTGCATCTGGAACTTCCTCAGCATGTCTTTCGTGTCCTTGGTCTGATGTACAAATGTCCCATCCTTCACTTGCTTGATCTGCAACCCGAGAAAGTACTGCAACTCACCCATCATGCTCATCTCGAATTCCCTGCTCATCTCATCTGCAAACTTGGCAACAAGGTTATGTGACGAGCCACCAAAGACAATATCATCCACGTATACTGGCACAATCAACAAGTCATTCCCATGCTTGAGGAGAAACAAGGTCCTATCCACAGTACCCATCACGAACCCTCTGCTCAACAGAAAACCTCTCAATCTCCCATACCAAGCCCGGGACGCCTGTTTCAACCCATACAGAGCCCTTTTCAACCTGTACACCCTGTGTGGATACTTCTCACTCTCGAACCCCGGTGGCTGCTTCACATACACCTCCTCCTCTATGACCCCATTCAGACAAGCACTCTTCACATCCATTTGAAACAACTTGAACCCTTTAGCCACGGCAAAGGCTAGAAGGATTTGAATTGCCTCAAGACGGGCCACAGGAGCAAAGGTCTCCTCATAGTCGATCCCCTCCTTCTGACTATATCCCTGAGCAACAAGTCTGGACTTGTTCCTCACAACCATCCCATTCTCACCCTCTTTGTTCTTCCAAACCCATTTGGTTCCCATAGGATGGCAATTTTGAGGTGGTTAAACTAACTCCCACACCTGGTTCCTCTCAAAGTTTTCCAACTCCTCATGCATAGAATTGACCCAGTTTGCATCAGATAAAGCGTGTCCAATGTCCTTGGGCTCAAAGGAGGCAACAAATGCAGCATGAGCGAAATGAGAGGAATTTCTGGACCTTGACCACGTAGTATGTTCGTCGATGTCCCCAATGATCTTCGATAGGGGATGTACTTCTTGAATCCGCTGTGGAGCCTCACGCCTCGAGACTACCTCCCCCTCAACTTTAGCTTCTCTCGTCTGGTCCTCTTGTCCCACCATCGTTGTCCATGAAGTAGACGGTCCACCCTCCGTAGTGGTCGTAGGGGAAGTAGTGGGTACACACTCAGCTTTAGGCGCATGGTTCTCTCCATCATCATCTCCAACTTCATCCTTCTCCTCTTCAAATAGGTCCTTAGCCATCTCTTCATCACCTGCACATTCAAAGCCAAGAGAGGTACATGGCATTGTCCCGTCGAAGGTTACCTCGCAAGTCTCCATGATTTTGTTAGTCTCAAGGTTAAGCACACTATAGGCTCTAGAATGATTAGCATATCCAAAGAAAATCCCATCACTAGACCTAGCCTCAAACTTGTCGAGTTTTCCCTTCTTAAGAATAAATCACTTGCATCCAAAGACTCGGAAATGACTCACCTTGGGTGCCCGACCATGCATAAGCTCATAACAGGTCTTCCTCTTGAAGGCTCTCAAATAATTCCTGTTGGAGTCATGACAGGTCGTATTGACCGCCTCAGCCCAATACCTCCTAGGAGTCCAGTGCTCATCGAGCATCGTCCTAGCCATCTCACAAAGAGTCCGATTTTTCCTTTCCACAACTCCATTTTGAGAGGGCACATAAGGGGACGAATACTGATATTCAAGACCTAGATCACGACAGAAGGCATCAAAATGAGAGTTCTTGAACTCTGAGCCATTATCACTGCGGATAGCTCGAATGGCATTCCCATGCCTCTCGTTCTTCAACCTCACGATCAGATCTCGAACAAAACCAAATGTCTCGCTTTGGCCCTCCAAGAAAAACACCCAGGCATAGCGAGAGTAATCATCCACCACAACAAGGACATACCACTTCCCACCCACCGAGCGAACTCGAGCTGGCCCAACAAGGTCCATATACAACAGCTCTGTCGGACGCTCGGTCATGACATCGGTCAGGGGTGGATGGGGAGTGGCTACCATCTTGCCATGCCTACACGGAGCACAAACCAAATCCTTCTCAAACTTCAACCTCGGCAATCCTCGGACAAGGTCAAGACCACTCAAGCGGGAAACCAAATCAAAGCTCAAGTGACCCAACCGCCTATGCCATTTCCACAAATCAAAAGAAGGACCGGCCATCAAAGAGCGAGCAGGACCCAAAGAACGAGAGAAATTAGACCTGAAAATCTGACCCTCGGGGATGATCATACAAACAAGATCACCCCGAGAATCCAGCAAACGAGACTCACCGCACCTCAAAGCCCTCATCAAGCAACTGAGAAACCGAAAGCAAATTGAAACCCAAAGACTTCACAAGAGCCACCCTCTTCAACGTTACCTTGTCACTCACATGCACCACACCCTCAGAAATCACCCTTCCTTGTCCATTGTCCCCAAACGTGATGTACATCTTTTCCTTCACTGGGGTGAGGCTGGAGAACCACTTCTTGTCTCCGGTCATGTGTCGGGAACATCCGGAGTCGATTAACCAAATGTTCTCCAATCCTCCTGCCTGTAGTCAGAAACATGAACGAGAATGAGCCAACGACTCGACACTGGGGTTAGCACAAAGAAAGTTGAACCAGTGTCGAGCCATCTGCTCAAAAGAGGGGTTAGCAAACATCATTCCCTTGCCACCAAACTTACCATGTCCCATGGAAGGAGTATGAGCACCACGAGGGGGAAAACGTGGTCCGTAGTTCCTCTGGAACCCAAAGCTGCGATCATCTCCCCTAAACCCGTATTGAGGACAAGTAGGGGGACGTCCAGCAAAACCACCACGAGCCTGACCAAATCTCTCACCAGCACGCACACAATCATCTCTCCTATCAAACCTCTCACCACCACCTCTCTGTGGGAACCTACCACCCTGAGCTCCAACTCTACCAACACTCCTTACACTTCCCACACCCCGTGGAAGCGGCACTCTAGGCTCAGGAATACCATGAGACTGGAGATACCTGTCCTAGTTTGCTTGCTCCCTAGCAAGCCTCTCATCCCTCTTCCTCTTGTAGCAAAACTCTACTAGATGCCTCTCCTTGCCACAATACTCACACCTGAAGGGGATGGGTTTTGGTTTTGGCTCTGGCTTCTCTCTAGGTTTCACACCCTTCTCACTCACAAACTTCACAGATTTCTGGAAGTCATATGTTTTAGGTGGGAATTTGGGTGGATCTTGGGTTGTGTCAAGATTGTTGCAAAGGTGGTTGGGCTTTGCTGTGAAAAAGTTCTTGGGTGCTTTTGGAAGTGGGACTTGGATGTCTCCGGTCACCTCAAACTCGGGGTTAGACTCAACACACTTCTCATACACACTCTCCCCACTGTTTTCTCCCACTTTCTCACCCAACTTCTCAAAACCCAAACCACGACCATCCGCTCTCTTGAACTCCTCAATCATGATTTTTAATTGAGGTTCCTGCCCAGACAACCAACACAACACCTTCCTCAAATAAACATTCTCCTCATAGATGACATCCAAACGGGAAGTAAGTTCAAGATTGCGCAAAGTAACTTCATCACAGCTAGTGCATGCATTGACAACAGGAGATTTCAAAGAAGCTTCCAAAGTGCTAATGGTAGAACGAGCATCAACAAGCTTAGCATGCACAATAGGACATGATTTACAAGCACCAAGCAAAGTGGGTCTTGATAGAGGGGGAGTGCCCGATCTTTCGGTGAGTGGAGATAAATCCGATTTGGTGGTTGTTGACCCTCACGATCCGACTACGACGAGCGAGACTCGAAGCGCCAATGCAATCGCTGAACCAACTCCCGATGGTTACCGACCTTGCTGGCGCAAGATCAGCCTGATCACGAAGATCAATTCCTGTGCGCAATCGAAGAACGAACAAGAATCTGAGGCGAGCAATCTTAATATCACTCGAAGGTGGAGTCTGAATTACACGAAGGCAGCACGATGGCGGCTGTTCGGTTGTAGCTAAGGCTAACAAATAAATCAAAGTCAAGTTTCTAAGGCGGCGGCTACTGAAAATATAAAAGATGGGGCGTCCTAGGGTTGGGGGCGACCAGGGGTGGGGCGCCCCCAACTTGGGCCTAAGGCCCAACTAAACTGTCAGCACAGCACTTTGGCAGACTCTGGACGTCAACTTGTTTCGACGATTCCCGTTGACTCGAGACGAATTTTGGCACAAGACCAGTGCCATTGGAAGCTCTATGAAATTCTGCTTCCAACCATATATAGAACGTCCAAAACCGACTCCGTATGCGACCTGGGCGTCCGTTTTATTGCGCACTGCTCCTGGACTCCAAACTGGACTCGAACTTGAATTTCTTTTGGCCTCCACCTCGGGGACTCGAACCGGATCAACCTTGGACCTCCTTCTTGACTTGGAAACCTTTGTTGGACTTCTTCTACTCCATTCCATGCACCAATCATGGTCGTATGCATGGGTGTCATGTCCTCATCATTCTCCCCTTCTTGAGGAAAAGCCGTCCTCGGCGTCAATTGTACTTGAGGAACCAAGTTGAGAAGTACCTTGGTTCGTGTGTGATGAGTGATTGACCGGGTGGTTTGAAGCTTTGTGTGTGTAGTGTTGAGTTGTGTTGTGTGTGTTTTATTTTGTGTATTTACCTTATTGTTTATGTGGTGTGTTGTCAATGCACTCGTGAGGAGTGGTTGACAACGTTGTGTGGACTGACTCTTGGCCTAGTATTGCAGGTGTTGGTTGCGGCTTGGTTTGCATTGGTGCAGGTGAAGAACAGGCGCGAAAGGTCTTAGCCTTGCGGGGCCTCCGAGGAGTGGAGAGACAAGTAGGCTTGGTTCGAGGGACCCGGTGGCCGAAGGGATCAAGTGCGAGCCGCATGGTGCAAGAAGAGCAAGATGAAGTCGTGGACATGGAGCCGGTGCATCGGTGGTGGCCAAGTCAAGGAACGAGGCAAGGCCCGAGTAGACCGTCCCGGCGCCGGAGGTGAAAGGCTTGGCGGGCTCGACGCTTGGCGTGGTGAGGCCGGGCCGTGTACGCGGGGTTTGGTGGTTTGGCCACAAAACCATCGGAGGAGGGTTTCTCGGTTTGGGCCTCAAAACCGAGCCCGAGGGCCCGGCGTGACGGAGACGATGCATCCGGGTGCGTCGGGAAGCTTCGAGGCGGGCGACACGCGGCATGATCGAGGTGCTTGCGTCGGGAGGACGTGAAGGCCTGATGGATGCGCGGCCGTCCGATGGTGAACTTCATGTATTGACCAAAATGCCCCTGTGAGGGCTTGTGTTGTACTCCTAGTGTAGGGGCACTTCGGTCTTTTCCGGAGGGCCTATATATAGGAGGAGGGGGCTGAAATTTCAGCCAACTCTTGGGCTAGAGGCTGCGGTACTCTTTCATTTTGGAGTGCTTTGGGAGAGAGGGAGAGAGGGGGAGAGTGGCTCTTTGATTGGAGCTTTTTGCCATCTTAGATTTGATTTCTAGGAGTGGCTTGTAATCGTTAGGACAAGATATGCATAGTGATTTCATCCTCTAAATCTTGTGCCAATCTTTCTATTCCCGAATTTCTTTTGTTGCTTTTTCGGAGCTCTTTTTGTGCTATTTTCGTGCTTGTTTTCGTGCTTTTGTTCCCGGTGTGATTCCGCGGATTTGAGTGGGTTTCTCCCCGGATTTCTTTGAGGGAAACATGGATAGATGTCTTGTGCATCTTTGTGCTTGATCTTGTGCCCTCAAACGCCGGGAAACCACTTCGATTCGTGAGTTTTCGTTCGGTGCTCTAGCTTTTGGTGGTGCTCAAAGGATTCGCGATTCCCGGTGATTTAGGGAGTTAGGAGGCAAGATTTTTGGGCTATAGCATCCTTGTGTGACGCTTTTCAAGTACCCAAACCCTTGTCTCTACAAGCTTCAACCGTTTGGGAAATCCGATGATGATTTGGGGGAGTTGACTTTCGGGGTCGGGCGTTTTTCAGCTCTGTCCGCACCTGGCGGACGGTCCGCGGGGGCCAGGCGGACGGTCCGCGTGTACAGTGTTCTTCGCGTGTTCTTCGTGTTCTTGTGCGCCTTTGTTTTTGATCCGGTTTGGCTTTTGGTTTTTGTTGCGGCCCGGTTTGCGGACGGTCGGGCTTGAGTAGCGGACGGTCCGCGGGTGGCGCGGACGGTCCGCCGGCCTCGGCGGACGGTCCGTTTTTCTCGGGTCGCTTCGGTGTTCGTGTGCTTTAACGGACGGTCCGCGGTGTACGGCCGGACGGTCCGCGGGGTTGGTGCGGACGGTCCGCGAGGGCGAGCCGGACGGTCCGCGAGGCTGCGCGGACGGTCCGCCCCTCCCCGCGCGGACGGTCGCCGAGCCTGTGTGCTTTGCTTCTTGGTTCGATTCCTCCCTCCCTTTCTAGTGCTTCCGCGTGTGCTTCTAGGAATCGTCCCTAGGACTAGAGGTTGATCCATAACCTCGTGGTCTTGGCGATTGGTGCGTGATTCGATCCATCGCTTGTGCGTGACCGGGTTCTTTGAGAAGAATTTTTATCCGGCTCCTATTCACTCCCCCCCTCTCTAGTCGCCATTCGTGACTCCATTTGTAGGTGATCCAAAATCATCTAAAGATCATTTTGGGGTCTTCAAAAATTCAGAAAAAATCAACAAGATAATTGAAAAATCCTCATTTATGTCTCTTGCGGCTTTGTCTTGTTTCTTCTGGATTTTCTCTAGGCTTCATTTCACCTTATCTTGAGCTGAATTTTTTTTGTGCCTCTATCTTTGGTGCTCCTTGTTCAGTGGTAAAATTTTGGGAAAAAGATAAGATCCTTTGCTATTGAACTCGTCAGTAGTTGTTAGAGAATTGAGGCCTTTTGAGTGCTTTCTTTGCATCGTTGCTTGTTCCTTGAGCTTGGTTTCGGCTAATCCTAACCGGTACTTTTTTTATGGCACCAAGTTCTTCTCCTTGTGGTTCTTTGAGCAGGGAGGAGTATGGAGGTTGAGGCGGAAGCCGAAGTGGAGGAGATGATATCTCTCATCGAGGACTATCGAGATGGTGACATCAAGAAAGGCAAGCTCTACCACAAGCTAGGAGGCATGAACCAAGGTACACTTGCCAAAGCTATCTTGATCCTATGCAATAGGTTGGATGATTGTGAGTGTGATTGTGGAGACTTGCATAGGAGAAACATAGATTTGTGTGATGCCTTGCGTAGGAAGAATGAGAAGATGAAATGCTCTCTTACTAGGTTGAAATGTGGTATGGCTCATTGGAGGTCTCGTGCTTTGAATTCTTGCACTTCTTGTAACACCATGCATGCTAAAAATGATGCTTTGATTGCTTCCATTGCATGCTTGAAATCTGAAATCAAGGTGTTAAATTTCAAAGCTTCTTTGCCTTGCAAATCTTGCGATGCCTTGTGTGCTGAAAATGAGAAATTAAAATATGAAGTTAGTTGGCGCAAAATGCATGTTGAAGCTTTTAGAAGAGCATGCGACAATCTTGATTTTGAGAATGATGAATTGAGATCATCTCTTGCTAACTTGCAATCTGAAATTGACTTGTTGAAATCCAATGCTTCTATGCCTTGCAACTCTTGTGTTGTTTTGAATGATGAACTTGATATGGCTAGGAGTAAGATTGCTTTGTTAGAGTCAAGTGCTTCTCTACCATGTGTTTCTTGTGAGTCTTTGCTTGCTGAAATTAATGAACTAAAATTGACTCACACCACATGTGTAGATGAACTTGAGCATGCTAGGGCTGAAATTTGTGATATGAAATCCATGCCTTGTAGCAAGTGTTCTTTGTTGCTGGTTGAGGATGCTTGCCATACTTCTTGCAATGATGATAATGCTTTGCGAGATGTAAATGATGTTGCTTGTTCATGTGATTTCGTTTGCACCTCATGCATTGATTTGGAAAGTGAAGTTTTGGCTTTGAAAAAGATGCGCGAGGATATGAGCGCTAAGTTGGTTGAGCATGATGAGATGAGTGCCAACCTTGAGAAAGAAAATGAACTCTTGCGTACCACATATGCTAAATGCATTGAAGAAGAAATCAATAACTTGAGAAATATGACATGTGGTACTTGTGAGCGCCTCAAGTCTCAAAATGAGGTTTTGCGCACAAGGTGCAAGAGTCTTTGTGCCAAGGGTTTGGATTCTCACTTCTCTTGTCACTCCGATGTTGATGCTTCTAAATTTGCTTCTTCTAAACCGGAGTCGACTTCTTCTCTTGAGTGTGAGTCTTTGGATGCTAGTAAGTGTGCTAATGCTTTGGATAGCTCTCCCATAGCTACTCCTAAGCTTGTTGCTTCTTCCGGTGTTGCCCAAGGTGATTTGAATGGAAAGGGTGCCTCCCACATATTTGGAACTCATACTCCCAAGCCGAGGTTCCAATGCACCTTTTGCAAGAAGGATGGGCATACCGTTGAGTTTTGCTTTCGCCGTGTCAAGCACGAGCGACGTGTGCGTGCTAAAGCTTTTAAGAAGCCACGTAGTCTTTCTCATGGCACGTGTGATTCTAATGTGGACACCAAGTTGGATGTTGGGGTTGATGCTTCATGCTCTAAGTCCCAAGGGACTTCCCACTTACAAGAGAATGGTGATTCATCCACTCGGACCGTGCCTCTCGATAGGCCTTTGTATCATTGCTCTCACTGTGGGAAGGATGGGCATCAAGAGAGTTTTTGCTACCGCCGGGCAAGGAGAATACGGCGAGGAGGTGCCTCTAGGCCTTTGGTTGCTCATAGCCTTTCTCATGGCATGAACACTTGTGAGCCTAAGAAGGCGCGATTTGTGGATGGGTCTTATGACACTCTTTCTAGTGAGTTAGGCCATGCTCGTGGACATGCTTCTAGTGTTTCTTGTGTTGGTCCGCGACATGCTTCCCGTGGTGCTTGTGTTGGCTCTTCTCCTACGACCCCGAAGGATCTTTGCCTTTTTGCTTGTGGTAGCACTCGACTTTCCTCGCGAGTGACTTCTTTGAGGCATGGTTCCAAGGGTGTTCGAAAGACTTTTCATTCCAACCGGCATTTGCATCATGCTAACCCACATGATAGGTTGTGTGCACCACTTACCCGTGTGACCAAATCTTGGATTCCCAAGTACGTGCTTGCTAACCCTTTGGGATCCAAGGCTCGGTCTTTCTCGTCTCCTTGTGTGTAGGTATGGAGACGCGGTTGGAGAACATGAGCTCAATGGAGACATGATGGTTCTCCACACCGCTTTGGATGGCTCTTGAAAGCCTTTGTACACATGTATAGTGAGTTTTCTTTTCCCCTCGTACTCTCTTGTATATACTTGTGTCTTGCTTGTGTGAAAACCATGGTAGGCTAGCCACCTTGTTCATAATAGCTTTGTGATCTTGAATATCTATCTTGCTATCTCTGTATGGTTTTATGGTGGGTGATATTTATGAACATCATGTCGTGCTTTATGGTTGATTACTCGGTTATGTCATGTTGTTCATCCATATCATTTTTGTCTAGCTCGATAGTACCTTTCTTGTTAGCATGTTTGTCCCCCATGTATCTCTTGTCTTGCTAGCTTTGTAATATATGTTGGTGGATGATCCATGTGATCTTGTATCATGCCTTTGTTTAGTTCTTGTATATTGTTTGGCATGTTGTTCTTTGGTATCTTTTTGGTTTAGTGTTGTACCTTGTTGACATACTTGCTTGCCCATGCTTATTCATATTTGTGGAATCATGTTACAATGCTCTATTTATGTTAATTAATATTATCAATGCTTTGTGTAGCATGTTGTGAGCTTTCCTTGGAGTTTTGGGCTTGTCTTGTCTTCGAGTTGTGTTGTTGCTCCTCTTTTCGGTTGGTTTTAGAGTTTTTCCTTGCTCTTCCTTTTCCTAGTTTTTGCTTTGTTAGCTGCCCTTGGTTGAGGGGGAGCTTGGCTTCTTTTGATAGGGAATTTGATTCCAAGAAGGGTTGTGGCTTTTTGGGCAGTCTTTGTGATCCTCCAATTGATATTCCTTCTAATGGTATTCAATTGGGATCTTTGCGGTTTTGCAATTGGTACTTTTTCTATGGTACTCAATTGGGACCTTTGGTGGCTCTTCTCTCGCTTGGAGCGATTCTTGGTTGGTGTGTTCCCTCGTGAGCTTTATTGGTGTTAAGTCATGTTCCTGTCTCCCTATGCATTCTGCATTGCATTTGTATCATATATCATGATGTATAGACTTTGGTAGGTTTGACATTTGTGTCTCGCATTTTGTCATATATCATGTTCCTTTTGATGTACATATCTACCTATGTTGCATTTGTATCATATTGCATTTTAGGATGATGAGCTTCTTCCATATGCCTCATTTGAGTTTCTTTGGCTACTTGTGAGATATTGGTCATGTGTGTGGAGAAATAGCTATGTGAGGCTATGCTCTTGGAATATTTGAGATATATGTGTTGTGAGATAGCCTTTTTGAATCAAATGCTAATCTTGACTAAGTTTGATGAAATGTGCTCCACTCATGTGTAGTAGTATATCCATGTCACTTTTTGGTCTAAATGTGCCTTTCATGCTTAGATTGTGCTTGGATGTCTCTTTCTTGCATTTGGGCCAAAGGTCAATATCATTGTGAATGTTTAGCCTATGTTGCATTCATGGAGGAGCATAAGCTTCTTTTTGCCGCAAAGGCACTTCATGTACCATGAAATGAATTAATCTTGAAAAGAAGTGTGCATGCTTGAAAAATGCTCCATCCATCATGTTTATGCTTAAAATGTATTATCTTTCACATATGGGTGCTAAACATGTTGCATGATGTTCACCAGTGGAGAAGTCTCCCCGAAGTGGACACATGGCTCATGAGCTTTGACATGACATGCTTTGCTTTATGGGTGTTTGCCATGATCTTTTGCTGAGAATTTGATATCCTTGTATGATCTTTGAATGGTATGCATGTTTGTGGCTCAAGTGTGACATGGATAGGCTTTTACATTTGAAGTGAGCCATCTTTTGATATAATTATTCAAATCTGAAAATTTTGCTTTGTCACATGCTTGTATTTTTCATATATTACTTGTGGCAATGCTTTGACCATGTTATGATCCATATATGTGCTCTTTGTCTCATTTCTAGCCTTTGTCACTAAATTTGGCCTATTTGAGAAGCTCATGTAGATGTTTATATGCTTTGTTTTGCATTTCTGCATTTTCACCTTGCTTCATACATTGTCAACAAGGGGGAGAAGAGGTGAGCTTAATGAAAAATTCAGAAAACTGCATTTAAAATTTGGGAGTTTGCTCCACTTGTTCAAGGGGAGCTTGCATTTGTGTAGGGGGAGCTTTGGTGTGTCTCCTTTGTTTGCCTGAGTTGTGCTTTGGTGGTTGCTTTTTGCTCTATCACGTGTGTTTAGGGTGAGCTTTGTATGCTCTTTGTCCCTAGTGCATGTGTTTAGGGGGAGCTTGTGAGCTTGGTGTGCTCTTTTCTCTATCTCATGAGTTTAGGGTGAGCTTTGTATGCTCTTTTGTCCTAGTTCATGTGTTTAGGGGGAGCTTGTGAGTTTTGTGCTCTTGTGCGGTGGTGTTGAGCCCCTTTGCCTCTTCTTGAGGAGCGGCGGTTGACTTATGTTTTCGATCATCACATGATTGGTGTTGAGCCCTTTGTGCCTCTTCTTGAGGGATCGTGTGATTTCGCTTGTCCATGATCGGTGTTGAGCCCTTTGTGCCTCTTCTTGAGGGATCATGCATTCTTGTCTCGGTTGTGTCGAGCCGTTGCCCATGTCTTTGGGGACCGAGACATTGAGTCGGCCTTTGTGGTTTCTCTCATGCCAAGTGACCTTGTTCTTTGCTCTTGTGTGGTTTTCTTTCACTTGGATGAGGTGTTCGGTCTTTGCCCTCTCAAACCATTTCTTTGTGCTCACTTGTTGTCAATCCGCTCCTCAAGGGGGAGAAATTTGGAAAATCAAGTTGATATGAACCTTGATTTGATGGTGATGAGCGGTTGACAAGTGTTTTGGTAAGAGTTTTATGGCACTTTGTGTTGAGCATTTTGGTTTGATGGTTTTTAGGGATTGCATGTTGGTAGTGTGTCTCTTTGATTGCGCTTAGCCTTTGTGCTTGCTTTGGTTTCGAGAGGAATTTGTCGGAGCATGCTTTTATCCCTTCTCACTTCAAGTGGCCTTTTGTTTGCTTTTTATAGGCTTTGTGGCGCTTGAATGAGTTCTTATTTGCTTTTTGACCTTCTTTTGTCAATGCACTCATCAAGGGGGAGATTGAGGAACCAAGTTGAGAAGTACCTTGGTTCGTGTGTGATGAGTGATTGACCGGGTGGTTTGAAGCTTTGTGTGTGTAGTGTTGAGTTGTGTTGTGTGTGTTTTATTTTGTGTATTTACCTTATTGTTTATGTGGTGTGTTGTCAATGCACTCGTGAGGAGTGGTTGACAACGTTGTGTGGACTGACTCTTGGCCTAGTATTTCCACAAATCAAAAGAAGGACCGGCCATCAAAGAGCGAGCAGGACCCAAAGAACGAGAGAAATTAGCCCTGAAAATCTGACCCTCGGGGATGATCATACAAACAAGATCACCCCGAGAATCCAGCAAACGAGACTCACCGCACCTCAAAGCCCTCATCAAGCAACTGAGAAACCGAAAGCAAATTGAAACCCAAAGACTTCACAAGAGCCACCCTCTTCAACGTTACCTTGTCACTCACATGCACCACACCCTCAGAAATCACCCTTCCTTGTCCATTGTCCCCAAACGTGATGTACATCTTTTCCTTCACTGGGGTGAGGCTGGAGAACCACTTCTTGTCTCCGGTCATGTGTCGGGAACATCCGGAGTCGATTAACCAAATGTTCTCCAATCCTCCTGCCTGTAGTCAGAAACATGAACGAGAATGAGCCAACGACTCGACACTGGGGTTAGCACAAAGAAAGTTGAACCAGTGTCGAGCCATCTGCTCAAAAGAGGGGTTAGCAAACATCATTCCCTTGCCACCAAACTTACCATGTCCCATGGAAGGAGTACGAGCACCACGAGGGGGAAAACTTGGTCCGTAGTTCCTCTGGAACCCAAAGCTGCGATCATCTCCCCTAAACCCGTATTGAGGACAAGTAGGGGGACGTCCAGCAAAACCACCACGAGCCTGACCAAATCTCTCACCAGCACGCACACAATCATCTCTCCTATCAAACCTCTCACCACCACCTCTCTGTGGGAACCTACCACCCTGAGCTCCAACTCTACCAACACTCCTTACACTTCCCACACCCCGTGGAAGCGGCACTCTAGGCTCAGGAATACCATGAGACTGGAGATACCTGTCCTAGTTTGCTTGCTCCCTAGCAAGCCTCTCATCCCTCTTCCTCTTGTAGCAAAACTCTACTAGACGCCTCTCCTTGCCACAATACTCACACCTGAAGGGGATGGGTTTTGGTTTTGGCTCTGGCTTCTCTCTAGGTTTCACACCCTTCTCACTCACAAACTTCACAGATTTCTGGAAGTCATATGTTTTAGGTGGGAATTTGGGTTGATCTTGGGTTGTGTCAAGATTGTTGCAAAGGTGGTTGGGCTTTGCTGTGAAAAAGTTCTTGGGTGCTTTTGGAAGTGGGACTTGGATGTCTCCGATCACCTCAAACTCGGGGTTAGACTCAACACACTTCTCATACACACTCTCCCCACTGTTTTCTCCCACTTTCTCACCCAACTTCTCAAAACCCAAACCACGACCATCCGCTCTCTTGAACTCCTCAATCATGATTTTCAATTGAGGTTCCTGCCCAGACAACCAACACAACACCTTCCTCAAATAAACATTCTCCTCATAGATGACATCCAAACGGGAAGTAAGTTCAAGATTGCGCAAAGTAACTTCATCACAGCTAGTGCATGCATTGACAACAGGAGATTTCAAAGAAGCTTCCAAAGTGCTAATGGTAGAACGAGCATCAACAAGCTTAGCATGCACAATAGGACATGATTTACAAGCACCAAGCAAAGTGGGTCTTGATAGAGGGGGAGTGCCCGATCTTTCGGTGAGTGGAGATAAATCCGATTTGGTGGTTGTTGACCCTCACGATCCGACTACGACGAGCGAGACTCGAAGCGCCAATGCAATCGCCGAACCAACTCCGGATGGTTACCGACCTTGCCGGCGCAAGATCGGCCCGATCACGAAGATCAATTCCCGTGCGCAATCGAAGAACGAACAAGAATCTGAGGCGAGCAATCTTAA
The DNA here is from genome assembly GCA_947561735.1 of Cenchrus americanus. Taxonomy (NCBI): domain Eukaryota; kingdom Viridiplantae; phylum Streptophyta; class Magnoliopsida; order Poales; family Poaceae; genus Cenchrus; species Cenchrus americanus. Next base: position 147,376,524 of record OX387244.1, on the reverse strand, counting down.
TATCACTCGAAGGTGGAGTCTGAATTACACGAAGGCAGCACGATGGCGGTTGTTCGGTTGTAGCTAAGGCTAACAAATAAATCAAACTCAAGTTTCTAAGGCGGCGGCTACTGAAAATATAAAAGATGGAGCGTCCTAGGGTTGGGGGCGACCGGGGGGTGGGGCGCCCCAACTTGGGCCTAAGGCCCAACTAAACCGTCAAGACACAGACTTTGGCGGACTGCGGACGTCAACTTGTTTCGACGATTCCCGTTGACTCGGGACGAATTTTGGCACAAGACCAGTGCCATTGGAGCTCTATGAAATTCTGCTTCCAACCATATATAGAACGTCCAAAACCGACTCCGTATGCGACCCGAGCGTCCGTTTTATTGCGCATTGCTCCCGGACTCCAAACCGGACTCGAACTTGAATTTCTTTTGGCCTCCACCTCGGGGACTCGAACCGGATCAACCTTGGACCTCCTTCTTGACTTGGAAACCTTTGTTGGACTTCTTCTACTCCATTCCATGCACCAATCATGGTCGTATGCATGGGTGTCATGTCCTCATCATTCTCCCCTTCTTGAGGAAAAGCCGTCCTCGGCGTCAATTGTACTTGAGGAACCAAGTTGAGAAGTACCTTGGTTCGTGTGTGATGAGTGATTGACCGGGTGGTTTGAAGCTTTGTGTGTGTAGTGTTGAGTTGTGTTGTGTGTGTTTTATTTTGTGTATTTACCTTATTGTTTATGTGGTGTGTTGTCAATGCACTCGTGAGGAGTGGTTGACAACGTTGTGTGGACCGACTCTTGGCCTAGTATTGCGGGTGTTGGTTGCGGCTTGGTTTGCATTGGTGCGAGGTGAAGAACAGGGCGCGAAAGGTCTTAGCCTTGCGGGGCCTCCGAGGAGTGGAGAGACAAGTAGGCTTGGTTCGAGGGACCGGTGGCCGAAGGGATCAAGTGCGAGCCGCATGGTGCAAGAAGAGCAAGATGAAGTCGTGGACATGGAGCCGGTGCATCGGTGGTGGCCAAGTCAAGGAACGAGGCAAGACTGAGTAGACCGTCCGGGCGCCGGAGGTGAAAGGCTTGGCGGGCTCGACGCTTGGCGTGGTGAGGCCGGGCCGTATACGCGGGGTTTGGTGGTTTGGCCACAAAACCATCGGAGGAGGGTTTCTCGGTTTGGGCCTCAAAACCGAGCCCGAGGGCCTGGCGTGACGGAGACGGTATCCGGGTGCGTCGGGAAGCTTCGACGCGGGCGACACGCGGCATGATCGAGGTGCTTGCGTCGGGAGGACGTGAAGGCCTGATGGATGCGCGGCCGTCCGATGGTGAACTTCATGTATTGACCAAAATGCCCCTGTTAGGGCTTGTGTTGTACTCCTAGTGTAGGGGCACTTCGGTCTTTTCCGGAGGGCCTATATATAGGAGGAGGGGGCTGAAATTTCAGCCAACTCTTGGGCTAGAGGCTGCGGTACTCTTTCATTTTGGAGTGCTTTGGGAGAGAGGGAGAGAGGGGGAGAGTGGCTCTTTGATTGGAGCTTTTTGCCATCTTAGATTTGATTTCTAGGAGTGGCTTGTAATCGTTTGGACAAGATATTCATAGTGATTTCATCCTCTAAATCTTGTGCCAATCTTTCTATTCCCGAATTTCTTTTATTGCTTTTTCGGAGCTCTTTTCGTGCTATTTTCGTGCTTGTTTTCGTGCCTTTGTTCCCGGTGTGATTCCGCGGATTTGAGTGGGTTTCTCCCCGGATTTCTTTGAGGGAAACATGGATAGATGTCTTGTGCATCTTTGTGCTTGATCTTGTGCCCTCAAACGCCGGAAACCACTTCGATTCGTGAGTTTTCGTTCGGTGCTCTAGCTTTTGGTGGTGCTCAAAGGATTCGCGATTCCCGGTGATTTAGGGAGTTAGGAGGCAAGATTTTTGGGCTATAGCATCCTTGTATGACGCTTTTCAAGTACCCAAACCCTTGTCTCTACAGCTTCAACCGTTTGGGAAATCCGATGATGATTTGGGGGAGTTGACTTTCGGGGTCGGGCGTTTTTCAGCTCTGTCCGCACCTGGCGGACGGTCCGCGGGGGCCAGGCGGACGGTCCGCGTGTACAGTGTTCTTCGCGTGTTCTTCGTGTTCTTGTGCGCCTTTGTTTTCGATCCGGTTTGGCTTTTGGTTTTTGTTGCGGCCGGTTTGCGGACGGTCGGGCTTGAGTAGCGGACGGTCCGGGGTGGCGCGGACGGTCCGCCGGCCTCGGCGGACGGTCCGTTTTTCTCGGTGTCGCTTCGGTGTTTCGTGTGCTTTAACGGACGGTCCGCGGTGTACGGCCGGACGGTCGGCGGGGGGTTGGTGCGGACGGTCCGCGAGGGCAGGCCGGACGGTCCGCGAGGCTCGCGCGGACGGTCCGCCCCTCCGCGCGGACGGTCCGCCGCAGCCTCGTGTGCTTTGCTTCTTGGTTCGATTCCTCCCTCCCTTTCTAGTGCTTCCGCGTGTGCTTCTAGGAATCGTTCCTAGGACTAGAGGTTGATCCATAACCTCGTGGTCTTGGCGATTGGTGCGTGATTCGATCCATCGCTTGTGCGTGACCGGGTTCTTTGAGAAGAATTTTTATCCGGCTCCTATTCACTCCCCCCCCTCTCTAGTCGCCATCCGATCCTTCAGTACTTGGAACCGATCCTGCACAACACAAGAGCGAACGGGGTTTCGAAAACCAAAGAAATCAAAATTATTGTGAGGAGGAATGTCACCATGTCTCCAATTGCTGAATATGTCATCTTGCATATAAAATTTAGCGAGCATGTAAGCATCTTGATCGGATGACACATAATTGGCAACACTACCCTGCAAAAGATTAGTACCAACAAAAGACAAAGTAGGCATAGGTAGCAACCAGCAATGCTCCCCTTCTTGGAAGTAAACTTGTTTCACCAAAACTGAACTAGAGAAAGGTGAATGAATATGTGTGGTGTGGCTGCCCTCTAGTGGATCAAAATTGAGCACAATAAAAGGATAATTCAAATTTTCACAAATGTACACTCGATGTATCATATATTCACCTTTGTTGTTATATTTTCCAATAGCATGATATGTGTGTTTAGAAAAACATAGCAAATCAGCATATTTAGAAAGTTGCTCTTGCAAACAATCTAGATTACACAAAACATCAAATTCAATGTAACCCAAAGTATGTAAAGAAGACAATAATTTTTGCTCATCATTAGCACTAACAATATGCATAACATGCTTAGTTTCAGCAATAGTATTTGGTTCCAAAGCATGTAAAACTGAAGCATTATCAACCAAATCAGCTTTATCACAAGGAACATCAAGCAAAACAGCATGGGACCAAGATAAATCAAGAGATGGTTCCATTATTAATTGCTCAACTAAAGTATGATTTGTGGAAAAATTCAGCATATTAACACAATTCTCACCTTCCGTGAGTGTAGCACCATGGACATTACTTATGCTCTCAGTAGGAGTATTAGGTGCATTGTGAAATGATGGATCCGAGGATGCTCCTGCAGGTTCAGCCGTCCTCTCGAGTGGTGTAGTGGTGGGCGTGAATGGCGTTGGGCTCTCGAGCACTGTAGTGGTGGGAGTAGATGGCGCTGGGAGAGCGGGCGCTGAGCTGGATGTCGAACCGCTGCCTGCAAAAGAGTTAGAATATATCTTCGAGCGGTGTCCCTGCACTTCACGTTTAGCGTTGCGAGCATAATATGAAGGCACAAATCTACGTCGCATAACAGCTTTTAATTCAGCCCAAGTGGTGGGATGTTTTTGTTTATATTCATGATGCCACCAAAATAAAGCTAAATCAGTAAATGCACCAATAGCAGTTTGAACTTGAGAAATAGCAGGAATATCATGGTATGAAAATTTTTGTTCGACCTCTAATTCCCAATTAATATATGCAGCTGGATCATATTTGTCATTGTAAGGTGGAATTGTAAATGGAAGCGCAGAAAAAGAATCATTACCACCACGGATGGACGCACAACAGGCGTGTCCACGGAGGCCTCCAGTGTCGACCATCTTCTGTAAACCCGTGATCAGTGTTTTCATTGCATCGAGATGTGACGCAATGGTGTCGAGCTTGGTCTTAGTGGCCTGCGGCCGGTCTTCCCTCTTATCGTCGCCTGCCATTGTTAGCGCAAACACAAAAACAAAATCGACAACAAAACAGGGGTGTAATGGCTCACAAGGCGCTCACTACATTGCTGTTATCAAATTCTTATATGTTCTTACCAAGCACACAGGGGCGACCTGCAACCAACCGGTGGAACCTGCGAAAGATTGGAGAAGCGATTGCCTGGCAAAACGAAACCTGGTCGGCGTAGAACTTTGTGGAGTTTTGGGAAGGCAGCACTCAATTGAAGGATTAGCACAATCAAATAATAACTGCAAAGTTGAATTATAGTGCTAAAACGTACTGACAATTGCTGGAAACAAAGTGCAAGAAAAGAACAAGGAGTAGAAAGAAAAAAGAACTCACGGAAACTAAGGCAACAAGGTAACCGGCCGGTTTCTCAACAGAAACGATCGCAACTTCCTCGACTTTTTTTTGATAGTATGCAACACGGACTCCAACCAGAAAAAAACACGGCCACTGGAAATCGGCGGTGCACACGACGAAGCACGCCTGGGCGTGTCCATTCGGATTTCACTTTTTTTCTTTCTTTTTACTTTCCTTTTTTTGGAATTTTCCTTTTTTATATATCCAACCGGACAGACAACGAGAACGAGCCGAACAGGGGGCGGCACAGGGCAAAACGCGTCCGCGCAGGACGCGGCGTGTCGTGTGACCGGCTGGGCTTCGTTCTTTTTTTGGAAACTTTGACCAACCCGAAACAGGATATTGCGGCAGCGGTTAGGAGACCGAAGCAGAGGGAAACACGGCGCAGGCTAGGGCCGGCGGCGCGCAGGACCGAGAGAAAAGCGGCGGAAAGGAGAAAAAACAAAGGAAACACAATGTATCCAGCAACGATCAACGCACAAGCACGCAAATTCAACAACGCAAAGATTGAAAGAAAGTGCAAGGCGAAGAGGGGTGTTGGGATAAAGATCTAACCTGAATTTTTGTGGCTTGTGTGGACTGTAGGTAATGTAAAAAAACACTCGATAAAACTCACCGATGAACCTGGAAAGCTGATACCACTTGATAGAGGGGGAGTTCCCGATCTTTCGGTGAGTGGAGATAAATCTGATTTGGTGGTTGTTGACCCTCACGATCCGACTACGACGAGCGAGACTCGAAGCGCAAATGCAATCGCTGAACCAACTCCCGATGGTTACCGACCTTGCTGGCGCAAGATCAGCCTGATCACGAAGATCAATTCCTGCGCGCAATCGAAGAATGAACAAGAATCTGAGGTGAGCAATCTTAATATCACTCGAAGGTGGAGTCTGAATTACACGACGGCAGCACGATGGCTGCTGTTCGGTTGTAGCTAAGGCTAACAAATAAATCAAACTCAAGTTTCTAAGGCGGCGGCTACTGAAAATATAAAAGATGGGGCGTCCTAGGGTTGGGGCGACCAGGGGTGGGGCGCCCCCAACTTGGGCCTAAGGCCCAACCAAGCTGTCGGCGCAGCACTTTGCGGTGATCGTGGACGTCAACTTGTTTCGACGATTCCCGTTGACTCGGGTCGAATTTTGGCACAAGACCGGTGCCATTGGAAGATCTATGACATTCTGCTTCCAACCATATATAGAACGTCCAAAACCGACTCCGTATGCAACCTGGGCGTCTGTTTTATTGCGCACTGCTCCTGTACTCCGAACTGGACTCGAACTTGAATTGCTTTTGGCCTCCACCTCGGGGACTCGAACCGGATCAACCTTGGACCTCCTTCTTGACTTGGAAACCTTTGTTGGACTTCTTCTACTCCATTCCATGCACCAATCATGGTCGTATGCATGGGTGTCATGTCCTCATCAGGTCTAGCCTTAAGCTCATCATACTCAGTCCTAAGAGCATCTAGTTTAGGCAAAGTGGAAGCATTCTTCTCATTAAGCAATTTGATCTCATTCAACCATGCATTACATTCAGAACATTCAACATCATCAGAAATAGTAGGAGTAAGTTTCAAATAGTCATTCTCATGTTTCAATTCAAGCAATTTAGACTCTAACTCTCCTACTTTCTCACAAGCATTCTCAAGTTGAGCCCTAAGATCTCTCATCTTCTTGGCATCTCTCAACACACTATCACGTTTGTCAATCAAGCCATTCAACCTAGTGATCTCAGCAAGCAAAGAGTCGGGGTCACGGTCTACCTCATCCTCTGAGTCGGAGTCGGTGTCTTCCTTCTCACTCTTCTTGCTACATGAGCTATGGGCCATGCCACAAAAGCCTCCAAGTGCCACACAGCTCAAACCACTGAGGTTCCGGCTTGCATTCTTCTTGCCCTTGCGCCTCCCGGCGTCTTCATCCTCACTGCTTGAGCTTGAATGCGCGTCGCTTGAGCTTGAGTCAACGTCGCTTGCACTGGCCACCATGGCTCTTTCCTTGTCCTTCTTGTGGCCGCCCATGATCGATCGCCTCTTGTCCTTGTACTTGCTCTTGGACTTGCTGTAATGCTTGCCCTTGGAGGAGTACTTGTCTTCACGCCTCGGGTGCGCCTTGTACTCGCTCATCTTGTACTTGTTCTCCTCCGCTTCCGGGCACTCGGGGATGAAGTGTCCACGCTTGCCACACTTTTAGCATGTCCCCGAGCTCCGCCTTGCATTCCTCCGGTTCTCATGTAGTCGATCAAACCTCCTTGAGAGCAAGGCCAGTTCCTCCTCGCCCAGCACATCGAACTCCTCATCTAGAATAGACATGAGAGAAGACAAGGAAAGCTGTCGACAGGAAGGGTTAGTGTTAGGTTTGCCCTTTGATCCACCCACAAGAGCAAGACTATGATCAGTCGAGCCCTCATGCTTGGATTGCAACTTCCTGTCAACCTCAGTCGACTTGAGCTTAGAAAAGAGATCATCCAACTCAATAGTCAAGTATTGCCCGGACTCCTTGATGGCCTCAACCATAGCACCCCAAACATTTTGGTCCAAGATATGCAAAAGCTTCAAAGCTTGATCATGCTCGGTGTAAGGGAAATCCTCAACATGGCCTTCATGTTGTTCACGATGGCGGTGAACCTCTGAAACATCGCATCAATGTCCTCACCGGGAAGTTGAGTAAAGTTCTCATATTGCATCCGGTAAGAAACAAAGAGGCGAGACTTCACATGGTTATCACCACCGTGAGCAACCAACAACTTCTCCCAAATTAGCCAGGCAAGATTCAAATGGCGAACACGCTCAAACTCAGGATCACACAAGCTTCAGACCAAGGGATCAACGGCTCTTGCATTTGCCTCATACTTGGCCTTAGCACCGGCGTCGGTCACCATAAGAGTGTGGATATCCGCCGGAGTAGCATAGGTCTTGTCAAGCACAACGAAATCCAACAACTTGCCACGAAGAAAGATCATCATTCGGGCCGCCCACTTGTGGTAACCCTTCCCATCGAAGTGCGGCGGACCGCCCCGCTCAACGTACGCCATCTTAGGATTCAAGACTTGTCAAAGTCACCACGAATCCGGCACCAAGCTCTGATACCAATTGAAGGACCGATTAGACGACCAGAGAGGGGGGAGTGAATGGGAGCTGATAAAAATTCTTCTCAAGAACTTGGCCTATGCCCCCAAATCAATTCCGAAGAATCACGCACACACTTGCCAAGATCACGTAGTCACAATGGACCTACTGACCCTAGGAACAAGTTAGATCAAGCCTAAGAACAAAGCAGAATCAAGCGCCAAATGAATCGAGAGAAATAGCTAGCGCGAGGCAAACTGCAGCAGAAATTGTCGGTACTACCGGCCCAAGGTCGGTACTACCGATATGAGCTTACTGGCACCTAAAAACCAGGTTATCGGTACTACCGGCACTGGGTCGGTACTTCCGACTATCGGTACTACCGACCTTGTGTCGGTACTACCGATAAGGACTCTCTGGCAGCTGAAAATCAGGTCATCGGTACTACTTGCACTGTGTCGGTAGTACCCCCCCTAAAAATCAGCCCGCGAAAAGCACCAAACTTTGGATCGACGAGACTCCCAAACCACTTGGTGTCTTGAGACGGGGGAGATGTTAAGCAACCCTAGGTGAAATTATACCCCAAAAATCTCATCTCCAAACCCACCAAAACACCAGGAATCGCGGATCACACGAGCTCAAGTTATACTCACGAGTTCATCCAAACAATCACGAATCTAGGACGATTTGAGGAGTTTGGGGGGAAGAAATCACTGGGAAAAGAGGCACAAGGCACTCATGGATGAATCCCGCAAACAAATCTGAGCCAAAACCGTATAGAAAACGAGAATCAAGATGAGCATGAAAATAGCACAAAAATGACTCCGAAAATCATCACGGGAACCACAACGCCGAATCTTCTATACAAACCAGGAAAGATTCACAAGGTCTAGCATGCCGCCCTAACATCCATCCCTCTCAACAAATCTCTCATGAAGCTCTCATGCTAGCATAGACAAGAAATCGAGAAGAAAATGTCTAAGGAAAATGAGAAATGGGAGGGGGAAATGAAACCCTAGATCGCAGAGAGAGAGAGCCATCCACCCACACATGGCTTATATATCTGGTCCCGCCGGTGTGGTAAATGACTCGACTACCCCTAACTCAACTACTAGCGATACAAACCACGCAGGGGCATTTATGTAATGTTTGTGGGTCTTGCCATCGGACGGCCACGCCTTTGCCGCAACCCGCGTCGTCCCGACGCAAGCCATGCAATCCCACCGCGTGTCCTCCGCTTCGAAGCTTCCCGACACGCCCGGATCCCGTCTCTGTCGTGTTGGGCCTTCGGACTTGGTTTTGAGGCCCAAACCAAGAAACCTTCCTCTGATGGTTTTGTGGGCAATCCACCAAACCTCGCGTGCTTGGCCCGGCCTCCCGCCATGCCTCTTGACTCGACTGCCACCGTGCACCGGCTCGATCGTCCACGACTTCGTCTTGCTCGTCTCGCCACCATGTGGCCCGCAACTAGTATTGCTGTCCACCGGGTCCCTCGAACCGAGCCTACTTGTCTCTCCATCTCCAGGAGGCCCCTCAAGGCTGAAGACCTTTCGTGCCCATTCTTCACCTGCAACAACACGAACTAGGCCGCAGCCTACACCTACGCACTGAGCCAAGAGTCAGTCCAACACCCGTTGTCAATCACTCATCACTCAAGAGCGGTCATCCATCGACCACCGGGATGCTCCTGGTTCTCAGGTTGGCTATGTCTACGGTGGTTCTGGGCACGAAAACAACACACAAATAGAGGAATGAGAGGGATGCTTGCCTGCAGAAAACAGGATCCGGGGGGCTCCTTTTATAGGGGAGGTCGACCGGCCTGGGGTGCCGCGTGCTCCTCCCTGCCTCGGCTTTCTTCCAGCACGATCATTTCTCCTCCATGACTTCCTTGCCCACGTGCTCCACGAGTTGCACCGCCCAAACACTCTCATCCACTCCTTTTCTTGCATTATTGGTCCTCCTACTTGATGCTTCATGCTTTGAGTCATGTCCATGCTCCCTTACTCCACTTTCCTCACGTGTCACCATGAATTTCCTGCAAAGTTATGCTTGCTGCCCACCCATGCTTGTCCTTTGCAGGTGGTCTTGATGAAAGTTGTTGAAAGGGCATCCAATGGTGCATGCATGCTTAATTCTAACTAGATTGCCTCCCTTTAAGTATGTTTAAGGCTAAGCACTCCTCTAATTTCGAAAATTAAAAATATATCCAGATCTATGGTAAAGCTCAAGCATAAATTTAGAGAAGTTTTTAAACCATTAAAAACAAATGTAAGTTGAAAATATTTTCCAACTACTTTGATATCGGTCTCACTAGTATAGTTTGGCTTCATTGGTTGAGAGCAAACTTTTCACGGCTTGATCATGGGTGCATAGGTTTAGGTTCTAATTTTGGCTCAATGAGAGAGATTTTGAATGAAATAAAATTAAATAGGCCTAGAAAAATTCTAATCTTTGAGAAACCAAGGATATAAATTTTTAAACCAACCAAAAGTTTAGTTGCTAGGTTCAAGCGAGTCTTACCACGTGCTGAAATTTAATTAACACCGAGGTACAAGTCATGGCTCTACTCGTGTGTTTTTAGCATGAAAATCAAGTCAACCACAACATCATAATGAGGATGAATGGTTGAGTTAGGTTCTGAATTTATTTGGTTGTGATTTCTCGAAAAGAAGCAAACAAACACATAGGAGTGTTCGTGTAAAGGGTTTGTGATCAAACAAAATATTCAACCAAGAATTATGTCTCTAATATTGTTCAACCACTTCTAAGTCTAATGTCTTTGCGTAGTAAAATTCAAAACAAAATTATTAAAAAGACTTGAAAAAGCAGGAATCGGGTTGTCCTCCTGGTAGCTTATTCATGACTTGTTGAAACGGGTTGCCTCCCGCCTAGCGCTTCGTTTATAGTCCATGGATAGACTTCTTCACTTGATTACTTCGGATCAACGCTCTTTGCGGGCGTTGCAATCTTGGGTACCCACTTCCGCACCATCTTGGGCACGGGCTTGTCTTCCGGCTTAGTCATTTTTTTGGTCTTAACAGACGGCTTTTCTTCCTTTGTCTTGTCGGATGCAACATCTTCCTTGACTTTCGTCACGTCCTTCTTCTTCGGCTCTTTCTTCTTCTTCAGCCCTTCCTTCTTCCTTGGTTCTTCCTTAACAACGCGACGATGAGGTGGAACATTTTTAACTTCAATCATATTGCATACCTCGAGGTGTGGTCGAAACTTGAAGGAACTCCTTTCTCCGTTAATGTCGAACATGATCTCCCCTTTGCCAACATCAATAGTAGCTCCCACGGTCTTGAGAAAAGGCCTCCCAAGGATGAGCGGCGGCTTCTCCCTCTTTCCCATCTCGAGCACCACGAAGTCGACGGGGATGAAGTGGTGTCCGACCTTCACGGGCACATCTTCGGTGATGCCCAAGGGATAGCGAATGGAGTTGTCACCCAACTCCAAACACATACCCGTAGGCTCGAATGGTAGGCGTAGCTTCTCAAACACATCTCTTGGCATGACGCTCACACTTGCTCCAAGGTCGCATAACGCTTTCTCGAACTTGAATGAACCAACGGAACATGGAATTGTCGGGCATCCGGGGTCCTTTTGCTTCTCTAGCCCATTAGCAATAGCGGCACTACATTCCTCAGACATCTTGACATGATCTACCCCGAGTGTTGCTATCTCATATTTATTTGCAAGTATGTCTTTAAAGTAACGAGAATATGTAGGTACTTGAAGGGCGTCCAATAATGGCATGTTGATGCTAAGTCTACGCACAACCTCCACAAACTTCTCAAAGTGATTATCAAGTTTACCTCGGAAGTAGTGTGGCTTGAGTTGTGGTATCTTCGTGTCTTCTCCCGGCATCTCAAACTTGGGCTCTTCGATGACGATCTCCGTAACTTCCTCCTTAGCAAATTCCTCCGCCCCAACGAATGGTTTAAGCTTCCTTGCTCCCGTGGAATGTTCCGGATCTTCAGTCTCCTTTCCCGAACGTGTTTGAATAGCCTTTGCCGATTCGGGACCCTTAGATTGTCCCGGAAGCTTCTCATCATCAATAGCGAGGCACCCTGCGAGTTGTCCAACTTGCGTCTAGAGCATCTTCATCATGTTGAGCACTTGATGATTGGAGCTTCCGACCTCTGTCACTTTACTATCGATGTTCTCCAACACCTTGTCTATGGCCTTGAACTTGGTGACGGTGTCCTTGTTGATCTTAGCTTGCTCGTCCATAAAGTCCTTCAATTGTATACGAAGCGGAACTGAATTCGGAATGGATGAGCTTGCATTAAATTGAGGTCTACCTTGCCCGTAGCGGAAGTTCGGCAATTCTCCCTTCCTCATGTAGTCGAGCACCTTGGCTTCCTCTGGACAATATTTGTGGACATGGCCATACTCTCAACATTTTTCACATGTGGATCTTGCTTCGGCAGCCTTCAAATCTTGAGCCTCTTTCTTTTCTATCTCCATCTTCTCCAACCTCCCCATGAGTGAATCAATCTTGCCTTCAAGTATGTTCTCCTTCTTCACTTGCAAGACTCCCTTGACGTTCACCGTGGGTAAAACCAGAAGTAGGCGTCCGGATGACGCCCATGTGTCATTATCCGTGACCTTCTTGAATAGAGTGAAAGCTTCGGTCGGCGTAAGCTCGATGATAGATCCTCCCACCGATGCATCGATGATCGTCCTTGATGCCATGGTGAGTCCTTGATAGAACTTTTGCACGAGGTCTTCCTTCAGGAACTTGTGATGTGGAACCGCCCAAGTGTACTCATTGAAGCGCTCGAATGCCTCCGAGATAGTCTCCGTGGGGTATTGAGCAACAGTGGCAATCTTTTTACACAAGCTTTGAGTTTTACCCGATGAGTAGTATTCCTTCATGAAAGCCTTCATCAGTGCGTTCCAATTTTGCACCGTCTCCGCTGGTTGAGAGTGGAACCATTGCAAAGCCTTCTCGAGTAGTGAGAACAGAAAAAGCCTTGCCCTCATTTGGTCTTGAGTCACCCCATCCATGTTGAAAGTCTGACATAGTTGAATGAATGCTTGGAGGTGAAGTTTCGGATCTTCTTTACCGGCGAAGGGTGAATGTTGCACCATGCAGATTGTTGAGGTCTTGATCTCGAACGGCCTTCCGATCTCTTCGAGGTTCAAGATTGGTAGGTCAATGATGTCCGAGGTGCATAGCTTCCCGATCTTGCATTCTTGCGGTTGATCTCCCATCGGTGAAAGTCAATTCTCCCGAGGACTTTGAGGTGGTGAATACTTCGGAGATTCCTTCGATCTTTTGTCTTCCGACTTTGAATCTACAAAATCCAGCTTTTTAGCTTGATGTGCTTCACGTCTCCTTAGCCTGTAAAGTTTTTCTGGATCATCCACAAAATTATTGGGTTTGTTGGAGAGGTAGTTGTCCATCTCCTCTTAGGGTTAGCGATGAACAAAATATGCAAAAACATAAGAAAAAACAAATATAAGAAAATTAAGGTTAGATAAACTAAATTAGATTGATTTTGAGGATGATCAAAAGTTAGTAGATGCAAAAAGAAAAACTAAAAGAAAACTGAAAATCACAAAAAGGCAATAAAAGAACAAATCTTGATCACTTGTTCCCCGGCAATGGCGCCAGAAAAAGGGGCTTGTTGACGGTTCATAGTTGTATCAAAGTTCGTTTAGACTTGCAAGCGAACAAATCTCTAGTCGTAGTCAAGGGACCCTTCTTCCCTCGAGTGGTGAACCCAAGGTATCGAATCTGTGGAACAAATGTGTGACACAAATGATGATCTAGTAATGCCAAGTAACTTCAATCTTCGATAGATAAAAACCCTGAAGCAATCTAACACAAGAATAAACACAAGAATGAATCTAATCTACTAAAGATCGGAGGAAACAAAAATAGAGAGGGTAGATAAATCGATCTAGAGAGATCGGATTGAACCTTTTGTTGAAGTTCCAAGCAAAAGAAGAAGTAGCAAATCGAATCTCATTAGAAGCCTCTTTAAACCGTGGTTTCCTGTCCGACTCCGAAAACGCCCGCCTTTCAGAGCCCCCGTTCTGTCACAACGTACTCCTATTCATGTTAGTAGTCTAGGGCGAGTCCAAGGACAAGACGAGTTCTTTCGGAAGATCAGGCGTGCACCTCTAGCCACCGCGGCTACAAGAACACCCTATGTGATCTATCTGGAGAATAGATCTAAAATAAACAAAGCCGATCGAAAACGAAGACTTCGGAGAAACACTTAGTCGCTAAGAATCGGATTCAACTTGATACATCAACTAGTATAATGATATATGAACAAGATCACCACCGGGATCCAACCTTGATCTTGCTCCTATCTCCGGGAACTCTGATGTGGTCTTCCTTACAAGGTTCCCACGTCGGCTAGGGAAACCTTAGTCAACTAGCTAGACCCTCTCCTCTCCAGGATGGTGTCCCTCTCTTCTCTGCTGCTCGGCGGCCGATGACGAATTCTTCTCCGCGTGGCTCTCGACCCCGGGGCTATAAATAGCCCGAATAGCAGCTAGGTCAAACGGGGAGGCAAACGGGCCTTGGACTGGGCTGGGCCGGCCAGCCTGGGCTGACCGGCCTGGGCCCATCCAGGCCTAGTTGCCTGCCTCCTTCGCATGGCGTTGGTTCCCAAGTCTTCTAGATCCTTCCAGGCGTTGGACCCATCCAGACGTTGGACGTAGCTTCTTCTCCTGCAAGATTCGGCACTTTTCTGGGTAGGTCCTCAGAGTTTGTCATCTTCTCGGGTTTGGTCCCTGGGCTTCTTGGAGTCAAGTTTGCTTCATTGCATGACTTGTACGGGGCTTCAAGGTCTTGTCACAAGGTGCTTGATGAACTTATCCCGGAAGTCTTGCTTTCTACGTCAAAACCCTGCATAAACATTAAACTCCAAAATCGACATGCACAAATGAACTTGGTATACCAAGGGGGTTAGTACCAATGGATAAAGTATAAAACTCATGTCAACACAGAAGGTAAACTCATGGCTAGGTTGACGGATTTTCACCGTCAACAATTGGTATGACCATGTGAGCATAACCTGGATCAATTTTGACTCTCTCAAAAGCCTTACTCCCATGGTTGAAATAGACAAATGCTACTCCATTTGTGGTCATGTGCACAGTCCCTAGAGTACCACCAAACATAGATTGATAAGATTGTGGGTACTTCACTTTTGGAACTTCTTCTGGCCGAGACTCGAGGAAATTTGAGATGTCAGTCTTAAAATGATCATGAGGCAAGCCCCATCCTACGAGTCTTCTGTCTTGATCCCTCATTGAAGGATATTTTTGATGATGGTTCTGTTCACGTAAAATCAGCACCTCACGCCAAGCACACAGCAAGCCGAATCAACTGGCTTAACACACGTGGCCCGGGCGTCAGAATCCGGAAGCGTGCCAGTCAATTTTCCCTGAAACTGACAAAGGATGAAAACAGTTAGATAACACCTGGAACTTGCCGGGTGGTACCAGACAGGCTATAAAGCCAGTTAGAATGACATATATCTACAACAAGCTATCTGTCAGCAATTCATACACCATTCGGGAGCTGATAAAACATGTAAACAGGGTATAGCCGAATGTGTGACGTAAGCATGATGAAAATCGGTGTTTATTTAAACAACGTTGCAGCACATAACCATGACCGATTATCAAAGGATAAATCATAATAAAATAAATAAAAGCGAAAGCATGATCATAAATTTGTAATAAACATGCACGCATATACCAAAAGCACTAGTCTACCGCATGTCTAGATGCTTTCAAACCCGTCGAGCATGACACCAAACAAGTTAATCCACCACATGATACAACTTGTTTGAAATCACACCACCAACCAAGAAAAGATCAACCCGCCGCATGATACAATCTTAACATGGAAGGCTAAAAGCATACATTATTTAAAAAAGCTCATGAACATGTTTCACTCGTGATGAGATTGCCGAATACAGCTGTTCAGCCGATTCGGGTTCCGCGGAGATGGAACAAACTATGCTAGATTAACAATCTTGAACCCGCAACACGTGGCAATCTAGATTGATTTGAATTCGTCTATTAAAAAGCACGTGACATGTTCGCCACATCGAGCCAAAGATTTGAGCATGCAACACGTAGATCGCAAACAAGATAGAGCCGAATCTAGTCAATCTAAATTGGGCAATAAGAGTGTTACATGAATTAAACATAAGAGCAAAATTCAAAGCAGCACATGGTAACTTGATCAATCTATTAGATCTTGCCAAATCAAATAGAGCCGATAACTAGCTTCAAGCTAGATCTTAGCCTACAGCATGGCTCATGATCCAACAAGAAAGCCTTCTTGAACCAAGCTTAAATCCACTGCATGATACTAAGCATGGTAACAAGACTACTTGCATCACTGTCTAAATCCACCGCATGATACTAGACATGATACAAGATTGCCGGTACTTACGGAGGTCGACGGATCGATGGCTCCTCTCGAAGAACTCGACGACTCGACTAGAAGGACTCGAAAGTTGGCACGGGGCCGGTTTGTTGCGAAATTGTTCGATCCCTATTACAAACACTAAGGGTTCATATTTATACCCTGGTTCTAACACGACTCCTAGTCGACCACGATTACAACATTTATTGCCTAAAATTAACGTCATGGCGCCATGTCCGTCTCGCACTCGTCATCAATTCATCCCTTCTTTATATTCAAGCCACGTCATCACGCATTCCCGAATGCTTCCTCTTTCAAGCGTGAAACCGCTCTTCTGCCGAATAATGACGTACTCCCGACCGCGGACGCCTTTTACCGAATGCTTTGAGGAAAACCTTTTGCCGACTGGTGCTCTTCTACCAAACTCGGCCCACAGGTCAGTCTCTTACCTGTACCCGTTATTGGTGTTAACATACG
This sequence comes from Cenchrus americanus, assembly GCA_947561735.1. Lineage (NCBI taxonomy): Eukaryota > Viridiplantae > Streptophyta > Magnoliopsida > Poales > Poaceae > Cenchrus > Cenchrus americanus. Next base: position 147,360,089 of record OX387244.1, on the reverse strand, counting down.
ACCCTTCAATTACGGGATAAAAGGTGATTTTATTCCAGAATTGACCATAAATGCTCAACGTCCCCAGGCTCAATCCGTTCAACACCCGTTCTTTCCTCCTTCAAACCGTTGGAGCCTTCGCCCAGATCCAAACCATTGTTCGTCAACTTTTCAAGCTTCAATGCTCAAATGGCAAATCAGGACCAAGCTCTTCAGGTAAAATCTTATCCTCCTCAAGCTCATTCGGTATCACTTTCTCGAATCTCATCTCAAATTTTTCTTTTGCCGTTTTTCTAATGCTTGGAACAGCAATCAATGATCAATTTCAATGCTAGGATAATATTTCTTCAAGTATCTCCCGTTTACAGCAGCAGTGAACTCTTCTCCTAGCAAAGTTTTCAATATGTATGCATTTCCAGTCGTGCATCTAACCACCCGAAAAGGACCTTCCCAATTTGGAGACCACTTCCCGAGTGTATTGTACTTAGTCCCAATCGGCAATAACGCTTTCCAAACCAAGTCTCCTTCTGCAAATTGCTTGACCTTTACCTTCTTGTTGCAGTACTTAGGAACTCGCATTTTGTTTTTCTCAATATTCTCCAAGGCCCTAAGACGAATCATATGCAAGTCTTCTAATTCGTCCATCATTAAGTCATTGTAATCCTTGGAACTTAAATCCTTTTGCAACACTACTCTCCTTAGTCTGATTGCATCTCACATGGCAAAACAACATGATGTCCATAAACCAACTCATAAGGGGATGTCTGCGTAGCTCCATGAGGAGCCATTCGGTAAGCGCAAAAGGCTTCATTGAGTACCGAATGCCACCTTTTGGCTTCTGATCAATATTCATTTGTATAATCTTGATCATTATTAGAAGCTTCTGCCTGACCATTAGCTTTAGCATAATAAGGAGAAGAATTTAATAATTTGATCCCCATACTTTTAGCAAAATCTCTGAACTCTGAAGTTAAATGGCTGGCGCTGGTTTAGAAGCTGGCGAACAAGGTGAACGCTCATGGAGACACACCGGAAGCTCGCCTTGGCGCGGTGGAAGACCGTGTCGATGAGGTGGCCCTTCATGGTGTCCGCTTGGGCACCACCTGGCCTCCATGTCAACGCACACCGGCGTCGACTACTCCACGCGGTCGCGCGGCTTCTACGGCGGCACACCGGAGGACGTTGACGACATCGAGGCCACTATAGAGCGTCTCGATGGCCACGGCGTCGCCATTGCCGATTCCATCCACCCCCAGTCTGTCCTGAACAAGCTGTTTGATTAGTTTGTACTAGGGGTTATGGAATTTCGGCAATAAAAAATGAAATTTTATCTTTTATTTTCGTCTTGTGATGACTTCTTTAATTTGTGCATACAAATCTTCACTGTTTCAAACGCATTCGGGAACCTTTCATCTAGCCGAATACGCACAAACTCTTGGTCCTTGGCGTAGAATCTACAGAAAATCCTCATTCGGGAACCATGAACACTGTTTCGACGAAAAAACCCTTTGCGTCCAAGGAAAACCCCCCGTCATTTGGTATTCTCATCAATACACGCCAGCCATTCATCACTCCCGATGCACGTCCACTGCTAATAAAATAGCCTCTCTGGTGCTCTGCAAATCTATTTGCACACACTTCCATCATTTCACTCCTTCTCATCTTTCCCCTCCTCCAGAAAAAACCCCCAAGGCCATGGCGGACAAGGGGAAAAAGCCATTCGAGGAGAACGGCTTCCCATCAAAGAAGCGAACCATCCGAGAGTAATCTTCTCTTCTCATCCCTTTCTCTTGATTTTGATTGCAATCTCGTGATTCATCTTTCTTTGATTTCAGCCTCAATCTGTTGCCGGAAGAAATCATCAGTACTGAAGAAATCCTTGAGTACATTCTCACCGATTCCTCAACTAAAGAAGAAAATGCCACACACGAGCAGAACACCAACCATCAGCTACGCCGTCGCATTCAGCATTTAGAACATGATCTGCAGGGCATCACCGCCCTTTGTAGTGCCGAACGTGAGCGCCGCATGAACTTGCAGGCGGCGATAGGCGGTGAGATCTTCATCCCCATTCGAATCTCATGTTCAAGTTCATATCCCGTGTCTGATGATAATCTATTCTTCTTCTTCAGATGTGTCGACAGGTACAACAACCTGACGGCCGCCTGGGACAGCTTGATGGAAGCTGCAGAACACGCCAGCCCCAAAGGTTTCCATGTCGCTGTCACGGTGGTCTAGGAGCGGCTGAAGAGGGAAGAGATCAAGAGGAAAAGCTACTTTCGCTTCTTCCTCCAGGCACTCTGCTTCATGTAGGCCTTCTTTTGTAATCTTAGGCAGCTGTGTTGTCAATAAAGGAACCTGCGAGAACGTTTGTAATGCAAAATATTTTCGTGCTAAGGGCAATACAATTTAGTATTGGACATTTTCCTCCTGTTGGAATTTTTGTTATGAAGGCGACTTCCTCCCGAATGCCGGCTACTTCCGTTTTTCTAATGCTTGGAACAACAATCAATGATCAACTTCAATGCTAGGATAATATTTCTTCAAGTATCTCCCGTTTATAGCAGCAGTGAACTCTTCTCCTAGCAAAGTTTTCAATATGTATGCATTTCAAGGTGTATACCTAACCACCCGAAAAGGACCTTCCCAATTCGGAGACCACTTGCCGAATGTACTATACTTAGTCCCAATCGTCAATAACGCTTTCCAAACCAAATCTCCTTCTGCAAATTGCTTGACCTTTACCTTCTTGTTGTAGTACTTAGCAACTCGCATTTTGTTTTTCTCAATATTCTCCAAGGCCCTAAGATGAATCATATGCAAGTCTTCTAATTCGTCCATCATTAAGTCATTGTAATCCTTGGAACTTAAATCCTTTTTCAACACTACTCTCCTTGAGTCTGATTGCATCTCCCATGGCAAAATAGCATGATGTCCATAAACCAACTCATAAGGGGCTGTCAGCGTAGCTCCATGAGGAACCATTCGGTAAGCCCACAAGGCTTCATTGACTACCGAATGCCACCTTTTTGGCTTCTGATCAATCTTCCTTTGTATAATCTTGATCATGATATTATTAGAAGCTTCTGCCTGACCATTAGCTTGAGCATAATAAGGAGAAGAATTTAATAATTTGATCCCCATACTTTTAGAAAAATCTCTGAACTCTAAAGATGAATGGCTGGCGCTGGTTTAGAAGCTGGCGAACATGGTCAACGCTCCTGGAGACACACCGGAAGCTCGCCTTGGCGCGGTGGAAGACCGCGTCGATGGGGTGGCCCTTCATGGCGTCCGCTTGGGCACCACCTGGGCCTGGCCGCCATGTCGACGCACACCAGCTTCAACTATCCCACGCGGGCGCGCGACTTCTACGGCGGCGAACCGGAGGACGTCGACGACATCGAGGCCACTATAGAGCGCCTCGATGGCCACGGCGTCGCCATTGCCGATTCCATCCACCCCCAGTCTGTTCTGAATAGGCTGTTTGATTAGTTTGTACTAGGGGTTATGGAATTTTGGCAATAAAAATGAAATTTTATCTTTTGTTTTCATCTTGTGATGACAAATCTTCACTGTTTTGAACGCATTCGGGAACCTTTCCTCTAGCCGAATACGCACAAACTCTTGCTCCTTGGTGTAGAATTCGCAGAAAATCCTCATTTGGGAACCATGAACACTGTTTCGACGAAAAAACCCTTCGCGTCCAAGGAAAAACCCCCGTGATTTGGTATTCTGATCAACACACGCCAACCATTCATCACTCCCGATGCACTTCCACTGCTAATAAAATAGCCTCTCTGGTGCTTTGCAAATCCATTCGCACACACTTCCATCATTTCACTCCTCATCTTCCCCCTCCTCCGGAAAAACCCCCAAGGCCATGGTGGACAAGGGGAAAAAGCCATTCGAGGAGAACAACTTAAGATAAAAGAAGCGAACCATCCGAGAGTAATCTTCTCTTCTCATCCCTTTCTCTTTTTTTTGATTGCAATCTCGTGATTCATCTTTCTTTGATTTCAGCCTCGATCTGCTGCCGGAAGACATCTTCGGTACTGAAGAAATCCCTGAGTACATCCTCTCTGATTCCTCAACTGAAGAAGAAAATGCCACACACGAGCAGAAGACCAACCATCAGCTATGCCGTCGCATTCAGCATTTAGAACATGATCTGCGGGGCATCACCGCTCGTTGCAGTGCCGAACATGAACGCCGCATGAACTTGCAGGCGGTGATAGGCGGTGAGATCTTCATCCCCATTCGAATCTCATGTTCAAGTTCATATCCTATGTATGATGATAATCTGTTCTTCTTCTTCAGATGTGTCCGACAGGTACAACAACCTGAAGGCCGCCTGGGACAGCTTGCTGGAAGCTGTAGAACATGCCAGCCCCAGAGGTTTCCATGTCGCTGTCACGGTGGTCTTGGAGCGGCTGAAGAGGGAAGAGATCAAGAGGAAAAGCGTTGAACCAAAGAAATGAAGCTACTTTCGCTTCTTCCTCCAGGCACTCTGCTTCATGTAGGCCTTCTTTATAATCTTAGGCAACTGTGTTGTCAATAAAGGAACCTACGAGAACGTTTGTAATGCAAAATATTTTCGTGCTAAAGGCAATACACTTTAGTATTGGCCATTTTCCTCTTGTTGGAATTTTTGTTCTGAAGGCGGCTTCCTCCCGAATGCCGGCTACTTCCGTTTTTCTAATGCTTGGAACAACAATCAACGATCAACTTCAATGCTAGGATAATATTTCTTCAAGTATCTCCCGTTTATAGAAGCAGTGAACTCTTCTCCTAGCAAAGTTTTCAATATGTATGCATTTCCAGGTGTGCACCTAACCACCCGAAAAGGACCTTCCCAACTCGGAGACCACTTTCCTAATGTACTGTACTTAGTCCCAATCGGCAATAACGCTTTCCAAACCAAATCTCCTTCTGCAAATTGCTTGACCTTTACCTTCTTGTTGTAGTACTTAGCAACTCGGATTTTGTTTTTCTCAATATTCTCTAAGGCCCTAAGACGAATCATATGCAAGTCTTCTAATTCGTCCATCATTAAGTCATTGTAATCCTTGGAACTTAAATCCTTTTGGAACACTACTCTCCTTGGGTCTGATTGCATCTCCCATGGCAAAACAGCTGAAGGACCGATTAGGCGACCAGAGAGGGGGGAGTGAATGGGAGCCGATAAAAATTCTTCTCGAGGGAGATTGAAACTCCGACAAGACGAACTAGCTCGGTCGAACCCCCGAAATCACACGCTCCGCACTTCTACCTCCCGTTTGCCAAAACCACGTAGCCACTGGAGTGCTACTGGTCCTAGGAACAAACTCTACCAGCAACCACAACACACACGCAGCAACGACAGCGGAAACAACTCGAAAGCCGGCTAACCAAAGGGGGCGGTTAGACCGGGTATACGGGGCGGTTAGACCGCCTCCACCTGGCAACCAAGAAATCCTCCGAAACGCCTCTTCCGAGCACCAAAACTCACCACGGTTTCACCAACAGAGATATCTGGTCAAAGCCATGCCAGCTACCAGAAAATCTTGGCAAAAACCAAAACTTCACCCAAGGGCCTAGGGGCGGTTAGACCGGCTACCAGGGGCGGTCTAACCTCCTGTACCCAGCAACGAACTCCTACCAAGAACACCTAGCAAACTACACGAGAACGACCCCAAATTTCACCCAGACGCTCCTCTGATCAAGGCAAACAAACTCACATAGGAAAATCCGGCGAAACAAAACTTTGACCCGGAAACACCCAGGGCGGTTAGACCGCCCCTGTAGGCGGTTAGACCGCCCCTTCCAGAAAACGAACCCGCGGGTCAAACCTCAACTTCCTCGCGCCCGATCTCCCGAATCACTCCACGGATTGCAGCCAAACTTCGGGAATAGCTGGGTTACCTCCCGGGCAACCTCTACCTCAAAGGAATCGACCCGAAACGCTCAGAATCAAGAGGAATCGAAGAAATCGCTTCTCTAGGTCAAGAACTCACCCAACTCGAGAAACCACCAAATCGAGTCCGATTCAAAGGGGATTTGGGGGCAAAGTTACCAGCCAAAGAGGCACAAGAACCTCATACGTGACACCCACCAAAAGCCCCAAGAAATCGTCTTCAAAACACCGCCAAAAAGAGCTCCGAAAATCAACACCGAAGAGACGGGGAAACCACCACGAGGAACAACGCCAAACCTTTTATACATGCCATGAATGGTTCGTACAAGGTCTAGCTTGCCACCCAAACATCCATCCCTCTCTCTAGATCTCACATGAAGCTCTCAAGCTAACCTTCTAAAAACCTAAGGAAAATGGAGAACGAAAATGGATAAACCAAATGAGCTAGGGTTCCAAGGGTTGGCTGCCATCCACCCATCTAATGAGTATATATGGAGGCACCCAAAAGACTAAACTACCCTTCACTAATAACTAGGGATACATGCCCCTCAAGGGCGGATTTGGAATTCTTGATGTCTTCACCATCGGACGGATGCCCGCGACCGCACCCTGCGTAGCCTCGACGCAAGCCTTGCGATCCCGACGCGTGTCCTCCGCTTCGAAGCTTCTCGGCGCCGGCGGCCAGGGCGGTCGGACCGCCCCCACGGGCGGTTGGGCGGCCCCGGGGATCGACCGGCCCCGGGCGGTCCGACCGCCCCTCCCGGGCGGTTGAACCGGCCCGGGTGGCCGCACCTCCTCGTCGAGTCTTCGGCCTCGGTTTTGTGGCTCAACCGAGTAACCCGGTGGTTTTACGGTGAACCACCGCAAACCCCGCGAACTCGGTGTAGCCTCCGCCAATCTCCACTCATGACTCGGCTCCCACGTAGTCCCGGCTCGACCTTGGTTTTGAGGCTCTACCAAGAAACCGTCCACGACTTCATCTTGCTTGTTCATGCCACCATGCGGCCCGCACTTGACCCCCGCCGGCCACCGGGTCCCTCGAACGAAGCCTACTTGTCTTCTCCACACCTAGAGGCCTCACCGCAACGACCTTTCTCGCTTGTTCTTCACCTGCACCAACACGAGTCAAGCCGCAACCGCACCTGCAATACTTAGCCAAGAATCAGTCCACACAACGTTGTCAATCACTCATCACACAAGGAAGCGACCATCCATCGGTCCTCGAACCACACATGGTCCTCAATCTCCCCCTTGATGAGTGCATTGACAACACACTCACATGAAGTAACACAAGAGAAAAGGAAAAGAAAAAGAAACAAATAAAAAGAAACCCCAACAAGCGATCGAAAGCCAAAGAAAGGCAAAGAGCAAGATCACTTGAAGAGGCAAGTCTCGGACCCCTTAGGCAAGGGCAACTGCTCGACACATCCGAGACAAAACACGGCTCAAGCAAAGAGCGCAAACCACCAAAGCAAATCTCGAACAACACAAAGAGCTCCCCCTGCACATATGCAAGCTCCCCTTGAGCCATAGCACACTCCCCCTGAACACATGCAGCAATGCAACTCGGGAATGCAACAAAAAACAAAAACTTGCTCACACTGCCCAGGGCGGTTAGACCGCCTGTACAGGGCGGTTAGACCGCCTGTGCCTGATCCGACCGCGGGGGGGCGGTTAGACCGCCCCAAGAGACCGACCCCGCACCAAACTCGCTCAAAAATTGCCCGAAACAATTGGAACACCTTCCAAACACTCCCAGGTGCCCAAAACATGCACAAACTTCTCCCCCTTGTTGACAATGCATGAATCAAGGCAAAATGCGAAAACTTTCAACATATAGCTTCTCGAATATACAAAATTCATCAAAAGGAGCTACACAAGTCCAAATGAGCAAGTTAGATACTCGACAGGTTCGTAATGACCTTAACTACGTGATCACCAAATTTCACAACCATTGGACAATACTAAAAAGGATTTGAGTAATTTTGCGAAAAGTTACTCTCTCACAAGCAAATACCTAAACATGAGCAAAACATATCAAAATGACAAAGCCACTCAAACTTCATGCTAGGACAGCCATTCTAATCATAAGACCATCATAAACACCCAAAAACACCTCATGTCATGTCAAAGCCACCGAGCCATGTGCCTACTTCTATGTATGAGACTTCTCATTGGTAGGCATCATGCAACGGTTTAGCACCCAAAGCAAATTAAATTCAGCACATATGACATGGGAGCACATTTTCCAAGCATTTTTCATTTCATTTTCAGATTTGTAAATGGTACATGAAATGTCTTTGCGACAAAAAGGAACTTATGCCCCTCCACAAGATTAAGCAAGAGGGCTAAACATTCATGATGGCAAATGAGCCTTTGGCCCCATATGATCAATAAACTAGCTATCCAACCATAAAGTAAGCATAACAAAGCCACTAAAACATGTCAAGATCATATATAGGCATTTACACATGAGAGAGCATGTATGTGACATTTTTCAAAAATTAGCCATCAACCATGGATCATGCATCAAGATCATCAAGAGCTAAGCCAAACTAACCGTAGCATATCAAACAAGCTCACAAGAACATATATAGCAACCCATGGTAAACATTGTATATAGGAGAAGCTTTTCCTATCCGATGCATATGATACAAAATGCATGCAATCTAAGATACAAGGATGCCTATACATCATGTTACAAATGCAATGCCAAATGCAAGAAATGCACAAAGGAAAACTATACATATGCTACAAAGGAGCTCCCACACACCAAGCTCACAAACCACCGGCTCCTCGAGGGGAGGAAAAAAGGGCTCGACACCACCGGCAAAAGAGCAAAGGAGCACAAAACTCACAAGCTCCCCCCTAAACACATGCACTAGGGCCAAAGAGAATACAAAGCTCACCCTACACACATGATATAGAGACGGAGCAAAACAAACCAAGTGGCTTGACCAAGGCCACACACTCGAAGGTCACAAAGCACTTACCTTTATCATTTCTTCACAATTCACTCATCCTTGTCCACCATCCCCGAAAGTGATGCACCTACATGTCACCACCGGGGTATGAGGCCGAAGAACCACCCCCGATATCAACCAAATGTTCTCTGGGCCTCCCACCTGCAACTCAAAACCAAGAGCGAGAACGAGCAAATGACTTAACACTGGGGTTAGTCCCAAAGGTGTGAAACCAGTGTAGGGCCATTTCCTCAAAAGTAGGGTTAGCAACATTCATCCTACCCTGCCTATCAATATAGCGATCCATCCTGTCAAACTTATCAAACCTGGAACCACCATGGGAAAATGACTCCCGTCTCACTGGAGGAGTACGAGTACCACGAAAAAGAAAACGTGGTCCGTAGCCCCTCTGAGACTCAAAGCTGCGACCTCTCCCAAACTCGTATTGATCACGAGGTGGAGAACGTCCAGCAAACTCAACACCACCAGACTCAAAGTGTCTACCATCTGCACCGTGACAAAGGGAACTGAAACCACCAGCATCACGACCTCGAAAACAGAACTGCCCAGAAATCTGGGGAGGGCTGGTCTGACCGCCTAGCCAGGCAGGTCTGACCGCCCTTCCCTGGGGGGGCCGGTCCCGACCGCCTAGCCGGGCCGGTCGACCGCCCTCTCTCCGGACCACCACCGCGGCTACGGGATTTCTCATATCCCCATGCCGGATCCTTACGCACAAAGCCCTTTCCCTTGGCGGTGGCATACGAGGCTCGGGCACACCATGAGAAGGGTGGTACCGTCCTTGTTCGCCCACTCCTTAGCCATTCTCGCCTCTCTCTTTCTCTTATAGCAAAACTCTCTCTTGTGACCATCCTTCCCACAAAACTCACAATGGAAAAGGATTGGTTTGGGCTTAGGCTTGGGGTGAGACTCTTCACTTGGTTTCTCACTAGGCTTTTCACTAGGTTGGTTTGGCTTGGATGCTAACTTGTCTTTGGGTGTGGGTTGTGGTGGAGCTGAAACATTCCCAAATTTCCTTTCTCTCTCGCCACTGCCCTCACCAACCTTATCCAATCCCAAGGCCCAACCACCAAAGCGCTTACAGCTAGCAATCATCATACCAAGCTGAGGTTCTTGACTCGACAACCAACTCAGTGCTTCACGCAACTTATCATTCTCATCTTGCAAGCGACCAACACATTTTGCAAGATCCAAATTCTTCATAGCATGCATCTCACATGTAGAACAAGAAGTAGGAATAGGCACTTCCAAATCAGCCTCTAGCGAACCAATGCGAGAACGAAGCTCAACAATTTTCTCATGCAAACTAGGGCAAGAAGTGCAAGCACCAAGCAAAGTGGGTCTAGATTGTAGCTCAGCCAACTCAATCCTAAGCACACCTAGTTCCTCACACTTGGAGGCATACTTCTCCCTAAGATCAGTCAAGTCAGCTAGGAAAGCAGAGCAATCAGCACAATCATTTTCATCAGAAACAACAGGGCTAGCCTTAAGCGAATCAATTTCAAGCTTGCTATCAAGAACCTGTGTTTCTAGCTCAGCCACTCTAGTCCTAGCATCCTCGAGCAAAGATCTAAGCTCCTTCCTAAGCTTCTTAGCCTCTCTAAGCATGTGATCGCGATTATCAAGCAAGTCAACCAACTCCTCATTCTCCTTGCGCAAAGAGGAGAGCTCATCACATACCTCATCCTCAGAATCCAAATCCGAGGCGTCCTTCTGGCTTCTCTTGCTGCTCGAACTGCGAGCCATGCCGCAGAAGTCATCCTTGAGGCTTAGGCCCGTCACACAAAGGCCGTTGAGATACTTGCCAATCTTCTTCTTCTTCTTCCTCTTCTTCTCATCCTCTTCGTCTTCATCACTCAAGCTTGAAGACGTGTCCTCGGAATCAGACTCGATGTCGCTTGATCTCTTCATCTTCTCTCGAGACCGTTCCTTCTTCCCATGTCCATGATCCTTCTTCTTAGACTTCTTCCTCTTGTCCTTGAACTTGTGCTTGTCGTGGTTGTTAACCTTCGGACACTCGGCGAAATAGTGTCCAGTCTTGCCGCACTTGAAGCATGTCCTCGTGTTCCTCCTCATGTTCACCCGGTTCTCGTGCAGCCTCTCAAACCGCCTCGTTAGGAGCGCCAGCTCGTCCTCTCGAAGCACATCGAACTCCTCATCTGGCATAGACATCAAAGAGGACAAAGAAAACATCCCGGTGGATGGGTTAGTGTTAGCCTTTCCTTTCAAACCACCAACGAGGGCAAGACTATGGGAATCAGTCGGACCCTCGAGCTTGGCAGTCATGCCCCTATCCACCTCAGCCGACTTGAGCTTTGAGAACAGCTCGTTCACGGTCAGAGTGTCGTACTTCTCCGACTCCACAATGGCCTCGAACTTTCCACCCCATATCGTACGATCCAAAGAGTGTAAGAGCTTGACCGCTCTATCATGATCATCGTACGGGAGCAAGTCCACATTGGCCCTCATGTTGTTCACAGCCACCGTGAACCTCTAAAACAAGGCATCGATGGACTCACCGGGGAGATGAGTGAAGTTCTCGTACTCTCTCCGGTAGGTCGCATACATCCGTGCCTGAACCTGGGCGTTCCCAACATGAGCCTCCTTCAACACCGCCCAAAGCCTACAAGCCAAGTGCTCGGTGTGCACCCGATCGAACTCAGGCTGACACAAAGCACGAAACAAGTAGTCGACCGCCTTATTGTTGGCGTCGAAACTGTCCCTCGACCCTGGAGCGAGAAAGTCCATCGGCTGGACATAGCCTGTGTCCACCGTGACATCCCACAGAGTCTGACCCTTTCCGCGGAGAAACGCACCCATCCGCTTGCTCCACATCTGGTAGTTCTTGCCATCGAAGTGTGGAGGACCCGAACCCCGTTCCTGGTACGCCATCCTTGGATCTTAGACTGGCTAGAGTCAACAAAGACCCGAACCGGCTCTGATACCACTTGAAGGACCGATTAGGCGACCAGAGAGGGGGGAGTGAATGGGAGCCGATAAAAATTCTTCTCGAGGGAGATTGAAACTCCGACAAGACGAACTAGCTCGGTCAAACCCCCGAAATCACACGCTCCGCACTTCTACCTCCCGTTTGCCAAAACCACGTAGCCACTGGAGTGCTACTGGTCCTAGGAACAAACTCTACCAGCAACCACAACACACACGCAGCAACGACAGCGGAAACAACTCGAAAGCCGGCTAACCGAGAGGGGCGGTTAGACCGGGTATAGGGGGCGGTTAGACCGCTTCCACCGGCAACCAAGAAATCCTCCGAAACGCCTCTTCCGAGCACCAAAACTCAACACGGTTTCACCAACAGAGATCTCTGGTCAAAGCCATGCCAGCTACCAGAAAATCTTGGCAAAAACCAAAACTTCACCCAAGGGCCTAGGGGCGGTTAGACCGGCTACCAGGGGCGGTCTAACCTCATGTACCCAGCAACGAACTCCTACCAAGAACACCTAGCAAACTGCACGAGAACGACCCCAAATTTCACCCAGACGCTCCTCGATCAAGGCGAACAAACTCACAAAGGAAAATCCGGTGAAACAAAACTTTGACCCGGAAACACCCGGGCGGGTTAGACCGCCCCCCGTAGGCGGTTAGACCGCCCCTTCCGGAAAACGAACCCGCGGGTCAAACCTCAACTTCCTCGCGCCCGATCTCCCGAATCACTCCACGGATTGCGGCCAAACTTCGGGAATAGCTGGGTTACCTCCTGGGCAACCTCTACCTCAAAGGAATCGACCCGAAACGCTCACAATCAAGAGGAATCGAAGAAATCGCTTCTCTAGGTCAAGAAGTCGCCCAACTCGAGAAACCACCAAATCGAGTCCGATTCAAAGGGGATTTGGGGGCAAAGTCACCAGCCAAAGAGGCACAAGAACCTCATACGTGACACCCACCAAAAGCCCCAAGAAATCGTCTTCAAAACACCGCCAAAAAGAGCTCCGAAAATCAACACCAAAGAGACGGGAAAACCACCATGAGGAACAACGCCAAACCTTCTATACATGCCATGAATGGTTCGTACAAGGTCTAGCTTGCCACCCAAACATCCATCCCTCTCTCTAGATCTCACATGAAGCTCTCAAGCTAACCTTCTAAAAACCTAAGGAAAATGGAGAACGAAAATGGAAAAACCAAATGAGCTAGGGTTCCAAGGGTTGGCTGCCATCCACCCATCTAATGAGTATATATGGAGGCACCCAAAAGACTAAACTACCCTTCACTAATAACTAGGGATACATGCCCCTCAAGGGCGGATTTGGAATTCTTGATGTCTTCACCATCGGACGGATGCCCGCGACCGCACCCTGCGTAGCCTCGACGCAAGCCTTGCGATCCCGACGCGTGTCCTCCGCTTCGAAGCTTCTCGCCGCGGCGGCCGGGCGGTCGGACCGCCCCCACAGGCGGTTAGGCCGGCCACGGGGATCCGACCGGCCCCGGGCGGTCGACCGCCCCTCCGGGCGGTTGAACCGGCCCGGGTGGCCGCACCTCCTCGTCAAGTCTTCGGCCTTGGTTTTGTGGCTCAACCGAGTAACCCAGTGGTTTTCTGGTGAACCACTGCAAACCTCGCGAACTCGGTGTAGCCTCCGCCAATCTCCACTCATGACTCGGCTCCCACGTAGTCCCGGCTCGACCTTGGTTTTGAGGCTCTACCAAGAAACCGTCCACGACTTCATCTTGCTGTTCATGCCACCATGCGGCCCGCACTTGACCCCGCTGGCCACCGGGTCCCTCGAACGAAGCCTACTTGTCTTCTCCACACCTAGAGGCCTCACCGGCAACGACCTTTCGCGCTTGTTCTTCACCTGCACCAACACGAGTCAAGCCGCAACCTGCACCTGCAATACTTAGCCAAGAATCAGTCCACACAACGTTGTCAATCACTCATCACACAAGGAAGCGACCATCCATCGGTCCTCGAACCACACATGGTCCTCAACAGCATGATGTCCATAAACCAACTCATAAGGGGATGTCTGCGTAGCTCCATGAGGAGCCATTCGGTAAGCCCACAAGGCTTCATTGAGTACGGAATGCAACCTTTTTGGCTTCTCATCAATCTTATTTTGTATAATCTTGACCATGATCTTATTAGAAGCTTCTGCCTGACCATTAGCTTGAGCATAATAAGGAGAAGAATTTAATAATTTGATCCCCATACTTTTAGAAAAATCTCTGAACTCTGAAGATGTAAACTGAGCTCCTTGATCGGTTGTAATTGTTTCAGGAATTCCAAATTGGTAAATGATATGCTCTTTGACAAACTCAACCATATTTTATGATGTCACTTTCTTCAATGGAATTGCCTCAACCCATTTAGTGAAATAATCTGTTGCTAAAAGCACAAACTTATGCCCCTTGCTAGATGGAGGATTTATTTGGCCAATCAAATCTATTCCCCATCCTCTGAATGGCCATGGCTTGATATTAGGATTTAGAGCTGATGCTGGAACTCTCTGAATATTTCCAAACTTCTGACAATCTTGACACCCCTTGTAATATTCAAAGCAATCTTCCAGCATCGTCGGCCAATAACATCCAGTTTGTCTAATGACCCACTTCATTTTGTAAGCCGACTGATGTGCTCCACACAGCCCATAATACACTTCACTCATCATCCTCTTTTCTTCTTCTTGACCCAGGCATTGTAGCAACACCCCATCTAATGATTTGTGATACAAACGTCCATCAAGAAGAACACACTTTATAGCTTTATAACTGAGCTTCCTAGAGACCTTCGGCATAGATTCTCCAAATAATTAGCAATTTCTTTTCTCCAATCATCTTCTGCTAGATCACTCCCAAAAGAATATACATCGATGGCAAACACTTCTTGATTCTCTCTATAACCCGGAGCACTTTGAGCTAACCTATTTGCCCATCCATTGTTTTCCCTAGGAATATGTTGCAGAATCACTAACTGAAAACTCTTCAGGATTTCCTTGCACTCCTCGTAGTAATTCCTCAGGATATCATTTCTACATTCATATTGGCCATTCAATTGTTTTATAACTAGCTCTGAATCACCAAAAATCTCAACTGAAATAGTCTTTTCCTCTTTCAAGTACTGAAGCCCTCTGAGGAATGCTTCATACTCAGCTTGATTATTTGTGACAGTAGGTTGAATAGGAGTAGCAAACTCAAACATTTCTCCCCTGGGTGAAACTAATAAAATTCCTACTCCACCACCTTTGCACATGAAGATCCATCAAAAAATAAAGCCCAAGGAGTAATCTCAAGCAAATTAATTGATGAATCACGATGTTCGGTAATGAAATCAGCAATAATTTGTTCTTTAACAGCTTTTGCCGACTCAAACCTTAATTCAAACTCAGACAAGGCTAAAATCCACTTGCCAATCCTTCCATTCAAAATTGGCATAGACAACATGTGTTTAATTACATCAAATTTTGAATATACAATGCATTCGGCATTCAACAAATAGTGCCGAAACTTTGTACATGAGTAATAAACACACAAGCAAAGCTTCTCTGCAGCCGAATACCTTGTTTCGGGATCAAGCAATTTTCGGCTAAGGTATGCAACTACTCTTTTTTTCCCTTCAAATTCTTGTATGAGGGCCGATCTAATGGTTTGGGTATCGGCCGCCGCGTACAACTTAAAAGGCTTGTTCAATTGTGGAGGTACCAATACTGGTGGTTCCTTCATGTATTCCTTGATCTCATTGAAAGCCATCTGTTATTCGTCACCCCATACAAACTTCTGATCCTTTTTGATTCTCAACAGTGGAGAAAAAGGCAACACCTTTTGTGACAAGTTGGATATGAATCTTCTCACAAAATTGATCTTACCGAGCAATGACTGCAACTCCTTGAGATTGGTTGGAGGAACAACTTCATCAATAGCTTTCATACTTTTCTTGCCAACTTCTATTCCTCCTTCATGCACCAAAAATCCCAGTAACTCTCCAGCCGAAACTCCAAACGCACACTTGTTCGGGTTCATCTTAAGTCCATGTTTTCTAGTGCATTCTAGAGTTTTCCTCACATCATCCAAATGTGATCCATGATCCAATGACTTGATCACGACATCATCAATGTATATCTCCACAATTTGGCCGATCAACTCGTGAAAAATATAATTCATGGCTCTTTGATAAGTTGCACCAACATTTTTCAACCCAAATGTCATGACAATCCACTCAAACAAGCCTATATGTCCATGACATCTAAAGGTTGTCTTTGCTACATCCTCCACTGCCATAAAAATCTGACTGTACCTTGCATTGCCATCAATGAAACTAATAACTTTATGTCCAGCAGCAGCATCAACCAACAAGTCAGCAACAGGCATTGGATATCCATCCATGGGTGTAGCCCTGTTTAGATCTCTAAAGTCTATGCAAACCCTCATCTTTCTATTTTTCTTGTAAACAGGAACAATATTAGAGATCCATTCTGCATATTTGCATGGCCGAATGAAATTTTCTTCTATTAATCTCTCTACTTCTTTTTTCACGCCGGCCAATACTTCATTCTTGTAGATCTTTTGTGGAGGTTGCTTATAAGGTATAAAACCAAGCTTGATTGGTAACCGATGCTCAACAATGGAATGATCTAAACCAGGCATCTCCGAATAATCCCAAGCGAAGCAATCTTTGTACTCCTTTAGTAGCTTAATCAACTTTTCCCTGAAATCTGAATCCAAGTTAGCACTGATAAATGTCGGCCTCGGCTTGTCACCATCATCAATGTCTATTTCTTCCAGTTTATCAACCGACATAAATCCACGTCCTAACTTCCCATCAGTTACATCAATTGGATTCTCCATTAAAACTTACTATAAGAGCCGACTGTTTGAATCTGTTGTTGATCACTGCTGACTGGTTCACCAGGACCTTCACCCCAGTCCTTGCCTAAGAAGCAATCTACGCCTTGATACTCCTAGAAGGCTGGTTCCACGTTAGCCATGCTTACCGAATCATTTGCTTGAACAACATCTACGTCATCATCTACACATTGAACAAGTTGTTGATGCATAGTAGATGGAATGCAGCAGTTCGCATGGATCCAATCTCTTCCAAGCATCAAGCTATATGCCCCTTTGCCTTCAATGACAGAGAAGGTTGTAAGCAGAGTCCTAGACCCGATCATCAAATCCACATGTACACAGCCCTTGTTGTCTGAAGGATTTCCAGCAAAATCATTCAGAACTAAGCTTGTTGGCGTCAAATCTCCAGGGCCCATGCCAAGCTTTCTGAATGTAGTGTACGGCATCACATTGACAGCAGCTCCACCATCAACAAACATCCTGGTCAAAGGCTTCCCGTTGACATACCCTCTTAAGTACAACGGTCTCATGTTCTGATTCTTGGCTGGCTTATCAAAAGTAGCTTGCTTGGCTAAAACCAACTGTGCCATTAGTCCAAATTGCTCGGCTCTCATCCATGTCTGGCAATACCTCCTCTTGCACAATCCGATTAGCTGGAGCCATGAATTCATTCGGCAAGAAGCATACCATGCACGTAGGAGCCGAACGACCAGATTCATCAGGCTTGTCTTTTGGGTGCCACACTTGTTTCCTCTTGATTCCTGCCTGCTTCAGTTCGTGATTCCTCAAGCGTTGAACCCTTCTCTTTTGGCTTCTTCTCAAACCAGGTGGGCACCACTGTCCCTTCTGCCACACATACCCTTGATCTTCTTCTTCTTCATGATCAACCCACCTGTGATCAGCATGCCTTTTCCTCGGTTGATCATCAATTCTATTTATTTTTAGGCGCCGACCATCGCTAAGATGCACCCTTCCAATTCTTTCATGGACGGATTGGCGATTGGCAATGTCTTGCCTATTTTCAGTATACTTGTCGCTGTATTCGGGGCAGTTATTTTGTGTGGGAAGCTTCAAACCCTCATTCCAACAGTGTCTGAAGAAGGCACATCCCCAATGTGCATGCTCTTGCTCTCGCATATACTGTTCTTGTTTCTTCTTGCACATCTCTTCCTCATATCTCTGTTTCTCCTCCTCGTACTTATGCTTCTGGTAGCGCTCTTTTTCTTATTGATGCTGCCATTTGCTGAGGAGAATACGCGAAGTCACTCTGGGTTTAGAGGATTCACCCACTTCAATTTCACTTTTCAGAAAGCGAGGCTCTCCCTTATGGACCTGTTCAAATGTTACTTGTCAAGCGGGATCAACTGAGCCATCCTGCATCGCCTTTGCCGAAGTCAAAACTTTCAATTTTCCTTTCCCTTCAACAGCGTTCACCATGCTGACTGAAAACCCAATCATGTTACCACCCAATTTCATATTAGTATCAAATTTCAGATGACCTTCTTGGATAGCTTTTTGAATTCTCATTCTAAAGACCCTGCATTCATTGATGGAATGATTATTTCTTTCATGAAACCCACAGTACCTTTTCTCTTTCACTCCATCAGGCCGAAGCATAGAATGCCCTTCAGGCAACTTTATTCTGCCTTCTTTCACGAGGAATTCAAAGAGCTTATCTACCTTGGTAACATCAAAATCATAGGTGCCTTTAGCTTGCTTGATCCACCTCTGATTTACTGTCAATGGCTCTTTGCCCCATAATATTTCTATTGCAGCTATTTCCTCTTCATCATCATATTCATCTCCTTGATCTGCCCTTTCGAGGAATTGATTGTAGATGTCAGCTATATCATTGTGCTTGACAAATCTGTAGTCTTTCTTGAAGCCATATGCTTGGTTGCTCATCAACGACAGTCGGTGTGACAGCTGGCCAGGGTCATCGAACTCCATGCCGAATAGCTTCTCCCGAATAGCTGGAAACATCCCTGCTACAGCCATACCAGCCAATTGATCATCAGGTATGTTCAAAGAGAAGCACATGCTTTTTGTCTCTCTAAACCTCCTGAGGAACTCCATTGGTGTTTCATTGTTCCTCTGCCTCAAGGTAGTCAGATAATTAGCCTTTTCTCATTACTGCCAATGAAATAATGAGCATGAAACTTTTGCTCCAAATCCTTCCAAGAGCAGATTGAATGAGCAGGTAGAGAAGTGAACCATGTAAACGCCAGTCCTGTCAAAGATAGAGGGAAATATCTAATTCTGAAGGCCTCATCAGCAGAAGCTTCCCCAAGTTGCATTAGGTACCGGGCTATATGTTCCATAGTACTGGTATCATCTTGCGCTGAAAACTTGGTGAACTCCGAGGGGACTTTCACCCTGTTCGGTAAAGCCACCCTGTGATTCCATTCGGGAAAGGGAGGTGTATATACGTGTCCTTGATTCTTAGGCTCTAGACCGAATTGACTTTGAAGCACATCGGTCATTCTCTGCACTAGGAGATCAACATTGGTATCTTGATTCCCTGGTCCTCCAGTAGGCATCCCTGTAGTAACAATATATCTAGGATTCGGGAGAGCATCAATAGCACTATAATCCATGAATTCTGAATACCCGTTCCCGTACATGTTCCTTTGCAACCTGTTACTTGTTGGGGCTTTCCTGTAAGTAGAAACAGGTTGAACTCCAGGAGTAACGAATGCCATTTCTCCATATGTATGTGGATTTGGTACTGCTTGATGAGGGATCTGCCGAATTGATTGACTATCCTCATGCTGAGTGGGCTGAACACTTACACTCTGCGGAGGCTGTTGAGCAGTTGCATCTTGACGAGATGGTTGGCCATTAACAGCAGCACTTGTTTCACCTGCTCAAAATGTTTGTCCACGCTTGGGCCAAAGACACCAACCATCATCTGTCGGATGCTATTCAAAAATGCAGTGTTGGTCTAGCCATTATTTCTTCCATAGTTTGCTGTATCATAGCAAAAGCCTCTAGTTTCTCTACAGCAAATGTGGCATCAGACTCCCCTGGCATCAGAACTCTTGGCATATCTGTCCTAAGGAATGGCACGCCACTCCTATTCTTGGAAAACAACATCAGACATTTATGCTGGAATTGGCCCATATCTTCTTTCAGTTGTAATTGTTGTTCCGAAGACAGTTCATTGAAGGTGACATCCAGGACAACTTAGATATCAGGCATCTTGTTCAATTTGAGTGTCCCACCAGGCGTGCCAAAAAGTGTGTTGACGTAAAATCAGCACCTCACGCCAAGCACATAGCAAGCCGAATCACCTGGCTTAACACACGTGGCCCAGGCATCAGAATCTGGAAGCGTGCAAGTCAATTTTCCCTGAAACTGACAAAGGATGAAAACAGTTAGATAAAACCTGGAACTTACCGGGTGGTACCAAACAGTTCTGTATTTATGGCTATAAAGCCAGTTAGAATGACATATAGCTACAATAACATATCTGTCAGCAATTCGTACACAATTCGGGAGCTGATAAAACATGTAAACAGGGTATAGCCGAATGTATGACGTAAGCATGATGAAAATTGGTCATCGGTCTTTATTTAAACAACGTTGCAGCACGTAAGCATGACCGATTATCAAAGGATAAATCATAATAAAATCAATAAAAGCAAAACCATGATCATAAATTTGCAGTAAACATACATGCATAGACCAAAAGCACTAGTCTACAGCATGTCTAGGTGCTTTCAAACCCGTTGAGCATGACACCAAACAAGTTAATCCACCGCATGATACAACTTGTTTGAAATCACACCACCAACCAAGAAAAGATCTATCCACCGCATGATACAATCTTAACATGAAAGGCTAAAAGCAAACATTATTTAAAACAAGCTCATGAACATGTTTCACTCGTGATGAGATTGCCGAATATAGCTGTTCAGCCGATTCGGGTTTCGCGGAGAAGGAACAAAATATGCTAGATTAAAAAGCTTGAACCCGCAACACGTGACAATCTAGATTGATTCGAATTCGGCTATTAAAGAGCACGTGACACGTTCGCCACATCGAGCCAAAGATTTGAGCATGCAACACGTAGATCACACACAAGATAGAGCTGAATCTAGTCAATCTAAATTGTGCAATAAGAGTTTTACATGAATTAAACATAAGAGCAAAATTCAAAGCAACACATGGTAACTTGATGAATCTATTAGATCTTGCCAAATCTAATAGAGCCGATAACTAGCTCCAAGCTAGATCTTAGCCTACCGCATGGCTCATGATCCAACAAGAAAGCCTTCTTGAGCCAAGCTTAAATCCACCGCATGATACTAAGCATGGTAACAAGACTACTTGCACCACGGTCTAAATCCACCGCATGATACTAGACATCATACAAGGTTGCCGGTACTTACGGAGGTCGACGAATCGATGGCTCCTCTCGAAGAACTCAACGACTCGACTAGAAGGACTCGAATGTTGGCACGGGGCTGGTTTGTTGTGAAATTGTTCGATCCCTATTACAAACACTAAGGGTTCATATTTATACCCTGGTTCTAACACTACTCCTAGTCGACCACGATTACAATATTTATTGCCTAAAATTAACGTCATGGCGCCATGTCCATCTCGCACCTGTCATCAATTCATCCCTTCTTTATATTCAAGCCATGTCATCACGCATTCCCGAATGCTTCCTCTTTCAAGCGTGAAACAGCTCTTCTGCCGAATGATGACGTACTCCCGACCGCGGACGCCTTTTACCGAATGCTTTGAGGAAAACCTTTTTCCGAATGGTGCTCTTCTATCAAACTCGGCCCACAGGTCAGTCTCTTCCCTGTACCAAGTTTTGGTGTTAACATGTTCTGCACTAAGAAAGTCTGATCCTGGACGTCATACTGTGTTGGGTGAGTTTCAACCACCGACATTGTGATGGCAGGGTCTTTAGCTTTATCTCCAACACATTGATTCTGAATTGGCTAGGAATCAGATGAAGATCCAGGAGCAATTGCATTGATCTGTGGGTATGGTGAAATCCCTATTTTTGGATCATCAATCCGCGGAGAATCTGATTGGTTATGTTGGAACATTGGAGGAGTTTGATTTGGTTGGAAGTATGCATGTACTAGGTATCCTCCTGCTGCTCCTTTCTTGAGTGCTTCAGTCAGACAATTTTGAATGGTATTGGTGAAATCCTTAGAATGATCAATCATCATTTGATGCATCGCCTTAGTCATCATGTCTTGGAGCCCTTCAGGATCGGCTGAGAAGGTGACTTGCTTAGGTGTTGGCAAAGGATTCTTCTTGAAGACTCCACCTTTAGTTTGACCATATGATGCAAGGCAAAGCTCTTCATAATGTTCATGTGACCTTCGAACTCGGCTTTGTCTGCATCTTCCATCTGATCCTTGGTGATTGCTTGGACGTTGTTCGGGTCAACCTCAAAAGTAACACTCTTTGTGTTCTTCGACATTGTTGACTTTTTCGTGTCCCACTGGGAGTGCCAAAAGTGTGTTGACGCAAAAATAAGATGTCACCTCTGCACGTGACACACGTGACTCCCCGATCTATCGCGAGGCATGCCAGCCAATCTGACCTATTGATTGACAATGGAAAAATATTAGGGATCGGCTAGAGAACCGATGGCCTTTTAGTGACATGTGTACCAACCAATCGGCTGATACGGGTAAATCGAGATCGGCCAACTCGAGAGCGACCGAGGCACGAGGACGTGGATAAGAGATCGGCTGGGATCGGCCGATCGTGACGTCAACACTCGAACAGGTCAGAATCGACTATGAAGAGAGAAGCCGGTAGGATCTAGATCGAGTGGGGTAAATTAGTGATAATATCTAAAACCACAAGAATTGGTATGAAAACTTGCAGATCTAGCTAATATCGCTAATGGGTGAATAAAGAACTAGACGAAACCTTAGCGATGCGCCGTGAGGTTAAAGCCTAGGGTTATTCGGTAAAACGGTACTCACAAGCTTGTCGAAGATTAGTTGATGCAGCCCGATGAACTCGAAGCACAGCGTTGTAGAAAAGAGAAAAACGCAATGGCGAAGTCGCTGAAAAGTAGATGCTGCAAATTGTAAAGAGTGTGTGCACTTTTTCCCGCTTTTCCCGACCACGCATGGTCGCTATTTATGTCCTGAGGACAACCCGACTCCTAGCCGATTATGGCACTGTTTACTTGTATCTAAAGAAAACAAACACTACTAAAAATAGAAAATGACTCCTCACAGGAATTAAATTCTCTTAAAACTGACTTTTGACCTGTTGCCAATCGTGGATTGACCTGCCTCCGCCGTACTTTCCTTTTGGTGTATCTTCTTGATTTTCGCCTTCTTTTCTTTGCTTTCGTCGATTCTTCATTTGACCATTGGCCGATCGCTTTGACCCGCTGGCCCATTGACAGGATTGAACTCCTCTGACCATCGATGAGTCCTATTAACCACCTTTTTCTCTCTCTTTAATCGGTCGATTGTGCTCTGTTTTTCGTCGACTCTTTCTCCTTGTCCGTTTTGACTTGTTTTTCCAAAAAATGGTGTCAACACCCCCAAGGCCTTTGCTCATCGCCTCTTCATCCTAGACGCATTGTGCTACCAGACCTCTCTATTTGGTTTTGCATGCTATGAAAAGAGGTGAGCTCTTAGCTTCCGTGTCGTGTTTTTACATGATACAATCATTGTTTCTGGTCAGTGATTATCATGTTTACGTTGTTTGCGAGTGTGTAGTAGGATGGCTTCTGATGCGAATAGAGGAACCACCAACTTCCATGTTGTGCTACCTCCATAGTGGCCACGATACATGAATCCATATGATCTGTACAACATGGCTGAAGCGAACGAGGAAGAAATGGAGGAGATGAAGAAAGATGCTTTGGCTTGGCTACAGGAGAAGGGTTACACACATGTACTTCGCCATGGTTGTTGTGTGTGTGCCCTTATTGCAATCTTGCTAACTGGCAATGGGGTTTTCGTGACATCCTACAACATGCTTCTGGCATTGGCCGCTCGAGACGTACCATGAAATCGAGGGGTAGGCACTGTGCATTGGAGGAATATATCTACATGGATCCTTGTTATGCTACTTTCCGTCGTGCATTAGGTATGGAGGGATAGGTGTGTGTCGTATCCATCTCCATGACCGTGTTTTTTGTCTTCCTCATTTCCAAGTCCGAAGATTTCATTGCTGGGTGTGTGTTTGTGCGCGCTTGTGCCAGTGCCACTGTAGGGATGTAGGTTTATGGGGATGTGTCATGTATGTGCACATTTAAGTTGAATAATTTGGGAAAGATGACCATCCTTTACGTTCTGTATATTCTTGGTAAAATGGTAAATTTAGTGAAATGACAATTTTGTAGCATTAGTCATCATTTACGTGTGTATCTGCAATGCGGTGCGGTGGGATAACAATAAAATATCACATGAAAAGACATTACATCTCAGACTATGGCAATGCAACATGACCTGGGAAATCCACTGAAGCAAAGAAGGCGATCATGGAAAAGAAGAACACCCATGTTCTTCATGGATAACAGGGGATACAGGGGATTTTTCTACTACTACAAGATTCACAGAGTAGGTAAACAAGGGATCGATCTTTTCCATCCAAAAGAAAAAATACAAGTGATCTTTCCATCCACAAGACCACCTATTTGAAGGTGAAAAAGAAAACTCAAATTAGAGTAATGTAAGATGACCCCTCTGAGGAGTTCTCTGATGACTCTAGCATCGAGTAAGCATCGATGGCTGGGGGAGCCACGGGACCGGGATTGGCGAGGCCGGCATTTGAAGGACCAGATATTGACAGTCGTTAAGTCCCTATTTTCGACCGTCAACTTCAGATAAAAGTTACTTCATGAAAGTGTGCATCATAGCTATAAGGTTATAATCTAACAAATTCCACAAGCTTTGGTTTATATTTGGTTGCATGTGCAAAAGAGCAATTATAGAATAAAATATGGCATTATCAAAAATAACATCAAATGCTAATTTGGACTACACCATTGTGACGGGCTCATCGAGTTGATCGAAACGAACATATTATTTGTCCGCTTTGGTGATCCAATGGAAAATATATTGAATATACAAAATAATAGGGGATGTTGACATTAGCGTGACGTCAGCACCCCATGATCACCGTACGATGGCAGCAAAGGCCGGCCGCGTGGCAGGCCGCCACTAGTCGAGGCAACGTGTCGGGGCAACGTGTGGGCATGCGGACGAACCCCCGGGCGACACGCTTTGGCGTGGCCAGCTGCCTCGCCTCACGGGCGTGCGCAAACGCGCGTGGGAGCAGATCTAGCCGGAGACACGGAAGCTGTTGGTTGGCCTGCGCAGGGTCAGTTGGCCTGAGCCGCCCGGTTTGCTCGGTTTTCCTCTTTTCTGCTCCGGTTCACCACCCAGTAGGCCGGTTCACACCTGGATCTTCACATTTTTCATCGGTTCTCGGCGCCCACCGCCTCCCATGTCGTACAAGATAGTGTTCCTTCGCGTATTACCACCCCTGGGGGGCGGTTGGCCCCCGGAAAGAAGGGGATGACCTCCACTCTCCCAAGTTTCCCCCTGTAAATAGAAGCCATCCTCCTCACTTCAAAGGACGGACAGAGAAGCAGAGATCAAGGTGAAGCCGTACCAAATTAGTGTTAGAATTAGATGTTGCCGGCTTCCTCCCTTCCTCTTGTACTTCGGCGGATGCAGCTCCACTTCGAGTAACATCCGGGTAACTCTTAGGCATTCTGGATTTATTTATTTAATTAAGTTTAGCTTTATTATTTATGCTTGTGGTCTCCTTGCTTTGGTTAGTGTTCTAGAAATTACAAAGCTAGAATAGTAATCACTAGAGTAGACGTGGTGTCTAGTCTTGTGATTACCTCAGAGTACACCTAGTGGCATGGATTGTTTTGGTAGCCCTAGGTGGTGACAGCCCTGACAGTCTACGTAGTCTACCACGTGAGATCCACTAGAGCGCAGTAGGACCTCTGCTTGGATTGCCTAGCCCCTTCTCATCCCTTTCTGGGTTACGACGGCTGAGCATCCCGAAGCAAGCATCGTAGTTGATGACCGGAGCATCCAAGGACTAGTGGATGGTCGCTCCTGGCTGTGATGAGTGATTGACAACGTGGTGTGGACTAACTCTTGGCCGAGTATTGTAGGTCATGTTGCGGATTGATTTGTGTTGGTGCAGGTGAAGAGCGGGCGCGAAAGGTCTATGCCTTATGGGGCCTCCGAGGTCCTACTGCGGTGTCAAGTGCAGACCGCATGGTGGCAATAAAAGCAAGACGAAGTTATCAATTGGAGTCGGTGCAGGGTTGCAGCTCACAACCGAAGTCTTCATGAGGGGTTTATGATGGTTCACCACAAAACCGGCTGGGTTACTTGGTTGAGCCGCAAAACCAAGACCGGAGGCACGGCGGGCGGAGACGAGATCCAGGCGCACTGAGAAGCTTTGATGCCAGCGGACTCGTGGTGGTATTGTAGGGCTTGCGTCGGGCGGGCGCGGACTGCGGCGAAGGCGTGGCCGTGCGATGAAGAGGAGTGCTACATGACCTATTTCCCCCGGAGGGGTTTGTATCACAACTTAAGTGCTAGGGGTAGCTTGGTCATTTTCCCGGCCCAGACGGACTCATGAATATTAACTCTAGGGTTTCTGGGCAAACCATCCTTCCAGACTGCTTCTCATTTCCTTGCTCCATAGGTTTAGATTTTCTTCACAAGTTTGTAAAGAATCTGACCTTCGAGTGTATGCAAGCTTTCATGGTTGCATCAATCTCCTTCTTGTAGCTCGTGTGATTTTCGTGTCTTTTTCGAGCTATTTTCATTGGATTTTCGTGCATGGTTGATCCTTTGATTCTGAGGTGTTTGGGTTCGGATTTGTTTGTGGTAATCATGGATAGTTTCCTAGTGCATCTTTGTTCTTGATCATGACCCCTCAATCTCCGGATTCGGCCTCCGGTTGAAGGATTTCGGTTGGAACCCTTGCTTTTTGGTAGAGCTCGGTTGTGATTCAATTCACGGTGATTTAGTTCATTTGAGAGCTCAAGTTTTGGGGTATAGCATCCCCTAGGGACACTTCACATCTCCCCAAATCTTTCCTCAAGAGCTCAAGCTGTTTGGGAGATCTATGGATGGATAGGAGGGGTTGACTTCTCGTTTTTGGGCTCGAGCAGCTCTGTCCGCACCTGGCGGACAATCCACCTAGTAGGCACAGATAGTCTGCATGGCCTAGTGTTCATCTAGTTTGTTGTTTGTTCTTGCACGTTCTTGGTTCGATCCTTCAGAGAAGTTGAGTTTCGTTGCAAGTAGTTTGCAAACCGTTCACTTGGAGCTCGCGGATCGTCCGCGCGGCACAAGTTGCTCATAGACCGTTTGCGGGTAGGATACGAACCATCCTTTTTCAAGATGCAGTACTGGTTGTTTGGGTTTCTTTTCGGACCGTCAGCTGTGACCTCGCGGACGATCCGCCTGCTCCACACAGACCGTCTGCCAGGGCACCGCGGACAGTTCACCCTAGGCATCGCAAATTGCCGAAGTCCTTTGTTTCTTGAGTGGCGCTTCCATGTTGCTTTGAGTTGGGGTTTGTTCCTAAGGTTGGTAGGTCCATTGTGACTCCGCTGTTGGGGAATTCAGGAAAACCCATCACCCTCGAAACGTCGAGTCTAACGGAATTCTCAAAGCATGTCTTTCAGGAGCAGGGAATTCGCGATTCTCGGAAGTCTGGGACCTGCGGAGTCCCAAATTCGCGAATGTGCAGAGTTCGGGAATCTTGATTCGGTGAAGAGGCGGAGTCATGAACGTGCGGAAGCCCGGAATCTCAACTGTTGATGGTCCGAACTTCAGAGATTTGCCGATTCGGGAATCTGATGAAGACTCTGTTCGGGACTCAGGCGCAAGGACACGCACGAACCTGCTGGGAAGCAAGAGCCACTTCGGGAATCTGTAGAAGACCTAATTCAGGAATTTCGGGCGAAGGCATTCACGAATCACGGGAGAAGCAAAGTCAAAGTTGTAGTCCCAAAAAGTCCGGGTTTAGAGTGTGAACTAGTGGCAGACTTGTAAATGTGTAAGGGGGGAAAAGACATTCTTGTGTGTGTTCACATTAGGAATATTCTCCGAGCCCAAGGGTGTTATCGGAATGTAAAAGTCCCTTCGTCTCCCTATAAAAGGGGGCGCGAGGGCACGTGTAAACGGATTCAGACTTTTTTGGGACTTGTGCTATTTGCAGGAGGGATTTCAGTCTCTTTGCGCCTTAACTGTGCTATTGAACGTGTTAAGAACATTCACTTGTGTTAGGGTAGTATTCTGAATTTTTCGGGTACCCCCAACATTGGCGCCCACCGTGTTCCAGCCGAAAAGAAACTCACGGTGCCACCTCAAAAGAAGTCAAAGAAGACTGCTCCAGTGCAGGCCAACCAGGAAGATCGCCATCTCACCCAGGGGAACGAAAATTCGTTTGTTCCTGAATCCTCGAACGTAACAGACCAGCAGCGAAGAGAGAAGCTCGAAGCTCTCATGAAGGCAAGAGCAGAAAAAAAAGCTCACATCCAAGAACAACTCCGTCGAACAAAGCAAGAGCACGAGAATGTTGATGCTGATGATGATTCCATAGACAGAGAGCTAGCCATGGTCCACCAAAAGATACAACAGCTGCAGAAAGACAAAGAAAAGTTCGCGGCTCAGTTGCAGGCGAAGAGGAAAATCTCTGAAAAACTAGAGCAGCTGAACAAAGCAAAAGAACAAATACAAGCAATACAGAGAGAAATTGACGAAATGAAAGAGCAAGAGAACAGCTCCCTGTGGCAAGAAACACCGCAGCAGAACCCCGCGCCTGCAAGAGAATCCCCGAAGGAAAACTTCTTCGCGGGAAACGGAGTCTCACACTTCGTGGATTCTGAATCACCACTGTCAATAGGGCTGCAAACAGCACCTTGGCCGCCGAAGTTCAAGCCAGTCTCTCTTCCCAAGTACAACGGTTTCGGAAACTCCAGGCATTTTCTCATGAGATACGAGTCAACAGTGAATTCGGCAGGAGGAGATGATGTTGCACTCGCCAAATCCTTCATCATAGCTTGCGAAGGACCAGTACTGAATTGGTACTCATTGCTGCCTCCACACTCGATCTACAGCTGGGTAGATCTCAAAACAAAGTTCATGCAAGCGTTTCAGATGTTCCATGACACAACAGCCGAAGCCTCAGATTTGTATAACTGCAAGCAGAAGGACAGGGAACCACTGCGAAACTTCGTGAGAAGATTCATGCAACAGAGGTCTCAGATCCCCGACGCTGATGACAAGACAACGATCAAGGCACTGATCAAGGGTCTCACCCCAGGGCCAACAGCCTCCCACCTCACAAGAAAGAAGCCTGAGACAGTTGAAGAACTATTTCGGGAATTGGAGGATTACATTCTGTCTGATGATGACCACCGCAAGAGAGTAGCCGAACGAAACGAGGCAAGACAGGGCGGTAGAGATATGACTCGGCGGGCACCACCCCAAAGATCCACGAAATGTAAACAGTGTTGCAAATCCTCAACAACAGCAAGAAAGCAGGCCAAGTGCCAGGGGAGGATTCAGTCATAGAGGAAGGGGGAGAGGAAGAGGAACCCCAAGCCTCCCGAACCACAACCCAAGAGATCCACACTTCTA
The DNA here is from genome assembly GCA_947561735.1 of Cenchrus americanus. NCBI lineage: Eukaryota > Viridiplantae > Streptophyta > Magnoliopsida > Poales > Poaceae > Cenchrus > Cenchrus americanus. The sequence continues at coordinate 147,330,801 of OX387244.1, read as the reverse complement.
CTGCCAGTATCATGGAAGAGGCCATAGCACCGAAGGGTGCCCAGAGACAAAGAAGAACATGGCACGAATCCAACAAGAAAAGGCACTGATGAGCATCGCATCCTCGATGCCAACCCAGTTTCGGCCGAACTTCTGGCAGCCGCAGTTCGCAAGTCCGCAGTCAAGCTCTGTACCAGTTCAGCAATTTCCACAATCGCAATCAGCATGGCAGCCTTCACAACAATTCTTCCCTCGGCCGCAAGCGATACGGCCGATCCCAGAGCCGCAGCCCATTCGGGAAATCTTGCCACCGCCTCCCGTAAAGCTCATCAAGGCCTCGGCCAAGTTCGGGACCTCGAACTCCAAAGCATTGCCATCGTTCGGGACCATCATGCCAATCACAGGTGGATCTCGCCATGGAATTTGAAACAAAGAAGCAACAAAACAACTACTTCGGATCCGTGAATACCATCATCAATGATGGCCCAGTGCCCACCGCCCGCCCGGGAGTGGGAGAAGGTGCCAATCACCTTTACAGAAGAAGATTTCAGGCAGAAATCCGCGATCCACAATGATGCCATGGTGATTGAAGTCAACATTGCTGGATGGGTCATAGGAAAAATCTTGGTGGACAACGGGAGTTCGGCGGACATCCTATTCCTGAAAACATTCGAGAAAATGAATCTGGTCAGCACATGTTGGACCCACCAGAGTACCCATTGCAGGGGTTCGGAGGGAAGCCCATCAAGCCGGTTGGAAAAATATCACTCCCAGTTTCTTTCGGAGATCTTGAGAATGCCAGAACTGAGAACCTCACCTTTGATGTGGTTGACATATATCACCCGTATCTTGCGATCTTCGGCAGGGGTTTCATGAACAAGTTCGATGCTGTCATAAGGCAACAGTTCCTATGCATGAAGATGCCTGCGCCCAAAGGGGTTATCACAGTATTCGGCAATCAACAAGAGGCCAGGAACATAGAAAAGGGCCACACGCGTGGTCAAACGAATGTGTATCGACCGAAAGCACCGAAGAGAGGAAGGAAACCTATGAAGAGCCGAAGCGGGACAAAGAGAAAAATAACATAGCCGCGGAAGATGAAACAAAGAGAGTGTATCCGGACGACATGCCCGACGGAAGCGGTCATAATAGGGGCGAACCTCAGCGCCGAAGAGGATGATGAACTCATACGCTTCCTGAACAGAAACAAGGATGTCTTCGCATGGTCAGCCAAAGATTTGCAAGGCGTTGACAGAGATATAATCGAACATGTCCTCGAAACAGATGACAAGATACCGCCCAAGAAGCAAAAACTTCGGAAAATGTCTGACGAAAAGGTCAAGGCAGTGGAAACAGAAGTTCAGAGGTTACAGGATGCCCAAGTGATCAGAGAGGTCAAGTACCCAGTCTGGTTAGCCAACACCGTGCCAGTCAAGAAGAAAAATGGCAAATGGAGAATGTGTGTCGACTTCACCGATTTGAACAAGGCGTGCAAGAAGGACGATTTTCCCTTGGAAAGGGTAGACAAAATCCGGATGATGCGCCAACGGTGAGATGCTTTCGCTCCCGGACATGTTCTCTCGGGTATCATCAAATCGAGTTCGCAAAGAGGACGAAGAGAAGACAAGTTTCATCACTCCTTTCGAACATTTTGTTTCGTAAGAATGCCGAGGGGTCGAAGAATGCGGGGTGCACGTTTTCAAGGATGATAGCAATAGTGCTGCACCAAAGCAGATTCCGAGAAATATCTTGGCATACGTGGATGACATAGTTGTCAAAAGTACTCGAGAAAAGACCATATCAGTGATTTGGCAGAAACGTTCACGAACTTGAGGACAAGCAAACTTGAAGCTAAACCCGTAAAAATGTGTGTTCGGAATTCACAAGGGAAAAGTTCTTGGATGCCTAGTTTCAACGAAAGGCATTAAAGCAAACCCTGACAAGATAAAGGCTCGATGGAAATGCAAGAGCCGGCCTCGTGAAAGATGTTCGAAGTTGACGGGGAGAGTGGCTCGCCCTCAACGATTCATCCCCGTAGCCGCAGAAAGAAGTTTGCCATTCTTCCAAGTTCTCGGAAGTGCCAAGAAATTCCGGTGGTCCGAACCTCGAAGCGGTGCCTTTCACGAACTAAAGAACTACTTGTCCAAGATGACCAAACTCTCGTCCTCCCGAGCCAAAATCGCCGCTTCGCCGTATGTGTCCGCATCAAATTCGGCGGAAGCGCAAGTCTTTGGCACAGAAAAGCAAGAAGAAGGAAAGCTCGGTGCAAATTCCCGTATATTTCGCCTCTGAAGCATTATCTGGTTCCAAGGTTTTTTATTCCGAACTGGAGAAGATCGCGTATGCGGTCATCATGGCAGCAAGAAAACTAAGACACTACTTCGAGGGCCACAGAATAAGAGTTATCACCAACCAACCGTTAAGTGACCTGTTCGCAAACAGGGAGGCATCCACCCGAATCATCAAGTGGGGTGCTGAACTCTCCGAGTATGTGGTGGATTTCGAAAGAAGAAGTGCAATAAAATCGCAAGTCCTAGCAGATTTCGTCGTGGACTGGACCTCACCTACTCAGAATCTGGAGGAAAATATGCCCGAACCTTGGGTAGTGCAGTGTGATGGAGCATGGTGTTACAAGGGGGTTGGAATTTCGGCTGTTGTAACATCGCCGACGGGCGTGGTCATAAGATATGCATCGCGGCTCGTATTCGCGAACAATGAATACTCCACGAACAATACAACGGAGTACGAAGCTCTACTGCTGGCATTGAGAAAAATGAAAGCCTTGGGGCAGCAGACCTTCATAATCAGAACGGATTCGAAAGTAATCCAGGAACACATCGAGAAGGAAAGCGAGGCCAGGAATCCAGTTCTCATGAAATATCTTGAAAAAGTCGAGAAATGGAAAGACACTTCAAAGGATATTCGGTCCAAGACATCCCAAGGGATGATAACAATGAGGCGGATAAGGCGGCGAAGGCAAAGAAATCCGTAAATCAAGAGCTACCACCAGATGTGTTCTTTGAAATCATCGAGAGAACCTTCCATCAAAGATTCAAGAACTCAAATCGTGAATATGGTGGAAATTCCGGATCGGGAGAGCAGAAATAATTGCCTACCTAAGGGGACATTACGAACCACAAGATGAACTGGAAGAGAAAAGGTTGAGGCAAAGGGCTCGGGGCTATACAGTGGTAAATGGAGAATTGTACAAATCAGGAGTCACTGAGCCTTGGCTACGCTGCATCACCTCCGAAAAAGGTCGTGAACTCCTAAAAGAAATTCACAGCCGATTTTGTGGGGCACACATAGGCACCAAGGCTTTGGCTGGCAAGGCGATAAAACAAGGATTCTATTGGCCAACCATAAACATCGACGCCAAGATGTTGGTTCGGCAATGTGAAGCATGCCGAAGACGGAAATCGGCAGGACCGCCTTCAATGCCGTTCATTTAATTCCCCCAACCTGGCCTCTGCAAAGATGGGGCATGGACCTAGTAGGCCCGTTGCCAACAGCTCAGGGTAATTGCCGATTCGCGGCTGTAGCGGTCGACTATTTCACGAAGTGGGTAGAAGCAAAACCACTCGCGAACATCACAGCAGCAACAGTTCAGAAATTCTTTTGGCAGAACATAGTCTGCAGGTTCGGAGTTCCTAGAGAACTGACGGTTGATAATGGCAAACAGTTTGACTGCTACACCTTCAAAGAGTATTGCAGAACCCTAGGCACACAAGTGAATTTTTCGTCAGTATATCATCCACAGTCCAATGGAGCAGTTGAAAGAGCCAATGGCCTGATTTTTTCGGGAATCAAGAAATGCTTATTTGATCAGAAAAAGGGAAAGTGGGTGGATGAACTTCCAAAGGTGATCTGGTCTCACAACACCACGAGTTTCAAGGGCAACGGGTTTCACACCTTTTCGCCTACTCTTCGGGACCGAGGCTATGACACCGAGAGGAGATCAAGAATGAAAGCATGAGAGTCTTGAAAGGAAAAGAGATAGAGGAAATTGATAAGAAGGTGGAGAAAGACATGATAGAGCCGACAATCCTCGAAGCAAACAGAAAACATTGAGAAGTACCGGGAGAGAGACAAGGGCATGGAGAGACAAAAAAGTAGTCCGAAGGACATCAAACCGGTGATCTTGTCTTGAAAAGAAAGAAAAATTGGGAGAACCCGGGAAAGTTTCATGAGTCATGGGAAGGCCCTTACATAGCTAGGGAAACGGACATGCCGGGGGCTTTTCGCCCGATGGAGCAGACTGGCGAAGAATTGCCATACTCGTGGAATGCCGATAGCTTAAAGAGGTATTATCCATGAAGACCATAGTTGTACATAAGTGTAGTAGGTAGTAGTTTTTCAATTTTCGTAAGTTTAAACTGTAGGAAAATAAAAACCCGAATCACGTGTCTATAAGTGACTTCGGGGAAAGCTAGTTTTACTTCTTAATCATAGTACTAGAATAAGAAGGACCGTACTTTTTTCCTTGCAAAGGGGGCTCTAAATCAAGAGGCAAGATTTTTAACGAGGCGGATCCCATGTAAAATACTCTTTCTGATATATATATGAAGAGAGTCTTCCCCCGAATTGCATGGTTCGTATTTTGTGTCTCGAAATTCCATCGTGAAAAAAAGAAGTGGTTCGTGAGAAAGGCTCCCTGATAGCCGAAATTCCATCGTGAAAAAAAGGAAAAGGAGTGGTTCGTGAGAAAGGCTCCCTGATAGCCGAAATTCCATCGTGAAAAAAAGAAGTGGTTCGTGAGAAAGGCTCCCTGATAGCCGAAATTCCATTGTGAAAAAAAGAATTGGTTCGTGAGAAAGGCTCCCTGATAGCCGAAATTCCATCGTGAAAAAAAGAAGTGATTCGTGAGAAAGGGCTTCCTGATAGCCGAAATCCCATCGATAAAAAAGAGAAAGTTTGTGAGAAAGGGCTTCCTGATAGCCGAAATCCCATCGATAAAAAAGAGAAAGTTTGTGAGAAAGGCTATGTGAAAAAGGCCTGAGACAACAACAAGTTGTGGCCTAGAAAAATCCCATCCATCGAGGGATTCCCATCAAAAAAGGCCTGAGACAACAACAAGTTGTGGCCTAGAAAAATCCCATCCATCGAGGGATTCCCATCAAAAAAGGCCTGAGACAACAACAAGTTGTGGCCTAGAAAAATCCCATCCACAAAGGGATTCCCACCAGAAAGTTCGCATGACAATATCGAGAAAACGAATGCCTAGGGGTTCGCCTATGTATTCTCACCTAGTTCAAATTGTTGAAAATTCTTTCAGGTATCACCATTATAAGAAAAGGGCAAGGTGCTCCATCAGACGTTCGCAGAAAAATCTTGGTTGAAGCAACTGAAGGTTGCAATTTCAACCGAGGCAAGCTCTGGACCGGGGGCAAGTCCACAAAATTCGAAAAACAAATTTTGTCGACTTGCGTAACGACGGTAGAGATTTTCAAAAATTAACGAAGATTCCTCCTAAGGATGCGTTAAAAAAGTTTGCGAATAGTAAAATTCGCGACCTTGCAATCTAGTTTTCATGCGAAACAGCAAGGTGGGGGAGGGTGACGTTTTTTCGAAGAAAAAACAAATTCATTGCCTTATTCGCATAAAAACTTCCGAACAGTTCTTTGGAAATTACAACGCTTGGCGTAAAACTCAAAACGAAACCTCAACAACATGTCCCGGTTTACAAGCACTGTCTTCAGCCACATCGCAAGCGTAGGCGAAATCAGATGCATCGGCTAAGGGGCTCCGTCTTGGGAATCTTGTGAGACGGCGGAGTAGGTGACACGGAGCGAACCTTCTTGCGAAGTAAGAAGGACGAGGAGAGGTCAAAACAACCTATAGAAAACTTAAGCGAAGCCTCAAACCAAAAATCGGAAAAATCCTGTTCAGGATGAGCTCGTTTGAACAGGCGCCACGCTTCACCACTAACGAACATATCATCTCGATGAATCCAAAGTGGTAGCACGTCCTGCGCAGGCCCAGCTTGCAGGACCTGCGCAGGTTAAAATTTACAAAACAGCTGTTCAGAGAAGTTTGATGAATCTACATAAATCTACAGCCAGTCTCGAATTCACCCAAAAAGAGTCTAGACATGTCGCTCAATTCGTAACATCCACCTTCGGCGAATCTTCTTCTTGTTCGGGGACTTGTCCACCGTCGTTGCCATCATCACTGCCGCTACTACCGGTGCCGCCGCTCGAGCCGTCCTCGCCGGACCCACCCGAACTCTCCCGGAAGTCGATCCTTCGAGAGACGCGGCGACGCCTTCTTGTTCCTCCTTTTCTCTCGACCGTGAAAGGAAGAGAAGAGTAAGGAAGGCTTAAGAAATTGGAACACCGCGACGAGCATAAGTCACGAAATCGAGCAAAAAAAAAATTACCTCGTCAAGCTTTGCCCGCGCAATAGTCTTAACAATATCGGCCCCGCCAACCACCGGAATTCCTTCGCGAATTTCAACTTTATAGCCACAATGTCAGGGTTATCTTGAAGTATCGTATCGCTGGTAACGCTTGGGAACTGAGAAAGGTTCGCACGAAACTTCGCCAAGTCCACACAGTTGTAATCGTGAAGGACCTTCAGAATACTCTCCACAGAAAAAGATACGGCGAAGTTGCTGGCACCAGAGATCACTTCGGGAAGAGCCTTGAATTCATCCTCTAGCCAATCCATGAAATCGGGGATATCAATGTCATCTGGGAGAGGGGCTGGACGGACACCGTACTCATTCAAGGACTTCTGGTACTCAGCATAAAGCAATTTCAGCTTCCCCAAAATTTCCGAGGTGTTTTTCTTCGAAGCTTCACCTTGCTCTACCAGCGCCTTCTCAAGATCCACGATCTTCCGATCCTTTGAGCTTAGTGACTTAGCGAGGCTGGCATTGTTGATGCAAAGATCTTCAGCGATTTTCGCGTCTCGCTCTTGCTTTTGCCAAAGTTTTTCGATTACGCTCAAATCATCTTCATGAGATTTCCGAATTTTCTCGAGATCCTTTTTCGATTCCTCGAGCGCAGCTTCGGCCACTTTCTTTTCATCCTGACTTCTTTTCAGAGCCTCTGCCAGCTCAGACACCTTCCTCTCGAGTTCCAGACTCGTGGATTGAGCGAGGGTGAAGTTGCGCTCCAGCTCTTTCGACTTCTGAGAAAGTTCTTCATTAATCTTCACCTATTCAGAAAGCCGGTCTACGACAACCTTCCCGAGCATCGAGTACTTGAGGGCATAGTCTTCATGAAATCGTGCAAGCTTTGAAGGCGAATACGAGTGTAACAGATTCTTGAATTCTGCGAAGATCAAGAGAAAGTCTCAGACTAAGACTCAATAACTGGGAAACGTATGAAAAGATAGTAAGGAAGGACGAACCTTCTTTAGAGAACCGCCGCATGGTAACTTGTTTGCTCGAACCCGAAGAAGTTTTCCCTCGAGGTGAAGGAGCGGTTTCGGAGAGAGAGAGGGGCCTTCTCTCGGAGCCTTGAGCGGCCTCTTCGGGTCGTTCGGGCGCTTCCTCCCCGTTTCATCAACAATGGCGGACGATTTCCATAGAGTTAAAAACCTGGACGCCTTGCCCCCGACGCCACTTGTCTCGAAACCAACACGCAATAGTTTGCCGCGATGAGACGTACCAAAGCTTTTGTTAAAAGCGGCCAAGGAAGGAGAGGGCGCCTGGTCTTCGGGGACGACCTCCCGAACTTCGACCAAAGGAACATTTTCGGCAGAGTGGCCCTCCCTTTGGATAGTGCGCTCAAGGTCCCAAGCGAATTCGGAGGAAACGTCATCAGCGGCAGCGACCTCAACAGCAGGGGTTTTGGCAGCAGAAGGGGACTCGGTGTGAACAACAACTTCAGCAGCAATAACGGACTTATCAGCAACAGCAGGAGATGGCTCTCTTCTAACTTCGGGAACAACATCTGAAAAGGAATCAATATCCACGAATTCATTTTCGGAACCAGCAGGGCAACTGTCTCGAAAGTTAAATAATGGCCAGAGGAAAACACCTTTTAGACTATCTGTCTTCGTGAGGGTGTCGTCGTCAAAGGCGGATGGGACCCGCCGAACTCCAGTGGAAGAAACTTTCTTCACGGCCTTTCTTCAATTTCTTGCGGCTCATCCGGGCAAGCCCCGAGCGACTTGGAGTTCAGCTTCTGAGGTTTGAGATTCCGAGGTCTTTCGTTTCCGCTTCGATGACTCAAGTGATCTAGTCCTCGAAGGCTTCACTCCCGAAGAAGTTCCCTCGGTGGCAGGTGACGGGTTTCGCTTCGACGACCTGATTCGGGGGGCGTTGATGGGGGCGGCTGAGCAGCTGGCCACGGCCACGGCAGGAAGTTTCAACTTGGGACCAGGGCCTCGAGAGCTGAAAAATTTATCACCGCTGATCTCCGAAAAGACATGATTGATCTTCATCTTGTGCTTCACCAGGGCCTTGTATGCTTTGTACTCGTTCATGGTATATTCGCCTACCATGACATTGACCCTTTTCTCAACTTGGTCCATGAAGTCCTTGGCGCTCTGGCCCTCGCGAAGTTTAATCCCGAACTTCGGGAAAGGAACCTGCTGATCTGCCCAGTTGACGTTGTAGTATACGATTTCGGCAGGGGACGAGCCGTTCGAAATAGGCCAAAGTCGCGCGGCGACAAATTCTTCGATAATGTCACGGCCGCCGAGTATCGTGCTGGCCAGATGAAATGAACTTTCGCAACTTCTGATTCCTAAGGCCCGCTGGTTGTATCTTCCTACATTTACTGCCGCGAGCGGCGCGATCGGGCTTGACATCTTCGGCTCATCAACCTTCAAGTAGAACCAATAAGATCTCCAATCGTCGGTGAGGTTGCTCTTGCAGCAGGGAGCGATCTGGATTCGAGTGATCCCCTGTTGGGTGTTCTGGCGTCGCGTGTTGAAGGTGCAGCACGCGTGCTGACTATGGTAAAACTGCCCATCGTCGCCCTTGATAACTTCGGGGATGATCACCAACTCGTCGAACCGAGTGAAACCATCAACAATAGGATTGCAGCCAAAGGTCTTCAAGATCCAGATAAACTTCGACACTTCGAGGAAGGACGTCGGGGTAAGTTGGTGGATCTTCACCGAAAATGCATCGAGAATTGCTGGCAAGATTGGATCACAAGGGAACCGCAGCCCACAGACGAAGAAGTCTCAAAAAACCACAATTTCTCTGGCCTTGGGAGTAGGAGTTAGTTCATCAAGTGGGGCACGCCCAGCGCCAGGAGAGAAGAATCCGGCCTTCTCGTACTCGCGAATAATGTTGCTTGTGACCTTCGACTCTCCGAAGGCGAGCGAGGGCGGCAGTGGGCCAGAAGTCCTCAGCATGACGAGATCGTCAACACCGGCGTCCACATCCCCGACGTCTTCGCCGCCGTCGGACCCAACCTCTCCGTCCTCGCGACTTCGAGAACCGCTGGGTGAACCAACATCTTCGGCCGGAGCATCACGATCCGCACTTTCGGCGGTTGGATCGAGTGGGAGACCGGCAGCGATCAGCTCTTCAGTAGTCATGGGCCTAGCTGTACTTTTAACCCGAGCCACCTAATAAACACGAACGTCAAAACAGGTGAGAATAATGTTCGAAAATGAAACTCGCGAATTCGCGATGTCTCTACACCTAAATTTAACGAAATAATGAATCAACGAAGCATGGATAAAAAATACCTTAGAGGAGCACGAACAAGGCCTGGAGTTCGTAAGCTTTCAAGCAGAAAACCAGAATCCGCGAAGAGAGAGACGCGCGAATAGTGAAAAGCTCGAGAGCAGTAAAAAGATTTTTAACAGCGCCAGCCCGCTATTTATAGGGCCGGGGGGGGGGGGGGGGGGGGTAGTTTCGCGAAGTGCGCCTCGATTTAACCGCCTTTGGCTCCCTGGGTGACGCGTGTCCCCTCCGACGTTCCGAGGGTGACGTTTTTTACTAAATTTCCGAAAGGTTCATGGAATCGGATCGTCGGAGTCAACCCGCTTCCCCGAGGGGCTAGTGTTGGGGAATTCAGGAAAACCCGTCACCCTCGAAACGTCGAGTCTAACGGAATTCTCAAAGCATGTCTTTCAGGAGTAGGGAATTCGCGATTCTCGGAAGTCTGGGACCTGCGGAGTCTCAAATTCGCGAATGTGCAGAGTTCGGGAATCTTGATTCGGTGAAGAGGCGGAGTCATGAACGTGCGGAAGCCCGGAATCTCAACTGTTGATGGTCCGAACTTCAGAGATTTGCCGATTCGGGAATCTGATGAAGACTCTGTTCGGGACTCAGGCGCAAGGACACGCACGAACCCGCCGGGAAGCAAGAGCCACTTCGGGAATCCGTAGAAGACCTAATTCGAGAATTTCGGGCGAAGACATTCACGAATCACGGGAGAAGCAAAGTCAAAGTTGTAGTCCCAAAAAGTCAGGGTTTAGAGTGTGAACTAGTGGCAGACTTGTAAATGTGTAAGAGGGGAAAAGACATTCTTGTGTGTGTTCACATTAGGAATATTCTCCGAGCCCAAGGGTGTTATCGGAATGTAAAAGTCCCTTCGTCTCCCTATAAAAGGGGGCGCGAGGGCACGTGTAAACGGATTCAGACTTTTTTGGGACTTGTGCTATTTGCAGGAGGGATTTCAGTCTCTTTGCGCCTTAACTGTGCTATTGAACGTGTTAAGAACTTTCACTTGTGTTAGGGTAGTATTCCGAATTTTTCGGGTACCCCCAACATCCGCGACTTTGGCAAACTCATGTGGGAACTCTTGGTTGTGGATTTAGGGCATAGGCCGACTTCATCCTTCGGGACCAAATTTTATCAGCTCCCATTCACTCCCCCTCTCTGGTCGCCTAATCGGTCCTTGTGAGACATGGGTACCCCTAGGTTCCTAATGACCAGGCTCACGGCCAGCCCCGACAAGTGGGCCTGGCCTACTAGAAGACCTGCCGACCTGTCTGTGGGACCAAACGACCTAGTTGACGGCCCACACGACCTCCTGAAGACCTTCCAAAAGATCCCCAGATGACCTAGTTTATCACGACCTCAAGACTTGGCATACAAAGACAAGAAAAGACAAGACAACGGTGGACTTCGCCCAAAGCAGATCGACATGATATGGCAAGATGTGTAATGTAGACTTAGGTCTCTCGGTCATAATCGACCAGGAGTCTGGGAACTGACCTCATCCGCCGGCCAATATATGGCAGACGAGGCGACCCTTGTACCTCACCTCGACCAATCCTCAAGCAATATACACCGACAACTGGACGTAGGGTATTACTCTCTGGAGGCCCAAACCAGTAAAAACTCGTCGTGTTCTCTGTGTTCCGCGTACTCGTGTGCGACCTTCGAGTTCTTAGCCTCAGACTCCTCCTTGCTGAACAAATACACCACATGGATTAACACCCCCGTGGGATGTTCAGATCTCACCATCTGATAGTCCTTGAGTAGTAAACACTAATCTTATGTTTAGTACCCGAAATCCTTCGATACCTGTTAACACATCTTATCCTATATATTTATAAGTTAAATAAACATGAGAAAAGGGCACAAATGTTAATATCAACTTAGAATGGGGTGCCACTAATAGTTTTTCTGGAGATTTGGTAAATTATATAAATCCAGGAACCATTCGGCAACTTAGAATAGACTCCAGAAGGCTCCGGAACTCAACATGACCTGGCACCCAAGAAAGAAGCATTTAGAAGAAGTGACGGACCACCTGACCGAAGTGGGCCCCGAGGTGGCCCACCCCAGCCCGATCGGCCTGGTGGTTGGGCCGGTTGGCTTCCCCCGGGTGCCACCTCAGCCCTACTTCTAGAAGGTTCTTCCACCGCATATGAGGATCAATCTAAACCACTCGTTAGGTCAGTTTGATCAAACAGCGCAATCTACCCCTCAGGGCTATATAAGCAGCCCCCCTGGCCCCTGGAAACCTGAGTTAGCATACACAAGATCAAGTCATCAAGGCAGAGTAGCTAGCTAGTATAGATCTAGAAGGAGACAAGGCGTCTACTTTGCTCCTGATCGTCTAGAGGCTGATCGAGATACTGATCTAGCTTCGCTCTTGTAAGTTCTTATCTAGTTCCTTACATTTGTTATACAGACATATGTTCTTATCAATGATAATATTCCACATTATATGTTGTGGTGTTTATTTTGATTACATGTTTAGCATAGTTGATTTGCCTTTATATTCATGTATGGAGTCTTATAGCACTCACCTAGATCATTTGTTAACATGGGTGAATGGTAAAGACAGTGTAAGTCTGGTGCTTATATTGTATTTATCTGCGAATGCACCCTATATGTCGGGTCGTGTGGTAGATCGTGGTGGTGGCAGCACTATTGAGTCCTTCGCAGTCCACCACCCGTGTATAGGACTAGTGGAGCCTTATAATGTTTGGGTTGTTTCAAGTTTCGGCCTTGATCCTCCTGGTAGTCTCCCATGCATTAATATAATAGTTCTTCTTCCATGATTGTTAAATGTTTGCACTAATCATAGTTTACATTGACATATAGTTTAGAGTTACCGAGGAGTATCCTCTCTAACTAGACTTTGCTATGTTTCTCTTGCTATAATGACACTTTCTAGCTGCTCATGACGTTATGACTTGAACAATGCTATCAATATCTTTATCTTTATGTCACTTACCCCTGTTTATAGCAATTGATATATTTTGGCCACTCTACATTATAAAACTGATAGATGAGCATGTATTAGCTATTATGGATTAGAAAGACTTCTTTCCTTGTGGTAGAATATAAATACGATACCTGGTTTTACTCATGGTTACAATGCTACAATGGTATATTCATATCTGTGTGCTTGCAGATTCCCTGTTTATATATAACTTCTTTTCTAGAGATCCAAGGCATATGTAAGAGTACCATGTCCATGCGTTTTCTGGCAATCCTGTCAGGGCTGACAACCTATATCGAGTTGTGCTATGAATCGTGTCGGAGTTCACCTTTTAGTTTAATCTGAAAGCAACATCTAATATACACATAGCATCATGTTAATATAGACCTTTGCATTTCTGGTGCTAAAGATAAAGATGGATCTTATATCCATTTCTAGTCGATGACGTTAGCAATGTCAACAATACCCTCTCTACCTCTCCTACACTATTACCATATCCTCTCTCGTCCAAGGCCGATCTTGATTCTTAAATAGTGCACACATGTTCCCTGTGGATTTGATACCCTAGAATACTCTTGGGTGAAAGCTACACTAGTATCCGTACACTTGCTGACTTTTATGTGATCATTATTTAAACCTACAAGCCTTCTGGCATCATTGCATATTTAGTAGCAATGCTAGCAAGTGTCAACAAACTTTCTGGCACCGTTGCCGTGGATATAAACCTAGTGTGATGCTAGAGAGTTACAACAATCTTTCTAGTGTCATTGCTGTAGATATTGTCGTATGGACATCCCTAGGCCCACTACTCAGGTGCGTACTAGGACCGACTATTCGGTGGGCCCCTAGGACCTACACGGCACATGCTGTTGTGGAGTGCAAGGACAACAGAGGGATAGTACTCGGTTAGGAAGCTGCACATGTCAGGATCCATGTAAAGGACTCCTAGCCGTACACGACTAGTACTCTCCCCTCAAACCGACTTGTAACCCTGCTTCCCGAACTATATAAGACGAGGCAGGGACCCCTCTCTCATCATTCACATCATCTTGTAAACAGACCCAATCAATCCAAAACTACGCAGCATACAATATGTAGGGTATTACGCACCTCGCGGCCTGAACCTGTCTAAATTGTGTGCCACGTGTCTCTTCCTTTGAGTTACCGATCTCGGCGAGGCCACATTCATCTACCTCGGGTACCCCCCTTAGTAGGTTGCCAGTATAAAACACTGACAGCTGGCATGCCAAGTAAGAGATCTCACCGAAGATCTCATTGCAAACTCGACGGCTTCCATAATCATCAAGCCAGCCGCCGCTCTCAACCGCGGCGACACCTTCGTCTTCGGTTCTTGGGTGTGTATCGCTGACGGCATTGGGTCCATCCAGCGCCACCTCACCATGACTCCGAACCCGAAGATTGGGCTCGTGACACTTCCTGAAGTCGTCATGGGCACAGTCATCGAAAAATCGGTGAAATTTCGCTCTACAACCAACACGCCGACTTCGAGTTTGGATCCGCCTCCAACTCGAACTTGACATCTCCCTGGGTCATCACATTCGAGCCGGCTCCTAAGCCATCGTGTGAGACGACCCCACTTCACGAGCACTTCTCATACGGCCTCTGCAACTCCAGTAGGGCCCATCACTACGTGAAAAACTTGCTTTGGTAACAGGCATAGATTGCCTTTGGTAAAAGGAAATGCGCTCATTACCGATCAAGTGTTACAAATAAGCTAAGAGAGGTAACAGACAGATGCCCGTTATTGATAGTACATATTCGTAACGAGCATTAAACAATGACCGTTACCACAACTAGCCATCGGTAACGTGAAATGGCTGTTTTTCTGGGCCCATAGGAACTTTTGTAATGGGCACCAAAGCAAAGCCCGTTACAGTAGCTCAATATAAGAGACGCCTGCTGTGCACCTGCATCTCCACTATCTTGACGAACTGAGACACATCTATTTCACGCGCGTCTCAGCACATATAGATTCTTAACGGGCATCAAACAAACGACCGTTACCACAACTAGTCACCGGTCACAAGAAATGGCTGTTTCTCTAGGCCCACTGGGAACTTTGGTAATGGGCACCAAAGCGAAGCCCGTTACAGTTGCCCAATATTGGAGATGCCTGTTGTGTACCTACATCTCCACTATCTTAACGAACTGAGACACGTCTATTTCACGTGCGTCTCAACACATATAGGATTCGTAACGGGCATCAAACAACGAGTGTTACCACAACTAGTCACCGGTCACGTGAAATGGCTGCTTCTCTGGGCCCACAGGGAACTTTGGTAATGGGCATGAAACACTGTGAAATTAACATCAGAGACGTGTTTTGTGAACCTACGTCTCCTCTGTCTATATGAAATGAGACGCATCTGTTTCTACGCACGTCTACTTTCTCTCTATTAAAGAAGACACTTGCTTTCAAACTGCGTCTCCCATATCTCGATCAACAAGCCAGGTCCTGGGGCCCATCGGTCAGGATTGGTAATGGGCTTTTACACTGCCCGTTACATTGTGGGTATGTTTGTAACGGGCTTTTCAAATGAAGCCTATTACTCATTGATCAGTGTTTGCAACGAGCTTTAATTAATGTTTGTTACAAATACGTAGTCCACCCCTATAGTAACTTGCCCGCTTGCCGGTGGCATCTTGGAACCAGCCAGGATTTGGCAGCAATCAAGGGCTGCATCCTAGAACCAGCTAGGATATGGCAGCCACCACAGCAAGGAGACATCACAAACACATTCTCACATCACAGATATAGGCAAAGGAATATCACATTTATAGAGAAGCAAGAACACATTTATAGACAAGTGAGGATAAGATCACATCAAGTTTCAAGTTACTCTCATCAGGGCTTGTTTGGATGGAGTCATGAGAAAACTGCCTGAACCAGGCAGTATCTGACCCCAACCAACCAAGCCAAGCAGGTTTCTCAGGCAACAACACCTGACTAAAGAAGACTGAATGAGTTTCAAGATTCTGGATATAATAAACTCACGGTGCACCACTGTAGAAGTTGCCCTTTCGGTCGATGGTCTCCTTAAGAATGTACTCGCACAACATCTCCCGGACATGCTTTAGATCTTTTGTGGAAACATCTACAACAGATTTGAAATCCAGCAAAATACAATCATTTATGAGAATACAAGTAGAACCAGTTTCTAAAATCAGATGGATAATATGAGCAGAGACAAGGTTGAGCATTATTATCTACTTACAACAGCCTTCTTGATGTCAAGTATGTCATCGAGTAGTCTTAACATATGGAATGCCACATGGAATCCACACAAAGAGGACCCCATGGCTGCTGAGCACACTGCATCGAGGTACCAAAATGACAAGTTAATGCAGTACCATAAAGGTAAGAAAGGACCATAAAAAACCTTGGTCTTACAACGAGATTTGCTTTGTGCTTAAGTGTGGCTTTTGGTTTTTTCTTTCCTTTCGTCACTCCGTCCTGTGCATGTTCGTCACCAAAGGCCCTGCATGATCAGCAATACCAATTAGAAACACTAGGAGACTGAATTTTTGTTAACAAATCCTACAGATAATGTACCAAAGGCACTACATAGTCAGCAATTCCAATTAGAAACACTAAGAGATTGAATTTTTGTGAACAAAACCTACAAGAAATTGATCGGTTCAAAATAGGTTGGAGGTCTGGGAACTTTAGCAGGGGATGTTGTTTAGCAGAATCTAGATACCAAACCACTTTGAACTTCATACAAATGATCACTGTTACGCAGTGGCTAGTGCAGTAGGCACCCACCACGTAATCGTTGTTCATTGCATTTGAGATTGCTTTACCAACTTGGTGAGAACGCTGAGAAATATTTGTTGAAATAAACAAAACTGGATCTAAAAAACCAACACTGATCTGCATCTCCGCTGTTTTGTCCATCATTTTCCTACAAAAAATCAAATTGTTAGCATGCATGAACTTTGTGGTGAAAATTAAAGAAATATCTTTTTAGGTTTTAAAGGACTTACAATGTCCACAACCTTATGAAGGTAACATCCAGAGAAGCCAGGGTTATAAGGTTATACATGCTACTGAATTAAATGTTTAACATTAAAGCACCACAACCACCTTTAAAGTAGTCTTGATCCACCTATGCTGGAAAGACAAGTTTGTCCTTACTGTGTTCCATGACATAAGCATTCAACTTGGCATAATTTGGTCGAGCAGCCTTTACATTTTCTTCTGACAATATAAGTGCACCAAGCTTGTATTTTGGTCGTTCCTATTCTGTCCCAATAATACAGTTAAGAATCTCATCTTTAGACAGAGGTTTCCTAGCTTGGTTCCCCAACTGCAGTAGAGATTGCCTGGGCTCCTCCTATTGCAGAGGCTGTTGTACTTGGTGCATCTGCTGCTTAAGGGGAGATTGCCTGCGCTCCTCCTCCTACTGCTGGAGAGGCTGTTGTTTCGTCTATTGCTTATCCTCATATTGCAGCTGCTACTTAGGCGTAGTTTGCTTGGGCTCCTCCTGCTGTTGTCGACGCTCCTGCTGCGGAGAGGTTGCTATTTCGTCTGTTGATTATCCTCATGTTGCAGCTGCTGCTTAGGCGGAGTTTGCCTGGGCTCCACCTCCGGCTGTTGTCGACGCTCCTACTGTGTAGTTTTGCTGATCTGCTGCTCCTGCTACTACTGTTGAGTTTTTTCTTGGTGACACTAAGCTGCAGTACCTCCATCTGATGTTGTACCCCTGCAACCTATTGTGGCTTCTGGGTTGGGATGTCTCGTCATGGGTGGTATAAGGATCCTGCCCTTTGGTTATTGGATCCTTTGAATGAGAGACTCAACTAGGGTTGCTATGTCACCCCCATCAATTGGTACAGGCAGAGGGTAGTGACCCGCATTGGCCCACACATAAGTAGGTTGCACCACAACATACCCATCCTGCACTGGTACTAAATGGCAAGCCTTTTGAAATGGAAAGACATTCACTATTGCGAGATCCACATTAATCTCGGTGCCATCCAAAAGGCTGCACGCGATTGGCTTTGTCAGCTTATCTATTGTGTCCAGCATAGGTGATCGACTATCACTGTATACTTGATTCGCTTCGTCACCGTTGGCATCCCAATGATCTTGCTCTCTGCCATCTTCCTCGCTGTCATGCGCATGTTCTTCCTCGCGGTCATGCCCATCTTCTTCCTCGCTGCCATGCACATCTTCTTCCTTGCTGCTACTGACAGGCGCTAGTAATTGGGAAGGAAGAAGTGCATTTTTGGGTATGTCGACGCCTGATAGCCTTAGAGCATGGACAACTGATTTAAATGTTATGTCCATCATATCATGAGCATTAGACCTCTTATTCCTGTTCTTCCTGCACATTCTTGCAGACTCTTCACCAAATCCTTCACCCCAGCCAAGTGAACTAGACATGCCTCGGAACCGACCTCGATGCTCTGGAGTCTCAAGTGCTGCGGTGAGGATATCATTGTAACACCCTAATTTTACAAATTTGAGTTTTAAACAAAATTGGCTAGAAACCTTCATTTATGCTCCTAAGGATTATAGGGCTGTATTTAATTTCTTTTAGGCATTTTATTTTTTCTAAAATAAAATAAATGAACTATAGGCATTTTTTGTTGCATTCATGTTGGTGCATTGCTTTTGGTTGTTTGAATTCAAATTCACGTTTGAATTCATTTGCTTGTGCTGTTTTCGAATTGATCAAACCTTTTTTCTTTTTCCCCCTCAGCCTTCCCCTCTTCTGGCCAATTTTTATTCGCGACCTAACAGCCCGAAGTCCGCCAGCGCCCCTCCAATTGTTTGTTCTGGCTCGGTTGCATCGCACCAGCCCAGCGCCGCACCGCAACCCAGCAGCATCGCCAGCCCACCGCCCACTCTCCCGCGCCCGCAGCGGCTAATAGGCGGGGCCCGCCTGTCATCCTTGACCCCGCGCCGTGGCTGAGCCGGACTCGAGGTCGAGTCCGACTACACACCGCGCCTGCTATGCGCATGCCTCCCCGGGCGTGGCCCGCACGCCAAGACAGCCCCTCGACCTATTTAAGGCTGCCGCCACCTCCTGGACGGCCTAGACAAAACCCTAGCCGCCCTGAGCACCCCCGCGCCGAGCCGCAGGAACCCTAGCTCGCCACCGCCGTTGTTCCACGCCGTCGTCCCCTCCTCGTCGTCGTGAAGCCGCCCCGGAGTCGCACAAGGAGGTGAGGAGACCTCCCGTGTCGTTTGTTGTTGTCCCCAAATGCTGAATCGCCGTGGGGAGCTCACCGGAGTAGCGCCGCCGCACCACTCCGCCTCGCCGTGCCGCGCGCCGTCGTCGTCGCATCCGAGTCGACCACGCCGCCATAGATGAGTCCGCCGCCTCGCACTCTACATCCCGGTGCAAATCACGCACGAAATCGAGCCCCCTGCTTGAACCCATGCCACACTAGTGAGACCGCCGCCGCTCGCCGCCGACCGCCGCCGTCTGCCGTCGCCGCGTGCTTGCGTGTGTCCCGAGCCGTCGAATCGAGATCCGACGATGTCTGTCGCTTAGACCAGCATCAGCAGCCAGTCGCCGCCACCAGCCGCTAGATCTAGATCCAACGGATTAGATCTAGTCGACCTGGGTCAATACCGGTCAAACCGGCAGGACCTCGCCTTTTTTAAGAAAACCCCCTGAGCTTTTCGGATTTTACAAAAATACCCTCCCACATTAGTAAGTTCTTTGCAGTTCGGTCCTTTTGTTACGTTTAGGCCCAGAATCTTTAGGGTTCTTTACAGTTTAGTACCTATACCTTCTTTAGTGCGTATCTTGGTCGTTTTAGCTCCGTTTTTAGCGTTCTTTGTGTCCACGCGATCGTCTCGAAGTGTAGAACAGTTTTATGTCTCTTTTTGTTCTGCTAGTACTATTTGATGATTGTTTCTTATTTATTATTGTTGTTTGCTTGTATGTGATTATTCTGGAGCGTAGAGAGTGAAGCGTTCGAAGGCTTTGAAGATCAAGACGCGCCAGAGTTTGAGCAGCCGAGTCTTGTTGAAGGTAAGTCTCCCTTGATGCATGCCCACTTGTCCTACATAACATGCATTTAATTCACTGTATTTATTTTTCTTGCTTGCATTAACTTTGACGGGAACCTATTAAGGATCATACCTAGTCTTTTACAACCTTTGCCTTGTAACCGGGTTAATATGATTAATCTTGATGGTAGCTTTGGATTAGCATGCTTAACTGGGATGGTATTAATCAACTTGGATACTTTTATATTCTATGTTCCACTTTATTCTGTTTTACTTTACAAGGCCACTTTGTTATGTTAATCGGAACATGGAGAACCACCCAGGAAAACGGTACAACCACAAGAACTAACAGGCAATGGTCTTAGCTGAATAATTAGGAACTTTAGCTTGGGTGATCTTACCTGATAAGGACAAGGGATCGGCGATACTATGGGGTATAGACTCGCTCTAGTAGGGGGCTGGGTGAGTTATTTTTTTATGGTGGGGTATTGACCTGCTAGGGGACTTTATACCTTGCTAACTGATCCGGACCTTGTGGGTCATAACTTGCTAGGAAACCTTTGTAAAGGCCATGTAGCGTCCCTATGCAACCACACCTCGGTAGTGTGGTATGGTGCCTAGCAAACACTGCATGGTTGGGTTCAAAGTTCTTCGGAGCTTTTACGCTGCTTATGGTGTAAGTGTACAACCTCTGCAAAGTGTAAAACTAACTAGTCAGCCGTGCTCATGGTCAAGAGCGGCCTGGACCCTCACATGACTAAATTATGGAATTTAAATGTTAAATTATTGTTCTACCTTTATTTATGATGATATTACTTTGTTACTTGGGTTGGTATGAACTTACACTCTTTAGTAATTGTGTTGCTAATAAAACTTGACTCACTAAAATGCTAAACTGCTTGAACCTTAGCCATCCACCATATGGCCTTTCATATTATGTTGTTCTCCTGTTGCTGAGTATGACACGTGCCCACACTTGTCTATTTTCTTGTATCTATAATACTCGGATTGCTGCTCAGACTTGGAGAACTTTGAAGACTACCCCGGTGATTTCCAGGAGTTCAAGGTGTGCGTGTCTTCAGTCAGCTGCCTGTGGAGGCACTTTATCCGCTGCGAGAACTTGTTATTTATGTTTCGTTTAAGACTATGGTCATGTAATAACTCTATTTGTGTGGCACTGATTTTGGTATTCACAATGTCGTTGCGTGTGTGTAACTTGATCCTGGCGCACACGTGATCTATGCATTCGGTTTTGCCTTTAAAACTGGGTGTGACAAAGTGGTATCAGAGCCGTGTTGACTGTAGGATGTTAGCCTAGATAGAAATGGTCGGAATTATGGATTTTTATAATCATAGAAGCCTTTCTCTCACATGCTTGCTTTATTTCTACTAACCTTACATTCTTGCTTTTGCCTCACCCTTGAGTTAATCTGGATTCTCTACCTTGTGCTTGCTTTTAGCTCTCACCCTTTTTGTCTTACCGTCTATCTCACTCTACACTGCACTTACAGATGGTTCACCATTTGAAGACTTCTCACGTTGGTGCTGCCCACCAGTATGCTCTGCAGAAAGAGTACAACAACTTCCATGACGGAGACACATATGAAGAAATCGAGATGGAAGCTGCACTAGTGAGGACCATGTGTGGTTCGAGGACCGGTGGATGGTCGCTCCCTTGTGTGATGAGAGATTGACAACGTTGTGTGGACTGATTCTTGGCTAAGTATTGCAGGTGCAGGTTGCGGCTTGACTCGTGTGGGTGCAGGTGAAGAACAAGCGTGAAAGGTCGTTGCCGGTGAGGCCTCCAGGTGTGGAGAAGACAAGTAGGCTTCGTTCGAGGGACCCGGTGGCCAGCGGGGTCAAGTGCGGGCCGCATGGTGGCATGAACAGCAAGATGAAGTCGTGTACGGTTTCTTGGTAGAGCCTCAAAACCAAGGTCGAGCCGGGACTATGTGGGAGCCGAGTCATGAGTGGAGATTGGCGGAGGCTACACCAAGTTCGCGGGGTTTGCAGTGGTTCACCAGAAAACCACTGGGTTACTCGGTTGAGCCACAAAACCGAGGCCGAAGACTCGACGAGGAGGTGCGGCCACCCGGTGCCGGTTCAACCGCCCGGGAGGGACGGTCGGACCGCCCGGGGCCGGTCGGATCCCCGGGGCCGGTCTAACCGCCCAGGGGGGCGGTCTGACCGCCCTGGTCGCCGGCGCCGAGAAGCTTCGAAGCGGAGGAGACGCGTCGGGATCGCAAGGCTTGCGTCGAGGCTACGCAGAGTGCGGTCGCTGGGCATCCGGCCGATCGTGAAGACATGAAGACTTCCAAATTCGCCCTCGAGGGGCATGTATCCCTTGTTATTAGTGAAGGGTAGTTTAGTCTTTTGGGTGCCTCCATATATACTCATTAGATGGGTGGATGGCAGCCAACTCTTGGAACCCTAGCTCATTTGGTTTTTCCATTTTCGTTCTCCATTTTCCTTAGGATTTTAGAAGGCTAGCTTGAGAGCTTCATGTGAGATCTAGAGAGAGGGATGGATGTTTGGGTGGCAAGCTAGACCTTGTACGAACCATTCATGGCATGTATAGAAGGTTTGGCGTTGTTCATCATGGTGGTTTTCCCGTCTCTTTTGTGTTGATTTTCAGAGCTCTTTTTGGTGGTGTTTTGAGAACGATTTCTTGGGGTTCTTGGTGGGTGTCACGTATGAGGTTCTTGTGCCTCTTTGGCTGGTGACTTTGCCCCCAAATCCCCTTTGAATCGGACTCGATTTGGTGATTTCTCGAGTTGGGCGAGTTCTTGACCTAGAGATGCAATCTCTTCGATTCCTCTTGATTGTGAGCGTTTCGGGTCGATTCCTTTGAGGTAGAGGTTGCCCAGGAGGTAACCCAGCTATTCCCGAAGTTTGGCTGCAATCCGTGGAGTGATTCGGGAGATCGGGCGCGAGGAAGTTGAGGTTTGACCCGCGGGTTCGTTTTCTGGAAGGGGCGGTCTAACCGCCTACAGGGGGGCGGTCTAACCGCCCGGGTGTTTCCGGTCAAAGTTTTGTTTCGCCGGATTTTCCTCTCGTGAGTTTGTTCGCCTTGATCGGAGGAGCGTCCGGGGTGAAATTTGGGGTCGTTCTTGTGCGGTTTGCTAAGTGTTCTTGGTTGGAGTTCGTTGCCGGGTACGGGAGGTTAGACCGCCCCGGTGTAGCCGGTCTAACCGCCCCTAGGCCCTTGGGTGAAGTTTTGGTTTTTGCCAAGATTTTCTGGTAGCTGGCATGGCCTTGACCAGAAATCTCTGTTGGTGAAACCGTGGTGAGTTTTGGTGCTCGGAAGAGGCGTTTCGGAGGATTTCTTGGTTGCCAGGTGGAGGCGGTCTAACCGCCCCCTATACCCGGTCTAACCGCCCCCTCTGGTTAGCCGGCTTTCGAGTTGTTTCCGCTGTCGTTGCTGCATGTGTGTTGTGGTTGCTGGTAGAGTTTGTTCCTAGGACCAGTAGCACTCCAGTGGCTACGTGGTTTTGGCAAACGGGAGGTAGAAGTGCGGAGCGTGTGATTTCGGGGGTTCGACCGAGCTAGTTCGTCTTGTCGGAGTTTCAATCTCCCTCGAGAAGAATTTTTATCGGCTCCCATTCACTCCCCCCCTCTCTGGTCGCCTAATCGGTCCTTCAACTAGTAGCCGCTCCTGACCTCATCGTGGTGTCTGATGATGAGGAGGATCCGAAAAAGGTGAACCCAAAAGAAGGAGAGCCAGCTGATCAGCTCAATCTGGAGGAGCAGGCGTCAAGAGAAGATCTGGATGATCACCATGGACCAGAGGTGGAGGAAGAAGTGCAAGAGCAAGATGAAGCCGCTGAGGAAGTGATTTGGGACGTGTACCATTACAAGGTTGATGGAGTGGGCATTCCCATGACTGACCACCTGCGAGCTATGGTACTCCGCTTGGGCTATGATAAGGCCCCTATCTACCATTCTGAGTTGTGGACTCACCCGTGATTCGAGGCCCATTGGGAGGTTGCTGCCATCCTGTAGGAGTACGTTCCATTCCATGGAGCAAGGGAGATCTCCAAGCATCATGATGTGGCCCATAGGACCACTATGGATGCTGGCATAGCAGAGGCAGCTCGGAGGGCGCTTTATGTGCTCTCTCACAAGGAGCGTGACAGGTTGGAGGATACCCACTGTAGGTACACACCTTTCAGAGCCAGTGGGGAAGCCAAGACCTACATCGCTACGGCTCCAGCCTATGAAGGAACATTGAACAACGTCTGGAGTCTGATTGCTGCAGTTAATACCGGTTTGGATGACACCAATAACACTCTGTACGCGGCACAATAGCAGATTTTCACTCTGGAGTTGCAGAGGCGTGCCTTGGAAGCTGCACTGCAGAACAGGGAGCAGCCAGTGGTTCATGACGCCGCAGAAGCATGTACCTCCTCTTCACCCAAGAGGCCACACTACGATTCCCCTGACACCCGCACGGATGCCATGCCAGAAGAAGATAGTCCTTAGGCTTAAGTTAAGATTAGGTTCTTTTTGTAATCGCTAGTAGATGATCGGTTAAAGTGTGTTTAGTTTAGAAGTGTGGTTGAATGCTTGGTTTTGTGTTAAATGCTTGAGCTGGATTTTGTTTGAGTGCAATGTGTTGTGGGGTGATGACCACAACGACATTGGTTTATGTCAGATGGTGAGATCTGAACAGCCCACGGGTGTGTTAATTCCTGTGGTTTAGTTGTTCGGCGGGGAGGAGTCTAAGGCTAAGAACTCGATGGTCGCACACGAGTACGCGGAACACAAAGAACACGGCGAGTTTATACTGGTTCGGGCCTCCGGATAGTAATACCCTACGTACAGTTGTTGGTGTAGATTTCTTGGGGATTGGATTGGATTGGATTGAGGTACAAGGGTCGCCTCATCCGTCTTATTGGCCGGCAGATGAGGTCGGTTCTCAAACTCCAAGTCGGTTACGACCAAGAGATCTAAATCTACATTACACATCTTGCCATATCCCGCCGATCTGCTTCGGGCGAAGTCCACCGAGGTCTTGTCTTGTCTTGTACGCCAAGTCTTGAGGTCGTAGTGGATTAGGTTGTTTGGGGAATCTTCTGGAAGGTCTTCAGGAGGTTGTGTGGACCGCCAACTATGTCGTTTGGGCCCACGAACATGTCGGCGAGTCTTCTAGTAGGCCGGACCCACTTGTCGAGTATGGCCGTGAGCCTGGTCGGTGGGGACCCAGGGGTACCCATGTCTCACAAGCCCCGAGCGATGTGTAGGCGTAGCGACCTTCGAAAGGTCAAGACGAAGTCGTAGAGCTATCGACATATCGAATAGCGTGCACATCAGTCCAAAAAAAAGAACAAGTCGACTTGTTAGCCAGTCTGTTTTTGGTCTTGCCAAACGAAGGGAGGTCGAGTGACAACCTATAGGAAGCAGACTTCCAATAGATCGAAACGATGATGAAAAAATTCAAAGGGCGTCGAAGATGCACTCGCAGAGTAGTATCCGAGCATCGTGGCGGGCAAGATGGCCGGTATGATGATCCAAAAAAGAGAAGAAAACGTAGGTCGAGTAACGACGTGATGAGCAACAGGTTTCCCAGTAGGCCGGTACGACGAGGAAAACAAGAGGGCATCAAAGCGCACTCGTAGAGTAGTCCCCGAGCATTGAAGCAGGCAGCATGGCTGATTTGATGCTCAAAAAGAGAATAAAACAGAGTCATGGTCTTGATCGAACGAAGTGTAGAGACACCCAGATCTCCTAGCATAGGTGCAAGGAGTCTGGCAGGGCCGACCTCAGGGAGGCCTTGTAGGCGTGCCGACCTCGAAGAGGCCTCAAAACAGCAATGTCCAGTATCCGAGGATACCCTGTAGAATCTTGAAAGGTGCGTCGCATGAAGAGGTTGTCGACGATGAAGTTTAGTGAAGTGATGTTAATCTTGAACATATGGAGTGTAGAGACACCCACATATCTTGCATAGCGGCAAAGAGTCTGGCAGAGCCACCCGAGGTGTGCTGACCTCAAGAAGGTCTCAATTTTATAGTGCCCAAGCCCCCAGAAGTACTTGGCAGGGGCATTAGGTGCACACCCCATAGGGAGGCCTTCATTCCCGATGTAAACGTCCTGGGAGGTCTTCCGAGATGACGAAGGAGACGATGGAGCCGTAGGGAGGTCTAGTGACCTGACGAAGATGACGACGGAGCCGGAGGAAGGTCTAACGACCTGACGAAGACGTCGACGAAGTCGGAGTAAGGTCTAACGACCTTACACCAAAGCTGGAGGAAGGTCAACTGACCTGACGACGACGACAGAGCCAGAGTAAGGTCTAACGACCTTACAAAGACGAAGACGGAGCCGGGAGGTCTAGCGACCTGACGACGATGATGACGGAGCCAGAGTATGGTCTAACGACCTGACGAACGTGACGACGGAGCCGGAGTAAGGTCTAACGACCTGACGCCAAAGCTGGAGGAAGGTCTAGCGACCTGACGACGATGACGATGGAGCCGGAGTAAGGTCTAACGAGCTGACGAAGACGATGATGGAGCCGCGAGGTCTAGCGACCTGACGACGATGACGGAGCCGGAGTAAGGGCTAACGACCTCACGAAGAAAACGACAGAGCCGGGAGGTTTAGCGACCTGATGACGACGATGACGGAGCCGGAGTAAGGTCTAAAGACCTGACGAACGCGACAACGGAGCCGGAGGAAGGTCTAACGACCTGACGAGGATGATGACGAAGCAAAGAGATGGCCCTGTAAAATAAAATAAACATCAGGTTGGTGTGTGAATCTGTCGAATATAAATATAATGAAGATCTAGTCTGAGCTATGATATGTTCATGTTGATGTGTAATGCTAGCCGGAGCTGGACATTCTTGTGAACATTCTTGTGCTATGTCTTGTTTTTAAAAAGGGCATTCCACTTATCGTGTCAAACACGTGTTATGTGTACTCGAAAGCTCTGAAGCTATAAAGTGTTTTACCCCTCTACAATGCTCAGCAGGGAGGCTTAGATGTAGCCGACGCACGGGGAGGGGCCTAGGACTCAGGTTTTGCAACCACACAACATTATCTAATACTCATGACGAGAGTCAAGCAGTTAAAGAAAGAACACACAGAAGAACTAGGACCCCACAGGTCTGGCGACCCTTAGATTGGCATGGCCAAGCCCCCCGAGCATGTCGAGGGGGAGGGGAACATAGTACAAGATAAAAAATTTGAACCCTAAGGTCTAGCGACCTACGTGTTGGCAAGGCCAAGCCCCCGAGCATGTCGAGGGAGAGGGTCAGAAGAGCAGACAAAAACATGTAAAGCAGGTCTACGAAAATAAATTGAAGTCGTAAAAATATTTAATTTAAACTGGCATTTAGCTTGCGCCGTGTAGATAAGATCGGGACGTGATCGTCGATGCGAGTTGGAGCCGAGCCGAGCTGGAGACGCCAATAAGATCGGTGAAGGACTGTTGTTATCGGCGACGCAACCTGGAGTTGTGCCGAGGTGTCGACGGGTGGCCATGGAAGGTCAACGTAGCTGGCTGCACGAGCAGCGGCCCGTGACTGAGTCGTCATGTACGGACCAAGGGTACATATACACCTCACGTATCAATAACAAGAAAAGAATAATACTTGTGAGCTGACGTGATCAACAACTTAGATGGAATAAAATAAAAACGGAAAGGAGAAATGTAAGGAAGAATTGTTCCCCTGTACACGTATCCATCTTGCAGATGGACTGTTTTTTTCCGCTTGCGACGGATTTGGAGTCACGCATCTTCACGCAGGTGTCGACGATGGGTTGAGCCCATGCACGGACACTGCGCGAAAAAAATTTAGCGATGCATCCATAAAACGAAGATGTCGACCTCGCGATTAGATCGAATGGGAGCAGCGAGCAGGTCGCTACGGAGATATTCTTTGTGTCGTCGCCGAACATGATCGCCGTGACGAGATGCCATCACGCTGCACGAAGAGCTCTCGATCTGCCCCTACCTGGCGCGTCAACTGTCAGATGGTGGGATCTGAACAGCCCACGGGGTTGTTAATCCCTGTGGTTTAGTTGTTCGGCGGGGAGGAGTCTAAGGTTAAGAACTCGAAGGTCGCACACGAGTACGCGGAACATAGAGAACACGGCAAGTTTATACTGGTTCGGGCCTTCGGAGTAATACCCTACATCCAATTGTCGGTGTAGATTGCTTGGGGATTGGATTGAGGTACAAGGGTCGCCTCGTCCGCCTTATATTGGCCGGCAGATGAGGTCGGTTCCCAGACTTCTGGTCGGTTACGACCAGGAGATCTAAATCTACATTACACATCTTGCCATATCCCGTCGATCTGCTTCGGGCGAAGTCCACCGAGGTCTTATCTTGTCTTGTACGCCAAGTCTTGAGGTCGTAGTGGATTATGTCGTCTGGGGAATCTTCTGGAGGGTCTTCAGGAGGTCGTGTGGACCCCCAACTAGGTCGGTTGGGCCCACTAACAGGTCAGCGAGTCTTCTAGTAGGCCGGACCCACTTGTCGAGTACGGCCGTGAGCCTGGTCGGTGGGGACCAGGGGTACCCATGTCTCACAGTTTAGTAGTAAGTTTGTGGCGGTGTTTGTGGGGGTCAACTTTTTGTCTCAATCAATTTATCTATTCTAATCTTTGTGTCTCTTTAAAGCTTATTCTAAATGCAAATCCAAGAGCTTTAAATCTTTTCACGCAGCTACCTGAGTCAGCTGCACTATTTTAATTTTATCTCGGGCTGCAGAACTCCGATTGCAGTAAAACAAATTGGAGAAGTTCAGAAATTTCGTGTCTGATTTTCTGTGCAAAATTCAAAATTTTTGGATAGTTCATTAGAGAGTTATGCCCAAAACATTGCAGTCCCTTGAATTTGTTAAACCCTGCCGACCTACCTGACTTGTTAATTTCATAACCGGATTTTCAAACTCCGATAGAGGTGATTCTTGTTGGAGTAGTTCCGTAATGTCACTACCTAATGCTGGTTAAATGCTCAAAATTTTTGGTTACCCACGCTGAGAGTTATGCCTGATTGTTTAGGGTCAACAGAATCTGTCTTAGTCAAACATCTTTGTATCTTATCTTTCTGGGTTTAACTCTTGGTTCAATCGTCTAAAGTAATGTCCCTAACACTCAGATGGTGAACACCAGGTCAGGATCAAGAGTCGATCAACTGGCAGTGAGTCGTCCAGGAAGGGCACCCCAGCAAGCACATATGGATCCCGCTATGCTGCAGTTCTTCCAGACGTAGACCCAGCTTCTCCAGGACCTGATCAACACCGTGGCGAACATGCAAGCTCAGGCTAACAACCCACCGGTGCAGCAGCCGGCACCACGCAACAAGCACCGGGAGTTCATGAATCACCACCCCCCGGTGTTCACTCATGCTGCTGCTCCGCTTGAAGCTGAGGATTGGCTGAAAACAGTGCCGAAGATGCTCACTACCTATCAGTGTGATGACAGAGAGAAGGTCTTGTATGTTGTAGGACGACTTCAGGGGTCTGCATCCGCTTGGTGGGATGCTTATGTCACTGCTCATGCCGCCCCAGACACTATCACATGGGACGAGTTCACCACCAACTTCAGGAGCGAACACATACCCTCTGGAGTCATGAAGATCAAGAAAAAGGAATTCCTTTCTCTCAAGCAGGAGGGAATGTCAGTGGCTGAGTACAGAGACAAGTTCATTGAGTTGTCTCGCTATGCAACGGAGGAGGTTGCTGAACACAGGAAGAAGCATGAGCTGTTCATGGATGGGTTAGCTGGTTCGCTGCAGTACCAGCTAATGTCTTACCCTTTCCCCACATTCCAGCAACTGGTTGATGCCCGCTATCCGCTTGGAGCATAAGCGCAAGGAGCTCAGGAAGCAGAAGAGGAAGGCCACCAGCTCTAGACAGTTCAGGAGTGTGTCTCGCACGTGCTTCACCCCACCGCAGAACACCCTGTTCCGCTTTGGAGGGCCGGGTGGAAACTTTGGGTTGCAGCAGTTCCAGCAGTCTGCTCAGCAGCTTCAGCGTTCTACCCTTCAGACTCCACACCCTGCTTTCCAGCAGAGTCAGCAGAGAGCTCCAGTTGGTACCCCTGTGAGGTCTGTGGCGCCTCCTAACCCCTCAACCACCACTTGCTTCAAGTGCGGAGAGCTTGGTCACTATGCCAACACGTGCCCGAAGAGGGACCCTCCAGACACTCCAGTGCAGAACCAGCAGATGAGGAATGGGAATCAGACCCCGTAGACCAACAAGGGACAGCAGAGCTATGCACGTGGCAAAGTGATACACGTTGATGCTGAAGTCGCCCAGGAGAACCCCAGAGTAGTGATCGGTATGTTTCTAGTCAACTCCAATCCCGCCTCAGTTTTATTTGATTCTGGAGCATCCCATTCGTTCATTACATCTCAGTTCGTAGCTCAACATAATATACCCATCAGTCCCATGCCACGCCACATGCTAGTTAGCTCACCAGGGGGAAATGAAAGCCATATATAAGTGTGACAACATCAGTCTCAAGATTTTGGGTAGAGATTTCTGGGCTAATTTGATAATCCTGGATTCAAAGGGGATTGATGTGATACTAGGAATGTGATGGTTGACCACGTGTGATGCGGTGATCCAGTGTGCTAAGACGTAAGTTCTTCTTACTAGTCCAGCTAGGGAACGGATCGAGTTTGCAGCAGATCCACCACCATCAACAGCCAGTGCCGTGAATCAGCTCAATGGAACAGCCTTAGAAGACATAAGAGTGGTGTGCGACTATCCTGATGTGTTTCTTAAGGAGTTACCAGGTATGCCCCCTGACTGAGATGTTGAGTTCGTTATTGATCTTTTGCCTGGTACTGCTCCTATCTCTAAACGCCCGTATAGAATGTCGAGTGATTAGTTACAAGATCTTAAAGCACAGATTAAAAGATAATGGGTAAAGGTTTCATTCGTGCTAGTTCATCACCTTGGGGAGCACCAGTTATCTTTGTGGGTAAGAAGTATGGCACACAGAGGATGTGTGTTGATTACAGGTCTCTTAATGATGTTACTATCAAGAACAAGTATCCTCTACCCCGCATTGAGGACTTGTTTGATCAGATGAGAGGAGCCAAGGTGTTCTCTAAGATTGACTTACGATCCAGTTATCATTAGATGAAGATCAGGCCTTCGGATATTCCTGAGACAGCGTTAACCACCAAGTATGGACTTTATGTGCACACGGTTATGTCCGTTGGGTTGACCAATGCACCTACCTACTTCATGTACCTGATGAACAAGATCTTTATGGAGTATCTGAACAAGTTTGTCGTAGTGTTCATCAATGATATCTTGATCTACTCCAAGAATGAGGAAGAGCATGTGGAGCATCCGAGACCTGTGTTGCAGAATCTGAGAGAGCATGAGTTGTACGCAAAGTTCAGCAAGTGTGAGTTCTGGCTCAAGGAAGTGGCTTTTCTGAGTCGTATCATTACCAACAAAAGTATTTGCGGTAGATACGAGCAAGGTCAGTGATGTGTTGAAGTGGGAACCCCCTCGTAAGGTGTCTGAGATCAGGAGTTTTATAGGACTCGCCGGTTACTATCCTCAGTTCATTGAGGGATTCTTCAAGATCGTGTATCCTCTCACCACACTGCTAGAGAAGGATAGAGAGTTCAAGTGGACCGATGTGTGTCCGGCCAGTTTTGAAGAGTTGAAGAAGCGGTTGACCACAACACCTGTTCTAGTGATGCCAGGTCTGCAGAAGAGCTTTGACATCTACTGTGATGCATCCCGACAGGGTCTGGGCATCTCGACAGTCGAGGAAGCATGAGTTGAACTATCCTACGCATGATCTTGAGCTAGAAGCAGTGGTTCACGCCTTGAAGATTTGGAGGCACTACGTTATGGGAACTAAGTGCCAGATCTACACCGATCACAAGAGTTTGAAGTACGTCTTCACTCAAAAGGATCTCAATCTGAGACAGCACTGTTGGTTAGAGTTGATCAAGAACTATGATCTAGAGATTCACTATCACCCTGGTA
The DNA here is from genome assembly GCA_947561735.1 of Cenchrus americanus. Taxonomy (NCBI): domain Eukaryota; kingdom Viridiplantae; phylum Streptophyta; class Magnoliopsida; order Poales; family Poaceae; genus Cenchrus; species Cenchrus americanus. The sequence goes on along the minus strand of OX387244.1, from coordinate 147,299,267 downwards.
AAGCACATTTGGTCGTTGATGCCTTGAGTCGGAAGGGTCATGCTAACATGGTTACGGTCTTCCAATTTCCTGAGTTAATAAAATAGTTTGAGAGACTCAATCTAGAGATGGTTGCACATAGAGGGAGTGACTTTGGAAGTGCAGTCCACTCTGGAGCAGGAGATACGAAAAGGGCAGCTAGATGATGCTGGGATTTAGAAAATCAAGGAAAGTATGAAATAAGGAGAAGCCCCAGATTTTACAAAAGATGAACAGGGAACTGTATGGTTTAAGAATCAGTTATGCGTGTCGGAAATAGGTGATCTCAGAGAGACTATCTTGAGGGAAGCTCACGATTCTTCCTACTCTATCCATCCAAGCAGTACCAAGATGTACCAGGATCTCAAGCAGAGGTATTAGTGGTACGGTATGAAGAGGGATGTGGCCACACATGTGGCTTTGTGCGACACTTGCCATCGGGTTAAGGCTGAACATCAGAGGCCAGCTGGTTTGCTTCAACCTCTGAAGGTGCCTGAGTGGAAGTGGGAAGAGATTGGTATGGATTTCATTGTGGGTTTACCTCGAACCCAGGATGGCTATGTTTTGATTTGGGTCATTGTGGATCGTTTAACCAAGGTTGCTCATTTCATTCTAGTAAAGACCACTTACACAGGAGCTAAGTTGGCAGAGCTGTACTTGTCCAGAATCGTGTGTTTTCATGGTGTACCAAAGAAGATAGTGTAAGACAGAGGTACTCAGTTCACCTCTCATTTTTGGGAGAAGCTGCATGAGTCTATGGATACCAAGTTGAACTTCAGCTTAGCTTATTATCCTCAGACAGATGGGCAGACAGAGAGGACAATCAGATCTTAGAGGACATGGTGATAACATGTGCGCTTAAGCATGGCGGTAGTTGGGATAAGAGCATGCCGTACGTTGAGTTCTCTTATAACAACAGCTATCAAGCTAGTCTCAAGATGGCACTCTTTGAGGCTTTGTATGGAAGAAAGTGTAGAACTCCTTTGTACTGGAGTGAGAAAGGCGAAAGGCAGTTGTTCGGGGCTGACATCATCAGAGAGGCAGAAAAACAGGTTCAGGTTATCTGGAAAAGCCTGAGGATTGCCCAGTCCAGACAGAAAATTTATGCGGATGGAAAGAGGAGAGACGTGGTTTTCCAGGAGGGAGATTATGTGTATCTAAAGGTGTCACCCATTAGAGAGTTACGTCGATTCAAGGTCAAAGGGAAGTTGTCACCTCGGTTTATTGGACCATTTAAGATCCTTGAGAGAGTGGGAGAAGTGGCATACAGATTGGAGTTGACGATTCAGTTAGTTGATGTGCATGATGTGTTCCATATTTCCCAATTGAAGAAGGCTTTTAATCTTCATGACAAGTAGCCATTACCCATGGATGAGCTAAATATTAAGGAGGATCTCACTATTGTTGAACACCCTATTTGAATATTGGACACTATGACACAGGTTACCAGGAATAGTGTGATCAAGATATGCAAAGTACAGTGGAGTAATCACGTGGGGATGAGGCAACATGGGAAAGAGAGGATGAGTTGAAAGCAGAGTTTCCAGATCTTTTTGCCAATCTATCCGAATGTCGAGGATGAGAGTCTTCGTAAGGGGGGTAGGATTTGTAACACCCTAATTTTACAAATTTGAGTTTTAAATAAAATTGGCTAGAAACCTTCATTTATGCTCCTAAGGATTATAGGCTTGTATTTAATTTCATTTAGGCATTAAAATTTTTCTAAAATAAAATAAATGAACTATAGGCATTATTTGTTGCATTCATGCTGGTGCATTGCTTTTGGTTGTTTGAATTCAAATTCACGTTTGAATTCATTTGCCTGTGCTCTTTTCAAATTGATCAAACCCTTTTTCTTCTTCTCCCTCAGCCTTCCCCTCTTCTGGCCCATTTTTGTTCGCGGCCCAACAGCCCGAAGTCCGCCAGCGCCCCTCCAATTGTTTGCTCTGACTCACTTGCGCCACAGCAGCCCAGTGCCGCACCGCAGCCCAACCCACCGCCCACTCTCTCGCGCCGCGGCGGGCCGACGGGCGGGGCCCGCCTGTCATCCCTGACCTGCACTGTGGCCGAGCCGGACTCGAGCTCGAGTCCGACTGCACGCCGCGCCCGCCGTGTGCACGCCTTCCCGGGCGTCGCCCGCACGCCAAGATGGCCCCTCGGCCTATTTAAGGCCACTGCCACCTCCTGGCCGGCCTAGACGAAACCCTAGCCGCCCTGAGCACCCTCGCGTCGAGCCACCGGAACCCTAGCTCGCCGCCGCCGCTGTTCCCCGCTGTCGTCGCCTCCTAGCCTCTGTTCCCCGCTGTCGTCGCCTCCTCGTCACCGTGAAGCCGCCCCGAAGTCGCGCAAGGAGGTGAGGAGATCTCCCGTGCCATTTGTTGTAGTACCCGGACGCCGAATCGCCGTGGGGAGCTCACCGGAGTAGCGTCGCCGCACCGCTCCGCCTCGGCGTGCCACGCGCCGTCGCGGTCGCATCCGTTTTTAGCGTTTTTTATGTCCACGCGGTTGTCTCGAAGTGTAGAATAGTTTTATGTCTCTGTTTTGTTCTGTTAGTACTGTTTGGTGATTGTTTCTTATTTATTCTTGTTGTTTTCTTGTATGTGATTATTGTGGAGCGTAGAGAGTGAAGCGTTCGAAAGCTTTGAAGATCAAGACGCGCCAGAGTTTGAGCAGCCGAGTCTTGTTGAAGGCAAGTCCCCCTTGATGCATGCCCACTTGTCCTACATAACATGCATTTAATTCACTGTATTTATTTTTCTTGCTTGCATTAACTTTGACGTCAACCTATTAAGGATAATACCTAGTCTTTTACAACCTTTGCCTTGTAACCGGGTTAATATGATTAATCTTGATGGTAGCTTTGGCTTAGCATGCTTAACTGGGATGGTATTAATCAACTTGGATACTTTTATATTCTACGTTCCACTTTATGTTGTTTTACTTTACAAGACCACTTTTTTATGTTAATCGGAACATGGAGAACCACCCAGTAAAACAGTACGACCACAAGAACTAACGGGCAATGGTCTTGGATGAATAATTAGGAACTTTAGCTTGGGGTGATCTTACCTGATAAGGACAAGGGATCGGCAGTACTGTGGGGTATTGACTCGCTCTAGCAGGGGGCTGGGTGGGTTATTCTTTTATGGTGGGGTATTGATCAGCTAGGGGACTTTATACCTTGCTAACCGATCCGGACCTTGTGGGTCATAACTTGCTAGGGAACCTTTGTAAAGGCCATGTAGCGTCCCTATGCAACCACACCTCGGTAGTGTGGTATGGTGCCTTGCAAACACCTCATGGTTGGGTTCAAAGTTCTTCGGAGCTTTTACGCTACTTGTGGTGAAAGTGTACAAACTCTGCAGAGTGTAAAACTAACTAGTTAGTTGTGATCACGATCAAGAGTGGCCTGGACCCTCACATGACTAAATTATGGAATTTAAATGCTAAATTATTGTTCTATCTTTAATTATGATGCTATTACTTCATTAATTGGGTTGGTATGAACTTACACTCTTTAGTAATTATGTTGCTAATAAAACTTGACTCACTAAAATGCTAAACTGCTTGAACCTTAGCTATCCACCATATGGCCATGGATGTTATGTTGTTTTCCTCTTGATGAGTACGGCACGTGCTCACGCTTGTCTATTTTCTTGTATCTACAATACTCAGATTGTTGGTTAGACTGGGAGAACTTTGAAGACTACCCCGGTGCCTTCTAGGAGTTCAAGGTGTGCGTGTCTTCAGTCAGCTGCCCGTGGAGGCACTTTATCCGCTGCGAGAACTCGTTATTTATGTTTCGTTTAAGACTATGGTCATGTAATAACTATATTCATGTGGCAATGATTTTGGTATTCACAATGTCGTTGCGACTGTGCAACTTGATCCTGGCGTACACGTGATCTATGCATTCGGTTTTGCCTTTAAAATTGGGTGTGACAATCATAGTCCCTAACCCGAGAGAAAGAACCATCGCTACCCTGAGCTGCAAGTGTTTTCACCCTATCTGCTACCCCCACCATCGCAGGGTTACTGAATGTTATGCCCCTGCTTCCTTCACTAGTGTTCTTCTTCTTCATCTTCCCTACCCTTGCCCGCAGATAAGGTCTCGAACGTCCAGGAAATTGGTCCCAAGGGTTCTGCTTTCCTTCTGCGGCTAGCTTTGCATCCTCCTCCACCCACTCTTTCCTTTTACCACGATAACCTTTTATGCCCATCTTGTGTGGCTTATTATGCAATGCTTTTTTTGTTTCATCTTCTAGCTCAATTACTCAATTGTTCCAGTCTTGTGGCTGCAAAACGCATGCTTCACAATGAGAGTCTCCTCTTCACTCATATTTTTTTCTTAAATGGTCCTTGAACCGCCGTTGCAAGGTTCCAATCTCTGATATAGCTGCCTTAACTGCCTTCTTGCGAACAGATTCTTGCAAATTGGCTGGCTAGGTTTTCCTCTAAACCTGTGAACAGATGGTCCTTCTCAATTGGTGAGAGATCATCAACCGCCTTGTTGATTGTGAAGGACCGATTAGGCGACCAGAGAGGGGGGAGTGAATGGAAACTCCAAACATATGAACTCACTCGGTTGGACCCCCAAAATCAAACGCTCCGCACTTCTACCTTCCGTTTGCCAATACCACGTAGCCACTAGAGTGCTACTTGTCCTAGGAACAAACACTACCAGCAACCTCAACTCCTACGCACCCACAACAGCGGAAACAACTCGGGAACTAGCTGCTCAGAGGGGGCGGTTAGACTGGGTATGGGGGGCGGTTAGACCGCCTCCACCAGGCAACCAAGAAATCCTCCGAAACACCTCTTCCGAGCACCAAAACGCACCACGGTTTCACCAGCAGAGATCTCTAGTCAAGGCCAAGCTAGCTATCAGAAAATCTTGGTGAAAACCAAAACTTCACCCAGGGGTCTAGGGGCGGTTAGACCGGCTACCAGGGGCGGTCTAACCTCCTGTACCCAGCAAAGAACTCCAAGCAAGAACTCCTAGCAAACAACATGAAAATGACCCAAAATTTCACCTGAATGCTCCTCTGATCAAGGCAAACATACTCTCAGAGGAAAATCCGGCAAAATCAAAACTTCGACCTGGAAGGCCCAGGGTGGTTAGACCCCCCAGGCGGTTAGACCGCCCCTTCCAGAAAACCTACACGCGGGTCAACCCTCAACTTCCCATCGCACGATCTCTCGACTCACTCCACAGATTGCAGCGAAACTTTGGGAATAGCTGAGTTACCTCCTAGGCAACCTCTACCTCAAAGGAATCGACCCGAATCGCTCATAATCAAGAGGAATTGAAGAAATCGTCTCTCTGGGTCAAGAACTCGGCCAACTCGAAAAACAACCAAATCGAGTCCGATTCAAGAGAGATTTGGGGGCAAAGTCACCAGCTAAAGAGGCACAAGGTCCTCATATGTGACACCCAACAAAATCCCCAAGAAATCGTACTCAAAACTCCGCCAAGAAAAGCACAACAAAGAGGTCCGAAAATCACCACAAAGAAAGACAGGAAAAGCACTTCACCACCTTGTGGAATCACGTCAAACCATCTATACATACCATGAAGGTTCTTACAAGGTCTAGCTTGCCACCCATACATCCATCCCTCTCTCTAGATCTCACATGAAGCTCTCAAGCTAGTCCTCTAAAATCCTAAGAAAAATAGAAAGGCAAAATAGCAAAACAAATGAGCTAGGGTTCCAAGAGTTGGCTGCCATCCATCCATTCTAGAGTATATATGGAGGCACCCAAAAGACTAAACTACCCTTACTTAAAAACTAGGGATACAAGCACCTCAAGGGTGAAATTGGAAGTCTTCAGATTTACTTCATCGGACGGATGCCCGGCGACCGCAACCTGCTTAGCCTCGACGCAAGCCTTGCGATAACGACACGTGTCCTCCGCTTCGAAACATCTCGGCACCAGCGACCAGGGCAGTTAGACCGCCCCCTTGGGTGGTTAGACCAGCCAGGCAGTCAGACCGCCCCTCCTAGGCGGTTAGACCAGCCTGGGTGGCCGCACCTCCTCGTCGAGTCTTCGGCCTCGGTTTTGTGGCTCAACCGAGTAACCTAGTGGTTTTCTGGTGAACCACTGCAAACCCCGCGAACTCGGTGTAGCCTCCGTGAATCGCCACTCATGACCTGGCTCCCACGTAGTCCCGGCTGGACCTTGGTTTTGAGGCTCAACCAAGAAACCGTCCACGACTTCGTCCCGCTGTTCTTGCCACCATGCGGCCTGCCTTGATTCCGCTAGCCACCGGGTCCCTCGAACCAAGCCTACTTGTCTTCTCCATACTGGAGACCTCACCGGCGATGACCTTTCGCGCTTGTTCTTCACCTGCACCAACACCAGTCAAGCCGCAACCTGCACCTGCAATACTTAGCCAAGAGTCAGTCCACACAACGTTGTCAATCACTCATCACACCAGGAAGCGACCATCCACTGGTCCTCGAACCACACATGGTCCTCAGATTGACACCCTCTCCTGAGAAATGAGACCACAGACCAATACAGATCTATCCCTCACAACATCTAGGGTAGGACAAAAATTGGCATCAAGTCCAGTTGCAGTCAACTTGTCTTTTGGCAATTTGTTTTATGTCCTTGACCCGCAGGATCGAGTACTACTCGCAGCAGTCTGTGCTGAGTGACCCAGTGGAGAAGGTTCACCAACGATGGGCTGTGATGATGCACTGGAGGTAGAGGAGTTTGTTGTTGTGCGAGATTGCATAGATGATATGTCAGGTTTGTCAGTAGAGCAACATAAGTAAGGCTGAAAATCTAAACAAATTTCTTATTAGATAAATTCGTTTTCTCAAGCAAAATAGTTGATACAGTCGTAAATAAAATCAGAATAGACATACACAGTTCATATTTTACTTAATTAGCATACAGGGATAGGTGCTAACCATTTTGACAGGGACACAACAATCTGCTTATATATCAAAGCAGAGAATAAATTCCTTCAACTGCTTCCTTGTCCAACATCAGCAGCGACGAATTGTGTGTTCCATGTGTACATGCAACAAGAGGATACAATAATGGTCATGACATTATATATGACACTAGTGAAACAACACTCATAACACATCATGACACCAACAATAACAATATATATGACAGTAGTGAAACAATTAACACACGCAACAAAGCATAAGACAGTCTAGTTATCACTACATTATAAACCACTGCGATGCAATTCCCACTGACATTATGTTGCCAGTAGAATTAAAGTATGCTAACAGGTCCAAAGCATAACTGTCGATCTGGTACATTTAAAACATAGCATAATTAAAGTATGCTAACAGGTCCAAAGCATAACTGTGGATCTGGTACATTCTAAGCATAGCTGAATTAAAGTATGCTAACATCCTCAATGCTTTTCATGAATTTACAGTGCAAAAATTGTAGCACCAGGAACATGAAAATGAATTTCAACAGTTCATATAACTACATCTGTTAGCAACAATTTATTCAAACAGACTTCGGGCAACAAAATACATCCATCAAATCCACAGTCAATCGATTAAAGATGAACTATCAAGGCATGTTTCCCTAATCCACATTGACATGAATATATAGCAGATTTTGGTGGGCGAGGAGACAGAGGGCGTTTGGGGTTCAAGTAGGACTAACCGCTGTCGCGAATGAAGTAGTTGTTCTCGTGATGGTCGGAGTGGCCGGATCCACGTCGGCTCGTGGCCTGAGGTGGCCGGCTCGTCATCGTGGCTGGGGACGACGTCGACAGTTCCGCATCTACCGTATTTAGGTTGGCCAGGAAGACGTACGTCCGCACACCAGTAACTGCATCCTCGTCACCGTCGTCATGCAGGGAGCGGTGGGGCTGGAGAAGAGCAGGGCTGTGGCGGGGAGAGAGCGGCGAAGGCGAGCGGGGCGAGTGGCGGCGGCGGTGGGGAGAATGCGGGCGTCGTGGATCTGTCTAGGGAGGAGCCGAATATGAACTGCGCGTGTAACTGTGTTTAATGAAACTACTGGCATGCCCTTGACGGTTCTGTGCAGCAATTGGAATTTCATGGGTATTATAGTCAATATAGGTGAGAAATTTTGAGCAGCCTGTGCACGGTTTGCCTGCTGACGCTGACGAGTGGGCCAGTGTCATAGGCGACATTGGTTAGTGAACTCACATCACCTTTGTTGGGAGTTGGGTCCGGCGGGCGGGCAGCGGTATCTTTTTATTTTGGCTGTCGACGCTGACACGTGGGCCAGCCACTATTTTCTTTCGAATGAAACGTGCTTCCCTAAAATATTAGAGCCCATAAAATGGTACCTAAAAAATCATAAAAATATGAACAATTCGTATTTGGACATTTAGTATTTGAATAAAATATCAAAAGTCACACTTGTGTGCCTAAGATTCTTAGAATCCGTTTTTACATCCCATGTTAGTGATGTAATAATTATACTAACATCTAATGTGCTCTAAAAAATCTACAAATTGACTTGCCAACATAATTTGGGTACCTAGACTTGTCTTCAAAATTTCAAATGATTTTGATGAAGGAATATTATACTTGTGTACAAATATCTACATCTCTCACATAGTTTCCTAGAATGTTCCTTGAACATTTAAGTTTTTCACACTTTGCAACTTGTTCGAACTCATATGCATTTGAACACTTAACAAAACCTTTTGGTTCCCCTGACCACCTTCCAAATGCTCCCAAGTGCCAAAATCATGCACAAACTTCTCCCCCTTGTTGACAATTCATGAATCAAGGCAAAATACGAAAAGTTTTAACATATAGCTTCTCGAATATACAAAATTCATCACAAGGTGCTACACATGTCCAAGTGAGCAAATTAGATACTCTACAGGTCCATAATGACCTCAACTACATGATCACCAAGTGTCACAACCATTGGACAAGGCTAAAAAGGATTTGAGCAATTTTGCGAAAACATGTCAAAATGGCAAAGCCACAAAACTTCATGCTAGGACAACCATTCTAATCATAAGACCATCACAAACATCCACAAGCACCTCATGTCATGTCAAAGCCACCAAGCCATGTGTCTACTTCTATATATGAGACTTCTCATTGGTAGGCATCATGCAACATTTAGCACCCAAAGCAAATTTAAATTAATCACATATGACATGGGAGCACATTTTCCAAGCATTTTACATTTCATTTTCAGATTCATGTTTGGTACATGAAATGTCTTTTCGACAAAAAGGAACTTATGCCCCTCCACAAGATAAAGCATGAGGGCTAAACATTTATGATGGTAATTGAGCCTTTGGCCCCATATGATCAATAAACTAGCTATCCAACCACACCAAGCCACTAAAACATGTCAAGATCATATAAAGGCATTTACACATGAGAGAGCACATATGTGATATTTTTCAAAACAAAGCCATCAACCATGGAGTATAAATCAAGGTCATCAAGAGCTAAGCCAAACTAACCATAGCATACCAAACTAGCTCACACGATCATATGTAGCACATCATGGTGAACAATGTATATAGGAGAAGCTTTTCCTATCAGATGCATATGATACAAAATGCATGCAACCTAAGATACAAAGATGCATATACATCATGTTACATATGCCATGCCAAATGCAAAAAATGCATAAAAGAAAGCTATACATATGCTACAAAGGAGCTCCCACACACCCAACTCAAGAAATCAAACACACACCAAGCTCCCCCCCCGCAAACGAGTGAAAGTTGCTTGATCTAGGGGTTTAGTGAAAATATCGGCTAGTTGGTCATGTGTGGGTACATGGATCAAGGTTGTCTTCCCTTTCTCTACATTATCTCTCAGAAAATGATACCTCACTTCTATGTGCTTGGTTTTGGAATGAAGCACGGGGTTCTTTGCAACGCTTATGGCACTGGTGCTATCACATTGAAGTGGAACATGGGTATACTCCTCACCAAAGTCACTCATGGTGTATGTGATCCAAAGGAGCTGAGAGCAACAACTAGCTACAGCAACATACTCTGCCTCGGTAGTGGATTGAGCAACACTCGACTATTTGCGGGAAGACCAAGACACCAAAGAAGATCCCAAAAACTGGCAAGACCCAGAAGTGGACTTCCTATCCAACCGACACCCGACAAAATCCGCATCCGAAAAAACATGAAGAGCCAAAGAAGAGGACACGGAGTACCAAAGGCTGAAGTCGGGGTGTGACGCAAGTACCTGAAAATTCACTTCACCGCTTGCCGATGCGAAGTCCTCGGAGACGTTTGAAAATGACACACAGACATACCAAGAACTAGATGTCCGGCCTCATCGCCGTCAAGTAGAGGAGTGACCCGATCATGCTTCGGTACTCCTTCTGGTCCACGTGTTCACCTTCCTCATTCGCATCAAGAGCTGTAGTCGTACACATCGGCGTCGCCATAGCCTTGGAATCCTCCATCTTGAACTTCCGCACAATGTCCTTGGTGTACTTAGCTTGGTGCACAAATGTTTTATTCCTTTGATTGCTTGATTTGTAGCCCGAGAAAGAACTGCAACTCACCCATCATGCTCATCTCAAATTCCCTGCTCATATCCTCTGCAAACCTTGCAACAAGAGAGTTAGACGAGCCACCAAAGACAATATCATCCATGTACACCTGCACAATTAAGGTATCTTTGCCCTGCATAAGAAGAAACAAGGTCAAATCTACCTTTCCCATCTCAAACCCTTGCTCAAACAGAAACCCTCTCGACCTACCATACCAAGCTCTAGGCGACTGCTTCAACCCATACAACACCTTCCTCAACTTGTACACTCAGTGAGGGTACTTCTCACTCTCAAACCCCGGTGGTTGCCTCACATACACTTCTTCCTCAAACACACCATTCAAGAAGGTACTCTTCACATCCATTTGGTGCAACTTGAACCATTTAGCCACAGAAAAGGCTAGAAGGATCCTAATCGCCTCCAAACGGGCTACAGGAGAAAAGGTCTCCTCGTAGTTGATCCCCTCCTTCTGACTGAACCCCTGAGCAACAAGCCTTGACTTGTTTCTCACCACTTCACCTTTCTCTCCCTCTTTGTTCTTCCACACTCATTTTGTCCCAATCGGCTTACACCCTGGGGGAGGGTCAACCAATTCCCAAACATGATTTCTTTCAAAGTTCTCCAACTCCTCATGCATCGAATTAACCCAATTATGATCAGATATTGCGTGTCCAATGTCTTTGGGCTCAAAGGTGGCAACAAATGCAGCATGAGCGAAATGAGAATTGTTCCGAACCCTCGACCGTGTAGTACGTTCATTCATGTCGCCGATGATCCTTGAAGCTGGGTGATCCACTTGTACTCGCCGGGGAGTTTCTCGCCTTGATGCTACCTCCCCCTCAACAGCAGCCTCTCTTGATTTTGATTCGTCGTCTTAGGTCTGGAGAGGGGTCGTCCATCACCGTTGTCGAAGTAGTAGGTACATGCTCAGCCGCGGGCACCACACCGCCATCTTCATCGTCTCCATGTTCATGCTCCCCCTCCTGAAAGATCTCCTCGCCAAGTTCATCATCACCTGCACACTCAAAGACAAGCTGACTACGTGGCTGTGTCTCGTCGAAGGTTGCCTCGCAAGTTTCCACGATTTGGTTAGTTTCAAGATTGAGCACACGATATGCTCTAGAGTAAGATGCATAACCAAAGAAAATACCATCGACTGACCTAGCCTCAAACTTATCCAACTTCTTCCCTTTCTTCACAATAATGCACTCACAACCAAAAACATGGAAGTTACTCACCTTGGGTGTGCGACCATGCATCAACTCATAGCATGTTTTCTTCTTATGCACTCTGAGGTAGATCCTGTTCGACACATAGCACGTGGTATTCACCGCCTCAGCCCATAACCTTCTCGGAGTCCTATGCTCATCAAGCATCGTCCGAGCCATCTCACACAAGGTCCTATTTTTCCTTTCCACACCACCATTCTGGGGAGGCGTATACGGACTCGAAAACTGGTGTTCAAGACCCAAGTCATGGAAAAAGGTTTCAAAACGAGAGTTTTTGAATTCCGAGTGTTGACGGTGAAAATCCGTCAACCTAGCCATGAGTTTACCTTCGGTGTTGGCATAAGTTTTATACCTTATCCATTGGTACTAACCCCCGTGGTATAACAAGTTCACGTGTGCATGTCGGTTTTGGAGTTTAGTGTTTATGCAGGGTTTTAGCGTTGAAAGCAAGACTTTCGGGATAAGTTCATCAAGCACCTTATGACAAGACCTTGAAGCCCCGTACAAGTCATGCAATGAAGCAAACTTAACTCCAAGAAGCTAGGGACTTGATCCAAGAAGACGACAAACTCCGAGGACCTGACCAGAAAAGTGCTGAATCTTGCAAGACAAGGAGTTATACCCAATTCGGAGAGAAACTGACGACATGGACCTACATGCAGAAGGGGGAAACATCCAGGAAGCAAGGGAACCGACGTAGAGAAAACGAGGCCGCGGGGTGGGCCTGGATGGGCCCAGGCCGGCCGGCACAGGCCGGCCCAGGCCAGCCCAGTCCAGTCCAGGGCCCGTTTGACCCCTCCTTTGCCCTAGCCGCCATTCAGGCTATTTATAGCCCCCTGACCGAGAGCCACGCATCATACAATTCGTCATCGGCCGCCGAGGAGCAGAGAAGAGAGGGACACCTTCCCGGAGAGGAGAGGGTCGAGCTAGTTGACTAGGGTTACCCTAGTCGACGTGGGAACCTTGCACGGAAGACCACGTCGGAGTTCCCGGAGCTAGAAGCAAGATCAAGGAAGGATCCCGGTGGTGATCTTGTGTATGTATCATTGTTATAGTTGAATTATCAAGTTGAATCTTTTCTTTGCGATCCAGTGTTTCCTCGAAGATTTCGTTTATCGATCGGCTTTGCTTATTCCAATTCTATTCTCGAGATAGATTACATAGGGTGTTCTTGTAGCCGCGGTGGCTAGCGGAACACACCGGATCTTCCGAAAGAATCTCGACTTGTTATCTCCGGTCTTTAGTAGATTAGATTAGTTTTGTGTCTTTCATCTAAATGCATTAGGGTTTCTTTTACCCGAAGATTGGAGTTACTTGGCTTTACTACATCAACTTTTGCGTCACACATTTGTTCCACGGATTCGATACCTTGGGTTCACCACTCGAGAGAAGAAGGGTCCCTTGACTACTACGGGAGACTTGTACGCTTGCGAGTCTAAACGAACTTTGATACAACTATTAACCGTCAACAAGCCCCTTTTTCTGGTGCCGTTGCCGGGGAACAAGTGATCAAGATTTGGTTTTTTATTGCCTTTTTGTAATTTTCAGTTTTCTTTTTGTTTTTCTTTTTGCATCTACTAAACTTTGATCATCCTCAAAATACATCTAATCTAGTTTTTCTAACCCTAGTTTTTATAGATTTGTTTTTACTTTCTAGTTTTTGCATACTTTGTTTATTGCTAACCCTAACAGGAGCTGGACGGCTACCTCTCCAACAAACCCGATAATTTTGTGGATGATCCACAAAAACTTTACAGACTAAGGAGACGCGAAGCACATCAATCTAAAAAGCTGGATTTTGTAGATTCGGAGTCGGAAGAGAAGGGATCGCAGAAATCTCCGAAGAATTCACCACCTCAAAGTCCTCGGGAGAATCGACTTCCACCGATGGGTGACCAACCACCGCAAGAGCGCAAGATTGGGGAGCTATGCACCCCAGACAACATCGACCTACCAATCTTGAACCTTGAGGAGATCGGAAGACCGTTCGAGATCAAGACCTCAACAATCCACATGGTGCAACATTCACCCTTCACCGGTAAAGAGGATTCGAACCATCACCTCCAAGCGTTCATTCAACTATGTCAGACTTTCAACATGGATGGGGTGACTCAAGATCAAATGAGGGCAAGGCTTTTTCCGTTCTCACTACTCGGGAAGGCTTTGCAATGGTTCCACTCTCAACCGGCGAAGATGGTGCAAAATTGGAACACATTGATGAAGGCTTTCATGAAGGAATACTACTCGCCGGGTAAAACTCAAAGCTTGCGTAATAAGATTGCCACCTTTGTTCAATATCCTATGGAAACTATCTCGGAGGCATTCGAGTGCTTCAACGAGTACACTCGGGTGGTTCCACATCACAAGTTCCTGAAGGAAGACTTCGTGCAAAAGTTCTATCAAGGACTCACCATGGCGTCAAGGACGATCATCGATGCATCGGTGGGAGGATCCATCATCGAACTTACACCGACGGAAGCTTTCACTCTATTCAAGAAGGTCGCGGATAATGACACATGGCGTCATCCGGGTGCCTACATCCAGTTCAACCCACGGGGAACGTCAAAGGAGTCTTGCAAGTGGAGAAGGAGAACATACTTGAAGGCATGATCGACTCGCTCATGAGGAGGTTGGAGAAGATGGAGATGGAAAAGAAAGAGGCTAAAGACTTGAAGGCCGCCGAAGCAAGGTCCACATGCGAAGAATGTGGAGAGTATTGCCATGTCCGTAAAGATTGTCCGGAGGAAGCCAAAACGCTCGACTACATGAGGAAGGGAGAATTGCCGAACTTCCGCTACGGGCAAGGTAGACCTCAATTTAATGCAAGCTCATCTATTCCTAATGCGGTTCCGCTTCGTATACAATTGAATAAGTCCATGGACGAGCAAGCTAAGATCAACAAGGACACCGTCACCAAGTTCAAGACCATAGACAAGGTGACGGAGGTCGGAAGTTCCAATCATCAAGTGCTCAACATGATGAAGATGCTCGAAACGCAAGTTGGACAACTTGCGGGGCACCCCACTAATGATGAAGGGAAGCTTCCGGGACAACCCAGAAGTCCAGAATCGGTGAAGGCCATTCAAACACGTTCGGGGAAGGAGACCGAAGATCCAGAACGTTCCGCGGGAGCAAGGATGATTAAACCATCCACCGAGGTGGAAGGAGTTGCTAAAGAGAAGGTTACGGGGATCATCACCGAAGAGCCCGGATTTGAGATGCCGAAGGAAGACACGAGGATACCGCAACTCAAACCACGCTACTTCCGAGGTAAACTTGACAACCACTTTGAGAAGTTTGTGGAAGTTGTGCGTAGACTTCGCATCATCATGCCATTACTAGATGCCCTACAAGTACCTCCATATTCTCGTTACTTTAAGGACATACTCGCAAATAAATATGAGATAGCAACACTCGGGGTAGATCATGTCAAAATGTCCGAGGAGTGTAGTGCCGCTAGAGAAGCAAAAGGACCCCAGGTGCCCTACTATTCCATGTTCGGTTGGTTCTTTCAACTTCGAGAAGGCATTATGCGACCTTGGAGCTAGTGTGAGCGTCATGCCGAAGGATGTGTTTGAGAAGCTACGCCTACCAATGGAGCCTATGGGTATATGTTTGGAGTTGGGAGATAACTCCATTCGCTATCCCTTGGGCATTACTGAAGATGTACCCATGAAGGTCGGACACCACTTCATCCCCGTCGACTTCGTTGTGCTCGAGATGGGAGAGAGGGAGAAGCCGCCGCTCATCCTTGGGAGGCCTTTCCTCAAGACCGTGGGAGCTACTATTGATGTTGGCAAGGGGGAGATCATGTTCGATATCAATAGAGAAAGGAGTTCCTTCAAGTTCCGTCCAAGAATCGAGGCATGCAACATGATTGGAGTGAAGGGAGAACCGAAGCAAAAGGAGGGGCTGAAAAAGAAGGAGACGGAAAAAATGAATGTAAAGAAAATCAAAGAAGGTGTTGCATCCGTGAAGACAATGGAAGAGAAGCCGCCTGTGAAGACCAAAAAAATGATTAAGCTGGAAGACAAAACTGTGCCCAAGATGGTGCGGAAGTGGGTACCCAAGATTGCAACGCCCGCAAAGAGCGTTGATCCGAAGTAATCAAGTGAAGAAGTCTAGCTATAGACTATAAACGAAGCGCTAGGCGGGAGGCAACCCGTTTCTTCGAGACAAGAATAAGCTACCGGGAGGACAACCCGATTCCAGGTTTTTCGAGTCTTTTTAATAATTTAGTTTTGAGTTTTATTACGCAAAGACACTAGACTTAAAAGTGGTTGAACAATATTAGAGACATAATTCTTGATTGAATGTTTTGTTGTATCATAAACCCTTTGCATGAACCCTCCTATGTGCTTGTTTGTTCTTTTCTTTTCGAGAAACCTCAACCAAATAATTTCAGAACCTAAATCAACCTTTCACCCTCATTATGGTGCTGAGGTTGACTTATTTTCATGCTAAAACCACACGAGTAGAGCCACGACTTATATCTATGTGTTAATAAAAATTCAGCACGTGGTAGGACTCGCGTGAACATAGAAATCAAAACTTTTGGTTGATTTAAAAATCTATATCCTTGGTTTCTATAGGATTAGAATTTTTCTAAGCCTCATCTAATTTTGTTTTATTCAAATTCTCTGTCATTTATCCAAAATTAGAACCTAAACCTATGCCCCCATGATCAAGCCGGGAAAAGTTTTCTCTCAACCGATGAAGGCAAACTGTACCGGTGAGACCGATATCAACGTAGTCGGAAAATATTTTCGACTTACATTTGTTTTTAATGGTTTAAAAACTCCTCTAAATTTATGCTTGAGCTCTTGCATGGCTCTGAAAAATATTTTTAATTTCGAATTAGAGGAGTGCTTAACCTTAGACACACCTAAAGGGAGGCAATCTAGTTTGAATTAATCATGCATGCACCATTGGATACCCTTTCATCAACTTTCATCAAGACCACATGCAAAGGACAAGCATGGTGGGCAGCAAGCATCAACTTTGTAGGAATTTCATGATGGCATGTGAAGCAAGTGGAGCTAGGGAGCATGGACATGACCCAAAGCATGAAGCATCAAGTGGGAGGACCAATAATGCATGAAAAGGAGTGGACGAGAGCGTTTGGGCGGTGCAACTCGTGGAGCGCGCGGGCAGGAAAGTTGCAGAGGAGAAATGATCGTGCTGGAAAAAAACCGAGGCGGGGAGGAGCACCAGGCACCCCAGGCCGGTCGGCTCAGGACGGCCGGCCTCCCCTACTTAAGGAGCCCCCCGGCTCCCGTTTTCTGCAGGCAAGCTTCCCTCTCCTTCCTTAGTTTGTGTGTTCATGTTTGTGTGCCCAAAACCTCCGTAGACATAGCCAACCTTCCCAAGCTTGATAGCTCAAAAAAATCCACCACCTTAATCCACTCAAAGTCCACATCCGAAGTAAGATTTTAAGAGCCTAGTTACCGGTTGCAACCCGGAGTTTTAGTGGAGAGAAGAGTGCAGCAACCATGTGGAAGAAAACCACAAGTCTCTTCTCCAAGAAGAAGGGTTCATCGTCATCCAAGCCGTCGTCGACGACGTCTTCGAGGAGGCACTCGGTTTCCGAGTCTCCCCGGAGCATGGAGACGGATACGGCGCCACCAAGGAGGAACGATGCTCTCCTCCTTGGTGGTATGAGGGCTGCAATGAGCACGTTCATGAGGTTTACCGAACCTCAAGGGCATACGGAGGAGCAGCCCGCGCCACCACGACGATCGACCCGTTCGACCGCACCACCTCCTTACACTCCGATATATTCCTCGTACGGCTTCATCATTTTGTCGTCAGAGGAGGAGGAGAGGCTCTCTCGTCTTGAGAAGAAGCTTGTGCCCAACGTCGAGTTTGACGACCAAGCACTCTTCACCTTGGGTTTTGGCACCGACATATACTACATGTTGGGGCACCATGGATGGGTGCAATTCTCCAACGGAGTATCGGCGGACACCCACAAGGAGTTCGCCTTGGAAATCTTGATGACCATTGCACCTATCCTTGATGATGGGGTGCAAAGCTTATCATTCCGTTTGGAGGGAGTCCAACAAGTGGTTCCCTACGAGCATGTTAGGGAGCTACTTGGATTCCATAAGGGAACTCCGGAGAAAGTTGACGTGCCACCCGACATGTTAGATGGATTTTGGAATTTAATCTCCGGAGAAGCCCACCAACAACGCAATTGCATCCGCAACCCCATTATCCAGATATTTCACTCTTGGATGTGCAAGAGGGTATTGGGGAGGATGAGGGAGACGAAGGTAACCGACACGGAGTTGAATTGGCTCTACTCGGCTCTAATTGCCAAGCAGCCAATAGACCCCTCATACCTTATGATCAACCGTTGGTGTTGCGAGGCAACATCGGGGGCGGGACATATTAGTTCAGGGTGCTACCTCTCCATGTTGGCCTTCTCCCTACGGATGGGGATTGCAAGAAACCCCGACCATCTTTTGCGTGGTACCTCTCTCGGCATTGAATATTTGCGACAAGGCAAATACATTAGTGGAAATGAGAGAGGAGGTTTTCGTTTGGCCATGTTAAACCTACCCCTTCCGGATGCGAGGCTTAGGCTTTCATCGAAGGGAGGGAAGATTGGTTGGAAGAGGGACTCCTTGTCCCGGCAAGGAAAAACAAAAGAGGAAGAATCGTAGAGGAGGGAACATCCTCCGCACAAGCGAGTGGTGCACAACCTAATGTGCCACCATTCGGCGAGATCCCTCCTCCGCCAAGTTATTACGAAGGGCCACAAGAGCAAGCATGGGGGGTGGTGCACCGGTACCCCCACCAAATTATGTGGAGCCCAACGCTAACTTCATGGAGCCCTACGCACAATATCCCCAACCACAACAAAACATGGCCATAATTGGAGGGTATGTTGCAAGAAACGACCAAAACGTCGCAGCCATCCAAGCCAATGCGGCTCAACTTGGTGAGGGCAATGCAAACATTGCCTATGAGCTTGGACGCCTTCACCTAGTGGAGCCGAATCAATTCATTGGAGGGAATGTCCAACCGTACTACGAGCAAGGGTATTACTATCAAGATCATCAACACTAACCACCGGCGGAGGACTAGGAAGATTAAGGAACTTTAGTTTTCTTTTCTTTTCTCTTTCTCTGTAATTTTCAGCTTTTGTTTGTATGTGTTTGCGTAATATTTTCTGTTTTTATTTAAAATTCAGCAAGTGTGTTTGTTTATTTTCAGTTTGTATTTCAACTTGATTTCATTATTAATAAAGACACCACCTTGATTATATCATTGGAAAAGTTACAAAAACTTGTGCCATGATGATATATGATTATAATTGCTGCTTTGTTTATCTTTGTAATTGATTTATGGATGTTAAAGCTAGTGCTCTCGTAAAATATGAATCTGAATTTATTTAAATGCTACCTTAATCTTTAGCGGAGGTTATGATTAAAATAAAGACCCATAGTGTTTTATGTGCTCTCAAGTTATGAATAGATTGAAGATGGTTTTTATGCTCAAAAATATTGCTAACCTTGTCATAAATATCACTTGTGTGTTGCTCAACCTATCCAGAGCCTAATATATATTTGAGTGCATAAACCTTAGTGTACAAGATTTATTCTTTGAGTGAGTTATTGCAGGCCATGATTTCTCTGGCCCGAGACTAAGAAGCTGGTCATTCCGTTTTTGCGTATCTATCTTTTTGCTAGCCTTTTATCCGTGCATTGTGTATCCCCGCATCGGAGATCTCACAAACCTCACCGGATATCCACCCTTAAAACCAAATATCATTTTTTGTGATTACCTCCTTGACCACAACCTATCGTTGAGAATGGATCATCAATTCAAGGAAGATCGCAAGACGGTGCCAACATTGAAGAATTCAAGTATCTCTCCAAGGAAAAATATTTCCGCTACCTACCTTATTTATCGCCTATTTGCTCGAGGACGAGCAATGTCTAAGCATGGGGGAGGAGGTAGGTACGGTGCAATTTTAGAGTTCAAAGGGGAGCAATTAAAAAAATTCAGAAGGGTGTAAATTAAAAAAAATCAAAACTCCAGGGTGAAAGTCTCGTGACCGAATGAATGACAAGAAAAAAAATGAATGAATGAAAGAAAGAAAGAAAGAAAGAAAAGAAGGAGAAATATGAGAAAAAGAAAAAATATGAGTATGCATAAAGTGAACTCCCCGGTTCTCTAAAGTGCATTAGGAAATTCAAGACTTCAAGTTTAAAAGATCCATTCTTATTTTCCAACCATGTGCAATCCAATAACGAGGACTTACTTTGTGCCTCGGGATCACTTTTGCCATTTGCACATGTCCACTCATCTAAAGTGTGTGTATTTTTATCTTTCCCCTCCTTGATTTAACATTATTTTCCAATGACCTTTTTGATGAGTCTCGGTAACACCATGAGAAGCGTGTCTTGTTTTGAAAACACCTCATTTATAAAATCTTGTTAGGACTAAACTTTCCCAAAAGCTCCATATAATGCTTACCACACATGTATGTTATGAGAGGGAAAGGAGTAGAATATATAGGCTTGAGAGACAGGAGAGTTAAGAGTTCATGAGCAATATACAAGATGATTTAAATTTGTGAACTTGGTTTAGCTTTTCTTAATCTTGTTCTTTATTTCAAAAATTCTGAGATCTATTTAAACTTTGTGAGCATATGAATACTTGTGGGATAAGCTTAATTAAGAATCTACCCTCCGTAGAGATGAAAACTAGTACATTATTGAACTTTAATGAATTAAAATTTTGAGAGCATTATGTTTTTTCATTTATAATCAAGCACAAGGTTTAAACATTGTTTGGCAATGATGATATCCATCGAAGGCTTACTCGAGGACGAGCAAGGTTTAAGCATGGGGGAGATGTTGACGGTGAAAATCCGTCAACCTAGCCATGAGTTTACCTTCGGTGTTGGCATAAGTTTTATACCTTTTCCATTGGTACTAACCCCCGTGGTATAACAAGTTGACGTGTGCATGTCGGTTTTGGAGTTTAGTGTTTATGCAGGGTTTTAGTGTTGATAGCAAGACTTTCGAGATAAGTTCATCAAGCACCTTATGACAAGACCTTGAAGCCCCGTACAAGTCATGCAATGAAGCAAACTTAACTCCAAGAAGCTAGGGACTTGATCCGAGAAGACGACAAACTCCGAGGACCTGACCAGAAAAGTGCTGAATCTTGCAAGACAAGGAGTTATGCCCAATTCGGAGAGAAACTGACGACATGGACCTACAGGCAGAAGGGGGAAACATCCAGGAAGCAAGGGAACCGACGTAGAGCAAAGGAGGCCGCGGGCTGGGCCTGGATGGGCCCAGGTCGGTCGGCCCAGCCCAGTCCATGGCCCGTTTGCCCCTTCCTTTGCCCTAGCCGCCATTCGGGCTATTTATAGCCCCCTCACCGAGAGCCACGCATCATACAATTCGTCATCAGTCGCCGAGGAGCAGAGAAGAGAGGGACACCATCCCGGAGAGGAGAGGGTCGAGCTAGTTGACTAGGGTTTCCCTAGCCGACGTGGGAACCTTGCACGGAAGACCACGTCAGAGTTCCCGGAGCTAGAAGCAAGATCAAGGAAGGATCCCGGTGGTGATCTTGTGTATGTATCATTGTTATAGTTGAATTATCAAGTTGAATCTTTTCTTAGCGATCAAGTGTTTCCTCGAAGATTTCGTTTTTCGATCGGCTTTGCTTATTCCAATTCTATTCTCGAGATAGCTTACATAGGGTGTTCTTGTAGCCGCGGTGGCTAGAGGTAGACGCTGGATCTTCCGAAAGAATCTCGACTTGTCTTTTGACTCGCCCTAGACTCCCCGCATGAGTAGGGATACGTTGTAACAAAACGGGGGTTCCGAAAGGCGGATGTTTTCGGATTTGGACGGGAAACCACGATTTAAAGAGGCTTCTTATAACATTCGATTTGCTACTTCTTCTCTTGCTTGGAACTTCAACAAAAGGCTTAACCCGATCGCTCTAGATCGGTTTATCTACCCAATCTTACTTTGTTATCTCCGGTCTTTAGTAGATTAGATTAGTTTCGTGTATTTCATCTAGATGCATTAGGGTTTATTTTACTGAAGATTGAAGTTACTTGGCTTTACTAGATCAACTTTTGCGTCACACATTTGTTCCACGGATTCGATACCTTGGGTTCACCACTCAAGGGAAGAAGGGTCCCTTGACTACGACGGGAGACTTGTACGCTTGCGAGTCTTTGATACAACTATTAACCGTCAACACCGAGCCATTGTCAGTGCGGATTGTTCGTATGGCATCCCCGTGCATCTCATTCCTCAACCTCAAGACAAGATCTCGAACAAAACCAAATGTCTTCTCTTTCTCCACAAGAAAGAACACCCACGCATACCGAGAATAATCTTCCACCACAACAAGGGCATACCACTTCCCACCCGCAGATCGCACATGAGCTAGGCCAACAAGGTCCATATGGAGCTGCTCGCATGGATGCTCAGTCATCACATCGGTGAGAGGCGGGTGGGAAGAGGCTACCATCTTGGCATGCCTACACAACGCACAAACCAACACCTTCTCAAACCTCAACCGTGGCAATCCTCGAACCAAATTGAGTTTACTCAAGCGAGACAAAAGGTCGAAGCTCAAGTGACCCAACTTCCTATGCCACTTCCACAACTCACTTGAAGAACCAGCCAAGAAACAACGCTCAACACCAGAAGACTAAGAAAAATCAGCTTGAAACACCTTACCCTCGGGAACGGCCATACAGACAAGGTCCCCTCGGGAGTCCAAAATCTGAGAACCACTCGGCCGAAACAACACCTCAAAACCCTCATCCAATAGCTGGGACACAGAAAGCAAATTGTACCAAAGCGATTGAACAAGAGCAACACGCCTGAGAGTGATCTTGTCACTCACCTTAATCTCACCTTCTGATAGCACATGCTGAAGCCCATTGTCCCCAAAGTTGATGTACCTCTTTGTCACCACCGGGATGAGACTTGAGAACCACCCCCTCTCTCCGGTCATATGCCTCGAGCAACCGGAGTCAATCAACCAAATGTTCTTCAAGTCTCCCACATGAAATTCAAAAACAAGCACGTGAGCGAACAGACGACTCAAAGATCGGGGTTAGTACCAAAACAAGAAAACCGATCTTGCCGAGCCATTTGCTCAAAAGTGGGGTTAGCACAATCCAAAACATCTTTCCTACCAAAGCTAACACCATGGACACCACCACGGTAACCACCATGAGGGAACCATCCCTATCTAACTGGAGGAGGACCAAAACCACGAAAGGAAGACCGTGGACCGTCCCTCCTCTCCATCTCAAAGCTACGACTCCTCCCATCCTCGTATTGAGCACGAGGGGGAGAACGCCTAGCAAACTTACCACCCGCAGACTCTCCAGACCAACCACCTGCACCACTACCTCCAGAACTGAAACAACTCGACTCACCAACTCGAAAGCCACTCCGCCCAGAATTCTGGAGGGGTTGAACCGCCTAGCCAGGCCGGTCTAACCGCCCCCCTCTGGGCAGGGCCGGTCTGACCTCCTAGCCAGGCCAGTCTGACCGCCCTTTCCAGAAAAGCTCCTCAGCTACGGGAACTCACATCTCCTCATGCCGAAACACTTCTCACCACAGCTTTACCCCTGGGCAGTGGCATACGAGGCTTAGGTACATCATGGGAAGGGTTGTACCAATCCTTGTTCGCCCACTCTGTTGCCATCCTTTCCTCACACTTCCTCTTGAAGCAAAACTCATCCTTGTGAACCTCTATCCCACAATAGCCACAATGGAACCTCACAAGCTTTTGCTTAGGCTTAGGTTGGGGCCGTTCACTTGGTTTCTCTCCACTCGACTTCTCAACCGGTTTCTCCTCACTAGCCTTCTCACTTTCTTTCCCAAAGAACACTTTCCTCGAAGTGCTCACAAACTTGATAGGCTTTTGGAAATCATTTGTTTGTGGAGGAAACACAGGTGGAGCTGGGGTTGTGTCTAATCGGTTCCTAAGATGGTTAGGTTTAAGAGGGAAATCATTTTTGTGGTGGGTTTTTGGTGGCTCCGGGATATTCTCTCCACTTCCCTCACCAACCTTGTTTGCCCCAAGTCCCTCGCCATCCTGCTTCTTGTATGACTCGATCATTATCCTCAACTGAGGCTCATGACCAGACAACCAACCCATCAACTTTCTCAACTCATCATTCTCATCCTGCAAATGATCAACATAATGTGCAAGTTCCAGATTCTTCAAAGCATGCAATTCACAGGTAGAGCAAGATGTAGGAATTGGTTCTTTCAATTTAGCCTCAATAGAAATAGTATAAGCATGCATCTCATCAATTTTCTCATGCAAAACAGGGCAAGAAGTGAAAGCACCTAGCAAAGTAGGTCTAGCCTTAAGCTCAGCCACTTCAACCCTAAGCACATCTAGTTCCTCAAATTTGGAGGCATGCTTTTCCTTAAACAAAGAAAGATCAGCAAGGAAAATAGGACAATTAGCACATTCTTCTTCATCAGAAACAAAAGGTGAAGCTTTCAAGGAATCAATTTCAAGCTTAGCATCCAAGTTCTGTGTTTCTAACTCAGCCACTCTAGTCCTAGCATCCTCAAGCGAAACCCTAAGCTCTTTCCTCATTTTCTTGGCCTCTCTAAGCATGTTATCACGATTATCAAGCAACAAGCCAAGTCATTCATTCTCCTGACACAAGAAGGGGAGTTCATCACACACCTCGTCGTCGGAGTCAGAGTCCGAGTCGCTCTGTGTGCTCTTCTTGCTACCGGAGCTCAGCGCCATGGTGTAGAAGCCATCTCTAGCGAAGCAGCTCAGCCCGCTCAGGTTCTTGGACGACTTCCTACCCTTGTGACGATCACCTTCATCTTCACTGCTACTTGAGCTCGAGGTGGAGTATGCGGAACTGGAGTCGACGTCGCTTGCTGCCACCATCACTCCGGCCTTGCCTCGGATCTCCTTCTTCCTTGATCATCGCTCGTCCTTGTGCTTGTTCTTGATCTTGTGGTCACGCCTCGACCGGTACTTGCCATCCGTCCTTGACTTGTGCTTGTAGCCATCCTTGTTCTCGACCTTCTCTGGGCAGTCGGCGATGAAGTGTCCCGGCTTGCCGCACTGGAAGCATGTCCTCGTGTTCCTCCTCATGTTCACCCGGTTCTCGTGCAGCCTCTCGAACCTCCTCGTCAGCAATGCCAGCTCGTCCTCTCCAAGCACGTCGAACTCCTCATCTGGCATAGACATCAAAGAGGACAAAGAGAACATCCTGGTGGATGAGTTAGTGTTAGCCTTTCCTTTCGAACCACCGATGAGGGTGAGACTATGAGAGTCAGTCGGGCCCTCAATCTAGGCTGTCATGCCCCTATCCACCTCAGCCGACTTGAGCTTCGAGAACAACTCGTTCACCGTTAGAGTGTCATACTTCTCCAACTCCACAATGGCCTCGAACTTAATGCCCCAAACCGTATGATCCAAAGAGTGTAAGAGCTTAATAGCTCTATCATGATCATCGTACGGGAGCACGTCTACATTGGCCGTCATGTTGTTCACAACCACCGTGAACCTCTGAAACAAGGCATCGATGGACTCACCGGGGAGATGAGTGAAGTTCTTGTACTCTCTCTGGTAGGTCGCATACATCCGAGCCTGAACCTGGGCATTCCCAACATGAGCTTCTCTCAACACCGACCAGATTCTACAAGCCAAGCTCTCCGTGTGCACTCGATCGAATTCAGGCTGACACAGAGCACGAAACAAGTAGTCGACCGCCTTGTTGTTGGCATTGAGCATGTCCCTCGATCCTGGAGCAAGTCAGTTCATCGGCTGGACATAACCTGTGTCCACCGTGACATCCCAAAGGATCTGACCCTTTCCGCGGAGAAACGCCGCCATCCGCTTACTCCAAATCTGGTAGTTCTTCCCATCGAAGTGTGGAGGACCCGAACCTCATTCCTGGTACGCCATCTTTGGATCTTGGACTGGCTGGAGTCAATAAAGACCCGAACCGACTCTGGTACTAATTGAAGGACCGATTAGGTGACCAGAGCTGATAAAAATTCTTCTCGAAGGAGATTGAAAGTCCAACAAGATGAACTCGCTAGACCGGACCCCCAAAATCACATGCTCCGCACTTCTACCTTCCGTTTGCCAAAACCACGTAGCCACTGGAGTGCTATTGGTCCTAGGAACAAATACTACCAGCAACCTCAACTCCTACGTACCCACGACAGTGGAAACAACTCGGGAACCAGCTGCTCAGAGTGGGGCGGTTAGACCGGGTATGGGGGGCGGTTAGACCACCTCCACCAGGCATCCAAGAAATCCTCCGAAACACCTCTTCCGAGCACCAAAATGCACCACGGTTTCACCAATAGAGATCTCTGGTCAAGGCCAAGCTAACTACCAGGAAATCTTGGCGAAAACCAAAACTTCACCCATGCGCCTAGGGTCGGTTAGACCGGCTACCAAGGGCGGTCTAACCTCCTGTACCGAGCAAAGAACTCCAAACAAGAACTCCTAGCAAACATCACGAGAACGACCCAAAATTTCACCTAAACGCTGCTCTTATCAAGGCGAACAAGCTCACAAAGGAAAATTCGGCAAAATTAAAACTTCGACCTGAAGGCCCAGGGCGGTTAGACCGCCCCAGGTGGTTAGACCGCCCCTTTCAGAAAACCTACCCGCAGGTCAACCCTCAACTTCCCATCGCCCGATCTCCCGAATCACTCCACGGATTGCAGCAAAACTTCGGGAATAGCTGGGTTACCTCCTGGGCAACCTCTACCTCAAAGGAATCGACCCAAATCACTCACAATCAAGAGGAATCGAAAAAATCGTCTCTCTAGGTCAAGAACTTAGCCAACTCGAAAAACCACCCAATCGAGTCTGATTTAAGGGAGATTTGGGGGCAAAGTCACCAGCCAAAGAGGCATAGTCCTCATACATGACACCCAACAAAATCCCCAAGAAATCATACTCAAAACTCCGCTAAGAAAAGCACAACAAAGAGCTACAAAAATCACCACAAAGAAGGACGTGAAAAGCACTTCACCACCTTGAGAAACCACGCCGAACCATCTATACATACCATGAAGGCTCGTACAAGGTCTAGCTTGCCACCCATACATCCATCCTTCTCTCTAGATCTCACACGAAGCTCTCAAGCTAGTCCTAGAAAACTAGAGGAAAATAACGACGAAAATGCGAAAACAAAATGAGCTAGATTCCCTAGAGTTGGCTGCCATCCATACCCTCAATAGTATATATGGAGACACCCAAAAGACTCAACTACCCTTACTTAATAACTAGGGATACAAGCCTCTCAAGGGCGAATTTGTAAGTATTCAGATTTTCTTCATCGGACGGATGCCCGGCGAAAGCAACCTGCTTAGCCTCGACGCAAGCCTTGCGATCCCGACGCGTGTCCTCCGTTTCGAAGCATCTCGGCGCCAGCGAGCAGGGAGGTCAGACCGCCCCCTTGGGAGGTTAGACCGGCCTGGGTGGCCGCATCTCCTCGTCGAGTCTTCGGCCTCGGTTTTGTGGCTCAACCGAGTAACACAATGGTTTTCTGGTGAACCACTGCAAACCCCGCGAACTTGATGTAGCCTCCGCCAATCGCTACTCATGACTCGGCTCCCACGTAGTCTCGGCTCGACCTTGGTTTTGAGGCTCAACCAAGAAACCGTCCTCGACTTCGTCCCGCTATTCTTGCCACCATGCGGCCCGCACTTGACTCCGCTGGCCACTGGGTCTCTTGAACCAAGCCTACTTGTCTCCACACCTAGAGGGCTCATCGCCGATAACCTTTCGCGCTTGTTCTTCACCTGCACCAATACCGGTCAAGCCGCAAACTGCACCTGCAATACTTAGCCAAGAAGCGACCATACACCAGTCCTCGAACCACACCTGGTCCTCACACATGTATATATATATATATACATTAGAAATAACCAGCTACCACTGGTGGTAGCTAACCACCAGTGGGGGGCTGCTACCCCAGCATCATGTAGCCGTTGAATCAACATGCAGGCGCATCCGTGATATGACGCTAGGCAGACGGAGCTAAGCAGCAGCGTTAGTAATAAAGGTCGCATGCGAGACCAGTAGCAGGCTTTCTTTCGATCTGCATGAACCCTAGGTCAGAAGTCACGGGTGCACTGGCAAGACACCCTCCGCGGCAGCCCCCGACCGGTGTCAGGTCTTGCGCAAAGCTACAAACATCTAGCAACAGCATGCCAGTCTCCTGCTCTTTTTTTTGGAGCGACCAATTCGAAATAGAAGTATGATAGCCAACGTAAACACACGTAATCAATGCTGCATGCTCAAGTTCATGTGGTACCATGGTTACTTTTTTAGCTGAGGTGAGGGATGCGTTCGTGACAACAGGCACTGCCACATAATAAATGTGTTTGGTTGACACCGTGCCCATCTGTTGACTTCCTGCACTCGCTAAATGCCGGTATATTTTAATTAGAATATGAGACGGGGACTTAACCGCTATGTATTACTATTGCCGGTGAGCGGGAAAAAACTCGTTGTGTATTGGAGTAGCACTATGGGTCATTGGTCTTGGTGTCAGACTGTTTGAGCGCCAACACTAAATATAAATCTCAGCACATCACTTTTTGAACGCTGCGGTTACTACTGTCATGAAGACTACATTACAGTAACTATTTAGTTACCAAAATTTCATCAACTACCTGTCACATTAATCTCGGGATACTAATTAGGAGTATTAAATGTAGATTAATGACAAAACTCATTTTACAACCCTACCTTATTTTTCGAGACGAGTCTAATAGACTAATTATGCCACAATTAGACAACATTGTGCTACAATAACCAATCTCTAATGATATATTAATTAGTCTTAATGGATTCGTCTCGCATTTTCCAGTCAATTTGTGTAATTATTTTTGTGAATAGTTTGTATCCAATACTCTTATAGCCTCGAAATAGGACTCAAAAGTTTTACCTCGAGAGCTAAACGGGGCCTAATTAGAGATCTGAAAACCAACGCAACACCCAACAATTAAAGATTTTCGCTGCCTATTTTTCCACAAAATCTGGGAAAGAAGCTTATTAACATCAAAGAGCTATTCTAATGAAACTATCACTCATATAAATAGAAAATCATTTAAAATGTGTTTATATCATAAATCAGTGTCGTTGACAAGCTCCTACCTGTGGATGGAAACTGCTAGCCTGCTAGTACTCAATCAGCTAGCGTTGCCACGAAGGAAAAAAACAAATCCATAGGAACCAGTACCTACTGGACACTACCACAGACCTAGTCTAGCACATACGTACTGGCGCGCTTTTGCTTGTGGATGCACTGTGTTGCAACACTCGCCCGGTGTCAGGGCACTCACCAGACCTGTGGTCGCCGAGATGCTCTAACGCCCGTTAGACGATGACGGCCACCAGCAAATTAGTTGGCACACGTGTCCCCATTTGCTGGACGTGGGCAGCTACCACCGGGTAGGAGGCGGCTAGCACCGGTGAGAGCAAATCCTCTCTAATATATATATACATATATATATATATACATATATATATACATATATATATACATATATATATACATATATATACATATATAGACTTACAAGTTCCTCAGTGATGATATATTCCTACCAAAGTCATATGTTGTTTACTTTAGAAAACCTATACATATGCTAGTTGTTATTACATCGAGGTTTGTCAAATTGTTGTGACCCTTGCTAGAAGCTTTTCATGCTTTCATGATCAAGATCACACACACTCCACCTTGATATGCAAAACTTCTATGCTAGAAGTTAGTAACATCCATTCATCCACAAAATAAATACTCGGGTTAATTTATGAATCTCTCTCCCTAGATAAGGTAAAGACACATGCTAAAGAGAAACTCTTCTCAAGCATGATGAAAAAAAGAAAAAATAGATATAGTCATGTTCTCAAAATAAAGTTCAAAGGAAGAGAGATCCTACAACAAGGAGTACATATTACTCTATCATCCCCTTTCCACACACATGCATATCTTGATCAGATTGTATGACTAGTCTTCTTCTTGGATCCGATTTTTGACTTTGCAATATTATGTGATACAAGTACGCCTTATCTTCAACCTTACCTGGAGCTCCACTTATAGCCATGATTAGAAGTAGGATGAAGAAATGAAAGTTTAATGCCTTGGTGAGGAATCATACACACTGAGGGATACGAGAGCATCATTTGAGGAGTCAAGTAAGGGTAAGTTTTGAAAAAATATTTTATCAAAAAGTGCTACTTTACAGAAGGAGTTAAGGTGATTCAAATCCAGCCGTTCCATCCAAGATGACATGGTAGAAACCCGAAAGAGTCACAAGTATAGGTATGCCTTCGAACATCTTAAATTCTTGCATCATATCATTTTGGATTCATGCTTTCCACTCTAGTCTTAACCTTTACTCGAGGACGAGCAAAGGGCTAACTGTGGGGGAGCTTGTTGACAGTCATTAAGTCCCTATTTTCGGCTGTCAACTTCGGATAAAAGTTACTTCATGAAAGTGTGCGCCATAACTATAGGGTTATAGTCTAACAAATTCCACAAGCTTTGGTGTACATTTGGTTGCAGGTGCAAATGAGGAATTATCACAAGCAACCTCAAATGCCAATTTGGACTACACCATTGTGACGAGTTCGTCGAGTTGATCGAAACGGACATATTATTTGTTAACTTTGGTGATCGGATGGAAAATATATTGAATATACAAAATAATAAGGGATTGTTGACGCTTACTAGTGTCGCAATCGCAGAAAAGTCCGCTAGTGTATGGATACCGGTGTAGCTTTCACTCAGGAGTATTCTAGGGTATCGAATCCACAAGGAACACGTGTGCACTTGTGAAGAATCAAGATAAGCCTTGGATGAGAGAAGATATGGTACTAGTGTAGGAGAGGTAGAGACGGTTTCGAAGGATTCCAGATACTAAAAATAAGATCAGCGTTTACTACGATGGTTGCTTCGGGACGCTCAACCGTCCTAACCCGGAAAGGGATGAGAAGGGGGCTAGGCAAGCCAAGCAGGGCTCCTATTGCGCTCTAGTGTATTTCACGTGGTGGACTACGTAGGCCGTCAGGGCTATCACCACCTGGGGTTACCACAGCAATCCGTGCCACTAGGTGTACTCTGAGGTAATAGCAAGACCAGACACCACGTCTACTCTAGTGACTACTATTCTAGCTTTGCAATTACTAGAACACTAATCAAAGCAAGGAGCCCACAATCAAAATAATAAAGCTGAACTTTATTAATTAAAAGAATCCAGAATGCCTAAGATTTAGCCGGATGTTACTCAAAGTGGAACCGCATCCGCCGAAGTACAAGAGAAAGAGAGGAAGCCAACAACTCCAGCTTCTCCTAGACTCGCACCTCAACTCTTGCCTAATTCTAACACTAATTTTGGTATAGCATCACTTGATCTCTTCTGTTTTCCACCAAGGAGAGGCCTCTCTTTTGAAGGGAAGCACTCATCCTTTGGTGAAGTCATCGTCCCTTTGAAGTGAGGAGGATGGCTTCTATTTATAGAGGGAGGAAACTTGGGAGACTGAGGTCCTCCCCCTCTTTCCAGGGGCCAACCGACCCCAGCAGCGGTAACTCGCCGAGCACATTAACTTGGAGGCAATGGAGCAGAAAACAGGAGAAAAACCAGATCTTGGAGCCTTGAACCGGACCTGAACCTATGCCTAGGTCGCTGAATTAGGCGGTCTGGAGCAAAAATCGCTGGAAAAAGGAGAAACCGGCGCATACCGAACCAACCCAGGCACCGACCTCCAGCAGCCCTACCAGCGGCCGCCACGCGTCCGACCGAGGTGGACCCGCCCGCGTGCGCTCGAGCGCATGCACGGGGAGGGAGCCGATCAACTGTGGCATGCCATGACACGAGGCCAGGGAGCTCCCACGCGCGCGCCCGTGCAATGCCGGGCGGCTAACCACTGCTAGCCGCGTGGCCTGGTGGGGGCCGCCCGCATGCATGTGCGTGTCACCGCGGCGCAGGGTTCGGGCTAGTTGCCAGCTACCACGTGGCCGCCCCTGCCGGTTTGCGCGCGTACGAGGTACGGCGGCTCGGGTGTGGGTCCTACTGACGTCATCTATTTTGTCTTTTTCCTATCTTCCTCATTGACTTCGATGCATACTAATAATGTATCCATTTCGATCGTCTCGACAAGACCGTGTCAATGGCGTAGTCTAAATTGGCATTTGATGTTGTTTGTGATAATGCCATCTTTTATTCTATAATTGCTCATCTACACATGTGGCCAAATATACACCAAAGCTTGTGGAATTTGTTAGATTGTAACCCTATAGCTATGGTGCACGCTTTCGTGGAGTAACTTTTATGCGAAGTTGACTGTCAGAAATAGGGTAATGACCGTCAACAAGCTCCCCACACTTAGCCCTTTGCTCGTCCTCGAGTAAAGGTTAAGGACTAGGGTGGAAAACATGAATCCAAAATGATATGATGCTAGCATGTAAGATATTATGAGACATACCTGTTCTTGTGACTCTTTGGGGTATCTACCATGTCATCTTGGACAGTTTAAGAATGGAACGGTTGGATTTGAATCACCTCAACTCTTCTGAAAGTAACTCGGGGTATTGATAAAATATTTGTTTTCTCAAAACTTAGCCTTACTTGACTCCTCAAATGATGCTCTCGGATCACTCAGTGTGTATGATTCCTCACCAAGGCATTAAACTTGCCATTCTTCAACCTACTTATAGTGATGGCTATATGTGGAGCTCAGGGAAATGATGAAGATATAAAGCATGCTTGTATCACATAATATTGCAAAGTCAAAAACCAGATCCAAGAAGAAGACTAGTCATACAATATGATCAAGATGTGCAAGTGTGTGGAAAGTGGATCATATGGAAATTTGTACTCCTTGTTGTATGATCTCTCTCCCTTTGAACTTTATTTTGAGAACATGTCCATATATTTTTTCTCTCTCCCTCTTTTTTCTTTGCTTTTTTCATCATGCTCGAGAAGAGTTTCTCTTGAGCATGTGTTTTTATATTTTTTCTTTAGACCATGTCTCATTTGAAGGAAAAACTAGAGAGAGATTCCTAAATTGGAAGGAGTATTTATTTTGTGGATTGTTGGATGTTGCTAACTTCCATTGTAGAAGTTTAGCATATGAAGGTGGAGTGTACGTGATCTTGATCATGATAGCATGAAAAGCTTCTAGCAAGGGTCAAAACAATGTGACAAAGGTCAATGTAAAAACAAGCAACATATGTGTGAGGTCTTCTAATGTAAACAACATATGGCTTTGGTAGGGATATATCATCTCTGAGGAGCTTGCAGGGCTAAAAAATGTTTTTTTTTCAAATAAAACACCCCAAGAACTTTGTTAGATAGAGTAAGGTTCATCGCATCGTACCATATCTCAACAATCAGCCATTTAGATGAACATGTTTCCTAATGATATTTGATCAGAAGCAACAAATGTATGTGCTAGGAATAAAGAACATGCAAGCCAATCAATTGAAAGCATGTATAGCAATGGAGCATCAAAATTCATCGAGTTCAATTTAATGATTACCTCATGAAGGGAATTATAACTCATGAATCATGGAATTGGGGGGGTTACAATTGCTCAAACCATGTTGTTCCTTTGAGTGTCGGAAGAGGTTGACTCTCAGTACCCCCCCACACTATCTTTTGATGCGTCTTTTCCTGCACACTCTTAGACAAAGATGAGATACATGGATTTGGCTAGTACAAATTGCACTAGCCAAATCAAAGCAAAGTTTTTTATTCATCATTTGACTAATGGTGAACATCGGGCTACCTCCCGGAAGGGCTTTGTTTAAAGTCAAAAGTAGGACATACCTAGCTAGGCAAGATGCATGAGATAACATCATCTCTAAACTAGGATAAGATTTTTGTATGAGAGGAACTTTACTCGGGATGCTCACGTACCTCCCCAACACTTGAAGTTTGCATTGCTAAGCAAAAAACTCAAGTGTGTGGAGATCAAGCTTCCTTTTGTAAACGCTCTTTCACCAAAAGCTTACCAAAGTGTTGTAGCTGATGTCACTCACATGCTCGTAGGCATCATCGATCCATCGTTCTTCTTGGCCTCCATCTAAAAGGTTAGTGACTAAAAGTACCCGAAGGACACTCCTATCCTACAAACATGCTCTTGCTTTTATTTGGAAGGAGAAATAAATCTACACTAATCCAAGTCCTTCTAAACTTTTTACATGAGAGGACCATACGGCGATTGTAGTCCTGATGTGTGCTCTGTGCACTGAGCGTGGCTGACTTGGGGAGACAAGATGCAAGCATGGTTCCCGAGGTAAATCAAGAGTAAAGCTACCACGCTTGTCAATGAGATCCTTTCCGTCGGACGCCATAGTTGGCGCCTTATAGATTTCCATGGCCCATGAATTCTCCATCTCAAGAGATGCATCATGTATGGGCAATGTTGATTCTCGACCACGGTCGGAAGCAACATGATACGGGCTAGTGGGAAGATGCTCTAACTCGATCAAAGGTGATGATTGTTGACGCGAAAATAGGACATTACCTCCGCGCGCAGCACCGTGACTCCCCGGTCTGTAGCGAGGCATGCCAGCCAATTTGACCTGTTGATTGATAACGGAAAATATTAAGAATCGGCTAGAGAACCGATTGGCCTTTCAGCGACACATGTACCAGTCGGTCGGACGATACAGGTTAAAGCGTAATTAGCCTGCTCGAGAGCGACCGAATCACGGATAAGTAGACAGACAGATCGGTTGGATCAGCCGATCGTGACGTCAGCACTCGAGTAGGTCAGAATCGACTGCAGTGTTAGAAGTCAATAGGATCTAGATCGAGTGGATGATAATGATAATAACTAAAATCCACAAGAATTAGTACGAAAACTTGTAGATCTAGCCAATATTGGTAAAGGGTGAATAAAGAACTAGATGAAACCTCAGTGATGTGCATGGAGGTTAAAGTCTAGGATTATTCGGTAAAACGGTACTCACAAGCTTGCCGGAGGTCAGTTGATGCAGCCCGACGAACTCGAAGCATGGTGTTGTAGAAAAAAAGAAAATCACAATGGAGAAGTTTCCGAAAAGTAGATGATGTAAAAGTAGATGTTGTAAAGTAGATGCAGTAAACGTAAAGGGTTTGCTCGGAGGCGTTTTGTTTGATATTGGTGTGTACCGATTTTCCGACCACGTAGGGTCTTTGTTTATGTCCTAAGGACAAACCTGACTCCTAGCCAATGACGACACTGTTTACTTGCATCTAAATACAAAAAGACTAAAAATAGAAAAGGACTCTCGCAGGAGTCTAAAGACCTTCTAAAAACTGACTCTTGACCTGACGCTAATCATGGATTGACCCGCCTCCACCATGCTTTCCATTTGGCGTATCTTCTTGAATACTGCCTTCTTCATGTCTATCGGGCGATCTCCTGGCTGACCATCGGCTAATGGTTTTGACCAACTGGTCCACCGTCAAGGTTGAACTCCTCTGACCATCGACGAATCTTGCCGTCCACCCCTTTTCTCTCTTTAATCGGTTGATCGCTGTTGACGGTCCTTACAACAAAGATCCGACCGTCAAAACCGTAGGTTCAAGAGGAGTAGGCAACAAGTTTCGTGGACATTTTTGATACTAATAAAGTTTCACGAGTTGTGTTGCAATTTTTATGGACAAGTACACATTTAGGGGAGAAAAGGAACCAACATGCCACACGAGCCAGGCACGGCCAACCCTGCAGGTGCGGCTAGCCCTGCCAGGTGTCGGTGTTTTGGACCGGCAACCTACCAAGGGGAGTACCCGAGATAGATGAACGTGGCCTCACCGAGATCGGTAACTCAGAGGAAGAGACACGTGGCACACAATTTAGACAGGTTCGGGGCGCGAGGTGCGTAATACCCTACGTCCTGTATGCTGCGTAGCTCTGGATTGATTGTGTGTGATTACAAGATGATGCATATGAGAGAGAGGGGTCTCTGCCTCGCCCTATATAGCCCGGGAGGCAGGTTACAAGTCAGTTTGGGTAGAGAGTACTAGTCGTGTATGTCTAGGAGTTCTTTACATGGTTCAGGACATGCGTAGCTTCCTATCTGAGTACTCCTCCACTGTAGTCCTTGCGCTCCACGCCATCAGGTGCCATGTAGCACAAGTCAGGTAGTCCCAGGAGCCCACCGAGTAGTCGGTCCTGGTACCCACCGACGTAGTGGGCCCAGGGATGTCCATACGACAAGCCCCTGAGTACTTTGTAGTCGAGCAGGATAGTTTCGAGTAGTTTTGACGGCCTTGACGAGTAGTTCCCAACCGTCAACGAGTACTACTAGCCAAAAGTCCTCAAGAATACTTGAAGCATCCTGAGGCTGGAAGGTACTCCAGCTGATCCTTGAGTAGTCTTGAAGTCTTCTCGAGTAGTTCCCAAGCATCCTCGAGTTCTCCTCCTGAAAGTCTTCAATAGTACTCGCGTCGTCTTGAAGAAGGAACCATATGGAAAATGCGATTCTGTCGGGGACAGCCCTAGGGGTCCCCTTAAACAACAGGGGAAACCCCACTTAAAACCCGCAACAAGCCAAAGCCAAACGTGCCTCGCTTAAGTACACAGGGCATGGCCCGCGCCACGGTGGCCCTGACGGCCCACCGAAGCGGCCCACTTAAAGACCCCCTCGAGCAGGCTCCGCCTCGCTCGAGGGCACACGCCTCCCTCGGGTGGGCTCCGCCCCGTTCGAGGGAGAACACTTCCCTCGAGCGGGCTCCGCCTCGCTCGAGGGTCTGCGTCGCCCTCGAGCAGGCTCCGCCTCGCTCGAGGGCGTTCCGCGCGCACACCCGATCCCGTACGCAGGTACGGGCATTTATTATTCTGACCATAGCAGGGCGGCGCCATCATGCGCCTGGGGCTCGCAACCCGGTCCTGTCGCGCCAACTCCCTAGGAGGGAACCCATCCCCGTCACTGTGGGGGACTGTGCGGCGTGGCCGGTGCCAGCCCCGTGACGCCGCGCCGCCTACTCCCGTACGGCTAACGCGCCGAGCCCTCGAAGGGGGGCCGGCCGCACCCTCGATTTGCTTTCCCGTGACCTTGCAGAGTTAGGTCGCGGCGTTAGGCCGGTGGGGAGCCATCCCCGCCACCGCACCCGCGTGCCGCCCGCCCCCCGCGCGTACAACCCCACGCCGGGCGCTGTAGCAACAGCTCCGGCACTGTGAAGCATGCGGGAACGGGACGCCTCCTTACCTGCCACTGTGCCCCGTACGGACCGACGTCAGCAACTCCCTCGAGCCCGCCTGAAGACATCACGGTCGTCCACTGCACTCCTGTCCTCGAAGCCACCCCTGTTCGGGTACAAGATACACCATGATGACCGGATCACGGCAAGGACCGTCAAGGCGGCCGCCTACTCTACAGCATGGCACACCACACTTCCCCACGTAGCTAAATAGCGGCATACATGTGATTCGCTCTCTCCTTGGCCTATAAAAGGGAGACGAACCCCCCCCCCTGCCGTAGGGGACAGACAAGTCGGGACACAACACAAGGCAGAACGACGCCGGACACCACACACTTGTTCTCCAATTCTCCCACAACATCTTCAGCCACTCCACCAGGGACTTGGAAGCCACGCTTCCTCTCCCGCCTTGCTTGTAGCCGCCCCACTACAGGCACCCCGGTGCTGAGCAATATAGTGCCTCGAGCACACCACTGCTGGACGTACGGCCCCCGGCCGGAACCAGGATAAAACTCGTGTCATTAGTTGCTTAGCATCGACCATTGAGGGAGAGACCTCGGCGCTTACTACTGGTTAGTGTCGGGACCATATTCCGCACCGACAGTTGGCGCCCACCGTGGGGCAATCGAGCGCCTAAGGTCAATCCACCGTCAACTCCCTCCATGGTGATTCGCACCGAGTACCGCGGCACGCGTTACTCCATGGGCAGCTCGGACCCCCTCCCGGCCGGTTTTGAAATCCGGTTCGGGGGCCTGAACTTCCAGGCCACGGGGAACGGCTACCTGATGCGCCTCACCAACCGTGAGGAGCTCTGTGCGCGGTGCCAGGCCGTGTCCACTGTGGTTCCTGCTGCGCGCGCCACCACAACACAGGCGCCCACCCGCACGGATGCCACGGGCCCGCCAACGCCACGACGCCGCCGTCGCTCCGGCCGGCGCGCCGCGCGGGGCGCGGTCCGAGCGACGGCATGCCGAACGCGCCGCCTCCCAACGCGGCGCGCCCGTCAGCACTGCGACCACCACCCCGGTGGGGCAGCGCACGGTCTCCGGACCGCGCTTCCCCATCGGACTGCGTGGTGCCACGACGGCCTACAACGCCAACGTCAACACCACAATGCGCAGGGTTCCCCCTGGCCGTCACATCTTCGTCGCTAGGGATCCCGACGCCTCCGCGGGTGACGAGTCATCCCTGGGCTCCCTTGACGCGTTGCCACCCGCCGACCTCCATGGGTACACGGAATGGGACTTCTCCGGCGTGCCAGACTCAGTCATGTTCAGGCGTTTCCTCGACGCCACGGACTATTGGTTCGGCTGCTCCGACGACTCCAGCACCAGAAGCTACGACCCCGCGCGGGAATGCTGCGTCGTCATCGCCAACGACCTAGCAAACGCCACCGGCGCGGTGGGCGCTGGTGACGGGGAGGTCACGCCCGCCCCAGGCATCGCACTGCGCCAGGCCGCAAGGCCAAGTACCCCTGCTGGGGCCGACATTGACGCGCAGTTAGCCCAAGCTCGTGAGCTCGAGGCCAAGCTGGTGGAGGAGTATCGAACGGTGCGGTTGCTCCGCGCCTCAATGGCTGGGGAAGCCTCTCCGCGCGGCGAACGCACGCGGGAGCTGGGCAAACAGGCCCGCGACCGCATCAACGCCGACTTCAACGTCGACAACCCGGACACGCCACCGCGGGCGAGCCAGAAGCTTATCGCCACTGCGACGCTGTTACGGGCCATGCTGGCCCCCTCGACCCCCGAGGCATGGAACCTGCACTGCGAGGTGCAGGCCCTCATCGAGCAGGCGGCCGTCCAGCAGGCCGAGAGCTCGGCGTCACGCATTCGCCAACGGGGGGGGACGCGCGAGGCGACGCAGCCGCACAGGGGGCGAACCCTCGGTCCATGCGGGTGAAGCGGCGGGGCGACCCGCAACCCGGACGCACGCCGGCCAAGGAGCGGCTCCTCGACGCACGCGGGCGGCGCCGGACGGCGACGCCCGCAACGTCATCAACGCTCGGCGCACGAGCAAGGCAGATGCGCGAGCGGCGGCAGGCTACCACCCTCGACGGGGTGGGCGCTACGACAGCGACGACAGCGACGCAGGCGGCTTCCCCGCCGTGGAGAACGTGTTCCTCATCTTCGGGGGACCCACCGTCGACATGTCAACCCGCCAGCGCAAGCGAGAGCGGCACGAGGTCCTCGCCGCAGAGAGGGCGCCTCCCTCCTTCCTCGACTGGTCGGAGGACGCCATCACCTTCAGCGGTGAAGACCATCCGAACCGCATCGCCAACCCGGGCCAGTACCCACTAGTGGTAGACCCAATCATTGGGAACGCACGATTCTCAAAAGTCCTGATGGACGGGGGCAGCAGCCTCAACATCCTCTACGTGCATACGCTGCGCCTGTTGGGGATCGGGTTGGACCAGCTGCGGCCCAGCACGACGCCGTTCCATGGCGTCGCACCCGGCAAGCGCGTCCAGCCCCTCGGGCAGATCGACCTGCCGGTTTGGTTCGGCACTTCAAAGAATTTCCGCAAGGAAACGCTCACCTTCGAGGTGGTGGGGTTCCGGGGCGCCTATCAAGCCATACTTGGGCGGCCCTGCTACGCCAAGTTCATGGCTGTCCCCAACTACACCTACCTCAAGATGAAGATGCCGGGACCGAGCGGCGTCATCACCGTGGGCTCGTCCATCGAGCACGCGTTCGACTGCGACGTC
This sequence comes from Cenchrus americanus, assembly GCA_947561735.1. NCBI lineage: Eukaryota > Viridiplantae > Streptophyta > Magnoliopsida > Poales > Poaceae > Cenchrus > Cenchrus americanus. The sequence continues at coordinate 147,259,602 of OX387244.1, read as the reverse complement.
GGGTGCGTGGAGCACGCGGAAGCGCTGGCGCTGGATGAAGCGCTGGTGACCACCTTGGAGAAGATGGTCAACGAGGACTCCCGACTCCACCGCCAAGCACATCGGCAAATTTCGAGGCCGCGTTGCAGACCAAGGAGGTACCCCTCGACCCTGCTGCCCCCGAAGGCAAGGCGTTGAGGGTCAGCTCCACCCTCGACCCAAAATAGGAAGTGGTGCTCGTCGACTTCCTCCGCGCCAACGCCGACATCTTCGCGTGGAGCCCCTCGGATATGCCAGGCATCCCGAGGAGGTCGCCGAGCACTCCTTGACATCTGCCTCACGCCGTGCCGTGCGGCGGCGGCTCGCCGTTTCGACGAGGAGCGGCGGCGGGCGATCGGAGCGGAGGCTGCGAAGCTCCTCGAGGCCGGGTTCATCAAGGAAGTCTTCCACCCTACGTGGCTAGCAAACCCTCGTACTTGTAAAGAAAAAGAACGGGAAATGGCGGATGTGTATAGACTACACTAGTCTTAATAAAGCATGTCCTAAAGTTCCTTTTCCTTTGCCACGCATTGATCAAATCGTTGATTCAACGGCTGGGTGTGAGCTGCTTTGCTTCCTTGATGCCTACTCCCGGTATCACCAGATAAAGATGAAGGAGTCCAACCAGCTCGCGACTTCGTTCATCACGCCGTTCGGGATGTTCTGTTACGTCACGATGTCGTTCGGTCTCCGGAACGCAGGTGTAGCATACCAACGCTGCATGCAACACGTTTTCAGAGATCACATCGGGCGAACGGTTGAGGCGTACGTAGACGACATCATCGTAAAGACCAGGAAGGCGGACGACCTGGTTAGCGATCTTAGCATCGCGTTCGGCTGCCTACGGGCCAATGGTGTCAAGCTAAACCCTGAAAAATGTGTCTTTGGAGTGCCGCGAGGCATGCTCCTAGGATACATCGTCTCCCAACGGGGCATCGAGGCCAACCCCGAGAAGGTTGCGGCCCTCTAGCGAATGGGCCCAATCCGGGACCTCAAAGGGGCTGCAAAGGTCTTCCGGGGTGCCTAGCCGCCTTGGAGCCGCTTCATCTCGCGGCTCGGTGAGAAGGGCCTGCCCCTCTATCGCCTCTTCAAGAAGCACGAGCGCTTCTCCTGGACCGCCAAGGCCCAAGACGTGCTCCACAAGCTGAAGGCATCCTTGACCCGCGCTCCGATCCTCACGCCGCCGCAGGACGGCGAGCCCCTGTAGCTCTACGTGGCCGCGACCACCCAGGTGGTCAGCGCCGTAATCGTGGTGGAGCGCACGGAGGAAGGGCACGCCCTGCCGGTCTATTACATCAGCGATGTCTTGTCCGACACCAAGACGCGCTACCCTCAAGTCCAAAAGCTGCTGTATGTGGTGGTCCTCGTGCGGCGTAAGCTCCGCCACTACTTCGAGGTCCACCCCGTTATGGTGGTCTCCTCCTTCCCGCTAGGGGAGATCATCCGCAATCCAGATGTGGCGGGCAGGATCGCAAAATGGTCAGTGGAGCTGATGGGCGAGACGCTCGCCTACGCCCCGCGCAAGGCCATCAAGTCCCAGATCCTGGCGGATTTCGTCACTGAGTAGACAGATACGCAGCTACCACCACCGCAGATCCAAGCAGAGTGCTGGACTCTGTATTTCGACGGCTCGGTGATGAAAACAGGGGCCGGCACGGGCCTGCTCTTCGTGTCACCCCTCGGGGAGCACATGTTGTACGCGGTGCGCCTCCACTTCCCCGCGTCAAACAACATGGCTGAGTACGAGACCCTCCTTTGCGGCCTCAAGATTGCCATCGAGATAGGCGTCAAGCGCCTCGACGTGCGGGGGGATTCGCAGCTCGTGATTGACCAAGTCATGAAGACTGCGAGCTGCCACGACGACAAGATGGAAGCGTAGTGCAAGGCCGTGCGAGCCCTCGAGGACAAGTTCCATGGCATCGAGCTCAATCACGTGCCCCGCCGGTACAACGAGGAGGCGGACGAGCTGGCCAAGGTCGCGTCCGGGCGGGTTACCGTCCCCCCGAACGTTTTCGCCCGTGACATCGCCCAGCCCTCTGTCGTCTTCGAGCCTCACCCCTCGAGCCACGCGGAACCCTCGGGGCCTCCCTCGAATCCAGCAGGCGCGGAGCCCATGGACGAAGACCCCCTGAACGAGGCGTATGTGCTCTCCCTCCTCGAGGAGCATGGCGCCTACGAGGCTGATGTGATGGATGTCGAGCCAGCCCCCGTCAAGGCAGACTGGCGCGACAAGTATGTCGCCTGGATGGCTTGAGGGGAACTCCCCTCGGACCGGGCCGAGGCCAGGCGCATCACCAGGATGGCCATGTCCTTTGCCCTCGTCGACGGCGAGCGCGGACAAGCGCGCGCCGCCTCCGGCATCTGCCGGCGGTGCATCCCCATCCCCGAGGGGCGCGAGCTCCTGCGGGACATCCACGCGGGGGTCTGTGGCCATCACGCCACGCCCCGCGCCCTCGTTGGCAACGCTTTCCGTCAAGGCTTTTACTAGCCTACCGCGGTCGCGGATGCCAGCGAGATCGTGCGCACCTGCGAAGGGTGCCAGTTCTACGCCCGCAAGTCCAACCTCCCTGCTCATGTCCTGCAGACCATCCCCATAACATGGCCATTTGCCGTATGGGGGCTGGACATCGTCGGGCCCCTGCGGAAGGCGCCCGGGAGCTTCACTCACCTGTTGGTTGCGATCGACAAGTTTTCCAAGTGGGTAGAAGTGCGTCCCATTACGAATCTCAGGGCAGAGCAAGCGGTGACGTTCTTCACCGATATCATCCATCGTTTCGGAGTACCGAACTCCATCATCACCGACAACTGGTCCCAGTTCACGAGCAGGAAATTCCTGGAGTTCTGCAACAAATTCCACATTCGTGTGGATTGGGCAGCTGTGGCACACCCGCAGACTAACGGCCAAGTAGAACGTGCCAACAGCATGATCCTACAAGGCCTTCAGCCCAGAATTTTTGACCAGCTGAATAAGTCTGGTCGGAAATGGCTCCAGAAGTTACCAGCGGTCGTGTGGAGCCTAAGGACCACCCCAAGCAGAGCCACCGGGTTCACCCCATTTTTTCTAGTCCATGGCGCAGAGGCCGTCCTCCCCACAGACTTAGAGTACGAGTCACCCAGGGTTCAAAGCTACGACGAGGACGCCAACCAGCGAGCCCACGAGGACTCACTGGACCAGCTGGACGAAGCACGCCTCGTGGCCTTGATGCACTCCGCAAGGTATCAACAGTCCCTCAGGCGCTACCAGGCACGGAAAATACGCCGGCGGGACTTCAGCGAAGGGGATCTGGTCCTAAGGCTACGCCAAGACAACCGAGGACGCCACAAGCTATCACCTCCGTGGGAGGGACCCTACGTCGTGGTGAAAGTGCTCAAGCCAGGCACGTACAAGCTGGCCAATGAGGACGGCGAAGAACTCACCAACGCTTGGAACATCCAACAGCTACGTCGCTTCTATCCCTAGCCTAGGATTTCCAAGTATTTTATCGTAAAATCACGTAACCAGCACCCCAGTTGGTGACAACCGTGTAAATATCATCAGTTGAATAAAAAGGGCAACTCGGCTTTCCCCTGAAACCCAAGTTACCCTCGGGGGCTACTACGGGGGCATCTCCCCCCCAAAAATGGTCCCATTTTTCGCAAAAAAGAAACAACTCATGCGCGCTAAGTATGTTTCTACTTCGTCCCTGAGCAAAGATTCAAACAAGGCGCAGGCAGCCTAGCGGAAGGAGCGCGCGAGCCAGAGATAGCCTACGCCTCCGCGAGGATATGGCCCTTCTCCCTTGCCTCCAACCCAGCAGGCCACCCGCGAAAATCGAACTCCCCTAACTAGAATTTACTCAGGAAGAAGGAGAAACAAAAAAGTGCAATAAGCAAAAGACATCTTTCACTACGACAAATGTTCATAGCAAAGTAACCTGTTTATTTACAAGGCCACACGGCCAGCATACTGATACATGAACAAAAAAGGGCCTAGTGCCCGGCTGTCTTCAGGCTGGAGGAGCGGCGGCATCAGCGGCGTCTGGGAAGAGGAACTCCTCGAAGGCCTCGGCAAGCGTCCCGGCGGCGTCGGCGGCTAGCGTGTCCACAACCTCCATCGCCACCTTGTCCTCGACACCCTCGGGGACGACGTAGCCCTCCGCCAGCGCCTCGAAGTTGACCTCGTAGTGAGATCGCACCACCCCGAGGGCCTTCTGGACGCCGAGATGCAGCGCCCGGCGCACGCGCTCGGTGACGTGGCCGCTAAGGGCGCGCAGGCGGCTAGCCGGCGAGCTCCCGGCCTGCGCTTCGCCATCCTCCACGGCCCGGCAGGTCTCGAGGGCCGCAGTGCGCAACTCCAGCAGCTCCTGCTCGGAGGAGTTCTAGGAGGTCTGCAGCGCCTCGGCCCGCTCAGCCGCGTGCCCCAGCGTGGTGCACAAGCCTGAAGTTGGCCACCAAGAAAGAAATCAGAAAAGGGTGCGAACCCCCTAAGAGAAAACCAGCAAAACAGGAGTCAAACAGCGACTTACCTTCGACTTGCTTCCTCTCCACCTCGAGGGCGCGGCGCCCGGCCTCGACCGCCTTTGCTCAAGGCCCCTGATGGTCGCACCTTGCTCACCGGAGGGCCGGCTCACGGCTCGCGCTATTGATGCGAGCACCATCGGCTCGCCCTCGAGCTTCGAGAACTCGGTGTTCGGTCCTCCGGCGACTTCCGCGCCACCTCACGAGCGACGCGCTCCTGCTCCCGGCGCCGACCGGGCGTCGGCAAGGGCGGCTTTGCTCCCTGCCGGAGCCGCCCCTCGGCCTCTGGCGGGCGATGCGCTCCCGCGGGGCGCCGGTCTCGGCGGCGGCAAGCGCGCGATCTTGGCGTCGTGGGTGGCCTTCGGATCGTCGGCCTCCTTGGCCCTGCGCTCGAGCGCGCGCGCCCCGCTCCTCGGCCCCAGCTCTCGCGAGCCTCGCACCCCCGGAGCGACGAGCGGAGCTCCCGTTGTCGTTGCGGACGCCGGCCACCGCACCTCCCGGTTGGCCGCCGGGGGTGCGCATCTTCTCCGAGGTCCGCCCGTGCTGCCGCAGCGCCTCATCCCGGTCGATGAGGGCCGTGCAGACCCGCTCGAGGGTGGAGGGGTGCACCGGGTCCTGCCTCGCGCTCTCGTGGAGTTGATCACGCAGGGCCATGGCCCGGTACGACAGCCAGCCGTCCGGGGTCCTCAGGGCATCAACGAGCGCGTCGAAGGTGTCGCACCGCTCCTGGAGCCGGCGGAGCTCGGCGCTCACCTGGTCAAAGGCGGCGTACTTGTCGCGGGCACGGAGCTCGAGCTCCTGTCACCAACAAGTCAGCACCTGTAAGCATCATGATGCAAGGATTGCGCGCAGAGACGAGAAAAATAAAGAAACAAGCAACGATGCCCCACCTGGAAGACACGCCACGCGGGGCCGCCGTGGATCCTCAGCGCCTCGTTCAACGCTCGGTCGAGCGTGGCGCAGTGGTTGCGGAGCTCCCCCCATAACTCTTGCTCTCCCTGAGCGTCGGCGAACATGGGCGGGTCGCCAGCGAACCCCTCTACCGGGGCGGAGCGGCCGGCGCGGGAAGACGAGGCCTCGGCACCGTGCCCTCGGCCTCCTGCCACCATGTGGCCCTCCACCGCCGCCTCACGAGGGCCCCCTCTCGGGACTCGGGGAGAAAGCGTGGGGAAACTCACCCACCGGTCCCACCGGGCGGCGGGGAGTCGTCGTCCGCGATCTCCACCACCACCGCCACGGAGCCGCCGGTGGGTGCGGCCCCCGCGCCGCCTCGGTCGACGCCTCCGCCGCACCTTCGTGGCCGTGGGCTCCGCCGCGGCGCCGCGACCCACCGCTTCCGGCCGCGCCCGCGCGACCGCGCGCCCGACCGGTCCTCCTCGGTCGCCGCCGCTCGCCGCGCCTCCACCACGGCCGCCGCCGCCCGCTGCGCCTCCACCACGGCCACCGCCGCGGGCTGCGCCTCCACCACGGCCGCCGCCGCGCGGCTGCGCCTCCGCCACGATCGGAGCTCGCCGCTCCTCGACGGCCGCCGGGCCGTGGCGCGGTAGGGCGATCCGCCGGCTATGGCCTCGGGGGCCTCGGCCGCGCCGTGCGAGCTCTCGCCCGCCGCGGCCGCTGCACTCGCCCCCGCCCGCGGCGCCCTTGACGAGCGCCTCCGGGTGGGAACGGATGCGTCTGCCCTGAACACCTTAGCCGGTGCGAGGGGAGGCATGGTTGGCACCACCCTGCGTAAACACAAACAACTAATCAGAATTCTTGGTTGTCGAAAATGCAACTCCGCAGGAGAGCGAGCTCCTCACCTCGAAGAGGAGACGGCGCGCTTCCTCTTCCTCGAGGCCCCGGTGGATGACGCCGGCGCGGCGCACCGAGCCGCCGCCGCACCTCTCGCCGTCCCCGCGCCGCCGGGGCGGGCCCTGCCCGCGCGCGCGTGCTTGCGCGCGCACGCCTGCGTGGCGGCGCCGGCGCCCACCGCGGCCCGCGCCGCTCCCCCGTCGTCGATTGCTGGCGGCGGGTGCCTCCGCACCCACCCGGGGTGATGCTTGCTCTTGCCGCCGGAGCCCCGGCTCCCGGCGGGGGGGCGAGCTCCCACCTATCGGGGGGGGTCCCCGCCCCCGGTCTCTTCCTCCTCATCCCCCTCCGAGGACGAGTACTCCTCGGTCCCCGAGAGAAGAGAGCCCCTGGCTGCTCGCGCGGCCGGTGCTCCTCGCTCCGCCGCTCGCGGCGCTCGCGGTGCCGCCTTGCGCGCTCCTTCTTGCGCGCCGCCCGCTCCCGCTCCCCGTTCTCCGCGCGCCCGGCCGAGCGCGCGGGAGTCTGGAGTGGGCGGAACGGACTTCGCGACACTCAGGCTCACCAGCTGCAAGCAAACATCGAAGCGCGTCAACAACCTGGAATATCAGCGAGGCCAAGAGCGAAACCAGGAATCCCACTCACCAGCGGACCGGTGGGGAGCATCTCGAGGTCCCACGGAGACCGGTCGCTGCGCAACAACCGGGTGTCGACGGTGCTCCGTGCCCGTGTGAGCGCGTACTCCCGCAGAAGGGGGCTCGGAAGCATCCGCGACCTCGCCAGTGCGACGGGGTCCGCCGTCTCCGTCATCTCGAAGATGTAGAGCGGCCTCTCCATCTGGGGCACGACCCGCCGGTGGTGGAGGAAGGCAAGGACGGTCGTCGCGGTCAGCCCGCGCGCCGCCAAGCTCCTCAGCGCGGCTAGGAGCGAGTCCAGCCGCCTCCGATGCTGGACCGTGGACACCCCGTAGCTCCAGGAGTCGGGCTTCTACCGGAGCACCAGACCGGTGTAGGGGGGAGACCAGGCTCGTCGTTGCGAAGATAGAACCACCCCCACTCCCAGCCGGCGTTGTTGGTCGTCATGGTACAAGGGATGTAGTCGTCCTTGTACTGCGCCCGCAAGGCGAGTGACATGCCGCCGGCGCGCACCGCGCGGCAGGTCCTCTGCTCCGTCGTCGGCTGCGTGAATAGCTCCACGCGGAAGAGGTGTACCCAGAGATCCCAATTCACTTGGATCCCTAGATACCCCTCGCAGACGCCCACGAACGTAGCCGCCTGCGAAATCGCGTTCGGCGCGAAGTTGTGCAACTCCACGCCGTAGCGGTGGCAGAGCGCCCGCATAAAGCGGCTCGCCGGCGCTGCGAAGCCACGTCCGTGGAAGCGGATGAAGCTCACCACGTAGCCGTCCGGTAGGTTGGGCGTGTGGTCCCCTGCCGGCGGCACGATCCATTCCGCCGGCCGGCCCTCTTCGTTCGCCGCCAACTGGCCGGCGGACACAAGGTCGCCGAGGGCCAGCCGCGTCACCGACGAGCGCTCCCACGCATATGGATCAATGATCGTGAGGGGCGGAAGGGGCGCCATGAGGAAAAGCAAGGGAGCTGAGGGCGGAGGACGGGAAGGAGAAGAAAAGCTCCAACGGCGAAAGAGCGCGGTGGTGCGAATTGGGCAGAGACAGGAGCGCAAGGGGCGAGGATGGCGAAACGCTAAGGTAAAAACCGTCGTTTTCCCTCTCCTTAGATTTATAAGATGCGGGCGTGCTCTCCGGAGCGCGCGTCCCGCACGTATTAACTGCAGGGGAATCTTTCTCTCACTGACGGGCGGGTCCCACCACAACCGCGCCGGCCACGCCACCGCGGGCGGGCCATCATCACGGCGTAGAACCGGGAGGGCCGTGGCAGGCGGTCATGTCCGCCCGCCCACGCCGCCCACTACGCGCGCGCGGCCGCGGCGCCTAATAAGGCGCGCCCGTGACGCGAAACCGCAGCCTCGACTGTGGAGCATTAAATGGCCCGGCCCCTTACCAAGTAAGGAGGACCCTCGAGCGGCACGAGCTCCTGGATCGGAAAGTTCAACCCTCGAATGGGTGCAGGCGTCAAATGGCCACCTCGGGGCCCATTCGGGACAAAACAGGCACCGCAGGCACCGACCCCGCACCATCTTAATGATCAACGCCTCGAGGGCTGGCTCGCCCAGGCCCCTCGAGGATTCGCAGATGCCAGGCCGGGAGCGCTTAGCCGCCACCCCGCACCATCTTACTGATCAGCGCCTCGAGGGCTGGCTCGCCCAGGCCCCTCGAGGATTCGCGAATGCCGGCCGGGAGCGCTTGCCGCCAGCCCGCGCCATCTTGCGATCGGCGCCTCGAGGGCCGGCTCGCCCGAGCCCCTCGAGGATTCGCGGATGCGGGCGGGAGCGCTTGGCCGCCACCCCGCACCATCTTGCGATCGGCGCCTCGAGGGGCCGGCTCGCCCGAGCCCCTCGAGGATTCGCGGATGCCGGGCGGGAGCACTTAGCCGCCACCCCGCGCCATCTTGCGATCGGCGCCCGAGGGCCGGCTCGCCCGGGCCCCTCGAGGATTCGCGGATGCCGGGCGGGAGCGCTTAGCCGCCACCCCGCACCATCTTACTGATCAGCGCCTCGAGGGCGGCTCGCCCAGGGCCCTCGAGGATTCGCAGATGCCAGGCCGGGAGCGCTTAGCCGCCACCCCGCACCATCTTACTGATAAGCGCCTCGAGGGCTGGCTCGCCCAGGCCCCTAGAGGATTCGCAGATGCAAAGACGGGACTGCCCAGGTGCCACCCCGCACGGCCCTACTGATCAGAGGTTCGAAGCCTGACCCTCGACGGGTTCGAACAGGCGCCCCAGATCACCAGAGTCAGGCACGACGAGGGCACACGCGTTCGAGCTGTTCCTCGAGCCCGCCGGCTCGAGGGTGCCCCACATGTCGTGTTCGAGAGCCAGCGAGGGCAGCTAGCTGGGGGATCCCACCGAGGGAGAGCTTCCGCGCCCTCGGTCCCTAGCGAACGGGACCGAGCCCCACCTAGCAAACCCAAGCAAGCGCTTTAATGGACATGTCTCTGGACCGCGCAGCCTACCCTTATCGAACGGGGCATGGGCGTCCACTTGAACCACCCACTAACAGCTCAACGAGGAATCTGCAATCCGCGACCCGACCGATGGGGGTTGCGGAAACCTCACCCTCCGTCCCGCGGAGGGACGGCGAGGGCGCGTTAAAAAACAAGTCGTGGAGCTCTACCCGATTGCTTCGAACGGGCCCAGGCTCGGGGGCTCGACGCACGGCTACACCTCCTGGATCACACCCGCCGCGGATAATGCCTGCAGCGCGTGCGTCACCGAAGCCGGCTGAAACATTGCCGACGCCGGTTGAAACATGTACGCCGCCCTCTGACCAAGTCTCGTGGTAAACCCCTGCAAGAGCACTCACGCTCCTACAGGGCTTCGGGGGCTAGACCCGCGGGTCCGCTGACGCGGCCCCATGGAAAGCGTTCGCGAGCCAGGAGGGAAGGACGTCCTATCAGCAGGCTCCAGCATCTGCGGGGGCCTAGCCGGCGAACCCGCAGATGCTCGGGGGCTACTGTCGGGGACAGCCCTAGGGGTCCCCTTAAACAACAGGGGAACCCCACTTAAAACCCGCAACAAGCCAAAGCCAAACGCGCCTCGCTTAAGTACACAGGGAATGGCCCACGCCACGGTGGCCCTGACGGCCCACCGAAGCGGCCCACTTAAAGACGCCCTCGAGCAGGCTCCGCCTCGCTCGAGGGCACACGCCTCCCTTGGGCGGGCTCCGCCCCATTCGAGGGAGAACGCTTCCCTCGAGCGGGCTCCGCCTCGCTCGATGGTCCGCGTCGCCCTCGAGCAGGCTCCGCCTTGCTCGAGGGCGTTCCGCACGCGCACACCCGATCCCGTACGCAGGTACGGGCATTTATTATTCTGACCATAGCAGAGCGGCGCCATCATGCGCCTGGGGCTCACACCCCGCTCCTGTCGCGCCAACTGCCTAGGAGGGAACCCATCCCCCGTCACTATGGGGGACGTGCGGCGTGGCCGGTGCCGGCCCCGTGACGCCGCGCCGCCTACTCCCGTACGGCTAACGCGCCGAGCCCTCGAAGGGGGCCGGCCGCACCCTCGATTTGCTTTCCCGTGACCTTGCAGGGTTAGGTCGTGGTGTTAGGCCGGTGGGGAGCCATCCCTGCCATTGTTAACGGCGTGGCAGCCGCCCCCGCGCGTACAACCCCACGCCGGGCGGCCGCGCGCGGCTCCGACACTGTGAAGCATGCGGGAACGGGACGCCGCCTTACCTGCCACTGTGCCCCGTACGGACCGACGTCAGCAACTCCCTCGAGCCCGCCTCAAGACATCACGGCCGTCCGCTGCACTCCTGCCCTTGTAGCCACCCCTCTTCGGGTACAAGATACACCATGATGACCGGATCACGGCAAGGACCGTCAAGGCGGCCGCCTACTCTACAGAATGGCACACCACACTTCCCCACGTAGCTAAATAGCGCGGCATACATGTGATTCGCTCTCTCCTTGGCCTATAAAAGGGAGACGACCCCCCCCCCCCCCCCGCCGCAGGGGACAGATAAGTTGGGACACAACACAAGGCAGAACGACGCCGGACACCACGCACTTGTTCTCCAATTCTCCCACAACATCTTCAGCCACTCCACCAGGGACTTGGAAGCCACGCTTCCTCTCCCGCCTTGCTTGTAGCCGCCCCACTACAGGCACCCCGGTGCTGAGCAATATAGTGCCTCGAGCACACCACTGCTGGACGTACGGCCCCCGGTCGGAACCAGGATAAAACTCGTGTCATTAGTTGCTTAGCATTGACCATTGAGGGAGAGACCTCGGCGCTTACTACTGGTTAGTGTCGGGACCATATTCCGCACCGACAGATTCGGAGAATCGTATTCCATATGGAATGTAGCCCCCGAGCCTTAGGTTGAATCATAGATTCAAGCTAAGGGTCAATCTGAAGTTCTGCCAATCTTATCTCGTAAAATCTGGAGAAAAAACCAAAGGACACGTGGCACAGAGCCCCCGAGCCTTGAGTCGAGTATTTCCTCTCAAATTGAAGGGTCACCTTGATTGTAGAATGTGTCCTGAGTAGATCTTGAGTCTTGTTGTAACTTATTAAATCGAACAGATGTAGCCGAGCCCCCGAGATGAATAACATCGAGTACTGAAATCTGAAAGGTCAGGCAGCCGCCGCTGAGTCACCTGCCAGCGTTTTCCGCTCAACTGTTGAGATGCCACCTGTTAGGTTATAAATAAGTCCATAAACCCTTAGGGTTTATCATTCTCCTCGGTGGCCGTCGCTCGAATAGATCTGTTCGATAGGCTTTGCTTCACTTCCCTACTAGCTCTGCTGCCGCGCGAAAGAGAAATTCCAAGCGTGCCGCCACCGTCTGCCACCGGCATAGTCCCCGAGCGAATGCGAGTGAAGACCCCCTGCACTTAGAGGATGAAGGCATCTCCGTCCAAGAGCTCGAAGACTAGAGGGCAAGAATAGGTCCCGCAGTGAAGCGGATGGATCTGCCCTTGAGTCGTCGCTACAATCTCCCCCGCATCCCAATCCGGCCAAGCAATGGAAAAAGTCCAAACTAAAGATTGAAGATCTGCTTGCCTTGGTCAATAGCGGGTTCTTGTGGGAGAAGGAAATGGATCTGTGGTGCGCCGCCGCTGGCGACCCGTATCCGATGGAGAAGAATCCGGATGAGATTCCAATGTTTACCAGGTTCGTGGAGCGTGGACTGGCAGTTCTAGCCAGCGACTTCTTCAAAGGTCTCCTCAAGTACTATGGCATCGAGTACCTGAACCTTAATCCCAACGGCATCTTCCATGTCTCTGTCTTCGTGCACTTCTGTGAGGCGTTCGTGGGAATCAAACCCCACTGAATTTTGTTCCAGAAATTCTTCCGAGTGAAGTCGCATCCAAGCACCAATGACCCGTGAGTAGTCGGAGGGACATGTATTCAAATGCACGAGGATGCGGCCGACCAGTACTGGAGCTGCCGAAGACGAGCGGGAAGCAGCTGAAGCACAGGCCGTGGTGGAACACGGAGCCGTGAATGCAAGAGGGTATCCAACTACCTGAGCTGATGAAGAAGATCAAGGCCCTTAGGGAGGCCGGGCTGAGGGTCGAACATGTGGCCTTCAGCTTCATGAAGAGGAGGGTGCAGCTGCTGATGGCTCGCGACACCCTCGGGTATCAGTACGCGGGCGAAGAGGACACATCGAGGATGCCCGACAATGAAGTCGATGATGATGACATTGTCGAGAGGCTGGGCAAGATATTCAAGGACATCCCACCATACACTCCTTGCCTAGTTCCCGAGTACTTTGTGGCTCATCCGCCAAACAAGTTTAGTAATTGTGACCTCTGCCTCCGAGTACTGATTTGCCCGGTGCAGTCGTACTCATACGAGTTGTTGCCTGTAGGATGATGTCACCAAGTATGTCTCCGATCCACCTCCCCCCCTCGACTTGAAGATGTACCAAAGGAGGGGAAAAGCAATGTGAAGGATCGCCGCGAAGTCGGCGAGGGTGATGACACTGTCACCATTGAAGATACCTGTGATGAGGATGATGGGGAAATGCTCCAAGAGTGGTTTCAGTTGCGGTCCAGGTTCAGCCGTCCTGGACTGCCTGATGTCCCCCCTCATTGTCGAGAGGCTGGCTAGTTTGCAGGCTAGCATTCCCATGCCGCCGAGGAGGCCATGCAATGTGGCGCAGCAATGCACCGCCAAAAAACTGAAGATTATTGAATCAACCGCCAAGGAGGTGAGTTCCTCGAGTAGTGTAGTCGAGTACTTATCATGGAGTATTGCATTCCATTGTCCGACCCCGTGGATTAGGGAGAAGAGGACACCTGGGACACGGTGGGAGGAGCGTATGAGAGGAGCCGTAGTCCAGTCCCCACCATTGAAGCAACCGTGCCGGATGCAGCATAGCAGGCGACTGTTGCTGGCGGGCCGCGGGCGTCGACAAAAGAAGGGAGTCCACAGCTCCCCACGACTACTATAGCCGTGGAGCTAGTAGTAGCCCATGTTGAGGAAGAGGCGCCCGCGGAGACTGGAATTGTTGATATCGCCAGCATACTTGGCGCTCCGACCGTGACTGTAGTCCGGTCAAGCTTGTGAGTATAGCCAATCTCCGAGTAGTTCGTGAAGAAAAATAAACTTGCTAGGATGATTATCAGATTTGTATTATGCAGGAAATCAACTGATCTGTCCTGGGATGGTGAGGGGCCCAATGCAACAGCCGGTGAAGATAGTCGATCGGCGGAAATTGAGGAATCTGCGCCGCTACCACGGACCGAAGCCGTAACACAGGACGCGGAGGCTACACCGCAAGAAGCAACCATGGTGGAAGGTATGTAAACTGTGCCGATGCTAGCCTCCCCGTGTAGTAGTCGTAGCCCCTAGATTTTGACTTTTTATGCTCTGTGATGACAGAAACACAAGTCGAAGGGTCCACGATCCCTGAGGTCGTGGCCATTGAAGGCGCTGTGCTAGAAGCCAAGGTGTCGGAGAAAGCAGCTCCCAGTCTGGAGGCTCCAGTAGCCCCCCGATATTACAGAAGAGATACTTGTGATGTGCTCCCGGAGTCGAGCATGGACATAGTTGTTCGATCATCAGAGATTCTGGACGCGAAGCCAATCCGTTCAGCGCCGATGTCAGAAACGGCGACAACTAGCCGTGACAGATTGGAGCTTTTGGCCGACGACCTTATTGATCCAGCGACTGTCTCTTGCAACTTGGAGTCGATGCCTCGGGCGGAGTAGTGGATGAAGGTACGTAGCAGTACCTCGAGTAGTCGGGTTCCCTATGGAGTAGTTGATATTGATTATTGTTTTTGTGCAAGATGTCGTAGAGAGATCCCGACGCAAATTCGACAAGCTCCAGGGATATGGTGATACGGTCCTCCGCGCAGAGGCGTTGGGAGAAGAGTTGAACAAGGCCAGGAAGCACTCCGCCTTGTTACAAGACAAGCTGGATGGAGCCTTCGCTCCGTACCATAACGAGGTACAAGAGATGCAAGCGAAGAGCGACGACTTGATTCAGAAGAACAAGTCACTGCGCCAAAAGAATAAAGGTATGCCGCCCGCCAAACCGTTGAGTACTTATTTGGGGTATCTTATGGTAGTCTAACGTTGCCTTGGGTTGTTTGCAGAGCTTGAGACCCGAGTGGACCAGTTGAAGGCCTCAAAGAATGATCTGAAGAACATCGTGTACCGGGAGAAGGACGCCAGTGAGGTATGAGTATGAGTATAAGCAGCTGTCCCATGGGTGCGTTTATCACATGAAGCTTCACGAAGCCTCGGATCATGATCTTGTAAACTGCTATAACTTTTTACAGAAGCTGAATGAAGACTGCGAGAAGCTGCGTGGCCAACTCAAAGAGCTTGAAGAAGCCGCGCTCCCAATTGCAAGACTGCTAGTGCCACATCCAGGCGGGCCCAAGATTGCTCCACTGGTGGACCGGTTGAAAGAAGCCCCTGGTCGTCTGGTGACTTATGTGAACCATCTAGCGAAGTCTTTCCGCAACCAAGTCTTGCCGTACATGAAGTCCTACTTCCCCAAGGCTCCGGTAGATGTAATCGCTAGAGGACTTGCCGCAAATTGCACAGATGAGCATTACAAGGAATTGCTGTAGCAGATGGCGCCGATTGCAGAACAAGTCTCAGAGAAGTCGAACCTTCAGTAGTCTATAGGGTTAGCTCTTGGCAGCATATGTAATATAAACAAAGTTGTTAAGAACTTGTGTAAGTTTGTGAATGAAAGTTTATCCATGATGCATGTTGAAATGAGTACTCGTTGCCGCTACTTGAAGATGAATGTGCGGAGTACTCAACCATAGGAGTGTCGCGAGTAGTAGCACTTGACAGTAGATGCCTGATCGAGAGGCGCAGTAAATGAGTTGATTAAGAATCAAACTTTATTACTGATAAAAGAGTACACCTGGATGGCCAGGGCTATTTACAAGTGTGGTCGCCTGGACCCGGAGGCCGCCATGGCTGAGTGGTGCTAGGACCCATGGTCGCTTACAGCTGGATATCCGTTAGTAGCCGTATAGGCTGGATCTAGAGTGCATGGTCTTGTAGACCGCCGCTAGAGTCCTTGATGCTCTGAGCAGCCCGAGATCCATTAGTAGCCGTTGATGCTGGATATTGGAATGGAGTAGTCCTTAGACTAGTGCCTGGACCAGGAGGCCGCTTATGGCGAGGAGCATAGGAGTAGTCATGCAGACATGGACCTCAGAGTAGTCGAACGACTATGCATAGAATTGACAGAGTTGGTCGATGTTCCATGATTTTCTGATGTCGTTGCCTTCAAGTGTCTGGAGGCGGTAGGAGCCTGGTCCAGTCACCTTGGAAATTGAGAAGGGACCTTCCTAAGGCGAGCTGAGCTTGTGTAGTCCTTCCGTGTTCTGGATGCGGCGAAGGACTAGATCACCAACGTTGAAGGAGCGTTTCTTGACATTGTGATCATGGTAGCGCCGGATACCCTCTAGGTACCTACCTGACCGGACGAGGGCGCCGCAGCGAGCTTCTTCGAGTCCATCAATATCAACCCGTCTGCTGTCTTCCGAGATGCCTTCGTCGTACTGTTCTACTGCCGTTGATTCCCACATTACGTCGGCAAGTAGGATAGCTTCGGAGCCGTAGACTACGAAGTAAGGTGACTACCCTGTCAGCTTGGTAGGTTGTGTACAAAGCCCCCAGAGTGCATTGGGTAGTTCCTTGATCCACTTGCCCCCTTTTGTGTTAGCAACATCGTGCAGTTGCTTCTTCAGAGCGTCGAGTACCATCCCATTGGCACGTTCGACTTGTCCGTTGGCCCGAGGATAGGCGACTGAGACATACCGGATGTCGATCCCGTTGTTCTTGCAGTACTCCTAGAACTAGTGATTGTTGAAGTTGGAACCCAGGTCTGTGATGATGCGGTGGGGTAGTCCGTAGCGATGCACAAGCTCGTCCAAGAAGTCAAGTACTCTGTCGGCCTTTGGGCAGGTGACCGGCTTGACTTCGATCCACTTGGTAAACATGTTGATGGCCACCGAAACTCTATTGAATACTCCTGGCGCAGTCGGGAGATGCCCAATCATGTCGAGCCCCCAGCAGGCGAAAGACCAGGTTGGTGGTATAGTGACTAGCTTGTAGGCCGGGACGTGTTGTTTCTTGGCAAAGTACCGACACCCTTGGCACCTTCAGATGAGTTCCATGACATCACCCAGAGTTGTGAGCTAGTAGAAAGCTCATCGTAAGGCTTTGCTGACTAGCGTGCGAGAAGACATGTGGTTGCCGCAGACGCCTTTGTGGATTTCTTCCAAGATGTCCTTGCCTTCTTCTCGGGGAACGCACTTCATGAGTACTCCAGAAGTGGTACCCCGCCTGTAGAGCTTATCTCCGACTAGCACATAGGACTTGGCTCAGTGGAAGAGTTGCTCGGCCAAGTTCTTATCTGAAGGAACCTTCTGCTCGCGGGTGTAGTCGATGAAGGGTTGTCGCCAGGCCACGTCTATCATCATGACCTCCTGGCCAGGCTGAGAAAGTGCTGGGTCAGTGGTCATGTGTGCCGGCTCCGGGATGGATGGCGTGTGAAGCTCGTGGATGAAGACTGCCGCGGCTACTTGAGCGCAAGTAGAACCAAGCTTCGACAGGACGTCCGCTGCAACATTGTTGTCGCGGATGACATGATGGAACTCGAGACAATAGAATTTGTTCTCGAGCTTGCGGACTTCTAGGCAGTAGGCGTCCATGTTCTCCTTGTTGCGATCCGAAGACTTGTTAACTTGATTGATGACCACTGCGGAGTCGCTGTAGACTAGTAGTCGCTTGATGCCCAGTGATATAGCGAGACGGAGCCCATGTAGTAGGGCTTCGTACTCGGCTTTGTTTTTTGAGACCTTCTAGAAGATCTGCAGGATGTACTTGAGTTGTTCACCCTTCCGAGAGATCAATAGAACTCCTGCACCTACGCCCTTGAGCTTGAGTGAACCGCTGAAGTACATCACCCAATGCTCTGGTCGCTCAGTTGGAGTTAGTAGCTGATTCTCCCGCCATTCTGCCATGAAGTCGACCAGTGCCTGTGACTTGATGGTGGTGTGTGGCTTGAAGTCGATGTTGAGGGCACCGAGTTCGACTGCCCATTTGGAGATTCTTCCAGTAGCATCTTGGTTCCGTAGGATGTCACCGAGCGGGTAGTCGGTGACGACGGTGATCGAGTACTCTTCGAAGTAGTGTCGTAGCTTTCGCGAGGTGATGAGTACTGCATAGAGTAGTTTTTGCACTGGCTGGTAGTGTGTCTTCAACTCTGACAGGACCTCACTGATGAAGTAGACTGGTCACTGGACTGGGTAGGCGTGGCCGTCTTTCTGCCGCTCAACAATGATGGCAGTGCTGACCACATGAGTAGTCGCAGCAAGGTAGAGCAGTAGCTGCTCCTGTTTGCGAGGAGCCGTGAGGAATGGCGGCTTTGACAGGAAGTCTTTAAGCTGAGTTAGGGCTTGATCCGACTCTGGGGTCCACACGAACTTCTCTTGGTGTTTAAGTAGCTTGAAGAAAGGTAGCCCCCGTTCTCCAAGCCTCGAGATGAATCTGTTCAGGGCCGCCATACACCCGATGAAGGTGGGAGCTTTCATGTTGGTGATAGCGGAGATCTTTTCAGGATTGGCTTCGATGCCGTGATGGCTGATGATGAAGTCGAGTAGTTTCCTTGAGGGTACGCCAGAGACGCACTTGTTGGGGTTGAGCTTCCACTGTTACGCTCACAAGGATGCGAAATTATCTTCAATGTCGGCGATGAGCGTGTCGGAGTTTCGGGTCTTTAAGACCACGTCATCCACGTAGGCCTTGATGTTCTTGTTGAGCTGCTTCTTGAAGCAGGCCTGGATAGCTTGCCGATAGGTGTAGCCGGTGTTCTTCAACCCAAATGACATTGTTGTGTAGCAGTAGGAGCCCAACGGGGTGATGAATGCGATCTTCTCCTAGTCTTCTTCCTTGATGGCGATTTGATGGCATCCAGAGTAGAAGTTGAGAAAGCGGAGCAGGTCACAGCCCGCCGTGGAGTCAATGACTTGATCGATTCGCGGCAACCCGAAGGGATCCTTTGGGCATTGTTTGTTGAGATCGGTGTAGTTGACACACATCCTCCATTCATTCGTGTTCTTTTTGCGGACGAGAACGGGGTTTGCAAGCCACTCGGGATGGAAGACTTCTCTGATGAAGCCGGCCGTGAGTAGTTTGGTCTGTTCCTTCTTGATGGCGTCCCGTTGGCCGACGGCAAAATGGCGAAGGTGTTGTCATTTGGGGGTAGCTTTCGGGTTGAAGGACCGATTAGGCGACCAGAGAGGGGGGGAGTGAATGGGAGCCGATAAAAATTCTTCTCTGAAGAGAGAACTCGGCCTATACTCCAAATTCACAACCAAGGATTTCCACACGAGTTTGCCAGGGTCACGTAGTCACTACGGACCTACCAACCCTAGAAACAAACCCCAAACGATCTCGAAGTGGAAGCACGAATCAAGAAGCAAAGGACTTACAATCCTGCGCAGTGTGGGGCGGACGGTCCACGAGCCCGGGGCGGACAGTCTGCTACCCACGGGCGGATAGTCCATTAATCACAACAAAACGACCAGTTGTGCACTCCAACACGCGGACGGTCCGTACCTTGTCCACGGACGGTCCACGAGCAACTGGTGCCCTATGGACGGTCCGTGACGTCCAGGCGGACGGTCTGCCAAACTCCAAGCAGCCAAAAACAGTTGGCCAAACGGATCGAAACGAAGACTCTCAAGAACACGCGACGAACATGAAGAACCCTAGGCCAACTGGCTTCACGCGGACTGTCCGCGCCTACCAGGCGGATTGCCTGCCAGGTGCGAACAGGCGCGGGAACAGCAGCTCGAGAGCAAACCCACGAGCACCCTACCACCTATCCTTCCATGGATCTCCCAAACGGCTTAAGCTTGAAGGACTGATACGGCGAACCAGAGAGGAGGGGAGTGAATGGGAGACAATAAAAGTTCTTCTCGAAGGAGATGGAAACTCCAACAAGATGAACACGGCTTCCAACACACGTCTCTGACTCACTACCCAAATTGGCCAAGCCCACGTAGCCACTGGAGTGGCACTGGACCTAGAAACCACCTTCCAACCTCACAAATCCGAGAACGCAGCGGAACACCAACCTCGAGTCCATTGACCAACACCGGTCAGACCGGTCCCTACTGGTGAGACTGGACGACTTTAACAGAAAGGCTTCACACCAGTCAGGCCGGTGAAACACATCAGTCACACCGGTCTTAGCCAGAAAGTCCCCAAATCACCAAACAGGCCTACCGACCTCAAAACTGACCCAAACTCGAAACTGCTGCAACACAGGACAACAGCGAACACACCCAGACGTTCACCCGAGCAAAAACCCAACAGGGGTTTCAGTAGTTAGACCGGTGAGAGGAACCGGTCAGACCAGTGTGACCTGAGCTCCTCGGGATGAATAGCACCCGCGGGTCAACACCTCCAAATCCAAGCCTTGATCTCTCGAATCGCTCCACAGGCTTGAACAAGACTTTGGGGACAATAGGAACACCTCATGAGGAGTCCATAGCCAAGTTTGATCCCACCAACACTTGTCCAAACAAGGGGAATCGAAGAGATCCCGCTGTAACATCCCTGATGTTTATTTTGCTTATGACATCACCTAGCTTTAGTGATCAAGATTAAGTAGCCTCTAATCATGTTTAACATGGTGGGTCACACTTTTGCACAAAGAACCTTGGTCAACACCCTAAACTATTGTCAAAGTCCAAGTGCTCCTTGAGGCTGGATTAGTTTTCCTGCACGTTCTCAAAATTTTACTATAGAACTTCAAAATCGACCAACAACAAAGTTTCTCGGTTTTTCCGGGAACACATTTCATTCCATTGTTGGCATTTCAAAATCGGAGGTTTGAATCCTCAAAAACCCAGTCAAAGTTCTGCTGAACAGTTTGACCAAGCCATGCAAATCTGTAACTTTGAGGATGTTTATCTCCAAATCCATTGAAAATTTGACCGGTCGACCTTTACGAAAGTTGGAGAGGGTTAACTGGTCTACAACTTTCGTATTTGGCGAATTTGAACTTTATTTCAAAGTTTTTGAGTTTGAGACGGTCAAAGTAGGGTACATAGAAATACATGTGGGCTGGGACGCCAGAGCGCGCCCGCGCTCGCGACGTCGCTCGTCGGCGCGCGCGCGCGCGGCGGGCGGGCCCACACCCGCCCGCCGTCCGTGCGCCGTCACGGCGAGGACCACGGGTCGGCCATCATGGCCGGGCCCACGACCTCGCGACCGCACGCCCGCGCGATCGCCCACGCGCGCGCGCCGTCGGCCGGGCCGCGCCGGTGCGCGCCGTCGCCGCGGCCACGCGCCGTGCCCCACGCGCCCGGGCCCGGCCGGCCACGCCACCCGGCCTCGCATGCATGCCATTAGGCTCCCCCGACGCCCCACGCAACCCCCCTCCCTCACATTGCTCGGGCGCCGCACCGCACCGTTCCTCCCACGCCCGCCGCGCCGCCGCGTCGAGCTCGCCGGTGCGCCCCACCATCCACCGCCTCTCGCTCGAGCCCAAGCTCCACCTTAGCATCCACCCGCACCCCTTGGACCCTCCCGTGCACACGCATTGGTCGGCCGACCTGCCAGCTCGCCGGCATTGCGGCCGCCGCGGCCGTCCGCCACGTCCCTCGCCGCCGACCATCGCTGGAGTCGATTCCCGCTAAGCCAACCCCGCCAATCGACTGAGGGTACGTCCAAACCCCACCCTAGCCGCTTACTCGCCGGAGTTCGGCCGTCCCTCGCCGTCGGCCGCCTTCGCGCCGCCACCAGGGACCTTTTTGTGAAGATTGGAATCTTCCCAGGGGCCTGCGTATAAGAACCAAGGGCCTAACTGTAAAAAGAATCTTAAACCCTAGATTCAAAAACCTGAATCTTGTAAATTACATAGTAAATGGTAGAAAAATCGTAAAAATGCAAACTCAACTATTCTGGAATCCTTGTGAAGATACCTAACTTTTCTAGAAATGCAGTTTTCAAATTTCATAGTAGTTTGTAAATGATCTTGAATTGATCAGTTTGAGTAAATTTGAAATAACTTGAAATGTATAAATGATCTGCATGTGAATTTTGGATACGTTGTCTTTAATAGCATTCCTGGCCTTGTGTAGAAAAATGGCACTGAAATCATGTGAGAAACTCCAGTTATGAATTTATATTGATTTCAGCATGCTCTCAAATTGTGAATTGTTTTGATTTATCTGTTAATCAAATGCCTTCCAACTTTCTCCTGTAGTTATGCAATGCTTAGTAGTATGTTTAATAAATCAGAGATGAATTTTGGACTTGTGTAAAATGCCCTGCTAATTTATGGTGGCTATTTTGAGTTAAATTCAAATCCATATTTCTACTGCAGCTATGGATGTGATTTTTGGTGTGTGAGCTAAATATGTCCTTATCATGATGTGTGCCAAGTTATAGCCTCAGATTCTATGTATATTATGTTTTATGAATTATTCATGCTCCTAGTGGCCTACACTTGTTATATTTATCATAATTGTTTTGTAGTGTTGTTTTGCCTAATTTTTGGTCAGAAATTATGTCTTGCCGTTATGTGCATGCTGGTGAAAGTTTGTGATCAGTTTGGGTATATTTTTGTTAGAATTAATTTCCTGAGTGATCAAGCCTAACATGGGCCAAATAAAGGCAAATCAAACTTGTCTCCGAGCGCAGTTTAAATTCAAAGCTTGAAATTTATGAAACCATCTCTGGACTGCCCCAAAACAGATTAATGAAGTTCACTTAACTAATGAACATATATGTGTACACAGTCACCGTTGCGTAAGAATGAAGTTCTTAAGTTTGTATACTTGAATCATAATGCACCTGCATGTCGTATAGAACTTCCTGACGGGAACTACGAGCTGGTGCCTGAGTCTGAAGGAGAACCAGCTGGGGGAGAAGTGAACGTGGTGGAAGGGCAGCAAGACCCGAACCAAAGTTCGGAGTGTCTCGCTTCTGACTTTGCCAGTGAAGGCAAGCCCCGGAGCATAACCTACTTTTCTTAAACTCCTGCAACTTTCTTTTATCCAATGCTTGTGCATTTACGTTCAGGAGTTGTCTTGAAACCTTAGATGCGTGATCCTAGGTTCCTATGTTTACCTACTAGCATGTTAGGTCGCTAGTTACCATGCTTAGGACCACGGTAGAAGTCGAGTGATGATCGTCACTCGCGAGCTATAGGTCTCTTATGTTGGAATCATAAGATTGTTGAACTTATCTGCTCATGTGGTAAGAGCATGGGACTGACTCCGATCAGTAAATGTCAGTGGTTAAGCTTTTGAACGTACTAAGCATTTGTCGGGAATGGGACCGGTAAGGCTAGTACTTTCCTGATCCAGCAAGGGAACTCTCTACCACTACACCCGGGAGAGATCCCAAGATACTAGGCAGTGGTGCATAGGTGGATCTGGATGGTCAGATACCGTGACCGGATAACCTCGTACCAGGGATTGTGGACTTGATCCCGAACTGAGGATGGTTGGGAACTGCCTGGTTGGTGTATACCCCACCCCATTGGTTTTGTTTGGCATTCTTGGGGTATGCATTCTCCCGTATGTTTAGGTCCACCTTGCAAGGTTACTAATCGATCGATCGTCGGCCTCTCACCGTTATCTGAGACTTCTTAACCATCCACTCTATGTCCCTTAATGATGGAATTGAGAAGGAATTTGTATACTTGTTTAATTTGTATTGAACAACTCTTGCTTGAATTAGTTGGCTAACCTAGTAATGGTTAAAAGAATAGAATGTGAGCTAAAATTTGAAAGTAAGGACATATTCTTGTTACTTTTCAGCAAAACAAACCACTAGCCATAAAGCCTTGCATGTCTAGAAGGTTGGTGATTTTCCAATCACCCAACGGTTAAGTCTTGTTGAGTATTAGTATACTCAGCCTTGCTTTTGTTACTGATTTTCAGGTGATGATTTGTGTGATGATGGCTTTCCGTGGCCTGGTTCTCTCCCACCCGGTTGGGAATACGAGTGGGAGGATGACAGTGCTTAGTAGCATCACTGGTGGCCTCGTGTGATGTTACTTATGTCGTTTAGTACTTTATTTCCAATGTGTTTCGAACTCTGAACTATTTACTTTTATGCAAAAGAGTTGGGTTGTAATAATGAACCTTTGAAGGATGTTATGTAATAACTTGTGACTCGTTTACCTCTGGACTCGCCTTCGTGTGAGTTTGTTGTACAAATGTCGATCCTGTGATGTAAGTGATTTACCGGGTCCGACCCGGCAGAGATGACAAGTTACTTCTATATTATTGCTTAATGACCCAAATGAATGGTTTAGGCGATAATATGGAAGTAATTTGAGTGGTTCTGTCACAGTTGGCATCAGAGCTTCACTTGTACACCAGAGGTCTTAATACACCCTTAACAACATGTTTTTGAATAAAACTTGCAAGAGTAAGGTGTGTTTCCGAAGTACGTTAGGTACGCTAAGGATGGTTTAATCCGAGAGGCCCTAGAGGTTTTTGGGTTTTTCTGGTGGCTAGTTAACTATGGTTTATCTAGACTAACTTCCAGCACATTACTTTCAGTCAAGATTTACCTTCTTGTGCAACCAAACTAGATGAGCCACGTGTTTTATACGTGTGTTGTTCCGCATCACGGGAATTGCGAGGGTTGATGGAGTGATCCATTCCACGGATCCCATCTTCGCGTCTGTTTATGAGTTGTGTGTCGCCACGTGTTTCATACGTGTGCATTCCGCATGTCGCTCATGCGAGGCAAGGATACACTCCATTCAAACGGAGGGTGTCCGAGGTTGGACGCTGTCCATGCAGCGGCTTGATGCATGGATACCATTTCAATAGTGAACGGTAATGTGTGTGGACGCTTTCATGAGTGCTGGCATGAAAGGTTCAGGATGTTCTGTGATTTTCTGCAGGTACGCTAACTGCGAATCGTTAGATCCGATAACTCCTTGGTTTAGCTCTCGACTAGCTATTATAGGGAGAGATTATATGGCGTGCCACCGGCACTAACTTCGTGTTGACAAGAAATTGTCTGTGAGGATGCATAGGTGTGATTGCATCATGTTAAAAATCATAAGTGAACAACAACTTTAAGTTTTAAAACTTGAAGTCAAGACTTAATCAAAAATCTATCAAAAGGCATATAAGGTCCATCTAGCTATCATGTGAACAAGCTGCTGGTTTGGAATTATTTTCCCGATCAGCATACCAAGTTTTTCTTCAGAAATCATCTAAGAAAAAGGTTCCAAATCTCCCCAAAGAGTTCACAGTAAAAATTTCATAAAAATTAGTTTAACCAAACTCAAGTTTGGATCTCTTCCTAAGGTTTAATCTAGCTGTCTCTTTTTGGCAGAAGTTCAGTTAAAAACAATTTTCGCCCCCCCCCCAAAATCTAGTTTCCAGCAAAAGTGCTAGATACAAAAGTTGCTCTAAATCTTGTTGTGGATCTGCTGTGAAAAATTCAAGAAGTTTGGGTAAAGGGAATTGAAGTTATGCTCTGTTTAGTGCAATGCTGTTGGCTGAAATTTCTGGGTGACAGCAA
Source organism: Cenchrus americanus (assembly GCA_947561735.1). Lineage (NCBI taxonomy): Eukaryota > Viridiplantae > Streptophyta > Magnoliopsida > Poales > Poaceae > Cenchrus > Cenchrus americanus. The sequence goes on along the minus strand of OX387244.1, from coordinate 147,234,660 downwards.
CCTGAACTTGTAGCTTTTTGGCCATTCTCCTTTTGTTTTTAGATCAACTTTTGAATACAAAACTTGTGTCTTAGTGTATCAGTAAGAATCTGGTCAAATTTTGGAATTTTTGGCTCAATAGTTTTTGAGTTACATGCATTTTTGTGCACTGTACAGAATGTGTCATTTCTCAACTCACGCTAACCAGTGGGAGTTCTGTGATGCAGATGGCTGGACGTCTTTTCTAGGAGGTTCGTCCGGACGGTTCAGTCCGTACTGACGGGCTGCACCTTGAGGGTTTTGCCCGCATCTTGTGGGACGCCCTTCGCTCGTCTGGGTACCCGATGCCTCCGACGTACAAGGCGATGGAGACCGTGCAGCTGGGAGTGCCCTGCTGCCGTGTTCAGGTGTCCGTGCCGCTCTACCCTGACCACCCGGAGTGGGCCGACCTGAGCACGGACGTGGTGAGCGTCCAGTTGCTGGAGACGCTGGAGGTGGCTGCTTTGGGAGTGCTTAACTCATTCTGCGCCCAGCACCCGGACGAGGTGTCCACCTCACTGGTGGGACTGCTACCGGCAGTGGACCCCGAGGACCCCGCGTGGAGGCACCGTATGGGCCACATGGCCGACCTTCTGGCCGACAAGCGCCCACTTGACGCGCTGTAGGAGATGGTTCGGCGCGAGGGTGCGTTGTACCGTCTGCAGGCCCTTCGCAGTGCTGCTTCCACCGCGGTGACCGCTTCTGCTCTCGACTCCGTCGGAGAGCTGGGAGTGCGCACCCACCACCTGCGCCCTCTCTCGTTCAGCTACATGGGCCTTGAGCGGGACCTCGCCGAGGCACGACTGCGGGTTGGACAGCTGCAGGCCCGTGAGGCCAACTGGGTGGCACGTGACGCTCAGTGGGTCAACATCCTCACTGACCGTCTCCACGCCATCGTGGGAGTGCAGGAGCAGAGGGAGCAGCAGAGAGAGGAGATGGAGCAGTAGAGAGAGCAGATGGAGCAGCTGAAGGACGAGAGGTTAGTTCACCTCCAGGCACTGATAGATATGGACGGGCAGCTTGAGGCCATGGACCAGGACCTGGAGGCGGCCAACGAGTTGATCCAGGTGTTGCAGCAGCCGGTTCTCCCGCCAGCCCCTGGAGCTATGGAGGGTGACCAAGACGACGCTCAGTCCATGGTGGATGACACCGAGGCTCTGCCACTGGACCCGATGGTCGAGTGTTCGCCTGCTGCTAGTGCCGCCTCGGGCGGCGATGATACTTACTAGATGTTGATAGACTAGTGTCCATACTCATATGGGTGGCCCGATTTTGGTCCGTGAATGGGATAGGCCGACGTAGGATGAGTATTCTTTTGGGTGGCCTGATGCTACCATTGACCCCTATGTAACATAGGGTGAAGACTTGTTGAAAGTTTGGCTAATGTGTTGTAATTAAGTCTGCTAGTTGAATGTTGCGGTCTGGATGCAGCGGTATGTAATGGGCAGTTTGAACCTCTTTATGGTCGGAACTGGGTTGTGGAATGAATACCAAAGTGGTTGGAAATTTCTTTGTGTGCATGCTCGTAAAATTTCAACCTCATTGCATCTACGGTTTGGGAAATATGAATTTTTCTGTAACTGGCTGCAGTCTGAAAATTCAGGCTGGACAGACCGATGGGATTTTAATTTTTCGGGTATGTTAACGTCAAAATTCAGGGATCGGTTGAATACCAAAGTTGTAGTGAATGAAATTTTGCTACTACTGACCAAAATTTGGCATCGTTCGATAACTGAGCAGCAAGATATGAATTTTGTACGGCAAAGTACTTGGCTGTCTTGTTTCTGAAATTTGTGCATGGAGGGAACGCTTTACACATGTTCTTCTTGTTTATGCTTATATTGGCAAGATTATGGATATGTGGATAACCTCCATTACCAAATTTTTCAGATGGTGGGAGCAACACGCGGAAATCCCCATGGGTTTGGTGATGCTAGTGGTAGCAATCTGTCACCACCACCTCCCCCACCGAACATGACGCCTATGGAGACCTTCCTGCTTGCTCAAGCTGATATGATGCGCCAGATACTTCAAATTCAACAGTAGATGAGTCAGCGGCGCAATGACCAGTTAGAAGAAGATCCTTGAGTGGCAACGTATGCTCAGTTCTCTGCGCTGAAACCACCGCTTTTTCACAAAGCGGAGGAACCCTTGGAGGCTGATGATTGCCTGCGTGCTATTGAAGCTAGTTGGATGTTCTCACCTTGCCCTGCTCCGAGGAGCGAAATGTTAAGTTTGCAGCAATGTATCTCCGTGGTCCGGCACTGCTTTGGTGGGATCATTTCAAGATGATGCAGCACAATGGCCATGAGATCACGTGGGCTGAATTCAAAACTGCATTCAAGAATCACCACATTCCTAAGGTGATGGTGGAGAGAATGCTGAATGAGCTATTGAACTTGAGGCAGGGTTCTAACTCAGTATATTAGTATGCACAGAAGTTCAACAACCTTTGTCAGTATGGTGACTACTATGTTGATACGGATGCAAGAAAATGGATCGCTTTCGCAGGGGCCTTGATCCTGAGCTATATGAAAAGCTGAACCCCATCAAAACAAACAGCTATCACGAGATAGTGGACTTGGCCATATCCCAGGAGGATGCAATGCAGAAGGTGCAGAATGCAAAGAAAAGAAAGGCTGCGTTCAACTCTAACAACGCGCCTAAGCGCAAATTCCGCGTAGTTCAGAAGGCACCGCAGAATTTTCAGCGGAACCGATGTTCTGGGCGATGGGTGGTGAAACCTCCCCAAAATCAGCAGCAAGGAAATTTCCGTTCCCCAAATTTTCAGCAGTAGAATGCTAGGCCCAATGCACCCCCACCGGCCCGCACCAACAATGAAGGGCGCTTCTACAATTGTGGGAAACCTGGGCATTTCATGAATGTCTGTCCTCAACCCAGGCAGCAGAATCAGGGACGGGGACAGCCTCAGAACAACAAGGAGAAAGGGAAGAAGCAGACCGTGCAAGTCAAGCAGGGTCGTCTTAACTTCACCATTATGGTGGGAATTCCTGAGGGAGCAGCAGTTATGACGAGTACCTTCTCTATCCATGGCAAACCTGCTAAGATTTTGTTTGATTCCAATGCTACACATAGCTTTATGAACCAAAGTACACAAGTCAACTTGGGTCTAAGTGTGCTTCGAGTTAAGAGTGAATTTAAGATCGCAACTCCTGGAGGGAATATATCCTCCAGCACCCTAGTCAAGAGTGTCCCGTTGCAGCTAGGTAGCAAGATCTTCCAGACCAATCTCTTAACCTTGGGTTAGATGGAATAGATGTCATTTTGGGATTGGATTGGATGACACATCACAAAGTACTTTTGGATATTGCTGAACGAAGAATAGAAATCACTTCACCTGTTGTAGGTGTATCGACTCTTTACTTACCTTCGAGGTGATCTAGGGACCCCAGTGCCTATGTCTCGATAGCCACAAGCTTAGAGGAGATCCCAGTGGTCTGTGACTACCCGGACGTCTTTCCTGATGATTTGCCGGGCATGCCACCGGATCGGGACATTTAGTTCGTGATTGAACTACAACTTGGTACGGCACTTATTACGAAAAGAGCTTACCGTATGCCGCCCAAAGAGCTGGCAGAGCTGAAGACCCAACTTCAGGAGTTGTTGGACAAGGGTTTCATCCGCCCGAGTTCTTCTCCTTGGGGATGCTTCCTCTCTTTGTCAAGAAGAAAGACGGTACTTTGAGGCTATGCGTAGACTACCGCCCTCTCAATGTGGTCACCATCAACAATAAATACCCCCTGCCCCGCATTGATGTGCTGTTTGATCAACTGGCTGGAGCCAAGGTCTTTTCCAAAATTGATCTTAGGTCGGGTTATCATCAGATAAAAATTCGGCCATGTGACATTCCTAAGACTACCTTCTCCACACGTTATGGACTGTATGAATATCTGGTTATGTCATTCGGTCTCACTAATGCACCTGCCTACTTCATGTATCTCATGAATTCAGTGTTCATGACTGAACTGGATAAATTCGTGGTGGTTTTCATCGATGACATCTTGGTCTATTCCAAGAACGAAGAGGAGCATGCAGAACATCTTCGCATTGTTCTTCAATGTTTGAGAGATCATAAACTTTATGCCGAATTTTCCAAATGCGAATTCTGGTTGGATAGTGTCAAGTTCTTAGGGCACACCATATCTAATGAAGGTATATTCGTGGATCCAAGTAAAGTGCAAGAAGTGATGGAATGGAGACCGCCAAAGTCCGTCCATCAAACTAGAAGTTTTCTTGGATTTGCTGGGTATTACCGTCGCTTTGTCCCGGATTTTTCTAGAATTGCCAAACCTATGACTGAATTATTGAAGAAAGGAGTCAAATTCGTGTGGGACGAGAAATGTGAGAATGCTTTCCAAACTCTGAAACAGTACCTAACTTCCGCCCCAGTGTTAGCTCAACCTGATAACTCCAAGCCATATGAAGTTTATTGTGATGCCTCAGGCACTGGTCTGGGTTGTGTCGTCCTTATGCAAGAAAACCGAGTAATTGCCTATGCTTCCCGAGCACTCCGCCCTCACGAGAAGAATTACCCGACTCACGATCTTGAGCTAGCAGCGGTCGTTCATGCCTTGAAAATTTGGAGGCATTATTTAATGGGAACCCGTTGCAATATCTACACCGATCACAAAAGTCTCAAGTACATCTTTACCCAAGCTGATTTAAATATGCATCAAAGAAGGTGGTTGGAACTTATTAAGGATTACGATCTTGAAGTGCACTACCACCCCGGCAAAGCAAATGTAGTTGCTGATGCTCTCAGTCGTAAGAGTCACTGCTACTGCTTGTCCACAGAATCTTATAGAGATACCTTGTGCAGCGAGCTAAGTAAATTACACCTAGAAATTGTTCCTCAAGGCATGTTGAATACCATCTCGGTAGCATCTGTCTTGTGGGATAAGTTAGTAATGTCTCAAGCCAGGGACGAGGGAATCAAGACAATCAAACAAAGGTTGTCTCAACATGATCCGAAATACACGTGTTTCCGACAAGACCCCAATGGTACCATTTGGTTCGGGCAGCGTCTTGTTGTCCCGGAAGATCCTACCCTCTGGAAGGAAATTTTGGATGAGGCTCATCTCTCCAAATTCTCGATCCACCCAGAGAGTAGTAAAATGTACCAAGATTTGAAAGGGAACTTCTGGTGGTCCAATATGAAGGTCGACATAGCAAAGTATGTTTCTGAGTGCGACACATGTTCCAGAATCAAGGCAAGCTATTTAAAAACAGCGGGTACTCTCCAACCCTTGCCCATACCCTCTTGGAAGTGGGACGATATCAGCATGGATTTTATTGTGGGATTGCCACTCACGTCCAGAAATCATGATTCTATCTAGGTCGTGGTGGATAGGTTAACCAAAACTGCACACTTCATCGCAGTTAACAGCACTTACTCAGCCAAGGACTATGCAGAGATATATCTTGACCGCGTAGTGCGACTACACGGAATCCCTAAGACCATCATTTCTGATCGAGGTCCTCAATTTATATCTCGTTTTTGGGAACAGTTACACGAAAGCTTGGGAACAAAGCTAATCCATAGCTCCGCCTATCATCCTCAGACGGATGGACAAACGGAAAGAGTCAGCCAAATTGTAGAAGAAATGCTTCGGGCATGTATCATTCACTTCGACAAGAGTTGGGACAAATGCTTGGCCCTGGCAGAATTTTCATACAATAACAGCTATCAGGCTAGCTTGAAGATGGCACCTTTTGAGGCTTTTTACGGGCGAAGATGCCGCACCCCTTTGAACTGGTCACAAGTAGGAGAGCGAAAGTTCTTTGGACCAAACTTAGTTAAAGAAGCCGAGGAGAGGGTCGAAGTGATAAAAGAAAACTTAAAAGCCGCGCAGATGAGGCAAAAGAGTTACCATGACAAGGGGAAGACTGTAAGGGAATACCAAGTTGGTGAAAAGGTGTATTTGAGAGTTTCACCAACAAAAGGAGTACAAAGATTTGGAGTCAAGGGGAAGTTAGCTCCAAGATACATTGGCCCTTATGAAATTACTGAAGTTTGTTGACTCGTTGCTTATCGCATTCGCCTACCCGAGCGATTTGCTGCTATCCACAACGTGTTCCACGTGTCTCAATTGAGAAAGTGTGCCCATGAACCTGAAATGAGGGTTATCAATGAAGCCAACACATGGATACAACCAGATCTTTCACTAGTAGAACATCTGATGCGGATTCTTGACACAAAGGAGAGGAAGACGAGGAGGAAATCGGTGACCATGTAGAAAGTCTTATGGAGTCATCATACAGAAGAGGAAGCCACATGGGAAACTGAACACTATCTTAACACTCACTATCCAGGGTTTCTGCAAGTCCAGAACCGTAAGTGACCTATCCCGAACCTTTGTTTTTAAATTCCGATCTCGGGACGAGATCCTTCTTAAGGGGGGTAGGCTGTAACATCCCTCATGTTTATTTTTCTTATGAAATCACCTAGCTTTAGTGATCAAGATTAAGTAGCCTCTAATCATGTTTAACATGGTGGGTCACACTTTTGCACAAAGAACCTTGGTCAACACCCTAAACTGTTGTCAAAGCCCAAGTGCTCCTTGAGGCTGGATTAGTTTTCCTGCGCGTTCTCAAAATTTTACTATAGAACATCAAAATCGACCAACATCAAAGTTTCTCAGTTTTTCCGGGAACACATTTCATTCCATTGTTGGCATTTCAAATTCGGAGGTTTGAATCCTCAAAAACCCAGTCAAAGTTCTGCTGAACAGTTTGACCAAGCCATGCAAATCTGTAACTCTGAGGATGTTTATCTCCAAATCCATTCAAAATTTGACCGGTCGACCTTTACGAAAGTTGGAGAGGGTTAACTGGTCTACAACTTTCGTAATTGGCGAATTTGAACTTTAGTTCAAAGTTTTTGAGTTTGAGACGGTCAAAGTAGGGTACATCGAAATACATGTGGGCTGGGACGCCGGAGCGCGCCCGCGCGCGCGACGTCGCCCGTCGGCGCCGCGCCGGCGCAGCACGCCGGCCCACACCCGCCCGCCGTCCGTACGCCGTCACGGAGAGGACCACGTGTCGGCCATCGTGGCCGGGTCCACGGCCTCGTGCCCGCAAGCCCGCGCGATCGCCCGCTCGCGCGCGCCGTCGCCGCGGCCATGCGCGTGCTCCACGCGCCCGTGCCCGGCCGGCCGCGCCACCCGGCCTCGCATGCATGTCATTAGGCTCCCCCGACGCCCCACGCAACTCCCCCTCCCTCTCATTGCTCGGGCGCCGCACCGCGCCGCTCCTCCACGCCCCCGCCGTCCGCCGCCGCGTCGAGCTCGCCGGTGCGCCCCACCATCCACCGCCTCTGCTCGAGCCCAAGCTCCACCCTAGCATCCACCTGCACCCGTTGGACCCTCCCGTGCACACGCATTGGTTGGCCGACCTGCCAGCTCGCCGGCATTATGGACGCCACGGTCATCCGCCGCCTCCCTCGCCGCTGACCATCGCCGGAGCCGATTCCCGCTAAGCCAATCCCGCCAATCAACTGAGGGTGAGTCCAAACCCCACACTAGCCGCTTACTCGCCGGAGTCCGGCCGTCCCTCGCCGCCACCGGGGACCTTTCTGTGAAGATTGGAATCTTCCCAGGGACCTGCGTATAAGAACCAAGGGCATAACTGTAGAAAGAATCTTAAACCCTAGATTCAAAAACCTAAATCTTGTAAATTACATATTAAATGGTAGAAAAATCATAAAAATGCAAACTCAACTGTTCTGGAATCCTTGTGAAGAAACCTAACTTTTTTAGAAAGGCAGTTTTCAAATTTCGGAGTAGTTTTTAAATGATCTTGAATTGATCAGTTTGAGTAAATTTGAAATAACTTCAAATGTATAAATGATCTGCATGCGAATTTTGGATACATTGTCTTTAATAGCATTCCCGGCCTTGTGTAGAAAAATGGCACTGAAATCATGTGTGAAGCTCGAGTTATGAATTTATATTGATTTCTGTCTGTTCTCCATTTGTGAATTGTTTAGATATATCTGTTAATCAAATGCCTTCCAACTTTCTCCTGTAGCTCTGCAATGCTTAGTAGCATGTTTCATAAATCAGAGATGAAATTTGGACTTGTCTAAAATGCACTGCTAATTTATGGTGGTTATTTTGAGTTAAATTCAAATCCATATTTCTACTGCAGCTATGGATGTGATTTTTGGTGTGTGAGCTAAATATGCCCTTATCATGCTGTGTGCCAAGTTATAGCCTCAGATTCAATGTATATTGTGTTTTATGATTTATTCATGCTCCTAGTGGCCTACACTTGTTATATTTATCATAATTGTTTTGTAGTGTTGTTTTGCCTAATTTTTGGTCAAAAATTATGTTTTGTTGTTATATGCATGCTGGTGAAAGTTTGTGATCAGTTTGGGTATATTTTTGTCAGAATTAATTTCCTGAGTGATCAAGCTTAACATGGGCCAAATAAAGGGAAATCAAACTTGTCTCCGTGTGCAGTTTAAATTCAAAGCTTGAAATTTATGAAGCCATCTCGGGACAGCCCCAAAACACTTTAATGAAGTTCACTTAACTAATGAACATATATGTGTACACAGTCACCGTTGAGTAAGAATAAAGTTTCACACCCATCCACTTGTCCTAGTGAAGAACAATTTAATTAGGAACTTGTTAAGGTGAATATGACCAACAAAAACACCTATGTTTATCTCTGAATTCAGAACTGAATTTAACTTCTTAAGTTTGTATACTTGAATCATAATGCACTTGCATGTCGTATAGAACTTCCTGACGGGAACTACGAGCTGGTGCCTGAGTGTGAAGGAGAACCAGCTGGGGGAGAAGTGAACGTGGTGGAAGGGCAGCAAGACCCGAACCAAAGTTCGGAGGGTCTCGCTTCTGACTTTGCCAGTGAAGGCAAGCCCCGGAGCATAACCTACTTTTGTTAAACTCCTGCAACTTTCTTTTATGCAATGCTTGTGCTTTTACGTTCAGGAGTTGACTTGAAACCTTAGATGCATGATCATAGGTTCCTATGTTTACCTACTAGCATGTTAGGTCGCTAGTTGCCATGCTTAGGACCACGGTAGAAGTCGAGTGATGATCGTCACTCGCGAGATATAGGTCTCTTATGTTGGAATCATAAGATTGTTGAACTTATCTGCTCATGTGGTAAGAGCACGGGACTGACTCCGGTCAGTAGATGTCAGTGGTTAAGCTTTTGAACGTACTAAGCATTTGTCGGGAATGGGACCGGTAAGCCTAGTACTCTCCTGATCCAGCAAGGGAACTCTCTACCACTACAGCCGGGAGAGATCCCCAGATACTAGGCAGTGGTGCATAGGTCAAATACCGTGACCGGATAACCTCGTACTAGGGACTGTGGACTTGATCCCGAACTGAGGATGGTTGGGAACCGCCTGGTTGGTGTATACCCCACCCCTTTGGTTTTGTTTGGCATTCTTGGGGTATGCATTCTCCCGTATGTTTAGATCCAACTTGCAAGGTTACTAATCGATCGATCGTCGGCCTCTCACCGTTATCTGAGACTGCTTAACCATCCACTCTATGTCCCTTAATGATGGAATTGAGAAGGAATTTGTATACTTGTTTAATTTGTATTGAACAACTCTTGCTTGAATTAGTTGGCTAACCTAGTAATGGTTAAAAGAATAGAATGTGAGCTAAAATTTGAAAGTAAGGACATATTCTTGTTACTTTTCAGCAAAACAAACCACTAGCCATAAAGCCTTGCATGTCTAGAAGGTTGGTGATTTTCCAATCACCCGACGGTTAAGTCCTGCTGAGTATTAGTATACTCAGCCTTGCTTTTGTTGCTAATTTTCAGGTGATGATCTGTGTGATGATGGCTTTCCGTGTCCTGGTTCTCTCCCACCCAGTTGGGAATACGAGTGGGAGGATGACAGTGCTTAGTAGCATCACTGGTGGCCTCGTGTGATGTTACTTATGTCGTTTAGTACTTTATTTCCGTTGTGTTTCGAACTCTGAACTAATTACTTTTATGCAAAAGACTTGGGTTGTAATAATGAACCTTTGAAGGATGTTATGTAATAACTTGTGACTCGTTTACCTCTGAACTCGCCTTCGTGTGAGTTTGTTGTACAAATGTCGATCCTGTGATGTAAGTGATTTACCGGGTCCGACCCGGCAGAGATGACAGGTTACTTCTATATTATTGCTTAATGACCCAGAGGAATGGTTTAGACGACATTATGGAAGTAATTTGAGCGGTTCTGTCACACCCGCCACTAACCCTAGAACACCGAAAACCCCAAAATCGAGCCCCTTAACTCACGGATTTGGGAGGGGAATCATAGCCCAAAGAACCATGAAGGGTTCCCACAAATTTCCCCCATCAAATCCCCAGGAGCTAGGTCCCGAAAACACCCCAAGAAAACCACCAAGAGAGGGCTCCGAAAATCACCACCAAGAACAACTGGGAACAACACAACAAGGCCTTGAGGAACCACGCCGAATCATCTATACAAGCCACAAAGGATCATAAAAGCTCTAGCTTGCCACCCGATCATCCAACCCTCTCACAAGATCTCACCATGAAGCTCTCAAGCTAGTCCTATTGGAAATCCTAAGAAAAACGGAAGGGAAAAATAGGAAATCAAATGAACTAGGGTTCCAAGAGATTGGCTGCCATCCTCTCACCTCATGGGTTATATGGAGGCAACCGAAAGTCTAAAATACCCTTACTTAATAACTAGGGATACATGCCCCTCAAGGGAGGTTTTGGAAGTCTTTGTCATCGCTCCATCAGACAGATGCCCGGCGACCGCAACCTGCTTAGCCTCGACACAAGCCTTGCGTTCCCGACACGTGTCCTCCGCTTCGAAGATTCCGGACTGCGTTGTCGCACACCGGTCAAACCGATGCTCCTCACCGGTCAGCCGGTACCCACCGGTCAGACTGGTCAGACCCACCGGTCAGACAGGTCTGGCACTGCTGTAGCACCGTCTTCGGTTCTTCGGTCTTGGCATTGTGGATCAACCAGGGAACCCAGTGGTTTTATGGTGAACAACCGGAAACCCCGCGAACTCGGTGTAGCCTCCGCCAATCACTACTCATGACTCAGCTCCCACGTAGTCCCGGCTCGACCTTGGTTTTCATGCTCAACCAAGAAACCATCCATGACTTCATCTTGCTATTCATGCCACCATGCGGCCCTCACTTGACTCCGCTGGCCACCGGGTCCCTCGAACGAAGCCTACTTGTCTTCTCCACACCTGGAGGCCTCACCGGCGACGACCTTTCGAGCTTGTTCTTCACCTGCACCAACACTAGTCAAGTCGCAACCTGCACCTGCAATGCTTAGCCAAGAATCAGTCCACACAACGTTGTCAATCACTCATCACACAAGGAAGCGACCATCCACGAGTCCTCGAACCACACATGGTCCTCAACCTCCCCCTTGATGAGTGCATTGACAACACCCACAAAAAGTGACAAGAGAGAAAAGAAAAAGAAATAAAACGAACAAAAAGAAACTCCAACAAGCGATCGAAAGCCAAACAAAGGCAAAGAGCAAGATTACTTGAAGAAGACAAGTCTCAGACCCCTTAGGCAAGGGCAACGGCTCGACACATCCGTGACAAAACAAAGCTCAAGCAAAGAGCGCAAACCACCAAACCAAAGCTCGAAAAACCACAAAGAGCTCCCCCTGCACACATGCAAGCTCCCCATGAACCAATGCAACTCCCCCTGGATGAATGCATGCAAAACACCACTTGAAAACAAAGCAGCTGCATCAACTCAGCTCTCACCAGTCAGACCGGTCACCACCACCGGTCAGACCGGTGCCCAACATATGAATAGGGTCATCACTCTGACCGGTCTGACCGGCGACCTTGACCGGTCAGACCGGTGCACACCAGAGCCCAGAAATGGCTCGAAACCACCTGAAAACCTTCTAAATGCATCCAGCAAGCCATTTCAAGCTCAAACTCCCCCCCCCTTGTTGGCAATGCATGAATCAAGCCAAAAATGCAAAACTTTCAACCTAGAGCTTCTCAAATAGACAAAATTCAACATAGGATGCTACACATGTCCAGATGAGCAAGTTAGATACTCTATAGCTTCGTATTGACAACAACTACAAGATCACCAAGTTTCACAACCAATGGACGAAGCTAAGATGGATTTGGGTTATTTTGCGAAAAAATCGCCTCTCATGAGCAAAGTCCTAAACATGATCAAAACATACTAAAATGGCAAAGCCACACTACAAAAAACCTTGTGATCTATGACCATCATTTTTCGTCACGGATCATCCAATTTTCGTCATAAAACCACATCTGTGATGAATTTTCATTTCGTCATGGATTGAGCGTCACAAATCACCTCTCGTGACGTATTAATGTTTTCTTCATGGATTGACGTAATCCATGACGTTTTCAGACCGTCATAGATTGGTGTAAAGCCCAGTGAACCCAGCCCAAAGCCCAAAATCTGTGACGAAAGTGACCGTCATGGATTAACCTGCCACATTACTTGCAGAGATGATTTGGCAGATGACGTTGCAATTATGTGGCAGATTACGTGGCGATGGTGTTTAAAAACGTGACACTGACGTGGCAGCCACATGGCGCTGACGTGGCAGCCATGTGACGCTGACGTGGCATCCACGTGGCGCTGACGTGGCATCCACGTGGCGCTGACATGGCAGCCACGCAGCGCTGACATGGCAGCCACTTGGCGCTGACGTGGCTGACACGTGGCGCTGACGTGGCTTCCATGTGGCGCTGACGTGGCTGGCATGTGGTGCTGACGTGAGCATAGGAAATTTTTTCCCAAACTGAATTTCAGCCTATATCAATCCATTACAGCCCAACCCACATACATTTCTGGCACAACCCATATTCATTTCAGCCCAACAAATGCCCAACAGATTTAAAATATGTATATAAATCCCAGAAATCAAATTTGGCCAAAAAAGATATCCATCATTTTGGTAGAAACTACCAAGTGTCACCAATTCACCACATCACCAGAATCACCATATATCACCAGAAACTAACAATTATCACCAGAATCACCATATCTATCACCAAAAACAAAAGAATGCCATACATCCACCATCTGGCAGAAGGCACATCAAAACTACCAGAATATCACCATCAAAAGACATGTCAGGCAGTATAGAGAAGTTTGGTCAAAACACAGATTGGTTCCTGTCAAGTTAAGGTTCTCGACTTCTCCGCTATGATCTTCCCAGTAGTTCATATCCACCAAAAAGTGGCATACCATCTGGACGCTTAGTTGGCTCAATTTGGACTTAGCAGAAGCTCCAATTTGGACTCCAACTTCGCCTGCTTCTTATGATTCTCCTGCACTTTCCTTGAAAGATCATCCACTTTCTCTTGCTGTCTATCGACAACCGACCGAAGATCAGCATTTTTCCTCTTCTCCACTTCTAGTGAAGCTTCAACAGTATGCAAACCACGCCTCTGCCGCACAACCTTGATGCCCATATTCTGAAGGAAGTGATTGTTCTTTGTGTTTTTATCCAGCACATCAGATACAACTTCAGTTGCAGACTTGGGTTGTTCATGTTCAGGTTCCACTGGTGCGGTGAACTGATTTTCCATCTCAGTCTAGCAAGGAAACAAGCAACCAAAACTAGTTTAGGATTATGAGATGTTAAAAATAAGCAAATAAAGAGCACTACAAGAAAGCTGACTTACAATGGCCGACTAAACAGCAGGCATGTATCCTTTTTTTCTCTTTCTATAGTGGCATAGTTTGAATAACTCAAAAGCATCATCCTCTTACCTTTGAACACATCTCCGTAAAACAACATTTACATGGAGCACTATATATCAGAAACTGATAAAACAACAAGGGGTCTTTAATATTGGTTGAGCTTCAAATGATATTTGTGCCCAATTATATAAACAAACTAATCTTAGAAACATATAGAACTAGAAATATCATTTGACTAAAACACAATTTAGCAGCATGCATAATTTGTTGTATAGTTTTAGGGTCAAACCAAAGCCTTACTTAAAAGACCAAGGCCATTCACTTACAGATTTGAACCATCAACAGATATCAAAGAACTAGCAGGGAAACAGATTAACATGAACTTAACAGAACATAACCAACTTCATAGCATTGATGATCTACTAGCTAGTTTCAAGCAAACAACATGCAGTTCAACAAAATGGATATACGATCAGTCAATCTTACCAGATTTTCTGCAGTAACGGAGTAGCTACAAGATCCAGTTGTTTGATGAAACTTGACCTTTCCTTGATTTTCTTTAGCTGATTGGCATGCCCTCTGCATCAACCACAATACATGTAAGCCACTTGCAAAATTAACATATAGAAGGCAAAGAAGTTTGGTTCAGGAAAATTAGCATCTTCTTGGGAGTTTTCCATGACTCCACAAGAGCCATCCACTGTTCATTACTGGTTGATTTGACAGGAGAAGTTTTCCTAACCAGGTGCAGGGGAAAAGGATCAAAGAACTCATGCTCCAGCTTGTGTCTCTGTTGGCGAACTGTAGACTGCATCGTCTCCATACAAGCCTTGCTAACTATTGGATCGCTTATGTTAATGTCAAATTTTGCCTATTGGGGTGGAAAACAAGTGTAAGAAGGTTGCAACTGTTGTAACAAGCCACATATCTGACAGTTTCTTAAGTTTCAAAAGGATAAAATTGTAGCAATGTGGATTTTAATCTAAACTGCAGTGACAAAATTTGCACAAAAACTAGTGAAAACAACTACATAAGAGGGAAAAGTTCTTACAGAAAGTATTGCAAGAAATTGGTCCACTATTGCTGGCTGTCTCTTATACTCCTTGCACTGCGTGAAAATAGGGATGTGGTTCCTTACTGCAATGTTGCACTCTGATGCATACTTTGCAGCAACCAAAGGCACCATAGGTCTTATATTCCCTTTATTTATGACCACAGGCAGCTTGGCATGCCGAGCTCGAGTCAACTTGTGGAGACCATGTCCCATGTTAACTCCTCTTTCCCTTCGCTCCTTTCCTAACTGCAAATGCACATTGAAGTTGCAAACAGCAAGCTTAAGAAACAATTGATGCAAGATGACTGTTGAATCAAAGGAACCTGTTGTATTGATCTCACCTGTAGTGGTTAGCCGGTTGTGGCCACGAGGATTAGTAATGGAACTAGGTCCATCACCAATGTTGTCATCCTGGTGGGTAGAACCATCTAAAATTGCACACAATAAGAATCCTTTCACCAAACTAAGAGGCAATACGCAATGTGGCAAATAAATGAAAAAACTCACCTTCAGTGGCCATCTGGTTGTCTCCACCAGGTCCATGAAACATGGCATCACCTCCATTGGTTGTGTGGCTGTTGCCATCAAGTTGGTCAACCCTGAAATCTAAAAAATGTAAACAAGTAAGCTTGCAGTCATCATACAGTCAAATCAAGATTATGTATAAGTAACATGGTAAGAGAACTAACCTTCCACAGCAGCTTGAGTGTCATCATTATCCCTGGATGGTGGACTCAAAATTGCATCAATCTGAGTTTTGCTTTTCTTCGACCTTGTTTCTCTATCAGTTGGTGGTCCTTGTGCAAAAACCCTCTTACGAGACTGAAATTTCACCAATGGAAGGATGTCATCTGACCTTTGTTTGCTTCCTTTGGAAGTCTTTTCCTTAGATACCTGTGAGAAGGGAACCATGGATAATATTTAATCTTGAAGCAAACAACAAATTAAGCCTCAAACAGATTGCAAAATAATCACCTTGGCATTGTCTTCACCAAGTAAATCTTCTTCACCTTCATCACCATCATCATCATGGGAAGGATCATAGTCAGATCCAGAGTCTATATGACTTTTACGATGTGGCTTAGTCTTGGTTGTGCCACTATTGTTTGGATAGATGCTTGTTGTATGAAATCCAAGATCCTTAAGCCTTTTACTGTTCTGCATACATGTCTTGTAGCGCAGCTCTTCATATGCTTTTAGTGGACGTTCTAAGATAAAAGCAAAAAATCCAGCATTAGCATGTACACAAATTAAATGCCCTGAATTTATTTACATATCCAGATTGACATGTACACAGATTAAATATACTTGACATCACAACATGAATAATTCTGAACAACAAATTGGCCTCAGATGATTTTATATTAAAAGCAGTAACAAATGGTTCATGGCAACCATGGAAGCATGAGACACATCCAGCCCAGTATTTGAAAAACATGGGCATGGATGTGACACATGTTTTGATGAGTTCCATGAGAGGCAATATACATCTGATCATCATCATAGGCAAAAGAGGAGGAAAGGAAGAACACAGAATATTGTCCTCAGATTAGTCTGCAATATCATCTAAACCTCTACTTGGAGCATAAGGTATCATGTGTTTGAAAAATAAGATCATGGCAGTAATGGAACTGTGGGACAAATCCATCCCAGGCTTCACAAAATTGTCTGAGAATGGATGTGTCCCACGGTTTGATTACAGATATGAGAAAAAGAACAAGTTGAAGTTTCACAGCTCCAGTCCCTCACAAAATGAAGTTCATCAATTAATTGGCAAACAAATGTATCATCATAGGCTAAAAGAACATGGTATTGGCCTTAGCTTTTTCATTTTGTGGTGGATTTGTTCATTTCAATCATTGGTGGATGCCTTGCAAACAAGAAAGAAAGCAAATAGAAAAGAACATTGCAGATGAAGACACCTCAACATTGTAGATGAAACACATGATAACTTGCAAACAAAGGGAAAAGGCATCCACATCATGTATGTTGTTGCATCATAGGCCATAAAACCCACTAGTACCACCTCAAGTATAACAAGAATCATGAAGAGAGCAATCCAAGCAATTATAATGGCTTAACCAGCAAACAAAAGTTGCCAACAGAGGCAACAATAAGTTTTTACAATCAGTTGTTCATTGCAAGGCTGCAAACAAGGCCACTGCGGCCCCGCGAGCGCAAGACCCAACTGAGCAAGGGTCGCAAACGCGCCCTAAAGCAACCAAAGGATACTAATGCTATTTCCTTCCGAAAATACACTGAGAATGCATATACAATTCTAGCAATTTTACTACCACCAGCTTCAAACAGAAGGGGAGGAGCAGGAGGAGCTGACATGACTCCATCTGACATTATAATAAAATGAATGACTCTATTCAGTGTTCAACAAAGTGAATGACAAGAACTCAATAAAGAACATATGCAAATAATAACTACTGCTAACACACCAATGCCAATAATAACTACTGCAAATAGAGTCAGAAACTGAATTTCAGACAATCATTTCCTGAGCTTAATTTTATGTGAAGCGTAATGATAGTTTATTCATCTGACCAATCAAGAAGGTTGATAACCAAAGTATGTAGGCGTAAATGCTTCACTTCAAACAGAGGAAGCATGCTCGCCGAACGGTGCCCAAGAAAGAACGGTGAGCTGCAGTCAATATGATAATGAAACAAAGTGATTCCAGTTGCAACTAATATGCATCGATTAATAATGTTGGTGGCCCGAATCTACAGAAATACTACCAAATGCCAGTTTTCACATGGTTCTCACTAACCACCTGAATCTACAGAAAGAAAGTATGCCAGCATTCGATCATCAAACTACTGTTGCGCAGAAAACACGAACGATCAATAGCTCGTACCTAGAAATCAAGCCTAGAACCTGGCAGTTGCCTGGTAGTTTTACAGTTTGTAGCAATTTTACTAGCACCAACTTCAAAACAGGAGGGGAGGAGAAGGAGGAGCAGGAGGCCGAACCTGGCATCTGAAATTCTTGTCCCGTCTTTGGTCTCTCCTTCGTCTTCTCTTGTGCTTTCTGACGTTGCGACGGTTGAGGTCACCGGGGGCCTCCCTCAACCGACGCTGGTGAAGGTCGCCGGGGGCCTCCCTCAACCGACGCTGGTGGAGGTCGCCAGGGGCCTCCCTCAACCGACACTGGTGGAGGTGCGAAGGGATTGCTTGAGGTGACGAAGTGGTAGAGGTGTGACCCTTGAACAGGCAACGGTGTGGTGGTCGGCGGAGAAGCAGTCGAGGGATGTCGGCGGGGATCTGGAGGCAGCGGAGATGCCATTGAAGGCTGGAATGCGGAGGCGGGGGCCGACGGCGGGAGATGCCCCGGTGGCGGGATGTGGAGGAGGGGGTGTAGGGTTTGGGGGCGGGAGGAAATGCGAGGCTGAGCCAACGAAATGAGAGGCGGCCGGGGTTATTTTCCTCTATATGCGAAATTACAGATATGCCTCCTGAGCTGTATGTAAAATTTGAGGAGTTGTGGGTATTAAGGTCAATTCGGTGTGGGAGAGGATTTTGCATGCCGCCCACAGTTAGGATTTCGCATGCCGCCCACAGATATGCCTCCTGAGTATGATGAATGGGGTCCGCCTTGGTGGGGTCCATGCGTCGGTGAGATGTGTGTCCAACACGTGGAAGAGAGTGGAGTGAGTGGTGTGAGTGGGGTCCACACGTCGGTGACACGGGCATATATGTGCACGCACAGGTTAGATGTTCATGAGGCTACACATGAATGTTTCTTATTTTCTCTTTTTGATTCATATTTAAAATTTTTAATAAGTATTTCTCCCTCGTAAGAGCTCAAAATTACTTGTTTTTTTGTAATTTTTTATTAAATTTCTCTCTTTAACTTGGTACTATTTGTTTGTATGTTAGTCACTATTTATTGATTTGGTTCATATGACATGTTTCCTTGTAACTAAAAAGAGAATAAAAACTTCTTTTTCCATACAAATTGCTAATGTTAGTTGATATTTTCTATTTATATGGTCAACATGAGGTTGTGTTAAAAGTTGAAGTGTATACGAGTTCAGACATGTCACAAGTAGTTCAAATCTTGAAGTTCTAGTTGAGTTTTCTAGAACAATGTGGGAAACCTATCAATTTTGTGAACGACGTATAGTTAACTTTGTCGAAATGATTTGAATTTTTTTTTGTCAAGCTTCCACACCTCTACAATGATTAAGTGCCAGTTTTCATAATGTTTGGAGAAGATTTAGATATTATGACCATTTTTTAAGTGAGGATGGAAGTAGAAGGTTGAATCACCCCTACCAAACAGTTGCAATTTTATAAAATTTTTTGAGGATATGATCTTTAAATGAATATAAATAATCAAAAACTATTTTAAGGATTTTTTAGGTATTAATTGAGGTACATGTAGTTTAAATGTTTGTTGGAGATGATGTAGTGTGCCAAAAATAAAGTGAGGCCAATGGGTCTCGAAGCTATGACCTATGGATTATGGCCCAGTAAGACACACCACTACACTACTCAAGTGAACTCGCTTAGGATGCATCTAGTTATCTTCTTATACCTTTTCGTTGCTCCTCGGATGGTGTAGTGTGGAAAAAAGAAAAAAATTGTGAGGCCACTGGGTCTCGAACCCGTGACCTCCGGCTTATGGCATACTAAGACGTACCACTGCGCTACTCAAGTGAATTCGTTTGCAAGGCATCTAGTTTTCTATTTATTACTTTCCGCCGCACCCCTTCATTTTCCTCGCTAGATTCTACTTAAATCAATCCGCCGCACCCCTTCGTTTTCCTCACTCGATCCGCCGCGCTCGATCCAAACTCGCTTTATCCGCCACACCCCCAACCCACCGCTCCCACCACCACACCCCCAACCCGCCGCTTCCTCCCTCGATGGGGTCGCCGGAGGACAGCCGGAAGCGCTCGGAGCATGCTCATCGGCAGAAGCGCGATGCATACTGAAGGTTCTTGTCTGCCGCGGAGCCCGTTCCGGAGGCCGACGCGCGCCGGGAGATGATGAAGCGCTCCACCGCCGTCCGCGCGCCAGAGGCCAGTGCTCTCCACGGCCGCCGCCGAGCGCTCGATGAGAGCCAGCGACCGCCGGGAGAAGAAGCTCTGCTCCGGCTCCGGCTCCGACGTCGTGGCCAAGCAGAAGAAGACCATCGATTTGACGACCTCTAGCAGTGATGAATCGTCTAGCAGTGATGAATCCGCGCAGCTGAGGCTAGTTGAGCAGCTGAAGCGAAAGGAGAAGAATGTGAGCAAACACTCATTGGTGCTGAATATGCAAGTTAATCTAGCTAACCAAATGATGTTACTTTCAATGTTGTCTATTAATGTTATATTAGGTTGAATCTTGGATCTGCCAAGTCCCTGACAGTTGTGCCAATTGCCCATTTAACAAAGGGAGGAAAGATTTAGATTAATTTAAGATGCCTAATTTATCTGGCACGCCAAATTCAGTCTTGTATCTGTAGATGTTACTGGTTAGCATATAGGCATTATGTGTTACTGGTTAGCATATAGCATTGCTATGTATGTGCAAATAGGTGGAATTCAACCATTTACTATTTTTTAGTGTTCTTCTAATGTTAGGTTCAGTTGTATAGCTTAACCTTTTAGGTTCAGTTGGTTGCACATATTACTTCAGTAGTATGGTATAGTAGGATCATGGATTCATGAACTAAGTCCCTGAATTGCTCATTAGCCAACAGATGGACTGTTGAGAGTTACAACAAGAGGTGGGAGCAACACAGGAGAAAATCTGGTGGCTTGAGGGTGAGCTCAAGAGGGAGAAGAAAAGGATGAGAAGACTTCAAAAGGCACTCATTGCTGCATCTGATGCAGCAAAAGGCAACTAGTGCATGCTTTTGTGACTGATGGTGGAATTTTGGTCAACAGATGGAAGTAGGAATTAGTGTGGATAGGCCACATGCTTTTGTGACAGATGCATCAGTATGGATCAGTGTGGATGCATCAGTGTGGATGCTTAGTCTGTAATAAATTGGTCCGGTGTCAGTAGTGGATCATTTGAAATACTGATGTTAAATGGCGTTCAACTGTTGAAGTACTGATGTTAATGGCAATCTTTGGTTGATTACTTGTTTTTAACTGGTGATTGCAATTTTTATTACTTGTGATTCAGCTGGTTCAGATCCTGAACTACACAGCTAGTTGATATCAAGATGTTGTTTAAGCTTGTTTGCAAAAGTTAGATATGTGGTATTAGGGAAAGTAGACAGCAAGCACATATATGTTGCAACATGCTTTCAGGTTAAGTCTGCAAGATATACAAAGCAAGAGAAGGTAAGAGACACCAAGTTTTCAGATTATAACAGATTATGAAGCATAATAAGAAAAAAACCACAAACACTATGATTTATATAAATGTTGTTGAATTATTGAATCAACTGAATATATATGAACCCAATCTCCACCATGGAGCTCTAGCATGCAGAGCACAAAACACATGTGTGAAATTTCACATGTCAGAATTCATACATGTCCAAAACATGTTTCTGAAACAACAGGGAAACCAAGGCACAAACATGTCTGAATGTCCATTAAAATTCAAATCCCAATGCAGAAATTTAAAGTATTATGCATACAAATACATCCCACAACAAGTTTTGTGCATAAAAACAACTAGCTACTCATCATCACTGTCAACCTCCATTGCAGCACCTCCTTCATCATCATTGTCACAGTACTCCAGCAGTGTTTCATCTTCTTCATCATCTTCATCTTCGACATCACTCTCATGCACATGTTTGTTACTTTCTTTCACCAACTGGGCAATTTTAGAAGCTTCAAATACAAGGGAAGGTTCGTCATCTCTATTTAAAGGCTACTCATAGGTATTATCTGAAACTGCTTTTCGTTGACCATCAACTTCAAAGCACTCATCTTCTTGATATGCAGGAGCATTATAATGTGGAGAATCACTTACATTGTAAAGGTGTCTATGATCAAATGTCTACACAACTTGCCATTTGTCACCCAATTTAGTATCTGGCAAATAGAAAATCTTCCTAGCCTGAGTTGCCAAGATTAGAGAATCATCCTTACACCACAGATTACCAACATTGAAGCTCTTAAAATATCCATCATTTTGAAGTCCACTAATCTTCCCATCCAGTTTGTACCAATAACATTTAAAGAGAACTACTGACCTCTCCTCACCTTCACCGGTATAGTCTAATTTAATAATCTCTTTCAAAGTTCCATAAAAATCAATCATCTGACCAATATGTGAACCTTGTACCATGACTCCATTGTTCTGTGTCTTCCTGTTCAGGTCACGATCAACAGTGTGCCACCTCACACCATTAACTATGCATGACCTATATATCTTGACCCTCAGATCAGGACCACATGCCAGGGAAAAGAGGTCATCATCGACCTATTCTTCACCACTATTTTGCAACATAAAAATCTGTCAAAATAAATAAATAAATTAGAAGCAAGTCTGGAAAATGGCATCTAGAAAAATACCAAGAGATGTGAATGTCCATCGAACTTTCAATGTTAGGCACTCATATTCTCTTCAATTCTTCTCTGAACATCCTGCAAAGCCAAAGAAACAAAAATTAGCTTACTCCACAAATTTGTAAAAATCTTCAAAGTTAGTGTCGGTGTTTTAGACCGGCAACCTACTAAGGGGAGTACCCGAAGTAGATGAATGTGGCCTCACCGAGATCGGTAACTCGAAGGAAGAGACACGTGGCACACAATTTAGACAGGTTCGGGCCGCGCGGTGCGTAATACCCTACGTCCTGTATGCTGCGTGCCTCTGGATTGATTGGGTGTGATTACAAGATTATGTAATCTAATGCGTATGAGCGAGATGAGATAGAGGGGGGTCCCTGCCTCGCCTTATATAGTCCGGGAGGCAGGGTTACAAGTCGGTTCACGGAGAGAGTAGTAGTCGAGTCCTCTATATAGTGCGGGACATGTACAGCTTCCTATCCCACTACTTCTCCTCCATAGTCCTTGTGCTTCACGCCATCGGGTACCGTGCAGCGCAAGTCGAGTAGTCCCAGGGGCCTCCGAGTAGCCGGTCCTGGTACCCACCGAGGTAGTGGGCCTAGGGAGGTCCATACGACAAGCCCTCGAGTACTTTGTAGTCGAGAAGAATAGCTTCGAGTAGTCTTGATGGACTTAACGAGTAGTTCTCAAGCGTCCCTGAGGGCTACAAGTCAAAAGTCCTCAAGAATAGTTGAAGCATCCCGAGGCTGGAATGTACTCTAGCTGATCTTTGAGCAATCCTGAAGTCTTCCCGAGTAGTCCCAAGCGTCCTCGAGTGCTGCTCTTGAAAGTCTTCAACAATGCCCGTGTTGTCTTGAAGCCGAAGCTGATATGGAAGTGCGATTGCAAAATCGCACTCCATATGGAGTAGCCCTCGAGCCTTAGGTTGAGTTGTAAACTCTGGCTGAGGGTCCATCTGAAGTTTTGGCAAGAATATCCCGCAAATTCCGGAGAACAAACCGAAGGACATGTGGCACGGAGCCCCCGAGCCTTGAGTGGAGTACTTCCTCTCGAATTGAAGGGTCATCTTGTAGAATGTGTCCTGAGTTGCTCTTGAATCTTGCCGCTACCCAGGAAGTTGAGTAGAAGTAGCCGAGCCCCCGAGACGAGGCACGTCGACTAGTAGAAGTTGAAGAGTCAGGCGCCGCCGCTGAGTCAGCCGTCTGGAGACTTATCCATTCGGCCGTTGGAAGAGCCGCTGTTGACTTATAAATAGAAGTCGAAACCCTTAGGGTTTTTCACCCCACGCATTTGCAGCCATTCCTAGCAGATCGTGCCAGCAACCACCGCCAGTGCGCACTGCCTCCTTTGAGGGGAGTGTAGATCCAAGCGCGCCACCATCGGAAAACCACAGTCGTAGCCCCTGAGCGAATGCGAGTGAAGACTCCGTGCACTTGGAGAATGAAGCCCTCGCCGTCGAAGGCCTTGAAGACCGCCGGTGGGAAGAAAAGGTCTCGCGAGGAGGCCGCCGGATCCATCGCGGGGACATCGCCACCGGTGTCTCCGCTGTGACCAAATCCGAATCAAGAGTGGAAGAAATCCAAGGCCAAGACCGAAGATCTGCTGGCGCTTCTCAACAGCGGGTTCCTGCGTGAGAAGGAAGTTGACATGTGGCGAGCCGCTGTAGGGTATCCATACCCCACGGAGAAGAACCCAGATGAAATCCCTATGTTCACCCGGTTCGCGGAGCGAGGGCTGTCTCTCCCGGCCAGCGACTTCTTCAAAGGGCTTCTGGGGTACTATGACATCGAATACCTCAACCTCAACCCCAATGGTATCTTCCATACTTTAGTCTTCGTTCACTTCCGTGAAGATTTTTGGGGATCAAGCCCCACTGGGTACTTTTCCGGAAATTCTTCCGAGTGAAGCCTCAGCCGAGTGCCAATAACCCCCGAGTAGTGGGGGGAGCCGGGATCCAGATGCGCGAGGATGCCACGGAGCAGTACCTCTCGTACAAGCTGATCGACTGCAACGAAGATTGGAAGTCGAAGTGGTTCTACATCTCCAACCACCACCCGAAGCTACCGAAGCCGAGCGGGAAGCAGCCGAAGCACCGGCTGTGGTGGAACTCGAAGCCAACGATGCAGGAGGGTATCCAGCTACCCGGGCTGCTGGCGAAAATCAAGGCGTTGAGAGGCCGGGCTGAGGGCAGAACATGTGGCCTTCAGCTTCATGAAGCGAAGGGTGCAGCCGTTGATGGCCCGCGACACCCTAGGGTACAAATACACCGGCGACGATGACACGTCCCGGATGCCCGGTGATGAAGTAGATGACAACGACATCGTCGACAGGCTGGGAGAATCTTCAAGGATATGCAGGCGTACACGCCGTGCCCCGTGCCTGAGTACTCCGCCGCGCGCCCGCCGAATGAGGTCGGTAGCCGTACTCATTGTTGAGTACTCATTTCATAGGAGTAGTCGTGCTGACGTATTGTGCTCCTTGAGGATGACTTAGTGAAGTTCGTCTCCGAGCCGGTGTCGCCTCCTCAACCTGTCGAGGTCCCAGAGTAAGGGAAGGGCAAGGCCAAGGAGCAACACAAAGTTGGTGAAGGGGACGACACAGTAGTCGTGGAAGACTCTTCGGAGGAAGACGATGAGGAGACACTGCAGGAGCGCTTCCAGCTGCGGTCGAGATTCAGCCGCCCTGGATTGCCGCATGTTCCTCTCGTTCAGGATCCGCCGACTAGCCTGGAGGCTAGTTTGCCCACGCTGCCAAGGAAGCCGCGCAATGTGGCCCACAAGCGCATGGCCAAGAAACTGAAGGTCACGGAGACAACATCTCAGGAGGTAAGCTTCCTTGAGTAAGGTAGTCGAGTACTTATGTCTCGATGTTGTGTATTGATGACGAAATTCCCTTGGTTGCAGGAGATTCCGCCTTCCGACCCCGTAGAGCAGGGTGACGAAGGCGATTGGGATACAGTGGGAGAACCAGCTGGAGCCAGCCGCAGCCAAGCCCCCATCGTAGAAGATCTCTTGGCGCAGTTGTCGCGCCAGCCCCCTGTTGCAGAGGGGAGTACTGCATAGGCTGCTGCTGTCGCTGAGGAGGCAGTGGCTACTGAGGCCTAAGAGGAGGCGCCCGCTGAGGCTGTTGGTTGGTTGATATCGCTAGTATCCTTGGCGCCCCAACCGTGATGGTAGTCCGGTCGAGTAGTACATTAGATTTGGTAGTCGTACTGTGTTGACAGCTAGCTTGTGTACTCTGCAGGAAATCGACGGACTTGACCTGGGAGGAAGATGAACCCACCACACTGGTGGCTGGAGAGGAGACCATGCCACCCGCTGAGGAGTTCGCTCCCACCCCTCAGGCAGAATCCGAGGCGCCGGCCGTGGAGGCGACATTGCCTGAGGCCAGCATCATAGAGGGTGAGTACTTTTCTCAAATGCAAGTAACACCGAAGAGTAGTCGTAACCGCCAGGTATGACTTATCTAGTTGTCCTTTTGTTGACAGGTGCCGAAGCCGAGGGAAGCGCCATTCGAGAGGCGGTGCCCGTGGAGAGCCTGGCACCGGAGACCCAGGGAGCTGCCGGTGGAGCCCCCGAGCCGATGGAGGTGGCCGTTGAAGAAGCCGCCGCGACAGCTGGAGGACAGCGCGACGACGTGCTGTCAGAACCGGCTCTGGAAGTAGTCGTTCGCTCGCCAGAGATCCTGAACGTGGAGCCAATCCGCTCGGCGCCAATGTTCGGAGCCGTGACGAGTAGTCGTGGAGGGATCGAGCTGCTGGCGGATGACCTTGTCGACCTAGCGACGGTAGCTCGTCACATGGAGGCGATGCGGCAGGCCGAGCAATGGATGAAGGTGAGTAGTCGACACCCTTGAGTAGTCAATCCTTTAGTGTTGAGTACCGAGTTGACATCTGTTGTCTGTTGCAGGACATCGCGGAGAGGTCCCTGCAGAAGTTCGACATGCTTCAGGGGTACGGCGACACGGTGCTCCGGGCCGAGGCCTTAGAAGAACAGCTTGTGAAGGCCCGGAAGCACGCCGCCGCGATGTAGTCGAAGTTGGACAGTGCCTTCGCCCATTATCACAACGAAGTCCAAGATATGCAGGCGAAGAACGACGAGCTGGTGCGGAAGAACAAGTCTCTCCGCAACAAGAATTAAGGTACGCCATTGCCTTGTCGGGTACTCATTGATAGTACCTTGGGGTAGTCTGACCTGCTTTTGCCTTATTAATCGCAGAGCTTGAGACCCGCGTCGACCAGCTGAAAGCCTCAAAGATCGACACGAAGAACCTCTTCTACCGGGAGAAGGAGGCCCGCGAGGTACTGGAGTATGATTATAAGCAGCTTGCCTACGAGTGCGACAAGCACATGGAGCTCCGCATTGCATCAGATCGTGACCTCGTCAACTGCTACAAATCTTTGCAAAAGCTGAACGAGGACTGCGAGAAGCTACGGGCCCAACTGAAGGAACTCGAGGAAGCCACACTCCCCATCGTGATGCTACTGGTGCCTCATCCTGGCGGTCCGAAGATAGCTCCTTTGGTGAACCGACTGAGGGAAGCCCCCAGCCGCCTGGCGACGTACGTCAAGCACTTGGCGAAGTCGATCCCCAACCAGGTTCTGGCGTTCATGAAGTCGTACTTCCCAAAGGCTCCGGTTGACGTGGTCGCTGGCGGACTAGCCGCCAACTGCACGGACGAGCAATATGCTGAGCTGCTGGAGCAGATGGCGCCAATTACTGAACAAGTCGCCGAGAAGCTCAATCTCCAGTAGTCCTGTAAAGTTAGCTCGTAGTAGTAGTTGTATATAAACGAAGTTGTAATGAACTTGGTTAAATATGAATGGAGGGAACTTCCATGAATGAGTACTCGTTGTCGCGATCTGTGAGTGCGGAGTCCCACCATGGAGTCGACGCGAGTAGTCGTACTCGCCAACAATCCCGTTGAGGGAAAGAGACAGTAACACAGTTGATAGACAATCAAACTTTATTACTGAAGAAGTGCACCTGGATGGCCAGGGCCGTTATTACATAGTAGTCGCCAGGACCCGGAGGCCGCCTACGGCTAAGTAGTGCTAGGCGTACGGCCACTTACAGTAGTAGATCCGTTAGTAGCCGCATGGGCTGGATCTAGGAGTACTTGGTCTCTTAGTAGACCATTGCTGGAGTTCTTTGTCGCTCGTCGCAGCCCAAGACCTGTTAGTAGTCGCGTGGACTAGATCCTGGAGTGGAGTAGTCCGGAGACTAGAGCCTGGACCCGGAGGCCGCTTACGACGAAGGGGTCTTTGAGTAGTCGTGTAGATTGGAGCCCCCGGTGTAGTCATGTAGACTAGGCATAGAATCGACAGAGTTGGTCGATGTTCCACGAGTTGTTGATGTCTTCACCTTCTAGCGTCTGGAGCCGATTGGAGCCCGGTCCGGTCACCTTTGCAACTGTGAAGGGACCTTCCCATCACGAGCTGAGCTTGTGAAGTCTCTCCGTGTTCTGGATATGGCGGAGGACGAGATCACCAACGTTGAAGGAGCGTTCCTTGACGTTGCGATCGTGGTAGCGTCGGATACCCTCTAGGTATCTTGCTAATTGGACGAGGGCGGCACAGCGAGCTTCATCGAGTCTATCAATGTCAGCTCGTCTGCTGTCTTCAGATATACCTTCGTCGT
Organism: Cenchrus americanus; assembly: GCA_947561735.1. Taxonomy (NCBI): domain Eukaryota; kingdom Viridiplantae; phylum Streptophyta; class Magnoliopsida; order Poales; family Poaceae; genus Cenchrus; species Cenchrus americanus. Next base: position 147,206,757 of record OX387244.1, on the reverse strand, counting down.
ATTGCTCCACTGCTGGTGAATCCCACATGACATCAGCAGGGAGGATTGCTTCAGAGCCGTAGACCAGGAAGTATGGAGATTGTCCCGTCGGCTTGGAGGGTTGAGTACGTAGCGCCCGGAGCGCATTGGGTAGTTCCTTGATCCACTTGCCTCCTTTGGTGTTGGCGGCGTCGTGTAGCCGCTTTTTGAGAGCGTCGAGCACCATCCCATTGGTGCGCTCGACTTGTCCGTTGGCCCGAGGGTGGGTAACTAAGACATATTGGACGTCGATTCCACTGTTCTCGCAGTACTCCCAGAACTGGTGATTGTTGAAGTTGGAGCCCAGGTCTGTGATGATGCGGTGGGGTAGTCCATAGCGATGCACGAGTTCATTCAGGAAGTCGAGTACTCTGTCAGCCTTGGGGCATGTAACCGGCTTGACCTCGATCCACTTGGTGAACTTGTCGATGGCCACCAATACTCTGTTGAATCCACCTGGCGCAGTTGGAAGTGGTCCAACCATGTCGAGCCCCCAGCAGGCGAAAGACCAGGTTGGTGGTATGGTGATTAGCTTGTAGGCCGGGACGTGTTGTTGCTTGGCGAAGTATTGGCACCCTTGGCACCTCCTGACGAGTTCTTCGGCGTCGCCCAGAGCTGTGGGCCAATAGAAAGCCCGTCGGAAGGCATTGCTGACCAGCGTGCGTGAGGACGCGTGGTTGCCGCAGATGCCTTTATGGATCTCCTCCAAGATGTCCTTGCCTTCTTGTCGGGGAACGCACTTCATGAGTACTCCGGGAGATGCTCCCCGCCTTTAGAGCTTGTATCCGACGAGTACGTAGGACTTGGCACGGCAGATGAGTTGCTCGGCCAAGTTCTTGTCCGAGGGAACCTTCTTCTCGCTGAGGTAGTCGATGAAGGGCTGCCTCCAGTCCACGTCGATCATCATGACCTCCTGGCCAGCCGGGGGATGTACTGGATCAGTGGTCGGTGGCGTCGGCTCTGGGATGGATGGCGTGTGAAGCTCGTGGACGAAGACACCTGCTGGTACTTGAGCGCGAGTAGAACCAAGCTTCGACAGGACGTCCGCTGCAACGTTATTGTCGCGGACGACGTTGTGGAACTCGAGACCATAGAACTTGTTCTCGAGCTTGCGGACTTCTAGGCAGTAGGCATCCATGTTCTCCTTGTTGCGGTCCCAGGACTTGTTGACTTGGTTGATGACCACTGCGGAATCGCTGTAGACTAGTAGTCGCTTGATGCCCAGTGAAGCCGCGAGGCGGAGCCCGTGTAGTAGAGCTTCGTACTCGGCCTTGTTGTTTGAGACCTTCTAGAAGATCTGCAGGACATACTTAAGTTGTTCGCCCGTTGGAGAGATTAGGAGTACCCCTGCACCTGCGCCCTCGAGGTTGAGTGAGCCGTCGAAGTACATCACCTAGTGCTCTAGGCGCTCGGTTGGAGTAGGTAGCTGATTCTCCCGCCACTCCGCCATGAAGTCGACTAGTGCCTGCGACTTGATGGTGTGCGTGGCTTGAAGTCGATGTTGAGGGCGCCGAGTTCGACTGCCCACTTGGAGATTCTTCCAGTAGCATCTTGGTTCCGCAGGATGTCGCCGAGCGGGTAGTCGGTGACAACGGAGATCGAGTAATCATGGAAGTAGTGTCGTAGCTTCCGCGAGGTGCTGAGCACTGCGTACAGAAGCTTCTGTACTAGCTGATAGCGTGCGTTGGATTCTAATAGGACCTCGCTGACAAAGTAGACTAGGTGTTGGACTGGATAGGCATGGCCGTCTTCCTGCCGCTCGACGATGACGGCAGTACTGATAACGTGAGTAGTCGCAGCGAGGTAGAACAGTAGCTGCTCGCCTTTGCGAGGAGCCGTGAGGACTGGTGGCTTTGATAGAAAGTCCTTGAGCTGGGCAAGGGCTTGGTCTGCCTCTGGAGTCCACACGAACTTCTCTTGATGTTTGAGTAGTTTGAAGAAGGGGAGCCCCCATTCTCCAAGCTTCGAGATGAATCTGTTCAGAGCCGCCATGCACCCGGTTAGCTTTTGCACGTCTTTGATGCATGTGGGAGCCTTCATGCTGGTGATGGCAGAGATGTTCTCGGGATTGGCTTCGATGCCGCGATGGCTGATGATGAAGCCGAGTATTTTGCCCAATGGTACGCTGAAGACGCACTTGTTCGGGTTGAGCTTCCAGCGGTACTCACGCAGGGATGCGAAAATCTCTTCAATATCGGTGATGAGTGTGCTGGAGTTTCTGGTCTTAACGACCACATCATCCACGTAGGCTTCGACGTTCTTGTTGAGTTGCCTCTTGAAGCAGGCCTGGATAGCTTGTTGGTATGTAGCGCCGACATTCTTCAACCCGAAGAATATGGTCGTGTAGCAGTACGCGCCAAACGGGGTGATGAACGCGGTCTTCTCCTGGTTTTCTTCCTTGATCGCGATCTGGTGGTACCCAAAGTCGATGACTTGGTCAATCCGCGGCAACCCAAAGGGGTCCTTGGGCAGTTCTTCTTGCGGACGAGGACGGGGTTGGCGAGCCACTCAGGATGGAAGACTTCTCTGATGAAGCCACCGCGAGTAGTTTGGCGAGTTCCTTCTTGATGGCGTCCCGTCTGTCATCGGCAAAGCGGCGGAGGTGTTGTCGCTTCGGGGTAGCTTTAGGATCGATGTTGAGTGAGTGCTCAATCAACTCCCTGGGTACCCCTGGCATGTCCGCTGGTTTCCATGCGAAGATGTCGCGGTTATCCCGGAGGAAGTTGATGATCGCGTCTTCCTATTTGGGGTCGAGGCCTGCCCCGATGGTGGTGGTCTTGCCGCTGTCGCCTGTCCCGAGGTCAATAGTTTTGACCAGAACCTCCTCAGCTGGCTGAAGCTTGTTAGCTTTGTCCGACTTCTCTGGGATGTCGAGTTCACTTGGGGCAAGCTTCTTCGACGCAGCGTAGATCTCCATCATTGCATTGGGTACTTGATTTGTGGAGGCGATCTCCACAGCTTCCGTGTCGTAGTCGTGCGATATCTTCAAGTCCCCTTGCAGTGAGAGTACACCTGCTAGACTCGGCATCTTGAGTACCAAGTAGGTGTAGTGGCGTACCGCCATGAACTTGGCAATAGTCGGTCTGCCGAGGATGGCATGGTAGGACATCTCGAAGTCTGCGACTTTGAACTTGATGTACTCGGTACGATAGTTGTCCTGAGATTCCCCGAAGGTAACTGACAGGACCACTGAGCCCAGTGGGATAGCCGCGTTCCCAGGGACGATGCCGTAGAAGGGCGAGGTTCTCTTGGTGAGCATGTGGGTGATGTCGAGCTTCATCTTCTTAGGTCTTGGTGAAAAGGACGTTAAGCCTGCTTCCACCATCGATGAGGACCTTGTTGAGCTTGGAGACCGCAACCACCGGCTTCAATTCGGAGAAGCTAGTCCATTGATCCGCGCGTGAGAAGGTAATGGGTACCTCCGACAATCTGAGAGGGGTCGGAACCGCTGGTTCAATGCTCATGACTTCTCGACGGGTAGTCTTTTGGACCCGTCTGCTGGGTAGTCCGCCGAAGAGGACGTTCACCATCTTGTTGGGTTCCTGGAAGTCGCCATTGCCTTCGTCGTTCTTCTTCTTGCCTTTCTTGTCATGATGGTGTCGTGGCTCCGGAGTATCCTTGAGTGCTCGCCTGAGTTGGTAGCACTGCTCGGTGGTGTGGTTGCCGTCCAGATGCCACGGGCACTTCTCTTTCAGCAAGTCTTTGAAGCCACCGGAGGTCTTCTTCTGGTTCTCCTTCGCGGGGCGCTGGATAGCCGCGACAGTGTTGTCTGGCTTGCGCTTGCGATCGGGACCCGAGTAGTTGTCTTCTTCATCAGCCCAGGAGGTGATAATGTCCTTGAGATGGGTGATGGAGCTGGGGCGGCGTCGACCGAAGTCTTCGAAGGTGCGACGGTGGTAAAAACTGTCTTGGAAGAGGTCGATGACCTCCTTGTCAGTGACGTCGACTACGGTGGCGCGCTTGTCGAAGAAGCGCCGCATGTATTTGCGAAGGGTCTCGCCTTGTTCCTGCTTCACCATAGCCAGGTCCATCCGAGTACCCGAGAGGCCCATGGCGCCCGCAAAGTTCCTGGTGAACTGCTCCTTCAGCTGGTCCCACTTGTCGATCGAGTAATTTTCGAGTGACTCGAGCCATGTGAGCGGGGCTTGGTCCAGGCAGAAGGGGAACTAGAGGCACTTGGTGTCGTTGTTGCCGCCAGCGTTCTCGATGGAGAGGGAGTAGCACCTGAGCCACTGGATGGGGTCTTGCTTCATGTTGTACTTGGTGATACTCAGAGGTTTGAATTTGTTCGGGAGGAGCAAGTTGCGAAGCCGAGGAGAAAAGGTGGGGAAGCCGTCGTTGTCGCCTACGGTGGCAGACTTCTTCCGCCACAGTTCTTCAATCTTCTGACGGACATAGAAACCGCCTTGTGAGGCTCTGGAGACGTGGCTATTCGCGTGGTGTCGGCCGCCGCGATGGCCTCCGCCACCGGCCCTCCTGTTAGCCCCGTGGTTGGAGATTCCGCCGTCGCTACCTCCACCTCCAGGGTCGCAATGAGGGACGACCTCACGATCACCGCCAGCAGCTGCAGCGCTGTTGCCACCTTGAGAGGGTCCACCGGCCGTTGCACGAGTGCGGTTGGGATTGGCCGGCAGCTCGGCTCGAGTACAGTTGCGACCGAGGTCTGTACTGCGACTTGTGGCTTTGTTGTCATGGTTCCTGGCGGGGGGCGGTTGAGTGACCCTGTTGTCAACTCGCATGAAGTAAGCGTCTTTTGCAAGTTTGGCGATGACCTCTCCTGCGCGCATCCCCTAAGCTTGGCGCGCGATCGCTGTGATCGACATGAGGCATTGCTCCGGGGTAGTGTGTACCCTACTCTCGACTTGGTCAAGAGCCTCTGCTAGGTTGCGGATGGGGAGGATGTCTCGAAGATGCCGGCGCTGTTCGTTCCGATTTCTGTTGCGCTCACGTCGAGCGTCCCTGTTGGCGTCGGTCTCATCCGCGGGTGCGTTGGCAGACAACTTGTCTGCAGCGATGTCTTCGAGGTATCGGTCGTCTGCTGTCCCTGAGGGTCCTGGCGTGTCGCCGGCAGCCATGAAGACTTAGCGATCGGGGTTGCCAAGGCTGGAGTCAGAACTTGCCACCTTTGTTGGGGTGTACTCCTCAGCTCGAGCGAGTGGTGTTCCCTCTTGGAAGGGAAGTGAGTCGAGGTAGGCGACATAACATGAGTTCCCGTCCGTCAGGTCTGCAGGCTTGTGGTCTGGCCAGTAGACGAATCTCCCGGCGGGTGTAGATGTTATAACCAGCTCGGAAGCTGGTCCTGACAAGGGTTGCGCCGTAGAGTTGTCCTCGGACTCGGGCTCCTCAGGGTCCGACCCGAAGTCGAACTCGTACGCGGAATCCAAGTAGAAGCCGAAAAGGGGGCTGGAGTCCGAGGCGTAGCCGGGGGCGGTGTCAGAGTCCGAGTCGTACTCGGGTACGGGCTCCTTGCCGGCCCGGCGTGTAGTGGGAACCTTCGTGTGGGCCCTGCTGACGTTGCGGGGGCCACGTGTAAAGCGCTCGCGGGGTGGGAAGTTCACATGCGATGGCTGAGTAGCCGGCTCGCATACGATAGCCCACGGGGACGTCGAGTTCGAGTTGGAAGCGGATCCAAGCTCGAAGTCGGAGTATTGGTTGAAGAACGAAATTTCGCCGAATTTGCCGGCGAGTTCGCCCGTGACTACTTCGGGAAGTGTCACGAGGCCAATCTCCGGGTAGGGCGGCAAGGTGAGGCGGCGTTGGAAAGATCCGGTGCCGTCGGCAGTGCAGACCCAGGCACCGAAGACGAAGGTGTCGCCGCGGTTGAAGGCGAAGGTTGGCTTGATTTAGACGGAAGCCGTCGAGTTCGCCATGTGATCTCGGGCGAGATCCCCTACCTGGTGCACTAGCTGTCAGTGTTTTAGACCGGCAACCTACTAAGGGGAGTACCAGAAGTAGATGAATGTGGCCTCACCGAGATCGGTAACTCGAAGGATGAGACACGTGGCACACAATTTAGACAGGTTCGGGCCGCGAGGTGCGTAATACCCTACGTCCTGTATGCTGCGTGGCTCTGGATTGATTGGGTGCGATTACAAGATGATGTAATATGATCGTATGAGCGAGATGAGATAGAGGGGGGGGCTGCCTCGCCTTATATAGTCCTGGAGGCACGGTTACAAGTCGGTTCAGGGAGAGAGTACTTGTCGAGTACGTATAGGAGTCCTCTATAAAGTGTGGGACATGTACAGTTTCCTATCCGAGTACTTCTCCTCCATAGTCCTTGTGCTTCACGTCAGCAGGTGCCGTGCAGCGCAAGTCGAGTAGTTCCAGGGGCCCACCGAGTAGTCGGTCCTGGTACCCACCGAGGTAGTGGGCCCAGGGAGGTCCATATGACAGTTAGGTCAACAGTTCTAACTTACTATACATATTTCTCAACTTGACTACAATTTTTTAGGGCATACCATACCATTTCATCAAAACCATTTACATCATACACTCTATCAGGTGCAGAATTAAAATGAACTCCATGGCCAAACACATCTACATCAAAGGCCTCTTCATCAGAAAATCTTACATTTCTTGGAGCCCGATTAAACTTGGTTTCAACACCTTCCATAAATTTGGAGCAAAATGTCAAGCATTCCTCAGCTATATATGCCTCGGCAATTGAACCTTCTGGTCGTACCCTATTTCTCACATAGCGCTTCAAGGTATACAACCTCCGCTCAATTGGGTACATCCACCCATAATGCACAGGGCCTCGAAGCAATGCCTCATCAGGTAAATGTACAGCTAGGTGCATCATCACATCAAAGAAAGCCGGGGGGGAAATTTTCTCAAGCTTCACCAAAATTATAGGTATCTCTTTCTTCATTTCAACCAGAACATCTTTGTTTAGGGTTTTGCTGCACAACTCCCTGAAAAACTTTCCTAACCCCGCTATTGCTTCATAGATATCCTTGTCCATAAACCCTCTCATGGCAACTGGTAAGATTCTTTGTAGCAGAATGTGGCAGTCATGTGTTTTTAGCCCTTGCAACTTGGTTCCATCAGCACTGACCCATCTTGAAATGTTGGAAGCGAACCCATCTGAAAATTTAATCTTACATAAAAAATCACAAAAGGCCTTCATTTTTCTTTGGACAACGTATATCGAGCATTAGGCATCTCACATGAATCTCCATCCCCTTTAAACTGTAGCTCCTCTTTAATTCCCAAATCTTTGAGATCTAGCCTTGCTTTAGTTGTATCCTTTGTCATCCCAGGAATGTTTAGAACAGTCCCAATTAAGTACTCACATATGTTTTTCTCAATATGCATGACATCAAGATTATGTCTCAACTTTAACGTTGGCCAATATGGTAACTTCCACAAGCCACCCATCTGGCTCCAAATTCGCACATGACCCCCTTCAAAGTCTGAACGCTTCCTTTTCCCACATTCTTATTTCTTCCCAGGTCTAACATCTTTAACTTTTTCCAATTCAGCCAATAAGTCCTACGCAAAAAATGACTCTGGTGCCTCATTGCTCTCAAATAGACCAACATACTCATTGTTTCTCCGCAAACGGTATCCTTTTGGAAGAAAACGGTAGTGCCCAAAATACCCAAGTTTCCTCCTCAAGCGATATGAAAGAGGGTGCTTGTCACAATGAATACATGCAAAATATCCTTTTGTGGTACGCCCAGAAAGAGTGCTCAAAGCTGGGTAGTCATGGATGCACCACAAGACTGCAGCACGAAGATTAAATTCTTTCCGAGTAATTGCATCATAAGTGGGCACACCCTTCCAAAGATCAAGTAAATCTTCTATAAGAGGCACTAATAATACATCAAAGTCCTTCCCGGGACATGTAGGACCTGGAATAAGCAGAGCCATCATGAAGTTTGACTCTCGCATGCACGACCAAGGTGAAACGTTGTATGGTATAACAAACACAGGCCACATGCTGTATTTCGAGTTCTTTTCCGAAAAGGGATTGAACCCATCTATAACAAGTCCCAATCTAATATTTTTGGCATCTTTCACAAACATATGATGTTCTTTGTCAAACTCCTGCCATGCCTTACCATCAGCTGGGTGGCTCATTTCTTTCTCACTGGGCTGCCGCTTCTTCTTGTGCCACTGTGCTTCTTTTGATGATTCTTTTGTTTGAAACAACCTTTTCAGCCTAGGTGCCAAAGGGAAATGTCTCAACACTTTCTGTGGGATCTTCTTCCTTTCTGGATCTTTCCATCTAGAGATCTTGCAAACATGGCAATTGTCAAGCTTGCCATATTCCTCTCCTCTAAACAACACACAGTTGTGGTAGAAGACATGTATGGATTCATACCCAAGACCTAAATCCTTTAGAATAGTCTTTGCTTCAGTATAGGATTTTGGGATCATATTGTGTTCTGGAAATGCATCAACTAATATCTTTAGTGTTGCAGTAAAAGCAGAATTGCTTATCCTGTACAATGACTTCAAATGAAGGAGCTTAGCCACAAAAGAGAACCTAGAGAATTTGGTACAACTGGGATAAATCATACACTTTGCCTCTCTCATGGCTATTTTCAAAAATGACCCTTGCTCATCAGAGCCTGTATCACCACCATCATTATCTCCAACCTCTCTTTCTACTTCTGCTCCAGTACTGTGTAATTCTCCAAAAATTGATTCCCAAGGATCAACATCATTCTCTGTCTCATCTATCCCATTCTCACTGTCATCCACATTAGCAGGAACATGCTCATCAATATCCACATTCAAATCCACTCCATGATGAATCCATCTAGTATAAGTACTGTCCATGCCATTCATGAGCATGTGTTTGATCACAAGAGCCTGGCTTAGGTACTTCTGATTGAGGCATCTACTGCATGGGCAAAGAATTTCAACATTATCACTGAATTTCCCTTTAACAAAGATCATAAATTCTTTGACACCATCCATGTAAACTGAGGTAAATGCATTGCCATGCACCCAACTTCGATTCATCTAATCAAGCATTGCACAGAAAACACAAATCAACAAGTCTGCACAAATTCAAAAGTTATACATTCGATAAAGCCAAGAATTAAAATGCTACAGATGTGAGATTTACCTTCGGTCAGCAGTGGACTGCTTTGGGGTGTCTAGGTGTGGACGAAGGGGTGCCTCGAGCCGGCCGGGCAGGGCGCCGAGGTTTCGGGATGGCGCCGGTGGGGCAGGGCACCGGTGTCCTGTTGCCTCGAGCCACCGCAGCAATGGAAGCAGGGACGGGCGCTGGAGACGCAGTAATGGAGTTGGGGGTGGCGCGCTGGTAGAATTGTGGCATGCCCACGCCACGGCGGCAGGCAGCGCGGCGGCAGGTAGCGAGGCAGGGGGATGAATACTGGCGGCGGGGATGAGGCAAAGGAGTGATAAGCTATGTGTTTCGATTAAACGATATATATAATTTTGTTTCAAACCTAGACACAAACCTAAACATGGCGTAGTGGTAAAGGGACGTGCAGCTGAGGGCTAAGGCCCGTGTTCGAATCCCTGCGGGAACAAGCTTTTTTGGGAAAAAATTTAGGCGCTGGGCGTGGGCGGTGAAGAGGCGGACACGTAGGCGCTGACTGGGCAGACATGTAATCTTTGGCGGAGCAAATGGAGAGTAGAAAAAAATTAAAATGCATTTGAAAAGTACAAACGAGTGTGTAGTGTTGTGGTATTGTTGCCTTAACATCTCCTAGGAGGTTTGCGGTTCAAACCCGTGAGCCCCCGATTTTTTTGGTTTTTTATTTCTCATAAGTCATTCTATTATTTTTCCCATTATTTTATTATTATTTTACTATGATTACCTCTAATTCTTTTCACATGAATTACATCCATTTAGAATTATGAAAAAATTAACGCAACGTCATAGTGCTTGGATCGGGCTTCATATCCAACACTGGTAATCTATGATGGATTCTGGAGGTTCTCATGGATGCATCGTGATCTGTGACGAAATCTATGACGAACTTGACACAACGTCATGGTGTTTGGACTTCATATCGGGCTTCATATCCAACACTGCGAATCTATGACGAAATCTGACAGTTCATCATGGATGCAGTGTGATCTATGACGAAATCTGAAAACGTCATGTGAATATCGTCATTGATCACAAGGTTTTTTGTAGTGTAACCATAAGACCATCACAAACACCCACAAGCACCTCATGTCATGTCAAAGCCACCGAGCCATGTGCCTACTTCTATTGATGAGACTTCTCATTGGTAGGCATCATGCAACGGTTCAGCACCCAAAGCAAATTAAATTCAGCACATATGACATGGGAGCACATTTTCCAAGCATTTTACATTTCATTTTCAAATTCATAATTGGTACATGAAATGTCTTTGCGACAAAAAGGAACTTATGCCCCTCCACAAGATAAAGCAAGAGGGCTATACATTCATGATGGCAAATGAGCCTTTGGCCCCATATGATCAATAAACTAGCTATCCAACCACAAATTAAGCATAGCAAAGCCACTAAAACATGTCAAATTCATATAATGGCATTTACACATGAGAGAGCATACATGTGACATTTTTCAAAAAACATAGCCATCAACCATGGATTATTAAACAAGATCATCAAGAGCTAAGCCAAACTAACCATAGCATACCAAACAAGCTCACGAAAACATAAATAGCATTCCATGGTGAACAATGTATATAGGAGAAGCTTTTCCTAACCAATGCATATGATACAACATGCATGCAATGTAAGATACAAGGATGCCTATACATCATGTTACATATGCCATGCCAAATGCAAGAAATGCATAAAGGAAACTATACATACGCTACAAAGGAGCTCCCACACACCCAACTCAACAAATCAAACACACACCAAGCTCCCCCCGCAAACGAGTGAAAGTTGCATGATCTAGGGGTTTGGTGAAAATATAGGCTAGTTGGTCATGTGTGGGTACATGGATCAAAGCTATCTTTCCTTCCTCTACATTGTCTCTCAGAAAATGATACCTCACTTCTATGTGCTTGGTTTTGGAATGGAGCACTGGGTTCTTTGCAACGCTTATGGCACTGGTGCTATCACATTGAAGTGGGTCATGGGTATAATCCTCACCAAAGTCACTCATGGTGTATGAAATCCAAAGGAGCTGAGAGCAACAACTAGCAACGGCAACGTACTCGGCCTCGGTAGTTGATTGAGAAACACTCGACTGTTTGCGGGAAGACCAAGACACCAAAGAAGATCCCAAAAACTGGCAAGTCTCAGAACTGGACTTCCTATCCAACCGACACCCGACAAAATCCGCATCCAAAAAACCAGGAAGCGCCAAAGAAGAGGATGCAGAATACCAAAGGCTGAAATCGGGAGTGTGATGCAAGTACCCGAAAATTCGCTTCACCACTTGCCGATGCAAAGTCCTCAGAGACGCTTGAAAACGAGCGCACAGACATACCGAGAACTGGATGTCCGGCCTCATTGCCGTCAAGTAGAGGATTGACCCGATCATGCTTTGGTACTCCTTCTGGTACACATGTTCACCTTCCTAGTCTGCATCAAGAACTGTAGTCGTACTCATCGGTGTCGTCATAGCCTTGGAGTCCTCCATCTTGAACTTCCGCACAATGTCCTTGATGTACTTAGCTTGGTGCACAAATGTTCCTTCCTTTGATTGCTTGATTTGTAGCCCGAGGAAGAACAGCAGCTCGCCCATCATGCTCATCTCAAATTCCCTGCTCATATCCTCTGCAAACCTTGCAACAAGAGAGTTAGACAAGCCACCAAAGACAATATCATCCACGTACACCTGCACAATCAGGATATCTCTACCCCGCCTTAGTAGAAACAAGGTCTGGTCGACCTTCCCCATCTCAAAACCTCTCTTAAACAAGAACCCCCTCATCCTACCATACCAAGCTCTAGGCACCTGCTTCAACCCATAAAGTGCCTTCCTCAACTTGTACACCCGGTGGGGGTACTTCTCACTCTCAAACCCCGGAGGTTGCCTCACATACACTTCTTCCTCCAACGCACCATTTAGGAAAGCCTTCTTCACATCCATTTGCTGCAACTTGAACCCTTTAGCCACAGAAAAGGCTAGAAGGATCCTTATCGCCTCCAAACGGGCTATGGGAGCAAAGGTCTCCTCGTAGTCGATCCCCTCCTTCTCACTGAACCCCTGAGTAACAAGCCTTGACTTGATCCTCACCACTTCACCTTTCTCTCCCTCTTTGTTCTTCCACACCCACTTTGTACCAATCGGCTTACACCCTGGAGGAGGTTCAACCAATTCCCAAACCTGATTCCTCTCAAAGTTCTCCAACTCCTCATGCATCGAATTAACCCAATTATGATCAGATAGTGCGTGTCCAATGTCTTACGGCTCAAAAGTAGCAACAAATGCAGCATGAGCGAAATGAGAGTTGTTTCGAACCCTCGACCGTGTAGTGCATTCATTCATGTCGCCAATGATCCTCGAAGCTGGGTGATCCACTTGTACTCGCCGGGGAGGTTCTCCTCGATCTTGATTTGTCATCGTAGGTGTAGGAGAGGGTCCGTCCACCACAGTAGTCGAAGTAGTGGGAACATGTTCAGCCGGGGGCACCACACCGCCATCTTCATCATCCCCATGTTCATGCTCCTCCTCCTGAAAGATCTCCTCGCCAAGCTCATCATCACCTGCACACTCAAAGACAAGCTGACTACGTGGCTGTGTCTCGTCGAAGGTTACCTCACAAGTCTCCACGATTTGGTTAGTTTCAAGATTGAGCACACGATATGGTCTAGAATGAGATGCATAACCAAAGAAAATACCATCGACAGACCTAGCCTCAAACTTATCCAACTTCTTCCCTTTCTTCAGAATAAAGCACTTGCAACCAAAGACATGGAAGTGACTCACCTTGGATGTGCGACCATGCATCAGCTCGTAGCAGATTTTCTTCTTATGCACTCTAAGGTAGATCCTGTTCGACACATAGCATGCGGTTTTCACCGCCTCATCCCAGAACGTTCTCGGAGTCCTATGCTCATCAAGCATCGTCCGAGCCATCTCGCACAAGGTCCTGTTCTTCCTTTCCACAACACCATTCTTGGGAGGCGTATACGGACTCGAAAACTGGTGTTCAAGACCCAAGTCATGGCAAAAGGTTTCAAAATGAGAGTTTCTGAATTCTGAGCCATTGTCACTGAGGATTGCTCGTATGGCATCTCCATGCCTCTCGTTTCTCAACCTCAAAACAAGATCTCAAACAAAACCAAACGTCTCCCCCTTATCCTCGAGAAAGAACACCCACGCATACCGAGAGTAGTCGTCCACCAAAACAAGGACATACCACTTCCCACCCGCAGATCGCACATGAGCTGGGCCAACAAGGTCCATATGGAGTAGCTCACATGGACGCTCAGTCATCACATCGGTGAGAGGCGTGTGAGAAGAGGCTACCATCTTGGCATGCCTACACGGCGCACAAACCAACTCTTTCTCAAGCCTCAACCGTGGCAATCCTCAGACCAAATTGAGTTTACTCAAGCGAGACAAAAGGTCAAAGCTCAAGTGACCCAACTCTTATGCCACTTCCACAGCTCACTCGAAGAACCAGCCGAGAAACAACGCTCCACACCCGAAGACTGAGAAAAATCGGCACGAAACACCTGACCCTCGGGAATGACCATACAGACAAGGTCCCCTCGGGAGACCAAAATTCGAGAACCACCCGGCCGAAACAACACCTCAAAACCCTCATCCAACAGCTGGGACACAGAAAGCAGATTGTACCCCAGCGATTGAACAAGAGCAACACGCCTGAGTGTCACTCACCTTCTGAAAGCAGACGCCCACGCCCATTGTCCCCAAAAGTGATGTACCTCCTTGTCACCACCGAGACGAGACTTAAGAACCACCCCTTGTCTCCGGTCATATGCCTCGAACAACCGGAGTCAATCAACCAAATGTTCTTCAAGTCTCCCGCCTGAAATTCAAAAACGAGCACGTGAGCGAACAAACGACTCAGCACTAGGGTTAGTACCAAAAGAGTAAAATCGGTGCCGAGCCATTTGCTTGAACGTGGGGTTAGCACAAACCAAGCCATCTTTCCTACCAAAGCTACCTCAACGAACACCACCACGATAACCACCATGAGGGAACCAACCCTCTCTGCCTGGAGGAGGACCAAAACCATGAAAGAAAGCTTGTGGATTGTCCCTCCTCTTCTTCTCAAAGCTACGACTCCTCCCATCCCCGTAGTGAACTAGAGGGGGAGAATGCCTAGCAACCTGACCTCCTGCAAACTTCCAGCCCAACCACCAGAACCACGACCTCTAGAAACAACCCTCGCACCTGTACGAGCACGAAACGCAAACTGCTACCTGTCCAGGCCTGCACCGGTCTGACTGGTGCCCCTCACCGGTCTGACCGGTGTAGCCTGGGCAGCAGCTCCTCCAACAACCTTCTGCTCTCTCCAAGCCCGAACTGTCCTCACACTCGCCTTGCCCCTGGGCATTTGCACACGAGGCTCAAGTACACCATCGGAAGGGTGGTACTTGTCCTTGTTAGCCCACTCCTTCGTCATTTTCTCCTCTCGCTTCCTATTGAAGCAAAACTTATCCTTGTGGCCATCTCTCCCACAATAGCCACAATGGAACCTCACAAGCTTAAGCTTAGGCTTGGGTTGTGGCTGCTCACTTGGTTTCTCTCCACTCAACTTCTCCACCGGTTTCTCCTCACTAGCCTTCTCACTTTCTTTCCCAAAGAACACTTTCCTGAAGTGCTCACAAACTTGATAGGCTTTTGGAGATCATTTGTTGGTATAGGAAACACGGGTGGAGCTGGGGTTGTGTCTAGTCGGTGCCTAAGATGGTTAGGTTTAGGAGGGAAGTCATTTTTGTGGTGGGTTTTTCGTGGCTCTGGGATATTCTCTCCGCTTCCCTCACCAACCTTGTTTGCCCCAAGTCCCTCACCATCCTGCCTCTTAAATGCCTCCATCATCATCCTCAACTGAGGCTCATGACCAGACAACCAACCCATCAACTTTCTCAGCTCATCATCCTCATCCTGCAAATGATCAACATAATGCGCAAGTTCCAAATTCTTCAAAGCATGCATTTCACAGGTAGAGCAAGGTGTAGGAATTGGTTCTTTCAGCTTAGCCTAAAGGGAAGTAGTGTAAACATGCATCTCATCAATTTTAGCATGTAAGACAGGGCAAGAAGTGCAAGCACCTAGCAAAATAGATCTAGATTTAAGCTCAGCCACTTCAACCCTAAGCACATCTAGTTCCTCACACTTGGAGGCATGCTTCTCCATAAACAAAGCAAGATCAGTAAGAAAGATGGAGCAATCAACACAATCAACCTCATCAGAAACAACAGGGCTAGCCTTAAGGGAATCAATCTCAAGCTTGCTATCAAGAACCTGTGTTTCTAGCTCAGCCACTCTAGTCCTAGCATCCTCGAGTGAAGCCCTAAGCTCTTTTCTCATTTTCCTGGCCTCTCTAAGCATGTCATCACGGTTATCAAGCAACAAGCCAAGCCTTTCATTCTCCTGGCGCAAGAAGGGAAGTTCATCACGCACCTCGTCGTCGGAATCAGAGTCCGAGTCGCTCTGTGTGCTCTTCTTGCTGCCGGAGCTCAGCTCCATGGTGCAGAAGCCGTCTCTAGCGAAGCAGCTCAGCCCGCTCAGGTTCTTGGACGACTTCCTGTTCTTGCGACGATCGCCTTCATCTTCACTACTGCTTGAGCTCGAGGTGGAGTACGCGGAACTAGAGTCGACATCGCTCGCTCCCACCATCGCTCGTGCCTTGCCTCGGCTCCCCTTCTTCCTCAATCGTCGCTCATCCTTGTGCTTCTTCTTGTGCTTGCTCTTGTGGTCACGCCTCGACCGGTACTTGCCATCCATCCTCGACTTGTGCTTGTAGCCCTCCTTGTTCTCGACCTTCTCCGGGCAGTCGGCGACGAAGTGTCCCGGCTTGCCGCACTGAAAGCATGTCCTCGTGTTCCTCCTCATGCTCACCCGGTTCTCGTGCAGCCTCTCGAACCTCCTCGTCAACAACGCCAGCTCGTCCTCTCCAAGCACGTCGAACTCTTCATCTGGCATAGACATCAAAGAGGACAAAGAGAACATCCTGGTGGATGGGTTAGTGTTAGCCTTTCCTTTTGAAGCACCAACGAGGGCGAGACTATGGGAGTCAGTCGAACCCTCGAGCTTCGCTGTCATGCCCCTATCCGCCTCAGCCGACTTGAGCTTTGAGAACAGCTCATTCACCGTCAGAGTGTCATACATCTCCGACTCAACAATGGCCTCGAACTTTCCGCCCCAAATCGTACGATTGTTGACGGTGAAAATCCGTCAACCTGGCCATGAGTTTACCTTCGGTGTTGGCATGACTTTTGTATCTTATCCATTGGTACTAAGCCCCGTGGTATAACATGTTCACTTGTGCATGTCGGTTTTGGAGTTAAGTGTTTACGCAGGGTTTTAACGTTGAAAGCAAGACTTCCGTGATAAGTTCATTAAGCACCTCATGGCAAGACCTTGAAGCCCGGTACAAGTCAAGCAATGAAGTGAACATGACTCCAAGAGCCCAAGGACCAAGCCTGAGAAGATGACAAACTCCGAGGACCTAGCCAGAAAAGTGCTGAATCTTGCAAGACAAGGAGCTTCATCCAATTCGGAGGGAAACCGATGACAAGGGCCCACATGCAAAAGGGGAGAGGATATAGAAGACGCGGGAAGCAACACCGGGCGAAGGAGGACATGAACTGGGCCGAAACGGGCCCACGCCGGTCGGCCCAGCCTGTTTCGGGGCCCAGTCGGCCTCCCCTTTGACCTAGTTGCATCTCTGGCTATTTATAGCCCCCTGACCGAGAGCCACGGAGGATCCAATTCGTCATCTGCCGCAGAGGAGCAAATAAGCTTGAGGGACACCATCTCGGAGATGAGGGTCGTGCTAGTTGTCTAGGGTCTCCCTAGCCGACGTGGGAACCTTGCATGGAAGACCACGTCGGAGCTCCGGAGCAAGGATCAAGATCGAGGTAGGATCTCAGTGGTGATCTTGTTCATATAATCATTCATGGTGAAGTCTTTAAGTGAATCCGATTTCTAGCGATCAAGTGCCTTCTCGATGATTTTGTTTTCTTCTTGGTTTTGCTTCTTCTACGATCTATACTTAAGATAGATTACATAGAGTGCTCTTGTAGCCGCGGTGTCTAGAGGTGCATACCGGACCGGCCAAGTGTTATCAACTTGTTCTTATCGAACTCGCCCTAGACTACCCGCATGAGTAGGGATATGTTGTGACAGAACGGGGGTTCCGAAAGGCGGGCATTTTCGGAGTCGGATGGAAGGACACGATTTAAAGATGCTTTTAATGAGATTCGCTTTTCTATCTTCATCTATCTTGTTTGGAGCTACAACATAAGCATGATCTAGATAATCAAGATCGGTTATCTCTTGCTTTCTCTTGCTACCTCTTTAGTAGATTAGATTAGATTCGTTTTCTTTATGAGTTCGTAGATTAGATGCAACTTGTCTTCATAAGATAGCTTACCTTGCTTTACTAGATTGAATTCTTGCGTTGCACATTGTTCCACGGATTCGATACCTTGGGTTCACCACCCGAGGTGAGAAGGGTCCCTTGACTACAACGGGAGACTTTTCCGCTTGCAAGTCTAAACGAACTTTGATACAACTATTAACCTTCAACAAGCCCCGTTTTCTGGCGCTATTGCCGGGGAACAAGCAATCATGTTCCGATCTAGTATCGCTTATTTTTCAGTTTTTCTTTCGATTTTTCTATTGCATCTCTTAAGTTTGATCATCCTCAAAAAAAAATCAATCTAATCTAGTTTTGATTAACCCTAATTTTTTTGTTAGATTTTTGTTTTATTGCTAACCCTAGCCAGAGATGGTTGGCTACCTCTCCAAGAAACCCAAAACTTTTTTTGTGGATGATCCAGGAAAACTTTACAGGCAAAGGTGACGTGCAAGACAAGCTAAAGGGTTGGAAACCCAAGATTCAAAAGTCAAACTTGAAGGACCATCAAAATCTCCAAGGGAATCATCACCTCTAAGACAAGACGCCGGAAGGCCTTCAAATCAAGAGGAGGATGGAGAAGATGGAGATAGAGGAAGTTGTTGCATCCGTCAAGACCAAAGGACAAAGCCAGCCTGTGAAGACCAAAAATAATGACTAAGCCAAAGTGGGTACCCAAGATTGCAACGCCCGCAAAGAGCGTTGATCCGGAGTAATCAAGTGAAGAAGTCTAGCCATGGACTATAAACGAAGCGCTAGGCGGGAGGCAACCCGTTTCGTCGAGTCAAGAATAAGCTACCGGGAGGACAACCCGATTCCAGGTTTTTCGAGTCTTTTTAATAATTCAGTTTTGAATTTTACTACGCAAAACATTAGACTTAGAATGGTTGAACAATATTAGAGACATAATTCTTGGTTGAATATCTTGCTTGATCATAAACCCTTTACATGAACCATCCTATGTTGTTTGCTTCTTTTTCGAGAAACCACAACCAAAAAGATTTCAGAACCTAACTCAACCATTCATCCTCTTTATGATGTTGTGGTTGACTTGCTTTTCATGCTAAAAACACACGAGTAGAGCCACGTCTTGTACCTAGATGTTATTTAAATTTCAGCACATGGTAGGACTCACGTGAACCTAGAAACTTGATTTTTGGTTGGTTTAAAAATCCATATCCTTGGTTTCTCTAGAGTTAGAATTTTTCTAAGCCTCATTTAATTTTATTTTATTCAAAGTCTCTCTCGTCTAATCAAAATTAGAACCTAAACCTATGCCCCCATGATCAAGCCGGGAAAAGTTCGCTCTCAACCAATGAAGGTAAACTATACCGGTGAGACCGATATCAACGTAGTCGAAAAATATTTTTGACTTACATTTGTTTTTAATGGTTTAAAAACTTCTCTAAATTTATGCTTGAGTTCTTGCATGACTCTGAAAATATTTTTAAATTTCAAAATTAGAGGGGTGCTTAACCTTAAACACACTTAAAGGGGGGCAATCTAGTTAACTTAACCATACATGCACAATGATACATCTCGGGATGCCCCTCCAACATCTTTTATCAAACCACATGCAAAGTAAAAGCATGGGGGGGGCAGCCAAGGCCTTGTTTTGTAGGAATATCATGGACACATGTGAGGCAAGGGAGTATGGAAGTGAGTCAAGCGAAAACATCAAGTGGAAGGAGCAATAATGCAAGCGAAGGAGTGGACGGGAACATATGGAAGGTGTACGCGGTCACGAAGCAATAAGCATGAATGCACAAGAGAAGAACCAAGCCAAGAGGAGGAGAGAGGTAAGTCTCCCATCGAGCTCTTTGTTCGTGTGCTCTAGTTTTTAGGCCGGGACCACCTTAGAATTAGCCTTCCACCGCGTTTGTTTCGTGCAAAAAAATCCACACCCTTAATCCACTCAAAGTCCAGACTCCAAAATAATATTTGTGTACCTTATTACCGGTGAAAACTCTGGATATATATTTGTGAGAGAGAGTGCTGCAATCATGGAAGAAAACTACAAGCCTTTCCACCGAAGAAGAAGGGATCATCGTCGTCTAAGCCATCAACCTCTTCGAGGAGGCACTCGGTTTCCGAGTTTCCTCCGAGTATGGAGGAGGACACGGCACCGCCGGGGAGGAACCACACTCTTCTCCTCGGTGGCATGAAGGCCACATGAAACTCGTCTATGAGGTTCACCAAACCTCAAGGACATATGGAGGAGCCACCCGTCCAACCTCACCACTTGACACGATCATCCGCTCCACCTCCATGCGCTCTGTGGTATTCCAATGGGTTTATCATCACGACGGAGGAGGAGGAGGAGAAGCTCGCTCGCTTTGAGTAGAGGCTTGTAGCGAACGTCGACTTCGACGACCAAGCTCTCCAAATACTGGGTTTCAAACGGGACACCGGTGAAATTCTCTAACGGAGTGTTGGCAAACACCCACAAGGAATTCGCCTAGGAAATTTTCATGACCATGGCGCATACCCTTGATGAAGGAGTGCTGAGTCTCTCATTCCATTTGGAGGGACCCCACGAGTGGAGACGAAGGAAGACACCGTCGGAAGGGTAACCTTGATCAACGATGCTATTTCTAGCACCTTGATGGGGTAATCTCCTTTCATCCATGGGTTGCAATCGATCTTGAGATGTAATCAAACTTTGTTGGATTATCTATCTATCATCTTACACCGTGACCATCATAGGTCTAGTCATGAATACCTTCGTGTAGTGAGAGTACGAGAGGAGGGAAAGGGCGAAACCGTGGTCACAACCCCCGATAGATTAGATTGGTTTTCATGATCAAAACGATTGCATGTTCTAGTATCATAGACCCATGGGCGAGTGTCTCCTATTTTCAGAAGGGAGCTCCGGAACAAGTGGATGTGCATGAAGGCACATGGGAAGGTTTTTGGAGTATGATCACGGGAGGAGACCATCAACAAAGAAATACTATCAGGAACCCCATCATCCAAGTGTGTCACTTTTGTGCAAGTGGATTTTTGGGAGAACGAGAGAGACAAAGATAACCAACACGGAGTTGAATTGTCTTTACTCGGCTTTTTGCCAAGAAGCCAATCAACCCCACTCACCTATGATCAACCGGTGTTGTTGTGACCAACATCGGATTCGGGAGATCGGGTTGTTACCTCTCCATGTTGACTGTCTCTTTGAAACCGGGTATCACAAGGAACCCGAATCATCTCCTACCTGGGACCTCCCTAGGTATATGAAGAAAGGAAAATATATAAGTGAAGATGAGAGAGGAGGCTTCAAAGTGGCCTAGGTGAATTTGCCCCTTTCGGAAGTAAGGTTAAGACTTTTTCTTGAGGGGAAGAAGATTGGTCAGAGGAAGGACTTCTTGTGCCGGCGAAGAAAAAAATAAAAGAGAAGGATTGTAGGAGAAGGTTTTTCTACGGCCTAAGAAGGAGGTGCACAACAAAATTATGTCCCACCATTGGGAGGAACCCCGGCGCCGCCGAGTTACTACGGTGGTGTATCAATGCAAGCATGGGGGAGTGGTGCAGCCATGCCCCCACCAAATTTTGTGGTGCCCAACGTAGCCTTTCAAGAGCCATATGCACATCTTCCTCAACCACAACAAAATGTGGCCACCATTGGAGGATACGCTGCAAGAAACATTCAAATTATTGCAGCCATCCAAACTAATGCAAACCAAATAGGTGAAGGAGATGCAAACATCTCTTATGAGCTTTGACACCTTCACCTAACACCGTCATACAATTCATATGAGGTGTGGTGCAATCTTATTATGAGCAAGGGTGCAACAACCAAGACTATCAATATCAACCACCGGCGGAAGATTAGAGAGAGGAGGAGCTTTAGTTATCTTTCCTTTACCCCCTTTTCTTTAATTTTCAGCTTGTTTGTGCTTATGTATGCGTAGTATTTTCAGTTTTACTTTAATTTTTAGTTTTTATTTTAATTTTCAGCACGTGTGTTAGTTTATTTTTAGCATGTGTGTTAGTGTTTATTTTCATCATGATTAGTGTCACCACTGAGTTTTTACCATTAGTAAAGTTACAAAGTTTGTGCCATGATGATATATGATTATAATTGCCGCTTTGTTTATCTTTGTAATTGATTTATGCATGTTTAACCTAGTGCTCTCTTAACAATACAAATCTGAAATTATCTAAATGCTTGCTTAATCTTTAGCGGAGGTTATGATAAAAATAAAGACCCATAGTGTTTTATGTGCTCTCAAGTTTTAGATGGATTAAAGATGATTTATTTTTGTTCTTAAAAGTAATGCTAACCTTGTCATAAATACCACTTGCGTGTTGCTCTACCTATCCAGAGCCATATAAATATTTGAGTACAAAAACTTAGTATACAAGATTTATTTTTTGGGTGAGTTATTCCAGACCTTGATTTCTCTGGCCCGAGACTAAGAAGCTGGTCATTCCGTTTTTGCGTATCTATCTTTTTCCTAGCCTTTTTATCCGTGCATTGTGTATCCCCACATCAGATCTCACAAACCTCGCCGGATGTCCACCCTTAAAACAAAATATCATCTTTTGTGCTTACCTCCTTGACCACAACCTATCATTGAGTATGGATCATCAATTCAAGGAAGATCGATGGTGCCAACATTTAAGAATTCAAGTATCTCTCCAAGGGAAAATATTTCCGGTACCTACCTTATTTGTCGCCTCTTTGCTCGAGGACGAGCAACGTCTAAGCATGGGGGAGGAGGTAGGTACGATGCACTTTTAGAGTTCAAAGGGGGGTAAATAAAAAAAAATCAAAGGGCTGCAAATGAAAAAAAAATCAAAACTCCAAGGTGAAAGTCTCGTGACCGAATGAATGACAAGAAAAAAATGAATGAATGAAAGAAAGAAAGAAAAGAAGGAGAAATATGAGAAAGAGAAAAAAATATGAGTATGCGTAAAGTGAACTCCCCGGTTCTCTAAAGTGCATTAGGAAATTCATGGCTTCAAGATTAAAAGATCCATACTCATTTTCCAACCATGTGCAATCCGATAACGAGGACTTCCTTTGTGCCTCGGGATCACTCTTTGCCATTTGCACATGTCCACTCATCTGAAGTGTGTATTTTTCTCTTTCCCCTCCTTGATATAACATCATTTTCCAATGACCTTTTTGACGAGTCTCGGTAAGACCATGAGAAGCTTGTCTTGTTTTGACAACATCTCATTTATAAAATCTTGGTAGGACTAAACTTTCCCAAAAAGCTCCATATAAAGCCTACCACATAAATAAATGCTATGAGAGGGAAAGGAGTAGAATAATTAGGCTTGAGAGACAAAGATGAGATGAGAGTTCATGAGCAAGATGCCAGGTGGTTTAAATTTGTGAACTTGGTTTAGCCCTTTTTCATCTTGTTCTTTATTTCAAAAATTCTGAGATCCATTTGAATTTTGGGAGCATGTTAATACTTGTGGGATAAGCTTAATTAAATATCTACCTCCGTAGGGAAGAAGGCTAGTACATTATCGAACTTTAACGAATTAAACTTTTGAGAGCATTATGTTTTTTTTTCATGTATGATCAAGTGCAAGGTTTAAACAATGAAGGGAAACGATGATATCCATCGATGGCTTACTCGAGGACGAGCAAGGTTTAAGCATGGGGGAGCTGTTGACGGTGAAAATCCGTCAACCTAGCCATGAGTTTACCTTCGGTGTTGGCATGACTTTTGTATCTTATCCATTGGTACTAACCCCCATGGTATAACAAGTTCACTTGTTCATGTCGGTTTTGGAGTTAAGTGTTTACACAGGGTTTTAGCGTTGAAAGCAAGACTTCAGGGATAAGTTCATTAAGCACCTCATGACAAGACCTTGAAGCCCGGTACAAGTCAAGCAATGAAGTGAACATGACTCCAGGAGCCCACGGACCAAGCCTGAGAAGATGACAAACTCCGAGGACCTAGCCAGAAAAGTGCTGAATCTTGCAAGACAAGAAGCTTCGTCCAATTCGAAGGGAAACCGACGACAAGGGCCCACATGCAAAAGGAGAGAGGATCTAGAAGACGCGGGAAGCAACACTGGGCGAAGGAGGACACGAACTGGGCCGAAACGGGCCCAGGCCGGTCGGCCCAGGCCGGCCGGCCCAGCCTGTTTCGGGGCCCAGTCGGCCTCCCCTTTGACCTAGTTGCATCTCTGGCTATTTATAGCCCCTGACTGAGAGCCACGAAGGATCCAATTCGTCATCTGCCGCCGAGGAGCAGAGAAGCTTGAGGGACACCATCTCAGAGATGAGGGTTGTGCTAGTTGTCTAGGGTCTCCCTAGCCGACGTGGGAACCTTGCATGGAAGACCACGTCGGAGCTCCGGAGCAAGGATCAAGATCGAGGTAGGATCCCGGTGGTGATCTTGAACATGTAATCATTGATGGTGAATTCTTTAAGTGAATCCGATTTCTAGCGATCAAGTGCCTTTTCGATGATTTTGTTTTCTTCTTGGTTTTGCTTCTTCTACGATCTATACTTAATATAGATTACATAGGGTGCTCTTGTAGCCGCGGTGGCTAGAGGTGCATACCGTACCGGCCAAGTGTTTTCAACTTGTTCTTATCAAACTCGCCCTAGACTACCCGCATGAGTAGGGATACGTTGTGACAGAACGGGGGTTCCGAAAGGTGGGCATTTTCGGAGTCAGATGGAAGGCCATGATTTAAAGATGCTTTAATGAGATTCGCTTTTCTATCTTCATCTATCTTGTCTGGAGCTACAACATAAGCATGATCTAGATTCTCAAGATTGGTTATCTCTTGCTTTCTCTAGCTACCTCTTTAGTAGATTAGATTAGATTCATTTTCTTTATGAGTTAGTAGATTAGATGCAACTTGTCTTCATAAGATAGCTTACCTTGCTTTACTAGATTGAATCCTTGCGTTGCACATTGTTCCACGGATTCGATACCTTGGGTTCACCACTCGAGGGAAGAAGGGACCCTTGACTACGACGGGAGACTTGTCCGCTTGTAAGTCTAAACGAACTTTGATACAACTATTAACCGTCAACAACGATCCAAATAGTGTATGAGCTTGATAGCTCTATCATGATCATAGTACGGGAGCACGTCCACATTGGCCCTCATGTTGTTCACAACCACCGTGAACCTCTGAAACAAGGCATCTATGGACTCACCAAGGAGATGAGTGAAGTTCTCGTACTCTCTCCAGTAGGTCGCATACATCCGAGCCTAAACCTGGGCATTCCCAACATGAGCATCCTTCAACACCAACCAGATTCTACCAGCCAAGTGCTCGGTGTGCACACGATCGAACTCAGGCTGACACAAAGCACAAAACAAGTAGTCGACCGCCTTATTGTTGGCGTCGAACATGTCCCTCGATCCTGGAGCAAGGAAGTTCATGAGCTGGACATAGCCTGTGTCCACCGTGACATCCCAAAGGATCTGACCCTTTCCTGGGAGAAATGCAGCCATCCACTTACTCCACATCTGGTAGTTCTTGCCATCGAAGTGTAGAGGACCCGAACACCAATCCTGGTACGCCATCCTTGGATCTTAGAATGGTTAGAGTCAATAAAGACCCGAACTGGCTCTGGTACCATTTGAAGGACCGATACGGCGTACCAGAAAGGGGAGAGTGAGTGGGAGCCGGTAAAAATTCTTCTCGAAGGAGATGGAAACTCCAACAAGATGAACACGACTTCCAACACACGTCTGCGACTCACTTGTCGTATGGACCTCCCTGGGCCCACTACCTCGGTGGGTACCAGGACCGACTACTCGGTGGGCACCTGGGACTACCCGACTTGTGTCGCACGGTACTTGTTGGCGTGAGGCGCAAGTACTACGGTGGAGAAGTACTCGGATAGGAAGCTATACATACCATATACTGTGTAGAGGACTACTAGATGTACACGACTAGTACTCTCTCACTAAACCGACCTGTAACCCTGCTTCCCGGACAATATAAGGCGAGGCAGGGACCCTTCCCTCTCATACACACGAGATTACGCATCTTCTTCTAATCACATCCAATCAATCCAGAGCTACACAGCATACAGGACGTAGGGTATTACGCACCTTGCGGCTCGAACCTGTCTAAATTGTGTGCCACGTGTCTATTCCTTCGAGTTACCGATCTCGGCGAGACCACATTCATCTACTTCGGGTACTCTCCTTAGTAGGTTGCTAGTCTAAAACACCGACAGCTGGCGTGCCAGGTAGGGGATCTCGCCGAAGATCACATGGCGAACTTGATGGCTTCAATCTTCATCAAGCCAACCGTCGCTTTCAACCGCGGCGACACCTTCGTCTTCGGCTCCTGGGTCTGCACTGCTGACGGCGCTGGATCCTTCCAACGCCGCCTCACCATGTCGCCCAACTCGGAGACTGGGCTCGTGACGCTTCCTGAAGTAGTCACGGGCAATCTCACCGGAAAATTCGGTGAAATTTTGCTATACAACCAACACGCCGACTTCGAGCTTGGATCCAACTCCAACTCGAACTCGACGTCCCCGTGGGCTATCGCATGCGAGTCGACTACCCAGCCATTGCGTGCGGCCTCTCCACTTCGTGAGCGCTTCACACGTGGCCCCTGCAACGTCAGCAAGGTCCACGCGAAGGCTCCCACTGCGCGCCGGGCAGACAAGGAGATCGTACCCGAGTACGACTCGGACTCCAATACCGTCCCCGGCTACAACTCGGACTCCAACCCTCTCTCCGGCTTCTACTCGGATTTCTCCTATGAGTTTGACTTCGGGTCGGACCCTGACGAGCCCGAGTCCGAGAACAACACCACAGAGCAACCCCTATCAGGACCAGCTTCCGGCCTGGTTATAACATCTACACCCACCGGGAGATTCGTCTACTGGCCAGACCGCAAGCCCGCAGACCTGATAGGAGGGAACTCGCGCTGCGTCGCCTACCTCGACTCACTTCCCTTCCAGGAGGGAACACCGCTCGCTCCAGCTGGGGAGCACACTCCGACAGAGGTGGCAACCAGCGACTCCAGCCTTGGCACTCCTGACCAGCAAGTCTTCATGACTACCAACGAGACGTAAGGGTCGTCAGGGACGGTCCCTGACCAATACCTTGAGGACATCTCAGCGGACGAGTTGTCTGCCAACACGCCCGCCGACAAGACTGACGCCAACAGGGATGCCCGATGTGAACGCAATAGAAAGCGGAACGAACAGTGCCAACGTCTCCGCGAGTCCCTCCCCATCCGCAACCTTGCAGAAGCACTCGACCAAGTCGAGAGCCGGGTGCACACCACCCCAGAGCAATGCCTCATGTCTATCACTATGATAGCACGTCAGGCTCAGGTGTTGCACACGGGACAAGTTATCGCCAAGCTCGCGGAGGACGCCTACATCATGCGAGTCAACAACAGGGTCGCTCAACCGCCCCCCGTCAGGAACCGCGACAACGAAGCCACAAGTCGTAGTGCGGACATCGGTCGCAACTGTACTCGAGCGGAGCTACCAGCTAACCCCAACCGTACTCGGGCAACAGCCGGTGGACCCTCTCATGGTGGCAACAGCGCCGGTGGTGACCGGGAGATCGTCCCTCACCACGACCCTAGCGGTGGAGGCAGCGACGGCGGGAGCTCCAACCATGGGGCTAACAGGAGAGCTGGGGTCGGTGGCGACCACGGCAGCCGAGGCCACGCGGATAGCCACGTCTTCGGCGCCTCACGTGGCAGCTTCGACGCCTGCCAGAAAATCGAAGAACTACGACGCAAGAAGGCCTCAACGGCAGGCGACAACGACGGTTTCCCCGCCTTCTTTGTGCGACTCCGCAACCTACTCCTCCCGGAGAAATTCAAGCCTCTGAGAATTACCAAGTACGACGCAAAGCAGGATCCAGTGCAGTGGCTCAGATGCTACACCCTCTCCATCGAGAACGCTGGTGGCAACAACGACACGAAGTGCCTCTACTTCCCCTTCTGTCTGGGCCAAGCCCCGCTTACATGGCTCGAGTCACTCGAGAAGTACTCGATCGACAAGTGGGACCAGCTGAAGGAACAATTCACCAGCAACTTCGCGGGTGCCATGGGCCGCTCGGGTACTCGCATGGACCTGGCAATGGTGAAGCAGGAACAAGGCGAGACCCTTCGCAAGTACATGCGGTGCTTCTTCAACAAGCGCGCCACCGTAGTCGATGTCTCTGACAAAGAAGTCATCGACCTCTTCCAAGATGGTCTCTACCATCGTCGCACCTCCGAAGACTTCGGTCGTCGCCGCCCGAGCTCCATGACTCACCTCAAGGACATGATCACCTCTTGGGCTGATGAAGAAGACAAGGCCAACGCCAAGTACGACGCAACGGGAACCAAGGCAGTCGCAGCAACAACTACTCGGGTCCCAATCGCAAGCGCAAGCCAGACAACACTGTCGCGGCTATCCAACACCCCGCGAAGGAGAACTCGAAGAAGACCTCCGGCAGCTTCAAAGACTTGCTGAAAGAGAAGTGCCCGTGGCATCTGGACGGCAACCACACCACCGAGCAGTGCTACCAACTCCGGCGAGCACTCAAGGATATTCCAGAGCCACGGCACCCTAACGACAATAAATCCAAGAAGAAGACCGACGAAGGCAATGGCGATTTCCAGGAACCCGACAAGACGGTGAACGTCCTCTTCGGCGGACTACCCAACAGACGGGCTCAGAAAGCTACCCGTCGAGAAGTCATGAGCATTGAACCAGCGGTCCCGACCCCTCTCCGGTGGTCGGAGGTACCAATTACCTTCTCCTGCGCGGATCAATGGACAAGCTTCTCTGAACCAGGACGGTTCCCACTCGTCCTGAAGCCGGTGGTCGCGGGCTTCAAGTTCAACAAGGTCCTCATCGACGGTGGAAGCGAGATCAACGTTCTTTTCACCAAGGCCTTGAAGAAGATAAAGCTCAACATCACCCACATGCTCACCAAGAGCACCTCGCCTTTCTACGGCATCGTCCCCTGGAACGAGGCTATCCCACTGGGCACCATGGTTTTGCCATTTACCTTCGAGGAAACAAGGGACAACTACCGTACTGAGTACGTTAAGTTCGAAGTCGCGGACTTAGAGACGTCCTACCATGCCATCCTCGGCAGACTGGCTATGGCCAAGTTCATGGCGGTACCCCACTACACCTACTTGGTACTCAAGATATCAAGTCCAACGGGTGTACTCTCACTGCAAGGGGACTTGAAGATATCCTTCGACTGCGACACAGAAGCTGTGGAACTCGCAGCTATGAATCAAGTACCCAACACAATGATGGATATCTACACTGCGTCGAAGAAGCTTACCCCAAGTGAACTCGACATCCCAGAGAAGTCGGACCAAGCCAACAAGCCTCAGCCAATAGAGGAAGTTCTAGTCAAGACAATTGACCTCGGGACAAGCGACAGCAGCAAGACCACCACCATCGGGGCGGGCCTCGACCCGAAATAGGAAGACACGCTCATCAACTTCCTCCGGGCTAACCGCGACATCTTCGCGTGGAAACCAGTGGACATGCCAGGGGTGCCAAGGGAGTTGATTGAGCATTCACTCAACGTCGACCCTAAATCTACCCCGAAGCAACAACACCTCTGCCGCTTCACCGCCGACAGACGGGACGCCATCAATAAGGAACTCGCCAAACTACTGGTGGCTGGCTTCATCAGAGAAGTCTTCCATCATGAGTGGCTTGCCAACCCCATCCTCATCTGCAAGAAGAACTCGAACGAGTGGAGGATGTGCGTCGACTACACCGACCTCAACAAGCACTGCCCCAAGGACACCTTCGGGTTGTTGTAGATTGATCAAGTCATCGACTCCACGGCGGGCTGCGACCTGCTTTGCTTCCTCAACTGCTACTCCGGGTACCACCAGATCACGATCAAGGAAGAAGACCAGGAGAAGACCACGTTCATCACCCCGTTTGGCGTGTACTGCTACACGACCATGTCCTTCGGGTTGAAGAACGCCGGCGCTACCTACCAACGAGCTATCAAGGCCTGCTTCAAGAGGCAACTCAACAAGAACGTCGAAGCCTATGTGGATGACGTGGTCGTCAAGACCAGAAACCCCAATACGCTCATCGCCGATCTTGAAGAGACTTTCGCATCCCTGCGAGAGTACCACTGGAAGCTCAACCCGAACAAGTGCGGCTTCGGTGTACCGTCGGGCAAACTACTCATCTTCATCATCAGCCACCGCGGCATCGAAGCCAATCCCGAGATGATCTCCGCCATCACCAGCATGAAAGCTCCCACGTGCATCAAAGACTTCCAGAAGCTGACTGGGTGCATGGCGGCTCTGAACAGATTCATCTCGAAGCATGGAGAACGGGGGCTCGCCTTCTTCAAACTACTCAAGCATCAAGAGAAGTTCATGTAGACTCCAGAGGCAGACCAAACCCTTGCCCAGCTCAAGGACTTCCTATCAAAGCCACCAGTCCTCATGGCTCCTCGCAAAGGTGATCAGCTGCTACTCTACCTCGCTGCGACTACTCACGTGGTCAGTACTGCCATCGTTGTCGAGCGGCAGGAAGACGGCCACGCCTATCTAGTCCAACGGCTAGTCTACTTCGTCAGCGAGGTCCTGTCAGAATCCAAGGCACACTATCAGCTAGTACAGAAGCTTCTGTATGCAGTGCTCATCACCTCGCGGAAGCTACGACACTACTTCTACGAGTGCTCGATCTCCGTCGTCATCGACTACCCGCTCGGTGATATCCTGCGGAACCAAGATGCTACTGGAAGAATCTCCAAATGGGCAGTCGAACTCGGTGCCCTCAACATCAATTTCAAGCCACACACAGCCATCAAGTCGCAGGCGCTAGTCAACTTCATGGAGGAGTGGCGGGAGAATCAGCTACCTACTCCAACCGAGCACCCAGAGCACTGGGTGATGTACTTCGACGGCTCGCTCAAGCTCAAAGGCGCAAGTGCAGGGGTACCCTTGATCTCTCCAATGGGCGAACAACTCAAGTACGTCCTGCAGATCTTCTCGAAGGTCTCAAACTATGAAGTCGAGTACGAAGCTCTGCTACACGGGCTCCGTCTCGCGGCTTCACTTGGCATCAAGCGGCTACTAGTCTACGGCGACTCCGTAGTGGTCATCAACCAAGTCAATAAGTCCTGGGACCGCAACAAGGAGAACATGGACGCCTACTGCCTAGAAGTCCGGAAGCTCGAGAACAAGTTCTACGGTCTCGAGTTCCACCACGTCGTCCGCGACAACAACGTTGCAGCGGACGTCATGTCGAAGCTTGGTTCTACTCGCGCTCAAGTACTAGCGGGTGTCTTCATCCACGAGATTCACGCGCCATCCATCCCGGAGCTGGCGCCACCGACCACTGATCCAGCACATACCCCGGCTGGCCAGGAGGTCATGATGATCGACGTGGACTGGAGGCAACTCTTCATCGACTACCTCAGCGAGCAGAAGGTTCCCTCAGACAAGAACTTGGCCGAGCAATTCATCCGCCGCGCCAAGTCCTACATCCTAGTCGGAGACAAGCTCTACAGGCAGGGTGCATCTTCTGGAGTACTCATGAAGTGCGTTCCTCGAGAAGAAGGCAAGGGTATCTTGGAGGAGATCCACAAAGGTGTCTATGGCAACCACGCGTGCTCTCGCACGCTGGTCAGCAAGGCCTTTCGACGAGCTTTTTATTGGCCCACAACTTTGGGTGACCCCGAAGAACTCGTCAGAAGGTTCCAAGGGTGCCAATACTTCACCAAGCAACAACATGTCCCGGCCTACAAGCTAGCACCATACCGCCAACCTGGCCTTTCGCCTGCTGGGGGCTCGACATGATTGGGCCACTCCCAACTGTGCCAGGTGGATTCAACACAGTACTGGTGGCCATCGACAAGTTCACCAAGTGGATCGTGGTCAAGTTGGTCACATGCCCCAAGGCTGACAGAGTACTCGACTTCCTGGATGAACTCGTACATCGCTACGGACTACCCCACCGCATCATCACAAACCTGGGCTCCAACTTCAACAATCACCAGTTCTGGGAGTACTACGAGAATAGCGGGATCGACGTCCGATATGTCTCAGTTGCCCATCCTCGGGCCAATGGACAAGATGAGCGCGCCAATGGGATGGTGCTCGACGCTCTCAAGAAGCGGCTACACGACGCTGCCAACACTAAAGGAGGCAAGTGGATCAAGGAACTACCCAATGCACTCTGGGGGCTATGCACTCAGCCCTCCAAGCCAACGGGACAGTCGCCATACTTCCTGTTCTACGGCTCCGAAGCAATCCTACCTGCTGATGTCATGTGGGACTCACCAGCAGTAGAGCAATACGACGAAGGCAATCTGAAGACAGCAGACGAGTTGACATCGATGGACTCGAAGAAGCTTGATGTGCCGCCCTCGTCCAATCAGCAAGGTACCTCGAGGGTATCCGATGCTACCACGATCGAAACGTCAAGGAACACTCCTTCAATGTTGGTGATCTCGTCCTCCGTCGGATCCAGAACACGGAAGGACTACACAAGCTCAGCTCGCCCTGGGAAGGTCCCTTCACAGTTGCAAAGGTGACCAGACCGGGCTCCTATCACCTCCAGATGCTCGAAGGTGAAGACATCAACAACTCGTGGAATATCGACCATCTCTGTCGATTCTACACCTAGTCTACCGACTACCCTAGGGGCTCAAGTCTACACAACTATTCAAAGACCCCTTCGCCGTAAGCGGCCACCGGGTCCAGGCACCAGTCTCCGGACTACTCTACTGCAAGATCCAGTGTTAACAGCTACTAACGGATCTTGGGTTGCTCCGAGCATCAAAGGACTTCAGCAGCGGTCTAACTGAGAGACCATGTACTCCTAGATCCAACCTACGCTGCTACTAATGGATACTGTTGTAAGCGGTCGTACGCCCTAGCACCACTTAGCCGTAGGCGGCCTCCGGGTCCTGGCGACTACTCTTGTAAAACGGCCCTGGCCATCCAGGTGTACTTCTCTCAGTAATAAAGCTAGATTATCTATCAACTGATTTACTGTCTTTTTCCCTTAACAGGTCTACTGGCGAGCATGACTACTCGTGACAACTCCATGATGGGACTCCGCATACACACACCGTGACAACGAGTACTCATTTATGGAAGTTTTCCTCATTCATATTTAAACAAGTTCATTACAACTTTGTTTATATACAACTACTGCTACAAGCTTACCCTACAGGAACTACTGGAGGTTAAGCTTCTCGGCGTCTTGTTCAGCAATTGGCGCCATTTGCTCGAGCAACTCCGCGTACTGCTCGTTTGTGCAGTTGGTGGCTAGTCCACCGGCGACTACATCAACTGGAGCCTTTGGGAAGTACGATTTCATGTATGCCAGGATCTGGTTGGGGATCGACTTCGCCAAGTGCTTGACGTACGTCGCCAGACGGCTGGGAGCTTCTCTCAGCCGGTCCACCAACGGAGCTATATCTTCAGTCCGCCCGGATGAGGCACCAGTAGCCTCGTGATGGGAAGTGCGGCCTCATCAAGTTTCTTCAGCTGGGCCCGTAGCTTCTCGCAGTCCTCGTTCAGCTTCTGCAGAGATTTGTAGCAGTTGACGAGGTCACGATACGAGGCAATGCGAAGCTCCATGTGCTTATCGCACTCATAAGCCAACTTCTTATAGTCATATTCAAGTACCTCACGGGCCTCCTTCTCCCGGTAGAAGAGGTTCTTCATGTCGACCTCTGAGGACCTCAGTTCCTCGACACGAGTCTCAAGCTCTGCAATCAACAAGCAAGGCAGGTCAGACTACTTCAAGGTACTTCCAATATGTACTCGGCAGGACAACACGTATCTTTATTCTTGTTGCGAAGCGACTTGTTCTTCCGCACTAGCTCTTTGCTCTTCGCGTGCATATCTTGGACTTTGTTGTGATATTGGGCGAAGGCGCCGTCATGCTTTGATTGGAGCATGGCAGAGTGCTTCCGGGCCTTCACGAGTTGTTCCTCCAAGGCCTCCACCCGGAGCACTGCGTCTCCATATCCCTGGAGCATGCCAGACTTCTGGCGGAATCTCTCCGCGACGTCCTGCAGCAGACAACAGATGTCAATTGGGTACTCAGCATTCTACGATAGATTGACTACTTAAGAGCATCGGCAACTCACCTTCATCCACTGCTTGGCCTGGCGCATCGCCTCCAAGTGACGAGCTACTGCCGCCGGGTCGACACGGTCATATGCCAACAGCTCAATCCCACCACAACTACTCGTGGCGGCTCCAGACATTGGCGCCGAGCGGATTGTCTCCGCATCCTGGATCTCCAGCGAACGAACGACTACTTCCAGAGTTGATTCTGGCAGTACGTCGTCGCGTTCTTCTCCGGCCATCACAGCGGCTTCTCCGCCCGCTACCTCCATCGGCTCGGGGGCTCCTCCGGCAGCTCCTTGGGTCTCCGGCTCCTGGCCTTCAACGGGCACCGCTTCGGGAATAGCGCTTCCCTCGGCTTCGGCACCTTTTAACAAGAAGATAATGGGATTAGTCACCCTTGGCGGCTACGACTACTCCTTGAGGATGCCTGCACTTGTGCAGTGTACTCACCTTCTACGATACTGGCCTCCGGCAATGCAGCCTCCACTGTCGGCGCCTCGGACTCTACACGAAGGGCGGGAGCGGACTCCTCAGCGGCTGGCGCGGATTCCTCTTCAGCCACCGCTGCGTTGGGTTCATCCCCATCCCAGGTGAAGTCCGTGGATTTCCTACAGAGTATACAACTGGTTGTCAACCCAGTACGACAACCAAACCAAATGTACTACTCGGGAAAGACCTTCACTTATAGGCTTGACCGGACTACTGTCACGGTTGGGGCACCGAGGATGCTGGTGATATCGACCAGTCCAGCCTCAGCAGGCGGCTCCTCTTGGGCCTCAGTCGCCGTTGGCTCTTCAGCAACAACCACAGCCGGTTCAGTGCTCCCCTTAGCAACTGGGGGCTGGCGCGTCAGCTGCGCCACAAGTTCTTCCACCGTAGGGGCTAGGCTGCGGCTGGCCCCAGCCGGCTCTCCCACCGTATCCCAGTCGCCTTCGCCCCCTGTTCTACGGGGTCAGAAGGCGGAATCTCCTGCAAGCAATGGAATCTCGTTGTCAGCACACACAACCTCGAGACACAAGTACTCGACTACCCCACTCAAGGAAGCTTACCTTTTTGGACGTGGTCTCCGTGACCTTAAGCTTCTTGGACACGCGCTTGCGGGCCATGTTGCGCGGCTTCCTTGGCGGCTAGTTGGTGGATCCTGAACAAGAGGAACGTTGGGCAGTCCAGGGCGGCTGAATCTTGACCGCAGCTGGAACCGCTCCTGCAGCGTCTCCTCATCATCTTCGTCCGAAGTGTCTTCAACGACTACTGTGTCGTCTCCTTCACCGACTTTGCGGCGCTCCTTGGCCTTGCCCTTCCCCTCATTTGGGATCTCGACAAGTCGAGGAGGCGACGCCAGCTCGGAGACAAACTTCACTACGTCATCCTGCAAGAAGCACATTGGATGAGCACGACTACTACATAATCAGTACTCGACTTGAGTACGGCTACTGACCTCATTGGGTGGACACGCGGTGGAGTACTCGGGCACGGGGCATGGCGTGTACGCCGGCATGTCCTTGAAGATTTTCCCCAGCCTGTCAATGATGTCATCGTCGTCGACTTCACCCCCGGGCATCCGCGACGTGTCGTCGTCACCTGTGTACTGGTAGCCCAAGGTGTCGCGAGCCATCAACGGCTGCACCCTTCTCTTCATGAAGCTGAAGGCCACATGCTCGGGCCTCAGCCCGACTTCTCTCAAAGCTTTGATCTTCGCCAGCAGCTCAGGT
The DNA here is from genome assembly GCA_947561735.1 of Cenchrus americanus. Taxonomy (NCBI): domain Eukaryota; kingdom Viridiplantae; phylum Streptophyta; class Magnoliopsida; order Poales; family Poaceae; genus Cenchrus; species Cenchrus americanus. Next base: position 147,171,482 of record OX387244.1, on the reverse strand, counting down.
AGCTGGATACCCTCCTGCATCGTCGGCTCGGAGTTCCACCAGGGTGGTGTTTCGGCTACTTCCCGCTCGGCTTCGGCAGCTCTAGGTGGTGATTGGTGATGTAGAACCACTTTGACTTCCAATCTTGGTTGGAGTCGATCAGCTTGTATGCGGGGTACTGCTCCGCGGCATCCTCGCGCATCTGGATGCTGGCTCCCCCAACTACTCGGGGGTTGTTGGCGCTCGGCTGGGGCTTCACTCAAAAAAACTTCCGGAAGAGTACCTAGTGGGGTTTGATCCCCAAGAAGGCTTCACAGAAGTGGACGAATACAGAGGTGTGGAAGATACCGTTGGGGTTCAGGTTGAGAGGTACTCGATGCCGTAGTACTCCAAGAGCCCCTTGAAGAAATCACTTGCCGGGAGAGACAACCCTCGCTCCGCGAATCGCGTGAACATGGGGATCTCATCTGGATTCTTCTCCATGGGATACGGATCTCCCACAGCGGCACGTCACATATCGACTTCCTTCTCTTGAAGGAACCCACTTTTGAGGAGCACCAGCAGATCCTCAGTCTTCGCTTTTGACTTCTTCCACTCCTAGTTGGGATTTGGCCGCGGCGAAGACACTGGTGGCGATGTCCCAGCGGTGGATCCGGCGGCTTCCTCGCGGGACCTCTTCTTCTCACCGACAGTCTTCAAGCTCTTCGACAGTGAGGGCTTCATTCTCCAAGTGCACCGGGTTTTCACTCGCATTCGCTCGGGGGCTACGGCGGTGGTTTCCGGCAGCAGCGCGCTTGGATCTACAATCTCCTCTGAGGTGGCAGTGTGCACAAGCGGTGGATTCTAGGCACGATCTGCTTGGAATGGCTGCAAGTGCATGGGGTAAAAACCCTAAGGGTTTCGGCTTCTATTTATAAGTCAACAGCGGCTCCTCAACGGCCGGACGGATAAGTCTCCAAACGGCTGACTCAGCGGCATAGCCTGACCCTTCAACTTCTAGTAGTCGACGTGCCTCATCTCGAGGGCTCGACTACATCTAAATCAATTCCCTGGGTAGCGACAAGATTCAAGAGCAACACAGGACACCTTCTACATACAAGATGACCCTTCAATTTGAGAGGAAGTACTCGACCCAAGGCTCGGGGCTCCGTGCCACGTGTCCTTCGGTTTTTCTCCAGATTTTGCGAGATAATCATGCCAGAACTTAAGATGGACCCATAGCCAGAGTCTACAACTCAACCTAAGGCTCGGGGGCTACTCCATATGGAGTGCGATTTTGCAATCGCACTTCAATATCAGCTTCAACTTCAAGACAACACGGGTATTGTTGAAGACCTTCAAGAGCAGCACTCGGGGATGCTTGGGACTACTCGAGAAGACTTCAGGATTACTCAAATAACAGCTGGAGTACATTCCAGCCTCGGGATGCTTCAAATATTCTTGAGGACTTTTGGCTTGTAGTACTCGGGGACGCTTGAGGACTACTCGTCAAGGACGACAAGACTACTCGAAGCTATCTTGCTCAACTACAAAGTAATCGGGGGCTTGTCGGATGGACCTCCCTGGGCCCACTACCTCGGTGGGTACTAGGACCGACTACTCGGTGGGCCCCTGGGACTACCCGACTTGTGCCGCATGGTACCTATTGGCGTGAGGCGCAAGGACTACGGTGGAGAAGTACTCGGATAGGAAGCTATACATACCATATACTGTGTAGAAGACTCCTAGACGTACACGACTAGTACTCTCCCTAAACCAACCTGTAACCCTGCCTCCCAGACTATGTAAGGCGAGGCAGGGACCCTTCCCTCTCATAAACACGAGATTACGCATCATCTTGTAATCACATCCAATCAATCCAGAGCTACGCAGCATACAAGACGTAGGGTATTACGCACCTTGCAGCCCGAACCTGTCTAAATTGTGTGCCACGTGTCGCTTCCTTCGAGTTACCGATCTCGGCGAGGCCACATTCATCTACTTCGTGCACTCCCCTTAGTAGGTTGCCGGTCTAAAACATCGACATGACTACCCAAATTGGCCAAGCCCACGTAGCCACTGGAGTGCCACTGGACCTAGGAACCAACTTCCAACCTCACAGACCCGAGAACGCAGCAGAACACCAACCTCGAGTCCACTGACCAACACCGGTCAGACTGGTGAGCACCACCGGTCGGACCGGTCCCTGCTGGTGAGACTGGACGACTTTCACAAAAAGGCTTCACACCGGTCAGGCCGGTGAAACACACCGGTCAGACCGGTCTTAGTCAGAAAGCCCCCAAATCACCAAACAGGCCTACCAACCTCCAAACTGGCCCAAACTCGAAACTGCTGCAACACAGGACAACAGCGAACACACCCAACCGTTCACCTGAGCAAAAACCCAACAGGGGTTTCACCGGTCAGGTCGGTGAGAGGAACCGGTCAGAACGGTGTGACATGGGCTTCTCGGGATGAACAGCACCCGCGGGTCAACACCTCCAAATCCAAACCTTGATCTCCCGAATCGCTCCACAGGCTTGAACAAGACTTTGGGGACATTAGGAACACCTCATGAGGAGTCCATAGCGAAGTTTAATCCCACCAAAACTTGTCCGAACAAGAGGAATCGAAGAGATCTCACCAAGACCTCCTCTAAACCTAGAACACCGAAAACCACAAAATCGAGCCCCTTAACTCGCGGATTTGGGAGGGGAATCACAGCCCAAAGAACCACGAAGGGATCCCACAAATTGCCCCCATCAAATCGCCAAGAGCAAGGTCCCGAAAACACCCAAGAAAACCACCAAGAGAGTGCTCCAAAAATCACCACCAAGAACAACCGGGAACAACACAACAAGGCCTTGAGGAACCACGTTGAATCATCTATACATGCCACAAAGGTTCATACAAGGTATAGCTTGCCGCCTGATCATCCAACCCTCTCACAAGATCTCACCATGAAGCTCTCAAGCTAGTCCTATGGAAATCCTAAGAAAACTGAATGGAAATATAGGAAAGCAAATGAACCAGGGTTCCAAGAGATTGGCTGCCATCCTCTCACCTCAAGGGTTATATGGAGGCAATCGAAAGTCTAAAATACCCCTACTTAATAACTAGGGATACAAGTCCCTCAAGGGAGGTTTTGGAAGTTTTTGTCATTGCTCCATCGGACGGATGCCCGGAGACCGCATCCTGCTTAGCCTCGACGCAAGCCTTGCGATCCCGATGCGTGTCCTCCGCTTCGAAGATTTCGGACTGCGTCGTCGAACACCGGTCAGACCGGTGCTCCTCACCGGTCAGACCAGTCTGGCACTGCTGCAGCACCGTCTTCGGTTCTTCGGTCTTGGCTTTGTGGATCAACCAAGGAACCCAGTAGTTTTTTGGTGAACCACCGGAAACCCCGCAAACTCGGTGTAGCCTCCGCCAATCGCCACTCATGACTCGGCTCCCATGTAGTCCCGGCTCGACCTTGGTTTTCAGGCTCAACCAAGAAACGGTCCATGACTTCATCTTGCTGTTCATGCCACCATGCGGCCCGCACTTGACCCCGCTGGCCACCGGGTCCCTCGAACGAAGCCTACTTATCTTCTCCACACCTGGAGGCCTCACCGGCGACGACCTTTCACGCTTGTTCTTCACCTGCACCAACACCAGTCAAGCCGCAACCTGCAGCTGCAATACTTAGCCGAGAATCAGTCCACACAACGTTGTCAATCACTCATCACTCCAGGAAGCGACCATCCACCGGTCTTCGAACCACACATGGTCCTCAATCTCCCCCTTGATGAGTCCTCTCCGGGCCAGGCAAAAGACCACACTACCCCTAGCACTTAAATGACCACTCTCCGGGTCATGTAGCACTCCTTTTCAGCGCACAACCACGCCATTGCCGCAGACCGCGTCCTCCCAACGCAAGCTCCGCGATCCCGCCAAGCATCTGCTGGCATCGAAGCTTCTCGGCGCGCCCGGATCCCGTCTCGACCCACAAAGCCTCCAGTCTTGGTGTTGTGGCTCAACCAAGTAACCCGACGGTTTTCTGGTGAACCGCCGCAAACCCTGCGTGCAGACTCCGGTCGTGAGCCACTACCCTGCACCGGCTCTGATCGAAGACTTCGTCTTGCTTTTCTTGCCACCATGCGGCCCGCACTTGACCCCGCTGGCCACTGGGTCCCTCGAGTCAGGCCTACTTGTCTCTCCACTCCTTGGAGGCCCCGCAAGGCATAGACCTTTCGCGCCCACTTTTCACCAGCACCAACGCAAATCAAGCCGCAACCTGCACCTGCAATACTCGGCCAAGAGTCAGTCCACACCCTGTTGTCAATCACTCATCACAGCCAGGAGCGAGCATCCACCGGTCCTCGGACGCTCCGGACCACAATCTCCCCCTTGATGAGTTCATTGACAACACACACAAGTAACCAATTCAGAGAAAAGAGAAAAAGAAAAGAAATGAAAGAAAAACTCAAGCAAGTGATCAAAAGCCAAACAAAAGCCAAGAAAAGATCACTTGAGTGAGAAAAATCTCGGTCCCCTAAGACAAGGGCAACGGCTCGACACAACCGAGATAAAATGCTCCAAAATTGCCGACTCCTCAAGGTGAGGCAAAAGGGCTCGACACCATTGACGAAAGAGCACAACTAAAGTTTAGGTGAAAAAAGCTCCCAAATGCATGAATGCAAGCTCCCCCTAAACAAATGTATTTCTCACAATTTTTCTTCCCTTGATGCAAAACTCCCCTTGGACAAATGAATTGGGTACTTTCCTCCCTCTTGTTGGTAATGCATGAATCAAGTCTACAAATGCAAGCATGTGCTTCTCAAATATACAAAGAGCACTACAACATGCCAAAAATGAGACATAGACAAGCAAGATAGACAAAATTTGAGCACAAGCATCGCCAACAAGATACAAAGGGACATATAAGTAAGTGACATAGCCATGATGAAAATTAAGCATTTTTTACAAGTATTTCCCTCTCATGAGCATAGGACCTAAACATGATCAAAAGGAGCACCTACAACATATAACTCGCAAACTTCATGCAACATCATACATTCTCATCACAAGGTCATCACAAACACCTACAAGCTATCTCATGTCATGTCAAAGCCACCGAGCCATGTGTCCACTTCTAGATATGAGACTTCTCATTGGTGAACATCATGCAACGGTTTAGCACCCAAGATAAGAAATTTAAAGCATTTATGACATGGAAGCAAATTTTTCAAGCATAGGCATCTCACATACCATTTTCATGATTTACAAATTAAACATGTTACATGAAGTGCCTTTGCGGCAAATAGAAGCTTAGGCTCCTCCACAAGGTAGCATGTAGGCTAAACATTCATGGTGATAAATGGATCTTTGATCCCAAATGAAAATAACATGGTCCAAGCACAAATTAAGCAAGATATAGCCATAAACACCAAAATGACCATGAGAGGCATTCTACTCATAAGAGAGGATCATATAGCATTTTTACAAAAAGAATGCCATTCACGAGGATGTATATCCCAAAGCTACCAAGAGCATAGCTATGCATCTCATGAGCATCACAAGCAGAATCATAACCTCATCTCTAGCATACCATGGTGAGCAAAGCATACGAGAGAATCACATCTCTACAACATATGTTACAAATGCAGTCTATGATACAAAGATGCAAACATGATATGATACAAGAATGAGAATGCAACATGCATATGCACATCAACCCTCCCAACCGAAGCTCAAAAAGGAAAAACAACTCCAAGCTCTCCTCGCAAACGAGCAAATGTAGCTTGGTCCAAAGGCTTGGGTAGGATATCGGCAAGCTGCTTTTCTGTAGGTACATGGATGAGGTCTATGTTTCCCTTCTCAACATTATCTCTCAGAAAATGGTACCTCACTTCTATGTGTTTGGTTCTGGAGTGAAGCACGGGATTTTTGGCAACACTAATGGCACTTGTGCTATCACACATGAGAGGCACATGGGAACACTCCTCACCAAAATCACTCAGCGTGTATGTGATCCAAAGCAGCTGGGAGCAACAACTAGCGGCAGCAACATAATCGACTTTTGTGGTAGACTGAGCTACACTAGACTGTTTGCGAGAAGACCAAGAAACAAGCAAAGATCCCAAAAACTAACAAGTCCCCGAAGTCGACTTCCTTTCGACTCGACACCCCGCAAAGTCGGCATCTGAAAAACCAAGAAGTGAAAGGGAAGAGGACGCTGAGTACCAAAGACCGAGCTCAGGAGTGTATCGAAGATACTTGAAGATCCGCTTGACGACCTGCCGAAGTGAAGTCCTCGGCGACGCCTGAAAACGAGCGCACAGACACACAGAAAACTGGTTGTCCGGCCTCGTCACTATCAAGTACAAGAGGGAGCTGATCATGCTCCGGTACTCCTTCTGGTCCACGGGATCTCCGTCCTCGTCCGCATCGAACGCTGTAGTCGTACTCATCAGTGTCGACAGGGCTTCGAGTCATCCATCTTGAACTTCTTGAGGATGTCCTTCGTGTACTTGGCTTGATGCACAAAGGTTCCCTCCTTCGCCTGCTTGATCTGAAGCCCGATAAAGAACTGCAATTCTCCCATCATAGACATCTCGAATTCTTTGCTCATATCCTCTGCAAACCTCGCAACCAAAGAGTGAGACGAGCCGCCAAAGACAATATCATCCATGTATACCTGAACAATTAGGATATCATCACCTTACCTGAGGAGAAAAAGAGTCTTATCTACCTTGCCCATCTCAAACCTCTTGCTAAAGAAGAATCCCCTCAAATGACCATACCAAGCAGGGGGAGCTTGTTTCAGCCCATACAACGCCTTTCTCAACCTATACACCTTGTGTGGAAACTCAACACTCTCAAAGCCCGGTGGTTGCCTCGCATAAACTTCCTCCTCTAAAAACCCATTAGAGAAGGCACTCTTCACATTTATTTGGTACAACTTGAACCCTTTAGCCACAGAAAAAGCTAGAAGGATCCTAATTGCCTCCAAACGAGCTACAAGAGCAAATGTCTCCTCATAGTCTATCCCCTCCTTCTGACTGTTGCCCTGAGCAACCAGCCTCGACTTGTTCCTCACCACCACACCATTTTCTCCCTCATTGTTTTTCCATACCCATTTTGTCCCAATATGTTTGCAATTTGGTGGTGGCTCCACTAACTACCACACCTAGTTTCTCTCAATGTTCTCTAACTCCTCATGCATGGCATTCACCCAATTAGGATCAGATAGAGCGTGTCCAATGTCTTTCGGCTCAAAGGTAGCAACAAAAGCTGAATGAGCAAAGTGAGAAGCATTCCTGGACCTCGACCGTGTTGTCCGCTCATTGATGTCAACGATGATTACTGAGGGTGGATGATCAACTTGAACGCGCCTTGGTGCCTCTCACCTTGAGGCAACCTCCCCCTCAGCAGCTGCTTCCACTTGATCTTACTGAATCGTATGCGGTGTAGGGGATGGACTCACCGTAGTCGTCGTAGTGGAAGTAGAGGGTACACGCGTGGCTGGAGCTTCACCATCATCACCATCATCCTCTCCAGTATCATCCTCCTCGTCCTCAAAGATCTTTTGCCAACTTCATCATCACCTGCACACTCAAAGACAGACGAATTGCATGGTTGTGTCTCGTCGAAGGTCACCTCACAAGTCTCCATGACTAGGTTAGTATCAAGGTTGAGCACACGAAATGCTCTAGAATGACTAGCATAACCCAAGAAAATCCCATCAGAAAACCTCGACTCAAACTTATCAGCCTACCCTTCTTAAGAATGAAGCACCGACAACCAAAAGCCCTGAAATGGCTCACTCTAGGTGCTCACCCGTGCATAAGCTCATCGCATGTCTTGTTCAGGAAAGCCCTCAGAAAAATCTGGTTCCCAACATGGCAAGCGGTATTCACTGCCTCATCCCAATATCTCATCGGAGTCCTATGCTCATCCAGCATCGTCCGAGCCATCTCACAAAGGGAACGATTTTTCCTCTCAACCACATCATTGTGACAAGCCACGTAGGGAGAAGAAAACTGATGTTCGAGCCCCAAATCACGACAAAAGGTTTCAAAACGAGAGTTTTTAAATTCACTGCCATTGTCACTACGAATAGCTCGAATAGCATTTCCATGTCTCTCGTTCTTGAACCTCAAGAATAGATCTCTCACAAAACCAAACATCTCCCCCTTGTCAGCCAAAAAGTAGACCCAAGCATATCGAGAGTAGTCGTCCACGATCACAAGGACATACCATTTTTCACCCGCCGAGCACACACGAGCTGGACCAACCAGGTCCATATGGAACAGCTCGCATGGCTGAAGGACCGACACGGCAAACCAGAGAGGGGGGAGTGAATGGGAGCCGATAAAAATTCTTCTCGAAGGAGATGGAAACTCCAACAAGATGAACACGGCTTCCAACACACGTCTCCGACTCACTACCCAAGTTGGCCAAGCCCACGTAGCCACTGGAGTGCCACTGGACCTAGAAACCAACACACACCCTTCCGACCCGAGAATGCAGCGGAACACCAAACCTCGAGTCCACTGACCAACACCGGTCAGACTGGTGAGCACCACTAGTCAAACCGGTCCCTGCTGGTGAGAGTTGACGACTTCCACTAAGTGGCTTCACACCGCTCAGGCCGGTGCAACACACCGGTCAGATCGGTCTAAGCCTAAAAGCCCCCAAATCACCAAACAGGTCAACTGACTTCCAAACTAACCCAAACTCGAAACAGCCCCAACACAGGACAACAGCAAACTCACCCAGACGTTCACCCGAGCAAAAACACACCTAGGGTTGCACCGGTCAGACCGGTCAAGAGCACCGGTCAGACCAGTATAGCCTGGGCAGCTCGGGATGAACAGAACCCGCGGGTCAACTCCCCCAAATCCAAACTTCGATCTCCCGAATCGCTTCACGGACTTGAACAAGACTTTGGGGATAACAGGAACACCTCATGAGGAGTCCATAGCCAAGTTTAATCCCACCAAAACTTCTCCAAAAAGGAGGAATCGAATAAATCCCACCAAGAACACCTCTAACCCTAGAACTCGGAAAACCCCAAAATCGAGCCCCTTTACTCACACATTTGGGAGGGGAATCACAGCCCAAAGAACCACGAAGGGTTCCCACAAATTTCCCTCATCAAATCCGCAAGAGCAAGGTCCCGAAAACAACCCAAGAAAAACACCAAGAAAAAAGGGCTCCGAAAATCACCACCAAGAACAACCGGGAACAACACAACAAGGCCTTGAGGAACCACGCCGAATCATCTATACATGCCACAAAGGTTCATACAAGGTCTAGCTTGCCGCTCGATCATCCAACCCTCTCACAAGATTTCACCATGAAGCTCTGAAGCTAGTCCTATCGAAATCCTAAGAAAAAAATGAAGGAAAAATAGGAAAGTAAATGAACTAGGGTTCAAAGAGATTGGCTGCCATCCTCTCACCTCATGGGTTATATGGAGGCAACTGAAAGTCTAAAATACCATTTCCTAGCAACTAGGGATACAAGCCCCTCAAGGGCGGTTTTGGAAGTCTTCAAGCTTTCTCCATCGGACGGATGCCCGGCGACCGCAACCTGCTTAGCCTCGACGCAAGCCTTGCGATACCGACGTGTGTCCTCTGCTTCGAAGATTCCGGACTGCGTCGTCGCACACCGGTCAGACCGGTACCCACCGGTCAGACCGGTCACACCCACCGGTCAGTCCGGTCTGGCACTGCTGCATCATCGTCTTCGGTTCTTTGGTCTTGGCTTTGTGGATCAACTAAGGAACCCAGTGGTTTTCTGGTGAACCACCGGAAACCCCGCGAACTCGGTGTAGCCTCCGCTCGACTCCCACATAGTCCCGGCTCGACCTTGGTTCTGAGGCTCGACCAAGAAATCGTCCATGACTTCATCTTGCTGTTCATGCCACCATGCGGCCCACACTTCACCCCGATGGCCACCGGGTCCCTCGAACGAAGCCTACTTGTCTTCTCCACACCTCGAGGCCTCACCGGCGATGACCTTTCGCGCTTGTTCTTCACCTGCACCAACACCAGCCAAGCCGCAACCTGCACCTGCAATACTTAGCCAAGAATCAGTCCACACAACATTGTCAATCACTCATCACACAAGGAAGCGACCATCCACCGGTCCTCGAACCACACATGGTCCTCAATCTCCCCCTTGATGAGTGCATTGACAACACTCACAAAAATTAACAAGAGAGAAAAGAAAAAGAAAAGAAATGAACAAAAAGAAACTCCAACAAGCGATCGAAAGCCAGACAAAGGCAATGAGCAAGATCACTTGAAGAAAACAAGTCTCAGACCCCTTAGGCAAGGGAAACGGCTCGACACATCTGAGACAAAACAAAGCTCAAGCAAAGAGCGCAAACCACCAAGCCAAAGCTCGAAAAACCGCAAAGAGCTCCGCCTGCACACATGCAAGCTCCCCCTAAACCAATGCAACTCCCCCTGCACGAGTGCATGCAAGCCACTTGAAAACAGGGCAGCTGCAACAACTTCAGCTTACATCGGTCAGACCGATCACCACCACCGGTCAGACCGGTGCCCAACATGTGCACAGAACCAGCACTCTGACTGGTCAGACCGGTGTCCTCGACCGGTCAGACCGGTGCACACCATAGCCTAGAAATGGCTCGAAACCACCTGAAAACCTTCTAAATGCATCCAGCAAGCTATTTCAAGCTCAAACTTCTCCCCCTTGTTGACAATGCATGAATCAAGCCAAAAATGCAAAACTTTCAACCCAGAGCTTCTCAAATAGAAAAAATTCAACATAGGATGCTACACATGTCCAAATGAGCAAGTTAGATACTCTATACCTTCGTATTGACATCAACTACAAGATCACCAAGTTTCAAAACCATTGGATGAAGCTAAGATGGATTTAGGAAATTTTGCGAAAAGTTTGCCTCTTATGAGCAAAGTCCTAAACATGATCAAAACATATCAAAATGGCAAAGCCACACAAACTTCATGCTAGGACAGCCATTCTAATCATAAGACCATCACAAACACCCACAAACACCTCATGTCATGTCAAAGCCACCGAGCCATGTGCCTACTTCTATGTATGAGACTTCTCATTGGTTGGCATCATGCAACCGTTTAGCACCAAAGCAAAATAAATTCAGCACATATGACATGGGAGCACATTTTCCAAGCATTTTACATTTCATTTTCAGATTCATATATGGTACATGAAATGTCTTTGCGACAGAAAGGAACTTATGCCCCTCCACAAGATGAAGCAAGAGGGCTAAACATTCATGATGGCAAATGAGCCTTTGGCCCCATATGATCAATAAACTAGCTATCCAACCACAAATTAAGCATAGCAAGGCCACTAAAACATGTCAAGATCATGTAAAGGCATTTACACATGAGAGAGCATATATGTGACATTTTTCAAAAACATAGACATCAACCGTGGATAATTCATCAAGATCATCAAGAGCTAAGCCAAACTAACCATAGCATACGAAACAAGGTCACAAAGACATAAATAGCATTCCATGGTGAACAATGTATATAGGAGAAGCTTTTCCTATCCAATGCATACGATACAAAATGCATGCAATCTAAGATACAAGGATGCCTATACATCATGTTACATATGCCATGCCAAATGCAAGAAATTCACTAAGAAAAGCTATACATATGCTACAAAGGAGCTCCCACACACCCAACTCAAGAAATCAAACACACACCAAGTTCCCCCGCAAACGAGTGAAAGTTGCTTGATCTAGGGGTTTGGTGAAAATATCGGCTAGTTGGTCATGTGTGGGTACATGGATCAAAGCTATCTTTACTTTCTCTACGTTGTCTTTCAGAAAATGATACCTCACTTTTATGTGCCTGGTTTTCGAATGGAGCAATGGGTTCTTTGCAACGCTTATGGCACTAGTGCTATCACATTGAAGTGGGACATGGGTATACTCCTCACCAAAGTCACTCATGGTGTATGAAATCCAAAGGAGCTGAGAGCAACAACCAGCAGCGGCAACATACTCGGCCTCGGTAGTGGATTGTGCAACACTCGACAGTTTGCGGGAAGACCAAGACACCAAAGAAGAACAAAAAAACTGGCAAGTCCCAGAAGTGGACTTCCTATCCAACCGACACCCGGCAAAATCCGCGTCTGAAAAACCATGAAGCGCCAAAGAAGAGGACGCGGAATACCAAAGGCTGAAGTCGGGAGTGTGACGAAAGTACCTGAAAATTCGCTTCACCGCTTGCCGATGAGAAGTCCTCGGAGATGCTTGAAAAAGAGCGCACAGACATACCGAGAACTGGATGTCCGGCCTCGTCGCCGTCAAGTAGAGGAGTGACCCGATCATGCTTCGGTAGTCCTTCTGGTCCACGTGTTCACCTTCCTGGTCCGCATCAAGAGCCGTAGTCGCACTCATCGGCGTCGTCATAGCCTTGGAATCCTTCATCTTGAACTTCCGCACAATGTCCTTGGTGTACTTAGCTTGGTGCACAAATGTTCCTTCCTTTGATTGCTTGATTTGTAGCCTGAGGAAGAACTGCAACTCGCCCATCATGCTCATCTCAAATTCACTGCTCATATCCTCTGCAAACCTTGCAACAAGAGAGTTAGACAAGCCACCAAAGACAATATCATCCACGTATACCTGCACAATCAGGATATCTCTGCCCTGCCTCAGTAGAAACAAGGTTTGATCGACCTTCCCCATCTCAAAACCTCTCTCGAACAAGAACCCCCTCAACCTACCAGACCAAGCTCTAGGCGCCTGCTTCAACCCATACAGCGCCTTCCTCAACTTGTACACCCGGTGGGGGTACTTCTCACTTTGAAACCCCGGTGGTTGCCTCACATACAATTCTTCCTTCAACACACCATTTAGGAAAGCACTCTTCACATCCATTTGGTGCAACTTGAACCCTTTGGCCACGGAAAAGGCTAGAAGGATCCTTATTGCCTCCAAACGGGCTACGGGAGCAAAGGTCTCCTCGTAGTCGATCCCCTCTTCTGACTGAACCCCTGAGCAACAAGCCTCGACTTGTTTCTCACAACCTCACCTTTCTCTCCCTCTTTGTTCTTCCACACCCACTTTGTACCGATCGGCTTACACCCTGGGGGAGGGTCAACCAACTCCCAAACCTGATTCCTCTCAAAGTTCTCCAACTCCTCATGCATCGAATTAACCCAATTGTGATCAGATAGTGCGTGTCCAATGTCTTTGGGCTCAAAAGTAGCAACAAACGCAGCATGAGCGAAATGAGAATTGTTTCGAACCCTCGACCGTGTAGTGTGTTCACTCAAGTCGCCGATGATCCTCGAAGCTGGGTGATCCACTTGTACTCGCCGGGGAGGTTCTCGCCTCGATGCTACCTCCCCCTCAACTATAGCTTCTCCTCGATCTTGATTTGTTGTCGTAGGTGTAGGAGAGGGTCCGTCCACCACCGTAGTCGAAGTAGTGGGTACATGTTCAGCCGGAGGCACCACACCACTATCTTCATCGTCTCCATGTTCATGCTCCTCCTCCAGAAAGATCTCCTCGCCAAGCTCATCATCACCTGCACACTCAAAGACAAGCTGACTACATGGCTGTGTCTCGTCGAAGGTTACCTCGCAAGTCTCCACGATTTGATTAGTTTCAAGATTGAGCACACGATATGCTCTAGAATGAGATGCATAACCAAAGAAAATACCATCGACAGACCTAGCCTCAAACTTATCCAACTTCTTCCCTTTCTTCAGAATAAATCATTTGCAACCAAAGACATGGAAGTGACTCACCTTGGGTGTGCGACCATGCATCAACTCATAGCATGTTTTCTTCTTGTGCACTATGAGGTAGATCCTGTTTGACACATAGCACGCGGTATTCACCGCCTCAGCCCAATACCTCCTCGGAGTCCTATGCTCATCAAGCATCGTTCGAGCCATATCACATAAGGTCCTATTCTTTTTTTCCACAACTCTATTCTGGGGAGGCGTATACGGACTCGAAAACTGGTGTTCAAGACCCAAGTCATGGAAAAAGGTTTCAAAACGAAGTTTCTGAATTCCGAGCCATTGTCACTACGAATTGCTCATATGGCATCTCCGTGCCTCTCGTTCCTCAACCTCAAGACTAGATCTCGAACAAAACCAAACGTCTCCCCCTTATCCTCGAGAAAGAACACCCACGCATACCGAGAGTAGTCGTCCACCACAACAAGGACATACCACTTCCCACCCGCAGATCGCACACGAGCTGGACCAACAAGATCCATATGGAGCAGCTCGCATGGACGCTCAGTCATCACATCGGTGAGAGGTAGGTGAGAAGAGGCTACCATCTTGGCATGCCTACACGGCGCACATACCAACTCTTTCTCAAGCCTCAACCGTGGCAATCCTCAGACCAAATTGAGTTTACTCAAGTGAGACAAAAGGTCAAAGCTCAAGTGACCCAACTTCCTATGCCACTTCCACAACTCACTCGAAGAACCAGCCAAGAAAGAACGCTCCACACCCGAAGACTGAGAAAAATCAGCACGAAACACCCGACCCTCGGGAACGACCATACAGACAAGGTCCCCTCGAGAGTCCAAAATCTGAGAATCACCAGATCGAAACAACACCTCAAAACCCTCATCCAACAACTGGGACACAGAAAGCAGATTGTACCCCAGCGATTGAACAAGAACCACACGCCTGAGAGTGATCTTGTCACTCACTTTAATCTCACCTTTTGAAAGCACACGCCCACTCCCATTGTCCCCAAAAGTGATGTACCTCCTTGTCACCACCGGGATGAGACTTGAGAACCACCCCTTGTCTTCGGTCATATGCCTCGAGCAACCGGAGTCAATCACCAAATGTTCTTCATGTCTCCCACCTGAAATTCAAAAACGAGCACGTGAGCGAACAAACGACTCAGCACTGGGGTTAGTACCAAAAGAGCAAAACCAGTGCTGAGTCATTTGCTCGAAAGTGGGATTAGCACAAACCAAGCCATCTCTCCTACCAAAGCTACCTCCACGAACACCACCACGGTAACCACCATGAGGGAACCAACCCTCTCTGCCTGGAGGATGACCGAAACCACGAAAGAAAGCTCGTGGACTGTCCCTCCTCTCCTTCTCAAAGCTACGACTCCTCTTATCCCCGTAGTGAGCTCGAGGGGGAGAATGCCTAGCCACCTGACCTCTTGCAAACTCTCTAGCCCAACCACCAGAACCACGACCTCCAGAAACAACTCTCGCACCTGTATGAGCACGAAAACCAAACTGCTGCCTGTCCAGGCTTGCACCGGTCTGACCGGTGTAGCCTGGGCAGCAGCACCTCCAACAGCATTCCGCTCTCCCCAAGCCCGAACTATCCTTACACTCGCCTTAGCCCTAGGCATCTGCACACGAGGCTCAAGTGCACCATCGGAAGGGTGGTACTTGTCCTTGTTAGCCCACTCCTTCGCCATTCTCTCCTCTCGCTTCCTCTTGAAGCAAAACTCATCCTTATGGCCATCTCTCCCGTAGTAGCCACAATGGACCCTCACAAACTTAGGCTTAGACTTGGGCTGTGGCTGCTCACTTGGTTTCTCTCCACTCAACTTCTCCACCGGTTTCTCCTCACTAGCCTTCTCACGTTCTTTCCCAAAGAACACTTTCCCCGAAGTGCTCACAAACTTGATAGGCTTTTGGAGATCATTTGTTGGTGTAGGAAATACGGGTGGAGCTGGGGTTGTGTCTAGTCGGTTCCTAAGATGGTTAGGTTTAGGAGGGAAATCATTTTTGTGGTGGGTTTTTGGTGGCTCCGGGATATTCTCTCCACTTACCTCACCAACCTTGTTTGCCCCAAGTCCCTCACCATCTTTCCTCTTAAATGCCTCGATCATCATCCTCAATTGAGGCTCATGACCAGACAACCAACCTATCAACTTTCTCAGCTCATCATTCTCATCCTGCAAACGATCAACATAATGCGCAAGTTCCAAATTCTTCAAAGCATGCATTTCACAAGTAGAGCAAGATGTAGAAATTGGTTCTTTCAGCTTGGCCTCAAGGGAAGCAGTGTAAGCATGCATCTCATCAATCTTAGCATGCAAAACAGGGCAAGAAGTGCAAGCACCTAGCAAAGCAGATCTAGATTTAAGCTCAACCACTTCAACCCTAAGCACATCTAGTTCCTCGCACTTGGAGGCATGCTTCTCCTTGAACAAAGCAAGATCAGCAAGAAAGATGGAGCAATCAACACAATCAACCTCATCAGAAACAACAGGGCTAGCCTTAAGGGAATCAATCTCAAGCTTGCTATCAAGAACCTCTGTTTCTAGCTCAGCCGCTCTAGTCCTAGCATCCTCGAGTGAAGCCCTAAGCTCTTTTCTCATTTTCTTGGCCTTTCTAAGCATGTCATCACGGTTATCAAGCAAAGAGCCAAGCCTCTCATTCTCCTGGCGCAAGAAGGGAAGTTCATCACGCACCTCATCATCAGAATCAGAGTCCGAGTCGCTCTGTG
This sequence comes from Cenchrus americanus, assembly GCA_947561735.1. Classification (NCBI taxonomy): domain Eukaryota; kingdom Viridiplantae; phylum Streptophyta; class Magnoliopsida; order Poales; family Poaceae; genus Cenchrus; species Cenchrus americanus. Next base: position 147,155,045 of record OX387244.1, on the reverse strand, counting down.
TGCTCTTCTTACTGCCGAAGCTCAGTGCCATGGTGCAGAAGCCGTCTCTCGCGAAGCAGCTCAGCCCGCTCAGGTTCTTGGACGACTTCCTGCTCTTGCGACGATCATCTTCGTCTTCACTGCTGCTTGAGCTCGAGGTGGAGTACGCGAAACTGGAGTCGACATCGCTCGCTCCCACCATCGCTCGTGCCTTGCCTCGACTCTCCTTCTTCCTCTATCGTCGCTCATCCTTGTGCTTGTTCTTGTGCTTGCTCTTGTGGTCACGCCTCGACCGGTACTTGCCATCCGTCCTCGACTTGTGCTTGTAGCCGTCCTTGTTCTCGACCTTCTCCGGGCAGTCGGCGACGAAGTGTCCCGGCTTGCCGCACTGGAAGCATGTCCTCGTGTTCCTCCTTATGTTCACCCGGTTCTCGTGCAGCCTCTCGAACCTCCTCGTCAGCAACGCCAACTCGTCCTCTCCAAGCACATCGAACTCCTCATCTGGCATAGACATCAAAGAGGACAAAGAGAACATCATGGTGGATGGGCTAGTGTTAGCCTTTCCTTTCGAACCACCAACGAGGGCAAGACTATGGGAGTCAGTCGAACCCTCGAGCTTGGCAGTCATGCCCCTATCCACCTCAGCCGACTTGAGCTTCGAGAACAGCTCGTTCACCGTCAGAGTGTCATACTTCTCCGACTCCACAATGGCCTCGAACTTACCGCTCCATCATGATCATCGTACGGGAGCACGTCCACATTGGCCCTCATGGTGTTCACAACCACCGTGAACCTCTGAAACAAGGCATCGATGGACTCACCGGGAGATGAGTGAAGTTCTCGTACTCTCTCCGGTAGGTCGCATACATCCGTGCCTGAACCTGGGCGTTCCCAACATGAGCCTCCTTCAACACCAACCAGATTCTACAAGTCAAGTGCTCGGTGTGCACCTGATCGAACTCAGGCTGACACAAGGCACGAAACAAGTAGTCGACCGCCTTATTGTTGGCGTCGAACATGTCCCTCGATCCTGGAGCAAGGTAGTTCATCGGCTGGACATATTCTGTGTCCACCGTGACATCCCAAAGGATCTGACCTTTTCCTTTGAGAAACGCAGCCATCCACTTACTCCACATCTGGTAGTTCTTGCCATCGAAGTGTGGACGACCCTAACCCCGTTCCCGGTATGCCATCCTTGGATCTTAGACTGGTTAGAGTCAATAAAGACCCAAACCGGCTCTGATACCACTGAAGGACCGATACGGCGAACCAGAGAGGGGGGAGTGAATGGGAGCCGATAAAAATTCTTCTCGAAGGAGATGGAAACTCCAACAAGATGAACACGGCTTCCAACACACGTCTCTGACACACTACCCAAGTTGGCCAAGCCCACGTAGCCACTGGAGTGCCACTGGACCTAGGAACCAACACACACCCTTCCGACCCGAGAACGCAACAGAACACCAAACCTCGAGTCCACTGACCAACACCGGTCAGACCTGTGAGCACCACCGGCCAGACCGGTCCTTGCTGGTGAGAGTTGACGACTTCCACTAAGTGGCTTCACACCGGTCAGGACGGTACAACACACCGGTCAGGCCGGTGCAACACACCGGTCAGACCGGTCTAAGCCTGAAAGCCCCCAGATCACCAAACAGGCCAACCCACCTCCAAACTGACCCAAACTCGAAACAGGTCCCCAACACGGACAACAAAGAAACTCACCCAGACGTTCACCCGAGCAAAAACCCACCAAGGGTTGCACCGGTCAGACCGGTCAAGAGGACCGGTCAGACCGGTGTAGCCTGGGCAGCTCGGGATGAACAACACCCTCGGGTCAACTCCCCCAAATCCAAACTTCGATCTCCCGAATCGCTCCATGGACTTGAACAAGACTTTGGGGATAATAGGAACACCTCATGAGGAGTCCATAGCCAAGTTTAATCCCACCAAAACTTGTCCAAAAAGGAGGAATCGAAGAAATCCCGCCAAGAACACCTCCAACCCTAGAACTCGGAAAACCCCAAAATCGAGCCCCTTTACTTACGCATTTGGGAGGGGAATCACAGCCCAAAGAACCACAAAGGGTTCCCAAAAATTTCCCCCAGCAAATCCCGAAGACCAAGGTCCCGAAAACAACCCAATAAAAACACCAAGAAAAAAGGGTTCCGAAAATCACCACCAAGAACAACCGGGAACAACACAACAAGGCCTTGAGGAACCACACCGAATCATCTATACATGCCACAAGGGTTCATACAAGGTCCAGCTTGCCGGCCGATCATCCAACCCTCTCACAAGATCTCACCATGAAGCTCTCAAGCTAGTCCTATCGAAATCGTAAGAAGAAAGGAATGGAAAATAGGAAAGCAAATGAACTAGGGTTCAAAGAGATTGGCTGCCATCCTCTCACCTCATGGGTTATATGGAGGCAACTGAAAGTCTAAAATACCCTTTCCTAGCAACTAGGGATACAATCCCCTCAAGGGCGGTTTTGGAAGTCTTCAAGACTTCTCCATCAGACGGATGCCCGGCGGCCGCAACCTGCTTAGCCTCGACGCAAGCCTTGCGATCCCGACGCGTGTCCTCCGCTTCGAAGATTCCGGATCGCGTCGTCACACACCGGTCAGACCGGTACCCACCGGTCAGACCTGTCAGACCCACCGGTCAGACCGGCCTGGCACTGCTGCAGCATCGTCTTCGATTCTTCGGTCTTGGCTTTGTGGATCAACCAAGGAACCTAGTGGTTTTCTAGTGAACCACCGGAAACCCCACGAACTCGATGTAGCCTCCACTAATCTCCACTCATGACTCGGCTCCCACGTAGTCCCGGCTCGACCTTGGTTTTGAGGATCAACCAAGAAACCGGCCATGACTTCATCTTGCTGTTCATGCCACCATGCGGCCCGCACTTGACCCCGCTGGCCACCGGGTCCCTCGAACGAAGCCTAATTGTCTTCTCCATACCTGGAGGCCTCACCGGCGACGACCTTTCGCGCTTATTCTTCACCTGCACTAACACCAGCCAAGCCGCAACCTGCACCTGCAATACTTAGCCAAGAATTAGTCCACACAACGTTGTCAATCACTCATCACACAAGGAAGTAACCATCCACCGGTCCTCGAACCACACATGGTCCTCAATGGCCTCTATGTCATAACGGATGTCAGAGGCGGATGAGAGGCGTCGACCATCTTGCCATGCCTACACGGAGCACATAGCAAATCCTTTTGGTATTTCAACTTTGGCAATCCTCGGGCTAATCCTAGCCCACTCAAGCATGACAACAAGTCAAAACTCAAGTGACCTAGTCTCCTATGCCATTTCCAAAAGCTCCGCCGAAACACCAGCAATCAAACAACGATAAGAACCAACACACTGAGAGAAATCGGCTCTAAAATTTGACCCTCGGGAACGATCGTGCACACAAGATCGCCTCGAGAATCCAAAACACGGGAACAACCCATTTTGAAACGGACTTCAAAACCCTCATCAAGAAGTTGAGCGACGGAGAGAAGATTGTAACCCAAAGACTTGACAAGAGAAACACGTCGAAGAGTGACAAACTCACTCACCTTCACCGTGCCCACAGAAAGCACTCTACCTTTCCCATTATCCCCAAAAGTGATGTACTCTTTGGTCATCACTGGGGTGAGGCTGGAGAACCACCATCGATCTCTGGTCATGTGTCAAGAGCAACCGGAGTCGATCAACCAAACGCCCTCCATGCCTCCCACATGCAGAATCAAAAACGTGAGCAAGAGTGAGCAAAGGACTCAGCACAGGGGTTAGTACAAAACGAATCAAACCAGTGGCTCGTCATTTGCTCAAACGTGGGGTTAGCAAAATCCATCCTATCTCTCCTAGGTGGAACACGCACCACGAAGGGGAGACCGTGGCCCGTAGCTCCTCTAGGACCTAAAACTGCAATCATTCCCCCCATACTCGTATTGGCCACGAGCAAAGGAACGCCCAGCAAACTCACCACGCCCAAGCCCAACACACCTACTACCTTCTCTATATGGTGGCTCGCCTCGAGGCACAAACTCACGCCTCTCTCGTGGGTAAATGGTACCCACCATACCCTCGCCTCTCGGCACCAACCTAGGCTCAGGCACACCACGAGAAGCGCGGTACCTGTCCTTGTTGGCTAACTCTCTAGCCAACCTCTCCTCACGCTTCCTCCTGAAGTAAAACTCAGCAAGGTGCTCATCCCTCCCACGATGCTCACAATGGAAGGGTTTCGATTTTGGCTTTGGTTTTGGGTTCTCTTTGGGCTCTGGCTTCTCCTCACTCGGTTTCTCCTCACTCAGTTTCTCTCCCTTCTTCCCAAAGAACTCGTTTCCCAAGACACTCTTGAAATTGATAGGTCTCTGGAAGTTGTTGGGTTGTGGAAGAAAGACGGGTGGAGCTGGGGTTGTGTCTAGTCGGTTCCTAAGATGATTCGGTTTAGGAACAAAGGCATTTTTGTGGTGGGGTTTTGGTGGCTTTGGGATATCACTCTCACCACTTCCCTCACCCACTTTCTTTGCCCCAAGCACTTCCCCATCCCGGCGCTTGTATATCTCGATCATTATCCTCAATTGAGGCTCATGACCAGACAACCAACCCATCAACTTTCTCAACTCATCATTCTTATCCTGCAAACGATCGACATAATGTGCAAGCTCCATACTCTTCACAACATTTATTTCACAAGTGGAGAAAATTGTAGGAATAGAAGCCTTCAGCTGAGCCTTTAGAGATCTAGCATACACAAGCGAAGCATCTAGTTTCTCATGCAAAACAGGACAAGAAGTACAAGCACCAAGCAAGGAGGACCTAGATTTCATCTCATCTAGTTCAACCCTAAGCACATCTAGTTCCTCAACCTTGGAGGCATACTTCTCCTTAAGCATAGTCAATTCACCAAGAAAAGTGGAACAATGAGTGCATTCAGATTCATTGGTCACAACAGGAGCAAACTTAAGGGAATCTATTTGAGCCCCAGCATCAATAAGCAAAGACTCTAGCTCAACCACCTTCTCCTTAGCCTCTCCAAGCAAAGACCTATACTCCCTCTTCTCCTTGTTGGTCTTTCTAAGCACATCATCACGGCTGTCTAGCAAGTCATTCAACCTAGCATTCTCTGCTATCAAGAAGGATGGGCTATTGTTTAACTCATCCTCGGAGTCGGAGCCCGAGTCATCCTTGTTGCTCTTCTTGCTTGCGATGCTATGTGCCATGCCGCAAAAGCCTTTGGCGGCGAAGCACAAGCCGTTGATGTTCTTGCTCGAACGCTTGCCCTTGTCCCGGTTCTCTTATTCATCACTTGAGATCGATGAAGAGTAGCAGAAGCTTGAGTCGATGTCGCTCGCACCGGCCACCATCGCTCGCTCTTTCTTCTTGTGACCACCACTCTTCCTCAGCCTCCGCTCGGACTTGTTCTTGCCCTTGTAGTCGTCCCTCGAGCGGTGCTTGTGGTCGGTCCTCGAACAGTGCATGTGCTTGGGCTTGACCTCCATGGCTTCCGGGCACTCGGTGATGAAGTGCCCGTTCTTCCCGCACCGTAGCACATGCCCGAGCTTCTCCGAGCGTTCTTCTGGTTTGTGTACATGCACTCGAACCGCCTGCTCAACAACGCGAGATCCTCCTCGCCCAGCATGTTGAACTCCTCATCTGGCATGGACACAAGGCAAGACAAAGAAAATTGTCTCGAAGACATGTGTGCATTAGTCCTTGAACCAAATACGAGAGCCAGACTATGGGGATCAGTTGGGTTCTCGATCTTTGCACGCACCACACGGTCCACCTCGGACGACTTGAGCTTGGAAAACAGCTCATCCACTGTGAGGGTCTCATACTTCTCTGACTCTAGGATGGCCGCAACCTTTCCGCTCCACATGCTACAATCCAGAGAATGCAAGAGCTTGACAGCCCTGTCATGGTCATCATACGGGAGCACGACCACATTAGCCCTCATGTTGTACACGATCACCGTGAAACGCTAAAACATGGCATCTATGGACTCACTGGGGAGATGAGTGAAGTTCTCGTACTCTCTTCGATAGGTCGCAAAGAGACGAGCCTGAACCTAAGTGTTCTCAGCATGAGCATTCCTGCGACGATCCTGAAGCGGAAGCACGAATCAAAAAGCAAAGGACTTAGCAATCCTGCGTAGTGCCGAGCGGACGGTCCGCGAGCCTGGGGTGGACAGTCCGCGGATACTGGGTGGACGGTCCGTTAATCGCAACAGAACGACCTAATGCGCACTCCAACATGGGGACAGTCCGTACCTCGTCCACGGACAGTCCGCGAGCAACTGGTGTCGCGCGGACGGTCCGCGACATCTAGGTGGACGGTCTGCCAAACTCCAACCGGCCAAAAACAGTTGGCGAAACGGATCGAAATGAAGACGCTCAAGAACACGCGACGAACACAAAGAACCCTAGGCCAACTGGATCCACGCGGACTGTCCGCGCCTACCAGGCGGACTGTCTGCCAGGTGCGAACAGGCGCGGGAACAGCAGCCCGAGAGCAAACCTGCGAGCACCCTACCACCTATACTTCCATGGATCTCCCAAACGGCTTAAGCTCTTGAGGAAAGGTCTGGGGAAAATGGAAGCATCCCCTAGGGATGCTATGCCTCAAAACTTGGGTCCTCAATCGAACTAAAACGCTGGGAATCGAATCGCCATCGAACTCAACCAAAAACCTAGGTTCCAACCCAAATCCTTCGATCGGAGGCCGAACTCGGAGTTTGGGGGATCAAGATCAAGCACAAAGATGCACGAAGCAACTATCCATGTTTCCCACCAACATATCCGAGTCCAAACACCTCAAAATCGAAGGAACAAGCCGCGCACGAAAAATCGACGAAAATAGCCCAGAAAAGACACGAAAATCTAACGAGCTACAAACTGCGAATCAACGCAACCATGAAAGCTTCCATTCACTCGGAGGTCATATTCTTTACAAACAGAGGAAAAATCTAACCCTAGAGAGCAAGGGAATGACAAGCAGTCCGGATGGATGGTTTGCCTGGAAACCCTAGAGCTAATATATATGAGTCCCCTCCGGGCCACGCAAAAGACCACACTACCCCTAGCACTTAAGTTGTGATACAACCCCTTAGGGCAAATAGGTCATGTAGCACTCCTCTTCATCGCACGGCCACGCCGTTGCCGCTGACCGCGTCCTCCCAACGCAAGCCCTGCGATCCCGCAACGCGTTCGCCGACATCGAAGCTTCTCAGCGCGCCCGGATCCCGTCTCTGCCCGCGGAGGCTCCGGTCTTGGTGTTGTGGCTCAACCAAGTAAGCCGACAGTTTTTTGGTGAACCGCCGCAAACCCTGCGTGCATACTCCGGTCGTGACCCACTACCCTGCACCGGCTCCGATCGATGACTTCGTCTTGCTTTTCTTGCCACCATGCGGCCCGCACTTGACCCCGCTGGCCACCGGGTCCTTCGAGTCAGGCCTACTTGTCTCTCCACTCCACCGAGGCCCCGCAAGGCATAGACCTTTCGCGCCCACTCTTCACCTGCACCAACGCAAATCAAGCTGCAACCTGCACCTGCAATACTCGGCCAAGAGTTACTCCACACCATGTTGTCAATCACTCATCACAACCAGGAACGACTATCCACTGGTCCTCAGACGCTTCGGTCCTCAAGGGTTGACGTTGAGTGAGTGCTCAATCAGCCTCCTGAGCACCCCTGGCATGTCTGCTGGTTTCCAGGCGAAGATGTCTCGGTTAGCCCGGAGGAAGCAAACGAGTGTGTCTTCTTATTTTGGGTCAAGGCCCGCCCCGATCATGGTAGTCTTACTACTGTCGCCTGTCCCAAGGTCGATCGCCTTGACTTGCACTTCATCAGATGGTTGAGGCTTGTCAGCTGTGTCAGACTTTTCTAGGATCTCGAGTTCAGTTGGGGTAAGTTTCTTGGGTGCAGCGTAGATCTCCATCATTGCGTTGGGTACTTGATTAGTGGCTGCAAGTTCTGCAGCTTCTGTGTCGCAGTCGAAGGATATCTTCAAGTCCCCTTGTAGTGAGAGTACTCCGGAAGGACTTGGCATTTTGAGTACCAAGTATGTGTAGTGAGGTACCGCCATGAACTTGGAGATAGCTGGCCTGCCGAGAATGGCATGGTAGGAAGTCTCGAAGTCCGCAACCTCGAACTTGATGTACTCGGTGTGGTAGTTCTCCCTGGTCTCCCCGAAGGTAACTGGCAGGACCACTGAGCCTAGTGGAATAGCCACGTTACCAGGGACGCTGCAGTAGAAAGGCGATGTGCTCTTGGTGAGCATGTGGGTGATGTCGAGCTTCATCTTCTTCAAGGTCTTGGTGAAAAGGACGTTGAGCCCGCTTCCGCCATCGATGAGCACCTTGTTGAGTTTGGAGCCCGCGACTACTGGTTTCAGGACGAGTGGGAAACGCCATGGCTCGGAGAAGCTTGTCCATTGATCCGCGCGGGAGAAGGTGATGGGTACCTCCAACCACCTAAGAGGGGTCGGACTGCTGGTTCAATATTCAAGACTTCCCGTCGGATGGCCTTCTGAGACCGTCTTGTGGGTAGTCTGCCGAAGAGGACATTCACCATCTTGTCCGGTTGTTGGAAGTCGCTGTTGCACTCGTCAGCTTTTTTCTTGCCCTTCTTGTCGTGAGGAGGCCGTGAATCTGGAGTGTCCTTGAGTGCTCGCCGGAGTTGATAGCACTGCTTGGTGGTGTGGTTGCGCTCTAGGTGCCACGGGCACTTCTCTTTCAGCAAGTATTTGAAACCGCCAGAGGTCTTCTTCGAGTTGTCTTACGTAGGGCGCTGGATAGCCACGACTGTGTTGTCTATCTTGCGCTTGCGATTAGGACCCGAGTAGATGTTGTTGTCGTGACCACCTTGATCCCTGTTGTTGTTGTTGTTGCCGCCTGTGTCGTGCTTGCTCTTGCCGCGAATGGAGTCGAACTTGGCGTTTGCCTTGTCTTCTTCGTCGGCCCATGAGGTGATCATGTCCTTGAGCTTAGTAATAGAACTCGGGCGGCAGCGACCGAAGTCTTCAAAGGTGCGGTGATGGTAGAGACCGTCTTGGAATAGGTCGATGACCTCCTTGTCGGTGACATCGACTACCGTAGCACGCTTGTCGAAAAAGCGTCGCATGTACTTGCGTAGTGTCTCTCCTTGTTCTTGCTTGACCATTGCCAGGTCCATGCGAGTAGCCGAGCGCCCCATGGTGCCCGTGAAGTTGCTAGTGAACTGAGCCTTGAGCTGGTCCCACTCGTCGGTCGAGTTCTTGTCGAGTAACTCGAGCCAGGTGAGTGGTGCTTTGTCCAGGCAGAAAGGGAAGTAGAAGCACTTTGTGTCGTTGTTGCCACCGACATTTTCAATGGATAGGGCATAGCACCTAAGCCATTGGACTGGGTCTTGCTTCGTGTCATACTTGATGATCCCCAGAGGTTTGAATTTCTCTGGGAGAAGCAGGTTGCGAAGTCGAGCGGAAAAAGCGAGGAAACCGTCGCTGTCCCCTGCCTCGAAGGACTTCTTGCGCCGTATTTCTTCAATTTTGCAGCGGGCAACGTAGCCTCCGTGTGAGACGCTAGTGACGTGGCTGTTTGCATGGCCTGGGCCCCCGCGATCGCCCCCGCCGCCAGCTTTCCTGCCAGCCCCGTGTGAGGAGCTCCCGCCGCTATTGCCTCCACCGCTGGCATCACCGTGATTAGCGCCACTGCGGCTCCCGCCGGCGCCACCAGCACTATTACCGCCCTAAGAAGGTCCTCCATGAAAGACCGATTAGGCGACCAAAGAGGGGGGAGTGAATGAGAGATGATCACAATTTTCTCGAACGAGATCGAAACTCCAAGAAGATGAACTAGCTCGGTCGGACACCCAAAATCACACGCTCCGCACTTCTACCTCTTGTTTGCCAAAACCACGTAGCCACTGGAGTGCTACTGGTCCTAGGAACAAACACTACCAGCAGCCTCGACTCCTACACTAACACGGCAGTGGAAACAACTCGGGAGCCGACTAACAAGAGGGGGGCGGTCTGACCGGGTTTGGGGGGCAGTTATACCGCCTCCACCTGGTGGCCATGAAAACCTCCGTAAAGCCTCTTCCGAGCGCCAAAACACCTCACAGTTTCACCAGTAGAAATCACTGATCAAGGCCAAGCAGGCTATCAAGAAATCTTGGTGAAAACCAAAACTTCACCCAAGGGCCTAGGGGCGGTTAGACCGGGGGCGGTCTAACCTCCTGTACCCAACAAGAAAGTCCGAGCAGGAACTCCTAGCAAACAGCACGAAAACGACCCGAGATTTCACCTGAATTCTCCTCTGATCAAGGCGAACAAACTCATAGAGGAAAATCCAGGAAAATCGAAACCTTCACCTGGAAGGCCCGCGGGTCAACTCTCAACTTCCCACCGCCCGATCTCCTTAATCACTCCACGGATTGCATCGAAACTTCGGGAATATCTGGGTTACCTCTTGGACAACCTCTACCGTAAAGGAATCGACCCGAATCGCTAACAATCAAGAGGAATCGAAGAAATTGGCTCTCTAGGGCAAGAACTCGAGCAACTCGAAAAAGCCACCAAATCGAGTCCGGGCAAAGTCACCAGCCAAAGAGGCACAAAGTCCTCATACGTGACACCCAACAAACCCTAAGAAATCGTCCTCAAAATTCCGCCAAGAAAATCACAACAAAGAGTTGCGAAAATCACCACAAAGAAGGAAGGGAAAAGCAACACACAACCTTGAGGAACCACGCCGAATCAGCTATACATACCATGAAGGTTCATACAAGGTCTAGCTTGCCACCAAAACATCCATCCCTCTCTCTAGATCTCACATGAAGCACTCAAGCTAGTCCTAGGAAAAACTAGGGGAAAATGAGAACAAAAATGGAAAAACAAATGAGCTAGGGTTCCAAGAGTTGGCTGCCATCCATCCCCTCAAGTGTCTATATGGAGGCACCCAAAAGACTAAGCTACCCTTACTTAATAACTAGGGATACAAGCCCCTCAAGGGCGAATTTGGAAGTCTTTCAGATTTTCTCCATCGGACGGATGCCCAGCGACCGCAACCTGCTTAGCCTCGATTCAAGCCTTGCGATCCCGACGCATGTCCTCTGCCTCAAAGCTTCTCAGCGGCAGCGACCAGGGCGGCCAGACTGTCCCCCTGGGCGGCCAGACTGTCCCCCTGGGTGGTTAGACCGGCCCAGGCGGTCTGACCGCCCCTCATGGGTAGTTGAATCGGCATGGGTGGCCGCACCTCCTCGTCGAGTTTTTGGCCTCGGTTTTGTGGCCCAACCGAGTAACCTAGTGGTTTTCCGGTGAACCACTGTAAACCCCGCGAACTTGGTGTAGCCTCCGCCAATCGCCACTCATGACTCAACTCCCACGTAGTCCCGGCTCGACCTTGTTTTGAGGCTCAACCATGAAACCATCCACGACTTCGTCCTGTCGTTCTTACCACCATGCGGCCCGCACTTGACTCCGCTGGCCACCGGGTCCCTCGAACCAAGCCCACTTGTCTTCTCCACACCTGGAGGCCTTAGCGGTGACGACCTTTCACACTTGTTCTTCACCTGCACGAACACCAGTTAAGCCGCAACCTACACCTGCAAAACTAAGCAAAGAGTCAGTCCACACAACGTTGTCAATCACTCATCACACCAGGAAGCGACCATCTACCGGTCGTTGAACCACACATGGTCCTCAATCTCCCCCTTGATGAGTGCATTGACAACACACAAGATTTGGTAACCCGAGAGAAAAGAAAAAGAAAAGAAACGAATAAAAAGAAACCTCATCAAGCGATCGAAAGCCAAAGAAAGGCAACGAGCAAGATCACTTGAAGAAGACAATTCTCGGACTCCTTAGGCAAGGGCAATGACTCGACACATCCGAGACAAAACTATGCTCAAGCAAAGAGCACAAACCAATCCAAAACTCGAACAACACAAAGAGCTCCCCCTGCACATATGCAAGCTCCCCCTGAGCCAAAGCACACTCCCCCTGAACCAATGCAGCAATGCAACATAGGAATGCAATAAGGAGCAAAAACCTGCTCACTTTTCCCAAGGCCGTTAGACTGCCTGCACTAGGCGGTTTGACCGCCTACCTATCATCTGACCGCTTGGGGGGCGGTTAGACCGCCCCATGAGACCGGCCCTGCAGCAAACTTTTCAAAAACTTCCCGAACCAATTGGAACACCTTCCAAATGCTCCCAAGTGCCCAAAACATGCACAAACTTCTCCCCCTTGTTGACAATGCATGAATCAAGGAAAAATGCGAAAAGTTTCAACATATAGCTTCTCAAATATACAAAATTCATCACAAGGTGCTACACATGTCCAAATGAGCAAGTTAGATAATCTACATGTTCGTAATGACCTTAACTACATGATCACCAAGTTTCATAACCATTGGACAAGGCTAAATAGGATTTGAGCAATTTTGCGAAAAGTTACCCTCTCATGAGCAAAGTCCTAAACATGAGCAAAACATGTTAAAATGGCGAGGCCACACAAACTTCATGCTAGGACAACCATTCTAATCATAAGACCATCACAAACACCCACAAGCACCTCATGTCATGTCAAAGCCACCGAGTCATGTGCCAACTTCTATATATGGGACTTCTCATTGGTAGGCATCGTGCAACGGTTTTGGACCCAAAGCAATTCAAATTAAGCACATATGACATGGGAGCACATTTTCCAAGCATTTTACATTTCATTTTTAGATTCTTATTTGGTACATGAACTGTCTTTGCGACAAAAAGAAACTTATACCCCTCCACAAGATAGAGCAAGAGGGCTAAACATTCATGATGGCAAATGAGCCTTTGGCCCCATATGATCAAAATAAGCTATCCAACCACGAATTAGGCATAACCAAGCCACTAAAACATGTGAAGATCATATAAAGGCATTTACACATAAGAGAGCATATATGTGACATTTTTCAAAACATAGCCATCAACCATGGATTATAAATCAAGACCATCAAGAGCTAAGCCAAATTAACCATATCATATCAAACTAGCTCACACTATCATATATAGCCCATCATGGTGAACAATGTATATAGGAGAAGCTTTTCCTAAAACAATGCATATGGTACAAAATGCATGCAACCTAAGATACAAAGATGCCTATACATCATGTTACATATGCCATGCCAAATGCAAGAAATGCATAAAAGAAAGCTATACATATGCTACAAAGGAGCTCTCACACACCAACTCAAGAAATGAAACAAACACCATGCACCCCCCGCAAGCGAGTGAAAGTTTCTTGATCTAGGGATTTGGTGAAAATATCAGCTAGTTGGTCATGTGTGGGTACATTGATCAAGGTTATCTTCCCTTTCTCTACATTGTCTTTCAGAAAAATGATATCTCACTTCTATGTGCTTGGTTTTGAATGGAGCATTGGGTTCTTTGCAACACTTATGGCACTTGTGCTATCACATTGAAGTGGGACATGGGTATACTCCTCACCAAAGTCACTCATGGTGTATGTGATCCAAAGGAGCTGAGAGCAACAACTAGCTGCGGCAACGTACTCTACCTTGGTAGAGGATTGAGCAACACTCGATTGTTTGCGGGAAGACCAAGACAGCAAAGAAGATCACAAAAACAGGCAAGTCCCAGAAGTGGACTTCCTATCCAACTGACACTCGGCAAAATTCGCGTCTGAAAAACCATGAAGCACCAAAAAAGAAGACGCGGAGTACCAAAGACCAAAGTTGGGAGTGTGACGCAGGTACCTGAAAATTCGCTTCACCGCCTTCTGATGCGAAGTCCTCGGAGACGCTTGAAAATGAGCCCAAAGACATACCGAGAACTGGATGTCCAGCCTCGTCGCCGTCAAGTAGAGGAGTTACCCGATCATGCTTCGGTACTCCTTCTAGTCCACATGTTCACCTTCCTCATCCGCATCAAGAGCTGTAGTCGTACTCATCGGCGTCGCCATGGCCTTGGAGTCCTCCATCTTGAACTTCCGCACAATGTCCTCGGTGTACTTAGCTTGGTGCACAAATGTTCCTTCCTTTGATTGCTTGATTTGTAGCCCGAGGAAGAACTACAACTCACCCATCATGCTCAACTCAAATTCCCTGCTCATATCCTCTGCAAAACTTGCAACAAGAGAGTTAGACGAGCCACCAAAGACAATATCATCCACGTACACCTGCACAATCAGGATATCTCTGCCCTGTCTGAGTAAAAACAAGGTCTGGTCGACCTTTCCCATCTCAAACCCTCACTCAAACAGGAACCCCCTCAACCTACCGTACCAATCTATAGGTGCCTGCTTCAACCCATACAATGCCTTCCTCAACTTGTACACCCGATGGGGGTATTTCTCACTCTCAAACCCCGGTGGTTGCCTCACATAAACTTTTTCCTCCAACACGCCATTCAAGAAGGCACTCTTCACATCCATTTGGTGCAACTTGAACCCTTTAGCCACGGAAAAGGCTCGAAGGATCCTAATCGCCCCCAAATGAGCTACAGGAGCAAAGGTCTCCTCGTAGTCGATCCCCTCCTTCTTACTGAACCCCTGAGCAACAAGCCTTGACTTGTTTCTCACCACTTCACCTTTCCCTCCCTCTTTGTTTTTCCGCACCCATTTTGTCCCTATCGGCTTACAACCTGGGGGAGGGTCAACCAATTCCCAAACCTGATTCCTCTCAAAGTTCTCCAACTCCTCATGCATCGAATTAACCCAATTATGATCAGATAGTGTGTGTCCAATGTCTTTGGGCTCAAAGGTGGCAAAAAATGCAGCATGAGAGAAATGAGAATTGTTCCGAACCCTCGACCGTGTAGTACGTTCATTCATGTCGCCGATGATCCTTGAAGCTGGGTGATCCATTTGTACTCGCCAGGAAGGTTCTCGCCTTGATGGTACCTCCCCCTCAATTGTAGCTTCTTCTCGATCTTGGTTTGTTGTCGTAGGTGTGGGAGAGGGGCCGTCCATCACGGTAGTCGAAGTAGTAGGTACATGCTCAGCCGCAGGCAGCACACTGCCATCTTCATCATCTCCATGTTCATGCTCCTCCTCCTAAAAGATCTCCTCGCCTATTTCATCATTACTCACTCAAAGACAAGCTGACTACGTGGTTGTGTCTCGTTGAAGGTTACCTCGCAAGTCTTCACGATTTGGTTAGTTTCAAGATTGAGCACATGATATGCTCTAGAGTGAGATGCATAACCAAAGAAAAGACCATCGATCGACCTTGCCTCAAACTTATCCAACTTCTTCCCTTTCTTAAGAATGAAACACTTGCAACCAAAGACATGGAAGTGACTCACCTTGGGTGTGCGACCATGCATCAATTCATAGCAGGTTTTCTTCTTATGCACTCTGAGGTAGATCCTGTTTGAAACATAGCACACGGTATTCACCGCCTCAGCCCAGAACCTTCTCGGAGTGCTGTGCTCATCAAGCATCGTCTGAGCCATCTCACACAAGGTTCTGTTTTTCCTTTCCACAATACCATTCTGGGCAGGCGTATACGGACTCAAAAACTGATGTTCAAGACCCAAATCATGGCAAAAGGTTTCAAAATGAGAGTTTCTGAATTCCGAGTCATTGTCACTGCGAATTGCTCGTATGGCATCTCTGTGCCTCTCGTTTCTCAACCACAAGACAAGATCTCGAACAAAACCAAATGTCTCCCCTTTCTCCTCAACAAAGAACACCCACTCATACCAAAAGTAATCGTTCACCACAAAAAGGACGTACCACTTCCCACCCGTAGATCGCACACGAGCTGAGCCAACAAGGTTCATACAAGATCTAGCTTGCCACCCAAACATCCACCACTCTCTCTAGATCTCACATGAAGCACTCAAGCTAGTACTAGGAAAAACTAGGGGAAAATGAGAACGAAAATGGAAAAACAAATGAGCTAGCGTTCCAAGAGTTGGCTGCCATCCATCCCCTCAAGTGTTTATATGGATGCACCCAAAAGACTAAACTACCCTTACTTAATAACTAGGGATACAAGCCCCTCAAGGGAGAATTTGGAAGTCTTCAGATTTTCTTCATTGGACGGATGCCCAACGACCGCAGCCTGCTTAGCCTCGACGCAAGCCTTGCGATCCCGACACGTGTCCTCTGCTTCGAAGCATCTCGGCGCCAGCGACCAGGGTGGTCAGACCGCCCCCCTGGGTGGTTAGACCGGCCCAGGCGGTCTGGCCGCCCCTCCTGGGCGGTTGAACCGGCCTGGGTGGCCGCACCTCCTTATCGTGTCTTCGGCCTCGGTTTTGTGGCTCAACCGAGTAACCAGTGGTTTTCTGGTGAACCACTGCAAACCTCTCGAACTTGGTGTAGCCTCCGCCAATCGCCACTCATGACTCGGCTCCCACGTAGTCCCGGGTCGACCTTGGTTTTGAGGCTCAACTAAGAAATCGTCCACGACTTCGTCCCGCTGTTCTTACCACATGCGGCCCGCACATGAATCCGCTGGCCACCGGGTCCCTCGAACCAAGCCTACTTGTCTTCTCCAAACCTAGAGGCCTCACCAGCGACTACCTTTCGCGCTTGTTCTTCACCTGCACCGACACCAGTGAAGTCGCAACTTGCACCTGCAATACTAAGAAAGAGGCAGTTCACACAACGTCGTCAATCACTCATCACACCAGGAAGCGACCATCTACCGGTCCTCGAACCACGCATGGTCCTCACTCCAGCTGATGCCCTAAAACGGTTGGGGTTCTTTGGTTGTGAGGACCATGTGTGGTTCGAGGACCGATGGATGGTCGCTTCCTGGTGTGATGAGTGACTGACAACGTTGTGGACTGATTCTTGGCTAAGTATTGCAGATGCAGGTTGCGGCTTGACTGGTGTTGGTGCAGGAGAAGAACAAGTGCGAAAGGTCGTTGCCGGTGAGGCCTCCAGGTGTGGTGAAGACAAGTAGGGTTCATTTGAGAGACCTGGTGGCCAACAGAGTCAAGTGCGGGTCGCATGGTGGCAAGAACAGTAAGATGAAGTCATGGACGGTTTCTTGGTTGAGCCACAAAACCAAGGTCGAGCCGTGACTATGTGGGAGCCGAGTCTTGAGTGGTGATTGCCGAAGGCTACACCGAGTTCGCAGGGTTTCTGGTGGTTCACTAGAAAACCATTGGGTTCATTGGTTGATCCACAAAGCCAAGACCGAAGAACCGAAGATGGAGTTGCAGCAGCTCCAGACCGGTCTCACCGGTCTGACAGGTGGGTATCGGTCTGACCGGTGAGGAGCACCAGTTTGACCGGTGTGCGACGACACAGTCCGGAGACTTCGAAGCGGAGGACACATGTCGAGATCGCAAGGCTTGCGTCGAGGCTAAGCAGGTTTGCGGTCGCTGCGCATACATCCGATGGAGCGATGACAAAGATTTCCGATTTTGCCCTCGAGGGGCATGTATCCCTAATTAGCTAGTAAGGGTATTCTAGACTTTCTGTTGCCTCCATATAAACCAAGAGGTGAGAGGATGGCAGCCATCTCTTGGAACCCTAGCTCATTTGGTTCTCCTATTTTCCCTAGGATTTCTATAGGACTAGATTGAGAGCTTCATGGTGAGTTCTTGTGAGAGGGAAGGATGATCGGGCGGCAAGCTAGACCTTGTATGAACCTCTTTGTGGTGTATAGATGATTCAACGTGGTTCTTCAAGGCTTGATGTGTTGTTCCTGTTCGTTTTTTTGGTGATTTTCGGAGCCCTTTCTTGGCGATTTTCTTGGAGCAATTTCAGGACCTTTTTCTTGGGGATTTGGTGGGGGATGTATGCATGAACCCTTAGTGGTTCTTTCCCCTTTGATTCCCCTCCCAAATCTATGAGCAAAGGGGCTCAATTTTGGGGTTTTCGGCGTTCTAGGGTTAGAGGAGTTCTTGGCGGGATTTCTTCGATTCTTCTTGACTTGGCAAGTTTTGGTGGACAAAATCTTGTCTATGGACTCCCCATGAGGTGTTCCTACTATCCCCAAAGTCTTGCACAAATCCATGGAGCGATTCGGGAGATCGGGACTTGGATTTGCGGGAGTTCACCCGCGAGTGTTGTTCATCCAGAGAACCCAGGCCACACCGGTCTGACCGGTGCCTCTCACCGGTCCGACCGATGTAGATCCCAGTTGGGTTTTTGCTCGGGTGAACGTTTGGGTGAGTTCGCTATTGCCTCGTGCTGCTGGGGCTTCGAGTTTGGGTCAGTTTGGAGCTCGGTAGGCCTGTTTGGTAGATTTGGGGTTTCCCGGCTCGAACCGGTTTGACCGGTGAGCTACACCGGCCTGACCGGTGTAGGAGCTATTATGTGGAAATTTCCAGGTTTCACCAGCTGGACCGGTCTGACCGGTGGTGCTCACCGACCTGACCGGTGTAAGTCAGTGGGGCTCGAGGTTTGTGTTCCGATGTGTTCTCGGGTCCAAGAAGTTGGTTGTTGGTTCCTAGGACCAGTAGAACTCCAGTGGCTGCGTGGTATTGGACAACTTGGGTAGTGAGTCGGAGACTTGTGTTGGAAGCCGTGTTCAACTTGTTGGAGTCTCTATCTCCTCCGAGGAGAATTTTTATTGGCTCCCATTCACTCCCCCCCCTCTCGGGTTCGTCATTTCGGTCATTTAAGTTGTTCTCCTCGGGAGTGGTTGTGTCCACCATCCGCTAGACTGCGACTAGTTGCTTCGTGGTGCCTAGGTTCATGAGTTCTGAGCAGAGGTACTTGAGTGACCCTGTTGTCCACCCTCATGAATTAGGCATCTTTTGCTAGCTTGGCGATGACTTCACCCGCGTGTATCCCCTGAGCCTGACACGCTATTGTAGTGATAGACGTGAGGCACTGTTCGGGGGTAGTGTGCACCCGGTTCGTGACTTGGTCGAGAGTCTCTACGAGATTCCTTATGGGGTGGGATTCGCGGAGACGTCTACGCCATTCGTTTCGCTTCCTGTTGCGTTCACGTCGGGAGTTCTTGTCGTCGTTGGTTTCATCGGCGGGTGCATTGGCAGACAGCTCGTCTGCTGAGATGTCGTCGAAGTACCGGACGGGTCGGGTCCCTGAAGGTCCTGGAGTCTCGCCAGCGGCCATGAAAACTTGGCGATCAGGGGTACCGAGACCGGAGTCAGTAGTCGCCACCTCGGTTGAAGTACGCTCCTCTATTGGAGCCAGGGTGTTCCCTCCTGGAAGGGAAGTGAGTCGAGGTAGGCGACGCAGCGTGAGTTCCCGTCTGTCAAGTCTGCAGGCTTGCGATCTGGCCAATAGATGAATCTTCCGGCGGGTGTCGATGTTATAACCAGACCGGTGGCTGGTCCTGATAGTAGTTGCTCAGTCGTGATGACCTCGGATTCGGGCTCGTCAAGATCCGACCCGAAGTTGAATTCGTAAGAGGAGTCCGAGTAGTAGCCGGAGGCGGGGTTGGAGTCCGAAGAGTAGTCGGAGATGATCTACCTGCCAGCCCGTCGTGCAGCGAGAGCTTCCGCATGGGCCCTGCTAGCATTGCTGAGGCCATATGTGAAGTGCTCGTGGAGCGGGACGTCTGCACACGATGGCTCAGTAGACGGCTCACATGTGATGACCCATGGGGACGTCGAGTTCGAGTCGGAGGCGGATCTGGACTCGAAGTCGGCGTGTTGGTTGTAGAGCGAAATTTCGTCGAATTTTCCGGCGAGGTCACCCGTGATCAATTAGGGAAGTGTCACGAGCCTGGTCTTCGGGTTGGGCGTCATGGTGAGGTGGCGTCGGAAAGAGCCAGCGCCGTCAGCTGTGCAGACCCAGGATCCGAAGACGATGGTGTCGCCGCGGTTGAAGGTGACAATTGGCTGGATGAAGATTGAAGCCATCAATTTCACCATGAGGACTTCGGCGAGAGCCCCTACCTGGCGCGCCAGCTGTCAGTGTTTTGGACTGGCAACCTACCAAGGGGAGTACCCGAGGTAGATGAATGTGGCCTCACCGAGATCGGTAATCGATGGAAGAGACACCTGGCACACAATTTAGATCGGTTCGGGCTGCGAGGTGCATAATACCCTACATTTTGTATGCTGTGTAGCTCTGGATTGATTGGGTGTGATTACAAGATGATGCGTATGAGAGAGAGAGGGGTCCTCGCCTCGCCTTACATAGCCTGGGAGGCAGGGTTACAATTCGGTTTGGGGAGAGAGTACTAGTCGTGTACGTCTAGGAGTTCTTTACATGATTCAGGACATGCGCAGCTTCCTATCCGAGTACTCCACCGTAGTCCTTGCACTCCGCACCATCAGGTGCCGTGTAGCACAAGTTGAGTATCCCCAGGGGCCCACCGAGCAGTCAGTCCTGGTACCCACCGAGGTAGTGGGCCCAGGGATGTCCATACGACACCAGGTTCCTTCCCCGTGTGCAGAACTTGGATGAACAAGATTGATCAAGGAAATGTCGGTTTGATCGAATGGACGAAGTTGTGATCACTTGGATCAATGGGTCCACCTTTCGAGCCGATCAACTGCCACAACCGTCATTCCAAGACCATCGTGAGCATCACTGAGCGAAGGCGGTTCATCCCACGGCTTGGAGGTGGGTCGGCTGCACCTAGAGGGCCGGCCGCACCAACCAACTACCGTGTCGACCAAAACCAACTCAAATTACTGACCTTCAACCGCCTCATGAGGAAGGATCAGGAGCGTCCAAGTCAAAAGGCGGTGGATCATAGGGCCGGCTGCACCACCTCATCCGGCTGTACCTATGAAAATGGGCCCACACGCTCAACCAACCTCACTTACCTATAATAGGAGCCTCACACCCACTGGATTGAACACACAACGCTGCAGCATCTCATTTCCACTATTTTGTTCACTTAGAGTAGGATTAGTGTAGCTTGGGAGTTAGAGTAGAGTCGAGCAAGTCTCAGGGTCTCGGAGGAGACTTTTTAGAGTTTTGGTATTGCTCTTGTATCCTTTCTTTGTTTAGACTCAAGTACAATTCAAGTTATCTATCTATCTTACTTTTCGAGTCAATTACATTCAACTTTTACTTTGCTCTAGAAGCTTTATTCTTGGTTTAAACTAAAGTTAGTTTAGTCTTGATTAGTGTAGCTCTCTTGAACCCTATAGTGTTGTGGTCGTTCTTCGCATGATCTCCGGTGTTTCACCGGAGAGAGAGACCTTCCTTCGTGGCACCCGAGGATAGGTTCTTTGGTTCGTTGTGAGCACGGTGCTCAGAGCTTACTTTAGTCTTAGATTGGTGTCCCGCGCAACGGAATAGTTGTGGTACCCTAAGGAGGTGACAGCTCCGGACGGGTTTTGTAGTCCACCACTTTAGTTCGGGCCGGTAGGATTCAATGTATTGTAGTCCTCCCTTCTCATCCCAGTCTGAGGGCACGGCTTTGCATGCCCCTGCAGCACTAGAAGAGCTTGTTGAGTTAGCTTGCCTTGGTTATCCTTTGCTTTAGCCCTTTGCCTAGAGTTGACAAGAATATATAGATTGTGTTAGGATCCTTTCTTGTCTCGTTGTCCTCCCAGCTCGGTATCCTCTCTAGTCTTTTATCTAGATCTCCTAGTGTGTGTGAATTTATCCCCAAATATATTTATTCGTTATCCCCCGCTATAGCTCTTTACCAAGTCTTGGTTATTCTCCACCATTTACTCGATCATCTTTGTCGTCGTGCCTCCCACAGGAAAATATAAATACGACAACCCGAATACCACCGGGTGAAGTGCTACAACGGTAATCCTTGCGCTTGCGGACCTTTCTGTGATCGTGTGTTTGTCCCCAGACATTCCCTAGCCCCGTTACTAGAGGTGTGAACCTAGTGGCGGCGCTTGTAAGTGCCAGCGAGCATTTCAGTCGCTGTCGCCGTTTGTGCCAACCTAGTGGTGAGGCTAAGGAGTGTCAACAAGCATTTCTGGTGCCATTGCCGGGGAGGCAATAGGCATAAGATATCGTTTAAATATCGTGGTAGAATTATCAAGGTTCGGTGAACCGCTATTTAAGAGGGTTTACCCTTGCTCTACTCTCATGTAGGTAGAGTAGTGCATGACCGGTTTCGACCTACCGTCCAACTTTAATGACAATCCGGAGTCACTTGTGAGGAGAGTGCGACCCCATGTCATCATACCTCAGAAGTTTCTCTTGACTCAAGAGACGAACACCATCGATCCCGTAGATAGCACCTCGTCAGCAGCAATGGCCGAGAGGACAATCCGCGAGTTTTCCGCCCCCTCTAACACCAATGTCCCTACCGGACCAACCACAACGGTGGGGGATGGAAGCTTTGAACTCAAGCCTGCGTTGATCAACATGGTGCAAGCAAATCTGTTCTCCTGCAAGCCGAATGAAGATGCCAATGCACATCTCTAGCATTTTCTAGAGGTCTTCACTATCCGTGGAGTGATGGATGAAGCAATCCGTCTTTGCCTATTCCCGTTCTCATTGCTAGGGAAGGCGAAGTAATGGTTTTATGCGGAGTGAGATGCCATGAACACATCGGATAAGTGCTCAAAAACATTTCTCGCAAAGTTCTTTCCGGTGGGCAAAACCAATGCCCTCCGCGCAAGAATTTCAGGTTTTCAGCAGCAGAATGATGAGAGTATCCCGGAAGCATGGGAACGCTTCTAGGAGTACATCACCGCATGCCCGCACCATGGCATGCACGGGTGGTTCTTAATTCAGACCTTCTATCACGAGCTCAAGCGTACATCCTGTCAGTAGTAGAATGATGAGAGTATCCCGGAAGCATGGGAACGCTTCTAGGAGTACATCACCGCATGCCCGCACCATGGCATGCACGGGTGGTTCTTAATTCAGACCTTCTATCACGGGCTCAAGCGTACATCCTGTGAGGACCAAGATGCAGCTGCTGGAGGAGCCTTCTTCTCGTTACAAGTACCAGTCGTTAAGGAATTAGTCGAGAAGATGGTGGCAAACCAAGGTTCGAATGGAGATCGTCTCCAACCCTATACCCGCGGTGTACACCAAGTCGATGGAATCGACATGATCACCGCTAAAATGGACCTCCTCATGATGAAATTGGAGGCATCAACCAACATGGAAACCGCCGGGATCATGTAATGTTGGTCATTCGGGCAATGGTTGCCTCGAAATAAGGGAAGAAGCTAGCTTCATCAACAATGGCAACAACAACGGGTCCCGCAGCAACTACAACAATCAAGGGTCGAACTCGAGGCCCAACTTCCCGTTCAGCACTCAAAATGGAGGTAACTATTCTAACTCTTTCAATCATCAGCCTTCCATTAAAGATCTTGTCTTTGGCCAAGCTAGAATCAATGAAAGTTTAAACAAGAAGTTAGCCACCAATGTGAAAGTTCTTAAAAATATTAACTCCACTATAGAATCTTTCACCACTGCTATGAAGAATCAGCTTAGCTTTAACAAAATGATAGAAACTTTACTAGCTCAGTTGGCTTCTTCTTTACCTTCTTATTAGTCGGGTGGAATCCCGAGGCAACCCGAGCCTACCCGAGAGCATGTCAGCGTCGTATCCACCAGATGGGGTAAGCCATCTAGGAGGACATATGCGCCTAACCATGTAGGGAAGCCTATACATCAAATCCAAGACACATGGGATGTATCAACAATCTTGCACAAGAATGACAGTGGATATCCGGGCATCACATGCACAATCTACTACCAAAAGATCAAGAATGCTCTTTGCGACCTTGGAGCGAGTGTCAACCTCATGCCCAAATCCATGTTTGAAGAGTTAGGATGTCCGGCTATCTCTCCTACGACGATGACAGTCCAAAGGGCATAGTAGAAAGTCTCTTGGTGAATGTCAGAGGCTCGTATGTCTTTGCGGATTTCGTGGTCCTCGACACACAAAAAGAAATCCCACTCATTCTCGGGTGACAATTCCTAAGAGCTGTCAATGCAAGGATTGATGTCGGAGCCGGGAAGATCCAATTCCACATAGGGCCAAGGAACATGACATTCAGATTCTAAGCTAATGAAGAGCAATGTTACCTAGTGTAAGAAGAGGAAGCTAGAGTGTGGAATAAGCCACGACCCCAATACAAGAAAGATGAGGTGGCCCCGACCAAACCCAAGGTTTCGCATTCTACGGGCGCCACCAACCCAAGAAGTCAAAGGCAATCAACAAAGCTAAAGGGGAAAAGAAGACAGAAATCAATGACAACCAAGCCAAAGCCTCACCGACTTCATCGCCACCAAAGAAAACAAAGAAGGTGTGGTGAGTGAATAGAGTATCGTCCGAGCCTTCCACTCCGGGACCAGATGAGCCCAAGATTAATTGAGCAACCGGAGGAGTCCCGCTCACGGACTCCAAACTACGAGCCCTCAACGAGAGGTAAACCAGTATTTACCTCATATTTCCCTTTCAATCTTTTATTTTGTGCATCAATCATGTTTAGATTTCAAACTTGTTTTCACCATTGCATTTGATAAATAAACAAGACTTAGAAAAGCAGTTTTTGACATTTTTGGTGATACGTCCGAACCTAGAGGTATGGCCGTACCTCCCCTCGACAAAATTTTGTGCATGATGTTTTCAGGAGGGAACACGAGTGCCTGGGAAAAATTTAGTAGGGCCAGCCGTACCAAGTGATACGACCGTACCTATGAATTCTTACAAATACATCAAGACAACCACTACAAGCATCAAGGTGCTCAACTGATCACCAAAACGAAGACAGGCCAACCAGAAAGCTAAAATTTAGCTCGGGGGAGACCCCATTTTCAATCAAGGGAGGTATGTCCATCCAAACTACTCTTTAACATCTTGTTTATCTCTTTTGAATAAAAGAAAAATGTTTGCTTCAACCATGTACTTGAAATCTTATCTATACCCTCGCTTTGGAAATGATGAATGGTTGCTAAGTTAAAACTTTGCAAGAACCTAGTGCATATCTTTGTGCTCTATGCCTTTTTGAATTTGTTGGTATATTTTGAGACAAGAGCCTAAAATAAAACTTTGTGGGAAGCAAATGCTTATGACAAAATCTAGGTTGTTGACTAGTATGTATGGGTCGACAATGTTGATGTGCTCTATCTCAAAGTATGGTGAAAACCTTAGACGATTTCTTTTTGAAAATAAAACAAGGCAAGTTCCTCAATGGTCATATTACCTAACAAAGCCGCAGATGTTCAAACCTTCTACATATGCTTGCTTGTGACCCATTGAGTTTTGCCAAATTGTTGTGACCCTTGTTAGAATCTTTTCATGCTTCCATGATCAAGATCACATACACCCACATATACATGCTAACTCCTACACCGGGAGTTACGCAAAACATGTCATCCATCCACCAAAAAAAATAAATACTCCAAACTTCAAAGAGATTTCTCTTATTTAATCTTGCAAAATGAGAGAGGGGTCATAGGAAAAAAAGGTAGTATATGCTCAATAAGCATAGAAAAAATATATATTTCGATCAAAGAGCATAAAAAAGTGAAAAAGAAAGCATGACCCCCTCCAAAATAAAAGCAAGAGGAGAATCTCAAAGCAAGGAGTGTTTAGAAAAGCAAACAAAAATATTCCACCCACTTGCACATCTCGATCAAGTTGCATGACTAGTTTCTTCTTGGATCCAGTCTTTGGATCAACAATATCATGTGGCACAAGTGAGCCTCGTACTTATCCTACCCAAAGCTCCACATAGAAGCCATAGAAGTTGGAAGTTGAGGCTCTATTTAAGCCATTGGTGAGGTAACAAACACCACTTGAGTGATCGAGGGAACCATCCGAGGAGCCTTGTCTTTCTATGCAAAATTTTCAAAAACTCCGAGATAGGATCCAGAAAAGAAGAAGAGTAAGAGATGCAAAGTCAAAATCTCTTGTACTTTTTCAACCTCCAAAGGCAAGGTGGAAAGCTAAAAGCCCCACAGGTAAAGTAAGGCTAAGCTTCTACCGTACCAACCTTTTCAAATTTGCAAGAAGAGCGTGGAGTTTGTGCGCAGGTACTTGCCAAGTGATAACACCATTCAACCACTGATCCACAGAGGCCAAGTCAAGGCTTTGCTCGAGGACGAGCAAACATTTAGCTCGGGGGAGTTTGTTGACAGTCCTTACAACAAAGATCCGACCGTCAAAACCTCGGGTTCGAGAGGAGTATACAACAAGTTTCATGCACATTTTTTATAATAATAAAGTTCCACGAGCTGTGTTGCAATTTTTATGGACAAGTACACATTTAGGGGAGAAAAGGAACAAACATGTCACACGAGCCATGAACAGCCGCACCACCAGTCACGACCGGCCCTGCAGGTGCGGCCGGCCTGGCAGGTGCGGTTGGCCCTGCCAGGTGCGGTCGCACCTACCCCATGCCACATCTTTGGTCCCAATCACTTCCTTCCCTGCGTGCACAACTTGGATGAACAAGATTGATCAAGGAAACATCGATTTGATCAAATGGATGAAGTTGTGATCACTTGGAACAATGGGTCCACCTCTTCGGCCCCGCGGAAAGGGTCAGATCCTTTGGGATGTCACGGTGGACACAGGCTATGTCCAGCCGATGGACTTCCTCGCTCCAGGATCGAGGGACAGATTCGACGCCAATAATAAGGCGGTCGACTACTTGTTTCGTGCTTTGTGTCAGCCTGAATTCGATCGGGTGCACACCGAGCACTTGGCTTGTAGAATTTGGACGGTGCTGAAGGAGGCTCATGTTGGGAATTCCCAGGTTCAGGCACGGATGTATGCGACCTACCGGAGAGAGTACGAGAACTTTACTCATCTCCCCGGTGAGTCCAGCGATGCCTTGTTTCAGAGGTTCACGGTGGTTGTGAACAACATGAGGGCCAATGTGGACGTGCTCCCGTACGATGATCATGATAGAGCGGTCAAGCTCTTAGACTCTTTGGATCGTACGATTTGGGGCGGAAAGTTCGAGGCCATTGTGGAGTCAGAGAGGTATGACACTCTGACGGTGAACAAGTTGTTCTCGAAGCTCAAGTCAGCTGAGGTGGATAGGGGCATGACTGCCAAGCTCGAGGGTCTGATTGAATTCCATAGTCTTGCCCTCGTTGGTGGTTCGAAAGGAAAGGCTAATACTAACCCATCCACCAGGATGTTCTCTTTGTCCTCTTTGATGTCTATGCCAGATGAAGAGTTCGATGTGCTTGGCGAGGACGAGCTGGCGCTGCTGACGAGGAGGTTCGAGAGGCTGCACGAGAACCGGGTGAACATGAGGAGGAACACGAGGACATGCTTCCAGTGTGGCAAGCCGGGACACTTCGTCGCCGACTGCCCGGAGAAGGTCGAGAACAAGGACGGCTACAAGCACAAGTCGAGGATGGATGGCAAGTACCGGTCGAGGCGCGGTCACAAGAGCAAGCACAAGAACAAGTACAAGGACGAGCGACGATCAAGGAAGAAGGAGAGCCGAGGCAAGGCCCGAGCGATGGTTGGAGCGAGCGACGTCGACTCCAGTTCCGCGTACTCCACCTCGAGCTCGAGCAGCAGTGAAGACGAAGGTGATCGTTGCAAGAACAAGAAGTCGTCCAAGAACCTGAGTGGGCTGAGCTGCATCGCGAGAGATGGCTTCTGCACCGTGGCGCTGAGCTCCGGCAGCAAGAAGAGCACATAGAGCGACTCGGACTCTGAGTCCGATGACGAGGTGCGTGATGAACTTCCCTTCTTGCGCCAGGAGAATGAGAGGCTTGGCTCTTTGCTTGATAACCGTGATGACATGCTAGAGAGGCCAAGAAAATGAGAAAAGAGCTTAGGGCTTCACTCGAGGATGCTAGGACTAGAGTGGCTGAGCTAGAAACACAGGTGCTTGATAGCAAGCTTGAGATTGATTCCCTTAAGGCTAGCCCTGTTGTTTCTGATGAGGTTGATTGTGCTGATTGCTCCATCTTTCTTGCTGATCTTTCTTTGTTCAAGGAAAAGCATGCCTCCAAGTGCGAGGAACTAGATGTGCTTAGGGTTGAAGTGGTTGAGCTTAAATCTAGATCTGCTTTGCTAGGTGCTTGCACTTCTTGCCCTGTTTTGCATGCTAAGATTGATGAGATGCATGCTTACACTAGTTCTCTTGAGGCTAAGCTGAAAGAACCCATGCCTACATCATGCTCTACCTGTGAAATGCATGCTTTGAAAAATTTGGAACTTGCACATTATGTTGATCGTTTGCAGGATGAGAATGATGAGCCGAGAAAGTTGATGGGTTGGTTGTCCGGTCATGAGCCTCGCTTGAGGATGATGATCGAGGCATTTAAGAGACAGGATGGTGAGGGACTTGGGGCAAACAAGGTTGGTGAGGGAAGTGGAGAGAATATCCCAGAGCCACCAAAAACCCACCACAAAAATGATTTCCCCCCAAAACCTAACCATCTTAGGAACAGAATAGACACAACCCCAGCTCCACCCGTGTTTCCTACACCCACAAATGATCTCCAAAAGCCTATCAAGTTTGTGAGCACTTCGGGGAAAGTGTTCTTTGGGAAGGAAAGTGAGAAGGCTAGTGAATGGAAACCGGTGGAGGATTTGAGTGGAGAGAAACCAAGTGAGCAGCCACAACCCAAGCCTAAGCCTACGCTTGTGAGGTTCCATTGTTGCTAATGTTGGAGAGATGGCCATAAGGCTGAGTTTTGCTTCAAGAGGAAGCGAGAGGAAAGAATGGCAAAGGAGTGGGCTAACAAGGACAAGTACCACCCTTCCGATGGGGTACTTGAGCCTCGTGTGCAGATGCCCAGGGCTAAGGCGAGTGTGAGGACAGTTCGGGCTTGGGGAGAGCGGAAGGCTGTTGGAGGTGTTGCTGCCCAGGCTACACCGGTCAGACCGGTGTGGGGCACCGGTCAGACCGGTGCAGGCCTGGACAGGCAGCAGTTCGGGTTTCAGGCTCGTACAGGTGCGAGGGTTGTTTCTGGAGGTCGTGGTTCTGGTGGTTGGGCTGGAGAGTTTGCAGGTGGTCAGGTTGCTAGGCATTCTCCCCCTCGAGTTCACTACGGGGATGGGAGGAGTCGTAGCTTTGAGAAGGAGAGGAGGGACGTTCCACGGGCTTTCTTTCGTGGTTTTGGTCCTCCTCCAGGCAGAGAGGGGTGGTTCCCTCAGGGTGGTTACCGTGGTGGTGTTCGTGGAGGTAGCTTTGGTAGGAGAGATGCTTTGGTTTGTGCTAACCCCACTTTCGAGCAAATGGCTCGGCACTGGTTTTGCTCTTTTGGTACTAATAGTAAGTGATTACTCAAGAGTAGTAATAGTAAGTTCCCGCACCGTCTTATTAAGGTACTAGGCTTACCAGTCTCATTCCCGACAAGTGCTTAGTATGTTCAAAAGCTTAGCCCACGAAGCCACTGGCCCGGAGCTCAAATCCCATGCTCTTACCACATGAGCAATCCATTTATAAAGATCCTATGATTCCATCATAAGAACCTATTCTCGCGAGTGACGAACATCACTCGACTTCTATCGGGTCCTATAGCATACCATACTAGTGATAGAGCATAGGTACCTAGGGATCATGCATCAAGGGTTTAAATTCAACTCCTGAAACGTAAATGCACAATCATAGCAAAAGATAATTGCATAATTTTTAAAATACGGGGTTAATGATCCGGGGCTTGCCTTCGCTGGCAAGGTTGGCCTTGGGCCCTTCTGGACTTTGGTCCAGGTCTTGAGCTACGTCCACGTACTGCAGCTCTTCGTCAGCACCTTCGTCTCCTCCTTCCGGTACGAGCGTGTATCTATCGTCGGGAAGATCTACACGAAGATGCAAATGCAAGATTTATTTGACGATTTTTAATTTAATTAAGTACAAACAATAAATGGCAACCATGGGGTGCCTTGGTTGGACACATTCACCTAGATAAGAAATATATTCAGCGTACTCTTCCAAAAATGAACAATATGCGTCTCTTTATTAATTATTCTTTTTGATAGTGATTGTGTACATATATATATATATGGAAATAATTTAATTTAACTTCACAAACAGTAATGGGTTGGTATTTATCTTCTTAAAATGATTTTCATCACACACAAGGTCATCAAAGGTGGGTTGGTGATTTTCCCCATTTAATTGACTATTAGGCCTTTAATTGCTTCCATAGATTTTATTCACGAAATAAATTGCGGGAATTCAATGGAAGGGTTTATTAAACACTAAACACCTATAACAAGCCACCCGACACACTTGCATGCTTAGGATAGCTAAGAAATTAATTAGTTTGAAAATAACAAAAACTAGCTAGTAGAAAAGGTAAATGCACACAAAAAAAATACTCATCAAAATAATCCTAAATTTCTCACATATGTTATATGGTCCAAAAATAACCTAGGGATGCAGCATAAAGACCTAGAACTATTATGAAACTTGACTTATGCAACTACAAAGGCGCGGTGTGCGACCGGCTTGACGCGTGGCGCGGGGATAACTTCGAGGTGCCCTGGTGCGCGGGCCTTGGGAAGGCGCGCGCGACCTCGAATGGCGCACGGTGTGGGCACCGAGGCGGCGCGCGGCCGGCGCGCGGGTGACGCGGCGCTGACGCGCGGGCACGCTCTGGCTCGAAACCGTTTCAGGGTGCCCTTGTTTGACTGTGTTTTTCTCAAAATTTCTCAACTAAAGTGCGCTAAGTGATGAATATGAAAGTTGTAGATCTCACTACCCTCTACAACTTTTACAAAGGCTCTAGGGTGTTTTTCTCAACGGATTTTGAATGCCGCCATGTCTTGGTGAACAGGAGCTACTGGCAGTTGACCACAATTTCATCCTTTTCCACTCAAAATTTGAAATGCCATTCTACATGAAAGTTGTGTCCCTAAAAAACTGGACAACTTTCATATTGGGGGATTTTGAAGTGTTTAGGTGAAATTTGGAGAACGCGGCAAAAGTTCCAGAAGACATTCGCCGACGTCAGCGTTTAAGCGGGGTTTGACCGTGCCTTTGACCAAGGGTTGACCACAAGGGTGTGTTGACTTGGTCAAGGGGATCAGTAGGGGTTGTCGGCTCGGTTTTCGAGGTGATGACCCAGGTTGACCTAGGTTTGACCAATGTTAGCGGGTTTGACCCGGCTGATTCGGTCATTAGCGCTAATGATGCTAATTAAAAACCTAGGGCATCACAGCCTACCCCCTTAAACATAATCTCGTCCCGAGATTCGAAAGTAAAAGACAAAGTAGGGTGGTGTTCTCAATAGAAATGATGCCCATGAAATTCAGTTGGCTTTGCTTCCCTTGAAAGCTTGGCTTCTTGCTATGGTTGCCATTAGCGGATCTGGGGTTCTGCTTCTACTGATGGGGCTTCTGCTGCCTGGGGTTCAGGCACTCATTTGCATAATGCCTGGGCTATCTATGATTGTAGCATATGCGGGGCGGAAGTTTTTTTAGGCTTGGACACTTGCTGCTGGTTCTTCTGGTACAGGACATTTCCCGAAGGCTTGTTCTGGAATGAGGTCATTCTCCACTGCCCAGATGGCGAGGATTGCAAAGACCCATGAGTATGCTTCTTGACAAAGCGAAACTGCTTGCTCGATTCACTGCCGGAAGTGAAATCAGCTTGTCTCTTTCTATCTTTCTGTGGCTTCTTCATGGCATCCTCCCGGTAGATAGCTTTATTTACTAACTCATGATAACTATCGAGCTCTAGCAGTATTAGCCTTTCGTACAAGTCACCATCGAGACCATCGCGGAAACGTTCCATCTTCTTGGCATCAGTGTCCGCGTGATGTCCTCCATACTGGCAGAGACTATTGAACTTCTATGCATATTGGTACACGGTGTCAGCTCCTTGCTTCATAGCCAACAACTCTCTCATTTTTCTGTCCATAAGTCCTTTAGGGATATGGTAGTCCTTGAAAGCTTGCTTGAACTCAACCCAAGTGACTTCATGTCCAGCAGGTTGCATAGACTTGAAATGTTCCCACCACATCAGTGCTTCATCCCGAAGTTGCAAGGTCGCAAAGTTTGCCTTGCGCTCCTCAGATCAAGGAAGGGAAAAGCAGAAAATTTTGTCTCTATGGCTCTGACCCATGCGTCAGCTTCAAGCGGTTCTTCTGCCTTAGTGAACGTTGGAGGCTTCATCCCAATAAACTGGGTGTAAGTAGTGATTGTATGTGGTCCCTCATGATTGGCCCATGTGGAGGTCTCTGTTCCAGCTGTTGTACTCGCTGGTCCATCTGCTGTTGCATCTGCAGGAGCCGGCGCAATACGTCGGTTTGCGCTCTCAGAAGTGCCTCTGTCGGTGTCAGGGGTGGTGGCGGTGGTGGGTCACCACTACCTGAGCCACCAAAACCATTGGGGGTGTTGCGTGTCGGTCCGACCATCTGAAAATTTGAGTTTTCATTAAACACACATTCATAAGCTTGCTCATCAGATTGACAAGTAGAATATGTACGACGAAAGCTCATTTATGGTAAGTTTTACGGAACCGGACAACACAGTGGCCATAAGCATCAAATTCAAGAATCGATGCTCATGTACCAAAAATTCTCATTTAAAGTCAGCAGACGTACTCCAAGGATGATATTCAACTCGAGATCAAGATTTGATCGCAACCAGCTCAAATCACCTTCCACACACCTCAACCGAGGGTGTTTAACAACAGCATTACAACGATGGAAGATCTCAGAATCATCTTAACAACACCTAGTGTTACAATGCAGACTAGCTGCATCAAGAAAGCTCCTAGTCCAGCCTACCACAAAACTCATCCAAGAGCGGCCGCACACACTAGGGCTTTCCTTACCACTACTACACTCGTACGACTTAAAACGTTCTTACAAGCACACCAAACACCAACTAAACAAGCAGCTAGCCTTAGGTTTACTTCCTACGGTCTGAATCTTCCATGCCAAAGAAAGCTACGGTGAAGCAGGTCCAGACTCTATTCCAGATTCTCCTTGAATTTCTCCAGCATCTTCTCCTCCTTCTGGTCCAGGAATGACAGGTTCCGGAGGTGGAGCTGCTATAGCTTCTAGTTGATTCTCTAGTTCTAACATGTATTGGTCATTATGTGGCAATAGAAAATTCTGCTCATGGATTACTTCACTTAATTCTTGTATCTTGGCCTTATCCTTGCGTCTTGCCTCCTTGAGAGTAGCTATCATTTCTCGGGCTTCCTTCAACGCTTGAGCGGTGTTCTCCATTTCTTTAACTCGGTACCTATAGATTTGGTGTCTATAGAATACACTTTCTTCCACCATTCGTCGATAGGTGTCAAAAATTGTTTCGGAAAAACAAACTGAGGTGACAAGATCAGGACTATAGTGAGAGTTGCCCTGAGCTGGAAGGAAAGCTTCACGTTTGACCTAAGGTACAGTGTGTCGCTCAGGTACATGGATCACCTTGGCTGCAGTGCCGGCTACCTCGTCAGGATACTTCCCACGAAAAGTTTGTGAGCGCTTCGAGAGCAGCATTCTGCACAGTGTGAGCCAGGTTCTGTACCTGTGCCTTACACTCCCACTCTTCCCAAGCAGGATTGGTCGGGCACACGGAAATCTTCACCTTCACTTCACAATGAAGGAGCTGGCCTGTGGTCATGACCTCACGTGTCGAGTACTCTGGGTAGATAGTGTACCCAAAGTCCATCAGGGTGTCCCACAAGAGTGCATGAAATCCCCTCTCCTCGAGGTAGTTCACGAGAGTCCATGCTTCCACATCAGCCGACGCAGATCCAACGTTGTCCATCTGGACATAATGACAAGAGTGAGAACCAGATGGGTGTGAGTGTACCAAGATATACTTGGTCCACGCCAAAAGGGTATATGGTTAAGAAATGGGGTGGCCATGGGTACCAAGGTACAATCGTATGCATAACTCGAATCGAGCAGACATACATAATGACATAAGTTCTGGCAGTTGTGAACAAAAATTCATAACTTAAAACTAAAGCCCCAACATTTCTTAAATTTGGGCGGCAACTCATTAAGGTTATGAGACACATGTTTGGGTATGTGTCGGTGTTTTAGACCGGCAACCTACTACGGGGAGTACCCGAAGTAGATGATTGTGACTCGCCGAGATCGGTAACTCGAAGGAAGAGACACGTGGCACACAATTTAGACAGGTTCGGGCCGCTAGGTGCGTAATACCCTACGTCCTGTATGCTGCGTAGCTCTGGATTGATAGGGCACGATTACAAGATGGTGCAATAGTGCGCCGTGGGTTGTAAGGGATTGGATGAGATGAGGTGATCGGTCCCTTCCTCGCCTTATATAGTCCGGGAGGCAGGGTTACAAGTCGGAGCAGGGAGAGAGTACTAGTCGAGTACGTCTAGGAGTCCTCTATACAGTGCGGAACATGTACAGCTCACTAACCGAGTACTACTCCTGTGTAGTCCTTGTGCTCCACGCCTTCAGGTGCCGTGTAGCGCAAGCCGGGTAGTCCCAGGGGCCCACCGAGTAGTCGGTCCTGGTACCCACCGAGGTAGTGGGCCCAGGGAGGTCCATACGACAAGCCCCCGAGTACTTTGTAGTC
Source organism: Cenchrus americanus (assembly GCA_947561735.1). Classification (NCBI taxonomy): domain Eukaryota; kingdom Viridiplantae; phylum Streptophyta; class Magnoliopsida; order Poales; family Poaceae; genus Cenchrus; species Cenchrus americanus. The sequence goes on along the minus strand of OX387244.1, from coordinate 147,120,761 downwards.
GAGAAGGATAGCTTCAAGTATTCTTGACGGCCTTAACGAGTAGTCCTCAAGCGTCCCTGAGTGCTACAAGTCAAAAGTCCTCAAGAGTAGTCAAAGCATCCCGAGGCTGAAATGTACTCCAGCTAATGTCTGGGCAATCTTAAAGTCTTCTCGAGTAGTCCCAAGCGTCCTTGAAATCTGCCTTCGAAGGTCTTCAAGAAATGCCTGTCTTGTCTTGAAGCCGGAGCCGTCGTGGAGGTGCGATTTGCAGAACCGCACTCCACGTGGAGTAGCCCCCGAGCCTCGAGCCGCGGGCTCTGGCTGGGGGTCCATCTGAAATCTTGGCAAGAAAATCCAGAAAAATCCGGAGAGAAAAAACCGAAGGACACGTGGCACGGAGCCCCCGAGCCTTGAGTTGAGTACTTTCTCTCGAATTGAAGGGTCTTCTTGGAGAATGTGTCCTGAGATGCTCTTGAGACTAGCCGCTTCCCAGGTAGTCGAGTAGAAGTAGCCGAGCCCCCGAGGTGAGGCGCGTCGACTAGTAGAATTCGAAGAGTCACGCGCAACCGCTGAGTCAGCCGCGCGTGGACTTATCCAGCCGCCCGTTACGGAGCCGATTTGGCTTATAAACGAAAGCAAAAACCCTTAGGGTTTTTCACCCATTCGAGCCGCAGCCATTCCATTTGAATCTTGGAGCGAATCCACTCCCAGCGCCTGCTGCCGCCGTAGTAGATCCGAGCGCACCGCCACCCGAAGCCTTTAGGGTAGCCCCCGAGCGGATGCGAGTGAAAACTCCTTGCACTTGGAGAATGAAGCCGTCGCCGTCCAAGACGTCCAAGGCCGGCGAGAAGAAGAGGGGCCGCGAAGAGGCCGCCGCGGCTGCCACCGGAGCGGGGCCGCCAATTTCTCCACCGCGGGCTGATCCGAGCCGCGAGTGGAAAAAATCCAAGGTGAAGACGGAGGACCTGTTGACCCTCCTGAACAGTGGATTCATCAGGGAAAAGGAAGTGGACATGTGGAGATCCGCCGCGGGAGATCCATATCCGATGGAGAAAGCCGAAGACGAGATCCCGATGTTCTCGCGTTTCGTGGAGCGCGGTCTTGCGCTCCCAGCCAGCGACTTCTTTAAGGGGCTGCTCTGGTACTATGGGATCGAGTACCTCAACCTGAACCCCAACGGCATCTTCCACACTTTGGTCTTCGTCCACTTCTGCGAAGCCTTCCTCGGAATCAAGCCGCACTGGGTGCTCTTCCGGAAGTTCTTCCGCGTCAAGCCGCAACCAAGTGCCTCCAACCCCAGAGTAGTCGGAGGGGCCGGCATCCAGCTAAGGGAGGACGCCGCGGAGCGCACCGGCGTACAAGCTCGTCGACTCCAACACGGACCGGAAGACCGGTGGTTCTACATCACGAACCACCACCCCGGCTCCGCCGAAGCCGAGCGGACGGCAGCCCAGGCACAGTGAGTGGTGGAACACGGAACCCACCATGCAAGAAGGGATCCAGCTCCCCGAGCTGCTAGCACGCATCAAAGTGCTCAGGGAAGCGGGACTGAGGGCCGAGCACGTGGCCTTCAGTTTCATGAAGCGCAGGATCCAGCCGCTGATGGCTTGGGAGACCATGGGCTTCGAGTACACCGGCGACAACGACACGTCGCGGATGCCGGGAGGCGAGCTGGACGACAACGACATCGTCGAGAGGTTGTCGCGGATCTTCAAGGACATGCCGCCGTACACGGCGTGCCCGGTCGAGGAGTACTCCGCCACGCGCCCGCCCAAGGAGGTGAGTAGTCGTACTCCCTTCGTCGAGTAGTGATTACTTGTAGTAGAGTTACTGACGTCTTGTGCCTTGCGCAAGATGATGTAAGGCGGTTCGTCTCCGAGCCGTAGCCGCCACCGAGCGGGATCGAGATCCCGGCGGAGGGGAAGTTGAAGGAGCGCCGCGAAGTCGGTGAAGGCGACGATACCGTTGTCGTGGAGGATACCTCCGATGACGACGACGAAGACGAAGAGACGCTGCAAGACCACTTCCAGCTGCGGTCAAGGTTTAGCCGCCCGGGCTTGCCTCACGTTCCGCTAGTACAAGACCCTCCGGCTAGCCTGGAGGCTAGCCTCGCTGCGCCGCCACGAAAGCCGCGCAACCCCGCCAGGAAGCGGGTGACGAAGAAGCTAAAGGTCTCGGAGACCACGCCTCAGGAGGTAAGTCATCTTGAGCAAAGTAGTCGAGTACCCGCTGTTCGAGTACATCGCTGACGAGTAGTCTTCCTTTGTATGCAGGAGGTGCCGCCAGCGGAGCCCGTTGAAGAGGGCGACGAGGGCGTGTGGGACCCGGTGGGGGAACCGGCTGGAAGCCGAAGTCCAGCCCCCACTGTTGAAGAACTCCTGGCGCAACTAGAGCGCTAGCCCCCTGCTCTAGAAGAGAGCAGAAGACCCATGGCCGCCACCGTTGAAGAGGTGGTGGCCTCAGGAGCGCAGGAGACATATGCGCCTGCCGCCGCCGCCGTGGAGGAGGCAGTAGCCGCAGGGACGGAGGAGGAGGCGCCCGCCGAGGGTGGACTGGTTGATATTGCCAGCATCCTCGGTGCTCCGGTCGTGACCATCGTCCGGTCGAACTTGTAAGTACCATATCCTCACGAGTAGTACTTGCTGCAGTAGTCGATATTGTCTAACGACCCTTCGTGAATATTTTTGCAGAAAATCCACGGATCTGTCCTGGGACAGGGACGAGCCCTCAGCGACGGTGGCGGAAGAAGTCGCGCCGCCCGTCGAGGGGACGGCTCCCGATGCCCAAGCCGCGACTGAGCCCCCGGCTACCGAAGCGCCACTGCCGGAAGCCAGTGTAGTCGAAGGTGAGAACCCTTCGTGAAGCTGCGGAGCTCCAGGAAGAGTAGTCGAGACACTGATGCACATGTCGTTTTTGTTGACAGGCGCTGAAGGTGGTGACATCCCTGCGGGGGTGCCGATGCAGGAGTTGACACCAGAGGCCCCGGAGGCTGCGGAAGGAGCCCCCGAGCCTATTGCGGAGATCGTCGAGAAGACCGCCGGGGGAGAGGCGGTCACCACGTCGCCAGAGATTGCTCTGGAGGTGGCTATCCGCTCCCCTGAGATCCAAGACGCAGAGCCCATCCGCTCTGCGCCGATGACGGAGGCCGCCTCGGGTAGCCGCGGCGGGATAGAGCTCCTTGCGGACGATCTCGTCGAGCCGGCGACGGTGGCCAAGCACCTGGAGGCGATCCATCAAGCCGAGCAGTGGATGAAGGTACGTAGCCATATCCTTGGAGTAGTCAATCCTTTGATGTTGAGTACTCTTCGTGACTTGAGTTGTCTTGTGCAGGACGTCGCGGAGCGGTCCCGCGAGAAGTCGAACCTGTTGCAGGGATATGGCGACACCGTGCTCCGAGCGGAGGCGCTGGAGGAGCAGCTCGTGAAGTCGCGGAAGCACACGGCCGCCATGCAATCAAAGCTCGACGCCGCCTTCGCCAAGTACCACAACGACGTCATGGAGCTGCAAGCGAAGGGCGACGACTTGGTGCGGAAGAACAAGGGTCTCCGCAACAAGAACAAAGGTATATCCTTCGACTTGTCGAGTACTTGTTGGATGTCGAGAAGCATCTGACCCGTTGTTGCATTGCTGTGCTGCAGAGCTTGAGGGCCAGGTGGAGCAGCTGAAAGCCTCGGAGGTGAGCATGAAGAACCTCTTCTACCGGGAGCAAGAAGCCCGCCAGGTACTCGAGCTCGACTACAAGGAGCTCGCCTTCGAATGCGAGAAGCTTATGGAGCTGCGGATTGCTTCTCACAGGGATCTCGTCAACTGCTACAAATCTTTGCAGAAATTGAACGAGGACTGCGAGGCATTGCGGGCCCAGTTGAAGGAGTTGGAGGAAGCCGCTCTGCCGATCGCACGGCTCCTGGTGCCGCACCCGGGCGGCCCCAAGATCGCTCCGCTGGTGGATCGACTTCGTGAAGCTCCGAGCCGGCTGGCCGCCTACGTCAAGCACATGGCCAGGTCGATCCCAAGACAGGTCTTGGCCTTCATGAAGTCGTACTTCCCGAAGGCTCCAGTGGAGGTGGTCGCCGGCGGGGTAGCCGCCAACTGCTCGGATGAGCAAGATGCGAGCCGCCGGGAGCGGATGGCTCCCATCGCGGAGCAGGTAGCCGAGAAGCTGAACCTCCAGTATCCCCGTAATAAGTAGCTAGTAGCCATAGTTGTACAGGAAAACAATTGTAATGAATTGTATCAAGTATCAATGAAAGAAATTTTTCCAGCAATGAGTACTCGTAACCGCGATCTCATAGTGCGGAGCGCCCATCGTGGAGTAAGTGCGAGTAGTAGTACTCGGCTTTAGTAGTCCCGTTGTAGGGAGTAGGCAGTAAATAAGTTGATGAACGATCAATCTTTATTACTGAAAAAGGACACTCCGGGTGGCCGGGGGCCGTAGTTACAAAGTGGTCGCCTGGACCGGAGGTCGCTTACGGCTAAGTGGCGCTGGAGCGGGTAGCCGCTTGCAGCAGGTGATCCGTAGGTAGCCGTGTAGGCTGGATCGCAGATCCGTAGGTAGCCGCGCAGGCTGGATCTTGGAGTGTGGTCTCTTGGTAGACCGCTGCTAGAGTCCTTGACGCTCGTCGCAGCCCAGGGTCCGTGGGTAGCCGGGCGGGCTGGACCCTGGAAGGGAGTAGTCCGGAGACTGGAGCTAGGACCCGGTGGGTCACTTGCGGCGAGGGGTGCTGATGTAGTCGTGTAGACTTGAACCCCGGAGTAGTCGTGTAGACTAGGCGTAGAATCGACAGAGTTGGTCGATGTTCCACGAGTTGTTGACGTCTTCGCCTTCAAGTGTTTGGAGGCGGTAGGAGCCCGGCCCGGTCACCTTAGCCACGGTGAAAGTGCCTTCCCAGGGGGAGCTGAGCTTGTGGAGTCCTTCCGTGTTCTGGATACGGCGGAGGACGAGATCTCCAACATCGAAGGAGCGTTCCTTGACGTTGCGATCATGGTAGCGTCGGATACCCTCCAGGTACCTTGCTGATTGGACGAGGGCGGCGCAGCGAGCTTCTTCGAGGCTGTCGATGTCAACTCGTTTGCTGTCTTCTGAGACGCCTTCGTCGTAGTGTTCCGCTGCTGGCAAGTTCCATATGACGTCGGCAGGGAGGATGGCTTCAGAGCCGTAGACCAGGAAGTAGGGGGATTGCCCCGTTGGCTTGGATGGTTGAGTCCGCAGCCCCCAGAGTGCGTTGGGTAGTTCCTTGATCCACTTGCCCCCTTTGGAGTTAGCAGCGTCGTGTAGCCGCTTCTTGAGGGCGTCGAGCACCATCCCATTGGCGCGCTCGACTTGTCCGTTGGCCCGTGGATGGGCGACTGAGACGTATCGGACGTCAATCCCGCTGTTCTCGCAGTACTCCCAGAACTGGTGGTTGTTGAAGTTGGACCCCAGGTCTGTGATGATGCGGTGGGGTAGCCCGTAGTGGTGTACGAGTTCATCCAGGAAGTCGAGTACTCTGTCAGCCTTGGGGCATGTGACCGGCTTGACCTCGATCCACTTGGTGAACTTGTCGATAGCCACCAGTACCTGTTGAATCCTCCTGGCACGGTTGGCGGTGGCCCAATCATGTCGAGCCCCCGCCAGGCAAAGGGCCGGGTTGGCGGTATGGTGACTAGCTTGTAGGCCGGGACGTGTTGCTTTGCTTGGCAAAGAACGAGCATCCTTGGCACCTTCCGACGAGTTCTTCGGCATCGCCCGAGGCCGTGGGCCGGTAGAAAGCTCGCCGAAGGCCTTGCTGACCAGTGTGCGTGAAGACGCGTGGTTGCCGCAGACGCCCTTGTGGATCTCCTCCAAGATGTCCTTGCCTTCTTCACGAGGGACGCACTTCATGAGTACTCCAGAAGATGTGCCCCGCTTGTAAAGCTTGTCTCCGACGAGGACGTAAGACTTGGCGCGACGGACGAGTTGTTCGGCTGCGTTCTTGTCGGAGGGTACCTTCTGCTCGCTGAGGTAGTCGATGAAGGGTTGCCTCCAGTCCACGTCGATCATCATGACCTCCTGTCCAGCTGGTGGATGGGCTGGGACAGTGGTCGGTGGCGCCGGCTCCGGGATGGATGGCGCGTGAAGCTCATGGACGAAGACGCCCGCTGGTACTTGAGCGCGGGTGGATCCAAGCTTCGAGAGGACGTCCGCTGCAACGTTGTTGTCGCGGACGATGTGATGGAACTCGAGACCATAGAATTTGTTCTCGAGCTTGTGGACTTCTAGGTAGTAGGCGTCCATGTTCTCCTTGTTGCGTAGCGATGCGAAGGTCTCTTCAAGGTCGTCGATGAGGGTACTGGAGTCCCTGGTTTTGACAACCACGTCATTCACGTAGGCCTTGACGTTCTTGTTGAGTTGCCGCTTGAAGCAGGCCTAGATGGCCCGTTGATAGGTAGAGACGGCGTTCTTCAACCCGAATGACATGGTCGTGTAGCAGTACGCGCCAAACGGGGTGATGAATGCGGTCTTTTCCTGGTCTTCCTCCTTGATTGCGATCTGGTGGTACCCGGAGTAGCAGTCGAGGAAGCAGAGCAGGTCGCAGCCCGCCGTGGAGTCGATGACTTGATCAATCCGCGGCAACCCGAAGGGGTCCTTGGGGCAGTGCTTGTTGAGGTCGGTGTAGTCGACGCACATCCTCCACTCGTTCGAGTTCTTCTTGCGGACGAGGACGGGGTTGGCGAGCCACTCAGGATGGAAAACTTCTCTGATGAAGCCAGCTGCGAGTAGCTTGGCGAGCTCCTTCTTGATGGCGTCCCGTCTGTCGTCGGCAAAACGTCGGAGGTGTTGTCGCTTGGGGGTGGCCTTTGGATCGACGTTGAGGCAGTGCTCAATCAGCTCCCTGGGCACTCCTGGCATGTCCGCTGGCTTCCACGCGAAGATGTCGCGGTTAGCCCGAAGAAAGCTGATGAGCGCGTCTTCCTATTTGGGGTCGAGGCCGGCCCCGATGGTGGTGGTCTTGCTGGGGTCGCCTGTTCCGAGGTCGACCGTCCTGACGAGTACCTCCTCAGGTGGCTGAGGCTTGTTGGCGCTGTCAGACTTCTCTGGAATGTCGAGTTCGCTCGTGGCAAGCTTCTTCGACGCGGCGTAGACCTCCATCATCGCGTTGGGTACTTGGTTTGTGGAAGCGATCACCACGGCTTCTGTATCGCAGTCGTGGGAGATCTTCAAGTCCCCTTGGAGGGTGAGTACACCGGCTGGACTTGGCATCTTGAGTACCAAGTAGGTGTAGTGGGGCACCGCCATGAACTTGGCGATGGCCGGTCTGCCGAGGATGGCATGGTAAGAGGTCTCGAAATCCGCGACCTCGAACTTGATGTACTCGGTGCGGTAGTTGTCCCGAGACGCCCCGAAGGTAGCGGCGCACCACCGAGCCCGGTGGGATAGCCGCGTTGCACGGGACGATGCCGTAGAAGGGCGTGCTGCTCTTGGTGAGCATGGGGGTGACGTCGAGGTTCATCTTCTTCAAGGTTTTGGTGAAGAGGACGTTGAGCCCGCTTCCACCGTCGATGAGCACCTTGTTGAGCTTGGAGCCCGCCACCGTTGGCTTCAGGACGAGGGGGAACCGTCCCGGTTCGGAGAAGCTGGTCCATTGGTCCGCGCGGGAGAAGGTGATGGGTACCTCCGACCACCTGAGAGGGGTCGGGACCGCTGGCTCAATGGACATCACTTCACGACGGGTAGCCTTCTGCTCCCGCCTGCTGGGCAGTCCGCCGAAGAGGACGTTAACGGTCTTCTCGGGTTCTTGGAAGTCGTTGTTGTTGCCGTCCTTCTTCTTGCCCTTTTGGTCGTGAGGGTGCGGTGGCTCCGGCGTATCCTTGAGTGCATGTCTGAGCTGGTAGCACTGCTCGGTAGTGTGGTTGCCGTTTGGATGCCACGGGCACTTCTCCTTTAGTAGGTCTTTGAACCCGCCAGAGTTCTTCTTCGAGTTCCCTTTCGCAGGGCGCTGGATAGCCGCGACGGTGTTGTCTGGCTTACGCTTGCGGTTGGGACCCGAGTAGTAGTAGTAGTTGTTGTTGTTGTTGTTGCGGCCGCCTTGGTTTGTATTGTTGCCGTTGTCGCCGCCCTGGTTCTGCTTGGACTTGCCGCGGATGGCGTCGTATTTGGCGTTGGCCTTGTCCTCTTCATCCGCCCAGGACGTGATCATGTCCTTGAGGTGGGGGATGGACCTGGGGCGGCGACGGCCGAAGTCCTCGAAGGTGCGGCGATGGTAGAGGCCGTCCTGGAAGAGGTCGATGACCTACTTGTCGGTGACGTCGACGACGGTAGCGCGCTTGTCGAAAAAGCGGCGCATGTACTTGCGGAGGGTCTCGCCCCGGTTCTCGCTTGATCATGGCAAGGTCCATGCGAGTACCCGAACGGCCCATGGCGCCCGCGAAGTTGCTCGTGAACTGCTCCTTCAGCGGGTCCCACTTGTCGATCGAGTGCTTGTCCAGCGACTCGAGCCATGTGAGTGGCGCTTGGTCCAGACAGAAGGGGAAGTAGAGGCATTTGGTGTCGCTGTTGCCGCCAGCGTTCTCGATGGAGAGGGCGTAGCATCGGAGCCACTGGATGGGATCTTGCTTCGCGTCGTACTTGGTGATCCCCAAAGGCTTGAACTTGTCGGGGAGGAGCAGGTCGCGAAGCCGGGGTGAGAAGGCGGGGAAGCCGTCGCCCTCAGCAGCGGTGGTCGACTTCTTCCGCCGCAACTCCTCAATCTTCTGGCGAGCGTCGTACCCGCCGTGAGAGGCACCGGAGGCATGGCTGTTCGCGTGGCCTCGACCGCCGCGGCTGCCGCCGCCTCCAGCTCTCTTGTTGGCCCCGTGGTTGGAGCCGCCGCCGTCGGCCGCCGCCGCCGTCAGGGTCGTTGCCGCCGCCACCGGCCGGAGCGTGGTGGGGAACGACTTCTCGGTTGCCTTGGTCTTGCAGTGAAGGTCCACCGGCGTTAGAGCGGCAACGGTTTGGATCAGCCGGAAGGTCAGCTCGAGTACGGTTGGGGCCAGCATTGGCGCTGCGACTAGTAGCTTCGTTGTCGCGGGGTTTAGCTGGAAGAGGTTGGTTGACCCTGTTGTCGACTTGCATGAAGTAGGATTCTTCAGCGAGCTTGGCGATGACCTCTCCAGTGCGTATGCCCTGAGCCTGGCGTGCGATCGTTGTGATCGACATGACGCACTGCTCAGGGGTGGTGTGTACTCTGCTCTCGACCGCCTCGAGAGCTTCCGCAAGGTTGCGGATGGGGAGGTTGTCTCTGAGCCGCCGGCGTCGTTCGCTGCGCTTCTCGTTGCGTTCGCGTCGAGCGTCCCCGTTGGCGGCGGTCTCGTCCCGAGTGCGTTGGCAGACAGCTCGTCTGTGGAGATGTCCTCCGGGTGCACCTCGTCTTCGGCCGTGCTCGAAGGTCTCGGGGTGTCGCCGGCAGCCATGAAGACTTGGCGATCGGGGGTACCCAGGCTGGACTCAGAGGGTGCCACCTCGGTTGGTGTATTTGAGTCAGCTTGGGCCAGCGGTGTTCCCTCCTGGAATGGTAGTGAGTCGATGTAGGCGACGTAGCGTGAGTCCCCCTTTGTCAGGTCAGCGGGCTTGCGGTCTGGCCAGTAGACGTATCTTCCGGTCGGCGTTGATTTTATAACCAGCCCAGAGGCTAGCCCTGACAAGGGAAGCTCAGTGGGGTCGTCTTCGGACTCGGGCTCCTCAGGGTCCGACCCGAAGTCGAACTCGTAATCCGAGTTCGAGTAGAACTCGGAGAGAGGGCTGGAGTCCGAAACGCGATCGGGGACGGCGTCGGAGTCCGAGTTGTACTCGGTTACGGGCTCCTTGCCGGCCCGGCGTGGAGTAGGAGCCCCCGTGCGGGCCCGGCTGAGGATGCGGGGGCCACGCGTGGAGCGCTGGCGTGGTGAAGGGGCCGCCTGCGATGGCTAAGCAGCCGGCTCGCATGCGATGGCCCATGGAGACGTCGGGTTCGAGTTGGAGACGGACTCGAGCTCGAAGTCAGCATGGTGGTTGAAGAGCGAAATTTCGCCGAACTTGCAGGCGAGTTCGCCTGTGACGACTTCGGGAAGCGTCACGAGGCCTGTCCTCGGGTTGGGCTGCATGGTTAAGCGGCGCTGGAAGGAGCACGCGCCATCAGCAGTGCAGACCCAGGCGCCGAAGACGAAGGTGTCGCCGCGGTTGAAGGCAACTGTTGGCTTGAAGTGGACGGAAGCCGTCGAGTTCGCCATGTGATCTCGAGCGAGAGCCCCCCTACCTGGCGCGCCAGCTGTCGGTGTTTTAGACCGGCAACCTACTACGGGGAGTACCCGAAGTAGATGATTGTGACTCGCCGAGATCGGTAACTCGAAGGAAGAGACACGTGGCACACAATTTAGACAGGTTCGGGCCGCGAGGTGCGTAATACCCTACGTCCTGTATGCTGTGTAGCTCTGGATTGATAGGGCACGATTACAAGATGGTGCAATAGTGCGCCATGGGTTGTAGGGGATTGGATGAGATGAGGTGATCGGTCCCTGCCTCGCCTTATATAGTCCGGGAGGCAGGGTTACAAGTCGGAGTAGGGAGAGAGTACTAGTCGAGTACGTCTAGGAGTCCTCTATACAGTGCGGAACATGTACAGCTCCCTAACCGAGTACTACTCTTGTGTAGTCCTTGTGCTCCACGCCTTCAGGTGCCGTGTAGCGCAAGCCGGGTAGTCCCAGGGGCCCACCGAGTAGTCGGTCCTGGTACCCACCAAGGTAGTGGGCCCAGGGAGGTCCATACGACAGTATGCAAGCTGAGCTAGAAGGTCAGGAAGGTGCTTAACTAAGCAAGAATTTCAGATTTGGCTCCTGGAATAATCAGCAGGACAGAGGTTCACAAATCTGAGTATAACTTGAGATAGACAAAAGCTATGATCGTGAGCTTTTGCGAGCAGGAACTAGATTAGATGTGGAGAAACTTGGGTAGAGATCACCTGGACAAAAGATTCTTGGATAGGGTGCAAGATCTACGCAACAGCCACAACAGATTATGGACAACAACACATCTACACCTGAGAGGCCAGGCAGGACAAACATACTAGCAAAATTTCACCTTAGAGAGCACATAACACCAACAAGGGTTCAGTTTTAAGTTTTTACAATATTTAGCATGATGCAAGACGTCCTATTTGTCCTCACAAGGCAATCAAGCCAAAAATTGAAGTTAGAGCCGGTGGCAAGGCACATACACGTATCTCCCTATAATTACTAGTCGAGAACTAGTCGACGCTCACTTAGCAACTTACGAAACGAGGTTAGTGTACTTGCAGAAGATCACAGAACACAACGAACCTTTCATGCCAGCAGTCATGAAACCGTCCACATACATTACCGTTCACTATAGAAACGGCATCCATGCATTATGCCGCTGCATGGACAGCGTCCAACCTCGGACACCCTCCGTTTCAATGGAGTGTATACTTGCCTCGGATATTTGACATGCGGAATGCTCACGTATAAAACACGTGGCGACATCACAACTCATGACCAGACGCGAAGATGGGATCCGTGGAATGGATCACTCCATCAACCCTCGCAATTCTCGTGATGCGGCACAGCACACGTATAAAACACGTGGCTCATCTAGTTTGGTTGTGCAATAAAGTAAGTCTGACATAAAGTAAGTGTGCTGGAAGTTAGCAAAATAAACCATAGGTTAAAAAGCCACCTATAAGAACCCAAAATTTCTTTCAGGGCCTCTCGGTCTATTTTATCCTTAACGGACCAACGTGTTTTGAAAATCCAAGCAATCTTGGCATCTTTTAATTCAAAATCATGTGATTAAGATTGTTAACTAAACTATGGTGCATACAATAGCTCTGATACCAGCTGTGACAACCCGCCCAGGAAAATACAGTACTGTCACCTAAAACCAATCCACTTTGGTCATTAAGCAATAGTAAAGTATCATCCTGTCGTTAGTTGTCGGGTTAATGCCTGGTAAATCACTTGGAATTCATGCAGAGGATCGACATATGCATTAAAACTCACACGAAGGCGAGTCCAAAGTACAACACGGATTAAATCCAAATTATTACAAACCATTGTTCATGACAGGAAATAAAGATTCAGAGTTCGAAAACAGTGGAAATAAATAAACTAGCGCGACAATACACATCACAAGAGGCCATTCGTGATGCCATCACTCGTTCTCTTCCACCCATTCCAGCTCCCAGCCGGGTGGAATCTCACAAGGCCAAACAACACCTGCAACAACATTTTTAAAGCAAGGCTGAGTATACTAATACTTAGGAAGACTTAATCGTCGGGTGATAACTACATCAACAAACTCTAGACATGAGAGGCTTTTTGGCCGGTGGAGTTATTTTGCTGAAAAGCAACAAAGAGTATGTCCTTACTTTCATTATTTTAGCACAAGTTCTAGTTGATTACCTTTTCTAAGTGTGCCAACTAATTCAATCAAGAACTGTACAATACAATTAATTCACACAGAAGTATTCATCAAGTTCCATCATTAAGGGATATCATGGCTAGTTGATTAATCAGTCTCAGATAACGGTGAGAGGCCGACAATCGATTGGTTTGTAACCTTGCAAGGTAGACCTAAACACAAGGAACGGTGCCCCAACAGAGCTGACACCGACCAGGCGGTTCCCAAAAATCCTCGGTTTCGGATCGAATCTTACAGTCCCGGGTACAAGGCTATCTGGCATGTCCCACCCAATACACCCAGCCTAACACATGTACCCACCTCCCGGTTGCAAAGCGGTAGGTGATTACTCAAGAGTAGTAATAGTAAGTTCCCGCACTGTCTCATTAAGGTACTAGGCTTACCGGTCCTACTCCCGACAAGTGCTTAGTACGTTCAAAAGCTTAGCCCACGAAGCCACTAGACTGTGACAACACACCCAGGAAAATACCGTACTATCGCCTAAACCAATCCACTTTGGTCATTAAGCGATAATAAAGTATCATCCTGTCGTTAGTCGCCGGGTTAACGCCCAGTAAATCACTTGAATAGCAACAAGGATCGACATATATGCATTAAACTCACTCGAAGGCGAGTCCAGAGATACAACATCATTAATATCCAAATTCGTACCCCGAGGGGTTTAATTATTACAAACCATAGTTTTTACCATAACGAAATAGTTCAGAGTTTTGAAACAGTGGAATTTAAACGAACGGGAAGCAGAGACACCACGGGAGGCCATCCATGATGCCTTCAGTTGTCGTCCTCCACCCACTCCAGCTCCCAGCAGGGCGGGATCTCTCCGGGCCACACATCACCGAAAGCATTACCTGGATCAACATATTATAGCAAGGCTGAGTATACTAATACTCAGTAAAACTTACCCGTCGGTGATAACTACTTCACCAATTCTAGACCATGAAAGCTTTTTGGCTACTGGGTTGCTTTTGCTGAAAAGTAACAAAGAGTAGGTCCTTACTTTTAAGTTTTTAGCACAAGTTCTAGTAGGTTTAATCTTTACTACATTAGCCAACTAGTACAGACAAAGTTGTACAATACAATTAATCAAGCATAGTATTCGACAACTTCCATCATTAGGGATCTCATGACTAGTGGAGTAAGTAGTCTCAGATAACGGTGAGAGGCCGACAATCGATTGATTTAAACCTTGCAAGGTAGATCTAAACACACGGTAGGTTGCCCCCGCGAGGACAACTTTCCCAGGCCGTTTCCAAAAATCCTCGGGTCGGGATCGAATCTTACAGTCTTTGGTGCAGGCTATCCGGCATACCCCGCGATATACCCGGAGTCACCATACACCACCGGTACCTAGCCGTGAGAACGAATCCCAAGAGTAGTAATAGTAGGATCCCTCGCCGCCTCATTAAGGTACTAGGCTTATCGGTCCCATACCCGACATGTGCTTAGTACGTTGAAACACTTAACCCACATAACCACTGGACCGGAGCCCAAATCCCATGCTCTCACCACATGAGCAATCCAATTAAGGATATATTGTGATTCCTATCTAGGAACCTATCCTCGCGAGTGAGGTCGCCACTCGACTTATAACGGTCCTATAGCTTAGCAACTATCGACCTATCATTCTAGTAAGGACAAAGGTACCTAGGGATCATGCATCTAGGGTTTCATTCAACTCCTGAACTTAAATGCGCAATCATCCATAGATAATTGATTAAAGAATTTGAGAACTAGGTTAGATGAGGACCAGGAGCGCCCCAGTGGTCGATGGATGACCACTCCTCAGTGATGAGTGATTGACAACGGGTGTTGGACTAACTCTTGGCTCAGTGCGCAGGTGTAGGCTGCGGCCTAGTTCGTGTTGTTGCAGGTGAAGAACGGGTGCGAAAGGTCTTCAGCCTTGAGGGGCCTCCGGGAGACGAAGAGACAAGTAGGCTCGGTTCGAGGGACCCGGTGGACGGCGGGACTAGGTGCGGGCCACATGGTGGCGAGACGAGCAAGACGAAGTCATGGACGTGCACGGTGGCGGTCGAGTCAAGAGGCTTGGCGGGAGGCCGGGCTGAGCACGCGGGGTTTCGTGGTTTGCCCACAAAACCATCAGAGGACGGTTTCTTGGTTTGGGCCTCAAAACCAAGTCCGAAGGCCCAACACGACGGAGACGGGATCCGGGCGTGTCGAGAAGCTTCGAAGCGGAGGACACGCGGCGGAATCGCATGGCTTGCGTCTTGAGGACGCGGGGTGCGGCGAAGGCGTGGCCGTCTGGTGGCAAGACCCACAAACATTACATAAATGCCCCAGCGTGGGTTGTATCGCCAGTAGTTGAGTTAGGGGTAGTCGAGTCATTTCCCACACCGGGGGGACCCGATATATAAGCCATGAGTGTGTGTGGATGGGGGCTCTCTCCGCGACTTAGGGTTTCATTTCTCCCCTCCTCTTTCTCATTTTCTCGAGACATTTTCTTCTCCATTTTCTCTACGCTAGCATGAGAGCTTCATGAGGGATTTGTTGAGAGGGATGGATGCTAGGGCGGCATGCTAGACCTTGTGAATCTTTCTTGGTTTGTATAGAAGATTCAGCGTTGTGAATTTCGTGGTCTTTTCGTGCTTGTTTTTGGTGCCCTTGTTCTTGGTGTGGTTCCGCAGATTTGAGTGAGTTTCTCCCCGGATTTCTTTGAGGGAAACATGGATGATTGTCTTGTGCATTTTTGGGATTGATCTTGTGCCCCCAAACGCTGGGAAACCACTTCGATTCAAGGATTTTCGGTCGGAGCTATAGCTTTTGGTGGTGTTCAAAGGATCCGCGATTCCCGGTGATTTAGGGAGTTAGGAGGCAAAGTTTTTGGGGTATAGCATCCTAGTTTGACGCTTAACTTCTCCCCAAACCCTTGTCTCAACAGCTTCTACCGTTTGGGAGATCCGATGATGGATTGGAGGAGTTGACCTTCGGGGTCGGGCAGTTTTCTGCTCTGTCCGTGCCTCGCGGACGGTCCGCACTGTGCGTGTTCGTCTCGTGTTCTTCGTGTTCTTGCTCGGCTTCGCTTTCGATCCGCGGTGTTTTCGAGTTTTGGTTGGGCGAAGTTTCAGACGGTCCGCGTGTGCCAGGCGGACAGTCCGCGGGTGCCTGGCAGACAGTCCGCGTGCTCCACGGGGACGGTCCATTATTCGCGGTGTGTCTCTGGAGGTTCTGTTTGCTTTTTCGGACAGTCCGCGGATCAGGGCCGGACGGTCCGCGGTGCAAGTGCGGACAGTCCGCGGCAGCAGGCCGGACAGTCCGCGTGGCCTCTGCGGACAGTCCGCCCCTTCTGGCCGGACGGTCCGCCAGAGCCTGGCAGCTTTGTTCCTTGGTTCGATTCCTCCCTTCCTTCTTTCGTGCTTCTGCATGTGCTTCAAGGAATCGTTCCTAAGACTTGAGGTTGATCCATAACCTTGTTGTCTTGGCGGTTGGTGTGTGATTTGATCCATCACTCGTGTGTGACCGGGATTTGTGTAGGGTATAGGCCGGGTTCTTTGAGAAGAATTTTACCGGCTCCTATTCACTCCCCCCCTCTCTAGTCGCCATCCGATCCTTCAATTGGTATCAGAGCTTGGTGCCGGATTCTCTGTGACTTTGACAAGTCTTGAATCCTAAGATGCCGTACGTTGAGCGGGGCGGTCCGCCGCACTTCGATGGGAAGGGTTACCACAAGTGGGCGTCTCGTATGATGATCTTTCTTCGTGGCAAGTTGTTGGATTTCATTGTGCTTAACAAGACCTATGCTATTCTGGCTGAGATCCACACTCTTATGGTGACCGATGCCGGTTCTAAGGCCAAGTATGAGGCAAATGCAAAAGCCGTTGATCACTTGGTCCGGAGCTTGTGTGATCCTGAGTTTGAGCGTGTTCGCCATTTGAATCTTGCTTGGCAAATTTGGGAGAAGTTGTCGGTTGCTTACGGCGGTGATAATCATGTGAAGGCTCGCCTCTCTGTTTCTTATCGGATGCAATATGAGAACTTCACTCAACTTCCCGGTGAGGACATTGATGCGATGTTTCAGATGTTCACCGCCATCGTGAACAACATGAAGGCCAATGTTGAGGATTTTCCTTACACTGAGCATGATCAAGCTTTGAAGCTCTTGCATGTATTGGACCCAAATGTTTGGGGTGCTAAGGTTGAGGCCATCAAGGAGTCCGGACAATATTTGACCATTGAGTTGGATGACATCTTTTCTAAGCTCAAGTCGGCTGAGGTTGACAGGAAGTTGCAATCCAAGCATGAGGGATCGACTGGTCATAGTCTTGCTCTTGTGGGCAGATCAAAGGGCAAAGCTAACCCTTCCTGTCGACAGTTTTCCTTGTCTTCTCTTATGTCTATTCCAGATGAGGAGTTTGATGTGCTAGGCGAGGAGGAGCTGGCCTTGCTCTCAAGGAGGTTTGATCGACTGCATGAGAGCAGGAGGAATAAAAGGCGGAGCTCGGGGACATGCTACAAGTGTGGCAAGCGTGGACACTTCATCGCCGAGTGCCCGGAAGCGGAGGAGAACAAGTACAAGATGAGCGAGTACAAGGCGCACCCAAGGCGTGAAGACAAATACTCCTCCAAGGGCAAGCACTTCAGCAAGTCCAAGAGCAAGGACAAGGACAAGCGGCGACCGAGCAAGGGCGGCTACAAGAAGGACAAGGCAAGAGCCATGGTGGCCGGTGCAAGCGACGTTGACTCAAGATCAAGCGATGCACAGTCAAGCTCAAGCAGTGAAGATGAAGACGTCGGGAGGCGCAAGGGCAAGAAGAGTGCAAGCTAGAACCTCAGTGGATTGAGCCGTGTGGCACTTGGAGGCTTTTGTGGCATGGCCCATAGCTCCAGCAGCAAGAAGGACAAGAAGGAAGACACTGACTCCGACTTAGAGGTTGAGGTAAAACATGACCCCGACTCTTTGCTTGTTGAGATCAATAGGTTGAATGGCTTGATTGACAACCGTGATAGTGTGTTGAGAGATGCTAAGAAAATGAGGAGAGATCTTAGGGCTCAACTTGAGAATGCTTGTGAGAAAGTAGGAGAGTTAGAGTCTAAATTGCATGAATTGAAACTTGAGAATGACTCTTTGAAACTTACTCCTACCATTTCTGATGATGTTCAATGTTCTGAATGTAATGCATGGTTGAATGAGATCAAGTTGCTTAATGAGAAGAATGCTTCCACTTTGGCTAAACTAGATGCTCTTAGGACTGAGTATGATGAGCTTAAGGCTAGACCCACTTTGCTTGGTGCTTGTAAATCATGTCCTACTATGCATGCTAAGCTTGTTGATGCTCGTTCTACCATTAGTACTTTGGAAGCTTCTTTGAAATCTCCTGTTGTCAATGCATGCACTAGCTGTGATGAAGTTACTTTGCACAATCTTGAACTTACTTCCCGTTTGGATGTCATCTATGAGGAGAATGATTATTTGAGGAAAGTGTTGGGTTGGTTGTCTGGGCAGGAACCTCAACTGAAAATCATGATTGAGGAGTTCAAGAGAGCGGATGGTCGTGGTTTGGGTTTTGAGAAGTTGGGTGAGAAAGTGGGAGAGAACAGTGGGGAGAGTGTGTATGAGAAGTGTGTTGAGTCTAACCCCAAGTTTGAGGTGATCGGAGACATCCAAGTCCCACTTCCAAAAGCACCCAAGAACTCTTTCACTCCAAAGCGCAACCACCTTTGCAACAAGATTGACACAACCCAAGATCCACCCAAAATTCCCACCTAAAACAAATGACTTCCAGAAACCGGTGAAGTTTGTGAGTGAGAAGGGTGTGAAGCCTAGAGAGAAGCCAGAGCCAAAACCAAAACCCATCCCCTTCAAGTGTGAGTATTGTGGCAAGGAGAGGCATCTAGCAGAATTTTGCTACAAGAGGAAGAGGGATGAGAGGCTTGCTAGGGAGCAAGAAAACCAGGACAGGTATCGCCAGTCTCATTGTATTCCTGAGCCTAGAGTGCCGCTTCCACGGGGTGTGGGAAGTGTGAGGAGTGTTGGTAGAGTTAGAGCTCAGGGTGGTAGGTTCCCACAGAGAGGTGGTGGTGAGAGGTTTGATAGGAGAGATGATGGTGTGCGTGCTGGTGAGAGGTTTGGTCGGGCTCGTGGTGGTTTTGCTGGACGTCCCCCTACTCGTCCTCAATACGGGTTTAGGGGAGATGATCGCAGCTTTGGGTTCCAGAGGAACTACGGACCACGTTTTCCCCTCATGGTGCTCGTACTCCTTCCATGGGACATGGGAAGTTTGGTGGCAAGGGAATGATGTTTGCTAACCCCTCTTTTGAGCAGCTGGCTCGACACTGGTTCAACTTTCTTTGTGCTAACCCCAGTGTCGAGTCATTGGCTCATTCTCGTTCTTGTTTCTGACTACAGGCAGGAAGCTTGGAGAACATTTGGTTGATCGACTCCGGATGTTCCCGACACATGACTGGAGACAAGAAGTGGTTCTCCAGCCTCACCCCAGTGAAGGAAAAGATGTACATCACTTTTGGTGACAACGGACGAGGAAGGGTGATTTCTGAGGGTGTGGTGCATGTGAGTCACAAGGTAACGTTGAAGAGGGTTGCTCTTGTGAAGTCTTTGGGTTTCAATTTGCTTTCTGTTTCTCAGTTGCTTGATGAGGGCTTTGAGGTGTGTTTCAAGTCTGGCAAGTCTCGTTTGCTGGATTCTCGAGGTGATCTTGTTTGTATGATCATCCCCGAGGGTCAGATTTTCAGGGCTGATTTCTCTCGTTCTTTGGGTCCTGCTCTCTGTTTGATGGTCGGTCCTTCTTCTGATTTGTGGAAACGGCATAGGCGGTTGGGTCACTTGATCTTTGATTTGGTTTCCCGCTTGAGTGGTCTTGACCTTGTCCGAGGATTGCCGAAGTTGAAGTTTGAGAAGGATTTGGTTTGTGCTCCGTGTAGGCATGGCAAGATGGTAGCCACTCCCCATCAACCCCTGACCGATGTCATGACCGAGCGTCCGACAGAGCTGTTGCATATGGACCTTGTTGGGCCAGCTCGAGTTCGCTCGGTGGGTGGGAAGTGGTATGTCCTTGTTGTGGTGGACGATTACTCTCGCTATGCCTGAGTGTTTTTCTTCGATGACAGGAGTGAGACATTTGGTTTTGTTCGAGATCTGATCGTGAGGTTGAAAAATGATAGGCATGGGAATGCTATTCGAGCTATCCGCAGTGATAATGGCTCAAAGTTCAAGAACTCTTGTTTTGATGCTTTTGCCGTGATCTAGGTCTTGAATATCAGTATTCGACCCCTTATGTGCCCCGTCAAAATGGAGTTGTGGAAAGGAAAAATCGGACTCTTTGTGAGAAGGCTAGGACGATGCTCGATGAGCACAAGACTCCTAGGAGGTATTGGGCTGAGGCGGTCAATACGGCCTGTCATGTCTCCAACAGGATTCTATTGCGAGCTTTCAAGAGGAAGACATGTTATGAGCTTATGCATGGTCGGGCACCCAAGGTGAGTCATTTCCGAGTTTTTGGTTGCAAATGCTTTATTCTTAAGAAGGGAAAACTCGACAAGTTTGAGGCTAGGTCTAGTGATGGGATTTTCTTTGGATATGCTAAACATTCTAGAGCCTATAGGGTGCTTAACCTTGAGACTAACAAAATCATGGAGACTTACGAGGTAACCTTCGACGAGACAATGCCATGTACCTCTCTTGGCTTTGAATGTGCAGGTGATGAAGAGATGGTTGAGGACCTCTTTGAAGAGGAGAAGGATGAAGCTGGAGATGATGATGGAGAGAATCATGCACCTGAAGCTGAGTGTGTACCCACTACTTCCCCTACGACCACTACGTAGGGTGAACCGTCTACTTCATGGACAACGACTGTGCGACAAGAGGACCAAGCAAGAGAAGCTGGAGTTGAGGGGGAGGTAGTCTCGAGGCGTGAGGCTCCCCGGCGGATTCAAGAAGTGCATCCCCTATCGAAGATCATTGGGGACATCGACGAACGTACCACGCGGTCAAGGTTTAGAAATTCCTCTCATTTCGCTCATGCTGCATTTGTTGCCACCTTTGAGCCCAAGGACATTGGACACGCTTTATCTGTGCAAACTGGGTCAATTCTATGCATGAGGAGTTGGAAAATTTTGAGAGGAACCAGGTGTGGGAGTTAGTTGAACCACCTCAAAATTGCCATCCTATAAAAACCAAGTGGGTTTGGAAGAACAAAGAGGGAGAGAATGGGATGGTTGTGAGGAACAAGTCCAGACTTGTTGCTCAGGGATATAGTCAGAAGGAGGGGATCGACTATGAGGAGACCTTTGCTCCTGTGGCCCGTCTTGAGGCAATTCGGATCCTTCTAGCCTTTGCCGTGGCTAAAGGGTTCAAGTTGTTTCAAATGGATGTGAAGAGTGCTTTTCTGAATGGGGTCATAGAGGAGGAGGTGTATGTGAAGCAGCCACCGGGGTTCGAGAGTGAGAAGTATCCACACAGGGTGTACAGGTTGAAAAGGGCTCTGTATGGGTTGAAACAGGCGCCCCGGGCTTGGTATGGGAGATTGAGAGGTTTTCTGTTGAGCAGAGGGTTTGTGATGGGTACCGTGGATAGGAGCTTGTTTCTCCTCAAGCATGGGAATGACTTGTTGGTTGTGCAGATATACGTGGATGATATTGTCTTTGGTGGCTCGTCACATAACCTTGTTGCCAAGTCTGCAGATGAGATGAGCAGGGAATTCGAGATGAACATGATGGGCGAGTTGCAGTACTTTCTCGGGTTGCAATTCAAGCAAGTGAAGGACGGAACATTTGTACATCAGACCAAGTACATGAAAGACATGCTGAGGAAGTTCCAGATGCAAGATGTGAAGCCTATGTCGACACCCATGGGGAGTACGGCTACTTTGGAAGCGGACGAGGACGGAGAACCAGTGGACCAGCGGGAGTACCGGAGCATGATTGGCTCCCTCCTCTACCTGACGGTGACGAGGCCAGACATACAGTTCAGTGTGTGTCTGTGCGCTCGTTTTCAGGCTTCGCCGAGGATATCACATCGACAGGCCGTCAAGAGGATTTTCAGGTACCTACAGTCTGCCCGTGGTCTTGGCCTTTGGTATTCTTCCTCCTCGACTCTTTCTTTTCATGGTTTTTCTGATGCGGATTTTGCTGGTTGCCGAGTCGAAAGGAAGTCTACTTCTGATTCTTGTCAGTTTCTTGGGTCCTCATTAGTTTCATGGTCTTCCCATAAGCAGTCTAGTGTAGCTCAGTCTACCACCGAGGCAGAGTATGTTGCAGCCGTGAGTTGTTGTTCCCAGCTGTTGTGGATCTCATAAACTTTGAGAGACTTTGGTGAGGAGTGCACCTAGATCCCACTTCTTTGTGATAGCACCAGTGCCATAAGCGTAGCGAAAAACCCAGTGCTTCATTCCAGAACCAAAAACATAGAAGTGATGTACCATTTCTTGAGAGACAATGTGGAGAAAGGGACCATTGTGTTGAGCCATGTCCCTACCCAAGATCAGCTTGCAGACATTTTCACAAAGCCTCTCGACCAAGCTACATTTGTGCGCTTGCGGGGGGGACATGGGGTTTGTTGCCCTTTCTAGTTGATTCTTGGGGCTTTTTACATTTGTACCATGTGTATCATACCATGTTTACTTTGATGTATATACATGCTTTGCTTGATGTATAAACCATGGTAGGATAGCCATTTTGTCATATATCATGTTGCATTTGTATCATATTGCATTTTAGGATGATGAGCTTCTTTCATATGCCTTATTTGAGTTTCTTTGGCTACTTGTGAGATATTGGTCATGTGTGTGGAGAAATGGCTATGTGAGGCTATGCTCTTGGAATATTTGAGATATATGTGATGTGAGATAGCCCTTTTTGAATCAAATGCTAATCTTGACTATATTTGATGAAATGTGCTCCACTCATGTGTAGTAGTGTATCCATGTCACATTTTGGTCTAAATGTGCTTTCTATGCTTAGATTGTGCTTGGATGTCTTTTTCTTGCATTTGGGCCAAAGGCCGATATCATTGTGAATGTTTAGCCTATGTTGCATTCACGGAGGAGCATAAGCTTCTTTTTGCCGCAAAGGCACTTCATGTACCATGAAATGAATTAATCTTGAAAAGAAGTGTGTATGATTGAAAAATACTCCATCCACCATGTTTATGCTTAAAATGTCTTATCTTTTACACATGGGTGAAAAACATGTTGCATGATGTTCACCAGTGGAGAAGTCACCCCGAAGTGGACACATGGCTCATGAGCTTTAACATGACATGCTTTGCTTTATGAGTGTTTGCAATGATCTTTTGTTAAGAATTTGATATCCTTGTATGATCTCTGGATGATATGCATGTTTATGGCTAGAATATGACATGGATAGGCCTTTACATTTGAAGTGAGCCATCTTTTGATAAAATTGCTCCAATCTGAAAATTTGCTTTGTCACATCCCTATATTTCCATATGTTACTTGTGGCAATGCTTTGACTATGCTATGATCCATATGTGTGCTCTTTGTCTCATTTCTAGCCTTTGACACTAAATTTGGCCTATTTGAGAAGCTCATGTAGATGTTTATATGCTTTGTCTTACATTTCTGCATTTTCACCTTGATTCATACATTGTCAACAAGGGGGAGAAGAGGTGAAGAGGTGAGCTTAATGAAAAATTCAGAAAAATGCATCTAAAATTTGGAAGTTTGCATCCACATGTTCAGGGGGAGCTTGCATTTGTTCAGGTGGAGCTTTCTTGCTGTTTTCGGTGTGGAGTTTGTGCTTTGCTCGGCTTGGGACCTTTCTTTGCCTTTCCTTGGTTTTGGTCATGAGTTGAGCTTCTTTGTTTTTCTTTCTTCTTTCTTTCTTTCTCTGAATTTCATTTCGTGTTGTGTGTTGTCAATGCACTCATCAAGGGGGAGATTGAGGACCAGGAGCGCCCCGGTGGTCGATGGATGACCGCTCCTCAGTGATGAGTGATTGACAACGGGTGTTGGACTGACTCTTGGCTTAGTGCGCAGGTGTAGGCTACGGCCTAGTTCGTGTTGTTGCAGGTGAAGAACGGGTGCGAAAGGTCTTCAGCCTTGAGGGGCCTCCGGGAGACGGAGAGACAAGTAGGCTCGGTTCGAGGGACCCGGTGGACGGCGGGACTAGGTGCGGGCCACATGGTGGCGAGACAAGCAAGACGAAGTCATGGACGTGCACAGTGGCAGTCGAGACAAGAGGCTTGGCGGGAGGCCGGGCTGAGCACGCGGGGTTTGGTGGTTTGCCACAAAACCATCAGAGGACGGTTTCTTTGTTTGGGCCTCAAAACCAAGTCCGAAGGCCCAACACGACGGAGACGCGATTCGGGCGTGTCGAGAAGCTTCGAAGCGGAGGACACGCGGCGGGATCGCATGGCTTGCGTCGGGAGGACGCGGGGTGCGGTGAAGGCGTGGCCGTCCGATGGCAAGACCCACAAACATTACATAAATGCCCCAGCATGGGTTGTATCGCCAGTAGTTGAGTTAGGGGTAGTCGTGTCATTTCTCACACCGGGGGGACCCGATATATAAGCCATGAGTGTGTGTGGATGGGGGGCTCTCTCCGCGACTTAGGGTTTCATTTCTCCCCTCCTCTTTCTCATTTTCTCGAGACATTTTCTTCTCCATTTTCTCTAGGCTAGCATGAGAGCTTCATTAGAGATTTGTTGAGAGGGATGGATGCTAGGGCGGCATGCTAGACCTTGTGAATCTTTCCTGGTTTGTATAGAAGATTCAGCGTTGTGAATTTCGTGGTCTTTTTCGTGCTTGTTTTTGGTGCCCTTGTTCTTGGTGTGGTTCCGCGGATTTGATTGGGTCTCTCCCCAGATTTCTTTGAGGGAAACATGGATGATTGTCTTGTGCATCTTTGGGATTGATCTTGTGCCCTCAAACGCCGGGAAACCACTTTGATTCAAGGATTTTCGGTCGGAGCTCTAGCTTTTGGTGGTGTTCAAAGGATCCGCGATTCCCGGTGATTTAGGGAGTTAGGAGGCAAAGTTATTGGGGTATAGCATCCTTGTTTGACGCTTAACTTGTCCCCAAACCCTTGTCTCAACAACTTCCACCGTTAGGGAGATTCGGTGATGGATTGGAGGAGTTGACCTTCGGGGTCGAGCAGTTTTCTGCTCTGTCCGTGCCTCGCGGACGGTCCGCGCTGTGGGTGTTCGTCGCGTGTTCTTCGTGTTCTTGCTCGGCTTCGCTTTCGATCCGCGGTGTTTTCGAGTTTTGGTTGGGCGAAGTTTCAAACGGTCCGCGTGTGCCAGGCGGACAGTCCGCGGGCGCCTGGCAGACAGTCCGCGTGCTCCACGCGGTCGGTCCGTTATTCGCGGTGCGTCTCTGGAGGTTTTGTTTGCTTTTTTGGACAGTCCGCGGATCAGGGTCGGACGGTCCGCGGTGCAAGTGCGGACAGTCCGCGGCAGCAGGCCGGACAGTCCGCGTGGCCTCTGCGGACAGTCCGCCCCTTCTGGCCGGACGGTCCGCCAGAGCCTGGCAGCTTTGTTCCTTGGTTCGATTCCTCCCTTCCTTCTTTCGTGCTTCCGCATGTGCTTCAAGGAATCGTTCCTAAGACTTGAGGTTGATCCATAACCTTGTTGTCTTGGCGGTTGGTGTGTGATTCGATCCATCGCTCGTGTGTGACCGGGATTTGTGTAGGGTATAGGCCGGGTTCCTTGTGAAGAATTTTTACCGGCTCCTACTCACTCGCCCCCTCTAGTCGCCATCCGATTCTTCATTAGATGCACCGGAGCTTGCCTTCGTCAACTAGGTTAGCCAGGGCACCCTCGGTGTCGTCGAGCACTTCCACGTACTGCAGCAAAACTTCCGCTCCTCCTTCCTCGGTTTCTGGGACAAGCGAGTAATCTCCGTCCGGAAGATCTACACGGAATGCAATGCAAGGTGCAGGTGATGTGATAGGTTGTTATCTTGCCCAACTCTTGTTGGTCATATTCACCTTAACAAGGATCAAGATAGTGTATATCTTTTAGGAAGGTTATTAGTTATATGTGGTTTGTTCTTTTATTGCACATTCGAATAAAGTTTTCTATTGTACTTGTTATTTTATGTGAAGGCTTTAATCTTTTCCTTCTCACTAGCAAGGGCATGAACAATATTTTTATTCATGAATTAATTTCTCATCAGCAAGGATATTTAATTATCTTTTGATTAAATTAGGTAATACTTTCCAAAAGGAAAAAGAATTAAAAAGAGGCTTTCCTTATTTAATTTCTCTTTAATATTAAAAGGGCTTTTAAGCTTTCTATTAAGCAATTAAATTACCAAAAATTAAAGAAGTGTTTCCTAAGCTCACTAGCACCTATACTGGTCCATTGGACCCACATGTAATGCTTGGAAGCTAGGAAATCAAATATTAGAGAAAAATAACAAAGACTAGCTAGTGATTCAAATTAAATGCATACAAAGATAAATAAGCTTCACAATTATCCAAACTTTCTCATGCATGCTCTCTAGTCCTAAACAAGCCTAAAGAACCAGCATGTTCACATAGAACCTCTACTGATCCGGCTTCATTAATTTACAAAGGAAAACATGCACAAATTAAGAATAAATACTTATTACAAACCAAAAATCATGCTTAATTGACAAGAGGTGTATTTTGACATAACAAGACAGTGTGCACAAGTTGGGCACAAAAACATAAATATATTTAGCTAGAAAAATCATCTAGGCAGTTTCTGCAGAATTGGACAACAATTTATTTAGCAATATTCACTTCATAACTTTGTGCAATTTTTGGCACAGGAGCTAGTCCTAACAAGATGCACAACATATCCAATATTTAGGTACAGAGGAGTTGTAGATTTAAAGTTATGATAGATCTAGGTATTTCAAAATCCTATTTTTCATGTTAAAAATATTTCGAATCAAGCCATGTGAGAATAACAAAATTGTGGGATTTCTTTCCCTGAATACAACAAAATTGGTTTGGCATTTTTCTGAATTTTCTACAATTTTCTAGGGAATTTCTAGTGCACTGGACTGACTTGCAAGAAAACTTAGATAGGGCTCCTCACACCTAGGCCCTCAAATTAACACGAGACACCCTGAAAAGATTGAAATCCATGCAATCAGGCCCTTGGCTGGGGAGGGCGGCGCGGCACCGGCTAAATCCGGTGAGCCGGCGGCACTCCCGGCCGCGCAAGCTGCCGGGCTCGACCAGGTTCTCACCTAGGGTCGGTGGGTACCGGAGTTGAGGCGGAAGGAATGGCCGGCGAGGGGGTTCGACGGCGGCCGGCGGCGGTGGCCGCGGCGGCTCGGGGAACACAGCGAGGAGAGCATTGTGCTGGGCAATAAGCGAGTTTCGGAGGTTCACGGGTGCCTAGGGAAGCTACCGGAGCAGTTGGTCGGCGGCGAGCGCGAGCGGGGAGCACTAGCTCAGCGCGGCGGCAGCAATGGTGGGGAGGAGCGCGGGGCAACGCGTGGGGGAGTGAGGAAGGGTTTAAATAGGCTGGGGAGGGGTTCGTGGTGACGACGGCATGACGACGGAGATACCCGCCGTGCTACGGCGCGCAGACGGCGGCGACGCCGCCGACGGACCGACGGTCCGTGGTGCGCGCGCGAATTCGGGGGCGCGGACTCGATGCGCCTCGAGTGGGGATGGTCGGGGCACGGGACCTCGGGTTGTTGTTGACGGTTAATAGTTATATCAAAGTTCGTTTGTGACTTGCAAGTGTACAAGTCTCCCGTCGTAGTCAAGGGACCCTTCTTCCCTCGAGTGGTGAACCCAAGGTATCGAATCCGTGGAACAAATGTGTGACGCGAAACTTAATCTAATAAAGCCAAGTAACTCCAATCTTCGATAAAAAAAACCCTAATGCATCTAAGTAAAAGACACAAAACGTATCTAATCTACTAAAGACCGGAGAAAACAAAGTAAGATTGGGTAGATAAACCGATCTAGAGTGATCGGGGTAAGCCTTTTGTTGAAGTTCCAAGCAAGAGAAGAAGTAGCAAATCGAATCATATTAGAAGCCTCTTTAAATCGTGGTTTCCCGTCCAAATCCGAAAACATCCGCCTTTCGGAACCCCCGTTCTGTCACAACGTATCCCTACTCATGCGGGGAGCTTAGGGCGAGTCAAAAGACTAGTCGAGATTCTTTCGGAAGATCCGGCGTGCACCTCTAGCCACCGCGACTACAAGAACACCCTATGTAATCTATCTCGAGAATAGAATTGGAATAAGCAAAGCCGGTCGAAAAACGAAATCTTCGAGGAAACACTTGATCGCTAGGAAAAGATTCAACTTGATATTCAACTATAACAATGATACATACACAAGATCACCATCGGGATCCTTCCTTGATCTTGCTTCTAGCTCCGGGAACTCCGACGTGGTCTTCTGTGCAAGGTTCCCACGTCGGCTAGGGAAACCCTAGTCAACTAGCTCGACCCTCTCCTCTCCGAGATGGTGTCCCTCTCTTCTCTGCTCCTCGGCGGTCGATGACGAATTCTCTTCTCCGTGGCACTCGGTCAGGGGGCTATAAATAGCCCGATTGGCGGCTAGGGCAAAGGAGGGGGCAAATGGGCCCTGGATGGGCCTGGGCCGACCGGACTGGGCCGGCCGGCCTGGGCCCATCCCGGCCGAGCCCGAGGCCTCCTTTGCTCTACGTCGGATCCCTTGCTTCCTGGATGTTTCCCCCTTCTGCATGTAGATCCATGTCGTCAGGTTCTCTTCGAATTGGACACAACTCCTTGTTTTGCAAGATTCAGCACTTTTCTGGTCAGGTCCTCGGAGTCTGTTGTCTTCTCGGATCAAGTCCCTAGCTTCTTGGAGTTAAGTTTGCTTCATTGCATGACTTGTACGGGGCTTCAAGGTCTTGTCATGAGGTGCTTGATGAACTTATCCCGAAAGTCTTGCATTCAACACTAGAACCCTGCATAAACATTAAACTCCAAAACCGACATGCACACGTGAACTTGTTATACCACGGGGGTTAGTACCAATGGATAAGGTATAAAACTCATGCCAACACCGAAGGTAAACTCATGGCTAGGTTGACGGATTTTCACCGTCAACATCTCCCCCATGCTTAAACCTTGCTCGTCCTCGAGTAAGCCTTCGATGGATATCATCATTGCCAAATAATGTTTAAACTTTGCACTTGATCATACATGAGAAAACATAATGCTCTCAAAATTTTAATTCATTAAAGTTCCATAATGTACTAGCCTTCATCTCTAAGGAGGGTAGATTCTTAGTTAAGCTTATCCCACAAGTATTAACATGCTCACAAAGTTTAAATAGATCTCAGAATTTTTGAAATAAAGAACGAGATAAAGAAAAGCTAAACCAAGTTCACAAATTTAAATCATCTTGTATATTGCTCATGAACTCTCATCTCGCTTGTCTCTCAAGCCTATATATTCTACTCCTTTCCCTCTCATAACATATATGTGTGGTAGGCTTTAAATGGAGCTTTGGGAAAGTTTAGTCCTAACAAGATTTTATAAATGAGGTGTTGTCAAAACAAGACAAGCTTCTCATGGTCTTACCGAGACTCGTCAAAAAGGTCATTGGAAAATAATGTTAAATCAAGGAGGGGAAAGAGAAAAATACACAAACTTTAGATAAGTGGACATGTGCAAATGGCAAAGAGTGATCCCGAGGCACAAAGGAAGTCCTCGTTATCGGATTGCACATGGTTGGAAAATGAGAATGGATCTTTTTAACTTGAAGCCTTGAATACACTCTTAGAGAACCGGGGAGTTCACTTTACGCATATATTTTTTCTCTTTCTCATATTTCTCATTCTTTTCTTTCTTTCTTTCTTTCTTCATTCATTATATATATATATATATATATATATATATATATATATATATATATATATATATATATATATATATATATATATATATATATATATATATATATATTTCTTTCTTCTTGTGAGACCTTCACCTTGGAAGTCACGTACATCGCCGAATTTTTTTTCTTTCATTCATCATTTCATTTTTTTTAAATACTCCCTTTTTGAACTCTAAAACTGCACCGTACCTACCTCCTCCTCCGTGCTTAGACGTTGCTCGTCCTCGAGCAAAGAGGCGAAAAATAAGGTAGGTACCGGAAATATTTTTCCTTGGAGAGATACTTGAAATCTTCAATGTCGGCACCGTCTTGCGATCTTCCTTGAATTGATGATCCATTCTCAATGATAGGTTGTGGTCAAGGAGGTAATCACAAAAGATGATATTGGTTTAAGGGTGGATATCCAGCGAGGTTTGTGAGATCTCCGATGCAGGGATACACAATGCACGGATAAAAGGTTAGCAAAAAGATAGATACGCAAAAATGGAATGACCAACTTCTTAGTCTCGGGCCAGAGAAATCATGGCCTGTAATAACTCACTCAAAACTAAATCTTGTACACTAAGGTT
Source organism: Cenchrus americanus (assembly GCA_947561735.1). Classification (NCBI taxonomy): domain Eukaryota; kingdom Viridiplantae; phylum Streptophyta; class Magnoliopsida; order Poales; family Poaceae; genus Cenchrus; species Cenchrus americanus. Next base: position 147,091,007 of record OX387244.1, on the reverse strand, counting down.
TATGCACTCAAATATATATTAGGCTTTGGATAGGTTGAGCAACACACAAGTGATATTTGTGACAAGGTTAGCGATAATTTTGAGCATAAAAGACATCTTTAATCTATTCATAACTTGAGAGCACATAAAACACCATGGGTCTTTATTTTAATCATAACCTCCGCTGAAAATTAAGCTAGCATTTAAATAAATTCAGATTTGTATTTTTAAGAGAGCACTAGCTTAAACATGCATAAATCAATTACAAAGATGAACAAAGCTGCAATTATAATCATATATCATCATGGCACAAATTTTTGTAACTTTTCCAATGATATAATCAAGGTGGTGTCTTTATTAATGATGACATCAAGTTGAAATACAAACTGAAAATAAACAAACATGCTTGCTGAAATTTAAATAAAAACAGAAAATACTACGCAAACACACATAAGCAAAAGCTGAAAATTACAGAGAAAAAGAAAAGAAAAGAAAAGAAAACTAAAGTTCCTAAATCTTCTAGTCCTCCGTCGGTGGTTGATGTTGATGATCTTGATAGTAATACCCTTGCTCATAATATGATTGGACATTCCCTCCGACGAATTGATTTGGCTCCACAAGGTGAAGGCGTCCGAGCTCAAAGGCAATATTTGCATTTCCTTCACCAAGTTGAGCTGTGTTAGCTTGGATGGCTGTGATGTTTTGGGCGTTTCTTGCAGCATACCCTCCAATTATGGCCATGCTTTGTTGTGGTTGGGTATGATGTGCGTAGGGCTCCGCGAAGTTAGCGTTGGGCACCACATAATTTGGTGGGGGTACCGGTGCACCACCCCCCCATGCTTGCTCTTGTGGCCCTCCGTAATAACTTGGCGGAGGAGGGATCCCGCCGAATGGTTGCACATTGGGTTGTGCTCCACTCGCTTGTGCGGAGGATGTTCCCTCCTCTGCGATTCTTCCTCTTTTGTTCTTCCTTGCAGGGACAAGGAGTCCCTCTTCCAACCAATCTTCTCTCCCTTCGATGAAAAGCCTAAGCCTATCATTCGGAAGGGGTAGGTTCACTATGGCCAACCGATAACCTCCTCTCTCATCTCCACTAATGTATTTGCCTTGCCGCAAATACTCAATTCCGAGAGTGGTACCACGCAAAAGATGGTCGGGGTTTCTTGCGATCCCCGGCCGTAAGGAGAAGGCCAACATGGAGAGGTAGCACCCCAAACCAATATTACCCGCCCCCGATGTTGCTTCACAACACCAACGGTTGATCATGAGGTAAGAGGGGTCTATTGGCTGCCTGGCAATTAAAGCCGAGTATAGCCAATACAACTCCGTGTCGGTCACCTTCGTTTCCTTCATCCTCCCCAATACCCTCTTGCACATCCAAGAGTGAAATATCCGGATAATGGGGTTGCGGATGCAATTGCGTTGTTGATGGGCTTCCCCGGAGATCATATTCCAAAATCCCGCTAACATGCCGGTGGCACGTCAACTTTCTCCGAGCTCCCTTGTGGAATCCAAGCAGCTCCCTAACGTGCTCATAGGGAACCACTTGTTGGACTCCCTCCAAACGGAATGACAAGCTTTGCACCCCATCATCATCAAGGATAGGTGCAATAGTCATTAAAATTTCCAAGGCGAACCCCAAGTGGGTGTCCATCGATACTCCGTTGGAGAACTGCACCCATCCAAGGTGCCCCAACATATAGTATATGTCGGTGCCAAAACCCAAGGTGTAGAGTGCTTGGTCGTCGAACTCGACGTTGGGCACAAGCCTCTTCTCAAGATTAGAGAGCCTCTCCTCCTCCGACGACGACAAGATGATGAAGCCGTACGAAGAATAAATCGGAGTGTAGGGAGGTGCCGCGGTTGAACGGGTCGATCGTCGTGGTCGCGCGGGCTGCTCCTCCGTGTGCCCACGAGGTTCGGTAAACCTCATGGACGTGCTTCTTGCAGCCCTCATACCACCAAGGAGGAGAGCATCGTTCCTCCTCGGTGGTGCCGTATCCGTCTCCATGCTCCGGGGAGACTCGGAAACCGAGTGCCTCCTCGAAGACGTGGTTGATGACGGCTTGGACAACGACGAACTCTTCTTCTTGGAGAAGAGACTTGTGGTCTTCTTCCACATGGTTGCTGCACTCTTTTCTTCAACTAAAACTCCGGGTTGCAACCGGTAAGTAGGCACTTAAACTCTTTGCTTCGGATGTGGACTTCGAGTGGATTAAGGATGTGGATTTTTCTTGAGCTATCAAGCTTGGGAAGGTTGGCTATGTCTACGGAGGTTTTGAGCACACAAACTTGAACACAAAAACAAAGGAAGGAGAGGGAAGCTTGCTCCGGGCAGTAAAACGGGAGCCGGGGGGCTCCTTAAGTAGGTGAGGCCGGCCGGCCCGGGGCCGGCCGGCCCGGGGTCCCTCGGTGCACCTCCCCGCCTCGTCTTTCTTCCAAAGCACGATCATTTCGCCTCCGCAACTTTCCCCGCCCGCGTGCTCCACAAGTTGCACCGCCCAAACGCTCTCGTCCACTCCTTTCCTTGCATTATTGGTCCTTCCACTTGATGCTCCATGCTTTGGGTCATGTCCATGCTCCCTAGCTCCACTTGCTTCACATGCCACCATGAAATTCCTGCAAAGTTGATGCTTGCTGCCCACCATGCTTGTCCTTTGCATGTGGAATTGGTGAAAGTTGATGAAAGGGAATCCAATGGTGCATGCATGATTAATTCAAACTAGATTGCCTCCATTAAGGTATGTTTAAGGTTAAGCACTCCTCTAATTCGAAATTTAAAATATTTTTCAGAGCCATGCAAGAACTCAAACATAATTTTAGAGAAGTTTTTAAATCATTAAAAACAAATGTAAGTCAAAAATATTTTTCGACTACGTTGATTTCGGTCTCACCGGTATAGTTTGCCTTCATCGGTTGAGAGCAAACTTTTCCCGGCTTGATCATGGGGGCATAGGTTTAGGTTCTAATTTTGGCTAAATAAGAAGGATTTTGAATAAAACAAAATTAGAATAGGCTTAGAAAAATTCTAATCCTAGCGAAACCAAGGATAAAGATTTCTAAAACCAACCAAAAGTTTTGATTTCTAGGTTCACGCGAGTCCTACCACGTGCTGAATTTTACTAACACCTAAATATAAATCGTGGCTCTACTTTTATGGTTTTAGCATGAAAAATAAGTCAACCTCAGCACCATAATGAGGGTGAAAGGTTGTGTTAGGTTCTGAAATTATTTGGTTGAGGTTTCTCGAAAAGAAAAGAACAAACAAGCACATAGGAGGGTTCATGCGAAGGGTTTATGATAAAGCAAACATTCAATCAAGAATTATGTCTCTAATATTGTTCAACCACTTCTAAGTATAATGTCTTTGCGTAATAAAACTCAAAAACTAAATTATTAAAAATACTCGAAAAACCTGGAATCGGGTTGTCCTCCTGGTAGCTTATTCTTGACTCGATGAAACGGGTTGCCTCCCGCCTAGCACTTCGTTTATAGTCTATAGCTAGACTTCTTCACTTGATTAATCCGGATCAACGCTCTTTGCGGGCGTTGCAATCTTTGGTACCCACTTCCGCACCATCTTGGGCACGGGCTTGTCTTCCGGCTTAGTCATTTTTTTGGTCTTCACAGGCGGCTTCTCTTCCTTTGTCTTGACGGATGCAACACCTTCTTTGATTTTCTTTACGTTCATTTTTTCGGCTCCTTCTTCTTTTTCAGCCCCTTCGTTTGTTTTGGTTCTCCCTTCACTCCAATCATGTTGCATGCCTCGATTCTTGGACGGAACTTGAAGGAACTCCTTTCTCCGTTGATATCGAACATGATCTCCCCCTTGCCAACATCAATAGTAGCTCCCACGGTCTTGAGGAAAGGCCTCCCTAGGATGAGCGGCGGCTTCTCCCTCTCTCCCATCTCGAGCACAACGAAGTCGATGGGGATGAAGTGGTGTCCGATCTTCACGGGTACATCTTCAACAATGCCCAAGGGATAGCGAATGAGTTGTCTCCCAACTCCAAACATATACCCGTAGGCTCCATTGGTAGGCGTAGCTTCTCGAACACATCCCTCGGCATGACGCTCACACTAGCTCCAAGGTCGCATAACGCCTTCTCGAAGTTGAAAGAACCAACCGAACATGGAATTGTAGGGCACCCGGGGTCCTTTTGCTTCTCTAGCCCATTAGCAATAGTGGCACTACACTCCTCCGACATCTTGACATGATACCCCGAGTGTTGCTATCTCATATTTATTTGCAAGTATATCTTTAAAGTAACGAGAATATGTAGGTACTTGTAGGGCATCTAGTAATGGCATGTTGATGCTAAGTCTACGCACAACTTCCACAAACATCTCAAAGTGGTTGTCAAGTTTACCTCGTAAGAAGCGTGGCTTGAGCTGCGGTATCCTCGTGTCTTCCTCTGGCATCTCAAATTCGGGTTCCTCGGTGACGATCCCCCGTAACCTTCTCTTTAGCAACTCCTTCCACCTCAGTGGACGGTTTAAGCTTCCTTTCTCCCGCGGAACGTTCCGGATCTTCGGTCTCCTTCCCCGAACGTGTTTGAATGGCCTTCGCCGATTCGGGACTTTTGGGTTGTCCCGGAAGCTTCCCTTCATCATTAGTGAGGCGCCCCGCAAGTTGTCCAACTTGCATCTCGAGCATCTTCATCATGTTGAGCACTTGATGATTGGAACTTCCGACCTCCGTCACTTTGCTATCGATGTTCTCCAACACCTTGTCTATGGTCTTGAACTTGGTGACGGTGTCCTTGTTGATCCTAGCTTGCTCATCCATGAACTCCTTCAATTGTATACGAAGCGGAACCGCGTTAGGAATAGATGAGCTTGCATTAAATTGAGGCCTACCTTGCCCGTAGCGGAAGTTCGGCAATTCTCCCTTCCTCATGTAGTCGAGCAGTTTGGCTTCCTCCGGACAATCTTTGCGGACATGGCCATACTCTCCACATTCTTCGCATGTGGACCTTGCTTCGGCGGCCTTCAAGTCTTGAGCCTCTTTCTTTTCCATCTCCATCTTCTCCAACCTCCTCATGAGCGAGTCGATCTTGCCTTCAAGTATGTTCTCCTTCTCCACTTGCAAGACTCCTTTGACGTTCCCCGTGGGTTGAACCGGATGTAGGCGCCCGGACGACGCCCACGTGTCATTATCCGCGACGTTCTTGAATAGAGTGAAAGCTTCCGTCGGTGTAAGTTCCATGATGGATCCTCCCACCGATGCATCGATGATCGTCCTTGACGCCATGGTGAGTCCTTGATAGAACTTTTGCACGAGGTCTTCCTTCGGGAACTTGTGATGTGGAACCGCCCGGGTGTACTCGTTGAAGCGCTCGAATGCCTCCGAGATAGTTTCCGTAGGATATTGAACAAAGGTGGCAATCTTATTACGCAAGCTTTGAGTTTTACCCGGTGAGTAGTATTCCTTCATGAAAGCCTTCATCAATGTGTTCCAATTTTGCACCGTCTCCGCCGGTTGAGAGTGGAACCATTGCAAAGCCTTCCCGAGTAGTGAAAATGGAAAAAGCCTTGCCCTCATTTGATCTTGAGTCACCCCATCCATGTTGAAAGTCTGACATAGTTGAATGAATGCTTGGAGGTGAAGGTTCGGATCCTCTTTACCGGTGAAGGGTGAATGTTGCACCATGCGGATTGTTGAGGTCTTGATCTCGAACGGTCTCCCGATCTCCTCAAGGTTCAAGATTGGTAGGTCGATGATGTCTGGGGTGCATAGCTCCCCAATCTTGCGTTCTTGCGGTGGTTGGTCACCCATCGGTGGAAGTCGATTCTCCCGAGGACTTTGAGGTGGTGAATTCTTCGAGATTCCTCGCGATCCTTTGTCTTCCGACTCCGAATCTACAAAATCTAGCTTTTTAGCTTGATGTGCTTCTCGTCTCCTTAGCCTGTAAAGTTTTTCTGGATCATCCACAAAATTATTGGGTTTGTTGGAGAGGTAGCCGTCCATCTCCTGTTAGGGTTAGCAATAAACAAAGTATGCAAAAACTAGAAAGTAAAAACAAATCTATAGAAACTAGAGTTAGACAAACTAGATTAGATGTATTTTGAGGATGATCAAAATTTAGTAGATGCAAAAAGAAAAACAAAAAAACAAAAAGAAAACTGAAAATTACAAAAAGGCAATAAAAAATCAAATCTTGATCACTTGTTCCCCGGCAACGGCGCCAGAAAAAGGGGCTTGTTGACGGTTAATAGTTATATCAAAGTTCGTTTGTGACTTGCAAGCGTACAAGTCTCCTGTCGTAGTCAAGGGACCCTTCTTCCCGCGAGTGGTGAACCCAAGGTATCGAATCAGTGGAACAAATGTGTGACGCAAAACTTAATCTAATAAAGCCAAGTAACTCCAATCTTCGATAAAAGAAACCCTAATGCATCTAAGTAAAAGACACAAAACGAATCTAATCTACTAAAGACCGGAGAAAACAAAGTAAGATTGGGTAGATAAACCGATCTAGAGGGATCGGGGTAAGCCTTTTGTTGAAGTTCCAAGCAAGAGAAGAAGTAGCAAATCGAATCTTATTAGAAGCCTCTTTAAATCGTGGTTTCCCGTCCAAATCCGAAAACATCCTCCTTTGGGAACCCCCGTTCTGTCACAACGTATCCCTACTCATGCGGGGAGCTTAGGGCGAGTCAAAAGACAAGTCGAGATTCTTTCGGAAGATCCGGCGTGCACCTCTAGCCACTGCGACTACAAGAACACTCTATGTAATCTATCTCGAGAATAGAATTGGAATAAGCAAAGCCGATCGAAAAACGAAATCTTCGAGGAAACACTTGATCGCTAGGAAAAGATTCAAATTGATAATTCAACTATAACAATGATACATACACAAGATCACCACCGGGATCCTTCCTTGATCTTGCTTCTAGCTCCGGGAAGTCCAACGTGGTCTTCCGTGCAAGGTTCCCACGTCGGCTAGGGAAACCCTAGTCAACTAGCTCGACCCTCTCCTCTCCGAGATGGTGTCCCTCTCTTCTCTGCTCCTCGGCGGCCGATGACGAATTCTCTTCTCCGTGGCTCTCGGTCAGGGGGCTATAAATAGCCCAATTGGCGGCTAGGGAAAATGAGGGGGCAAATGGGCCCTGGATCGGCCTGGGCCGACCGGACTGGGCCGATCGGCCTGGGCCCATCCAGGCCCAGCCTGAGGCCTCCTTTGCTCTACGTCGGTTGCATTGCTTCCTGGATGTTTCCCCCTTCTGCATGTAGGTCCATGTCGTCACTTTCTCTCTGAATTGGACACAACTCCTTGTCTTGCAAGATTCAGCACTTTTCTTGTCAGGTCCTCGGAGTCTGTCATCTTCTCGGATCAAGTCCCTGGCTTCTTGGAGTTAAGTTTGCTTCATTGCATGACTTGTACGGGGCTTCAAGGTCTTGTCATGTGGTGCTTGATGAACTTATCCCGAAAGTCTTGCATTCAACACTAAAACCCTGCATAAACATTAAACTCCAAAACCGACATGCACACGTGAACTTGTTATACCACGGGGGTTAGTACCAATGGATAAGGTATAAAACTCATGCCAACACCGAAGGTAAACTCATGGCTAGGTTGACGGATTTTCACCGTCAACAGTTGTGCACGCCTCGGGCGGCGCTCGGCCTCGGGAGGAGCGGGCGCGGACGCCGGGCGCGGCCGGCGGCGGCCGGAGATGCGCGGCGCGCGGGCGCGCGACGTCACGGCTGCTCGACACTCTACCCGGTTTTGTTTTGTTGGTGCTGTGTTTGAAATGAATTTGCTCCAAATTTTTGTATAGAAGTTGACCAAGTGGTGAACACAAAAGTTGTAGATCTAGCTACCCTTAAAAACTTCTAAAAAGGCTAGATAGGGTTTTTCTTCACAGATTTTGAATTACATGAATGCCAACTTTGAATGTCAGCCTGTCTTTTCAAACAGTGAATCCTGCCTTGCAACAAATTTTTCAAGCTTTTCCACTCAAAATTTGAAATGACAATCTACATGAAAGTTGTGTCCCTCATCAAGACGGACAACTTTCATAAAGGTAGAATTTTAAGTGTTTAGGTGAATTTTGGAGAATGAGGCAAAAGTTCCGGCAGACACCTATGGACACTAGGGTGGCAAGGGGTTTGACCAAGCCTTTGACCATGGGTTGGCCCCACAAGTGTGTTTACTAGTCAAAGGGGGTCACTAGGGTAGGTTAGTAAGTTTTTCGAGGTGAGGGCCCAGGTTGACCGTGATTTGACCACTGTTGACTACTTTTCCGGCTGTTAGGGTTAATTAAAAACCTGGGGCGTCACAGCCTACCCCCCTTAAACGGAATATCGTCCCGAGATTCGATTTGATAACGAAGAGATGGGGAGAAGAACTCACAGTTTCGAGATTGTAGGATGCCCGGATACTTAGTGTTGAGATAATCCTCCATCTCCCACGTTGCTTCTTCTTCCGTGTGATGACTCCATTGGATCTTGTACATCCGTACGGTCTGCCTTCGGGTCTTTCGCTCTTTTTGGTCTAGTACTTTCAATGGGTGCTCGATGAGCGAGAAATCCGGCTCAATCCAAGCATTAGCTTCTGTGATGATTTCATTCTCTGACACAGGCATTCCCTTCTTCAATTGAGTTACATGAAACACATTGTAGACTGCGGAAAACCGTTCCGGCAACTGGATACGATAAGCCGCTGGCCCACATACTTCTATGACTTCATAGGGTCCAATGTAGCGTGGAGCTAACTTTCCCTTGACTCCGAACCTTTGCACACCTTTGGTGGGGGACACCTTCAAATACACATAATCTCCCACTTCAAAGTGTCGAGGTGCGGTTTCCTTGTCATGGTAACTCTTTTGCCTCATCTGCGCCATCTTCAAATTCTCTCTTATCACTTGCACTATTTCTTAGGCATGTTTAACTAAATCCGGACCAAAGAGTGTTCTCTCTCTGGCCTCTGACCAATTCAGCGGAGTGCGGCATCTACGTCCGTAAAGAGCATCGAAAGGTGCCATTTTGAAGCTGGCTTGATAGCTATTGTTGTAGGAGAATTCTGCCAAAGACAAACACCTGTCCCAACTCTTGTCAAAGTGCAAGATGCCTGCTCTCAACATATCTTCCAAAATCTGATTTATTCTTTCTGTCTGACCATCGGTCTGCGGATGATAACTGGAACTGCGGATTATCTTGGTTCCCAAACACTCATGCAATTGCCCCCAAAAACGAGCTACAAACTGAGTTCCTCTGTCAGAGATTATAGTCTTTGGGATTCCATGCAAACGAATTATGTGGTCCATGTACAACTCTGCATACTGCTGTACTAAATAAGTGGTGTGCACGGCAATGAATTGAGCGGTCTTGGTGAGTCTGTCTACGATTACCCTAATAGAATCTTTCTTTCTAGCTGTTAGGGGTAAACCCACAATGAAATCCATACTAATATCGTCCCACTTCCACATGGGTATCGACAGGGGTTGGAGTACACCTACCGATTTCAAATGTCTTGCTTTCATCTGGTGGCAAGTATCACACTCGGCTACATACTTGGCTATATCCACCTTCATATTGGACCACCAGAAGTTTTGTTTCAGATCTTGGTACATCTTGGTACTACCGGGATGAATAGAAAATTTGGACTTGTGAGCCTCATCTAGGATGATCTTCTTAATTTCCGGGTCAACGGGGACCACTAGACGTTTCCCAAACCAGACCACATCCTGGTGATTTTTCTGGAAACAAGTGTATTTTGGATCTCCCTCTGCTAATTTCTGTTTGATGGTTTGAATGTCTTCATCATTGCATTGAGCAATGACAATTCTATCACAGAGATCGGACCCTGCCGTCAAGGCATAAAGACTTCCTTGCGGTACCACTTCTAAGTTGAGCCTTCTCATCTCTTCACATAATGGTTCACTAACTGGCTTCAACTCTAGGTGGTTGCAGTGATCTTTGCAGCTAAGAGCATCCGCAACAACATTTGCTTTGCTGGGGTGATAGTGCACTTTTAGATCATAATCCTTGATCAACTCAAGCCATCTTCTCTGCCTCATATTCAACTCTGACTGAGTGAAGATGTATTTGAGACTCTTGTTATCAGTGAAGATATTTCAGCGATTACCCATTAGGTAATGCCTCCATATATTGAGAGCGTGGACAACAGCAGCTAGCTCAAGATCATGGGTAGGATAATTAAGCTCGTGAGGTCGAAGTTCCCGTGAAGCATAGGCAATGACTCGGCCCTCTTGCATAAGGACACAGCTGAGACCTGTGCCTGGTGCGTCACAGGAGACTTCAAATGGTTTGGAATTATCCGGTTGCACTAGCACTGGGGCTGAAGTTAGATGTTGCCTCAAGGTGTGGAAGGCTTTCTCACATGCTTCGCTCCACACGAACTTCACTCCTTTCTTGAGTAGTTTAGTCATAGGTTTTGCGATTCTAGAGAAGTTAGGGATGAATCGATGGTAGTATCCCTCCAATCCCAGGAAACTACGGATTTGATGTACGGACTTGGGTGGTTTCCAATCCATCACCTCTTGAACTTTGCTAGGATCTACGGAGATACCATCATGAGAAATGGTGTGCCCTAAGAATTTCACACTGTTCAACCAGGATTCACATTTGGAGAACTTAGCATAAAGCTTATGATCTCGCAAACGCTGCAGGACAACTCGGAGGTGCTTGGCATGTTCTTTCTCGCTCTTGGAATAGATGAGAATATCATCGATAAAGACCAAGACGAATTTATCGAGCTCTGTCATAAACACAGAGTTCATGAGGTACATGAAGTAGGTTGGGGCATTTGTGAGACCAAAAGACATTACCAAGAACTCGTAAAGACCATAACGAGTGGAGAAAGCGGGTTTAGGAATGTCACAAGGTCGAATCTTGATTTGATGATAACCAGAACGAAGGTCAATCTTAGAGAAGACCTTGGCTCCAGCCAATTGATCGAAAAGAACATCGATTCGGGGAAGGGGGTATTTGTTCTTGATGGTGACTGCATTGAGCGGTCGGTAATCTACACACATCCTCAAGCTACCATCTTTCTTCTTGACAAAGAGAGCAGGGCAACCCCAAGGAGAAGGGCTCGGGCGAATATAACCCTTATCTAACAATTCCTGGAGTTGAGATTTCAGTTCGGCTAACTCTTTGGGTGGCATAAGATAAGGTCTTTTGGAAATGGGTGCAGTACCCGGCTGGAGTTCGATCACAAACTCGACATCTCTGTCTGGCGGCATACCAGGCAACTCATCAGGAAAGACGTCCGGATACTCACACACTACTGGAATTTCATCAAGAGGGGAGATAATGGTCACATAGGCACAAGAATCGGTACCGTCCTTGAAAGGTAGGTACAAGGTAGTGTGCCCGACCGTAGGAGAATTGATCTCTACGACCCTATCTGATATATCTAGAATCACCTTATGTTGATTCATCCATTCCATACCCAAGATAACATCCATGCTTCCCAACTTTATGGTTATGAGATTTGATTGAATAACCTTACTCCCTAACTTTAAAGGAAGTCCAAAAGTTACTAAGTGAGAAGTGATGTTTCCACCTGGTGTGGTAATTTTATAAGCTGATTTGGTTTGCGTTCCTTTTAGACCCAATTTGTCTAGTAGATTCTCACTTATGAAACTGTGGGTGGCTCCTGAATCAAATAAAATATTAACAGGAGTGTTGTTGATAGAGAATGTACCCGTGAGCACTAAAGCTCCTTCTGGAATATCACTCATGGCGGTGAAGTTCAGCTTGCCTTGGCGTACTTGCACCATAGGCTTCTTAGCCGGAGTGGCAGGCTTGTTTCCTGCACCTTGATTCTGCGGGTTGGGCTTGATCTGTCTGGGCTTGGGACACTCGCTGATGTAATGCCCCGGCTGGCCGCAGTTGAAGCAACGGCGATCACCAACGTTGCGAGGAGGTGCATTAGGCTTTGGAGCCTGCTGCTGAGCATTGCGGAACTGGAAGTTCCCGGTGGGTTTGCTCTAGGGTGGCTTCATCGTCCAGCGTCCAGTTGAAGATTGCTGGGATGGACCTGGAACGTTCTTCTTCACAAGTGAAACTTTTTTCCCGCTCCGCTGCCCGGAGCGAAACCAGACATCCTCTTCTTGTCCCCGTGGGCTTTCTTCATAGCGTCCTCTTGGGAGATAGCCTTGTTCACTAGCTCATGGAAGTTTGCGGGCTCGAGCAGATTCAGACGCTCGTACAACTTGCCGTTTAGCCCGTCACGGAATCTTTCCATCTTCTTCGCATCAGAGTCAACGTGATGCCCACCATATTAGCACAAGCTATTAAACTTCTGAGCATAGCGATACACTGTGTTAGATCCCTGCCTGATTGCCAACAGCTCCCTCATCTTCCTATCCATCAGTCCCTTGGGAATGTGGTGACTCTTGAAAGCTTGCTTGAACTCATCCCAAGTCACAGCGTGCCCTCGCTGCATCGACTTGAAATTGTCCCACCACATCAAAGCTTCTCCCCGTAGTTGCAGAGCTGCGAAGTTAGATTTGTTCTCCTCAGAGCAAGGTAGCAGAAAGGCAGAGAATTTTGCCTCTATGGCCTTGATCCAAGCCGCAGCTTCCAGGGGGTCTTCTGGTTTAGCGAAGGTCAGCGGCTTCATTGCGATGAACTGGGCATATGTGGTGACTTGATTAGGCACCTCGTGGTTGGTCCCGTGTGGTGGCCCTCGGTTCATCTGCTGGGTGATCTGCTGCTGCGTCTGGAGGATCTGGCGCAGCACCTCGGTTTGGGTGGCCATGAAGGCCTCTAACGGCGTCATGGGCGGGGGTGGCGGCAAGTCACCGCTACCGTTCGCTCCGAACCCGTTGGGTGAGCTGCGCGTGGTTCCCACCATCTGAAATGCGAGCCTTATTAGTTACATAACCAAAAGCTTACTCCAAAATGATGACAAGCATGATCACACATAACCACAACTCATTAGCATGTATATGATGAGGACAGCAACAGTCGAAAAAGTATCACGTAGCCACACGGTTAGGAATGCGATCACTTGAATAACACGAGCCCACATTCACTCTCGGGCAATTACTGTCACTTCGGGTACCAACGAAGGTGGTATACGAACGAGCAATTAATCGTTGGACAAACGAGCGATGCCTCTAGAAATGCTTTGGTTTACCAATGCTTATGCAAAATGCAAAGTTCGATAAGCGTGGACATTGCAATGATTTATCCAAGAATTTGGTAATCATACGCAATAAAACTTCAATTTCTGAATGACAAGCGAATTTCAATTAAGACACACATGCTTAAGCATTCATTATTACAACAAGATGGAACAAGGTCCAAGGACATTACAACTCTCGAATTTGAAAACAACATGACATGACAAGGTTGCAAGCAGTTACTCGGCACAAAACGTGCTAACAAGTCAACTACTCTAAACACCTCGAAGATAACTCAATAGGATCGACATCCTTCTTATTCTTGCTGCCGACAACCTAGTTGCGCACTGAAGCACCATTGTACGTAGGCGAAGTTGGGGGAGTCGGCAACGGTGGTCCTGCCTGGCTCGTTTGATCCAGGCCAGACAGACCCTGCTGCTCCTCCGAGTGTGCCCCTGCGGGGGCGGTGGGCCGTAAGGCCACTATAGCCGCAAGGCCGCCACCCGTACCTCGGCCTCCTCCACCTCGCTCGCCGCATATCGCAATGTTCTGAAGTAGCGTAAACCTCTCAATCTCATGTGCATCGGCATTCTCCTCTAGGGTATGATTCTTTCCCTCCAGATCTACAATCCTCTGCAGGCAGTCGCCTCTCTCTAGCGCTAACTAGAATCTCCTAGCACGCAGCCTGTCATTCTCCTGCTGCACCTGAGTAAGTGTAAAGTTCAGCTGCTGATGTGCTGCTGACAACTGCTGCCAATCACGCCTAGATGCCTCCAAACGCTGCCCAATAATCGTTGCGGTATTATAGCGCAGCCCCTGAAGTGTGAAAACCACGTTCAGACAACGAGCTAGCGTCTGAGTAACATCCAACGACTCTGCTAGTGTCAACAGCTCCTGTAGGTGATCCATACGGTCCAACCATGCCGGGTCGTGAGGACTCACAGCAGGTAACAGCCTGAACGGAGAGAGAGCTACCACAGTGGGGTTGTGGTCACAGAAGTCCGTCAGCACTATGAGGGCTGCTGACTCAACGGCCTCGTGAGTGATAAATCCCCAGTAGATAAAACTCAAGTCAAACCAGTCCGCGTGGTCCGGGTGGGGCAGCACAGTGACAATCACTCTGCAACGGGGAACACCATAGCGCTCGAACTCGGACACCTCATAAGTCAGTGGTGTGAGGTAGCCTGCGGTTCTGAGTGCTTCCCATGCAAGGCGTGGAAAACCCTCCCAGTGCAACCTGTTGGTACGGATCGTACCGTCAGCGTCGAACTCGTGAAACACGGGGAAAGCCATCTGTACAAAAATGTAATACATGTCAGGTCTCAAAGAGAACGGCATGTCAAACGGGAAGTTCTGGCAGCTGTGAATAAAAATTCATAACCAAAAATCCAGAAACCTCAAATCTTTCCCAAGTTTCCCCGGTTCTACAAAAGTTCTTTTACACATAATTAATTTTCAAGGTTGAGCTCGAACAAGGAAAACAAGGTGGACGATACAAGACCTAGATGTGCCTAGGAAAGTGTAAACCAACCCAAAGGAACTAGGATTGAGACTTGCTGTTACAAGATAACTAGTTAAGGAGCAACTATTTTTAACAATTTGGTTTAATTAACCTAGCACAAGGTAAACAATCTTTTTCAAAATTTCAGCAGCATGACAGCTAAGCACGAGAGGTACTCTAGTTTATAAAAAGCACACACTAGAAAATTCTTCCTTAGAGAGCATATGGAAATTCGGTTTTGGGTCCATTTTAGTTGTTTCGATTTTTAAAATGCATGCAAGACGTCCTATCAGACCTCACATGACAACCAAGCCAAAAATCGAAGTTAGTGCCGGTGGCAAGGCTTTTATTTGTCTATCCCTATAATATCTAGTCGAGAGCTATACGGTACTCGCTTAACAACTAACGAAGCGCTGTTATGTACCTGCAGAAAACGAACCTTTCGTGTCAGCACGTCACGAAAGCGTCCACATACATTACCGTTCACTACAGAAACGGTATCCATGCATTAAGCCGCTGCATGGACAGCGTCCAACCTCGGACACCCTCCGTTTGAATGGAGTGTATCCTTGCCTCGCATGAACGACATGCGGAATGCACACGTATGAAACACGTGGCGACACACAACTCATAAACAGATGCGAAGATGGGATTCGTGGAATGGATCACTCCATCGACCCTCGCAATTCCCGTGATGCGGAACAGCACACGTATAAAACATGTGGCTCATCTAGTTTGGTTGTGCAAGAAAGTAAGTCTGACATAAAGTAATGTGCTGGAAGTTAGCAAAATAAACCATAAGTTAATTAAGCCACCTGAAAGAACCCAAAATTCCCTCTAGGGCCTCTCGGTCTAGTTTATCCTTAGCGGACCAACGTATTTTTGGAAAATAAGACGATCTTGGCATATTTTATTCAAAAACCACTGATTAAGTTTATTAATTAATCTCTGGTGCATATAATTGCTCTGATGCCAACTGTGACAACCCGCCCAGGAAAATACCGTACTATCGCCTAAACCAATCCACTTTGGTCATTAAGCGATAATAAAGTATTATCCTGTCGTTAGTAGCCGGGTTAACGCCCGGTAAATCACTTGAATAGCAACAAGGATCGACATATATGCATTAAACTCACTCGAAGGCGAGTCCAGAGATACAACATCATTAATATCCAAATTCGTATCCCGAGGGGTTTAATTATTACAAACCATAGTTTTTACCATAACGAAATAGTTCAGAGTTTTGAAACAGCGGAATTTAAACGAACGGGAAGCAGGGACACCACGGAAGGCCATCCATGATGTCTTCAGTTGCCGTCCTCCACCCACTCCAGCTCCTAGCCGGGTGGGATCTCTCCGGGCCACACATCACCGAAAGCATTACCTGGATCAACATATTATAGCAAGGCTGAGTATACTAATACTCAGCAAGACTTACCCGTCGGTGGTAACTACTTCACCAATTCTAGACCATGAAGGCTTTTTGGCTACTGGGTTGCTTTTGCTGAAAAGTAACAATGAGTAGGTCCTTACTTTCAAGTTTTTAGCACAAGTTCTAGTAGGTTTAATCTTTACTACATTAGCCAACTAGTACAGACAAAGTTGTACAATACAATTAATCAAGCATAGTACTCGCCAACTTCCATCATTAGGGATCTCATGACTAGTGGAATAAGTAGTCTCAGATAACGGTGAGAGGCCGACAATCGATTGATTTAAACCTTGCAAGCTAGATCTAAACACACGGTAGGCTGCCCCCGCAAGGACAACTTTCCCAGGCCGTTTCCAAAAATCCTCGGGTCGGGATCGAATCTAACAGTCTTTGGTGCAGGCTATCCGGCATACCCCGCGAGATACCCGGAGTCACCATACACCACCGGTAGCTAGCCGTGAGAACGAATCCCAAGAGTAGTAATAGTAGGATCCCTCGCCGCCTCATTAAGGTACTAGGCTTACCGGTCCCATACCCGACATGTGCTTAGTACGTTCAAACACTTAACTCACATAACCACTGGACCGGAGCCCAAATCCCAAGTTCTTACCACATGAGCATTCCAATTAAGGATATATTGTGATTCCTATCTAGGAACCTATTCTCACAAGTGAGGTCGTCACTCGACTTGTAACGGTCCTATAGCTTAGCAGCTATCGACCTATCATTCTAGTAAGGGCAAAGGTACCTAGGGATCATGCATCTAGGGTTTCATTCAACTCCTGAACTTAAATGCGCAGTCATCCATAGATAATTGAATAAAGAATTTGAGAACTAGGTTAGATGCACCAGAGCTTTCCTTTGTCAGCTAGGTTAGCCTGGGCACCCTCGGTGTCGTCGAGCACTTCCACGTACTGCAGCGAAGCTTCCGCTCCTCCTTCCTCGATTTCCGGGACAAGCGAGTAATCTCTATCCGGAAGATCTACACGGAATGCAATGCAAGGTGATGTGATAGGTTGTTATCTTGCCCAACTCTTGTTGGTCATATTCACCTTAACAAGCATCTAGATGGTTTATCTCTTTTAGGAAGGTTATTAGTTATATGTGGTTTGTTCTTTTATTGCACATTTGAATAAAGATTTCTATTGTACTTGTTATTTTATGTGAAGGCCTTAATCTTTTCCTTCTCACTAGCAAGGGCATGAACAATATTTTTATTCATGAATTAATTTCTCATCAGCAAGGATATTTAATTATCTTTTGATTAAATTAGGTAATACTTTCCAAAAGGAAATAGAATTAAAAAGAGCCTTTCCTTTATTTAATTTCTCTTTAATATTGAAAGGGCTTTTAAGCTTTCTATTAAGCAATTAAATTACCAAAAATTAAAGAAGTGTTTCTTAAGCACACTAACACCTATACTGGTCCATTGGACCCACATGTAATGCTTGGAAGCTAGGAAATTAAATATTAGAGAAAATAACAAAGACTAGATAGTGATGCAAATTAAATGCATACAAAGATAAATTAGCATCAAAATGATCCAAACTTTCTCGTGCATGCTCTCTGGTCCTAAACAAGCCTAAAGAATCATCATGTTCACATAGAACGTCTACTGATCTGGCTTCATTAATTTACAAAGGAAAACATGCACAAATTAAGAATAAATATTTTTGACAAACCAAAAATCATGATTATTTCACAAGAGGTGTATTTTGACATAACAAGACAGTGTGGACAAGTTGGGCACAAAAACATAAATATATTTAGCTAGAAAAATCATCTAGATAGTTTCTGCAGAATTGGACAACAGTTTATTTAGCAGTATTCACTTCATAACTTTGTGCAATTTTCGGCACACGAGCTAGTCATAACAAGATGCACAACATATCCAATATTTAGGTACAGAGGAGTTGTAGATTTAAAGTTATGACAGATCTAGGTATTTCACAATCCTATTTTTCATGTTAAAAATATTTAGAATCAAGCCATGTGAGAATAACAAAAGTTGTGGGATTTCTTTCCCTGAATGAAACAAAATTGGTTTGGCATTTTTCTGAATTTTCTACAATTTTCTAGGGAATTTTCTGAAATCCATGCAATCAGGCCCTTGGCCGGGGAGGGCGGCGCGGCACCGGCCAAATCCGGCGAGCCGGCGGCGCTCCTGGCCGAGCAAGCTGCCGGGCTCGACCAAGGGCTCACCTAGGATGGGTGGGTACCAGAGTTGAGGCGGAAGGAATGGCCGGCGAGGGGGTTCGACGGCGGCGGCGGCGGTGGCCGCGGCGGCTCGGGGAACACGGCGAGGAGAGTGTTGTGCTGGGCAATAAGCGAGCTTGGGAGGTTCACGGGTGCCTAGGGAAGCTACCGGAGCAGTTGGTCGGCGGCGAGCACGAGCGGGGAGCACTAGCTCAGCGCGGCGGCGGCAATGGCGGGGAGGAGCGCGGGGTGGCGCGCGGAGGGGAGCGAGGAAGGGTTTGAATAGGCTAGGGAGGGGTTCGTGGTGACGGCGGCGTGACGGCGGAGATATCTGTCGTGCTACGGCGCTCGGGCGGCGCGCGTACGGCGGCGATGCCACCGATGGACCGGCGGTCCGTGGCGCGCGCGCGCGTGCGGCGCGGACTCGATGCGCCTCGGGTGGGGATGCGTCGGGCGCGGGACCTCGGGCGGTGCACGCCTCGGGTGGCGCTCGGCCTCGGGAGGCGCGGGCGCGTACGCCGGGGCGCGGCGGCGGCGACCGGCGACGCGCGGCGCGCGGGCGCGCGACATCGCGGCTGCTCGGCGCTCTGCCCGGTTTTGTTTTGCAAGTGCTGTGTTTGAAATGAATTTGCTCCAATTTTTTGTATAGAAGTTGACCAAGTGGTGAACACAAAAGTTGTAGATCTAGCTACCCTTAACAACTTCTAAAAAGGCTAGGTAGGGTTTTTCTTCACATATTTTGAATTACATGAATGCCAACTTTAAATGTCAGCTTGTCTTTTCAAACAGTGAATCCTGCCTTGCAACCAATTTTTCAAGCGTTTCCACTCAAAATTTGAAATGCCAATCTACATGAAAGTTGTGTCCCTCATCAAGATGGACAACTTTCATAAAGGTAGAAATTTAAGTTTTAGGTGAATTTTGGAGAACGCAGCAAAAGTTCCGGCAAACACCTATGGACACTAGGGTGGCAAGGGGTTTGACCAAGCCTTTGACCATGGGTTGGCCCCACAAGTGTGTTTACTAGTCAAAGGGGGTCACTAGGGTAGGTTAGTGAGTTTTTCGAGGTGAGGGCCCTAGTTGACCGTGATTTGACCACTGTTCACTACTTTGACCAGCTGTTAGGGTTAATTAAAAACCTTGGGCGTCACATAGACCGGAGCCCAAATCCCATGCTCTTACCACATGAGTAATCCATTTACAAAGATCTTATGATTTCAGCATAAGAACCCATTCTCGCGAGTGACGAACATCACTCGACTTCTATCGAGTCCTATAGCATAGTAGCTATCGACCTACCATACTAGTGACAGAGCATAGGTACCTAGGGATCATGCATCTAGGGTTTAAATTCAACTCCTGAAACGTAAAAGCACAATCATAGCAAAAGATAATTGCATAATTTTTAAAAGACGGGGTTAATGATCCGGGGCTTGCCTTCGCTGGCAAGGTTGGCCTTGGGCCCTTCTGGACTTTGGTCCAGGTCTTGAGCTACGTCCACGTACTGCAGCTCTTCGTCAGCACCTTCGTCTCCTCCTTCCGGTACGAGCATGTATCTACCGTCGGGAAGATCTACACGAAGATGCAAATGCAAGATTTATTTGACGATTTTTAATTTAATTAATTACAAACAATAAATGGCAACCATGGGGTGCCTTGGTTGGACACATTCACCTAGATAAGAAATATATTCAGCATACTCTTCCAAAAAGGAACAATATGCATGTCTTTATTAATTGTTCTTTTTGACACTGATTGCGTACATATATATGGAAATAATTTAATTTAACTTCACAAACAGTAATGGGTTGGCATTTATCTTCTTAAAATGATTTTCATCACACACAAGGTCATCAAATGTGGGTTGGTGATTTTCCCCATTTAATTGACTATTAGGCCTTTAATTGCTTCGATAGATTTTATTCACGAAATAAATTGCGGGAATTTAATGGAAGGGTTTATTAAACACTAAACACCTATAACAAGCCACTAGACACACATTCATGCTTAGGGTAGCTAAGAAATTAATTATTTTGAAAATAACAAAAGCTAGCCAGTAAAACAAGGTAAATGCACACAAAAACAGTACTCATCAAAATCATCCTAACTTTCTCACATGTGTTATATGGTCCAAAACTAACCTAGGGATGCAGCATAAACACCTAGAACTATTATGAAACTTGACTTGTGCAATTACAAAGGAAAACAAGCATATTTCAAAAATAAATATTACAAATTGGTTTTGCATTTTTCCGATTTTTCTAAGATTTTCTACGAAGTTTACAAGATTTAGCAAAACACATAGATCTAGAAGAGACAGTTTTACGAACAGGCCCTCGAATTTTGCAGATGGGCCCTCGGGATGGAAAATTAGATTGCAATTGGGACCCTGGCGCCATGGCCGGCGGAGGGAGCTCGATTCCGGTGAGGGGAAGGCTCGGCTCGACCGGGAAAGGACGGGGGAGTGGTGTAGGCTCACCTAGGGTTCCATTCCATGGGTCGTTGGCGGCGGAGGAGCAGCCGACGATGGTGCTCTGTGGCGTCGCCCGATGCCAGCAGCGGGAGCACCAGTTCCCGCGAGGTGGTGGCACAGACGTGGCTGAGGGTAGTTGGGTGAGCATCAGTGGGGACCAAGGAAGGTGTGGGGCAGCTTGGGTGGGCGTGGAAAGCTGCACAGGAAGGAGCTCCGCGGTGGCGGTGGCTATGGCGGCCAACAGCGAGCTCTGTAAGGCAGGGACTGCGGCGCACGCATGGTTGGCGCAAGGACCTTATATAGGCGGCTGCCGCTTGCTTCGTGACGAAGAGACCAACGGCATCTCGCCGTGGTACGGCGGCGGCCTGGGTAGGCGCGCACGCATAGGGCGGGACGGCGGACAGACCGCTGGATAAAGGCGCGATACGCGACCGGCTTGACGCGTGGCGCGGGGATAACATCGAAGTGCCCTAGTGCGCGGGCCTTGGGAAGGCACGCGCGACCTCGGGAGGCGCATGGTGCGGACGCCGAGGCGGCGCGGCCGGCATGCGAGCGACACGGCGGCGCGCGCGGCGACGCGGCGCTTTCGCGCGGGCACGCTCTGGCTCGAAACCGTTTCAGGGTGCCCTTGTTTGACTATGTTTTTCTCAAAATTTCTCAACTAAAGTGCACTAAGTGATGAATAGGAAAGTTGTAGATCTCACTACCCTCTACAACTTTTACAACGACTCTAGGGTGTTTTTCTCAACGGATTTTGCACAATCTGCTACAAAACTTTGAATGCCGCCATGTCCCGGTGAACAGGAGCTGTTGGCAGTTGACCACGTTTTTCATCCTTTTCCACTCAAAATTTGAAATGCCATCCTACATGAAAGTTGTGTCCCTCGAAAAACTGGAAAACTTTCATATTAGGGGATTTTGAAGTGTTTAGGTGAAATTTGGAGAACGCGGCAAAAGTTCCGGAAGACATTCGCCGACGTCAGCAGTTTAAGCGGGGTTTGACCGTGCCTTTGACCAAGGGTTGACCACAAGGGTGTGTTGACTTGGTCAAGGAGATCAGTAGGGGTTGTCGGCTCGGTTTTCGAGGTGATGACCTAGGTTAACCTAGGTTTGACCAATCTAAGCGGGTTTGACCCGGCTGATTCGGTAATTAGCGCTAATGATGCTAATTAAAAACCTGGGGCGTGACAGAAGGGAAAGAGATTCAACACATGAGAGAGAAGAAGTCAACTTACCCAACCCAGAAGAGGTAAAAAGACAAAGAGAAAAGTTGGAATACATCTCCACAATCAGTAGCCAAGAATGGTTGAGAGAAATAGGAGGCACAGATCAAGCAATCCAGCTATATCCCGAGCTAAAGTCACTCTCATGCCAAGTAGGAAACCTCTCTTACCAGGATGTGTTCTATGACCCTAGGATCGATATCAATATCATTCCTAAATCCTTAGTATTAGAGGCCTTTCGCGACAAACCCCTCTCTTTCTCTCAGAAGCGTCTCCAATGGATTTCGGGTCCAACCATAGAGATGGAGGGAATCCTTAGAGTCGTCCAAACAAAGATTGGAGAGTATGGGATCTTCCTAGATTATCATATCTTTGACATCCCACAAGGAGATCCACCTTTTATTCTCATCGGAAGACCCATTTAAGGGGTACTGAGTAGTGTGCTCGACCATGAAAAGCAGCCATATCATCTTGAGCTTCGAGATACCCATCTCCAATGTGATAGACCTAAGGTTAACAAAGAACATGTGTGGTCTATGGACATTCTTGAGGCATGTGACAACCCCATCCGAGATAATTCCATAGTATCGCCTAACCCACTCCATTTGGTCATTAAGCGATAATAAAGAATCATTCTATTGAGTGTTGTCGGGTTTACACCTGGTAGATCACTTGAAACACAAAGAGAGGATCGAGCGTATGCATTAAAACTCCCACGAAGGAGAGTCCAGAGTGCCTTACAAATTAACATCAAATTCCCTGTAGGGTCCATTATTACAAACCATGGTTCTTGACAAGAAAGTAAATGGTTTAGAGTTTATTAAAACAGCGGAAGATAACTAAATGATACGATCAACATCATAGGAGGCATGTCCATGATGCAATCACTCGTCTTCATCCACCCATTCCAGCTCCCAGCCAGGTGGAAGCTCTCCAGGCCAGACATCACATGCATTACCTGGAAACAACATTTAAATATCAAGGCTGAGTATACTAATACTCAGCAAGGCTTACCTGTCCAAAATGAAAGATGCTACCTCTAATCATGCAAGGCTTTTGGCTAGTGGGTTTGTTTGCCAAAAAGCTACTAAGTAGTGAATCCTTACTTTCACATTTTAGCTCAAGTTCTAGCAGAAGTAATCATTACTAGATAAGAAACTATTGCAATCATTGTTGTACAAAAACAATTATCAAATAATAATCTTCACAAAGTTCCATCATAAAGGGATATCATGGTCAGTAGATTGAGTAGTCTCAAATAACGGTGAGAGGCTGACAATCAATTGATTTAAACCTTGCAAGGTGGACCTAAACACACGGGAGGTGCCCTCACTAAGAGTTCACCAACCAGGCGGTTCCCGTCATTCTTCGGTTTCGGAATAATAGCTCACAGTCTTAAGTACAAGGTTTATCTGGGCTACGCCACCAAGGTCACCAAGCCTCACGCATGCACTCAAGTGGAGAGCTCGGGGCCGCAACCCTAAGAGTAGTGATAGTAAAATCCCGTACCGCCTCATTTAGGGATAGGCTTACCGTGCCCATTTCCTACAAGTGCTTAGTACTTTCAAACACTTAATCAACAAAGCCACTGTACCAGAGCCCAAATCCCATGCTCTTACCACATGAGCAATCCATTTATAAATATGGTGATTCCATAAAGGAGGTACTATTCTCGTGAGTGACGAACATCACTCGACTTGTACCGGATCCTTAGAGCATAGCAACTAGCAACCTAGCATGCTAGCAAAAGATCATAGGTACTTAGGGATCATGCAACTAGGGTTTCAATCAACTCCTAAACATAAATGCACATAAAATAACAATGACAAATTCAAAAGTTTAAAAATAAACACATAGGTTAATGATTAAACCGGGGCTTGCCTTCGTCAGCACAAGCAGTCTCACAACCTTCCGGACTTTGGTCCGGGTCTTGCCCCTCGTCCTCGTTAGCCGGCACGAGCGTGTAGCTACCGTTAGGAACTTCTACACCGAGGATGCACATGCATTAATTAGAGTGTAATCAATTTAACTTAGACAAAATAGTAACTATCAGTCCACATGGAGCATATGGTTGACCATATTCACCTTGACAACAATAATAACACTTTTCCTTTTAAAGATTATTATAAAAGTTGATTTATTCTTCTCTTTATGATGATTGTGCACACATCTAAAATAAATAATTAATTTAAATGCACAAACAGCAAGGAGTTGGTTTTCATCTATCAAATCATTTTTCCTAACCCATCCATAGGGTTCAAGCACACAAAAGAAAAGGTTTCCCAATAATTTTATTATCAAGCCTATAAGGGTTGCTCTACTTTTATTCAACAAAAAAGCTTTATAGAAAGCCAAACTAGTACCCACTGGTCTCCCTGACCGGGAACAATTTATTTAAATAGCAAGCACCAAAGTTGGAGCTTTGAAAGTAAATATACACAGAATAACATTTCTGGCTTGCATAAATGAAATAAATGCACAAAAAAATAAATATAACACTTCTGGAGCCAAACTTTCTCCTACACCTTCTCTGGTCTAACACCAGCCTAGGAAACCAACAAACACATCCCTGGCTATTATAGATCTTGAACTACACATTTATGATTAAACACAAGCATAAATCAGAAATAAATATTTCTAATAGTCCTAAAATCATGATAAATTAAATAGAGGTGCATCTAGGCATAATATAACTATTCCCAGTAGTAGAGCTCAAAAAGCTATTTACTTTTTGCTACACAAATCATTAAGGCAGAAAAGGCATAAATACAAGATAAATCATAAAAACGATTTACTCAGTAACTTTGTGCCAATTTTTGCACAGATCCTACACACGCTAGTACTCACAACATATCCAAAAATCAGCTCATGAACGTGTGTGGATTTGGCAGTACAACAGATCTAGGTAAAATGGATTTCAATTTTTCATGCAAAAACTGTAGCTCAAAAGTATATACAAGCTTTGCAAAAGTTGTAGGTTTTGTCACAAGGAGTACAACAAAAAGGCCCCTGCAAAGTTTTGAATGTTCACAATGATGCCCTCGAGATTTGCACATGGGACCCTTGGGAAAACTCGGCTTCGCAGTCGTGCCCTCGACGGCGGGGGCGAGCTCGCCGGCGGCGAGGTGGGGCCGGGGAACGCAAACAAATGAGTGGGGTCGTCGATTGGGCTCACATGGGGTCGATCCGTGTCGGTGGTTCGGCCGTAGCAGCGCCCGGCGATGGCCGGCGGCGAGGCGCGGCGGTGCCTCCGCTGCGATGCGGGTTCCGTCGAAATGTGGGTGGAGCTAGGCCATGTGTGGCTGTGGGAGCTCGAGTGGAGGCTAGGGAGTAGCTTGGAGCTGTCGGTGGGTCATGGGCACGAGCGGAGGAGGTAGCCCACTGGCGGCGCAATGGCGGACGGTGGAGGACAGAGGCTACACGCGGGCGCACGCAAGGAAAAGGAGGGGGAGTTTTATAGGCCGAGCGGCACGTAGAGGCGGTTTCAACCGACCTTCATTGCCCACATGAGAGACGGCATGGACGCGGAGGCGGTTGGCGACGTGCGGCGGCTCCGGCCAATGGCGGGGGCGCGCGTGCGGGCGCTAGCGTGTGTGCGGCGGCCGCGTGGCACCCGGCCTAGGGGTCGGGAGCACGTCACCGCCCTTTTACGCACACCGCCCACCCGCGCCCGCCCTCGGACGGATGGGTCTTCCGGCGTCTCGACGTGCGCGCGCACGTACGGCGACGAGGGCCAAGGCGGCGCGTCGCGGCACGACGTCGCACGGGTACACGCATTCCGACTCAAAACGTTTCAAAGTGTCCCTGTTTGAATCAAATTTTCTCCAAACATTGCAAAAAACTGCTCCAGAGTTTGAATACCAAACTTGCCTATCACACTACCCTCTACCACTTCCACAAAAGCTCTAGGGTGTTTTGATCAACAGATTTGGCATAAACTGCAGGGGAACTTGGCTGAAAGCTCGGCCCTAGTGAATAGTGAATCTAGGTGTTGACTTGAGATTTTCACAAATTTGCACTTCAAATCAGCAATGTCGTCCAACATGAAAGTTGTATGCCTCGACAAACTGCACAATTTTCCCATTGGGAGAATTTGAAGTGTTTAGGTGAATTTTAGAAAATGCGCCAAAAGTTCTAGAATGACAAGGAAAGTCAAAGGAATAGCTAGGGTTTGACCAAGGGTGGACCAAAGATGATTAGTGAATTGATTAAGTGAGGACCATGTGTGGTTCGAGGACCGGTGGATGGTCGCTTCCTTGTGTGATGAGTGATTGACAACGTTGTGTGGACTGATTCTTGGCTAAGTATTGCAGGTGCAGGTTGCGGCTTGACTCGTGTTGGTGCAGGTGAAGAACAAGCGCGAAAGGTCATCGCCGGTGAGGCCTCCATGTGTGGAGAAGACAAGTAGGCTTCGTTCGAGGGACCCGGTGGCTAGTGGGGTCAAGTGCGGGCCGCATGGTGGCATGAACAGCAAGATGAAGTTGTGGACGGTTTCTTGGTAGAGCCTCAAAACCAAGGTCGAGCCGGGACTACGTGGGAGCCGAGTCATGAGTGGAGATTGGCGGAGGCTACACCAAGTTCGCCGGGTTTGCAGTGGTTCACCATAAAACCACTGGGTTACTCGGTTGAGCCACAAAACCGAGGCTGAAGACTCGACGAGGAGGTGCGGTCACCTAGGCCGGTTCAACCGCCCAGGAGGGGCGGTCAGACCGCCTGGGCTGGTCAGATCACCCGGGCCGATCTAACCGCCCAAGGGGGCGGTCTGACCGCCCTGGTCGCTGGCGCCGAGATGCTTCGAAGCGGAGGACACGCGTCGGGATCGCAAGGCTTGCGTCGAGGCTAAGCAGGTTGCGGTCCCCGGGCATCCATCCGATGAAGAAAATCTGAAGACTTCCAAATTCGCCCTTAAGGGGCTTGTATCCCTAGTGTTAAGTAAGGGTAGTGTAGTCTTTTGGGTGCCTCCATATATACTCATTGAGTGGATGGATGGCAGCCAACTCTAGGAACCCTAGCTCATTTGTTTTTCCATTTTCGTTCTCTATTTTCCCTAGTTTTTCCTAGGACTAGCTTGAGAGCTTCATGTGAGATCTAGAGAGAGGGATGGATGTTTGGGTGGCAAGCTAGACCTTGTACGAACCTTCATGGTATGTATAGATGGTTCAGCGTTGTTCCTCAAGGTGGTTTTCCCGTCCTTCTTTGTGGTGATTTTCGGAGCTCTTTGTTGGCGGTGTTTTGAGGACGATTTCTTGGGGTCTTTAGTGGGTGTCACGTATGAGGATCTTGTGCCTCTTTAGCTGGTGACTTTGCCCCCAAATCTCTCGAATTGGACTCGATTTGGTGGTTTTTCAGGTTGGGCAAGTTCTTGACCTAGATAGGCGATTTCTTCGATTCCTCTTGATTGTGAGCGATTCGGGTCGATTCCTTTGAGGAAGAGGTTGCCCAGGAGGTAACCCAGCTTTTCCCAAAGTTTTGCTGCAATCCGTGGAGTGATTCGGGAGATCGGACGCGAGGAAGTTGAGGTTTGACCCGCGGGTTCGTTTTCTGGGAGAGGCGGTCTAACCACCAGGAGGGGGAGGTTTAACCGCCCTGGGTCTTCCAGGTCAAAGTTTTGTTTCGCCAGATTTTCCTCTGTGAGTTTGTTCGCCTTGATCAGAGGAGAGTCTAGGTGAAATTTTGGGTCGTTCTCGTGCCGTTTGCTAGGTGTTTTTGGTTGGAGTTCGTTGCTGGCTACAGGCGGTTAGACCATCCCTGGTAGCCGTTCTAACCGCCCCTAAGCCCCTGGGTGGAGTTTTGGTTTTCGCTAAGATTTTCTGGTAGCTAGCATGGCCCTGATCAGAGATCTCTGTTGGTGAAACCGTGGTGCGTTTTGGTGCTCGGAAGAGGTGTTTCGGAGGATTTCTTGGTTTCCTGATGGAGGCGGTCTAACCGCCCCCTATACCCGGTCTAACCGCCCCCTCTAGACAGCCGGCTTTCGAGTTGTTTCCGCTGTCGTGGGTGCGTGTGTGTTGAGGTTGCTGGTAGTGTTTGTTCCTAGGACTAGTAGCACTCCAGTGGCTACGTGGTTTTGGCAAACGGAAGGTAGAAGTGCGGAGCGTGTGATTTTGGGAGTCCGACCGAGCGAGTTCATCTTGTCGGAGTTTCAATCTCCTTCGAGAAGAATTTTTATCGGCTCCCATTCACTCCCCCCCCCCTCTCTGGTCGCCTAATCGGTCCTTCATTAAGGAGGTCATTAGCACTATTTAACACTAAGCAAAAACACAGGGTGGTACAGCCTAGCCCCCCTTAACAGGAATTTCGTCCCGAGATTCAAAATTTAAAAGATAAGCGGGGAAAGCTTGCTTACGAGTTTGACTTGGCATAAAGTCCGGATACTTGGTGTTTAGAAAGTGCTCGGTCTCTCAAGTAGCTTCTTCTTCGGTGTGGTGACTCTATTGTATCTTGTACATCTTCACCTTTTGTCTCCTAGTTTGCCATTCTTTTTGATCCAATATTCTCATCGGATATTCTACCAGTGATAGGTCTAGTTCTATTTCTGCATTGGTCTCCTCAATTATTTGTGCTTCCAGTATTTGTTCGCACTTCTTCAGTTGTGAGACGTGAAACACGTCATGCACTACGGATAATCAGTCTGGGAGTTGAATATGACAGGCAACCGTACTGAACTTCTCAATGACTTCATAAGGGTCAATATAGCGTGGAGCTAATTTCCCTTTTACTCCAAAGCATTGTACACCTTTGGTTGGAGATACTTTTAGGTACACATAATTACCAACTTCAAATTCCCGGGGAGCTTTAGCCTTGTCATGGTAGCTCTTTTGCCTCATTTGAGTTGCTCTCAAATTTTCTCTAATCACTTATACCTTCTCTTCAGCTTCTTGTACTAGCTTAGGACCAAATAAGGTTTGCTCACCCGCTTGTGAACAATTTAAAGGGGTGCGACACCTTCATCCGTATAAGGCTTCGAAAGGAGCCATCTTTAAGCTAGCTTGGTAACTATTGTTATAAGCAAACTCTGCCAAAGCTAAGAATTTGTCCCAAGTATTGTCAAAGTGAATAACGCAAGCTCTCAACATATCTTCCACTATTTGATTTACTCTCTCTGTCTGACCATCAGTCTGTGGGTGATAGATGGAGCTATGGATTAGCTTGGTACCCAACGATTCATGAACTTGTGCCCAAAAGTGAGCAACAAACTGAGTGCCTCTGCCTGACAAGATATTTTTGGAACGCCGTGCAAGCGTACTATGAGATCAACATAGATTTTCGCATAGCGTTCGACTGAATAGGTAGTGTGGACAGGAATGAAATGAGCGGTCTTGGTAAGCCGGCCCACTATTACCCGAATAGAATCATGTTTTCAGGGAGTGAGGGGTAAACCTACAATGAAATCCATGCTTATGTCATCCCACTTCCATACAGGAATAGACAAAGGTTGCATTTGACCTGCGGTCTTTAGGTGACTAGACTTGATCCTTTGACATGTATCACAGCCGGACACATACTCGGCTATTTCACCCTTCATATTTGACCACCAGAAATTTTCCCTGAGGTCTCGGTACATGTTGGTGCTGCCAGGATGGATGGTGAACTTAGAGAGATGAGCCTCGTCTAAAATTTCTTTCTTTAATTCTAGATCCTGGGGAATGACTAACCTTTGACCAAACCATACAACTCCCTTGTCATCCCTCCGGAAACAATTAAATTTGGGATCTCCCTCAGATAATTTCTGTATGATTTTCTGAACCTCTTCATCAATGAGTTGAGCTAAGGCAATCCTTTCATGGAGAGGGGATTCGATTGAGACAGCATAAAGATTTCCATGCTCGACCATTTCCAGATTAAACTTCCTCATTTCTTCACATAAAGCCTCATTGTACGGCTCTAGCGTCACGTAGTTGCAATGTTTGCGGCAAAGCGCATCCACAACCACGTTGGCATTGCCGGGATGATAATGTACTTCCAAATCATAATCCTTTATCAATTCCTACCATCTTCTTTGCCTCATGTTCACATCTGATTGAGTGAATATATTTAAGGCTCTTGTGATCGGTGAAGATATTGCAGCGATTTCCCATCAAATAATGCCGCCAAATTTTTAAGGCATGAATAACCGCGGCTAGCTCAAGATCATGGGTAGGATAATTCTTCTCATGAGGTCGAAGTGCTCATGAGGCATAGACAATAACCCGATTCTCTTGCATAAGCACGCAACCAAAGCCAGTGTCTGAAGCATCACAAAACACCTCAAACGGTTTTGTCATATTTGGCTGGGTTAGCACGGGGGCTGAGGTTAAGTGTTCCCTCAAAGTATGGAAGGCTTTATCACAAGCTTCACTCCACATAAACTTGACACCTTTCTTCAACAATTCAGTCATGGGTTTAGCTATTCTGGAGAAGTTCGGAATAAATCGACGATAATAGCCATCTAAACCCAGAAAACTGCGGATTTGATGCACCGACTTGGGTGGCTTCCAATCCATGACCTCCTACACTTTGCTAGGATCCATGGAAATACCATCCTTGGAAATTGTGTGACCCAATAATTTCACACTATCCAACCAGAATTCACATTTGGATAATTTAGCATAGAGTTTGTGATCTCTCAAACACTGCAAAACAATACGAAGGTGTTTCGCATGTTCTGCTTCATTCTTGGAATAAATAAGGATATCATCAATAAATACCACTATGAACTTGTCCAACTCATTCATGAAGACTGAGTTTATAAGGTACATGAAATAGGCAGGTGCATTTTTCAGACCGAAGGACATCACCAGAAATTCATAAAGACCATATCTGATGGAGAAAGACATTTTTGGAATGTCACTTGGTCGAATCTATATTTGATGATAGCCCGAACGAAGATCGATCTTGGAAAAGACTTTGGCACCAGCTAAATGATCAAAGAGGAAATCAATGCGGGGCAAAGGATATATGTTCTTTATTGTCAACGCATTGAGTGGACGATAGTCAACACACATCTGCAAACTACCATCTTTCTTCTTCACAAAAAGAGCGGGACTTCCCCAATGAGAAGAACTTGAGCGAATATACCCTTTATCAAGCAATTCTTGCAACTGGTTTTTCAACTTGGCTAGCTCTTTGGGTGGCATATGGTAGGGTGTTTTAGAGATAGGTGTGGTGCTAGGTTGAAGCTCTATTATGAATTCGATGTCCCTATCTGGTGGCTTGCTAGGCAAATCATCGGGAAATACGTCTAGATATTCACACACCATGGGATGTTTTCTAGCTGGATGGTCACTGTAGCATAGGAACAAGGGTTTATGCCTTTTGCTTTAGGCAAATACAAGGTGGTGTGCGAGTGTGAGTGTGACCACTGGTAGGGGAACGGATTTCTGTCACTCTTTCAGAGATGTCCAATATAACTTTATGTTGCTCCATCCAATTCATTCCTAGAATTACATCTAGGCCTACCAATCCCAAGTTAATAAGATTGGTCAAGAAAGTTTTACTAACAAGTTGCAAAGGTACTTCCTTAGTGATAGTGTTGGAGGGAATCCTTCCTCCTGCGGTGGATACTATAAAAGACTCTTTGGTGTGGCAAGAATGTAACCCCAATTTGCTTACTAGACTTTCACTTATAAAACTATGGCTTGCTCCAGAATCAAACAAAATTTTAACGGGATGACCACGGACAGCACTACCGCTCCTTCTGGAATGTCAACCAAGGTGGTGAAGTTCAGTTTGCCCTACTTGACTTGCACCACGGGCTTCTTGCCTTGATTAGCTTGATGGGCCCCTGAGCCTTCACCTTGCTTATTTTGCCTAGGTTTAGGGCACTCACTGATATAGTGTCCCGGCTAACCACAATTATAGCAGCGATGGTCTTTAGCAGCATTATTGTTGTTGGCTGGGGTGCACTAGGCTTATAGGTCTGCTGTTGTGCCTTACGATACTGGAAATTCCAAGACGGCTTGTTCTGAGATGGGGTCACCCTCCAATGTCCTGTTGAAGATGACAGGGGAGGACCCTGAGCACCCTTCATGACAAAGCGGAACTTCTTGCCTGACCCACCAGCGGTGGTGAATCCGGCCTGTCTCTTCTTGTCCTTCTGAGCCTTTGTCATGGCATCTTCCGGAGAAATGGCCTTGTTCACAAGGTCTTGATAGTTGTTAGGCTCGTAAAGATTAAGCCTCTCATAAATGTCCCTGTGTAGCCCATCACGGAAACGCTCTATCTTCTTGGCATTACTGTCAACATCAGGCCCACCATACTGACATAGAGCATTGAATTTCTTAGCATACTCATATACCGTGTCAGAACCTTGCTTTAGTGCAAGCAACTCTTTTGTCTTTCTGTCCATGAGACCCTTAGGAATGTGATGTTCCTTGAAGGCCCTCTTGAATTCAGCCCAGATGATTTGATGACCCTCTGGGATCATGGACTTGAAATGCTCCCACCACAGCAGCGCTGCACCACAGAGCTCTAGGGCACCGAAGCTGGCCTTACGCTCTTCGAAGCATGGCAGGGTGAACACTGAGAATTTTGCCTCAATGGCCTTGATCCGCGCATCTGCAGCTAGGGGTTCTTTTGCCTCCTCGAATGTCAGGGGCTTCATGGCATAGAAATGTTCATACTTGGTGACTCGAGGCTAGCCATCAAGATTCTCGCCATGGGGATTGTCCTGCAACTGTTGGGTGATCTGCTGCTGTGTTTGCAAGAGCTGGCGCATCACCTCAATTTGGATGACGATGAATTGCTCCTGGATAGTAATGTTGGGAGGAGGTGGCGGAGCATCACTCCCACTTGCACCAAAACCATTGGGGGAGGCGCGTGTTGGTCCCACCATCTGAAATTCATGGAGTTTTCATTAGCCACATATTCTCAAGCTTGCTTACATTAACCACAAGGAGAATATGCAAGACGAAAACTCATAAACATCATTTTTGTGGAAATCGGACAGCGCAACTGAGTCGACGAAAACTTCATAACTCTACCCCTTCAAGTAAATATTCTCATTTTTGGTCGTCAAGTGCAAAATTTAGTAAGCTCCAACATTGGCATTCAACTCAAGGTCAAATTCCAACATTATCATGCCCGAAAAATTCCGTAACCTTGGTTCTGCCTAGCTATTTTTCCTATAGGCCGAAATGCACAACTTTTGTGATAATTCTCGGTATGATTATGAAAACATGATGCATTTTGGTGAGAATGATCTTCACAACATTCCACACAACTTTGGTATTTAACACATAGTGAAATTTTGATCACAACAACCCTAATTCATTCATTGAAAACAACATCACAAAGGTGTTCATCCAAGCATTACATGTTGCGGAGTTTTTGGATCACCTAACACACTATGTACATACAACAAAAGCACATCACACATACTCTCCGAGCAGCCACATACTCTCCGAGCAGCCTAGACCCTTCCACAAAAGCTAGCTGAAAAGGCTAAACCAAGAGTACTTGACTTTTCTTCTAAAGACATGAACTAGACAACTACTCGCCCGCAGCGGAGCCAGAACTTGTCTCTGGAGAAGCGGGTGGTGGACCGTCGACACTGTCCTCGCTCAAGCCCGAAGCTCCCTATAGCTCGTCCAGAGCGGCAGGTGCAACCAGTGGAGTGATCTACGGCTGCTGCCCCTGGTGTGCCAACACCTGCCACACCTCCACCTCTACCTCAAAGTCGACAACCTGGTCCTGCATCTACACTACGTTCTGCACCAAGGCAAAACGCTGGGCCTCGGTGTGAGCTAGCTGCACCTGTATCATCTCTAAGGCGTGGTCCCTGATGTGTAGCTGCTCCGTGTACGCGGCATGCTCCTGGTGCCATTGGACACGCTCGTCCTGAAGTGCAACAATCTCCTGCTTGAGGTGAACAACGGTCTGTCACTCGAACTAAAGGTCAAGGGTGAGGATATCCCTCGTCACCGTGGAGTCCATCAACAGAAGAGAAAGCATAACCTGAGTGGAGAGACAGAACACCTACATGTTGTAGACCGCCTCCAACAACCTCAAAAGCTAACACACGGTGACCTCTGGAGGGTCAGTCGTGAGCAACATGTCGGTGAGCGACATACGCTCACGCTAAGCCGGGTCAAGTGGGTCCATGGCTGGGAAAAACCTCAGCGCAGTGAGCATCACCTCATCCAGGTGCTGCTCGCAGAAGGTGTGTAGGATCCGCATGGCCGTGGACTCGACCGAGTCAACACCACGGTGAGAGAAAAAAGTAATGCTCAAATCTGCCCACTCCGGGTGCTCTGGGTGGGGTGGCACGGTCGCGGTCGTGCGGGCGTAGGGAAACACCTGGTCCCAAAAGGAGACCACCTCATACAGCGGAGGCGTAGTGAAGCCAACCTCATTAAGAGTCTCCCACAAAATGCGGAAAACCCTCCCAGTGAAGGGCGTCGATACGAATAGTACCATCCGCGTCGATCTCGTAGAGCGGTGGCTGCGCCATCTGTGCACAAATGGGAACTATATGTTAGACATCGAATCGATTATAACATGATTAAGGGTGAAAACTTGAATGACTGATACGGCGAACCAGAGAGGGGGACTAAATGGGAGCTGATAAAAATTCTTCTCGAAGGAGATGGAGACTCCAACAAGACGAACACGGCTTCCAACACACGTCTCCGACTCACTACCCAAGTTGGCCAAGCCCACGTAGCCACTGGAGTGCCACTGGACCTAGGAACCAACACACAACCTTCCGAGCCAAAACACACCAACACGCACAGCGGAAACTTGCACGGCTTGCTGCTCGTTGCCGCACCGGCCGGACCGATGGCTCGCGCCGGTCGAGGCCCAGTGGACGCGTGCCGGTCGGGCCGGTGGCTACAACAGCCGCACAACAAACGTTCCAGAGAGCCTCAGTGACTTCACTAGGCCCTGGAACAAAACCACCCCCAAAACACAACCTGCACGGAAGGAAAACCCTACACAAAACCTAACAAAACAACCCTAAACAGGCCAAGAACTGACCAGCAGCACCAAGACCCAAAGCACACGAGTCAAGCAGTTCACCCGAGGCAAATCCCACAAGTGACTCGCACCGGTCAGACTGGTCAAGAGAACCGGTCAGACCGGTGTAGCTCGGCGCTCGGGATGGACAAAGACCCGCGGGTCAACTCCCCCAAATCCAAACCTCGATCTCCCGAATCGCTCCACAGACTTGAACAAGACTTTGGGGATAATAGGAACACCTCATGAGGAGTCCATAGCCATGATTTTGTCCACCAAAACATGCCAAATCAAGAGGAATCGAAGAAATCCCGCCAAGAACTCCTCTAACCCTAGAACACCGAAAACCCCAAAATCGAGCCACGAAGGGTTCACACGAATTCCCCCCATCAAATCCCCAAGAGCAAGGTCCCGAAAACACACCGAGAAAACCACCAAGAGAGGGCTCCGAAAATCACCACCAAGAACAACCGGGAACAACACAACAAAGCCTTGAGGTACCACGCCGAATCATCTATACATACCAAGGAGGTTCATACAAGGTCTATCTTGCCGCCCGATCATCCAACCCTCTCACAAAATCTCACCAAGAAGCTCTCAAGCTAGTCCTATGACAATCCTAAGAAAATAGGAAGGGAAAATAGGAAAGCAAATGAACTAGGGTTCCAGGAGATGGCTGCCATCCTCTCACCTCATGGGTTATATGGAGGCAACCGAAAGTCTAAAATACCCTTACTTAATAACTAGGGATACAAGCCCCTCAAGGGAGGTTTTGGAAGTCTTCAGATTTTCTCCATCAGACGGATGCCCGGCGACCGCACCCTGCTTAGCCTCGACGCAAGCCATGCGATCCCGACGCGTGTCCTCCGCTTCGAAGATTCCGGACTGCATCATCGCACACCGGTCGACCGGCTTCTCCTCACCGGCGGACCGGTCGGACCCACCGGTCAGACCCACCGGTCAGACCGGTCCGATGCTGCTACACCTCCGTCTTCGGTTCTCCGGTCTTGACTTTGTGGATCAACCAAGGAACCCACTGGTTTTCTGGTGAACCACTGGGAACTTGGTGTAGCCTCCGCCAATCGCCGCTCATGACTCGGCTCCGACGTAGTCCCGACTCGACCTTGGTTTTGAGGCTCTACCAAGAAACCGTCCAAGACTTCATCTTGCTGTTCATGCCACCATGCGGCCCGCACATGACCCCGCTGGCCACCGGGTCCCTTGAACGAAGCCTACTTGTCTTCTCCACACCTGGAGGCCTCACCGGCAATGACCTTTCGTGCTTGTTCTTCACCTGCACCAACACCAGTCAAGCCGCAACCTGCACCTGCAATACTTAGCCAAGAATCAGTCCACACAACGTTGTCAATCACTCATCACATAAGGAAGCGACCATCCACCGGTCCTCGAACCACACACGGTCCTCAATCTCCCCATTGATGAGTGCATTGACAACACCCACTTAAAGTAACAAGAGAGAAAAGATAACGAAAAGAAACAAACAAAAAGAAACTCCAACTAGCGATAGAAAGCCAGACAAAGGCAAAGAGCAAGATCACTTGAAGAAGACAAGTTTCGGACCCCTTAAGCAAAGGCAACGGCTCCACACATTCGAGACAAAACAAAGCTCAAGCAAAGAGCACAAACCACCAAACCAAAGCTCGAAAAACCACAAAGAGCTCCACCTGCACACATGCAAGCTCCTCCTGAACCAATGCAACTCCCCCTGGACGAATGCATGCAAAACACCACTTGGAACAAGGCAGCTGCAACAACTCAGCTCTCACCGGTCAGACTGGTCACCACCACCGGTCAGACCGGTCACCACCACCGGTCAGACCGGTGCTCAACATGTGCACAGGACCAACACTCGGACCGGTCAGACCGGTGACCTTGACCGGTCAGACCGGTGCACACTAGAACCTAGAAATGGCTCGAAACCACCTCAAAACTTTCTAAATGCATCCATCAAGCCATTTTCAAGCTCAAACTTCTCCCCCTTGTTGGCAATGCATGAATCAAGCCAAAAATACAAAACTTTCAACCTAGAGCTTCTCAAATAGACAAAATTCAACATAGGATGTTACACATGTCCAAATGAGCAAGTTAGATACTCGATACCTTCGTATTGACATCAACTACAAGATCACCAAGTTTCACAACCATTGGACGAAGCTAAGATGGAATTGGGCAATTTTGCGGAAAATTTACCTCTCATGAGAAAAGTCCTAAACATGATCAAAACATGTCAAAATGACAAGGCCACACAAACTTCATGCTAGGATAGCCATTCTAATCATAAGACCATCACAAACTCCCACAAGCACCTCATGTCATGACAAAGCCACAGAGCCATGTGTCTACTTCTATATATGAGACTTCTCATTGGTAGACATCATGCAACGGTTTAGCACCCAAAGCAAATTAAATTCAGCACATATGACATGGGAGCACATTTTCCAAGTATTTTACATTTCATTTTCAGATTCATTTTTGGTAAATGAAATGTCTTTGCGACAAAAAGGAACTTATGCCCCTCCACAAGATAAAACAAGAGGGCTAAACATTCATGATGGCAAAAGAGCCTTTGGCCCCATATGATCAATAAACTAGCTATCCAACCAACAAGCCACTAAAACATGTCAAGACCATATGAACGCATTTACACATGAGAGAGCATACATGTGACAATTTTCAAAAAAATAGCCATCAACCATGGATTATAAATCAAGATCATAAAGAGCTAAGCCAAACTAACCATAGCATACCAAACAAGCTCACAAAGACATATATCGCATTGCATGGTGAACAATGTATATAGGAGAAGCTTTTCCTAACCAATGCATATGATACAAAATGCATGCAATCTAAGATAAAAGGATACCTATACATCATGTTACATATGCCATGCCAAATGCAAGAAATGCACAAAGGAAACTATACATTTGCTACAAAGGAGCTCCCACACACCAACTCAAGAAATCAAGCACACAGCAAGCTCCCCCCGCAAACGAGTGAAAATTGCTTGATCTAGGGGTTTGGTGAAAATATCAGCTAGTTGGTCATGTGTGGGTACAAGGATCAAAGCTATTTTTCCTTTCTCTACGCTGTCTCTCATAAAATGATACCTCACTTCTATGTGCTTGGTTTTGGAATGGAGCGCTGGGTTCTTTGCAACGCTTATGGCACTGGTGCTATCACATTGAAGTGGGACATGGGTATACTCCTCACCAAAGTCACTCATGGTGTATGTGATCCAAAGGAGCTGAGAGCAACAACTAGCAACGCAAGAAAGTACTCGCCTCGGTAGTGGATTGAGCAACACTCGACTGTTTGCGGGAAGACCAAGACACCAAAGAAGATCCCAAAAACTGGCAAGTCCCAAAAGTGGACTTCCTATCCAACTGACAACCGGCAAAATCCGCATCCGAAAAACCATGAAGCGCCAAAGAAGAGGACGCGGAGTACCAAAGGCCGAAGTCGGGAGTGTGACACAAGTACCTGAAAATTCGCTTCACCGCTTGCCGATGCGAAGTCCTCGAAGACACTTGAAACCGAGCGCACAGACATACCAAGAACTGGATGTCCTGCCTCGTCGCCGTCAAGTAGAGGAGTGACCCGATCATGCTCCGGTACTCCTTTTGATCCACGTGTTCACCTTCCTCGTCCGCATCAAGAGCTGTAGTCATACTCATCGACGTTGTCATAGCCTTGGAGTCCTCCATTTTGAACTTCCGCACAATGTCCTTGGTGTACTTAGCTTGGTGCACAAATGTTCCTTCCTTTGATTGCTTGATTTGTAGCCCGAGGAATAATAGCAACTCGCCCATCATGCTTATCTCAAATTCCCTGCTCATATCTTCTGCAAACCTTGCAACAAGAGAGTTAGACGAGCCACCAAAGACAATATCATCCACGTACACCTGCACAGTCAGGATATCTCTGCCCTGCCTAAGAAGAAACAAGGTTTGATCGACCTTTCCCATCTCAAAACCTCTCTCAAACAAGAACCCCCTCAACCTGCCATACCAATCTCTAGGTGCCTGCTTCAACCCATACAGCGCCTTCCTCAACTTGTACACTCGGTGGGGGTACTTCTCACTCTCAAACTCTGGTGGTTGCCTCACATACACTTCTTCCTCCAACACACCATTCAGGAAAGCACTCTTCACATCCATTTGGTGCAACTTGAACCTTTTAACCACCGAAAAGGGTAGAAGGATCCTTATCGCCTCCAAACGGGCTACGGGAGCAAAGGTCTCCTCGTAGTCGATCCCCTCCTTCTGACTAAACCCCTGAGCAACAAGTCTTGACTTGTTCCTCACCACTTCACCTTTCTCTCCCTCTTTGTTCTTCCACACCCAATTTGTACCAATCGGCTTACACCCTGGGGGAGGATCAACCAATTCCCAAACCCGATTCCTCTCAAAGTTTTCCAACTCCTCATGCATCGAATTAACCCAATTATGATCAGATAGTGCGTGTCCAATGTCTTTGGGCTCAAAGGTGGCAACAAATGCAGCATCAGCGAAATGAGAATTGTTCTGAACCCTCGACCGTGTAGTACGTTCATTCATGTCACCGATGATCCTTGAAGCTGGGTTATCCACTTGTACTCGCCAATGAGGTTCTCACCTTGATGCTACCTCCCCCTCAACTGTAGCTTCTCCTCGATCTTGATTCGTCGTCGTAGGTGTATGAGAGGGGCCGTCAACCACTGTGGTCGAAGTAGTAGGTACATGTTCAGCCGGGGGCACCACACCGCCATATTCATCATTTCCAAGTTCATGCTCCTCCTCCTGAAAGATCTCCTCGCCAAGCTCATCATCACATGCACACTCAAAGACAAGCTGACTACGTGGCTGTGTCTCGTCGAAGGTTACCTCGAATATCCACGTTTTGGTTAGTTTCAAGACTGAGCACACGATATGCTCTAGAGTGAGATGCATAACCAAAGAAAATACCATCGACCGACCTAGCCTGAAACTTATCCAACTTTTTCCCTTTCTTCAGAATAAAGCACTTTCAACCAAAGACATGGAAGTGACTCATATTGGGTATGCGATCGTGCATCAACTCGTAGCATGTTTTCTTCCTATGCACTCTGAGGTAGATCCTATTTGACACATAGCACGCGGTGTTCACCGCCTCAGCCCGGAACCATCTCGGAGTCCTATGCTCATCAAGCATCGTCCGAGCCATCTCACACAAGGTCATGTTCTTCCTTTCCACAACACCATTCTAGGGAGGCGTATACGGACTTGAAAACTGGTGTTCAAGACCCAAGTCATGGCAAAAGGTTTCAAAATGAGAGTTCCTGAATTCTGAGCCATTGACACTGCGGATTGCTTGTATGGCATCTCCGTGCCTCTCAAGAAAGACAAGATCTCGAACAAAACCAAACGTCTCCCGCTTATCCTCAAGAAAGAACACCCACGCATATCGAGAGTAATCGTCCACCACAACAAGGACATACCACTTCCCACCCGCAGATCGCACACGAGCTAGGCCAACAAGGTCTATATGGAGCAGCTCGCATGGACGCTCAGTCATCACATCGGTGAGAGGCGGGTGAGAAGAGGCTACCATCTTGGCATGCCTACACGGCGCACAAACCAACTCTTTCTCAAGCCTCAACTGTGGCAATCCTCTGACCAAATTGAGTTTACTCAAGCGAGATAAAAGGTCAAAGCTCAAGTGACCCAACTTCCTATGCCACTTCCACAACTCACTCGAAGAACCAGCCAAGAAACAACGCTCAACACCAGAAGACCGAGAAAAAATCAGCTCAAAACACCTGACCCTCGAGAATGACCATACAGACAAGGTTCCCTCGAGAATCCAAAATCCGAGAACCACCAGGCCGAAACAACACCTCAAAATCCTCATCCAACAGCTGGGACACAGAAAGCAAATTTTATCCAAGCGATTGAACAAGAGCAACACGCCTCAGAGTGATCTTGTCACTCACCTTAATCTCACCTTCTAAAAGCACATGCCCACGCCCATTGTCCCCAAAAGTGATGTACCTCCTTGTCACCACCGGGACGAGACTTGAGAACCACCCCTTGTCTCCAGTCATATGCCTCGAGCAACCGGAGTCAATCAACCAAATGTTCTTCAAGTCTCCCACCTGAAATTCAAAAACGAGCACGTGAGCGAACAAACGACTCAGCACTGGGGTTAGTACCAAAAGGTAAAACTAGTGCTGAGCCATTTGCGCGAAAGTGGGGTTAGCACAAACCAAACAATCTTTCCTACCAAAGCTACCTCCATGAACACCACCACGGTAACCACTATGAGGGAACCAACCCTCTCTACCTGGAGGAGGACCAAAACCACAAAAGAAAGCTTGTGGACTATCCCTCCTCTCCATCTCAAAGCTACGGATCCTCCCATCCCCGTATTGAGCACGAGGGGGAGAACGCCTAGCAAACTGACCTCCTGCAAACTCTCCAACCCAACCACCAGAACCACGCCCTCCAGAACCAAACCTCACACCTGTACGAGCACGAAAACCGAACTGTTGCCTGTCCATGCCTGCACCGGTCTGACCGGTGCCCCTCACCGGTCTGACCGGTGTAGCCCGCCAAGAAGACACCTCCAACAGCCTTTCGCTCTCCCCAAGCCGGAATTGTCCTCACACTCGCCTTGGCCCTGGGTATCTGCACACGAGGCTCAAGTACACCATCAAAAGGGTGGTACTTGTCCTTGTTAGCCCACTCCTTCGCCATTCTCTCCTCTCGCTTCCTCTTTAAGCAAAACTCATCCTTATGGCCATCTCTCCCACGATAGCCACAATGGAACCTCACAAGCTTAGGTTTGGGCTTGGGTTTGGGCTGCTCACTTGGTTTCTCTCCACTCGGCTTCTCCACCAGTTTCTCCTCACTAGCCTTCTCACTCTCCTTCCCAAAGAACACTTTCCCGAAAGTACTCACAAACTTGATAGGCTTTTGGAAATCATTTATTTGTGGGGAAAACACGGGTGGAGCTGGGGTTGTGTCTAGTCGGTTCTTAAGATGGTTAGGTTTAGGAGGGAAATCATTTTTGTGGTGGGTTTTTGGTGCCTCTGGGATATTCTCTCCACTTCCCTCACCAACCTTGTTTGCCCCAAGTCCCTCACCATCCTGCCTCTTAAATGTCTCGATCATTATCCTCAACTGAGGCTCATGACTAGACAACCAACCCATCAACTTTCTCAGCTCATCATTCTTATCCTGCAAACGATCAACATAATGTGCAAGTTCCAAATTCTTCAAAGCATGAAATTCACATGTAGAGCAAGATGTAGGAATTGGTTCTTTCAACTTTGCCTCAAGAGAAACAGTGTAAGCATGCATCTCATCAATTTTAGCATGCAAGACAGGGCAAGAAGTGCAAGCACCTAGCAAAGCAGATCTAGACTTAAGCTCAGCCACTTCAACCCTAAGCACATCTAGTTCCTCACACTTGGAGGCATGCTTTTCCTTAAACAAAGCAAGTTCAGCAAGGAAAATAGAGCAATCAGCACATTCAACATCATCCAAAACAACAGGTGAAGCTTTCAGAGAGTCAATTTCAAGCTTAGCATCCAAATTCTGAGTCTCTAGCTCAGCCACTCTAGTCCTAGCATCCTCGATTGAAGCCCTAAGCTCTTTCCTCATTTTCTTAGCCTCTCTAAGCATGTCATCATGATTATCAAGCAACAAGCCAAGCCGTTCATTCTCCTGGCGCAAGAAGGGGAGTTCACCACGCACCTCATCGTCGGATTCAGAGTCTAAGTCGCTCTATGTTCTCTTCTTGCTGCCGGAGCTCAGAGCCATGGTGCAGAAGCCATCTCAAGCGAAGCAGCTCAGCCCGCTCTAG
Source organism: Cenchrus americanus (assembly GCA_947561735.1). Classification (NCBI taxonomy): domain Eukaryota; kingdom Viridiplantae; phylum Streptophyta; class Magnoliopsida; order Poales; family Poaceae; genus Cenchrus; species Cenchrus americanus. Next base: position 147,048,327 of record OX387244.1, on the reverse strand, counting down.
TTCTTGGATGACTTCCTACTCTTACGACGATCGCCTTCATCTTCACTGCTGCTTGAGCTCGAGGTGGAGTACGCGGAACTGGAGTCGACGTCGCTTGCTCCAACCATTGCTCGGGCCTTGCCTCGGCTCTCTTTCTTCCTCAATCGTCGCTCGTCCTTGTGGTTGTTCTTGTGCTTGCTCTTGTGGTCACACCTCGACCGGTACTTGCCATCCGTCCTTGACTTATGCTTGTAGCCATTCTTGTTCTCAACCTTCTCCGGGCAGTCGGCAACGAAGTGTCCCGGCTTGCCGCACTAGAAGCATGTCCCCGTGTTCCTCCTCATATTCACCCGGTTCTCGTGCGGCCTCTCGAACCTCCTCGTCAGCAACGCCAGCTCGTCCTCTCCAAGCACGTCGAACTCCTCATCTTGCATAGACATCAAAGAGGACAAAGAGAACATCGTGGTGGATGGGTTAGTGTTAGCCTTTCCTTTCGAAGCACCAACGAGGGCAAGACTATGAGAGTCAGTCGGGCCCTCGAGTTTGGTTGTCATGCCCCTATCCACCTCAGCCGACTTGAGCTTCGAGAACAGCTCGTTCACTGTCAGAGTGTCATAGTTCTCCGACTTCACAATGGCCTCGAACTTTCCACCCCAAATCGTACGATCCAAAGAGTGTAAGAGCTTGACAGCTCTATCATGATGATCGTACGGGAGCACGTCCACATTGGCCCTCATGTTGTTCACAACCACCGTGAACCTCTGAAACAAGGCATCGATGGACTCACCAGGGAGATGAGTGAAGTTCTCGTACTCTCTCCGGTAGGTCGCATAGATCCGAGCCTGAACCTGGGCATTCCCAACATGAGCTTCCTTCAACACCGTCCAAATTCTACAAGCCAAGTTCTCCGTGCGTACCCGATCGAATTCAGGCTGACACAAAGCACGAAACAAGTAGTCGACCGCCTTATTGTTGGCGTCGAACATGTCCCTCGATCCTGGAGCAAGGAAGTTCATCGGCTGGACATAGCCTGTGTCCACTGTTACATCCCAAAGGATCTGACCCTTTCCGCGGAGAAACGCTGCCATCCGCTTACTCCACATCTGGTAGTTCTTGCCATTGAAGTGTGGAGGACCGGAACCCCGTTCCTGGTACACCATCCTTGGATCTTAGACTGGTTAGAGTCAATAAAGACCCGAACCGGCTCTGATACCACTTGAAAGACCGATACGGCGAACCAGAGAGGGGGGAGTCAATGGGAGCTGATTAAAATTCTTCTCGAAGGAGATGGAGACTCCAACAAGACGAACACGGCTTCCAACACATGTCTCTGACTCACTACCCAAGGTGGCCAAGCCCACGTAGCCACTGGAGTGCCACTAGACCTAGCAACCAACACACAACCTTCCGAGCCAAAACACACCAACACGCACAGCGGAAACTTGCACGGCTTGCTTTGCTCGTGCCGCACCGGCCGACCGATGGCCCGCGCCGGCTAGACCGGCGGACACCGGTCGGCCGACCAAGGGACGCGGTCGGCCGACCGTGGCTACAGCAGCCGCACAACAGGCGTTCTAGAGAGCCTCAGTGACTTCTCTAGGCCTTGGAATAAAACCAACCCAAAATACAGCCTCCACGGAAGGAAAACCCTACACAAAACCTAACAAAACAACTCCAAACAGTCCAAGAACTGACCAGCAGCAGCAAGACCCAAAGACACACGAGTCAAGCAGTTCACCCGAGGCAAATCCCACAAGTGACTCACACCGGGCGTTCTAGAGAGCCTCGGTGACTTCTCTAGGCCTTGGAATAAAACCAACCCAAAATACAAATTCTCCACGGAAGGAAAACCCTACACAAAACCTAACAAAACAACTCCAAACAAATTCAAGAACTAACCAAGAAGAAGAAGACCCAAAGACACACGAGTCAAGCAGTTCACCCGAGGCAAATCCCACAAGTGACTCACACTGTTCAGACCGGTTAAGAGCATCGGTCAGACCGGTGTAGCCTGGGCAGCTCGGGATGAACAGCACCCGCGGGTCAACTCCTCCAAATCCAAACTTCGATCTCCCAGATCGCTCCACGAACTTGAACAAGACTTTGGGGATAACAGGAACACCTCATGAGAAGTCTATATTCATGATGTTGTCCACCAAAACTTGCCAAATCAAGAGGAATCGAAGAAATCCCGCCAATAACTCCTCTAACCCTAGAACACCGAAAACCCCAAAATCGAGCCCCTTAACTCACGGATTTGGGGGGGAATCAAAGGCAAAAGAATCACGAAGGGTTCACAAGAATTCCCCCCATCAAATCCCCAAGAGCAAGGTCCCAAAAACACACCGAAAAAACCACCAAGAGAGGGCTCCGAAAATCACCACCAAGAACAACCGGGAACAACACAACAATGCCTTGAACAACCACGCCGAATCATCTATACATACCAAGGAAGTTCATACAAGGTCTAGCTTGCCACCCGATCATCCAACCCTCTCACAAAATCTCACCATGAAGCTCTCAAGCTAGTCCTATGACAATCCTAAGAAAATAGGAAGGGAAACTAGGAAAGCAAATGAACTAGGGTTCCAAGAGATGGCTGCCATCCTCTCACCTCATGGGTTATATGGAGGCAACCGAAAGTCTAAAATACCCTTACTTAATAACTAGGGATACAAGCCCCTCAAGGGCGGTTTTGGAAGTCTTTAGATTTTCTCCATCGGACGGATGCCCGGCGACCGCACCCTGCTTAACCTCGACGCAAGCCATGCGATCCCGACACGTGTCCTCCGCTTCGAAGATTCCGGACTGCGTCGTCGCACACCGGTCAGAATGGTTCTCCTCACCAGTCAGACCAGTACCCACCAGTCACACCGGTCAAACCCACCGGTCAGACCGGTCCGATGCTGCTGCACCTCCGTCTTCGGTTCTCCGGTCTTGGCTTTGTGGATCAACCAAGGAGTCCAGTGGTTTTCTGGTGAACCACTGGAAACCCCGCGAACTCGGTGTAGCCTCCGCCAATCGCCACCCATGACTTTGCTCCCACGTAGTCCCGGCTCGACCTCGGTTTTGAGGCTCTACCAAGAAACCGTCCATGACTTCATCTTGTTGTTCATGCCACCATGCGGCCCGCACTTGACCCCGCTGGCCACCGGTTCCCTCGAACGAAGCCTACTTGTCTTCTCCGCACCTGGAGGCCTCACCGGTGACGACCTTTCGTGCTTGTTCTTCACTTGCACCAACACCAGTCAAGCCGCATCCTGCACCTGCGATACTTAGCCAAGAATTAGTCCACACAACATTGTCAATCACTTATCACACAAGGAAGCGACCATCCACCGGTCCTCGAACCACACATGGTCCTCAAAACTTCTGGTAGGTATAAACAAAAATTTATAACATAAAAACCAGAGCCCCAAAATTTCCCAAATTTCTACAGCAACTCAGTGGCATAATTGTGAACATTTATTGTATTCAAAGGTAGACCTAGATTGGATTGGAACATGCTCGAAAAAATCCATTTTCAGAGGAAGGTTACCCAGAAAAACGGCAGGACAGAGACTTACTAAACTGATCATAACTCCTGATACAAAATTTCTAAAATCATGAGAAATTCACAGTAGATGCTAAATTTGATTAGAAACAACTTTCCTAAAGGATATCTAGTCAGATTCCTCACAGATTTGGATCTAACAATTATGAAATGACAGCAACAAAATTTGCCAGGAACTTCCTAAGATCAAAAGAGAGGAAGCATTACTCAAACATGCAATAACAAATTTTAGGTTCGACAAGATTTTAATCGTGATGCGCACATCTTAAACAACCTCACACACATGGATCACAAAAGACGTAGTTAATGCTGGTGGCAAGCTTATAATCGGCTCTCCTTATAATAACTAGTCGGAGCTACTCGATTCGCACTTAGCGACTTACGAACATTGTTAGTGTACCTGCAGAAAATGAACCTTCCGTGCCAGCACGTCACGGAAGCATCCACATACATTATCGTTCACTATAGAAACGGTATCCATGCGTCAAGCCGCTGCATGGATAGCGTCCAACCTCAGACACCCTCCGTTTGAATGGAGTGTATCCTTGCCTCGCAAACTCGTCATGCGGAATGCACACGTATGGCAAAACGTGGCGACATCACAACCACGTGATGCGGCACAGCACACGTATAAAACACGTGGCTTCATCTAGTTTGGTTGTGCAAGAAAGTAAGTCTGACATAAAGTAAAGTGCTGGAAGTTGGCAAAATAAACCATAGATTCTTATGCCACCTTCAAGAACCCAAAATTCCCTCTAGGGCCTCTCGATCTAGATCATTCCTTAACGATCGAACGTATTTTCAAAATCCAATCAATCTTGGCAAGTTTTATTGTAAATCATGTGATTAGTATTAATCTAATCACTCTGGTGCATACGAATGCTGTGATGCCGACTATGACAACCCCATACGAGATAATTCCATACTATCGCCTAAACCACTCCATTTGGTCATTAAGCGATAATAAAGAATCATCCTGTTGAGTGTTGCCGGGTTTACGCCCGATAAATCACTTGAAACACATAGAGAGGATCGAACGTATGCATTAAAACTCCCACGAAGGAGAGTCCTGAGTGCCTTACAAACTAACATCAAATTGCTCGTAGGGTCCATTATTACAAACCATTCTTGACACGAAAGTAAATGGTTCAGAGTTTATTAAAATAGAGGAAGATAACTAAACGATACGATCAACATCATAGGAGGCATGTCCATGATGCAATCACTCGTCATCATCCACCCACTAGCTCCCAGCCGGGTGGAAGCTCTCCAGGCCACATATCACATACATTACCTGGAAACAACATTTAAATAGCAAGGCTGAGTATACTAATACTCAGCAAGGCTTACCCGTCCAAAATAAAATATGCTACCTCTAATCATGCAAAGGCTTTTGGCTAGTGGGTTTGTTTTCCAAAAAGCTACTAAGTAGTGAATCCTTACTTTCACATTTTAGCTCAAGTTCTAGTAGAAGTAATCATCACTAGATAAGCAACTATTGCAATCATAGTTGTACAAAACAATTAATCAAATAATAATCTTCACAAAGTTCCATCATAAAGGGATATCATGGCCAGTAGATTAAGTAGTCTCAGATAACGGTGAGAGGCCGAAAATCAATTGATTTAAACCTTGCAAGGTGGAACTAAACACACGATAGGTGCCCTCACTAAGAGTTCACCAACCAGGCGGTTCCCGTCATTCTTCGGTTTGGGAATAATAGCTTACAGTCTTAAGTACAAGGTTTATCTGGGCTACGCCACCAAGGTCGCCCAGCCTCACGCATGCACTCAGGTGGCGAGCCCGGGGCCGCAACCCTAAGAGTAGTGATAGTAAAATCCCGTACGGCCTCATTTAGGTACTAGGCTTATCGTGCCCATTTCCGACAAGTGCTTATTACGTTCAAACACTTAATCAACAAAGCCACTGGACCAGAGCCCAAATCCTGTGCTCTTAAAACATGAGCAATCCATTTATAAATATGGTGATTCCATAAAGGAGGTCCTATTCTTGCAAGTGACGAACATCACTCGACTTGTACCGGATCCATAGAGCATAGCAACTAGCGATCTAGCTTGCTAGTAATGATAAATTCAGAAGTTTAAAAATAAACACATAGGTTAATGATTAAACCAGGGCTTTCTTTCGTCGGTACAAGCAGTCACACAACCTTCCGGACTTTGGTCCGGGTCTTGCTCTACAGTCACGTAGTGCACGTCTCCTCCTGCTTCCTCGTCCTCGTCAGCTGGCATGAGCGTGTAGCTACCGTCAGGAACATCTAGATGGAGGATGCACATGCATTAATTAGAGTGTAATTAATTTAATTTAGACAAAACAATAACTAACAGTCCATAAGGAGCATATGGTTGACCATATTCACCTTGACAACAATAATAACGCTTTTCCTTTTAAAGATTGTTATAAAGGCTTATTTATTCTTCTCTTTATGGTGATTGTGCACACATCTAAAAAATAATTAATTTAAATGCACAAACAGCATGGAGTTGGTTTCATCTCTCAAATCATTTTCCTAACCCATCCATAGGGTTCAAGCACACGAAAGAAAAGGTGTCCCAGTAATTTCATTATTGAGCCTATAAGGGTTGCTCTACTTTTATTCAACAAAAAGCTTTATAAAAAGTCAAACTAGTACCCACTGGTCTCCCTGGCCAGGAACAATTTATTTGAACAGCAAGCACCCAAGTTGGAGCTTTGAAAGTAAATATACAGATAATAACATTTCTAGCTAGCATAAATGAAATAAATGCACACAAAAATAAATATAGCACTTCTGGAGCCAAACTTTATCATACACCTTCTCTGGTCTAACACCAGCCTAGGAAACAAAAAAACACATCCCTGGCTATTATAGATCTTGAACTACACATTTATGATTAAAACCAAGCATAAATCAGAAATAAATATTTCTAACAGTCCTAAAATCATGATCAATTCATTAGAGGTGCATCTAGGCATAAAATAACTATTCCCAGAAGTAGAGCTCAAAAGTCTATTTACTTTTTGCTACAAAACTCATTAAGGCAGAAAAGGCATAAATACAAGATAAATTATAATAAAAGATTTACTTAGTAACTTTGTGCCAATTTTTGCACAGAGCCTACACATCATAGTACTCACAACATATCCAAAAATCAGCTCATGAACTTGTGTGGATTTGATAGTACAACTGATCTAGGTAAAATGGATCTCAATTTTTCATGCAAAAACTATAGCTCAAAAGTATATACAAGCTTTGTAAAAGTTGTAGGTTTTGTCACAAGGAGTACAACAAAAATGGTTTTGCAGTTTTAGGATTTTTCTACGATTTTATACGAATTACACAAGTCACTGGACTAAAGCACAAAGAAGTTAAGAATCTAATTCAACACAGGCCGCTGGAAAGTTTTGAATGTTCACAACGAGGCCCTCGAGACTTGCACATGGGTCCCTGGGGAAACTCGGCTTCACACCCGTGCCATCGACGGTGGGGGCGAGCTCGCCGGCGGCGAGGTGTGGCCAGGGAATGCAAACAAATGAGGGGGTCGTCGATTTGGCTCACATGGGGTTGATCAGTGTCGGTGGTTCGGCCAGAGCAGCGCCAGGCGATGGCCGGTGGTGAGGCAGCGGTGGCGCCTCCGCTATGGCATGGGTTCCGACGAAATGTGGGGCGGAGCTAGGCCATGTGTGGCTGTGGGGGCTCGAGTAGAGGCTAGGGAGTAGCTTGGAGTTGTCAGTAGCTTGGAGTTGTTGGTGGGTCACGGGCACGAGCGGAGGAGGCAGCTCACCGGCGGCGCTAATGGCAGACGGTGGCGGACAGAGGCTACATGCGGGCGCATGCAAGGAAAAGAAGGAGGGGGGTTTTATAGGTCGAGCGGCGCGTCGAGGCAGTTTCGTCCGACCTTCATTGCCCACAAGAGAGACGGCATGGGCACGGAGGCGGTTGGCGACGTGCGGTGGCTCCGGCCAATGGTGGGGCGCACGTGAGAGCACCGGCGTGTGCGTGGCAGCCGCATGGCACCGGTCTAGGGGTCGGGTGCGCGTCACCACCCTTAGGCGCACAGTGCCCACGGCGCCCGGCCTCGGACCGATGGGTCTTCCGGCGTCTCAACGTGCGCGCGCACGTACGGCGGCGAGGGGCCGACGCGGCGCGTCGCGGCTCGACGTCGCGCGGGTACGCACGTTCCGGCTCAAAACGTTTAAAAGTGTTCCGGTTTGAATCAAATTTTCTCCAAATATTGCAACAGAACTGCTCCAAAGTTTGAATACCAAACTTGCCCATCACACTACCCTCTACCACTTCCACAAAAGCTCTAGGGTGTTTTGATCAACAGATTTGGCATAAACTGCAGGGAAACTTGGCAGAAAGCTCGGCCCTGGAGAATAGTGAATCTTGGTGTTGACTTCAGATTTTCACAAATTTGCACTTCAAATCAGCAATGCCGTCCAAGATGAAAGTTGTGTGCCTCGACAAACTGCACAACTTTCCCATTGGGAGAATTTGAAGTGTTTAGGTGAATTTTTGAGAATGCGCCAAAAGTTCTAGGATGACAAGGAAAGTCAAAGCAATAGCTAGGGTTTTGAGCTAGGGTCTCACCAAGGGTGGAGCAAAGATGATTAGTGACTTGATTAAGGAGGTCATTAGCACTATTTGACACTAAGCAAAAACACGAGGTGTTACAAGGCGTCGACACTGGATTCTCAAAACAGACACGAGCATGAAGGTTTTACACTAGAGGGATCACAAATCCCATGCTCACATCAAAAGTTTCCAAAGTTATCAAGCCCCATTACCCAAGACCTTTACGAAACATACAACCTCCTTATTTTCCTTGTGCATGCTAACTTTGAAAGGAAGGTTGTAGATGCTTTTATTTACCATAAACATTGCAAATTTTATGGTCATTTTTTGGTACTAACCTTGCAGCTAGAACTATGATGGTTTCATCATCTCGATTGGCTACAAGAGAAAGATCTCCAGTGGTCGAGCTTATGACCCAAAACAAAGCACTATCAGGAGATAGCCTGAATAATCATTTAGATTTCCTTTTCAAATAAAAGCAAGAGCTTCTCTTTAGGATTAGTCATCCATCGGGTATTTTTGGTCTCGAACATTTCAGGTGGATATTGAAGGACCGATTAGGCGACCAGAGAGGGGGGGAGTGAATGGGAGCTGATAAAAATTCTTCCCGAAGGATGAACTCGGCCTATGTCCCAAATTCACAACCAAGGATTCTGACGGACCGAAACGGCGAACCAGAGAGGGGGGGAGTGAATGGGAGCCGATAAAAATTCTTCTCGAAGGAGATCGAAACTCCAACAAGATGAACACAGCTTCCAACACACGTCTCCGACTCACTACCAAGGTTGGTCAAGCCCACGTAGCCACTAGAGTGCCACTGGACCTAGGAACCAACACACCACCTACCGACCCGAGAAACGCAGCGGAAAAACCAAACCTCGAGTCTACAGACCCACACCGGTCAGACCGGTGAGCACCACCGGTCGACCGGTCCCTGCTGGTGAAACTGAGCAACTTCCACTAAGTGGCTCTACACCGGTCAGACCGTGAGACACACCGGTCAGACCGATGACACCGAAAGCCCCCAAGGCACCAAATAGGCCAACCGACCACCAAACGGACCCAAACTCGAAACAACAGCACCACGGGACAACAGCGAACACACCAAGACGTTCACCCGAGCAAAAACCCACAAGGGCTCGCACCGCCGGACCGGCCAAGAGCACCGGCGACCGGTGTAGCTCCGGCGGCCTCGGGATGAACCGCACCCGCGGTCAACTCCCCCAAATCCAAATCTCGATCTCCCGAAACGCTCCACGGACTTGAACAAGACTTTGGGGATATCATGAACACCTCATGAGGAGTTCATAACCAAGTTTAATCCCACCAAAACTCGTCCAAAAAGGAGGAATCGAAGAAATCCCGCCGGAAGCACTTCCAACCCAAGAACTCAAGAAACCCCAAAATCGAGCACTTTTACTCACGGATTTTGGAGGGGAATCACACCCCAAAGAACCACGAAGGGTTCCCACAAATTTCCCCCATCAAATCCCTAAGAGAAAAGCCCCGAAAACAACCCAAGGAAATCACCGAGAGAAGGCTCCGAAAATCACCACCAAGAACAACCGGGGAAAACACATCCAAACCTTGAGGAACCACGCCGAATCATCTATACATGAAACAAAGGTTCGTGCAAGGTCTAGCAAGCCGCCCGATCATCCATCCCTCTCTACAAGATCTCTTCGTGAAGCTCTCTTGCTAGTCCTAAGGAAAACCTAGAGAAAATTGGTGGAAAATAGGAAAACTAATGAGCTAGGGTTCCAAGAGTTGGGTGCCATCCTCTCACCTCTTGGGTTATATGGAGGCAACCGAATGTCTAAAATGCCCTTCTCTACTAACTAGGGATACAAGCCCCTCAAGGGCGGATTTGGAATTCTTGATGTCTTCACCATCGGACGGATGCCCGCGACCGCACCTCGCGTAGCCTCGACGCAAGCCATGCGATCCCGACGCGTGTCCTCCGCTTCGAAGATTCCGAACCGCGTCGTCACACACCGGTCAGACCGGTGCTCCTCACAGTCGACCGGTCCCCACCGGCCGGACCGGCCGGGACCCACCGCGTCGGGCCGGGTCGCGCGTCGCTCGCCTCCGTCTTCGGTTCTTCGGTCTTGGCTTTGTGGATCAACCAAGGAACCCAGTGGTTTTCTGGTGAACCACCGGAAACCCCGCGAACTCGATGTAGCCTCCGCCAATCTCCACTCATGACTTGGCTCCCACATAGTCCCGGCTCGACCTTGGTTTTGAGGCTCAACCAAGAAACCGTCCACGACTTCATCTTGTCGTTCATGCCACCATGCGGCCCGCACTTGACCCCCGCCGGCCACCGGTCCCTCGAACGAAGCCTACTTGTCTTCTCCACACCCGGAGGCCTCACCGCGACGACCTTTCGCGCTTGTTCTTCACCTGCACCAACACCAGTCAAGCCGCAACCTGCACCTGCAATACTTAGCCAAGAATCAGTCCACACAACGTTGTCAATCACTCATCACACAAGGGAGCGACCATCCACCGGTCCTCGAACCACACATGGTCCTCAATCTCCCCCTTGATGAGTGCATTGACAACACCCACACGAAAGTAACAAGAGAGAAAAGAAAAAGAAAAGAAACGAACAAAAAGAAACTCCAACAAGCGATCGAAAGCCAAACAAAGGCAAAGAGCAAGATCACTTGAAGAAGACAAGTCTCGGACCCCTTAGGCAAGGGCAACGGCTCGACACATCCGAGACAAAGCAAAGCTCAAGCAAAGAGCACAAACCACCGAAACAAAGCTCGAAAAAACACAAAGAGCTCCCCCTGCACACATGCAAACTCCCCCTGAACCAATGCAACTCCCCCTGGACGAATGCATGCAAGAAACCACATGAAACAGGGCAGCCGCAAGAATCTTCACTCACACCGGTCGACCGGTCATCACCACCGGCCGACCGGTGCCCAACATATGTACAGACCAGCACTCACACCGGTCAGACCGGTGCTCATCACCGGTCAGACCGGTGTACAACAGAGCCCAGAAATGGCTCGAAACCACCTGAAAACCTTCTAAATGCGCCCGGTAAGCCATTTCAAGCTCAAACTTCTCCCCCTTGTTGGCAATGCATGAATCAAGCCAAAAATGCAAAACTTTCAACCTAGAGCTTCTCAAATAGACAAAATTCAACAAAGAATGCTACACATGTCCAAATGAGCAAGTTAGATACTCTACGGCTTCGTATCGATCTCAACTACATGATCACCAAGTTTCACAACCATTGGACGAAGCTAAGATGGATTTTGGCAATTTTGCGAAAACTTGCCTTTCATGAGCAAAGTCCTAAACATGATCAAAGCATATCAAAATGGCAAAGCCACACAAACTTCATGCTAGGACAGCCATTCTAATCATAAGACCATCACAAACACCCACAAGCACCTCATGTCATGTCAAAGCCACCGAGCCATGTGCCTACTTCTATGTATGAGACTTCTCATTGGTAGGCATCATGCAACGGTTTAGCACCCAAAGAGAATTAAATTCAGCACATATGACATGGGAGCACATTTCCAAGCATTTTTCATTTCATTTCATTTTCAGATTTGTAAATGGTACATGAAATGTCTTTGCGACAAAAAGGAACTTATGCTCCTCCACAAGATAAATCAAGAGGGCTAAACATTCATGATGGCAAATGAGCCTTTGGCTCCATATGATCAATAAACTAGCTATCCAACCACAAATTAAGCATAGCAAGGCCACAAAAACATGTCAAGAGCATGTAAAGGCATTTACACATGAGAGAGCATACATGTGACATTTTTCAAAAGCATAGCTATCAACCATGGATTATTCATCAAGATCATCAAGAGCTAAGCCAAACTAACCGTAGCATACCAAACAAGCTCACAAAGACATATATCTCATTCCGTGGTGAACAATGTATATGAGAGAAGCTTTTCCTAACCAATGCATATGATACAAAATGCATGCAAAACAAAGATACAAGGATGCCTATACAACATGCTACATATGCCATGCCAAATGCAAAAAATGCACAAAGGAAACCTATACAAATGCTACAAAGGAGCTCCCACACACAAAGCTCACAAACCACCGGCTCCTCGAGGGGAGGCAAAAAGGGCTCGACACCACCGGCAAAAGAGCAAAAGAGCACAAAACTCACAAGCTCCCCCTAAACACATGCACTAGGGCCAAAGAGCATACAAATCTCACCCTACACACATGAGATAGAGAAGGAGCAAAACGAACCAAGTGGCTTGACCAGGGCCACACACTCGAAGGTCACAAATACACTTACCTTTATCATTTCTTCACAATTCACTCATCCCGGTCCACCATCCCCCGAAAGTGATGCACCTACATGTCACCACCAGGATATGAAGCCGAAGAACCACCCCCCGATATCAACCAAATGTTCTCCGGGCCGTCCACCTGCAACTCAAAACCAAGAGCGAGGGCGAGCAAACGACTCAACACTGGGGTTAGTTCCAAATGTGTGAAACCAGGTGCCTAGCCATTTGCTCGAAAGTGGGGTTAGCACAAACCAAACCATCTTTCCTACCAAAGCTACCTCCACGAACACCACTACGGTAACCACCATGAGGGAACCAACCCTCTCGCCCGGAGGAGGACCAAAACCACGAAAGAAAGCCCGTGGACTATCCCTCCTCTCCTTCTCAAAGCTAAGACTCCTCCCATCCCCATAGTGAGCTCGAGGGGGAGAATGCCTAGCAAACTGACCTCCTGCAAACTCTCCAGACCAACCACCAGAACCACGACCTCCAGAAACAACCCTCGCACATGTACGAGCATGAAACCCAAACCGCCGCCCGTCCGTGCTCGCACCGGTCCGACCGTGCTCCACACCGTCCGACCGGTGTAGCCTGGCAAAGAAGCACCTCCAACAGCCTTCCGCTCTCCCCAAGCCCGAACTGACTTCACACTCGCCTTGGCCCTGGGCAACTGCACACGAGGCTCAAGTACACCATCGAAAGGGTGGTACTTGTCCTTGTTAGCCCACTCCTTCGCCATTCTCTCCTCACGCTTCCTCTTGAAGCAAAACGCTCTCTTGTGACCATCCTTTCCACAAAACTCACAATGAAAACGGATCGATCTAGGCTTAGGCTTGGGATGAGGCTCTTCATAAGGCTTCTCACTTGGTTTCTCACTAGGCGTTTCACTTTCCTTCTCACTCGGTTTTTCTTTTGGTTGGTTTGGCTTGGATGCAAACTTGTATTTGGGTGTGGGTTGTGGTGGAACCGAAACATTCCCAAATTTCCTTTCTCTCTCACCACTGCCCTCACCAACCTTATCCAATCCCAAAGCCCAACCGTCAAAGCGCTTACAGCTAGCAATCATCATACCAAGCTGAGGTTCTTGACTCGACAACCAACTCAGCGCTTCACGCAACTTATCATTCTCATCTCGCAAGCGATCAACACATTTTGCAAGATCCAAATTCTTCATAGCATGCAACTCACAAGTAGAGCAAGAAGTAGGAATAGGCACTTTCAACTCAGCCTCAAGAGAAACAATGCGAGAGCGGAGCTCAGCAATTCTCTCATGCAAACTAGGGCAAGAAGTGCAAGCACCAAGCAAAGTGGGTCTAGATTGTAGCTCAGCCAACTCACCCTAAGCACATCTAGTTCCTCACACTTGGAGGCATACTTCTCCCTAAGATCGCTCAAGTCACCTAGGAAAGCAGAGCAATCACAGACAATCATTTTCATCGAAACAACGGGGCTAGCCTTGAGCGAATCAATTTCAAGCTTGCTATCAAGAACCCGTGTTTCTAGCTCACCACTCTAGTCCTAGCATCCTCGAGCAAAGATCTAAGCTCCTTCCTAAGCTTCTTAGCCTCTCTAAGCATGTGATCGCGATTATCAAGCAAGTCAACCAACTCCTCATTCTCCTTGCGCAAAGAGGAGAGCTCATCACATACCTCATCCTCGGAATCCAAGACCGAGGCGTCCCTCTGGCTTCTCTTGCTGCTCGAACTACGAGCCATGCCGCAGAGGTCGTCCTTGAGGCTTAGGCCCGTCACACAAAGGCCGTTGAGATACTTGCCAAAGTTCTTCTTCTTCCTCCTCTTCTTCTCATCCTCTTCGTCTTCATCACTCGAGCTTGAAGACGTGTCCTCGAATCGGACTCAATGTCGCTTGATCTCTTCATCTTCTCTCGAGACCGTGTCTTCTTCCCATGTCCATGATCCTTCGTCTTGGACTTCTTCTTCTTGTCCTTGAACTTGTGCTTGTCGGGGTCGTTCACCTTCGGACACTCGGCGAAATAGTGTCCACCCTTGCCGCACTTGAAGCATGTCCTCGTCTTCCTCCTCATGTTCACTCGGTTCTCGTGCAGCCTCTCGAACCGCCTCGTCAGGAGCGCCAGCCGTCCTCTCCAAGCTCGTCGAACTCCTCATCCGGCATAGACATCAAAGAGGAGAAAGAGAACATCCCGGTGGATGGATTAGTGTTAGCCTTTCCTTTCGAACCACCAACGAGGGCAAGACTATGGGAATCGGTCGGTCCCTCGAGCTTGGCGATCATGCCCTATCCACCTCGGCCGACTTGAGCTTCGAGAACAACCTCATTCACCGTCGAGTGTCATACTTCTCCGACTCGACAATGGCCTCGAACTTTCCGCCCCATATCGTATGATCCAAAGAGTGTAAGAGCTTGACCGCTCTATCATGATCATCGTACGGGAGCACGTCCACATTGGCCCTCATGTTGTTCACCACCACCGTGAACCTCGAAACAAGGCATCGATGGACTCACCGGGAGATGAGTGAAGTTCTCGTACTCTCTCCGTAGGTCGCATACATCCGTGCCTAAACCCGGGCGTTCCCAACATGAGCCTCCTTCAAGCACCGCCCAAATCCTACAAGCCAAGTGCTCGGTGTGCACCCGATCGAACTCGGCCGACACAAAGCACGAAACAAGTAGTCGACCGCCTTATTGTTGGCGTCGAAGCCGTCCCTCGATCCCGGAGCGAGGAAATCAACCGCCCGGACATAGCCTTGTGTCCACCGTGACATCCCAAAGGATCCGACCCTTTCCGCGGAGAAACGCACCCATCCGCTTGCTCCACATCTGGTAGTTCTTGCCATCGAAGTGTGGAGGACCCGAACCCCGTTCCTGGTACGCCATCCTTGGATCTTAGACTGGTTAGAGTCAACAAAGACCCGAACCGGCTCTGATACCACTTGACGGACCGAAACGGCGAACCAGAGAGGGGGGAGTGAATGGGAGCCGATAAAAATTCTTCTCGAAGGAGATCGAAACTCCAACAAGATGAACACAGCTTCCAACACACGTCTCCGACTCACTACCAAGGTTGGTCAAGCCCACGTAGCCACTAGAGTGCCACTGGACCTAGGAACCAACACACCACCTACCGACCCGAGAAACGAAGCGGAAAAACCAAACCTCGAGTCTACAGACCCACACCGGTCAGACCGGTGAGCACCACCGGTCAGACCGGTCCCTGCTGGTGAAACTGAGCAACTTCCACTAAGTGGCTCTACACCGGTCAGACCGGTGAGACACACCGGTCAGACCGATGACAGCCTGAAAGCCCCCAAGGCACCAAATAGGCCAACCGACCACCAAACGGACCCAAACTCGAAACAACAGCACCACGGGACAACAGCGAACACACCAAGACGTTCACCCGAGCAAAAACCCACAAGGGCTCGCACCGGTCAGACCGGTCAAGAGCACCGGTCAGACCGGTGTAGCCTGGGCAGCTCGGGATGAACTGCACCCGCGGGTCAACTCCCCCAAATCCAAATCTCGATCTCCCGAAACGCTCCACGGACTTGAACAAGACTTTGGGGATATCATGAACACCTCATGAGGAGTTCATAACCAAGTTTAATCCCACCAAAACTCGTCCAAAAAGGAGGAATCGAAGAAATCCCGCCGGAAGCACTTCCAACCCAAGAACTCAAGAAACCCCAAAATCGAGCACTTTTACTGACGGATTTTGGAGGGGAATCACACCCCAAAGAACCACGAAGGGTTCCCACAAATTTCCCCCATCAAATCCCCAAGAGAAAAGCCCCGAAAACAACCCAAGGAAATCACCGAGAGAAGGCTCCGAAAATCACCACCAAGAACAACCGGGGAAAACACATCCAAACCTTGAGGAACCACGCCGAATCATCTATACATGAAACAAAGGTTCATACAAGGTCTAGCAAGCCGCCCGATCATCCATCCCTCTCTACAAGATCTCTCCGTGAAGCTCTGTTGCTAGTCCTAAGGAAAACCTAGAGAAAATAGGTGGAAAATAGGAAAACTAATGAGCTAGGGTTCCAAGAGTTGGCTGCCATCCTCTCACCTCTTGGGTTATATGGAGGCAACCGAATGTCTAAAATGCCCTTCTCTACTAACTAGGGATACAAGCCCCTCAAGGGCGGATTTGGAATTCTTGATGTCTTCACCATCGGACGGATGCCCGCGACCGCACCCCGCGTAGCCTCGACGCAAGCCATGCGATCCCGACGCGTGTCCTCCGCTTCGAAGATTCCGGGCATCGCGTCGTCGCACACGGCCGACCGGTGCTCCTCACCGGCCGACCGGTCCCCACCGGTTAGACCGGTCGGACCCACCGGTCGGACCGGCTCCGGCGCCGCGCTCAGCGCTCCGTCTTCGGTTCTCCGGTCTTGGCTTTGTGGATCAACCAAGGAACCCGGTGGTTTACGGTGAACCACCGAAACCCCGCGAACTCGATGTAGCCTCCGCCAATCTCCACTCATGACTTGGCTCCCACGTAGTCCCGGCTCGACCATGGTTTTGAGGCTCAACCAAGAAACCGTCCACGACTTCATCTTGCTTGTTCATGCCACCATGCGGCCCGCACTTGACCCCGCCGGCCACCGGGTCCCTCGAACGAAGCCTACTTGTCTTCTCCACACCTGGAGGCCTCACCGGCGACGACCTTTCGCGCTTGTTCTTCACCTGCACCAACACCAGTCAAGCCGCAACCTGCACCTGCAATACTTAGCCAAGAATCAGTCCACACAACGTTGTCAATCACTCATCACACAACGAAGCGACCATCCACCGGTCCTCGAACCACACATGGTCCTCAGATTCCCACACGATTTTGCCAAGGTGTGTAGTCACAACGGACCTACCAACCCTACGAACAAACCCCAACTCAAAGCAACACGGAAGCGCAACTCAAGAAGCAAAGAACTTAGCAATCTGCGGTGTCTGGGGCGGACCGTCCGCATGGACCAGGCGGACTGTCCGCGGGGGCCTGGCGGACTATCCGCGGGTTCTCTGCGGACGGTCCGAAATAGCCTCCCGAACCTCCAGTACTGCACCTCGAAAAACGGACCATCTGTCCTCTACCCGCGGACCGTCCACGTTGAACGGACTGCCCGGGCTCACCTCGCGGACTGTCCACCAAACCTTGTGCAACCAAAAGCACACGGCCAAAGGATCGAACGAAAGGCAAACAAGAACACACGGAGAACTTGACAAACTACCGACTGAAAGCCTCCTCGCGGACCGTCCGCGTGGTGCGCAAACAGTAGTTCGAGCCCGACCTCATGAAGGTAAACTCCTCCTTCCCTTTGCCCGATCTCCCGAATCAACCAAGGATTGCCACCAAATCATAGGTGAAGGTGAAACGC
Source organism: Cenchrus americanus (assembly GCA_947561735.1). NCBI lineage: Eukaryota > Viridiplantae > Streptophyta > Magnoliopsida > Poales > Poaceae > Cenchrus > Cenchrus americanus. The sequence goes on along the minus strand of OX387244.1, from coordinate 147,030,573 downwards.
CTCTAGCCTCAAGCCCATTGAATCGAGAGGAATCGAGATTCTACCGAGCTCACACAAAAAGCTAGGGTTCCAACCGAAATCCTTCAATCGGAGGCTGAATTCGGAGTTTGAGGGTCTTGATCAAGCACAAGATGCACGAGGCAACTATCCATGATCTTCACCAACAAATCCGAACCCAAACACCTCAGAATCGAAGGAACAAGGTGCGCACGAAAATCCAACGAAAATAGCTCAAAAAAGACACAAGAATCACACGAGCTACAAGAGGGAAATCGACGCAACCATGAAAGCTTCCATACACTCAGAGGTCAGATTCTTTACAAACTAGTGAAGAAAATCTAAACCTATGGAGCAGAGAAATGGGAAGCAGTCCGGATGGATGGTTTGCCCAGAAACCCTAAAGCTATTATATATGAGTTCCTCTGGGTTGGGCGAATGACCAAGCTACCCCTGGCACTTAAGTTGAGATACAAACCCCTCAGGGGCAAATAGGTCATGTAGCACTCCTCTTCATCGCACGGCCACACCTTCGCCACAGTCCACGTCCTCCCGACGTGAGCCCTGCGATCCCGCCACGTGTTCGGCGGCATCGAAGCTTCTCGGCGTGCTCGGATCCTGTCTTTGCCCGCCGAGCCTCCAGTCTTGGTTTTGTGGTTCAACCAAGTAACCCGGACGGTTTTGTGGTGAACTGCTGCAAACCCCACGTGTAGACTTCGGTTGTGAGCCGCTACCCTGCACCGGCTCCGATTGTCTTGCTTTTCTTTCCACCATGTGGCCCGCACTTGACCCCGCTGGCCCCCGAGTCCCTCGAGTCAGGCCTGCTTGTCTCTCCACTCCTCGGAGGCCCTGCAAGGAATAGACCTTTCGCGCCCGCTCTTCACCTGCACCAACGCAACTCAAGCCGCAACCTACACCTGCAATACTCGACCAAGAGTCAGTCCACACCACGTTGTCAATCACTTATCACAGCCAGGAGCGACCATCCACCAGTCCTCGAACGCTCTGGTCCTCAATCTCCTCCTTGATGAGTGCTTTGACAACACACACAAGTAACCAATTCAAACAAAAGAGAAAAAGAAAAGAAACGACTGAAAAACTCAAACAAGTGATCAAAAGCCAATCAAAAGCCAAGAAAAGATCACTTGAGTGAAACGAATCTCGGTCCCCTAAGGCAAGGGCAACGGCTCGACACAACCGAGATAAAAATGCCCCAAAATTGTCGACTCCACAAGGTGAGGCAAAAAGGGCTCGGCACCATCGGCAAAAGATCACAACTAAAATTTAGGCGAAAAAGAGCCCCCAAATGCATGAATACAAGCTCCCCATGAACAAATGCATTTCTCCCAAATTTTTCTTCCCTTGATGCAAAACTCCCCCTGGAAACATGAATTGGGTACTTTCCTCCCCCCTTGTTTGTAATGAATGAATCAAGTCTACAAATGCAGGTATGTGCTTCTCAAATATACAAAGAGCACTATAACATGATAAAACTGAGACGCTGACAAGCAAAATAGCCACAATTTGAGCACAAGCATCGCCAAAAAGATAGATAGGGACCTATAAGCAAGTGACCATGATCAAACTGAAGCATTTTTCACAAAAATATGCCTCTCATGAGCATAGGTACTACACATGGTCAAAATGAGCACAAGCAACATCTGTCCTCGTCGCCGTCAAGTACAAAAGGGAGTCGATCATGCTCCGGTACTCCTTCTGGTCCATGGGCTCTCCGTCCTCGTCCGCATCTAGCGTTGTAGTCATACTCATCGGTGTCAACAGGGGCTTCAAGTCGTCCATCTTGAATGTCTTGAAGATGTCCTTCGTGTACTTGGCTTGATGCACAAAGGTTCCTTCCTTCGCCTGCTTGATTTGAAGCCCGAGAAAGAACTGCAACTCTCCCATCATGGACATTTCAAATTCTTTGCTCATATCCTCTACAAACCTCGCAACCAAAGAGTGAGACAAGCTGCCAAAGACAATATCTGTCGGTGTTTAAACCTTTCGACCTCCATGGGAGGTACCCGCAGCAAGGTAGAAGGTGGGGATCGCCGTGATCTGGAACCCGAAGGTACGCGCGAGGACACAAGACACAAGATGTATACAGGTTCGGGTAGCTGGAGTAGCTACCCTACGTCCTGTTTGGAGTAGTATTGCGCCCTGTGCTTGGTGTTGTTCCCCGGAGGGATTGTGCTGTGCGGCTAGGTACCCAGCCCTCCTTTATATAGTCCAGGGGGCGGGAACCTAGTCGGTACAAGGTAGGAGTCCTAGTAGGATTACATGGCACGAGTCCTAGTAGTAGTACAGGGGAATTATACTAGGAGTCTGTCTGCTTCCTTCCTTGCGGTACCCGGGGTGTATGCCCGACAAGCCCCCAAGCACATTGGAGTCGAGAGTAGTAGTTAGAGTAGTCTTGAAGCCTCTTCGAGTAGTTCTTGAGCGTCCTCGAGTACTGCTTGGAGAAGTCTTCAATAGTACTTGAACTGCCGCGAGGTTGGAAGGTGGTCCAGCTCATCAGTCTTGAAGTCGAGATTATATGGAAGTGCGGTTGCAAAATCGCACTCCATATGGAGTAGCCCCCGAGCCTTAGGTTGAGTTGTAGACTCTTGCTGAGGGTTAATCTTGATTCTGCTTCGGTCTTGAAAAAATCAACTGATGATTGTAGCCTAGTAGCCCCCGAGCCTTGGAACGATTGAAGAATCAATCCAAGGGTCTTCAATGTTCACTGAAGTCATCGTCTGAGTACTCTTGTAGCGTTCAGCCCCCGAGCTCATCGCCAGGTGAGCCGTAGGAGCCACGTCGAGTAGTTGTTGGTGCCGAGCCCCCGAGCTAGAGAGCTAGCGGAGACTACTCGAGTTGTTTTCGAGTAGTGATTTGGTGCGTAGCCCCCGAGTTTGGGAACTAGCCGCGCCGGGGGAGGTACGCGGAGCGTACTGGAAGTCGTCGCCGAAGCTTGACCTGAAAGTAGAGATGCGTACATTATGTAGCATTTTTGTAGAAATTGAATCTACAAATGACAAATACAAATATGAATATAGATGTAAATGTCATGTGTCATGCTCTTGTTTCGGTCGTAAGGCGTCGAGTAGTTAGCCTGATGCGGTTTAGCGCCTAGTCCCTTTGGTCGCTATTTAGCCATAGCCGCTGGGGGCGTGGAGGCATGACAGTAGAGCTGGTTTAAGCGCCCGGTCTCAGAGGAGCCTGTTTAACCGTAGCCGCTAGGGGCGTGGAGGCATGACAGGAGAGCCGAGGCTGTGCGCGGATCAAGGCGTGTGCTACTGTAGCAAGACCATTAAGAGGTAGACAAAAGTAGTCAACATGGCAACAAGAGGGAGCGCGATTGCTCATTGTTCCGCATGGCGGAGAGCAGGATTGCGCAGTGCCTCCTCAGGGTGTAGCCGTTGTGCGCCTCCAGCACTCAGTACACGAAACGTCGTGGCAAGAGCCTCCTAATTTGGTGTACCAAGCCTGTGACAGTTAGTCAACGGTCCCCAAGGAATAGTTGGCACGGTGTAGCTCTGCTGGCATGTAGCCGTTGAGAGGCGTACACGGAGTAGTCTTCAGCGTTGGTTCCTGTATGCGGAAAACAAGTCGAAGAAGAAATAATTATTGAAATAAGTGACTTAGCTTAATTCGCGGACGAGTTTTGACGAAGCTGTGGCGGTCGGTGATGGAGCCGCAACGGTTGGAGCTGAAGTCGACTAGTCGGAGGTGGATCCGACTAGTTGTTGATGTCGCGGGAGCCGTCGTCGACTAGTTTTCTGGTTGAGACTAGTCGAGGTAAGTCGTCGAGGTAGTCGTACGCCCGGAAGACGACGTCGCGGCGGCGTACGGCGTAGTCGATGTAGAGCCGCTGCGGCCGAGAGACGAGTACTCGCGGCGCACGGCAAGGTTGACGTAAAGCCGCTATGGCCGGGAGACGAGTACTCGCGGCGCACGGCGAGGCTGAAGTAGAGCCTATGCGGCAAGAGTTGGTGTAGTCGCGTACATCTTGCCATGTGCACCAAGCAAAGATCTTGCGGCTTTGTGGTAGTCTTCTCTGTGTGCGAGTAGCAAAGCCTCAGAATTGCACATCCATGCGTGACTGCAGCAGTTTCTTTCATAATTGAATTGGAATCGCAGCAGATGGGTTCTGCTCTTGACCCGTGTGCAAACTGGGATTTTGCATGGTGCTTTGCCTTGTACTTGGCTAGCTGTTTGTTGCTTTTCCCGCTTGATTAGCGTTCCTTACTTCCCTGTCCATCATGCTGCGGATGCGGACTCCGAGTACTTCTGCAGGATGAGGGACGCAAACGTGGACTTGCATGTTGACCAATCCTGATCCAATTAGTGCTCCGCGTGTGTTGATCCAAACTCCGATTTCGCTTCGAAACCAGCTCGGATACAAAGCTCGCCGAATTGCAAATTGATCTTATTGGTGGCGCGACGAACTTGAGATGTGATACGTCCTTCGCCGCCAAGCAGATTAATTTTGAAAAGTGGTCCTTCGAATTCGCCGATGATCGTGACGATGGCCCCACGGTGGGCGCCAGCTGTCGGTGTTTAAACCTTTCGACCTCCATGGGAGGTACCCACAGCAAGGTAGAAGGTGGGGATCGCCATGATCTGGAACCCGAAGGTACGCGCGAGGACACAAGACACAAGATGTATACAGGTTCGGGTAGCCAGAGTAGTTACCCGTCCTGTTTGGAGTAGTATTGCGCCCTGTGCTTGGTGTTGTTCCCCGGAGGGATTGTGCTGTGCGGCTAGGTACCCAGCCCTCCTTTATATAGTCCAGGGGGCGGGAACCTAGTCGGTACAAGGTAGGAGTCCTAGTAAGATTACATGGCACGAGTCCTGGTGGTAGTACAGGGGAATTCTACTAGGAGTCTGTCTGCTTCCTTCCTTGCGGTACCCGGGGTGTATGCCCAACAATATCATCCACATAAACCTGAAAATTAGGATATCATCGCCCTGCCTGAGGAGAAAAAGAGTCTTATCAACCTTGCCCATCTCAAACCGCTTCCTAAATAAGAACCCCCTCAACCTGCCATACCATGCCCTTTGAGCTTGTTTCAGCCCATACAAGGCCATCCTCAGCTTGTATACTCAGTGGGGAAACTCAACACTCTCAAACCCAGGTGGTTGCTTCACATAAACTTCATCCTCTAAAAACCTATTCAAGAAGGCACTCTTCACGTCCGTTTTGTACAACTTGAATCCTATAGCCACAGAAAAGGATAGAAGAATCTTGATTGCCTCTAAATGGGCTACACGAGCAAATGTCTCCTCATAGTCTATCCCCTCCTTCTAGCTATAACCCTAAGCAACCAACCTCGACTTGTTCCTCACCACCCCACCATTCTCTCCCTCTTTGTTTTTCCACAACCATTTTATCCCAATAGGTTTGCACTTTGGTGGTGGCTCCACTAACTCCCACACCTGGTTTCTCTCAAAATTCTCTAACTCCTCATGCATGGCATTCACCCGATTAGGATCAGATGGCGTGTGTCCAATGTCTTTCGGCTCAAAGGTAGCAACAAAAGCTGAATGAGCAAAGTGAGAAGCATTTCTGGACCTCGACTGTGTCGTACGCTCATTGATGTCGCCGATGACTCTTGAGGGCTCATGATCAACTTGTATGAGCCTTGGTGCATCTCGCCTAGAGAAAACCTCCCCCTCGGCAGCTTCTTCCACTTGATCTTGCTGGATCGTAGGTAGTGTAGGGGATGGACCATCCTACACCGTAGTCGTCTTAGTGGAAGTAGAGGGTACATGCGGGGCTGGAGCTTCACCATCATCCTTTCCAACATCATCCTCCTCGTCCTCAAAGATCTTCTTGCCAACTTCGTTGTCACCTACACACTCAAAGATAGACGAACTGCATGGTTGGGTCTCGTCGAAGGTAACCTCGCAAGTCTCCATGACTAGGTTAGTATCAAGGTTGAGCACATGAAATGCTCGAGAAAGACCAGCATAACCCAAGAAAATCCCATCAGAGGACCTCGACTCAAACATATCAAGCCTACCCATCTTGAGAATAAAGTACTGATAACCGAAAGGCCCGAAATGGCTCACTCTAGGTGCTCGCCCGTGCATGAGCTCATAGCACGTCTTGTTCAAGAAGGCCCTGAGAAAAATCAGTGCCCCTACTCCCTCAAGCACAACTTGGACGAATGTGATTCACTGAACAAATGACGGTTTGATCAAAGGGTGGAGGCTAGGATCACTTGGATCAATGGGTCCACTTATCTGATTGCTCAACCACAACCGTCATCCAAAGGCGATCCTAGGCGTCCCCTAACACGGTCGGTGCATCGCACGACACGGGATAGAGCCGGCCGCACCTATCACTTGGTGTGCCGGGCGAAACCGACCCAAGGAGCCCACCTACAACCACCTCAGGAGCAGTGATCAGGAGCGTCCAAGGCGAGAGGCGGCACATCCTATGGCCGATCATGCCTTGAGATACGGCCGCACCTTTTATAGAATTAGTGTAGTTTGGGAGTTAGAGACGAGTTGAGCTAGTCTCGGGGTTCTGGAGGAGTCTTCTTTAGGGTTCTGGTACTACTCTTGTACCCTTTCTTTGTTTAGACTCAAGTACAATTCAAGTTATCTTTCTTCTTACCTATCAAGTAAATTACATTTAGCTTTTACTTTGCTCTAGAAGCTTTATTCGTGGTTTAGATTAAAGTTAGTTTAATCTTGGTTAGCGTAGCTCTCTTGAACCCTATAGTGTCTGGGAGACATGGGTAGGGATGGATTCGGATGTCTGGAAATCCGATCGTATCCGCTAAAAATGTTAATCTGGATATCTGTATTTGTATTTGTTTTTAATATGGATGTCAGATGGATATATTCGAGTCCGATTTTTAATATTATCCGAATTCGACATTATCTGAAATATCCGATAAAAATCTGACATATCCGACATTATTCGTATCCGCAAAAATAAAGTTCCCATAGAACACATCTAAAATTTGTTTATATTACTAAATACTAATTACAAATGATGTTAATTTTAATATTGCTAGTAAAATAATTACTTACACCATTTTAACTATTGAAATTATATATATGACAACTAACTAATTATGCTAACATAATAGTACTAAATTATATAATGATATTTTTAATTAATTTTGATGTGTCTAATCATAGTAATGTTAAATGCATTATACTATTTAGCAAATAAATAGATTATATCTAAAGTATTTATGTACTTATTTTTACTTATAAAAGATGTTTATATTAGTTACAAAATTAATTATGTTATATTTATTGTCATATATTAATTAATTAATTAATTAATTAATTAATTAATTAATTAATTAATATGTTATTGGCAATACGATATCTATTATGTGTAACGATCATAATTTAGTCTCTACTTGTAACATGATTTCATCAATTATAAAATCATTGACAAATGAAATTTATACTCATTATGACTCTATGTTGTAAATCGAGTAAGTATACGAATGGGAATCCAAATTCGAAATATCCGTTTTGTATTCGTATTCGATAATATTTGTATTCGTATCCGAATTCGAAATAAAATATGGTAAACAGTGACATCTGAATTTGTATCCGTGCGTATCCGATCCGAATCCATCCCTAGACATGGGTATCCATGGGTCCCCACTGACCATGGTCTCAGCCATCCCCGACAGGGGGGCCCGACCTACCAGAAGACACGCCGACCTGTCAGTGGACCCTCCCCGACATGACATGTGGGCCCAAGGACATAAAGATACTTGGTATACATGACAAGACAGTCCGGCTCGGATAAGCTTTCCCTGTTGTAACTCACTAGGCTAGATGGAAACCAACTTGTAACCCAAGGCACGCCAGCCAAAATAAGGCAGCCTGGGGTGCCCCTCAAGAGCACAACGTCAACTCCTCTTCGGGGGTAGCTCTCTCTCTCGCATAATACCACCGCCAAACTGGACGTAGGGTTTTACTCTCCGGAGGGCTGAACCAGTATAAATCGCCGTGTTCCTTGTGTCTCGCCGGGATTTCCGTGCTCGTCCTACGTGCAACCATCTTAGCTCTTAGTTCCCTGATCCCTCCATTAACCTACAACCGCTTGGGTCGCCCCCTTGGCTGACAGTTAGCGCGCTACGTAGCGGTGATCGGGAACTCGCTGTGCAGCATGGTGGCCAGACTCAGCGTCATCTTCGATGACGGCACGAAGAACTTCCTCGACAGCGACCTCCTCGCCGCCGCCTCCAATCTAATCACTAAGTCGACGTCTTCGTTCTCCGGATGACGCGCCAGGAATTTTTGCGGCGACCCACCCACCCATACTCCCACTCGTGATCTATTCGCGAGGTCCGTATGGAGCACGCTACCCTGTGTTGCGTGGCATCGATGTTGATCTCCATGATGACAGCGTTGTATACGGTCTGCCGTATTCACCTACGTCAAGGCTCAAGCTGGCGGCGACCTCGAGGATCGCGATAGATACACGCGCAACCAGTATATCTATCCCCATGGGGCTGACTCCATGTCCCCCACGTGTGGCAAAAAAAAAAGAGAGAAAATCAATCTACAAGGCCACGCGAATCCACCGATCTCCAAGACCGGGAAGATTTTGCTTTTTTTTTGTGTGTCCGGTTTCAATGGCTCCTTTGTTTGATCGGTTAGCCAAATTTATTCTAATTTATTTGTTTACCTAACGGTGGTGCATGCATGGCTATTCTATGGTGCGGCATGCAACATGGGCCTGTGTATAGCAGATGCGAGCTTGGGGCTCACGCTCGCGCAAGTCAAGCCAGGAACGCCCTGTTGCACCCATGGCGACTACTTGATGGCTGCCGGTCAACTCGAAGCTCGTCAGGGGTATTGTTCGTATTGTTCGCCGACGGTCGACCTCGTCGTTGCTCCTCGACGACATCCGCAGAAAATCAATCTGAGCATCGTGCCAGGTCCCGCCCGACCGGGAGTCTCTAATTAGCGCGCGCGCCCCGCGACTCAAAGTGGCAATCGAATTCCTACATGCTCTTCTTTCTCTTTTTTTATGGCGCGCCCAACATCATTTCCTTCTTATGCATCCGTGTTTTTGGTCCCACCACATGCACGCCGGCTGTGGTCGACAGCTAATCAGGAAGCTGGCCGGCTAGGAAACCAGGTTGTTTGAGAAGTTTTTGATATAATTTTTTATCAAGTATATTTTTTTCACATAATTTTTCCGTATGATCATATATATGTGTAGCTTTTTTTCTTTTCTATCAATAATTTATGCACATAATTTTGTCACACGACAACTTGTGCACATAATTTGTTCATATGGTAATTTATACGTATAACTTTTTTTCTAACGACGAGTTAGGGGCATAACTTTGACCCCTGCCGACAAGTTATGCAAATAATTTTTTTCTAACACGAATTATGCACATAACTTTGACTTTGATGACGAGTTGTGCACATAACTTTGACCCTGACGACGAGTTATGCGAATAACTTTTTTCCTAATGACGAGTTATGCCTATCACTTGTTCTCTAATAACGAGTTATGCATATAACTTTGACCCTGACGATGAGTTATGCTGATAATCTTTTCCCTTAACTACGAGTTATGCACATATTTTTTTCGTGATGACGAGTTATGTGGATAACTTTTTAAACAAACACACATTTTGTACTTAACACTTTTTTCTAACATGTTATACGCATTGATTATACAGTTATTTGCTCAGAAAAAAACTACACAAGTGCACCGAGATTTTGCTGAAAGACGGAGAGGAGGAAACGAGAAAAGAAATCGGGAGAAAGACGTGCAGTGTGTGAACGGGAGGGGTAAAACCAATTGTTGGGCCGTACACGTGGGCATGCTGCAGAAGTTGTAAAATTAACATAATAATTAATAATTAAGCAGCATGCCTCGCGCGCACGCGCACGTGGGGGTGGAGGCAGAGCCGAGCCTTGATCCGTTGGTCGTCGGACCGAGCGCTCCGCGCGGGCGAACGCTAAATTGGTTTTTCGCGCCCGACCTGCTGCACTAAAGATCGATGTCTCGCACAATTGCTCCCGGTGGCAGCGTCCACTCTATCCTCGTCAGCTAGCTTGTCATCCTTCCGTAGCCACTCGCAGACCGCGTTCATAAATGCAACGACCACTACAACGTCGGCACAACTCAGGTCGCGTTGCCGTCTACGTCGACAGGTCCGCACGACCCATACCTCGTCAGATCGGCATGTCTCCAACTTGGTGTTGATGGCAACATCTCGAGCGCGACTACCTCCACAGCTCAACCTTCTTTCATGCTCTACTCACGCCCACCACGATGATCTCCTCGGCTCCACGCAGAAGCTAAGTGTTATTTTCAATTAAATATTTTACAGCTTTCGTATATTCTTATGGCGACCATCTCTGTCTTCGTGACTTTCGCTGACCTGCTTTACATGCTTTTTATTGCTCCTTCTCCCCTCCCCTTGACACGCTCGGAGGCTTGGTATAGCCGACCTCGATACGATCAGGGGCTTGGCAATGCCAATCTAAAGGTCCCCGGACTTAATGGACTTAATTAACTTCTGTGTGTTCTCCCTTTAAATGACTTTTACTTATTATGCACATTCTTAAGTCGTGTGGTTGCGAGATGAGGAGGTGGGGAAGGCACTATAATTGAAGGCAATTTGCAAGAATTAATAAGAAACAAGAAGGAAGCTGCAATTATTGATGTCGATGTACGAGGGGGAGGAGGAGGATGAAATAGTGCCGCAATATCGTAGTGACGATGCCAACGATAACAACGATGACATGTCTCCGTATGACGAAGATGAAGATTACTAGTTTGATATATATGTTTTTCCATACCATATGTGTCTCCACATGAACATGACATGTTACAATAATATAGATTGGTGATTATCAAGAGTATCAATAAAAAGTAGACCAGATTGAGTACCACAAATGATACTTTAATGCGTGCCATTACCAAATATTTATAGGGCATGTACATGCCACAGATGAAAGTTACTTGTCTTGTTGCCACATAAGGCACTACTAACTGTGCACATTGCACCGACCATAACTATTTACAAGCTAAAGCAAGCAAGGCACAAAATCTTCTTGCCTTCCGTACTCGCTATGACACTACTAAGTTAATGTCTTCCATCATCGATTAAAGTAAAAGAATGCAACCATATAGGTTCATTCGATGCGTCATGCATATTAGCCAAACTTGCAAAGACAAGCCAGCTAAATTTCGACATTTAACCATCACTTTCTCGGAATGCACTTCTGCCTTCTTCTTCGCCTTGTCGACAGCCAGCCTTGAGAGCAAACTCCCTTGAGTCTCAAAAAAAAATTCGTTCTTCTCCCCGTTCACGAAACCTCCAAAGAAAGATCACGTTCCCGTGAAGTCCCCAAACTCTCCTTCGTAACTCCCGTAAGTCCAAATTTCGTTATGAAAATGAACACCGTTAAGGCCTAAATGATCTCAAATCAGATTATCTGAAACCGTCAACAACAAGAAACTCACCTTCTTCTCCTTCCTTTCGACTCGCTTCACCGGGTTCACATAAGTTTTCCCGCTTGATTCTTCGCCGTAGACTCCAATGTTGCCGCTACTAGAAGCAAATAGATACCGGTTTTCATGCAGACCTTCTTCTTGTGGCGCTGGCCGACTCGCAGCGAGCGCCCGCGGCCTTAGTGGAGAGCTCGCGTGCGTTGCCCGAAAATTAAGTGAATCACAATTCATTTGCATCTGGCCGACGAAAATTAAGTGTGAAGATTTAACAACACATATGTAGAAAGTGAGTAACTAAAAAAGATTTAAAGAATCCACTAAAATTAAAATATATGCCATATATAGTCACCGAGTAGTTCATTCACAAAAATTTAAAGATATGCCATTTGTAGTAACCGAGTAAATTAGAGCATATGGATATTCGTAAATAGCACAATTTCGACCATACCGCATCAGAAACTATACCGCTTTCAAATTACAAACCACAATTTTCCAAAGGGCACATAAGTTAGTACTACATTCTAGAAAAATATGATTGAACTGAAAACCCCACCACAAGCATTACTGAAAATCCCCCTCAAGATTCTAAGGGAAATGCATATATCTAGTGGCGCAAACTTAGTACAAATAAATCAAGCAAATTACGGAAATGCAAAATTAGTGAGTAATTGAACTTAAAAATCATGAACATCTAGTGATTGAATTAAAAAAACCCGTAAACAAAGGATGGGGTGGTGAGAAAATCAACCTTAGGTTTTGCAGACAGAGCCGCCCATCCCCCGCGCGCTTCGTATCGGGAGCGATCCTTCCGAAGCCCGGGATGTCAGAACGCACGCCGGGCCGGAGGCGGCGCAGGCTCGGGCACCACCACGCCGATGGGAAGCGCGAGAACCTCCCGTCCTTGGGTCCCGCTTCGGGTTACTCGCACGCTTTGATCGGCTTCCTGTGTTCTTCACCACCTTCGCATCTTCCACACGCCGACGACCGGCGGCGACAAGAGTGCGTAGGTGGTGGCGCGCTTGTGTTGTAGATGGCGGTGGCGTAAGGCGACGGAGAAGACGAGAGGCGTGACGATTTGGGGGACGATTTTGGGGGGAAGCCGGCCGTGGCGATCGCTATATAGATCCGCATAAAGAAGGCGCCTCTTTATGTTGTTAAATAAAATGGATCTTCACATCCATCGAATACACCTTCGTAGCCCACCGGTAACGCGCTCCGATTACAGTCCACTCGCTTCCGGTTCGAACCCTATGGGAGCTTTTTTTTTTAACTTGTTTTTTATTAACATTTTATTTCATTTAAACATTTTTTAACTTTTCATTTAAACATTTTTTAACTTTTTTTTTGATTTTAACATTTCATTTCATTTGTTTTCTACATATCCCACTCATTAGAATAAAAGTCTCGCTTGCACACATTGAGTATACGATGGAACACATGCCCCACTACGACCAATGTGCCTATGCAAGGGACGTCTACACATGAGATATGCACATCACAAGTATCTCAAATCAGAAATCATCGTAGCATGTTATTGGAGGTAAACAAGGAGGTTTCGTGCAATTTTGCAATTTTCGTTGCATTTTTTACCTATTATCTTAATTTTTTGATGATTTAATAAAGAATAAATGTGAAAATTAGCAAACCATGTTAGAAAAATGTAAAACTTGCAAGGACACACCAATTTGGTGTGTATTCATGACAAATTATATTCAATTCATTTTACCAAAGTGGCTATGTTACCTGCTACGATGGAACACACATGCCCCACTACGACCAATGTGCCTATGCAAGGGACGTCTACACATGTGAGATATGCGCATCACAAGCATCTTCGAAATCATGTGAAACTATCGCCGCGTGTTATTGGAGGTAAACAAGGAGGTTTCGTGCAATTTTGCAATTTTCGTTGCATTTTTCCCTAGTAGTGAATTCCCAGGTTGTAGTCTTTAACTAACTTTAGCCACCTTCTTTGCCTTGTGTCTGTGTTGGGCCGGGTGAAGATGTATTTTAGATTCTTGTGGTCCGTGTAGATTTCACACTTGTTCCCAATTAGTAGCTCCGCATCTTAAGGGCATGCACTACGCTACAAACTCCAAACATCATGGGTGGGATAATTTCGCTCATGGGGTTTGAGTTGACGGAAGCATATGCCACTACCTTTCCCATCTTGCATGAGAACACATCCCAACCCTTGCCTGGGGAAGCGTCGCAATACACGACAAAGTCCCATTGAATGTCCTGTGAGAGCCGCACCGGGGCTGTGGTCAACCTCTTCTTCAACTCTTGGAAACTTCTCGGCAGAGATTCCTGGCCCGCCTGAACTTTTCTCCTTCTTGAGCAGCTCGTCATGGGCCGGGCAATCTTGGAAAATCCCTCGATAAACCCTCCGTAGTACCGCGACCAAGGAAACTTCGATTTCGCTCACATTGGCTCCGTTGTCGCCGCTGAGACCGAAGCCAACTTTCCCGTGGTCACAGCCTACTCCTTTCCGTGTCGTAATATGCCCAAGGAAAGATATTTTCTCTCTAGCCAAAATTCGCACTTGCCGAACTTGGCGATAGCTTCGTGCCCTCAATTTCCCTGCAAAGACTACTCGAAGATGTCGCTCATGCTCCTCGCCGGAGGCTATGGTTATATTATGCATAAGAAATGATAGTTATAGATGATAAAGGATAAAAGTTGAAAATGTAGTTAGATTCGGTTTCATAGTAACCATAATTTGATGATAGCAAACTACAGTACGACAATTTAATAGCTTACCAAAAATAACACTGGCCGGTCCAAATAACAAATGGATATATCAGAGATGTGAAAGAGCTTGACCAGTTGTGGTGGTCGCCTGGCCGGTCCAACCACGTCCTCCCGATGGACACTGCCCACATCAGAGCACCGTAGCCTCACATGAACCCATGTCGGATGCCTCCACACACTCCCTTGCTCCTGTGCTGCCCACTACTACTGTGCAGCAAGGAAATGCCATCAGACTGAAATGAGAAATTAGTAACATCTGCCAAAAATCTGAAGAACTTTGCTATTCGGCGAGTAGCATATACCTTGGTGACATTTCTTCGAGCAGCTATGAATCTACATATATGAAGGTGAAAGGTAAACAGAAGTTCAGAACTGAACCGATGTTCTATTCCAATAGCATCACATCTCAAAGCCAGCTCACATGTTGAGTAAAGAAAAACATAGCTCAACAATCTGACTATTTTGAAGCTTTATGGTCTTCCCGTCTTGTTTCACCGATGGAGTTTCCCCCTCACCATGTGCGACACTGAGGAAGAGGACGATGTGTGGAGAAAGAGGCGTCACCATGTTTAGCCGGGAGCGGGGCCCACGATGAGGTAGCAAGTGGCCGGGCTGGTGACGAAGAGGATCCATGGCCGCGGCGGCGTGGAGGAGTAGGAGGCCGAGGGCGCCGTCCGAGGAGGCCACCGGACGGCGAGCTCCCACTCGAGCTCCATGATGGGATGGGAGTTCCTCCACCGCCGACAATGGCCGGCCGCATCTTCGGGAGTGCGCCGGGGAGGAGAGGGAGAGAGAGGGCGACGGAAGCCGCGTCGAGCGCCGCCAGAGAAATTGAGGGGAGGAGGCGGCGACAGTGGAGAGCAAGAGAGGGGGAGTGTGGAAGGAAGAACGACTGCAGAGGAAGAGGGCGGCTACGGAAGGTGGCGAGAGGGGAGCGGCGGGAGGGGTGTGAGGCTAGGGCTGGGCGAGCGCTTGTTGGGGGAGAGGGTATCGCTGCGGGGTGGTGGGAGGGGGTCTTCGCAAAAGGTACTAGGGGGTATTTGCAAAACGACATCAACACCGAATTTCCGCTTCTTCGCGTAGAAATTAATTTAAGTGAAGGGTTTATCCTCGCAAAATATATGAATGTGGTTGTCGTACCATCTATAAGTTGTATTGTTTTGTGATTTCTAGTAAACGGGGCTTTTTTGCAAAATGACGAAAATGCACGCCGCGAGGAGCCAAACTCACGCCGCGCGACACGTACCTCGCGGAGCGCTCCCGTGCGAGCAAAGGGCAGCAGGTTTTAAGAACTCTGATTTGGACACACACGGACTCGAATCTCTTGAGTACTTTGACGACGCATACCGGCCAATGGTCTGTACCGTGGAAACCTTCCACGAAATTCCTAAGCGAATGCAGTATTTCACCGGAACTTTCCGTGGGCGTGAAGATGGTCAAAGTCTCGCGCGCCGTACAGAGCCACACTTATCCTAAACGAGTAAACGCTTTGTATTTATGGACGGAGGTAGGATATCAGTGTAGATGGCTAAGGCCAGTCTCAATGGAGAGTTTCACCGTCCCGGCTTCAAGATGTGAAACTTGGTATGACATAGATGTCTCCCCTCAATGCATAGTTTCATCGCACAGCTTCATAGGCTCAAGGGTCCCACAACCTCTCTCTCATTGTATGGTTTAATTGCATAGCTTGCATGGTGAAACTCTATTTGTGTCTCAATGGGGGAATCACACAGCTTCCAACGCATGTGGAACCGTGTTCAAAGGTTTCACTCATGGTGAAACTCTTCCTCTTCTCTCCTAAGGGTTTCATGCAAAAAGTGAAATTTGCCGATGTATACTGCATTTAACGTGCATGAAACACTCACGAAACCCCCACGAGACCGGCCTAACAGACTAACACCGAAAAATATGAAACTAACCTAACAGCTCGTCCATCCGTTTCCATTATTGTTCGTGAAAGAATATTGTCTACTCCCTCCAATTTGTAAAAGTAAACTCGCTTTGATAAGGTTTGGGTCAAATAGTAAGAATATAAATGATGAATAACTTTTTTAAACCATTGAGTTTAGAAATGTGAAACTCATATCAATAGATTTGTTTTGGAAAATCATTTTCATAAAGATATACATATATAATTTTAATATATTTTTTTTATAGAAAAGAGAAGTCAAAATGTGTTTTCGAGACCGTGTCGCTATTCTAAACCACTTCTTTTACCAAACCTAGAGGGAGTAAGGCTTAAGTTAATTACGTACAATAACTTATTTTAATTTGAAACGAAGAGATCGTGGAAAATGACAACTTCATTAACCTCAACTCGCTGGCGAGTTATAATATAATATAAAATAAAACGACGAAGGGTTTAAAACAAAGAACGTAAAACAACAAAGGTAAACAAGTGAACCAAGATACGACTCGAGAGTTCCAAAGGATGATGGTTGCACTATGGTTTGAGAGTCATAAGTTTTGACCCAATAAGAGAGAGGAGATGGGTCTCGCCCTCTCACAAAGAGTTGTCGCTATGAAATAGAGAAAAAGCACATCTTATACATCCATCTCATCAATCCAAGCCTCCAAATCCTAGCCAATTAGAGGTTTTCATGCAAGGTACCGCGTATCGCCGATGTCACCAATCCAAGGGAGAGAAGCCCGACGACCGAAGTCGGTCATTACATGTGCATCACATGGATCCTATGGTCCACAAACGTTTCCAAACCGCCTCCAAAACCACGTGGACACCCTGAACCGACTTCGAGGACCCACCCGATGCCCACCACGGCCAAAGGTCGTGGGTAGTGGGGCCCACAAAGGGGTCGAACGAACCGACCTTGTGGCCGCCAGTGCCCTGCTTCCACGTGGTGACTCATGGTTGGCTCTAGAGTCCATTTCGGGGGTAATCGGGTATCCTCACGAAGTTGTCCAGCCCTGAGAGACATGGGTACCCATGAGTCTGCATCGATCAGGGTCTTGGAGATCAGTGTCAAGTGGACCCGACCTGTCAGAAGCCCCGCAGACCCGCAAGTGGACCCAGAGATCTTATCCACAACCCCGACGACCTCGGAAGACCTCAGGCGACCTTATCCGAATCCTGGAAGACCTACCGGGCTTGTGACGTAAGCTTCTCCTCTAGGTCGTGGCACGACGCCGCTAGTAGGTCCGCAGATCGCGGGATTCACCCTATAATCATGGAAGATGACCTTCCTAACTTGTAACCGACCCTGATGAGGGTCCACCGACCTCGAATGGAAGCCCTAGCCCACTGGCCATATAAGGCGGTCTATAGCTCTATTCGAGGGGAGTTCCCCCATTCACACCTAATTCCACCACATACTGGATGTAGGGTTTTACTCTCCGGAGGCCTGAACCAGTCTAAATCCTTGTGTCTCTCGCCATTCTCGCCGTGTTCCGAGTTCTGCCGCGAACCACCACCTACGCTCTTAGGTCCCGATCCTCCAATCAACCTACAACCGCTGGGGTGGCCCCCTAGCTGATCGACCCAGTCTCACCCCCCGAGCGCTCGGCGCGCCAGCAGGGACATCTAGAACTCGCTATGCAGCATGGTGGCCCGATCTGGTATCGTCTTCCCGGCGAGCATGGCGGACATCCTCACCGACCCTGTGGAGATTTGCTTCGGCTCCTTCACGACAACCTCGACCATACCGCGCAAGGGACCTCCCCCGGCCAGATCGCCGTGGAAGATCCCAAGGACACTCGCCGACGCCCTGGGCTCTATCCGAAGTCAAGACCCACCCACCCAAACCCTACGATATTGTTCAGGGAATGGAGCGTGTCATTGACCCAACGCTTCGAGGTTCCCAACCGGATCGTCACCGACCTGGGAATGGCCTTCATGTAGTCCGACTTCTAGATTTCCGCGTACGCATCATCGACGTATACTACTTCTCGGTGGTGCACCCGCGCTGCAACGGCCAGGTCGAACGCGCAAATAGCATGGTGCTTCGTGGCATCAAGGACCGCATCTTCGGCGATGCCTCCCAATACGCCACCAGTGGCCGGGGTTAGGCCGCCCTCACGTGGACCGGGGGTCCTCCGACCTGTGTCGGCTCAAAATTTACGAAGAGGGGACAGCTGCGGAGACACGCAAGGTCGACCTTGACAACATCGAGGAACATCGCGTGGATGCGCCCGATGCGCAAGACACTCCGACATGAGCAAAGAATCTCACGCCGCCCACCACGACCGCAACGTGCGTGAGCGATCCTCAATGTGAGCGACCTAGCCTTGCGTCGCATCCAGGACACCAAGGGAATGCACAAGCTCTTTGCGCCTTGGGAAGGTCCCTTCATCGTGATGGAGGTCACTTCCGCTCCGAAAGAACCTATCGCCTTCAGTGGGTCGACGGCCAAGGCGTCCCGAACGTCTGGAACATCAAGCACTTACGTCGCTTCTATCCTTAGAAGATGTGTATCAAAACAAGCTATGTACTCTCATCTTTTGTAATTTTTATTCAATAAATAAAGATATCCCCTGTTCGGCAACCTCTCTGTCGACCTACACTTCGGTCTCCTTTTTACTTTATGTTTTCTACCCTTCCCCTCGAAACGCCGGCTTGATCTAAAGCTAGCCCCGAAGCGCCGGGGGTTTGGCTTTGCCAATCGAAGGGTCTCATGACCTGAATGGGTTTTTCGCATCCCTTATGCTTTTAAGTTTCAATCACATGTTTGGCTTTACTTTCCTTATGAATGTTCCTAAGTCACTAGTTCGCGAGACTCAGTGGTCCATGACCCTCTCCGCGCTTCTGGGTTGTGCCTAAGCCTCCACGTTGGCCGCACAGCCGCAAGCCGTTCCTCCACCGAGTTGGGTTAGCTGAGGGTTCCTCTTATGACCTAGCTATTTTCGAGCACCCGAACGATTGCCTTTGCTATCCAAATGATGCACACACTTTGCATAATTGGCAAAAGCTTTATTACGATAAAAGATTATTTAGATCTGCTAGGCCTTAGCCTAACTTACACCTACAAGCTTGTTTCGGCCTGACTCCGCCCTGGCACCAAATGAAACTTGTTGATGACCTCCTCCGTGGCTGCTACGATGTCCTCGCGCCTCACCAAGCCAGATAGATCAACATCCTCTAAGACCTTTTCCAGGTCGAACGACAAATCATGGTACTTCACCGTCGATAGCGCTGCAGCCGCCATGAGCTTGGCGTGTCCGTCGTCAGGCTCGGATGCGTTCGGCCTCATCCAGCTCTGGCCGACCTCGTAACTCTTTTGGCTCCGCCCTTCCTCCCGAGGGACATGTAGAGATCCATCACATACCGTGCGCATCCTTGAGGTCGTCGACCTCCTTGCATACACGCATTCCACGCGAACAATCTCGCAACTCGCCCGCCAAATCCGGCCATGACAAGCTTTATCGCCCGCCGCAAAGGGACACGACACCTACCCTGACGGAGCTCCGCGGTCCTCTCCTTAGGGATCCTCACTTGATCCTTGGTCTCCGCCAACTTCTTTTTCAGGGTGACCTCGGTCTCCTTGGCACCTGCATACATTCAAGGTCGAGAAGTCAGATAAAAGACCCACGGGGTACATGGGTTCAACCTATCACGACCTTGGCAACTTACCTTCTATTACGGCTTGGAGGTCGTCGGCTGCATCCTTCGCCTTCCGCTCGGTGACCTCCAACTTCTCCTTCAGGGCAGTCACTTCCTTCTCTGCCTGACGAGCCATGGTCTCCTTCATGCCCTGGACCTCCTATGTAGGCGTTGACCTGGACCTGCAAAGTAGCCTCGGGGGCTGCGCAGGCCTCGCGCGTGTGCGTTGGCCGCCTCCTGCAACAGACCTACCCGAGCGTGAGCTCGATTGGCAAGCGACTGCCAAAAGAAGCAAAAAAAATTCGATCTGAGACCCGCCGAAACAACATGGACCTGGGATGAAGGACTGAAGCATACGCGCTCGATCGTGCGCGACACCTCTTTGAATTCGTCTGAGGCCGGCGGGCGGGCCGGTGGTGACGTATGTGCACCCTGTATGTCATCTCACCGCCGGCACCCCGCCTAGCCACCCGGCGGTCTTGTGTCCCGCCGCGGTCGCCCATGCAGGCCGTCCCCGCTCCCCCGATGGGCGGAGTGGCACCGATCCCGACCTTCCGTGACCTTTTCGACACCATTGTCGCTCCAAACCCCGATGCCCAAGCTCATCACATTTGCTATTGAGACCGCCGCGATCGCTCCACCGCCCCCGCCGCCTTTCTCCCGAACGCCTCGTCCGAGGCGTTCCTACCGCCTCTCTCGATGTGGTCAGCGCCCGCGGCATGCGTCTCTAATCAAAATGGAAGTACAGTGGTTTGAACATGCAAAATGTGACATGGTGTAGGTCCCGCAACTTACTTGGTCGCCGACCTTAAGCCGGGCTTGCAGGGCTTCGAGGGAGCTTTCCTTTCCCTATTGTGCGACCCAAGGTTGCCTACTGCATCAGCGCTCGACCTAGGGCGCTCTTTCGCCTGTCGGGACGTCCGGCGGGGCATCTCCATCGCCTGTTCTTCAGTCGTCGCCGCCCTGCGAGGTGTCCCCGCAGATGGGGCCGCCGTTGCGCCCGGCGATGCGGTGTCGTCCTCTTCATCATCCCCGACGTCAATAGTCTCGACGCCGGAGATAACCATAGCCATGTTCACTAACACCGTGGGCCCGACACTCTTCCGCTTTTTCTTCTTGGCCTCCGCCATTTGGGTCGTGACGATCGTGGTCGTAGCCCAAGATGCGAGTATCTTTCCCGTCGCCTGCCGCATGCACCACGGCGCAAACGTGGCGACCTTGGGCGGCGCCCTCCTTGTGGTGGGAGCGTCGTCATCGCTCCCCATCGACGAGTCGAGATGTACCTCGATGGGCACCGCGGCGCCGCCCGCATGTCCGCCGCACGCGACCTTGTAGTTGCGCTCTTCTTCGTTGCACAATGGTGCGGGCACCGCAGATGCCTCTCGATGCCGGAAACAAGACAAAGATGCCGTATAAAGAGACTCGAGTCGCAAAGTTTGAAGACCTGCGCCGGATGAAAACCAAGGTCGAAGACTTCATCGCACTCCAAGGCCGAGACACCCCGAGCGCCTTGGGGCATTCCCGATTGTGGATGCGCCCGCCGAAGATGTTCTTCACCCGCACCGCCATCTCCCCCATGGAGACCTTGTGCCTAACGACCCAGGTGGGGTCGGACTACCCCTAGTACTCAAAGGAGAGATGGACTCGGTCCTAGATGGGTTGAATCAATCGACAACTGAAGCTTATAGCAACAGCGTCGCCGGTCAACCCCTCCGCTCAACTTCGCATCCAACAGGACGCAACTCCTCCGTATCTTGCGACGCCAGCTGGTTGGTCCACTCTGGGTACGGGATGGGAGCTCGCCCCGGTCTCCGTCGGGGCGCCGGCTACGGGGGTTGTCAAGGTAGTACCACCCTCGCTTCCATCCGGCAGGCTGTCGGCCGAGCACGAGGTCGATGTACTTCGGCTTCATGTTCCACCGCAACATGAAGCCCACGCTCCCCACGACCCCAGTCTTGCCCGTCTTCTTGAGCTCGAAGAAATGGCACCACAAATGGAAGTGCGGTACTATGTCGAGGTAGGCCTTGCAGAGGTGGATGAAGGTCGAGATGAGGGTGATCGAATTTGGAACGAGATGTACCAGCTCGATTGTAACGCCCGCATTTTTAGCTCCTAATAAATCACCTAATAAATCACGCGTGTTTTCAAAACTTTCCCGCTGAGCTCATTCGAAACCCTGGTCACTGTCTCTCTCCCTCACCGCGCGCGTGCCGCGAATCCCGCCGCACCGCCCGCACGGCCATCGCCCACGCGTGCCACCCCGCCGGCCACAAGCCGCCACCGCGCCGGGGAATCCCACGCACGCCTCGCGGCCCCGCCACGGCCGCCTCGCCATTGCCGCCATCCCGAAAATCATGCAGGATGCCCGAAAAAACCGAAAACCCACAAAAAACCCTTCCTCTAATTTCCCGAGAAATTCTTCTAATTTTTCTAAAACTCTTTCCAATTTCCTTTCCCATTTTCCTATTTCTCTTCTCCTCCTATTTCTCTTTCTTTTCTTTCTTCCTTTTTTTTTATTCTTTTCTTTTCTCCCTTTCTTCTTTTTCCTCTCTCCTTCCTCCCCGCGCGCCGCGCGCGACCCCGACTCCCTCCTTCTCTCCCTCGCGCGCGCCGCCCCCGGGACCGGCGCCCTCCTCTCGGTCCACACCGCCGACCGGTCGCCGGCGCGACACGCCAGATTCCGCCCCGCACCGCCCGCGTGGCCCCCGCCGAGCCGCGACACCCCCCTCGGCGCCGACGACCACCATTAAATCCTCGCCCGACCTGGGCCACCTCCACCACCATCACCGACCGCTCCGCGCGCCGCCGCCAAGGCCGCCCTCGCCGCCTACACGATAAGTCCCGTCCCGCATCACCGAATCGGACTGTGGCCTCGCCGTGAGTCAACGCCGAGATTTTTTCCTCCACCGCCATGGCCGAAGCCCTAGAGCTCTGAGCTCCCGCCCCAAGCGCGACGCCTTGGCCCGCGCCTATAAATGGAGGCCTAGCCCCTACCCCCGCCCGCACCTCCAGCGCCGACCTCACTCCCTTCCCCGAGCTCTACAACGCCGCCGCCCCTTAGCACCGCCGCCGAGCCACACCAACCACCGCCCTTCACGCGGTCACGCCCCACTCGACCACCCTAGCACAAGGTGAGCACAGGGATCGATTCCCCTCGGCCTCCTCTCCATTTTGACCCGTTTCCCCGCCGCTCGCCATGGGCGGACCGCGCCCGCCC
This sequence comes from Cenchrus americanus, assembly GCA_947561735.1. Lineage (NCBI taxonomy): Eukaryota > Viridiplantae > Streptophyta > Magnoliopsida > Poales > Poaceae > Cenchrus > Cenchrus americanus. Next base: position 147,007,599 of record OX387244.1, on the reverse strand, counting down.
TCCCCCCGGCCGCCGCCGCCGTCCCTCCCCTCTCGTTCGAATCGGGGGAGGGAGGAAGAAGATGGCCATTTGGCCAAAACCCCCCGCTCTTTTCCTTTTTCCCCAAAACCCCCCGTCCCTATTCCCCCTCTCTCTCCCCTTTCCTTTCATTTAGCCCCTACCCTTTAAGCAATTCCACCAAAACCCTCCTCGCCTTTACAATTAAATCCCTAAGGCTACTATAGTTAAACCCCGCTTAGATTTAAATATTGCAATTAGGTCCTTTTCTTTAAAATAAAATACTAACAAGCCCTAATTAGCTCCGAAAACACCTCCCTTAACCCGTCATTCCATGCACGATTTTAATTCAAACCCCCGCCCAACCTTCCTCACACCCGTACTGTGAATACCGCTACTCACCCCACCCAAAACCCACTACCTAATATTTATTTCCCTATTTTTAATTACCTCCGCGAGCTCAAATTTATAGGGAAATTGAGTATGCTTATATTAATTGCTTGCTTGCCCTCAGGTGTGCGCTATAGCCGACGAAGTAAAACGAAGGAAGGTACCTCGAGCCGAGATCTGAGCCGACTACCGCGAGCAGGAGCCCGAGATCCCGAACGCCGAGCCGCACTCCCGAAGACTTCGAAGACGGCAAGTTCAATCTCATCCTTTGATGCATGCTTTGGTCCTAGTTTTATAAATATAACCCTATACCCGCCTTATAACCGCATATTGTTTTACCGCAAAACTTCGGTAGGATAGCCACCATTGATTGCTATGATTGAACCTTGTTTTGGCCTAAATGAGCGCTTTAAAAATGTGTGAGTGCTTTCAAAATGTGTGAGTGCTTTAAAGATGGAAATGGGATATGTTTGGAAAATGAGTAAAGAACTGGGTAGACGGGATGGACGTGTGTGTCAGAGTATGGGGTGAGCTCGTACCCGTGTGGTTGAGCGTGTTGGGAGTTGTCCACTTTCAAGCTCTGCTAAGGACCGGGTTGCGTGACATCTCACTCCGATCCAAATCATCCCACAACCACTCGACCGTTGTGGCATGTGGCACCCGCTTAGCAGCAACCACCATAATCTTTTACTTGCCATCTCGGTGGCGTGTGAGCACGGAGACCAAAAAGTAGGGGTACGCTCTATGTGAGGTACGCCCCCGGGTTATGTGGGATAACCCCTTGGTTGCTTCCGTGGTGGCTCATACCGTTAGCTAAGGTGGGTAATGGCTTTGATAAAGATCCATGCCGCACTAAGGTGTCCGTGTGACGCGTACCCTACTTGTGGGTAAAGATGTACAACCTCTCATGTCAAACCCATTCGAATAAGCCGTGTCCACGATATTGACTTAGCCGCGTGTATTGCCAAAAACTAGTGTTTGGGTTGGGATGTTTTCCGGTGTGAGTTGTTTTCCGGTGAAGTGTGTGGTTGTGTGCTCGGGCCATCATGGGACGGGAGTCCGTAGTTCCGTCGTGCTGGTTTTCCTAAAACACCGAGTCACTGGTTATGAAAATGATTTGCGAAAACCTTTTTGAAATGAACTCGCATGAGTAAGTTTGCAAAATGAACCTTAACCTGATCCTTGTTATACTCTACGCACGATTCTGCTTATAAGCCCCTCCGAGGGTGGAGTTGGATTTGCTGAGTACGTATGTGCTCACCCTTGTTTTACTAACTATTTTCAGAGGAGGATCCCGATTACATTCCCGAAGATGTCGAGTAGGTCGCTGCCCTACACCCAACTGTGCCTGTGTACCCAGGGCCTCCACAGAGAGCTTCCATGGTGTGGTACTCCAATGAGGCTTTGGAAGCCTTTGCCATCGTAGTGTGGTCATTAGCGTTTGCGTTGTTCCTTGTAGCGTTGGCACTTCCGTGCCCTCTGTGTCACCGTAATGTAAAAGAATGATCCACCTGTTATAATAAATGTGTTACCAGCCTCCTGGGACTGGTATTTGCGTCACATTTAGTCACCTCTGATGAGGGGACGCTTCATCGATGCAGTAGAAGAGGAGGCCGCGAGGAAGTCGCCCGTCGGGACCCCGAATCCGCGCTCCATGTGCGTGACGAAGATGACTCGCCTCGCCATTCCCTCTCGTCGGAACTCCTTCGCCCACCGCCGCCTCCAACCGACCTCCGTCTTGGGCCTCGAAGAATCCGCGGTCGCCAAGGCCTGGATCTGCTCCTCCGTCCCCGTGGACGGCTCCCGTACTATGTGCGACTCTAGAGTTGGTGCTTTCTCCGGCCTTTCCCTCCTCGAAGCAAGTGGGATTTGGATCTAAACACTACGTGGGTCTCTCGTTCGATGCGAGGTCGTGGTGGTGGCGACCCAAGAACGCGTGACGTTGCAATTCGCTTTTAAACATTGAGTGGCTGGGCGTAACCTCAGCGTCGAGCCGGAATGAGAGCAAGTGGAGGCCCCCGGCCATAGAGCTACTAATATAGCCCGGCCCCAATGACGCAACAGACGGCCGCGCTCAACATCTCTCTCCGCGCAAATCACTTCGTGACCGCCGGCTCCGCGCTAACGATCTACCGCCCACCGTCTTTTTCGCCAATCTGCAAATTGGTAGTAACGCTAGTTTCGCACGGAATCTACGTCCGTTGGCCTCCGGAAAGCGCTCGCTCCGGTGGGCCGACGTGGACTCGTTATGCCCAACTTCAAGCCCCCAATTTCAAAAAATCTCCAAAGGTGACATTCAAGGCCGCCAAGACCCGCCGACCTATGGGCCTCCGCTTCTCGTCGTCCACCTCCCGCCGCAAGGGCATCAACAACTCTCCTGTGTCGCCCCCGGCCTCCCCACTAGCGGTTCACACCATCGCTTCCTGTGCCCAGCTACCTACACGCCTTCTAGGTCGCCCCGACCTACAACGGCTCCCTACTTTCAACCCGCTATGTGCTTAAAGGCTCTATTGCCCGTTAACGACCTCGGTCATGATTATAGCACCCCACTAAGGCTCGCTGTTCGTAGGTCGATACCGACCTACGTAATCTGTGATCGACGCTCCCCGCGTTGCGCCACCGCACAAACGGCCGTGTTGGCCCAGTCGACACGGTTCTCTTGTCAAGTCATTATGACCTTCTCGAAGGCTCTGTGCTAACATAATCTCGTCGTACCTCGCTCATGCCATTGCCGCTTCTAGTGCCTCATCATAATGTTCAAGACACATAAGTTGCCATGCCGCATGTGTATAAAAGCTTGTAGCTACAAACGACCTTTGCCCACGACCAAATTACAAGATGCAAACATATTAAAGGTCCTAATCTACCTTACAAGGTGCCTACGACGCAACCTAGACTAATGAAGCGCGGCCGCAAGCTTTCTTTAGCTTCTCGTGACTCCTTTCGAGCCCTCTACCATCAGCCGAGGTCGCGCTACCACACACCCACCTCTACTCTAACCCCGTAAGCTTCCCCTCGTGGAATCCCATCTTTTTTCTAGGGCGCTCTCACAAGATTCAAAATTGGACCAGCCTTCACCTCAGCCCTCTCCCAAATACGTACCTGCGGGTTTCCAACACCACATTAGGCCCTTTCTCACAAGGTCCGTCATGTACCGCCCATGCCGCACCCGGATTCCTCACCGGGTGCGGCACAAAGATTGGTGGAGTTCTCCCGACTTCGCAAGCATTCTTCTAGCTCCAGGAGATGATACCCTAGCACTATGCTTCTATGGACGATTACGAAGACCAGGTGGCTTTGCATAATTATCAAGCGGTTTTGCCATGATATTCCTACTTGGTTAAAGAAGCAAGCTTCCGAGGCCTCCTATTTATAGGGCAAAGGGAGCTCTACTTTGGTTGTTTCCCGGCACCTCGCCTCGACGCGACATCCTTATCTGTACAACGCTATTCACACGTGGAGTGTGAGGTCTTTGTCTGCTTCTGGGATTGCTGTCACATCTGCCGAGCGTGTGATGACAACTTTTCAATCTTCGTCTCCTAGTGGCAGCGTCCGCATCTTCGTCGACAGTTCTCGTGTCTACGCGGCACCCGTGGCCGCGTACGATGAAGAGTCCCCGATGCTTAGCGCCATCCCGTGAAGACTCGGATAGCTCGTCTTATTCAATGGGAAGAGCATCTTCTGCCATCAGCGTAAGGCCGTAGGTTCTCTAAGCTCATTCTTCGAGCACCAAACCGACCCTTCTCGGTCACCCATCGTCAGGGCTACTCCACGCAGTGCGTCTCATGACGCCCTCTTTGCCTATGTCCCGTCGACCTACCGTGGGGGCGGGAAGCTCGCCATCCGTTCGCTCGACCCCTCCCTTTCGTCGCTGAGGCCTCTTCAAAGGCGTGACAATCTTCTCCGGTTTCGTTCGGCGTTCCGTGGTTCTTCAAGCACTAGCGCCGCCTTGCTCTCACTCAAAACTCCCGGATCTCGTTCCAAGAGTTTGATGTCTCGCCTTGTGCGTGCTCAATAGATTTTCTTTTTTGATCCCCGTGCACCCTACTTGACATCGGCCGCGCCATGTCTTCACTTTCGTTTTGACATGACATCGTCTCAACCGCTACGCCTACACGTCGATCTAAGTTTAAAGACATGGGTACCCATGGGTCCCCACCGACCAAGGCTCCGGAGGTCCTTGCCGTTGACCCGACCGTTGTAGTTCTCGCCGCACCCACAAGTTCTGATCTCGAGATCTTATCCACAACCCCAAATGGGACTCCCCAAGACCTCAGCGACCTTATCCGAATCCCGGAAGACCCGCCGGCTTGTGGCGCAAGCTCAGGTCGCGCACGACACCACCAAAGAGGGTCCGCGTATCGCGGATTCACCTCAGAACTGGCTGCATGGGGTGACCTTCCTAACTTGTAATCGACCCCGATGAGGTTCCACCGACTCCGAATGGTAGCCCTAGCCCGCCGGGCCATATAAACCGACCTAGAGCTCTACTCGAGGGGACTTCCCCCATTCACGCCTAATTTCACCGCATACTGGACGTAGGGTTTACTCTCCAGAGGCCTGAACCAGTCTAAACCCTTGTGTCTCTTGCCATTCTCACCGTGTTCCGAGTTCTCCTTGCAAACTACCACCTAGGCTCTTAGGTCTCGATCCCCTCCAATCAACCTACAATCGCTTGGGTCGCCCCCTAGCGGATCTGTCCAGGTCTCACCCCCTAAGAAGCCCCTATAAATAGAAGTGAGGGGGGTAGAATGAGACACACACTTTTTCTCCTCATTTTTCCTTTGGGCTCCTACCTCTCTAGGAGAGGAGTGCCTTTGCATAAGATTAGTGCTGGCACTACATGAAAACCTCAAATAGGTCAGCAGCATTTGTAACGGGCCCTTAACACCTGTTACACGCACCTATATTTGTAACGGTTATTGTTTCACGCCCGTTACACATAAGTGCAGCAGGACGACCCTAGGGTTTGCCTCCACAACACCACTGTCGTGGACTTCGGTAATGGGCTTCTTAAACGCTCATTACATGAATTCATTGTAACAGACGTTAAAGCGAGTCTATTACAAAGCTAAACCCATCGCACCCGGCTCGTAAAATCGTTACCGATCAATGTCCTATCTGTGAACGGCTCTTTAGTCCGTTACTAATCATTGTCGTACCCAGAATCGGGCTTTAGTGTCCATTACCGATGACTATTTAACACCCGTTACTAGACTAAGAGCTCAATAATTGAAGTCTAATAGCACTCTCTTCGAGCGCGCTTCTGCTAGAGATTATTAGCCAAACCGGGGGTCTCCAATGCATAGGGCGGCAATCCTACATATATAGAATGTGTGCTACTATAGATTTTGTCTCCTTTGTGAACAAATGAGATGGAGGTTTGTTAATTCGCACCTCCTTTATGTCTGTCTTCATTGACAGGCCGCCCGATCTCTCATCGCTTCCATTTCGACATACGTGCACAATCAACACATATTTCTTTTGGACAAAAATGGCATCGTAAGAGAGATAACTTGTCCACATAGATGAAGATAACTTGTCCATGAGAATAAAGATAATTATTACAAATAGTTAACTTGTCCATCTGGCTAGGACATGTCCATCACATTATTTACTATGGTCGTGCTATATGACCATACACATCAACAAAAGCATGCCCCTTGAACATCCACAAAAGTATGGCTATCTAACCCTGCACATCAACAAGCTTGAACTTCCTCATGCCCCATCAAGATTGGCTCTTTGTGGCCTCTTTGATGGGCCTCGAGTCTTGAAGCCCTTCGGAAAGTGCATCTTCAATGGGCTCGAGATTTTATTCAAATGTGATACTTGTACCTCCTTATGCACTTAGCCTTTTTGATGAGGATGTTCACTTCTTTCGTGATTTTCCAAACTCTCGTGTTTCTCATAATCCCAGACATTAAGGTTTAGAAGTAACTCAAGCCCTGTTACTCATAGAGTTTTGCCTGAAACAGGGTTAAACATGGTATAAGAATAAGATAAGGTTCGTAACTAATTTACCTCGTAACTTGTGCGCATAGGCACAATAATCATCATAGGAGAATTATATAAGAACTTCAAAATTATCCTAGGCTTCATAGTAGGATGGCAAGTAAAAGTAGAACTTAGTTTAGAACTGATTTCTCTCAGAACTTAGTATAAGATCATGACAAGCACACGTCTCCTTTAGTCGAGGGGCAGGAGACGCACGTGAAATAGACGCGTCTCATTTCGTTGAGACAGAGGATACGCTGGTTCATAGCACGTGTCTCCAATATTGAGTTCATGTAACGGGCTCTGTTTGATTCTCGTTACCAAAGTTCCCTATGGGCCTAAAGAAACAGTCATTTCACGGACCGGTGACTAGTTGTGGTAATGGTTGTTGTTTGATGGCCGTTACGAATACTAGTTGTGCTGAGACGCTTGTGATATAGACACATCTCATTTCGTCGATACATAGGAGACGCGGTTTGTTGACGGTGAAAATCCGTCAACCTAGCCATGAGTTTACCTTCGGTGTTGGCATGACTTTTGTATCTTATTCATCGGGTACTAACCCCCGTGGTATAACAAGTTCACGTGTGCATGCTCTGGCTTTGGAGTTTAATGTTTATTCGTGGTTTTAGTGTTGAATGCAAGACTTTCTAGATAAGTTCATTAAGCACCTCATGACAAGACCGTTTCTCCGATACAAGTCAAGCAATGAAGTGAACATGACTCCAAGAGCCCAAGGACCAAGCCCGAGAAGATGATAAACTCCGAGGACCGAACCTTTAAAAGTGTTGAGTCTTGCAAGACAAGGAGTCGAGTCCAATTCGAGAGAAACCGACGTCAAGGGCCCACATGCAAAAGGGGAGAACATCTAGAAGACGTGGGAAGCAACACGGCGAAGGTGCCGCGGATGGGCCGAATTGGCCTGTAGGCCGGCCGGCCCAGAGCGCCCGGCCCAGCCCTTTCGTGCTCCAATCGGCCTCCCCTTCGACCCACCGCCTTTCAGGCGGGTAAACAGCCCCCCGACCGAGAGCCACGCAATCCCGACGTCGTAATCCGCCGCCGAGGAGCAAGAGAAGCTTCGAGGGACACCATCTCGAGATGAGGGTCGTGCTAGTTGTCTAGGGTCTCCCTAGCCGCACGTGGGAACCTCGCATGGAAGACCACGTCGTAGCTCGGAGCAAGGATCTAGATCGAGGTAGGATCCCGTGGTGATCTTGTTCATGTAATCATTCATGGTGAAGTTTGTAAGTGAATCCGATTTCTAGCGATTAAGTGCCTTCTCGATGATTTTGTTTTCTTCTTGGTTTTGTTTCTTCTACGATCTAGTCTATAGCTAGATTACATAGGGGTGCCTTGCAGCTCGCTATGGCTGTGAGGCATACCGACCTGGCCAAGTGATTTCAACTTGTTCTATCGAACTCGCCCTAGACTACCCGCATGAATAGGGATATGTTGTGACGTAATCTGGGGGTTCCGAAAGGCGGCGTTTTCTGAGTCGCGATGGAAGGCCATGATTTAAAGATGCTTTTAATGAGATTCGCTTTTCTATCTTCATCTATCTTGTTTTGGAGCTACAACATAAGCATGATCTAGATTCTCTAGATTGGTTATCTCTCGTTTCTCTCTCTTGCTACCTCTTTAGTAGTTTAGATTAGATTCGTTTTCTTTATGAGTTAGTAGATTAGATGCAACTTACCTTCATAAGATAGCTTACCTTGCTTTACTAGACTGAATCCTCATGTTGCACATTGTTCCACGATTCGATACCTCGGGTTCACCACTCGAGGGAAGAAGGGTCCTCGACGATGACGGAGACTTGTCCGCTTGCAAGTCACAAACGAACTTTGATACAACTATTAACCGTCAACAAGCCCCTTTTTCTCGGCGCCGTTGCTCTGGGAACAAGCAATCAAGATCCGATCTAGTATCGCTTATCTTTCGCTTTTTCTTTGATTTTCTTTTGCATCTCTTATGTTTGATCATCCCCAAAGAAAAAAAGAGTCAATTCAATCTAGTTTTGATTAACCCTAATTTTTCTTTTGTTAGATTTTTGTTTTATTGCTAACCCTAATCTGAGATGGTTGGCTACCTCTCCAAGAAACCCAAAACTTTTTTCATGGATGATCCAGAAAACTCTTTACAGCAAAGGTGACGTGCAACACGAGCTAAAGGGTTGGAAACCCTAGATTCAAAAGTTAAAGTCGAAGGACCGTCAAAATCTCCAAGGGAATCACCACCTCCAAGTCAAGACGCCGGAAGGCCTTCAAATCAAGAGGAGGATGGAGAAGATGGAGATGGAGAAAGAAGCTCAACACCTAAAGGCCGCCGAAGCAAGATCCACATGCAAGGAGTGTGAAGTGTTCATCGTGATGAAGATGCTAGACGCAAGTGGGACAACTTGCCGGCCACTTCCGATTGGTGACAAAGAAGAATATCTGAGACAACTCCAAGGTCCCAAGATGGCGAAGCTACTCAAGCTCACTCGGGAGAGATGAAGAATCACACTAGAGACCATGAAGATCACGACCGAAGGACCGGAGTTCGAGATGCCGAGCCACAAGGAAGTAAAGACCAAAGGACAAAGCCAGCCTGTGAAGACCAAAAAAAATGACTAAGCCAAAGTGGGTACCCAAGATTGCAACGCCCACAAAGAGCGTTGATCCGGAGTAATCAAGTGAAGAAGTCTAGACATGGACTATAAACGAAGCGCTAGGCGGGAGGCAACCCGTTTCGTCGAGTCAAGAATAAGCTACCGGGAGGACAACCCGATTCCAGGTTTTTCGAGTCTTTTTAATTCAGTTTTGAATTTTACTACGCAAAACCTTAGACTTAGAATGGTTGAACTATATTAGAGACATAATTCTTGGTTGAATATTTTGCTTGATCATAAACCCATTTACATGAACCATCCTATGTTGTTTGCTTCTTTTTCGAGAAACCAAAACCAAAAAAATTCAGAACCTAACTCAACCTTTCATCCTCTTTAAGATGTTGTGGTTGACTTGTTTTTCATGCTAAAAACACTCGAGTAGAGCCACGACTTGTATCTAGATGTTATTGAAATTTCAGCATGTGGTAGGACTCGCGTGAACCTAAAAACTTGATTTTTGGTTGGTTTAAAAATCCATATCCTTGGTTTCTCTAAGATTAGAATTTTTCTAAGCCTCACTTAATTTTATTTCATTCAAAATCTCTCTCATCTAATCAAAATTAGGACCTAAACCTATGCCCCCATGATCAAGCCGGGAAAAGCTTGCTCTCAACTAATGAAGGCAAACAATACCGGTGAGACCGATATCAACGTAGTCGGAAAATATTTTCGACTCACATTTGTTTTTAATGGTTTAAAAACTTCTCTAAATTTATGCTTGAGCTCTTGCATGGCCCTGAAAAATATTTTTAAATTTCGAAATTAGAGTAGTGCTTAGCCTTAAAACATGCTTAGAGGGAGGCAATCAAGTTAACTTGACCATACATGCACCATGATACATCACGGGATGCCCCTCCAACATCTTTTATGAAACCACATGCAAAGTACAAGCATGGGGGGCAGCCAAGGCCTTGTTTTGTAGGAATATCATGGAGGAATGTGAGGCAAGGGAGTATGGAAGTGAATCAAGCGAAAACATCAAGTGGAAGGAGCAATAATGCAAGCGAAGGAGTGGACGGGAACGTTTGGAAGGTGTACGCGGTCACGAAGCAACATGCACTAGAGAGGAACCGGGCCAAGAGGAGGAGAGAAGTAAGTCTTTCATCCAACTCTTTGTTCGTGTGCTCTAGTTTGTAGGCCGGAATCACCTTAGACTTAGCTATCCACCGCGTTTGTTTCGTGCAAACAAATCACATCCTTAATCCACTCAAAGTCCAGACTCCAAAATAATATTTGTGTACCTTGTTACCGGGTGAAAACCCCGGATATATATTTGTGAGGGAGAGTGCTGCAATCATGGAGGAAAACTACAAGCCTTTTCACCGAAGAAGAAGGGATCATCGTCGTCTAAGCCATCAACCTCTTCGAGGAGGCACTCGGTTTCCGAGTTTCCTCGGAGTATGGAGGAGGACACGGCACCGCCGAGGAGGAACTACACTCTTCTCCTTGGTGGCATGAGGGCCACATGAAACTCGTTTATTAGGTTTACTAAACTTCAATAACATATGGAGGAGCCGCTCGTCCAACCTCGCCACTTGACACGATCATCCGCTCCACCTCCATACGCTCCGCGGTATTCCGAGGGGTATGTCATCATGACGGAGGAGGAGAAGAAGCTCGCTCGCCTTAATTAGAGGCTTGTAGCGAACGTCGACATCGACGACCAAGCTCTCCATATATTGGGTTTCACACGGGACACCGGTGCAATTCTCTAACGGAGTGTCGGCAAACACCCACAAGGAATTCACCTAGGAAATTTTCATGACCATGGCGCATACCCTTGATGAAGGAGTGCTGAGTCTCTCATTCCGTTGGAGGGAGCCCACAAGTGGAGAAGAAGGAAGACACCGTCGGAAGGGTAACCTTGATCAACGGTGCTATTTCTAGCACCTTGATGGGGTAATCTCCTTTCATCCATGGGTTGCAATCGATCTTGAGATGTAATCACACTTTGTTGGGTTATCTATCTATAATCTTGTGTTGGAAATACTTTAATGCTTAAGGTTGGCTACCATGCCGTAAAGGGAGTAAGGGCTCTATGCTTCCTTGGATCCATTCAAAACAATCCCCGATAGATTAGATTGGCTTTCATGTTCGAAACGATTACATGTTCTCGGTATCGTAGACCCATGGGCGAGTGTCTCCTATTTTCAAAAGGGAGCTCCGGAACAAGTGGATGTGCATGAAGGCACATGGGAAGGTTTTTGGAGTATGATCACGGGAGGAGACCACCAACGAAGAAATACTATCCGGAACCCCATCATCCAAGAGTGTCACTTTTGTGCAAGTGGATTTTTGGGAGAATGAGAGAGACAAAGATAACCAACACGGAGTTGAATTGGCTTTACTCGGCTGAGGACCAGGAGCGTCCCAGTGGTCGGTGGATGACCGCTCCTCAGTGATGATGTAACACCCTAACTCTACTAAAAACTTGGCTTTATTAAAATTTGATAGCAACCATTTAATTGCTTAAGGAGTATAAGGTTGTTTTTACTTTAGGCATTTAACATTTTTTTTAAAAAAAATAACTTTAATAAAATATAGGATTTAAGTGTTGCATACATGCTGGAGCATTGTTTGGTTGTTGGGATTCAAATTCAAATTTGAATTTCCATTTTGTTTGGTGCCTTTCCTAAATCCCAAAAACCCCAAAAAAAATCCTTTCTCTTTTTCCCTTCTCCATCTAGCCCAGCCCAGCAGCTACAGCACCAGTCCTTTCTTTTTTTAGCCAGCCCGCAAGGCCGCAGCCGCTCCGCGGCCCACCGGCCGCCCTTCCGCCCGACGCCCCCGCACAGCTAGCCGCAGCCCAACGAGCCGCCGGCCCAACCGTCCGCCGCCGGCCCCGGCACCACCGCAGCCCGCCTCCCTCCCGCTCCCGCCGACACCGACAGGTGGGGACCACCCGTCATCCCCCACCCGTGGTCGTCGCCGAGCCGGACTCGAGCAGAGTCCGACCGCGCCCCGGCGTCCCCGCGTGGCCCGCACGCCACGGGGCGAGCTCCCGCCCGACTATTTATAGCGCGCGCCGCCCCTTGGACCCCCAAACCGAGCCGCCGTGCCCTAGGCGCTCTGAGGTGCGTGCGCCGCCGCCACCCAAAACCCTAGCGCCGCCGCCGGTGCCCGCCGCCGTCGTCGCCCGCTCGCCGCCGTGGACCGCATCCCGAGCCGCGCAAGGAGGTGAGCCACCCGCCGGCGCCGCTTGTTTACGTTCCCGAGCACTCCGCCGCCCCTAGGCCCGTCGCCGAGCTCCACCGCCGCGCCGCCGCGCCGGCCGCCCGCACCGCCGCTTCTCCGCCCGAACCGTGGCCTTAGCCGGGCTCGCCAACTCACGCGCGTTGCTTAGGTGCAACCCGCGCCTCGAATCGGGGCCCGAAAACCCTAGATCGGGTTTCCGCCGGCGTCTCCGCCGCCCCGCCCGCCGCCGCCGCCGTCCCCCCGGCCGCGGCCGCCTTTTGCCCGCTGCGCGCAGGATCTCAGTCGTTGGGTGGAGATCCAACGCCCCTGACCCTATCCAGCCGCGCCGCTTCGCTCACGAGCCACTGCAGCCGCTAGATCCGGATCCAACGGTCCCAGATCGGGTCAATCCGGTCAGCCAGGTCAAACCCGCCGCCAGCCCTGGCGTTTTTGCAGAAAAGCCCCTGGATTTTCTTTATTTACAAAAATATCCTTCCACCGTATAAGATTCCTTACAGTTTAGTCCCTTTTTTCTTTATTTTAGCCCGAAACCTTTTCAAATCTTCGCAGATTAGTCCCTAGAACTTCCCGAGCCCTTATCTTGGTCGTTTTAGCTCCGATTTTAGCGTTCTTTATGTCCACGCGTTCGTCTCGAAGCGTAGATTAGTTTCATGCTACTATTTAGATCTGTTTGATCTGTTTGGTGACTGTTTCTTATTTGTTTCTATTGTATGTTTGTATGTGATGATTGTGGATCGTAGAGAGCGATTCGTTCGAGGGATTTGAAGATCCGGTCGTGCAAGAGTTTGAGCAGCAAGGCTTTGTTGAAGGCAAGTATTCCTTGATGCATGCCCGCTTGTCCTACATAACATGCATTTAAATTCACTGTTTTTACTTTTGCTTGCATTAATGTGATGGGAACCTATTAAGGATCATGCCTAGCTTTTGACTACCTTTACCTTGATGCCGGGAATTAAATTAATCTTGTGGTAGTTATTGCTTAGCATGCTCAACTGGGTTTTGGTATTAATCTACCTGGTTACCTTTTTGTTATTTCATGTTCCGTTTATGATCTTTTATCTTTACAAGACCACTTTAATGTGTAATCGGAACATGGAGAACCACCCGGAAAACAAGACAACCACAAGAACTAATGGGCAATGGTCTTGGCTGAATAATTAGGAACTTTAGCTTGGGATGGTCTTACCGATAAGGACAAGGGATCGGCGGTATCGTGGGGTATGGACTCGCTCTAGCGAGGGGGTTGGGTGAGTTATCCTTTTATGGTGGGGTATTGACTCGCTAGGGGACTTTATACCTTGCTAATCGATCCGGGACCTTGTGGGTCATAACTTGCTAGGGAACCTTTGTAAAGGCCATGTAGCGTCCCTATGCGATCACACCTCGGAAGTGTGGTATGGTGTCTTGCAAACACCGCATGGTTGGGTCCAAAGTTCTTCGGAGCTTTTACGCTGCTTGTGGGTAAAGATGTACAACCTCTGCAGAGTGTTAAACTAATCGATTAGCCGAGCTCACGGTCAAGAGCGGCCTGAACACTCACATGATTAAATTATGGAACTTTAATGTTTAAATTGTGGTTTATTTCCTTTATTTATGATGCTTATATCTTATTAATTGGGTTGGTATGAACTTACACTTTTAGTAATCAGGTTGCTAATAAAACTTGACCAACTAAAATGCTAAAGTGCTTGAACCTTAGCCATCCACCATATGGCCTTGCATGTTATGTTGTTTTCCCCTTGCTGAGTACGATATGTGCTCACGCTTGTTTATTCTCTTGCATCTACAATACCCGGAATTGCTGCTCAGACTGGGAGAACTTTGAAGATAATCCAGAAGATATCCAGGAGTTCTAGGTGTGCGTAGTCTTCAGTCAGCTGCCTGTGGAGGCATTTTGTCCGCTGCGAGAATTCGTTTGTTTAAGTTTCGATTAAGACTATGGTTTGTAATAACTCTTTATTCGTGTGGCACTGATTTTGGTATTCATAATGTCTAAGCGTGTGTGTAACTTGATCCTGGCGCACACGTGATCAATGCATTCGGTTTTGCCTTGGAAACCGGGTGTGACAGAGTGGTACCAGAGCTGTGTTGACTGTAGGAACGCTAGCCTAGATAGAAAATGGTCGAAATTAAGGATTTTATACTCATAGAAGCTTTCTTACACATACTTGCTTTGTTCTTACTAACCTTACTCTTGCCTTTTTGCTTCACTCTTGAGCTGTCTGCATTCTTTATCTTGTGCTTGCTTTAGCTCTCGTCCTTTTTACCTTACCATCTTTCTCATTCTGCACTACACTACAGATGGTTCGTAGCTTGGAGACTTCTCGGGCTGGAGCAGTCCACCAGTATGCTCCACAGGAACAATACCATGATTTGCATGATGGAGATACAGATGAGGAGATTGAGATGGAGCCTGCACCTGTGGTTTTCCCTAACCTTATCATGGTGCCTGATGATGAGGAAGATCCGGAGGAGGTGATCCAAGAGGAGGATGAGCTAGCTGAACAACCCAATCTAGAGGAGCAAGCGCCAGAAGAAGATGAAGATTCCTCAGATCAAGAGATGGAGGAACAAGAGCAAGAGGAGGAAGAGAGGGAAGCGATCTGGGAAGTGTACCATTACAGAGCTGATGGAGTAGGCATACCCATGGCAGACCACCTGAGGGCAATGGTACTTCGCCTAGGCTATGATAAGGCCCCTGTCTACCATTGTGAGCTTTGGACCCATCCTTGGTTCGAGCCCCATTGGGAGGTTGCTGCCATCTTGGAGGAGTACATTCCATGCCGTGGAGTGAAGGAGATGTCCAAGCATCATGATGTGGCTCACAGGACTACTATGGATGCTGGGATAGCAGAGTCAGCTCGGAGGGCGCTCTATGTGCTCTCTCACAAGGAGCGTGACAGGTTGGAGGATACCCACTGCCGCTACACACCATTTAGGGCAAGTGGGGAAGCCAAGACTTACATCGCCCCAGCACCAGCCTATGAAGGGACGCTCAACAATGTTCGAGGTCTACTTGCAGCTGTGAACACTGCATTGGACGATGCCAACAACACGTTATATGCAGCACAGCAGCAAATCTTCACTCTTGAGACGCAGAGGCGTGCCTTTGAAGCTGCACTTTTGAACAGGGAGTAGCCGGAAGCCCATGAAGCCGCAGAAGGATGTACCTCCCCATCACCCAAGAGGCCACACTACGACTCCCCTGACGCTCGTACAGATGCCATGGCTGAAGATAGTCCTTAGGTTTAAGATTAAGGATAGGATTTTTTTTGTAATCGCTAGTAGACGATCGGTAAAGTGTGTTTAGCTTAGAGGTGTGGTTGAATGCTTGATTTTGTGTCTAATGTATGAGTTGGATTTTTGGTTGAGTGCAATGTGTTGTGGAGTGATGACCACAACGACATTGGTTTAGTAGTAAGTTTGTGGGGTTATCTTTCAGTCCCAATCAGTTATCTATCTTAATCTTTTTGTCCTCTTAAGTTTCCCCTTAATGCAAACTCGAGATCCCAATAATCTGTTCGCACAGTTTTCTGAGTCAGCAGTACTGTTTTAATTTTATCTCGGGCTACAGAACTCCGATTGCAGTAAAACCAATTGGAAAAGTTCAAGAATTTCATTACTGATTTTCTGTGAAAAATTCAGAATGTTTGGATAGAAAACCAGAGAGATATGACTAAAACATTACAGTCCCACGAATCTGTTAAACACTGCCGACCTACCTAACTTGTTTATTTTATAACCAGAGCTACACAACTCCGATTGAGGTGATTCCAGTTGGAGTAGTTTCATAATTTCAGTACCCTTTATCAGTCCAAAATCCATAATTTTTGGCTACTTATACAGAGAGCTATGCCTGATTGTTTGGAGTCAACAGAATCTGTCTTATCTGAAATATCATTGCTATCTTATCTTCCTAAGTTTAAACCTTGGTGCAATCATCTAAAATAATGTTCCTAACACTCAGATGGTGAACACCAGGTCAGGATCAGGTGTTAATCAACCCGCAGGAAGAGCACCCCAGCCAGTACAAATGGATCCCGCTATGCAGCAGTTTTTGGAGGCACAGACCCAGCTCCTCCAAAACTTGACCACCACTGTGACAAACTTGCAAGCTCAGGTCAACAATCCGCCGGTGCCGCCACCTGCACCTCGCAACAAGCACCGGGAGTTCATGAGTCATCACCCTCCTGTGTTTACTCACGCCGCTGATCCACTGGAAGCTGAAGATTGGCTCAAGACAATACTGAAGATGCTCACTACCTGTCAGTGTGACGACAGAGAAAAGGTCCTGTATGCTGCCGGACGACTTCAGGGCTCTGCAGCCGCTTGGTGGGATGCGTACTCTGCCGCTCATGCCGCCCCAGACACTATCACTTGGGAGGAGTTTACCACCAACTTCAGGAGCCATCACATACCCTCTGGAGTCATGAAGATCAAGAAGAAGGAGTTCCTTTCTCTCGAAGCGAGGGAGGAATGTCGGTGGGCGAGTATAGAGACAAGTTCACCGAGCTATCTCGCTATGCGGGCGAGGAGGTTGCCGAAGATAGGAAGAAGCGAGGAGCTGTTCTTGGATGGATTGGTTGGTTCGGCGCGGTACACTCGATGTCATATCCCTTTCCTAACTTTCAGCAGCTAGTTGATGCCGCTATCCGCTTGGAGCACAAGCGCAAGGAGCTCGGAGAGCAGAAGAGGAAGGCCGCCAGCTCTGGGCAGTTTGGAAGTGCGTCTCGCCCGCGCTTCAACCCACCGCCGAACACCCCGTTCCGCTTTGGGGGACCGGGTGGGAACTTTGGGCAGCAGCAGCCCCAGCGTCCTGTTCAGCAGTTCCAGCAGTCCGCTCAGCAGTTTCAGCGTCCTGTTCCTCAGACTCCCCGCCCAGCTTCCCAGCAGAGTCAGCAGAGAGCCCCAGTTGGCACACCTGTAAGGACCGTGGCACCGCCCAATCCTGCCACCACTACTTGCTTCAAGTGCGGAGAACTTGGTCACTATGCCAATGCTTGCCCAAAGAGGAACCCTCCACACACCCCCACACAGAACCAGCAACAGACGAGGAGCGGAAGCCAAACCCCGCAGTCTAACAAGGGACAACAGAGCTATGCACGAGGCAAGGCAATGCACGTTGATGCGAAGTCGCCCGGAGAACCCCGCAGTAGTGCTCGGTATGTTTCTAGTTAACTCTACTCCCCGCCTCGTTTTGTTTGATTACGGAGCATCCCATTCTTTCATTACATCCCGGTTCGTAGCTCAACATAATCTACCTATCGGTCCCATGTCTCGCCACATGTTAGTTACCTCACCCGGTGGGGAATTGAAAGCTATCTATAAATGTGATAACGTCCATCTCAAGATTGTGGGCGAGAGAGATTTCCGTGCCAATCTTATAATCTTGGATTCAAAGGGGATCGATGTGATATTGGGAATGGGATGGTTGACCGCGTGTGATGCGGTGATTCGGTGTGCTAAGAGGTCAATCCTTCTTACAAGTCCAGTTTCGGTGAAAGGTTTGAGTTTGCGGCAGATTCCGCACCATCAAATGCCGGCGCCGTGAATAAGCTTGACGGAGCGAGCCTTGGAAGACATACGAGTAGTGTGCGATTATCCCGATGTGTTTCCCGAGGAGTTGCCGTGTATGCCCCCCGACCGAGATGTTGAGTTCGTTATTGATCTTTTACCGGTACTTCGCTCCTATCTCTAAGCGCCCATATAGAATGTCTAGTGATCGTTACAAGAACTTAAAGCTCGGATTAAAGAATTATTGGGTAAAGGGTTCATTCGTGCTAGTTCATCACCTTGGGGAGCACCCGTTATCTTTGTTGGTAAGAAAGATGGCACACAGAGGATGTGTGTTGATTACAGGTCTCTTAATGATGTTACTATCAAGAACAAGTATCCTCTGCCACGTATTGAAGATTTGTTTGATCAGATGAGAGGAGCAACCGTGTTTTCTAAAATCGATCTGCGATCAGGTTATCATCAGTTGAAGATTAGGCCCTCAGATATTCCTAAGACAGCTTTTACTACCAGGTACGGACTTTATGAGTACACAGTTATGTCTTTTGGGTTAACCAATGCACCCGCGTACTTTATGTACTTGATGAACAAGATCTTTATGGAGTATTTGGACAAGTTCGTTGTGGTATTCATTGATGACATTCTGATCTACTCCAAGAATGAGGAGGACCATGAGGAGCATTTGAGACTTGTGTTGCGAAGCTAAGAGATCATGAGTTATATGCGAAGTTCGGCAAGTGTGAGTTCGGCTCAAGGAAGTATCTTTTCTAGGTCATATCATCACCAACGGAGGTATTCTTGTGGATCCTAGCAAGGTTAGCGACGTATTGAAGTGGGAAGCCCCTCGTACAGTTTCTGAGATTCGGAGTTTCCTTGGACTTGCTGGTTACTATCGTCGGTTTATTGAAGGATTCTCTAAGATTGTGAAGCCCCTCACTACATTGCTAGAGAATGACAGGGAATTCAAATGGACCAGTGCATGTCAGTCCAGTTTCGAGGAGTTAAAGAAGCGGTTAACCACAGCACCTGTTTTAGTAATGCCCGATCTACGAAAGAGTTTTGACATATATTGTGATGCATCCCGACAAGGACTAGGATGTGTGTTGATGCAAGAAGGTCATGTTATAGCCTATGCATCTCGTCAGTTGAGGAAGCATGAGTTGAACTATCCTACGCATGATCTTGAGTTAGCAGCAGTGGTTCATGCATTGAAGATTTGGAGACACTACATTATGGGAACTAAGTGCCAGATCTATACTGATCACAAGAGTCTAAAGTATATCTTCACTCAGAAGGATCTTAATCTAAGACAGCGTCGTTGGTTAGAGTTGATCAAGGACTATGATCTAGAGATTCACTACCATCCGGGTAAAGCGAATCTGGTTGCGGATGCTTTAAGTCGGAAGGGCCACACTAACATGGCAATGACCATTCAGTTTCCTGACGAGTTGGTAAAAGAGTTCGAAAGGCTCAACTTGAAAGTGGTTTCACATGCGGAAGGAGTGACTTTGGAAGTACAGTCTACTCTAGAGCAAGAGATACGCAAGTGGCAGCTAGAGGATGCTGGAATACAAAAGATTAAAGAGAGTATGCAACAAGGAGAAGCCCCAGATTTCACAGAAGATGAGCAAGGAACCGTGTGGTTTAAGAACCGGTTGTGTGTCCCAGAGACAGGAGATCTTAGAGAGAAGATCTTGAGAGAAGCTCACGACTCAGCTTACTCTATCCATCCAGGCAGTACTAAGATGTACCAGGATCTCAAGCAGAGGTATTGGTGGTACGGTATGAAGAGGGACGTGGCCGCCCATGTGGCTTTGTGCGACACTTGTCACCGGGTTAAGGCTGAACATCAGAGACCCGGCTGGTTTGCTTCAACCTTTGAAGGTGCACGAGTGGAAGTGGGAAGAGATCGGAATGGATTTCATAGTGGGTTTACCCCGGACCCGAGATGGTTATGATTCGATTTGGGTTATCGTGGATCGTTTGACTAAGGTAGCTCACTTCATTCGGTAAAGACTACCTATACGGGAGCTAAGTTGGCGAGCTATACATGTCCAGGATCGTGTGTTTGCATGGTGTACCAAAGAAGATCGTGTCGAGACGAGAGGTACTCGGTTTACTTCTCGTTTACGGGGGGAAGTTGCATGAATCTCTGGATACTAAACTAAATTTCAGCTCTGCTTATCATCCACAGACGGATGGACAGACAGAGAGAACCAATCAGATCCTAGAGGACATGCTGAGAGCATGTGCGCTTAAGCATGGATGTAGTTGGGATAAGAGCTTGCCGTATGCTGAATTCTCTTATAACAACGGCTACCAAGCCGTCTCAAAATGTCACCCTTTGAGGCTCTATATGGAAGGAAGTGTAGGACTCCGTTATTTTGGAGTGAGACGAGCGAAAGGCGTTATTTGGGGCAGATATCATCGGAGAAGCGGAGAAACAAGTTCGGATTATCGGGAGAGAATTTGAGGATTGCTCGGTCTAGACGAGAAAAGCTATGCGGATGGTAAACGAAGAGATGTGGTCTTTCGAGAAGGCGATTACGTGTATCTAAAGGTATCACCTATCAGAGGTTTGCGTCGATTCAGAGTTAAAGGAAAGTTGTCACCTCGCTTTATTGGACCTTTCAAGATCATTGAGAGAGTGGGAGAAGTGGCTTACAGATTGGAGTTGCCAGTCCAGCTCGCTGATGTGCATGATGTATTCCATATCTCTCAGTTGAAGAAGGGTTTTGGTCCTCATGACAAGGAGCCGTTACCCTTGGATGATCTAAACGTTGAAGAGGATCTCACTATTGTTGAACACCCCGTTCGAATATTGGAAACCATGACGAGGGTCACCCGGAATAGCGTGATTAAGATGTGCAAAGTACAGTGGAGTAATCATGCAGAGGATGAGGCAACGTGGGAGAGAGAGGATGAGCTGAAAGCAGAGTTTCCAGATCTTTTTCCCAATCTGTCTGAATCTCGAGGACGAGATTCTTCTTAAGGGGGGTAGGATTTGTAACACCCTAACTCTACTAAAAACTTGGCTTTATTAAAATTTGATAGCAACCATTTAATTGCTTAAGGAGTATAAGGTTGTTTTTACTTTAGGCATTTAACATTTTTTTTAAAAAAAATAACTTTAATAAAATATAGGATTTAAGTGTTGCATACATGCTGGAGCATTGTTTGGTTGTTGGGATTCAAATTCAAATTTGAATTTCCATTTTGTTTGGTGCCTTTCCTAAATCCCAAAAACCCCAAAAAAAAATCCTTTCTCTTTTTCCCTTCTCCATCTAGCCCAGCCCAGTAGCTACAGCACCAGTCCTTTCTTTTTTTTAGCCAGCCCGCAAGGCCGCAGCCGCTCCGCGGCCCCCCCGGCCGACCTTCCGCCCGACGCCCCCGCACGGCGAGCGGCCCAACAGCCGCCGGCCCAACCGTCCGCCGCCGGCCCGGCCACCACCGCAGCCCGCCTCCCTCCCGCTCCCGGCCCGACACCGACGGTGGGGACCACCCGTCATCCCCCACCCGTGGTCGTCGCCGAGCCGGACTCGAGCGAGAGTCCGACCGCGCCCGGCGTCCCCGCGTGGCCCGCACGCCACGGGCGAGCTCCCCCGGGACTATTTATAGCGCGCGCGCCGCCCCTCGGACCCCCAAACCGAGCGCGCCGTGCCCCTAGCCGCTCTGGGCGCGTGCGCCGCCGCCACCCAAAACCCTAGCGCCGCCGCTTCGGTGCCCGCCGCCGTCGTCGCCCGCTCGCCGCCGTGGACCGCATCCGGAGAGCCGCGCAAGGAGGTGAGCCACCCGCCGGCGCCGCTTGTTTACGTTCCCGAGCACTCCGCCGCCCTAGGCCCGTCGGCCGGAGCTCCACCGCGCGCGCCGCCGCGTCGGCCGCCCGCACCGCCGCTTCTCCGCCCGAACCGTGGCCTTAGCCGGGCTCGCCAACTCGCGCGCGCGTTGCTTAGGTGCAACCCGCGCCTCGACCGGGGCCCGAAAACCCTAGATCGGGTTTCCGCGGGCGTCTCCGCCGCCGCCCGCCGCCGCCGCCGTCCCCGGCCGGCCGCCGCTTGGCCGCCGCGCGAGGATCTCGCCCGTTGGGTGGAGATCCAACGCCCCCGACCCCTATCCGGCCCGCGCCGCTTCGCTCACGAGCCACCGCGGCCGCTAGATCCGGATCCAACGGTCCCGGATCGGGTCAATCCGGTCGACCGGAGTCAAACCCGCCGCCAGCCCTGGCGTTTTTGCAGAAAAGCCCCTAGATTTTCTTTATTTACAAAAATATCCTTCCACCGTATAAGATTCCTTACAGTTTAGTCCCTTTTTTCTTTATTTTAGCCCGAAACCTTTTCAAATCTTCGCAGATTAGTCCCTAGAACTTCCCGAGCCCTTATCTTGGTCGTTTTAGCTCCGATTTTAGCGTTCTTTATGTCCACGCGTTCGTCTCGAAGCGTAGATTAGTTTCATGCTACTGTTTAGATCTGTTTGATCTGTTTGGTGACTGTTTCTTATTTGTTTCTATTGTATGTTTGTATGTGATGATTTTGGAACGTAGAGAGCGATTCGTTCGAGGGATTTGAAGATCCGGTCGTGCAAGAGTTTGAGCAGCAAGGCTTTGTTGAAGGCAAGTATTCCTTGATGCATGCCCGCTTGTCCTACATAACATGCATTTAAATTCACTTGTTTTTACTTTTGCTTGCATTAATGTGATGGGAACCTATTAAGGATCATGCCTAGCTTTTGACTACCTTTACCTTGATGCCGGGAATTAAATTAATCTTGTGGTAGTTATTGCTTAGCATGCTCAACTGGGTTTTGGTATTAATCTACCTGGTTACCTTTTTGTTATTTCATGTTCCGTTTATGATCTTTTATCTTTACAAGACCACTTTAATGTGTAATCGGAACATGGAGAACCACCCAGGAAAACAGTACAACCACAAGAACTAATGGGCAATGGTCTTGGCTGAATAATTAGGAACTTTAGCTTGGGATGGTCTTACCTGATAAGGACAAGGGATCGGCGGTACTGTGGGGTATGGACCCGCTCTAGCGGGGGTTGGGTGAGTTATCCTTTTATGGTGGGGTATTGACCGCTAGGGGACTTTATACCTTGCTAAGCGATCCGGACCTTGTGGGTCATAACTTGCTAGGGAACCTTTGTAAAGGCCATGTAGCGTCCCTATGCGATCACACCTCGGAAGTGTGGTATGGTGTCTTGCAAACACCGCATGGTTGGGTCCAAAGTTCTTCGGAGCTTTTACGCTGCTTGTGGGTAAAGATGTACAACCTCTGCAGAGTGTTAAACTAATCGATTAGCCGAGCTCACGGTCAAGAGCGGCCTGGACACTCACATGATTAAATTATGGAACTTTAATGTTTAAATTGTGGTTTATTTCCTTTATTTATGATGCTTATATCTTATTAATTGGGTTGGTATGAACTTACACCTTTAGTAATCAGGTTGCTAATAAAACTTGACCAACTAAAATGCTAAAGTGCTTGAACCTTAGCCATCCACCATATGGCCTTGCATGTTATGTTGTTTTCCCCTTGCTGAGTACGATATGTGCTCACGCTTGTTTATTCTCTTGCATCTACAATACCGGAATTCGTTGCTCGATCGGGGAGAACTTTGAAGATAATCCGAAGATATCCGGGAGTTCTAGGTGTGCGTAGTCTTCGATCGGTACTCGTGGAGGCATTTTGTCCGCTGCGAGAACTCGTTTGTTTAAGTTTCGATTAAGACTATGGTTTGTAATAACTCTTTATTCGTGTGGCACTGATTTTGGTATTCATAATGTCTAAGCGTGTGTGTAACTTGATCCTGGCGCACACGTGATCAATGCATTCGTTTTTGCCTTGGAAACCGGGTGTGACAGATGAGTGATTGACAACGGGTGTTGGACTGACTCTTGGCTTAGTGCGCAGGTGCAGGCTGTGGCCTAGTTCGTGTTGTTGCAGGTGAAGAACGGGCGCGAAAGGTCTTCAGCCTTGAGGGGCCTCCGGGAGATGGAGAGACAAGTAGGCTCGGTTCGAGGGACCGGTGGACGGCGGGATCGGGTGCGGGCCACATGGTGGCAACACAAGCAAGACGAAGTCATGGACAAGTGAGCCGGTGCACGGTGGTGGTCGAGTCAAGTGGTTTGGCGGGAGGCCGGACCGGCACGCGGGGTTTGGTGGTTTGCCCACAAAACCATCGGCGGACGGTTTCTTGGTTTGGGCCTCAAAACCAAGTCCGAGGGCCCAACACGACGGAGACGGGATCCGGGCGTGTCGGGAAGCTTCGAGGCGGAGGACACGCGGCGGGATCGCATGGCTTGCGTCGGGAGGACGCGGGGTGCGGCAAAGGCGTGGCCGTCCGATGGCAAGACCCACAAACATTACCTTAATGCCCCTACGTGGGTTGTATCGCCAGTAGTTTAGTTAGGGGTAGTCGAGTCATTTACCACTCCGGCGGGACCTGATATATAAACCATGAGTGTGTGTGGATGGCTCTCTCTTTCCGCGACTTAGGGTTTCATTTGCTCCCTCCTCTTTCTCATTTTCGTAGCTATTTTCCTTCCTATTTTCTCTAGGCTAGCATGAGAGCTTCATGAGTGATTTGTTGAGAGGGATGGATGCTAGGGCGGCATGCTAGACCTTGTGAATCTTTCCTGGTTTGTATAGAAGATTCGGGGTTGTTTTTCGTGGCTTTTTGAGCTTGTTTTTGTGCCTTTGTTCCCGGTGTGATTCCGCGAATTTGAGTGAGTTTCTTCCCGGATTTCTTTGAGGGAAACATGGATAGATGTCTTGTGCATCTTTGTGCTTGATCTTGTGCCCTCAAACGCCGGGAAACCACTTCAATTCGTGAGTTTTCGTTCGGTGCTCTAGCTTTTGGTGGTGCTCAAAGGATTCGCGATTCCCGGTGATTTAGGGAGTTAGGAGGCAAGATTTTTGGGGTATAGCATCCCTGTGTGACACTTTTCAAGTCCCCAAACCCTTGTCTCCATAGCTTCAACCGTTTGGGAAATCCGATGATGATTTGGGGGAGTTGACTTTCGGGGTCGGGCGTTTTCAGCTCTGTCCGCACCGCGCGACGATCCGCGAGGACCAGGCGGACGGTCCGCGCGGCTAGGGTTCGTCCCGTGTTCTTCGTGTTCTTGCTCGTCCTTCGTTTCGATCCGTCGCGATTTTGGTTTTTAGTTGGACGGAGTTTCGAACGGTCCGCGGTGTTGGGCGGACAGTCCGCGGGTGCTTGGCGGACGGTCCGCGTGCTCCCCGCGGACGGTCCGTGGCGCGTGGGTGGCTTTGGTTCGTTCTGTGTGATTTGACGGACGGTCCGCGGGAAGGGCCGGACGGTCCGCGACGTCGGCGCGGACGGTCCGCGAGAGCAGGTCGGAGCGGCCCGCGCGGTTCATCGCGGACGGTCCGCACCGGGGCCGGGACGGCCGGTCCGTGAGCCGTGTGTCTTGTCTTGTTTGTTTCGATTCCTTTCTTCCCTTTCTAGTGCTTCCGCGTGTGCTTCTAGGAATCGTTCCTAAGGCTAGAGGTTGACCCATAACCTCGTGGTCTTGGCGATTGGTGCGTGATTCGATCCATCGCTTGTGTGTGACCGGGGTTTGTCTAGGATATAGGCCGGATTCTTTTGGAAGAATTTTTACCGGCTCCTATTCACTCCCCCCCTCTCTAGTCGCCATCTGATCCTTCAATTGGTATCAGAGCTTGGTGCCGGATTCTTTGTGACTTTGACAAGTCCCGAATCCTAAGATGGCGTACGTTGAGCGGGGCGGTCCGCCGCACTTCGATGGCAAGGGTTACCACAAGTGGGCGGCTCGTATGATGATTTTTCTTCGAGGAAAGCTATTGGATTTTATTGTGCTTGACAAGACCTATGCTATTCCGGTCAACATCCATACTCTTATGATGACCGATGCCGATGCCAAGGCCAAGTATGAGGCTAACGCAAAAGCCGTTGATCACTTGTGCCGGAGCTTGTGTGATCCAGAGTTTGAGCGTGTTCGCCATTTGAATCTTGCTTGGCAAATTTGGGAAAAGTTGTTGGTTGCTCACGGTGGTGATAACCATGTGAAGGCTCGCCTCTTTGTCTCTTACCGGATGCAATATGAGAATTTCACTCCACTTCCGGTGAGGACATTGATGCGATGTTTCAGAGGTTCACCGCCATCGTGAACAACATGAAGGCTAATGTTGAGGATTTTCCGTACTCCGAGCATGATCAGGCTTTGAAGCTCTTGCATGTCTTGGACCCAAATGTTTGGGGTGCTAAGGTTGATGCCATCAAGGAGTCTGGGAATTACTTGACTATTGAGTTGGATGACCTCTTTTCTAAGCTCAAGTCGGCTGAGGTTGACAGGAAGTTGCTATCCAAGCATGAGGGCTCGACTGACCATAGTCTTGCTCTTGTGGGAGGATCAAAGGGCAAATCTAACCCTTCCCGTCGACGAGTTTTCTTTGTCCTCTCTTATGTCCATTCCGGATGAGGAGTTTGATGTGCTCGGGCGAGGAGGAGCCGGCCTTGCTCTCAAGAAGGTTTGAACGACTACACGAGAGTCGGAGGAACGCAAGGCGGAGCTCGGGGACGTGCTACAAGTGTGGCAAGCGTGGCCACTTCATCGCCGAGTGCCGGAAGCGAGAGGAGAACAAGTACAAGGTGAACGAGTACAAGGCGCACCCGAGGCGTGAAGACAAGTACTCCTCCAAGGGCAAGCACTTCAACAAGTCCAAGAGCAAGGACAAGGACAAGCGGCGACCGAGCAAGAGCGCCTACAAGAAGAACAAGGCAAGAGCGATGGTGGCCGGTGCGAGCGACGTCGACTCAAGCTCAAGCGAGGAGCGATCAAGCTCAAGCGGCCGAAGATGAAGACGCCGGGAGGCGCAATGGCAAGAAGAGTGCAAGCCGGAACCTCGGGGGCCGAGCCGTGTGGCGCTTGAGGGCTTTTGTGGCATGGCCCATAGCTCAAGCAAAGCAAGAAGAGTGAGAAGGAAGACAGCCGACTCCGACTCGGAGGATGAGGTAAACCGTGACCCCGACTCTTTGCTTGCTGAGATTGCTAGGTTGAATGGTTTGCTTGATAACCGTGATAGTGTGCTGAGAGATGCCAAAAAGATGAGGAAAGATCTTAGGGCTCAGCTTGAGAATGCTAGTGAGAAAGTAGAAGAGTTAGAGTCAAAATTGCTTGAATTGAAACTTGAGAATGACTCTTTGAAACTTGCTCCTACTCCTCCTGATGATGTTGAATGTGTTGAATGTGATGCTTGGTTGAATGAGATCAAACTGCTTAATGAGAAGAATGCTTCTATTTTGGCTCAACTAGATGCTCTTAGGACTGAACATGATGAGCTTAAGGCTAGAACTACTTTGCTTGGTGCTTGCAAATCATGTCCTACTATGCATGCTAAGCTTGTCGATGCTCGTTCTACCATTAGTTCTTTGGAAGCATCTTTAAAATCTCCTGTTGCAAATGCATGTTCTAGCTGTGATGAAGTCACTTTGCGTAATCTTGAGCTTACTTCCCGGTTGGATGTCATATATGAGGTGAATGACTATTTGAGGAAAGTGTTGGGTTGGTTGTTCGGGCGGGAACCTCAATTGAAAATCATGATTGAGGAGTTCAAGAGAGCTGATGGTCGTGGTTTGGGTTTTGAGAAGTTGGGTGAGAAAGTGGGAGAGAACAGTGGGGAGAGTGTGTATGAGAAGTGTGTTGAGTCCAACCCCGAGTTTGAGGTGATCGGAGAGATCCAAGTCCCACTCCAAAAGCACCCAAGAACTCTTTCACACCAAAGCCCAACCACCTTTGCAACAAGCTTGACACAACCCAAGATCCACCCAAATTCCCACCTAAGACAAATGATTTCCGAAACCGGTGAAGTTTGTGGGTGAGAAGGGTGAGAAGCCTAGAGAGAAGCCGAGCCAAAACCAAAACCCATCCCCTTCGGGTGTGAGTATTGTGGCAAGGAGAGGCATCTTGCGAGTTTTGCTACAAGAGGAAGAGGGATGAGAGGCTTGCTAGGGAGCAAGCAAACCAAAGACGGTATCGCCGGTCTCGCGGTATTCCCGAGCCTAGAGTGCCACTTCCACGGGGTGTGGGAAGTGTGAGGAGTGTTGGCGGTGTTCCCACGCAGAGGTGGTGGTGAGAGGTTTGTCGGGAGAGATGATGGTGTGCGGGCCGGTGAGAGGTTTGGTCGGGCTCGTGGTGGTTTTGCCGGACGTCCTCCTACTCGTCCTCGGCACGGGTTTAGGGGAGATGATCGCAGCTTTGGGTTCCGGAGGAACTACGGACCACGTTTTCCCCCTCGTGGTGCTCGTACTCCTCCCATGGGACATGGGAAGTTTGGTGGCAAGGGAGTGATGTTTGCTAACCCCTCTTTTGAGCGGATGGCTCGACACCGGTTTAACTTTCTCTCGTGCTAACCCCGGTGTCGAGTCGCTAGCTCATTCTCGTTCTTGTTTCGATTGCAGCGGGGAGGCTTGGAGAACATTTGGTTAATCGACTCCGGTGTTCTCGACACATGACCGGAGATAAGAAGTGGTTCTCCAGCCTCACCCCAGTGAAGGAAAAGCAGTACATCACATTTGGGGACAATGGACGAGGTAGGGTGCTTTCGGAGGGTGTTGTGCATGTGAGTGACAAGGTAACGTTGAAGAGAGTGGCTCTTGTGAAGTCTTTGGGTTTCAATTTGCTTTCGGTTTCTCGGTTGCTTGATGAGGGTTTTGAGGTGCGTTTCAAGTCCGGAGAGTCTCGTTTGCTTGATTCTCGAGGTGATCTTGTCCGTATGATCATCCCCGAGGGTCGATTTTCGTGGCGATTTCTCTCGTTCTTTGGGTCCTCGCTCTCTGTTTGATGGCCGGTCCTTCTTTCGATTTGTGGAAATGGCATAGGCGGTTGGGACACTTGAGCTTTGATTTGGTTTCCCGCTTGAGTGGTCTTGACCTTGTCCGAGGATTGCCGAGGTTGAAGCTTGAGAAGGATTTGGTTTGTGCTCCTTGTAGGCATGGTAAGATGGTAGCCACTCCCCACCCACCCCTGACCGATGTCATGACCGAGCGTCCGACAGAGCTGTTGCATATGGACCTTGTTGGGCCAGCTCGAGTTCGCTCGGTGGGTGGGAAGTGGTATGTCCTTGTTGTGGTGGACGATTACTCTCGCTATGCCTGGGTGTTCTTCTTGGAGGATAAGAGTGAGACTTTTGGTTTTGTTCGAGATCTGATCGTGAGGTTGAAAAACGAGAGGCATGGGAATGCTATTCGAGCTATCCACAGTGATAATGGCTCTGAGTTTAAGAACTCTCGTTTTGATGCCTTTTGTCGTGATCTAGGTCTTGAACATCAGTATTCGACCCCTTATGTGCCCCCTCAAAATGGAGTTGTGGAAAGGAAAAATCGGACTCTTTGTGAGATGGCTAGGACGATGCTCGATGAGCACGGGACTCCTAGGAGGTTTTGGGCCGAGGCGGTCAATACAAACTTGTCATGTTTCCAACCGGATTTTATTGAGAGCTTTCAAGAAGAAGACCCGTTATGAGCTTATGCATGGTCGGGCACCCAAGGTGAGTCACTTCCGAGTTTTTGGCCGCAAGTGCTTTATTTTGAAGAAGGGAAAACTCGACAAGTTTGAGGCTAGGTCTAGTGATGGTATTTTCTTTGGATATGCTAACCACTCTAGAGCCTATAGGGTGCTTAATCTTGAGACTAACAAAATCATGGAGACTTGTGAGGTGACCTTCGACGAGACAATGCCATGTACCTCTCTTGGCTTTGAATGTGCAGGTGATGAAGAGATGGCCGAGGACCTCTTTGAGGAGGAGAAAGATGAAGCTGGAGATGATGATGGGGAGAACCATGAGCCTGAAGCTGAGCATGTACCCACTACTTCCCCTACAACCACTTTGGAGCATGGACCGTCTACATCATGGACAACGACGGTGCAACAAGAAGGACCAGGCGAGAGAAGCCGAAGTTGAGGGGGAGGTAGTCTCGAGGCGTGAGGCTCCCCGGCGGATTCAAGAAGTGCATCCCCCGTCGAAGATCATTGGGAACATTGATGAACGCACTACACGGTCGAGGTCCGAGAATTCCTCTCATTTTGCTCATGCTGCTTTTGTTGCTACTTTTGAGCCCAAGGACATTGGACATGCTTTATCTGATGCAAACTGGGTCAATTCTATGCATGAGGAGTTGGAAAATTTTGAGAGGAACCAGGTGTGGGAGTTAGTTGAACCACCTCCAAATTGCCATCCCATAAGAACCAAGTGGGTTTTGAAGAACAAAGAGGGAGGGAATGGGATGGTTGTGAGGAACAAGTCCAGACTTGTTGCTCAGGGGTTTAGTCAGAAGGAGGGGATCGACTATGAGGAGACCTTTGCTCCTGTGGCCCGTCTTGAGGCAATTCGGATCCTTCTAGCCTTTGCCGTGGCTAAAGGGTTCAAGTTGTTTCGGATGGACGTGAAGAGTGCTTTTCCGAATGGGGTCATAGAGGAGGAGGTGTATGTGAAGCGACCACCTAGGTTTGAGAGCGAGTTGTACCCACACGGGGTATACGGGTTGAAAAGGGCTCGTATGGGTTGAAACGGGCGCCCGTGCTTGGTATGGGAAATTGAGAGGTTTTCTTTTGAGCGAGAGGGTTTGTGATGGGTACCGTGGATAGAACCTTGTTTCTCCTCAAGCATGGAAATGACTTGCCGATTGTTCGGATTTACGTGGATGATATTGTCTTTGGTGGCTCGTCACATAACCTTGTTGCCAAGTTTGCGGATGAGATGAGCGAGGGAGTTCGAGATGAGCATGATGGGCGAGTTGCGGTATTTTCTCGGGCTTCGCGATCAAGCAAGTGAAGGACGGTACATTTGTGCACCAAACCAAGTACACGAAAGACATGCCGAGAAAGTTCCGTATGCAAGATGTGAAGCCGATGTCGACTCCCATGGGGAGTACGGCAACTTTGGATGCGGATGAGGACGGAGAACCGGTGGACCGGCGGGAGTACGGGAGCATGATCGGCTCCCTCCTCTACTTGACGGCGACGAGGCCGGACATACGGTTCGGCCGTGTGTCCGTGCGCTCGTTTTCGTGCTTCGCCGAGGACATCACATCGACAGCCGTCAAGAGGATTTTCGGTACCTACGTCCGCCCCTGGTCTTGGCCTTTGGTATTCTTCCTCCTCGACTCTGTCTCTTCATGGTTTTTCCGATGCGGATTTTGCTGGTTGTTGAGTCGAGAGGAAGTCGACGTCTGGTACTTGTCAGTTTCTTGGTTCTTCGTTGGTCTCATGGTCTTCCCGCAAGCAGTCTAGTGTAGCTCAGTCTACCACAGAGGAAGAGTATGTTGCTGCCGCGAGTTGTTGTTCCCAGCTGTTGTGGATTTCATACACTTTGAGAGACTTTGGTGAGGAGTGCACCCAGATCCCACTTCTTTGTGATAGCACCAGTGCCATAAGCGTAGCCAAAAACCCAGTGCTTCACTCCAGAACCAAACATATAGAAGTGAGGTATCATTTCTTGAGAGACAATGTGGAGAAAGGAACCATTGTTTTGAGCCATGTCCCTACCCAAGATCAGCTAGCCGACATCTTTACAAAGCCTCTCGACCAAGCTACATTTGTGCGCTTGCGGGGGGAACTTGGGGTTTGTTGCCCTTTCTAGTTGATTCTTGGGGGATTTCCTTTTTGTACCATATGTATCATGCCATGTTTTACTTTGATGTATATACATGCTTTGCTTGTTGTACAAACCATGGTAGGATAGCCATCTTGTCATATATCATGTTGCATTTGTGTCATATTGCATTTTAGGATGATGAGCTTCTTTCATATGCCATATTTGAGTCTCTTTGGCTATTTGTGAGATATTGGTTATATGTGTGGAGAAATGGTGATGTGAGGCTATGCTCTTGGATTATTTGAGATATATGTGTGGTGAGATAGCCCCTTTTCGAAATAAATGCTAAACTTGACTAGTTTTTAATGAATTGTGCTCCACTCGTGTGTAGTTGTGTATCCATGTCACAGTTTGGTCTAAATGTGCTTTTCATGCTTAGATTGTGCTTGGATGCCTTGTTCTTGCATTTGGGCCAAAGGCCGAATATCATTGTGAATGTTTAGCCTATGTTGCATTCATGGAGGAGCATAAGCTTCTTTTTGCCGCAAAGGCACTTCATGTACCATGAAATGAATTAATCTTGAAAATATGTGCATAATGCTTGAAAAATGCTCCATCCATCATGTCTATGCTTAAAATGTCTTATCTTTCACATATGGGTGCAAAACATGTTGCATGATGTTCACCAGTGGAGAAGTCTCCCCGAAGTGGACACATGGCTCATGAGCTTTGACATGACATGCTTTGCTTTATGGGTGTTTGCCATGATCTTTTGCTGAGAATTTGATATCCTTGTATGATCTTTGAATGGTATGCATGTTTGTGGCTCAAGTGTGACATGGATAGGCTTTTACATGTGAAGCGAGCCTTCTTTTGGTAAAACTGCTTAAATCTGAAAATTTTGCTTTGTCACATGCTTGTATTTTCATATATTACTTGTGGCAATGCTTTGACTATGCTATGATACATGTGTGTGATCTTTGTCTCATTTTTAGCCTTTGACACTAGATTTGGCCTATTTGAGAAGCTCATGTAGTTGTTTATATGCTTTGCTTTGCATTTCTGCATTTTCACCTTGATTCATACATTGTCAACAAGGGGGAGAAAAGGTGAGCTTAATGAAAATTCAGAAGAGGTGAGCTGAAATTTGGGAGTTTGCATGAGTTTGCATCCACATGTTCAGGGGGAGCTTGCATTTGTTCAGGGGGAGCTTTCTTGCTGTTTTCGGTGTGGATTTTGTGCTTTGCTTGGCTTGTGACCTTTCTTCGCCTTTCTTCGGTTTTGGTCATGAGTTAAGCTTATTTGTTTTTCCTTCTTCTTCTTTTTTCTCTTTTTCTCTCGAATTTCATTTCGCGTTGTGTGTTGTCAATGCACTCATCAAGGGGGAGATTGAGGACCAGGAGCGTCCCCGAGTGGTCGGTGGATGACCGCTCCTCAGTGATGAGTGATTGACAACGGGTGTTGGACCGACTCTTGGCTTAGTGCGTAGGTGTAGGCCGCGGCCTAGTTCGTGTTGTTGCGGGGTGAAGAACGGGCGCGAAAGGTCTTCGGCCTTGAGGGGCCTCCGGGAGATGGAGAGACAAGTAGGCTCGGTTCGAGGGACCGGGTGGACGGCGGGGATCGGGTGCGGGCCACATGGTGGCGACACAAGCAAGACGAAGTCATGGACAAGTGAGCCGGTGCACGGTGGTGGTCGAGTCAAGTGGTTTGGCGGGAGGCCGGACCGAGCACGCGGGGTTTGGTGGTTTGCCCACAAAACCATCGGCGGACGGTTTCTTGGTTTGGGCCTCAAAACCAAGTCCGAGGGCCCAACACGACGGAGACGGGATCCGGCGTGTCGGGAAGCTTCGAGGCGGAGGACACGCGGCGGGATCGCATGGCTTGCGTCGGGAGGACGCGGGGTGCGGCAAAGGCGTGGCCGTCCGATGGCAAGACCCACAAACATTACCAAAATGCCCCTACGTGGGTTGTATCGCCGTAGTTTAGTTAGGGGTAGTCGAGTCATTTACCACTCCGGCGGGACCTGATATATAAACCATGAGTGTGTGTGGATGGCTCTCTCTCTCTCCGCGACTTAGGGTTTCATTTGCTCCCTCCTCTTTCTCATTTTCGTAGCTATTTTCCTTCCTATTTTCTCTAGGCTAGCATGAGAGCTTCATGAGTGATTTGTTGAGAGGGATGGATGCTAGGGTGGCATGCTAGACCTTGTGAATCTTTCCTGGTTTGTATAGAAGATTCGGGGTTGTTTTTCGTGGCTTTTTGTGCTTGTTTTCGTGCCTTTTTTCCCTGTGTGATTCCGCGAATTTGAGTGAGTTTCTTCTCGGATTTCTTTGAGGGAAACATGGATAGATGTCTTGTGCATCTTTGTGCTTGATCTTGTGCCCTCAAACGCCGGGAAACCACTTCGATTCGTGAGTTTTCGTTCGGTGCTCTAGCTTTTGGTGGTGCTCAAAGGATTCGCGATTCCCGGTGATTTAGGGAGTTAGGAGGCAAGATTTTTGGGGTATAGCATCCTTGTGTGACGCTTTTCAAGTCCCCAAACCCTTGTCTCCATAGCTGCAACCGTTTGGGAAATCCGATGATGATTTGGGGGAGTTGACTTTTTGTTGTCGGGCGTTTTCGCTCGTCCGCACGGCGGACGTCCGCGAGGGGGGTCGCGGACGGTCCGCGTGGGTCGGGTTCGTCCCGTGTTCTTCGCGTTCTTGCTCGTCCTTCGTTTTGATCCGTCGCGATTTTGGTTTTTGGTTGGACGGAGTTTCGGACGGTCCGCGGTGTCGGGCGGACGGTCCGCGGTGCTTGGAGGACGGTCCGCGTGCTCCCCGCGGACGGTCCGTGGGGCGTGGGTGGCTTTGGTTCGTTCCGTGTGATTTAACGGACGGTCCGCGGGAAGGGCCGGACGGTCCGCGACGTCGGCGCGGACGGTCCGCGAGAGCAGGCGGGTCGGACGGTCCGCGCGGTCCATCGCGGACGGTCCGCACCGCGTTGCCGGACAGCCCGCCGAGAGCCGCGTGTGGTCGTCGTTTGTTTCGATTCCTTTCTTCCCTTTCTAGTGCTTCCGCGTGTGCTTCTAGGAATCATTCCTAAGGCTAGAGGTTGACCCATAACCTCGTGGTCTTGGCGATTGGTGCGTGATTCGATCCATCGCTTGTGTGTGATCGGGATTTGAGTAGGATATAGGTAGGCGGGTTCTTTGGGAAGAATTTTTACCGGCTCCTATTCACTCCCCCCCTCTCTAGTCGCCATCTGATCCTTCAAAGGGTAACCTTGATCAGTGATGCTATTTCTAGCACCTTGATGGGGTAATCTCCTTTCATCCATGGGTTGCAGTCGATCTTGAGATGTAATCACACTTTGTTGGATTATCTATCTATCATCTTGTGCTGAAAATACTTTAATGCTTAAGGCTAGCAACCATGCCATAAAGGGAGTATAGGCCTCAATGCTTCCTTGGATCCATTCAACACAATCCCTGATAGACTAGATTGGTTTTCATGTTCGAAACGATTGCATGTTCTAGTATCGTAGACCCATGGGCGAGTGTCTCCTATTTTCAAAAGGGAGCTCCGAAACAAGTATGTGCATGAAGGCACATGGGAAGGTTTTTGGAGTATGATCACGGGAAGAGACCATCAACGAAGAAATACTATCGGAACCCCATCATCCATGTGTGTCGCCTTTGTGCAAGTGGATTTTTGGGAGAACAAGAGAGACAAAGATAACCAACACGGAGTTGAATTGGCTTTACTTGGCTTTGATTGCCAAGTGGCCAATAGACCCCACTCACCTATGATCAACCGGTGGTGTTGTTAAGCAACATCGAGTTCGGAAGATATTGGTTCGGGGTGTTGCCTCTCCATATTGGCTATCTCTTTAAAACCGGGTATTACAAGGAACCCAAATCATCTCCTACCCGGGACTTCCCTAGGAATATATGAAGAAAGGAAAATATAAGAGTGAAGATGAGAGAGGAGGGTTCCAAGTGGCCTAGGTGAATTTGCCCCTTCCGGATTGAAGATTAAGACTTTTCTTGAGGGGAAGAAGATTGGTTAGAGGAAGGACTTCTTGTGCCGGCGAAGAAAAAAATAAAAGGAGAAGAATTATAGGGGAAGGATCTTCCACGACCCAAGAAGGAGGTGCACAACAAAATTATGTCCCACCATTGGGAGGAACCCCGGCGCCGCCGAGTTACTACGGTGGTGTACCAATGCAAGCATGGGGGAGTGGTGCAGCCATACCCCCACCATTTTGCGGTGCCCAACGTAGCCTTTGCGGAGCCATTTGCACACCTTCTTCAACCACAAAAAAATGTGGCCACCATTGGAGGATACGCTGCAAGGAACGTGCAAATTATTGCAGCCATCCAAATCAATGCAAACCAAATGGGTGAAGGAAATGCAAACATCGCTTATGAGCTTTGACACCTTCACCTAATACCATTGGACAATTCATAGGAGGAGTGGTGCATTCCTATTACAAGTAAGGGCACAACAACCAAGACTATCAATATCAACCACCGGCGAAGATTAGAGAGAGGAGGAGCCTTAGCTATCTTTCCTTTACCCCCCTTTTCTTTAATTTTCAGCTTGTTTGCGCCTATGTATGCGTAGTATTTTCAGTTTTACTTTAATTTTGAGTGTTAGTTTAATTTTTCAGCGTGTGTCTTAGTGTTTATTTTCATCATGAATAATGTCGCCACCAAGTTTTTACCTTTGGTAATGTTACAAAGTTTGTGCCATAATGATATATGATTATAATTGCCGCTTTGTTTATCTTTGTAATTGATTTATGCATGTTTAACCTAGTGCTCTCTTAAAAATACAAATCTGAAATTATCTAAATGCTAGCTTAATCTTCAGCGGAGGTTATGATTAAAATAAAGACCCATAGTGTTTTATGTGCTCTCAAGTTATGAATAGATTAAAGATGTCTTTTATGCTCAAAAATATTGCTAACCTTGTCACAAATATCACTTGTGTGTTGCTCAACCTATCCAAAGCCTAATATATATTTGAGTGCATAAACTTTAGTGTACAAGATTTATTTTTGAGTGAGTTATTGCAGGCCATGATTTCTCTGGCCCGAGACTAAGAAGCTGGTCATTCCGTTTTTGCGTATCTACCTTATTGCTAGCCTCTTATCCGTGCATTGTGTATCCCCACATCGGAGATCTCACAAACCTCGCCGGATATCCACCCTTAAACCAAATATCATCTTTTGTGTTTACCTTCTTTGACCACAACCTATCGTTGAGAATGGATCATCAATTCAAGGAAGATCGCAAGACGGTGCCAACATTGAAGATTTCAAGTATCTCTCCAAAGGAAAAATACCCGGTACCTACCTTATTTTTTTTCGCCTCTTTGCTCGAGGACGAGCAACGTCTAAGCATGGGGGAGGAGGTAGGTACGATGTAGTTTTAGAGTTAAAAGGGGAATATTTAAAAAAAATGATGATGAAAGAAGAAAAAAATCGGCGGGGATATATCATGACTTTCGAGGTAAAGAAAAAAAATATATATATAATGATGATGAAAGAAAGAAAGAAAGAAAGAAAGAAAGAAAGAAAGAAAGAAAGAAAGAAAGAAAGAATGAATGAATGAATGAAAGAAAGAAAAGAATGGGAAATATGAGAAAGAGAAAAAAATATATGTGTAAAGTAAACTCCCCGGTTCTCTAAGAGTGCATTCAAGGCTTCAAGTTTAAAAGATCCATTCTCATTTTCCAACCATGTGCAATCCGATAACGAGGACTTCATTTGTGCCTCGGGATCACTCTTTGCCATTTGCACATGTCCACTCATCTAAAAGTGTGTGTATTTTTCTCTTTCCCCTCCTTGATTTAACATTATTTTCCAATGACCTTTTTGACGAGTCTCGGTAAGACCATGAGAAGCTTGTCTTGTTTTGACAACACCTCATTTATAAAATCTTGGTAGGACTAAACTTTCCCAAAGCTCCATATAAAGCCTACCACATATAGTTATGAGAGGGAAAGGAGTAGAATATATAGGCTTGAGAGACAAGTGAGATGAGAGTTCATGAGCAACACACGAGATGATTTAAATTTGTGACTTTGGTTTAGCTCTTTTCTTTATCTCGTTCTTTATTTCAAAAATTCTGAGATCTATTTAAACTTTGTGAGCATGTTAATACTTGTGGGATAAGCTTAACTAAGAATCTACCCTCCGTAGGGATGAAGGCTAGTACATTATGGAACTTTAATGAATTAAACTTTTGAGAGCATTATGTTTTTTTCATGTATGATCAAGTGCAAGGTTTAAACAATGAAGGGCAATGATGATATCCATCGAAGGCTTACTCGAGGACGAGCAAGGTTTAAGCATGGGGGAGATGTTGACGGTGAAAATCCGTCAACCTAGCCATGAGTTTACCTTCGGTGTTGGCATGACTTTTGTATCTTATTCATTGGTACTAACCCCCGTGGTATAACAAGTTCACTTGTGCATGTCGGTTTTGGAGTTAAGTGTTTACGCGAGGTTTTAATGTTGAAAGAAAGACTTCCGGGATAAGTTCATTAAGCACCTCATGACAAGACCTTGAAGCCCGATACAAGTCAAGCAATGAAGTGAACATGACTCCAAGAGCCCAAGGACCAAGCCCGAGAAGATGATAAACTCCGAGGACCGAACCGAAAAAAGTGCTTGAATCTTGCAAGACAAGGAGTTGAGTCCAATTCGGAGAGAAACCGACGTCAAGGGCCCACATGCAAAAGGGGAGAACATCTAGAAGACGTGGGAAGCAACACCGGGCGAAGCAGCCGCGAGATGGGCCGAATTGGGCCCGGGCCGGCCGGCCCAGCCCATTTCGGGGCCCAATCGGCCTCCCCTTTGACCTAATTGCTTCTCAGGCTATAAATAGCCCCCTGACCGAGAGCCACGCATCAACCGAAGTCGTAATCCGCCGCCGAGGAGCAGAGAAGCTTGAGGGACACCAACTTGAAGATGAGGGTCGTGCTAGTTGTCTAGGGTTTCCCTAGCCGACATGGGAACCTTGCATGGAAGACCACGTCGGAGCTCCGGAGCGAGGATCAAGATCGAGGGAGGGCCCCGGTGGTGATCTTGTTCATGTAATCATTCATGGTGAAGTTTGTAAGTGAATCCGATTTCTAGCGATTAAGTGCCTTCTCGATGATTTTGTTTTCTTCTTGGTTTTGCTTCTTCTACGATCTAGTCTATAGCTAGATTACATAGGGTGCTCTTGTAGCCGCGGTGGCTAGGGGTGCATACGGACCGGCCAAGTGATTTCAACTTGTTCTATCGAACTCGCCCTAAGCTCCCCGCATGAATAGGGATACGTTGTGACAGAACGGGGGTCTCGAAAGGCGGATGTTTTCGGAGTCGGATGGGAAGGCCACGATTTAAAGATGCTTTTAATGAGATTTGCTTTGCTATCTTCATCTATCTTGTTTGGAGCTACAACATAAGCATGATCTAGATTCTCTAGATTGGTTATCTCTTGCTTTCTCTTGCTACCTCTTTAGTAGATTAGATTAGATTCGTTTTCTTTAGAGTTAGTAGATTAGATGCAACTTAGTTCTCCAATAGATATCTTTACCTTGCTTTACTAGATTGAATCCTTGCGTTGCACATTGTTCCACGGATTCGATACCTTGGGTTCACCACTCGAGGGAAGAAGGGTCCCTTGACTACGACTGGAGACTTGTCCGCTTGCAAGTCACAAACGAACTTTGATACAACTATTAACCGTCAACAGTTGGGCTCCCGCTCGCTTGGCTGCGGCACAATCCATGCCACGGGACGCCCATCTTCGTTCGCCGCGAGCTGGCCGGCGGTCAGCAGCTCGCTCAGGGAAAGCCTGGTCGTTGTCGAGCGCGGCCATGGCAACGAGTCGATGATGGTGATGGGCTGAGGATGAGCCATGCGGATTGGCGAAGGAACGAGGAGCGTGGAGCGAGAACTGTGAGACGGCGAGAGAGCAAGTGCGGCTCTGGGGCGGGAGCGCAAGGGGCGAGGACGACAAACGCTAAGTGTGGAGGTAAAGATTTGCCTCGCCTCCCTCCTTTGGATTTATAGATCCACAGAGCTGTGCTCCCCAGAACGCACGCCCCGCGTGCATTAACTGCAGGTGAAAACCTTGGTCACTGACGGGCGGGACCCACCATGACCGTGGCGGCCGTGCGCACGCACGCGCGCTATCATTACGGCGCGGCAACTGAAGAGCCGCGGCGGGCCGTCACGTCTGCCTGCCCACGTCGCCCACTACGCGCGCGGCCGCGGCGCCTGAAAAGGTGTTCCCGCGGCGCAGGGCTGTGGTCGCGACTGCGCGCATTAAATGGCCCGGTCCCTTACCTAGTAAGGATGACCCTCGAGCGGCATGAGCCCCAGGCTCGAAAGAACCTGACTCTCGATAGTGCGTTTACCGACCAGTGGCCTCGTAGCCCGCTCAGCGTGAACGAGCGCCACAGGTGCCCTCGATCTACAAAAACTACTGATCAGCGGTTCGAGGGCCGGCCCGGCTGAGAACCCTTGAAACCTGCAGATGCGAGAAGACGGGGGCACTTAGCTGCCACCCCGCAATGGCCCTACTGATTAGGGGTTCGAAACCTGACCCTCGAAGGGCTCGAACAGGTGCCCCAGATCACCAGAGTCAGGGACGACGAGGGCGTGTGCATTCGAGCCTTTCCTCGAGCCCACCGGCTCGAGGGTGCCCCACATGTTGTGTTCGAGAGCCAGCGAGGGCAGCTAGTCGGGGGGATCCCACCGAGGGAGAGCTTCGGCGCCCTCGGTCCCTAGCGAACGAGACTGAGCCCCACCTAGCAAACCCACACAAGAGCTTTACACGAGTCTCCGGACCACGAGCCTACCCTTATCGAACGGGGCATGGGCGTCCACTTGAACCACCCGCTAGCAGCTCGACGAGGAATCCGTGATCCGCGACCCAATCGATGGGGGTTGTGGAAACCTCACCCTCCGTCCCGCGGAGGGACGGCGAGGGCGCGTTTAGAGCAAGATGGAGAGCTCGCCCCGATCGCCTTGAATGGGCCCAGGCTCGGGGGCTCGACGCACGGCTACACCTCTTGGGGTGCCCGAATGCGAGAGGTACCAGTCGCACGCGCGTGACCGAAGTCGGCTGAAACATCGCCGATGCCGTTTGAAATAAACACCACGCCCACTAGTAAAAATCCGCAAGAAAACCCCTGCAGGAGCACTTACGCTCCTGCAGGGCTTCGGGGGCTAGACCCGCGGGTCCGCTGACGCAGCCCCACGGAAAGGCATTAGCAACCAGGAGGGAAGAACGTCCTATCAGCAGGCTCCAGCATCTGCGGGAAACCTGACAGGTACACCCACAGTTGCTCGGGGGCTACTGTCGAGGACAACCATAAGGGTCCCCTAAATAACCAGGGGAAACCCTCTTAAAACCTGTAAAAAACGCAAAACGCAAATCAACTCGCACACCTAAAACACATACACAGCAAAACCACGACCCTGTGGCCCCCGCGGCCCGCCAGTGCAACACAGCGGATGCCCCTCGAGTGAGGTCCGCCTCGCTCGAGGGATAGACGCTCCCTCGGGCGAGGTCCGCCTCACTCGAGGGTGCAACCCCGCCCCTCGAGTGAGGTCCGCCTCGCTCGAGGGCTGAGCACCCCCTCGGGCGGGGTCCGCTTCGCTCGAGGGCGCCCACGGGCGCATTTCCCACGCTCCTGCGCGCACCTATTCCCGCACGCGCGTACGAGCATTTAATGCTCTGACGCCACAGGGCCGCGCCCCTACTCTGACATGCCTGGGAATCACGCCCCGGCGCTGTTCCGCCAACTCCCGGGGGGAGGCCATCCCCGCTGCTGTGCAGCACTGTGCGGCAAGGCCGGTGTCAGCTCTGTGACACTGTGCCGCCTACCCCCATACGGCTAACACGCCGCGCCCTCAAAGGGGGGCCGGCGGCACCCTCGAATATCTTCTACGTGCTTATACAGGGCCATGCTGTGACGTCAGGCCGGCGGGATCGGTCATCCCCGTCGCTGTCAGCCCTGTGCGGCCATCCCCGCCACTGCCCCACCACGCCGGACACTGTGGCAACATCCCAGCGCTGTTGGGACGTACGGGGACAACACATCACCACAACTGCCACTGTGCCACGTACGGACCCTCGTTAACGGCACCCTCGAGCCGGCCCACCACGGCGTCAGTCAACCAACCGCTACACCGCCACCCTCGAAGCCGTTCCTATACGAGCACAGGACGCACCACGGCGCCTCAACAGGAGCGGGATTTGCCAAGACGGTCGTCAGCTCCGGGCACTGTTCGCCATACCTCTACACGTAGAGAAATAGAGCGACATGCATGTAAACTACTCCCTCCTTGGCCTATAAAAGGAGGGGCAGCCCCCCAGCCGCGGGGACACGGGGCGACGGACAGCGATCGCTCACACGTTCTCCGCCTTCTCCACGATATTGGCACTCGCCTCAATCAAGACCTCTGGGACTTGGAGGCCATGCCTTCTCTCTCCGCCTCGCTTGTAGCCACCCCTCTACGAGCACCACGGTGCAAGCAATACAGTGCCCCGAGCACACCACTGCTGGATGTACGGCCCCGGACGGAACCAGGATAAACCAAGTGTCCTTAGTTGCTTAGCACCGGCCATCGAGAGGCAGATCTCAGCGCTCATTATTAGTTAGTGTCGGGACTACTTTCTGCACCGACAGGTGTTGTCTGGCTTGCGCTTGCGATTAGGACCCGAGTAGTTGCTGTTGCGACCGCCTTGGTTGTTGTTGTTGTTGTTGTTGTTGTTGTTGTTGTTGTTGTTGTTGTTGTTGTTGTTGTTGTTGCCGCCCGTGTTATGCTTGCTCTTGCCACGGATGGCGTCGTACTTGGAGTTAGCCTTGTCTTCTTCATCAGCCCAAGAGGTGATCATGTCCTTGAGGTGGGTGATGGAGCTCGGGCAGCGACGACCGAAGTCTTCGAAGGTGCGATGGTGGTAGAGGCCATCTTGGAAGAGGTCGATGACCTCCTTGTCAGAGACATCGACTACTGTGGCGCGCTTGTCGAAAAAGCACCGCATGTACTTGCGGAGGGTCTCGCCCTGTTCCTGCTTTACCATTGCCAGGTCCATGCGAGTACCCGAGCGGCCCATAGCGCCCGCGAAGTTGCTGGTGAACTGTTCCTTCAGCTGG
Organism: Cenchrus americanus; assembly: GCA_947561735.1. Classification (NCBI taxonomy): domain Eukaryota; kingdom Viridiplantae; phylum Streptophyta; class Magnoliopsida; order Poales; family Poaceae; genus Cenchrus; species Cenchrus americanus. Next base: position 146,965,128 of record OX387244.1, on the reverse strand, counting down.
TCCCACTTGTCGATCGAGTACTTCTCGAGTGACTTGAGCCATGTAAGCGGGGCTTGATCTAGACAGAAGGGGAAGTAGAGGCACTTCGTGTCATTGTTGCCACCAGCGTTCTCGATGGAGAGGGCATAGCATCTGAGCCACTGCACTGGATCCTGCTTCGCGTCGTACTTGGTAATTCCCAGAGGCCTGCATTTTTCCGGGAGAAGTAGGTTGCGAAGTCGAGCAGAGAAGGCGGGGAAGCCGTCGTTATCGCCTACCATGGAGGCCTTCTTGCATCGCAGTTCTTCGATTTTCTGGCGGGCGTCGAAGCCGCCACGTGAGGCGCCGGAGGTGTGGCTATTCGCGTGGCCTCGGCCGCCGCGGTCGCCTCCGCCCCCAGCTCTCCTGTCAGCCCCATGGTTGGAGCTCCCGCCGTCGCTGCCTCCACCACCAGGGTCGCGGTGAGGGATGATCTCCTGGTCGCCACCGGCGCTGTTGCCACCATGAGAGGGTCCACCGGCTATTGCCCGAGTACGGTTGGTGTTAGATGGTAGCTCCGCTCGAGTACGGTTGCGACCGATGTCTGCACTGCGACTTGTGGCTTCGTTGTCTTGCTGGCGGTTCCTGACGGGGGGCACTTGAGTGACCCTGTTGTCAACTCGCATGAAGTAGGCATCCTCCGCGAGCTTGGCGATGACTTCTCCTGCGTGCATCCCCTGAGCCTGACATGCTATCATAGTGATAGACATGAGGCATTGCTCTGGGGTAGTGTGTACCTGGCTCTCGACTTGGTCGAGGGCTTCTGCGAGGTTCCGGAAGGGAAGGGACTCGCGGGCACGTCAGCGCTGTTCGTTCCGCTTTCTGTTGCGTTCACGTCGAGTGTCCCTGTTGGCGCCGGTCTCGTCAGCGGGCGCGTTGGCGGACAACTCATCCGCTAAGATATCCTCGAGATATCGGTCAGGGAGTGTTCCTGAGGGCCCTGGCATCTCGTTGGTAGTCATGAAGACTTGCCGGTCAGGAGTGCCAAGGCTGGAGTCACTGGTTGCCACCTCTGTCGGAGTGTGCTCCCCAGCTGGAGCGAGTGGTGTTCCCTCCTGGAAGGGAAGTGAGTCGAGGTAGGCGACGCAGCGTGAGTTCCTCCTGTCAGGTCTGCGGGCTTGCGGTCTGGCTAGTAGACGAATCTTCCGGCGGGTGTAGATGTTATAACCAGGCCGGAAGCTGGTCCTGACAGGGGTTGCTCTGTAGTGTTGTTCTCGGACTTGGGCTCATCAGGATCCGACCCGAAGTCGAACTCATAGGAGGAGTCCGAGTATAAGCTGGCGAGAGGGTTGGAGTCGGAGTTGTAGCCGGGGACGGTGTTGGAGTCCGAGTCATACTCGGGTATGATCTCCTTGCCGACCTGGCACGCAGTGGGAGCCTTTGCGTGGGCCCTGCTGACGTTGCGAGGGCCGCGTGTGAAGCGCTCATGAAGTGGGGAGTCCGCACGCGATGGCTGGGTAGCCGACTTGCATACGATAGCCCACGAGGACGTCGAGTTCGAGTTGGAGTCGGATCCAAGCTCGAAGTCGGCGTGTTGGTTGTAGAGCGAAATTTCGCCGAACTTTCCGGCGAGATTGCCCTTGACTACTTCAGGAAGCGTCACGAGCCCAGTCTCGGGGTTGGGTGGCATGGTGAGGCGGCGTTGGAAGGATCCAACGCCGTCAGCAGTGCAGACCCAGGAGCCGAAGACAAAGGTGTCGCCACGTTTGAAGGCGACGGTTGGCTTGATGAAGATGGAAGCCGTCGAGTTCGCCATATGATCTTCGGCGAGATCCCCTACCTGGCGCGCCAGCTGTCGGTGTTTTAGACCGGCAACCTACCAAGGGGAGTACCCGAGGTAGATGAATGTGGTCTCGACGAGATCGGTAACTCGAAGGAAGAGACACGTGGCACACAATTTAGACAGGTTCGGGCCGCGAGGTGCGTAATACCCTACGTCCTGTATGCTGCGTAGCTCTGGATTGATTGGATGTGATTACAAGATGATGCGTAATCTCAGAGATAAGGGTCCCTGCCTCGCCTTATATAGCCCGAGAGGCAGGGTTACAGGTCGGTTTAGGGAGAGAGTACTAGTCATGTACGTCTAGGAGTCCTCTACACAGTACATGGTATGTATGGCTTCCTATCCGAGTACTTCTCCACCGTAGTCCTTGCGCCTAACGCCATCAGGTACCGTGCGGCACAAGTCGGGTAGTCCCAAGATCCCACTGAGTAGTCGGTCCTGGTACCCACCGAGGTAGTGGGCCCAGGGAGGTCCATACGACACCTAGGTTGTTGCTCGGTGATGAATATCCTTGCGTAGTGACAGTACGGTGGAGGAGAAAGCGGCAAGTGAACGTGCATCGAACCACTCCATATCGGGTTACTCCATATCGAGTGTAATCCTTATCATAGTATAGGTTTAGATTGATTTATCACCTTGGACAGAACGACAACAAGAAAATGATAGGCTAGGTTTACCTTTGGTTTGCTTACCTTTTTGGCTAGGTGGATGTGATCCATACATCCCTTCGTGTTTGTATGTTACCTTTATGCAATCAATGCTTCACATAGGGTTAGATCGGTAGGTTAGATAGAGAACCTTAGTGTTTTGTTTCCGATCCTTGGACTGACAAATCTAGGGAGGACCCTCCCTGGTGAAAAAGGCACCAAGTCACCCGTAAGCTGCGGTGAACTTGAGCACGGTTTTGAACCATCAACAAGCCCCTTTTTCTGGCGCCGTTGCCGGGGATCGGCAACTCAAACCCTAGGGCGATCCATCTATATTTTTGACTAACCCTAATTTTTATTATTGCATATATGCTTGCTTTCTTGTTTGTGTCCTTGAAAGTAGGCGAAAAGCTAGACACAAGACGTTCGAGAAATTCACGATCCACTCAGACAAGATGATGACTACATCAAGATTCACTCTTTAGTGGTATGTGCTAACTTTTGTTAGTGGCCCATCATCTGCTATTGAGTCCACACCCTACACGAGTGATGTTAAACAAGGTATGTCAATGTGTCAATTAATGATTTATGACTAATGTTTCGTGGAGGTTTGTTTGTCCAAGCAATAGGTGTTGGACGCAATCACGTTGCGGAAGAAGTATCCGTCACTTTGGCTAAAACAAAACCATGAAGAAGACACTCCATGGCCATGATGCTACTCACTGGTCCAGCAATGACAATGACTTAAAGCCGAAGGAGACCGGACGTAACGCCCTGAAGACTACAAGATCAAGGTCATCAACATATTCGGATCAATTCACAAGAAGTTTCTGTTCCCATAAATTTCTGCATAACCTCAAGGGAAAACAAAAGTATATCTTTGAATATTAGAAGCCCCATGAAGTTACACTTCCAACGAACCAAGAATCAAGTCAATCGGAGCTACCTACAAGCAGGTATGGCCGAAGTACCGAAGGTTGCGCGTTCTGAAATTTTCTGGACAGCATGCAAGAGAGGAAACAAAACGGCCATAGCTCCCTCATTTGGGCTCCGATTAAGATGAATGAGTACCCGTTGGAAAGGTAATTTTATGAAGTTTTCAATGGAACAATACTTTTGTATATGTTCTGTTATGTACACAGGGGAAAATCCACGAAAAAGAGGCAGCAGAACACGATGAGAACAAGATAGTGGAGATGAGGACGACGACAACGAAGAGAAGCTTGGGAAACGCTTCCATTGGACCACACGAGATGAAATTCAGAAGTTTGGAACAAAACAAGGACCCCAAGAGAATTTGCAAAAGAAGGCACAAGTTGGCAACATCCGACGCTAGGAGATGTTAGAAGAAAATCACGATGGATTACAACAAATGATAGCATCCAATGGCGCGGATACTCTGTGCTCTCGCACGAAGGATCATGGAGTTACATGAAGATATTTGAGACATGTGTGAAGTCTCACAAATGAATAAGAAGAGTGAGTCCACACAAGGCAACCTTGATGATGTGTGGCACGAACGAAGGAATTGCGAAAAGACGATACAAGCCACCGATCATTGATGAATGTTTGCTTTCAACTCCGAGAGACCACTCACGATGAAAAGTTCGAAGGCCAAGGTACAAATTAACCTCTCAAGATACTTTTGGGGCTGATAATATTCGTTTGATATATCTATGATTCATATCCAATAGTGAGGTTGATTCAATTCTATGCCTTGTTCTTATGATAATCATGATAGGCTAGAATTTCTTGAGAGTGATAAAGAGGCTTTGTTGTGCTTAAAATTTGTTACATGCCTAATGAACCTTTTCCTAATGAGAACTTAGTGCTGAGCAAAAAAACTTATGCTATAATTAATCACAACTTACTTTGTCATAAATTGTGGTTATGGAAGCGTTTGTTTTCAATATGATTTGTAAATCTTGGACTTGCTTTGTGCTCGGTCAAGCTAGTGACCTTAAAAGAGCAAATTGTGGGAGAAATACCAAGTTTCACTAACCACGCAGGGAATTAAATATAAATTAAGAGGATAGAATCATACGCAAAGGAATTGCAAACCCGTGCATCACCGTCACCAAACCTCAAAAATGGACGTTGATGTTTTCATCAATTTTGAGGACCTGGTAAGACATGTTCAAGGAAGAAAAATTTGAAAATAAGAAGCTCCATCAAGTGCCGGTTCCAACGCATCCAAGATCGATGAATTTGAAGACCCGTACAAGGAGATATGACAAAAACATTGAGCGATGTGCAGTCTGAAATCAGCTTTGGACAGATTGTAGCGCCGGAGTAGAACAGGCATAACTCACTCGATCGAAGTCCGTTGGGGGTGAACAAATACTTGATGGACAAAAATTTGATGAGCTACTCATGGAAGCTATTGTCTACATGGTCTGATCTAGACAGAAAGGAAAATTTGTGAAAGAAGAGGCAGCGATAAAGTGCGATGGAGAAGGTGATGATGATGATGCAATGAGACGATTGGGCAAGCCTCTCATCGAGCATAAGTGATCGTGTCAAGCATGGAGAGTGGATCACTGCTGCATGAACACCTTAAAATCTTGCATGAAGGATCATGGCTCCGCAACAACAAGAAGGTATGTGAGAAAGTCGAGCTCTATGACTTTAAATGAAGAGTTTTGCGGGAGGCAACCCGGTTTTTATATATATATACATACATGACCGTCTACATTGTGCTCTTTAATCGAACCATCAAGTAACATTGTACCATTGCTCTAATAAATACCACAACACCATGTTGTTTAATTTAGTTTCTATTGGGGGAGCACTTTGTTATTTGATCTAAAAAACCTTTTAGACCTTTTTGTGTGCCTATTAGAGTTTAGAGTCTTTTTCTTTTGTTTCTTTTTTAGAGAGATATATGAAGCTGGCACCATCATTTGATTCTAAACTTGTGGCTAGTTAATTTAGGCTAACATTTGTTTTTGTTTTAGACCACTGCATATCATGTCATATCATTTTGTTCATCCACCTTGCATCGCATTGCATGTTTGATTTGATCTAACTTTTTGTCCCACCAACCTAAGCCTTCCTATAACCCCCGCTAAAAACCATAGACAATAAAGGTATGATTGCTTGAGTTGACCGGGGGCTATCACCCTTCGGGTTGAACAAGTCTATTCCTTCCCTCTTTTCTAATTAAAAACTTTGACTAGCCTCCCCATAAAATCCTTAGGAAAACCTTTCACACATTTAGCCATTCTAAAACCATAGGTTTTGTAGAAAGACTCTAGCACCACCTTAGTTAGAATTTCTACACTTGACTTGCTCTCTTCAAAATCCTTGTTTGAGCCAAAAATATAGGATACCCATAACCTACCCTTAAACCCTGTTAGTTTGGTTGATTGATTCTTTTCGATGGGTTACTCCTTTGTTGACAATGCTTACCTCGTATGAAGTGTTAGATCAAGCTTTGCCTATTACTTATTATAGACCACATCAAAAGTGTTCTTAAAACCTTGCTAATGTTTGCTTGTGCTAACATCTTGCATTTTCATTTTGCATCCATCTCTTTGTCATCATCCACTTTATGTTAGCTTGGGATCTTTTGTGAAGCTTTATGATGAATACTTTCATACCTATGTTAATGCTTCATATGACGATATGGGCATTTTTCTTTTTGTAATCTTGTGTAAACATGGTGTTTAGACATGATTGGATACCCACATCATTCAGTTTTATATACCTTGCTATCATGTTGCATTGGATTGTTTATAAACTTTGCAATGCGCCCTACTTATCTTGCACCATGAAGAGTTGTTAATCTTGGGATAAGCATAGTGTTTTGACCATGGTTAATAAATCTTTATGGAGAGGGAGAAGTTTGGCATCCACTTTGTAAGCATGGAGCTTTGAGTTTGGCGGAAACATTGTTTTGTTTTTATATCTTTCTCTCATTTGCATACACACTTGCACTCACGTACACCCATTAGTATTTTAGCAAGATTAACTATGCCACAAGTGAAGATCGTAGGGATGCCATGGTTTGTTGGCATAGGGTGAGTATTCCCGACTGTCACCTCAGGGGTACTTTGTGCATTATAGTTATTTTGCAGGCATGGTGAATCACTCCCATGAGTTCCTGATGAAAGTTGAAATCAAGATCATCAACACCTCCAAAAATCCCGAAAGGAGCACTGCGGTTTTCATCAAGATTAAGCACATGTTAAGAGATGTACAAAAAGGTAAAAGTTAGATATTCAAGTGCTCCATTAAGTCTACTTTCCAATGCATAAAGAATCAACATTTTAGGAGACCTGTGCAAGAAGTTACAACCAAATCTTTGGGCGTCACACATTCTGAAATCAGTCTGGGACAGCTTGCACCAACAAAGTAAAAAGGGCGTAACTCTCTTGTTCGGAGTCCGATCGGGATGAATGACCACTCGTTGGAAAGATAATTTCAAGCACTCTGTAATGGAGCTATTATTCAGTACAAACTCAGTTCTGGAAGTAGAAGAAAAACTCGTGGGAGATGAACCAGCAATAAAGGACTACATGGAAGGAGGAGAAGATGGGATGAGAAACATTTGGGATCAAGGCTCGTGGCAAAGGGCAGACATTGAAGGATGAACAAGGGCAACAATGTGATGATGATCTCCTTGCATGATGGTAGGGCTTCAAGAAATGGTTCATCATCTTCCGTGCCTAGCAACATGTTAAGCATGGGGGAAGACTTGGTGGACGAAAGAAGACCGCATGGAGCTCAAGGATCACGGTTGCTACGGATGCTGATCTTCCTTATTCCATGCTAGGCACAATGCTTAAGCATGGGGAGGGTGCGCCACATCACAAGCATCAAAGGACGGTAACAATTCCTCAGCCCTCTCTTTGTCCTTGTCTTTCTAAATGCTTGTATATATGTATATGCCTTCAACAACCTTAGATGCAACTTTTGTATGTCTCTCTCGTTAAATAACATGGCTTCTAGGAGCACAACCTGGTTTTAGTTTTTGTTTATTGTCATCACCTTGTGCTCACCATGATGAAATAATTTCAACTTGATCTTGCTCGTTGATATATGATGACCGTTGCCGCTTTGTTTAAACTTTGTGCTTGTTTATGTATGATTAAGCTATTGAGCTCTCTAATACAAATCTAAAATGAATTAAATGTTAGCTTAATCTTTTGTGGAGGTCATGATAAAAATAAAGACCCATGGTTTCTTTTATGCTCTCAACTTTGGATGGGTCGAAGGACATATTACTTTTTGCTTTTAAAAGTCATGCTAACCTTGTCATTAATACCTCTTGCATTTTGCTCTACCTATCCAAAGCCTTATATATTGAGTGCAACCATAGATTACAAGAGTTATTGTTGGGTGAATTGATTCAAGGATCGATTCTTTGGCTCATGACTAAGAAGCTGGTCATTCCGTTTTTTTTGCGTAACTTATCTTTTGCTAGCCTATTCTATCCGTGCATTGTGAGCTCCCACATCGGAAGCTTTGCAAATCTCACATGATATCAACCCTTTAAACCAACATCATCTTTTGTGTTAACCTCCTTGACCTACCTACCTATCACTTGAGTATGGAGACGACACGTCACAAGAAGGTGCTTCAAAGGGAAGATTCAAGTTCCCTCTCATCAAGACATCCGGTACCTACCTTAACACCACTTCCTCTTTGCTCGGGGACGAGCAAACATCTAAGCTTGGGGAAGGAAGTAGGTACTATGCAAATTAGAGATCTAGGGGAGATAAAAAATGAATAAGATAAAAAATCCAAAGTACCTCACATGTCAAAAAGAAAAAAAGAAGAAAACAAAGGAAGAAAACAAGAAAAGGAAAAAGAAAAGGATATAGAGTAATAATAATCTTCCCTGGTTCTCTAGTTGCTTAAGGATTTTTCAAGGACTTCAAGATCAAGACCCATACTCATTTTTCCAACCATGTGCAATCCGATAATGAGGACTTCGTTGGGGCCTCAGGATCATTCTTTGTCATTTGCACCTATCATTCTTTCTCTTCCCCCTTCTTGTGAACATTATTTTTCCAATGACCTTTTTGACGAGTCATGATAAGTCCGTGAGAAGCTTGCCTTGTTTTGAAAATAGTCTGAACTTTAGCATCTTGGTAGGATAAAAACTTTCCTATGAGCTCCAAATAAAACCCTTCCACCTACAAAAATGAGAGGGAAAGGATATAGATCAAGTAGACATGAGAGTGTTGTGAGATGAGAGAGTTCATGAGCAAGACGCAAGAAGGTTTAAATTTTTGTACTTGGTTTAGCTCTTTTATTCACCTCGTTCTTCACTTCAAAAGTTTCTAAGACCTATTCGAATTTTGTGGAGCATGATTGATTACTTGTGGAAAGAGCTTAAATTATATCTACCCTCCATAGAGATGAAAGCTAGTTACATTATGGAATTTTAACAAATATAAACTTGGAGAGCATTATGCTTTCTCATGTGTGATCAAGTGCAGGGTATGAATAATGAAAGGCAATGCTGATATCCATTGAAAACTTACTCGAGGACGAGCAAGGTTTAAGCATGGGGGGGATGTTGACGGTGAATTTCCGTCAACCTAGCTATGAGTTTACCTTTAATGTTGGTATTGATTTATTATTCTAACCACTGAACTAACCCCCCGTATATAACAAGTTCACTCTTGCATGTCGATTTTGGAGTTCATTGTTTACGCAGGAAATCTACGCGAAAGAGGAGACTTTCGGGATAAGTTCACCAAGCACTTTGGAAGAAGATCATGAAGCCCGACAAGAGTCAAGACACGCGATGCACATGACTCCAAATGACCCGAGGACCAAAGCGTCAACGTGCAAGTCTTCAGGGACTCAACCAGAAAACAGCGAAGCTTGCATAGCAAGGATTCAAGCCTTAACCATGAAGGAAACGACATCAAAGGCCCACATGCAAGTGCACACAAATAAGGAATCATGCAAGAAGAAACCGGGGAGGAAACCGAGGCTGAACCAGGTCGAAATGGGCCTGGGCCGATCGGCCCAGCCCACTCCGGACCCAGTTCGGCGCCCCCTTTTGCCCTAGGTGCTTGTCTATTTATTGCCTCTGCCTCCGCCGGCCGCCACATCCATCCATTCATCAGAGAGTCGCCGAGACGAAGGAGAAGCACCGGGAGGAAGCCGACAGCCGCCGCAAGTCCTCGAGTTGCCTAGGAAATGGATTAGGCCATGCCCTAGCCGCCATGGTTGGCCCTGCGTGGTAAAGCCATGGTGGAGTTCCGGAGCCGCGACTTGAATTCGTCAAGTTGTTTGTACCTTCAACATTCGGTGATGTAACCATATCTTGTCATACTTTGATCTACTACGAGTTATGCTTATTCATATGTGTAGCTACCATATGCCTTTAGTAGCACTAGATCAAATCATGGTGATTAGTCTTGTCTTGCGGATACACCGTAGTAGTGCACAAACCTAGGTTGTTGCTCAGTGATGAATATCCTTGAATATCCTTGCGTAGTGATAGTACGGTGGAGGAGAAAGCAGCGAGTGAACGTGCATCGGACCATTGCATATCGGGTTACTCCATATCGAGTGTAATCCTTATCATAGTATAGGTTTAGATTGGTTTATCACCTTGGCCGGAACAGCAACAAGAAGACGACAGGCTAGGTTTACCTTTGGTTTGCTTACCTTTATGGCTAGGTGGATGTGATCCATACATCCCTTCGTGTTTGTATGTTACCTTTATGCAATCAATGCTTCACATAGGGTTAGACCGGTAGGTTAGATAGAGAACCTTAGTGGTTTGCTTCCGATCCTTGGATTGACAAATCTAGGGAGGACCCTCCTTGGTGAAAAAGGCACCAAGTCACCCATAGGCTGTGGTGAACTTGAGCACGGTTTTGAACCGTCAACACTGACATCAGCCCGTGAAATACTGGCGCCAGCAAGCATTTTTAATTAAATTTATTTGATTTAGTTTATGTATTGATATTAATTAGAAATTATAATTGTGTGTAAATTTTTAATATGAAATTATATAGGAATAGAAAGAAAATTTAATTAGAAACTTGTATATTTTTGTGTGTATATTTGTGTACCACAATCTAATTGTGTATTTGAGTTTAATTAAATAGTAATGTTTTGTATATTTTGTGTGTATATTTGTGTACTAAAATCTAATTGTTTTGTAATATACAATTTCATAGTTTTGAGTATTTGAGTTCTTAATTGTTTTCTAATATATATGTAATTTTAGTTCTTAATTGTTTATTTGAGTTCTTAATTGTTTTCTAATATAAAATTTCATTAGTTTGATACTTCTGAAGTCGACGACTGCCGCGTCGTCTCGAACAAGTCACTTCCCGTTACCTCTGTCATTCTCCCACACGCCACCGCCATCAACAAGCATCGTCCATCCACAAGTTAGTAGAAATATTTCGACTTTGTTTATTCAAGAAAATTCGTAGTAAATACTTGTTTATTCTAGAAATTCACAAAAAAATTTGTTGCTTATTCTAGAAATTCGAAGAAAATTCTTGTTTAATAAAGAAATTCTTAGTAAATACTTATTTATTCTAGAAAGTTTTAGAAATTGTTGAAAATTACATAAATTCGTAGAATATTCTTGTTTATTATATAAATTCATAGGAAATTCTTTTTTATTCTAGAAAATCATAGAAAAACTTGTTGCTTATTCTAGAAATTCAAAGAAAATTCTTGTTTAATAAAGAAATTCTTAGTAAATACTTGTTTATTCTAGAAAGTTTTGGATTGTTGAAAATTATATAAATTCATAGAATACTCTTGTTTATTATAGAAATTCATAGAAAATTCTTGTTTATTGTAAAAATTCATAGAAATTCTCGAAGTTCTTGTTTATTATAGTAATTCATATAAAATTCTTATTTATTCTAGAAAGTTTTAGAAATTGTTGAAAATTACATAAATTCATAGAATATTCTTGTTTATTATAGAAATTCATAGAAAATTCTTGTTTATTCGAGATGGATGACAACCATGACAACTTTATGGCCGACATTATAGCTAGTGGTACAATAAAATTGCAACCTTCACTGACGAGGAGTGTAGTCAGGCGGACATGTACTTGAACATACCTCCGGATGAGGACGATGCTGCCCTTGTCGAGGACACAACAACTAATATTGAGGAGAATTCTAGAAACAGTGAGGAAAGTCTTGTAAATGAAAGTATTGAATGTTCCCACGAGGTATATATATATCTCATGCATTAACTTCATAGTTCCTATTTTTCTAACCTCAATTCTTAGGTACTAATTAATTAAATAACGAATCTGCAACATGTAGGCTTCGGGCTCCACATCAAAAAAGACACAAGTACTCACCGGCCATGTCATGTATCAGATCACAAAAGTATCAGAAGATGGCCAACCATGTGCTCTAAAAAGTCAAGGACAAGTATGTGTCACAGTGTGGGGCCATTGTAAGGGACAACGTGCCCATCAGCTATAGAGACTGGAAGGGAAAAGCAGATAATCCATACGTGGTTCCGGACTCAGTGAAATCCTAAAACACGTCACACTTCCTGAAGGTGTTGAACTAGCCAATGTGAAGCATTGGACTCTCACGAGGATGGCAACACAATTTCAGAAGTTCAAGCAACAACTCGATAAAGATTATATCAAGAAGAATCGAACTCCAAATTGGATTGAATTTCCCAAGTTAAAAGAACACTGGACGTCCTTTGTGGAATACAAGAAAAGTGAAGATTTCGCCAAGGCGAGTGCACAAGGGAAGAAAAGTCGCGGTAAGAAGGAGCACGACCATCATCTTGGTTGAGATGGTTATGCATTTGCATTTCCCAAGTGGCGGAAGATGGAAAAAGACCTTCTCGCACAAGGTACCATACCAGCGGTCGTTGATTGGCCCGAGCGAGTGAAGAATTGTTATTATGCTCATGGAGGCACAATTAACTCCGAAGACGGTACCCTTGATTACCCACCCTCATTACGAGAGGCTGCACTTGAAATATTGAAAATAATTGAAGATGTCAAAGCGGGCAGAGTGAAGGTTGACAAAGAGATCGATGAGCTCACTATGGCGCTCAAGAATCTAGAACACCATGGATGTTGCAGGGGCTTCGGGGTAGTACCCTGGAAATTTGCCTTCAGGGGAGACATTGCCACCTATCGAAGCCGCAGAAGAAGAAGAGAACACGAGGAGGAGGAACGTCATCAAGAGTTAGAGAAAAGACTTAAAGAACACGAAGAAAAGGTGATGACAGATATTGAACGATGAGTGGCCGCCGCTGTAAATGAGATGGCCCCATCTGGAGGACCGCCTCTAGTACAAGTTCCTTGTGCTCACAAAAGCAGTTGTGCTTCCGCGGCGGTTTCCGAAAAGCAAAGGGCAATAGAAGGACTTCAAGTGGACAACCAATGGTACCCTGTGGATGACATCTGTCGGCGCACCAGATGTGAGCTTCACAAGCCATTCGACAACATCAAAATGATGGTATGTATAATTCATGCTTTTATTACCTCAATAATCGATCATACATATTACTTTGATTTTTGTGGACAGGCTTTCACAATTCTAATAATAACTAATTAATTATTTTTCCTCAGGTGGCAGACGGAAGTGCTTTTGCACAGTTTCCTGGAAAGACGAGCCACGGCATGCCGATTCCACCTGGCTACGCCTCAGTTAGCGTAGAGAAGATATGTCAACCTGATTTTGAGGATCTAGAGCTAGATATCCTAGGAGGTGACAGGGAAAAGACACTTAAGGATGCGCTACATGGTATCATATTATGGCCAAAATGTTACATCATCATAATCCCCGAGAATGATGGATCTCTGAGAGACCACCTGGAACCGGGGCCGTCATCGACAGTACCTGCTCGCGAGCCTCTACAATCATCTTCGGGGCCGTCATCATCACTACCTTCTTGCTCACCTTCTCCGCAAGAACCATACGACAATTCAGGTGAAGCAAGCTCCAGCGATCACGATGATGAGATCCCTCCCAATTCACCTTTGCAACCATTGGCCACAAGCTCTCTAGCGCAATCTTTCAGGTCGGTGCAACCACCAAAGAAAAAGCTAAAACGACCAGCAAAGAAAAAGCCCGAGCCAAAGATAGATGAAGAAACAGAAGGGACTGTAGATAAAGAAGTCCAGGACTTCTTTGCAAAAGTGAAAGAAAAAAGAATACATGAAGAGCTGGAGGCCAAAAAATGATGGTCATAAGGAGAGACTCAAGGCTTTCAGAGACGAGGGAAACAAAAGGAGAAGAAAACCAATGTTGAAAATGGACTATGAGCGTTCGGTGGACAAGTCTTATGCTAATAAGAGACAACAAGGGTCACCGAATAGTTACATCGAGCAAATACCTGCGTCGACGTCGGGGACCGCCACCACAAACAAGAATAAGGAGATTCCTGCATTGACGTCGGGGACCGCCGCCATAGACAAGAAAAAGGAGATCCTGCGGCGACGTCGGGGACCGCCACAAACATCAAGAAAATACCTGCATCCACGACCCATCAGACTAACTTGTTTGCGGGCATCAGTCCAGAAGTGCAAAAAGCTATTGATATAATGTCTGAAGACGCACTGACTCGGCTCATTAGCTTTTATGAACAAACAAAGATGCCTGTTGGTTGTATTATCGGCTTTGAAGACCTACTAGCGGATAAAAATCAAGAATTTAGATGGTGCTTTTAGCTAGGAAAACCTCTAGTGAAGCCAAAATTAATCAACAAGCTCCCAACTAAGATGCGCAGATTTCGTGACTGGTACTTGAAAAAGTCAGCTGAGGGCCTGGAGATGTTTAGTATGCTCATGAGACCTGGAGATTTTGCCCTTCAGAACGAGAAGGTGGTCTGGCTCCGATTCACTGATATCTATGAAATTTGCCATCTGGACGTCGTGAATACCGATCTTATGATGGACTGGTGTCTGTAAGTGACATATTTTTATATGTTTATAAATAACTATTACATTTGTCGATCTATTAATGAACATTTGGCTTTCTTCTTGTGTAGCCTACAACTTACTGAGATGGGAAGGAAGGGTTATTCAAGAATTGCTTTCATGGACCCATCAAAAGTTAACGCGGATGAGATCCGGAACCAACGGAAAACAACAATCAAGACCATTTTTAGGCACTTAAATGAGTTTCATTAAAAGAACCTTATACTACTGCCTTACAACTTCAAGTAAGTACGATTGTCATCTAATTATCAACGCTAATTTTATTTAGTCAATTCTAATCTCCATGAGGATGCATACAGATTCCACTGGGTTCTACCCATAACTAGTATCGACAATAGCAACGTCAATGTGTATGATTCATTGAGAAAAGATCGCTCAGAATACCAAGACCTTGAAGATGTATTCCACGAATAATAATTCTATCTATGACATTTTTTAATGCAATATATATATTTAGCTTTTATACTAACATATTTTATCTTTTATTATTTTGCCTCAGAGCTTGGACCATGTTCATTGCAAAGCACCAAGGAACATTTCAACCAAAAATTAGATGGGTGTATGATTTTTCGGTACGTATACAAATTACAACTTCAGATTGGGAATATTTAAAATGTATAACACTAGAATTTCATATTCTGTTCTTCTCTCCAATTTAGTATTTGAGACAAGAGAAGGAAATAATTTATGCGGGTACTACGTTTGTGAGCACATACACCATCACAGTGGCAACGTGAATGATGACAGTGGAAGTAAAATAAACCTATTAATAATACATCATTTTTATCCTTTTTTGTATATTTAATCGCTTGATGTATTATATCAACCTATTTGCAAACTACAGAGGATTAAGGGATGCACTCATTGAGAAGGATCGTCTCTTGGCAATTCAAGAAGCTCTCATTGGATTCCTCATGAACGAGATGATTAATCCACAAGGAAAACATCATTATGACAACCATCCAATTGACCAACTCACCTCCGAGGAAAGCTAACTGAGACTAGAAATTTGAACTGAATGATATTTTGATGTATATATACTATATGGGTTTTGATGTATTTATACTAGTTTAAGAAAATACTATTTATTTTCATGTGTATAAAATATTATGTGTATATACATTTATAAATTTATATATGTAGATATATACGGTTTAATTTATATATAAGTCTAATCTAATTGCGTATATGGTATATATAGACAAGTATATACCTATATACAAGTTCAAATACGTATACATGCATATAGGTTAGACAACAATTAGAATATACGCTCAAATCGAAAGCCAAAAAAAAGAGAAACGAGCCCCTTTAGTCTCGGTTGGTATTACCAACCGAGACTAAAGGGGGTGGGCGCAGGTACTGGCGTGCCCCCCTTTAGTCTCGGTTCGTAATACCACCCGGGACTAAAGGATCTTTTAGTCCCGATTGGTTCAACCGGGACTAAAGGGGGGCCTTTTGTCTCTGAGCATTAGTCCCGGTTGGACTTGAGAGACAGATACCCCTTACCAACCGGGACTAAAGTCCCTCTCCCTACCAGTGAAGAGCGTATATAGTTCAGCACAATAATCCTAAATACCTATATACTATTATTGCATAGACAATATAATGCAATGGTAAGTACACACTATATCAAACAAAACCATGTCCGTTTATTATCTTTTTATCAAATACGCAAGAGAGTTGCGCATCTTCCTATAAGAAAGAAAGAGTTTTTTTACAACAACGTGTTTTTGGGGCGCCCTCACTGGTGATCCACTCAAAGACTATTACACTTACTATGTAAAAGATGACAACTTAGAGACCATGACGGTTTGTGTAAGAAAAAAAAGAAGAAGCAAATACATGGGTATCAAAGAGCACAACAAGAACTTTGTTCAATTAGAATGGTAGGAAGAAAATAGGTACTAAATAATTGCTAGGCTGTCGACCTGCACGTTACTAGCCTTAAAAGGTAGCGCCAGCTGCTCAAAAGCGTAACATGTCCGCTTGCGTACAAGGGAAGAGAATGCATGCATCATGCATGCATGGCACGGTGGCAGTACTGTTCACGGTAGTAAAGGGTGCGTGACTGCGTGCACTGTTCAGCAGCTAGGTAGCTACTACCTGCCTCCTGCATATAGTGGATGCGTCGTGCTGAATTCGTACACGGCCTTCACTTTTTTCACGATGGCTGGTCGGCAAGAGCATTAAGCGTCGTCTTTGGTAATTTTTGCAATCAGATCTTTTTAGTAAAAATGTTGCATATATACTCTGGAGGAAACAATTAAAAAATGAACCCAAAGGACAACTTCGAGCGATGGTCTTGACGCCGTAGCAAGACAGCACGACGCCATACGACTCACTACGCGAAAATCTCAAATAGGTCGTGCATCATTTGTAATGGGCTCTTAACACCCGTTGCATGCACCCACATCTGTTACGGTTGTTACTTAGCGTCTGTTACAGATAAGTGCGGCAGGCCGACCCCGCGGTTGACCTCCGCAAAGTCCGTTACCAATGTGGACTTCTGGTAACGGTATTCTTAAACGCCCGTTACATGAATTCTTTGTAACAGATGTTAAATCGAGCCCGTTACACAAGTTAAACCTATTGTAACGAGCTCGTAAAGTCCGTTACTGATCACTACCGTATTGGTAACGTGCTACAAAGTCCGTTACCGATGAGCATTTGACGCCCGTTACTAGTCTGAGAGCCCAATAATTAAAGTCTGAGAGCACTCTTCACTACCGTGAAGCGGGAGCGCGGCGGCAGTGAACAAATGAGACGGAGGTTTGTTAATCATTGTCTCTTTTGAGTCTGTCCTCATTGACAGGTCAACTTGACTCTCTTTTCTTCCATTTCGACGTACAAGCACAATCAACACACATATGTTCTCAGACAAAACAGACATCACAAGAGAGATAACTTAGTTCACAAAGATGAAGATAACTTGTCTACGAGAATAAAGATAATTATTGCAAACGGTTAACTTATCCATCAGGCTAGGACTTAACTTGTCCATCACATTATTTACTAGGGTCGTGCTATCTGACCACACACATCAACAAAGGCATGCCCCTTGAACATCCACAAAAGTATGGCTACTGTCCCTGCACATCAAAGAGCTCGAACTAGATCATGCCCCGTCAAGATTAGCTCTTTTTGCAGCCTCTTCATAAGCAACCAAGGATTCTTGAAGCCCTTGGAGCGCACCTTCAATGGGCTCGAGATTTGTTCAGTAGTATACTTGTACTTCCTTATGTGCTTAGCCTTTTTGATGAGGATGTTCACTTCTTTCGTGATTTTTTCAAACTCAGGTTTCACATAATCCCAGACATTAAGGTTTAGAAGTAACTCAAGCTCAGCTCGCGACGCAAAGAGTTTTTCTTGAAACATGGTTAAACATGGCATAAGAATAAAATAGTTAATTCCAAACTAATTTGTCTTAGAACTTGGCACAATATAGGAACAGCCATAGGAAAATTATATAAGAACTCGAAAATTATCCTAGGCTTCATAGCAGGGTGTGACAAGTAAAAGCAGAACTTAGTTCAGAACTGATTTGACTCAGAACTTGGTATAATATCATGACAAGCATGGAAGACATCATCATAGGTACTATATAAATTTATGAAGCTCAAGCTCAAGCTAGCTTAAGCTCCATCTATAGAAAAAGCAAAAAAGGCAGTGAGATTCGGAGAAACTTGCCTCGCCGTCATCGTGGTCGTTGCCAGAGTCAGAGATGAGGTCCTCTACACCTTCTTCGCCGCTCCCTCGACACCTCTTCGTAGTTGCCAGACACTTGTGCTCGCAAACGTGAGGTAGGCCCCTCACCCACTTCGCTACCCCCTCGCCGGCACGCTCCTCCTTGTCGCTGCTTGGCCCCTCGTCGGAATCCGAGAGGATCTAGTCGAGGACCCTCGTCTCTGGCATTTGGT
Organism: Cenchrus americanus; assembly: GCA_947561735.1. NCBI lineage: Eukaryota > Viridiplantae > Streptophyta > Magnoliopsida > Poales > Poaceae > Cenchrus > Cenchrus americanus. The sequence continues at coordinate 146,946,837 of OX387244.1, read as the reverse complement.
TCACTCCACCACTGCTTGGCCCCTCTCCGGCGCTCATCGTCGTCTCCCTCTTTGCCATCTCGCTGGCACGCGCGCGAATCCAGTTGCGGCACCGCTTCGCGTTTCGGTTCTCCTAGATCCCGGGTGCGCGGGGTCGTCCGCTGCTTGGCCCCTAACCGACACTCATCGTCGTCTCTGTCTCCCCGCCTCCTCTTCACTTTTTTATCAAGGAAAGTGCTGCGCTTATCCATTTGGAAAGAAGAAGTGGCGGTTGAATATTCATTTTGCAAAATGGATACTCCCTCCGTCCCAAAATATTTACACCCTTTGACTTTTACAAAATCACATTTGACCATTCGTCTTATTCAAAAAATTTGTTAAAATGTAAAAATAATTATGATATACTTAAAATATATATTATGATAAAACATGTCATAGTAAAAAAATAATACTTTCATAATTTTTCAAATAAGACGAATGGTCAAATGTGAATCACGGAAGTCAACTAGTGTAAATATTTTGGGATGGGGGGACTAGTCAATTCCGACGCGGGTTAGCAAACCCGCGTCACTTTGTTGGCTAGTGCGCGGGCGGGCAATGGTTACCTTCTTTATACTAGGCTGCTAACTCTTTTTTTGAAATCACACTTAATTACTTCCATAAAAAATTAGGGCCCATAAAGCACCACCTAAAAATTAATAAAAATACGAACAATTCATAGTTTTTTAAGAATCGAACAACCCATAGGAGTAGTTGGACATTTTGTTTTTTGAATAAAAAATGAATAGTCACACGTCTCCTTGTGACCACATGACTCTTTTTGTGGCCAAGAGCTCTCTAGAGTGAACACGGGTTAAGAGGCGTGTGACCGTCCGCCTGACGGTTCGTCGTCTTGTCAATATAAATCTCGACCGGCCAAGAACTTCGTCAACCGCAGCACCAAGAAAACCCCAGCACCACCGTCTCTGGTCACCAAGAAGTGAATCCAAGAGCTTCTTCTTCCTCAAGTGTGTGTATGGCATCGTCAAGCGAGCCATCCAGGAAGCGAGGGAGGGAGGAGGTGCCGCCACCCCCGCCCGCCGAGCCCGAGGCGGTGCCTCCGCCTCCGCCCGCCGAGCCCGAGGAGGTGCCGCCGCCCTGCCACTGAGGTGAAGCCGCCCCCACCCAAGGAGGTGAAGACGCCCCGGCCCAAGGTGGTGCTGCAGCCCGTGGAGGTCGTGCGTGCTCCTCCACTAAATGCTGACGAAGTCACTTGGTTAGTGAACTTGTTCCACGAGGCTTTGGTGAAGCTTCGAAAGGTGTTCGTTCATGTCGGGGTCCCAACACCCAAGGATCCACTGCAGATGACTGTGAAGGATTACACCTTCAAGATCATTGTCTTGGTTGGGGACCTGGAGAGAGGAGTGCTTGCCCCCGTCATCGACGATGGCGGCCTCGACGTCTCCAGCTCCGGCTCCGGCTCCGACTCCGACGGTGGGGCTCCTCCGGCGGTGACTAACTCTGCTTAATTTAATTTGTTCCTCTATTAATCTGTTCTTCCAGTGTGCTTGTTGAACTTGTGATGGACTGATCCTCTGTTAATATGTTCCTCCTGTGTGTATGTTGAACTTGTGATGAACTAGTAGATCTAAGAAACGTAGTAGATCAATCCATGTCTCCTATTTTGGAAGGCATTGCAATGTCTATGGCAACAACTTACAATGAATTGCTATGTGTATGCCAGAAGTTTGTTACTCTGTTTGTGTCATTATATGGCAACAGTTCACAATAAATTGCAATGTGTATATATGCCAGAGTTATACCAGAAGTTTGTTACTCTGTTTGTGTTAATAATCCGCATTTCCTTTGCCTGGTGCTGCAATGAAATGTCAGCACAAATGAATTGATGAATTTTGTGATGTGTGACACATTAAGATTTGTGACCCAATTGTCGTTCCATCCATTCTTGATTGATACTTTTATGTTTGTCATATGTGACAAATTTTTCATTCTTCATCCACACAGATGAAGCAAAAGCACCACTTTTAACATCAGAATTATTTCTTTGCATATACATCCCCAGTAAACATCCAAATACTACACAAACAACAGCCATGATAATCAAGTTCATCTTCCAAATCACATTGTCCATCTTCTCCTCCAGTGCTTTCTTCCTCTTCTTGTCCTCCAGTGCTTGCCTCTGCTCGCCGCTCCCAATTTGACATTCCACTGAATCAAGTACTTCATCGACCGCGTCTGCCCAGATCGACGGTCGAAAAACAATGACACCAACATCCTTCAACATCTGGAGATACTCCTTGTGGAAACGATAAAATCCACAATTCTTGGTGTAATGCAGAATCAAAAGCACATAAGAACCCTAACTTAGATTTGGGAGACACAGCAGACTACTCACCGAGTTCCATGCACACTTGAAATAAAGACGGCTGTGGTTTTCACCTTCCTTCTGCGTCCGCCCCTCCAACACCCGAGCCATACCACAGTCTGGGCAAGGGACCAGTGGAAAGCCACTTAGCTCACTGACTAGATCCAAGCCGATGGAGTGATTGCGGCTGCTCCAGCAACCTTGAACCCTGCTCATCGCACGTGTACCTCCAGATGAATCAACGTAGTGCGACATGTGCGCGATGGCGGGGAAGGATGGGCGGGCGGCGGCGGTGGAGCTCAGATCGGGGAAGAAGGGGGCTGGGGTCAGGGCGCCGTGGCGGATGCATATTCATTCGGCAAGGGATATTTCTGACAATGGAGCACTTGTTGGCGACGATGGTTAGTGTAACACCGTCGCTGGGGCAGATGCATATTCATTTGGCAAGGGGCATTTCTGACAATGGAGCACTTGTTGGCTACGATGGTTAGTGTACCACCGTCGCGGGGGCGGATGCATATTCATTCGTCCAAGGGCATTCGAACAATAGAGCACTTGTTGGCAATGATGGTTAGTCTACCCGCATCGCCTTTGTCGGTCGGGTAGGCTACGATTATCTTTTCTATATAGGCTTTTGACGCTGACACGTGGGCCCGACACTATATATTCTGAATTGAAACTTGCTTCGCTCAAATAGTATACCCCATAAATAGCACCAAAAAAATCGTAAGAAATACGAACAATTGACACTTAGTAATTTAGTATTTGAATAAAATATCAACAACCACACTTGTCTAACCAAATTTCTTAAAATTAGATTTTTTATCTCTTGTTTACGATATAATAATTATAATAACGTCTTAGTGTGTTCTAAAAATCCTATAAATTGACTTGGCAACATAATTTAAGTCCCTAAGCTTGTCTACAAAAATTGAAATGGTTTCGAAAATAGAAGATTATACTTGTGTACAAATGTCTACATCTCTCACATAGTTTCTTAGAATGTTACTTCAACATTGAAGTTTTCGACACTTTAAGACATGTTCGAACTCATATGCATTTGAAATTTTAACATAACCTTATGTTCACCATAAGATTACGAAATGCAAAGTTTCATTAGTAATGGTTGTGTAAACAAATATTATTTATATGTTGTACTTATAAGGAACAGTATAAGGTGTATAAACAACATCCAAGAAATGGAATTACATACGAAAAAATGTCATAATGAAAAGATGTTGATTTTAGAAAAAATCAGAAACAAATATCATCAAATTTGGATTACGGTTGACGGAGAAATTTGTGATACAAAATTTGATTGTAGATTAAAAGGGGGAAAACAAACTGTTCTTCATTTGAATAGACCTGGCCCCACCCCTTCACTGGCGATGGGTGGTTGTTAATCATCGTATCATTTGCGCATCCGAACCTTTTTAATAAACACTCCGCCCTGCCTTCCACCTTCTATCCCCTTCTCCGGCTTCCGCCTTCATCGTCTCTGTCGCAGCCTCTCCTCCGTTGCAGGTATGGCCCGCGACTCTAGCGGAGGTTCTGCAAGGAGGAGGCCATGCGGCCACGTCCCCGTCCGTCTTCCTCGGTGCTGTCTGCCGCCCCTGCCAAGAGAGTGAGGTTCTGTGGTGATGAAGAGGAGCCGTCCCAGCGTGCCGCCACTGTGCATCTTCCTCAGCACTCCATGGAAGAGGTCGGTTCTCCGTCAGCCTGGGGCAGGAAGCCGTACACGTGTGCAAGGGCTAAGTTGGCGGACTCCAGCAACGCCCGCCATGGAGAGGCAGGGTTTTTTCCTCAACACGAAGGAAGAAGCGGTCCACGCACATTGAGGTGAGCGCGGACTCCTCCAGCGACGACTCAGGAAGAAGAGTGGTGCTGGTAGACCCCATCTCCTCCGGCGATGACTCCGACAACAACTCCGTCGATGGCTCTGGCAACAACTCCAGCGACTATTCTGAAGACCATGAGGCAAGTTCTAAAACCATCACGCACGATTTGTCCTTGTACCTTCACATCTTCACTGATCAATTGTTGTATTGCATCAATTTCCATTTGTTGTAGGAAGTTGTTGCACATGACATTGACAGGATTTGGACTAAAATCAACAAGCTAAAGGAATTGGCTGAAGAGAAGCAGGAAAGTTTTGAAACCAGTTAGAGCTAAAACAACTTTCTTGTAAATTACAACTGTTATGAAGCTTGCATCAATATAATTTTTTCCTTTGTTTTAAGACTGTGCTGTTACTCGAGATGACACTGACTACATCTGGAAGGAATCGACAAGAAGGATGAGCAGCTTAAAGCCGCACAAAAGAGGCAGGAGATTGAACTTCTAAAGTAGAATGCTGAGCTGGCAGAAAAAGTTGCAAATCTAGAGACAAGGCTAGCTGAACTTGAGGCAACAACACAAAAGAAGCCATCTAGCTAGCTAACTAGTTCCCCTGCAGCAACAATCTAGTTTGGTGATGCACCCAGTTGATGCAGTCTTATTTTGGTGATGTGCCCTGCTGATGCATGCCAGATGTGAATGTGTTTGTTATGAGTTAGTTTTCTTGGTGATGTGAACTTGTGATGCATGTCATATGTGAACATGTGATGCTATATCAACAACCAAACTTGTTTAACCAAATTTCTTAAAATTAGATTTTTTTATCTCATGTTTATGATAAAGTACTATACTAGTAGCAGAGTAGTACTATACTTGACTACATTACTCGTTTTAAGGCCCACACAAGCCTACTCACGCTAGGTTAGTAGGGAAGGACGCCTCCCTCACGCAGTCTCCTCCCACTCTCCCCTCGCGCTGCCGCCGCCGCTTTCTCCCCCTCTCCTTCGTCCCCCTCACCTCCCCCACGCCGCGACGCACGCTATACCCCTTCGCTAAGACACACGCTGCACCACACTCGGCCTGACGCGCACCACACCTTTGACAGCGAGATCTGGAGAAGGAGGGACCCAACAGCGACAGCGGCGACGATGACGACGACTAGAGGAGGGATCTAGTGATGACAATGACAATGACGACTAGGAGGAGGAGGAGGATGGATCTAGCCACGAGGTCGGCGTGAGGATTAGGACGTGGCAGCGAGCAGGTAGCGACGAGGAGTAGAGATCCCTCTGCTCCGGCAGCGCGAACGTCAGTGGCGAATCTAGTATTTGAGTTTATGGTATGCCGCTCTAAAAATGTCTTATACAATTCGGTAAATGCATTCTAACAACTCGGTAATAATTGTAAAATTAACAACAATTTAGTAATAACGTAATTTGGTATATTTGCTCGAGTTTATGGAATTAGGAATTAGGCCAAGCGCGCTTTTGCGGCACACATGGATTCAGATAATCAAGTATACAACATATGCATGCGTATGGTTTTCCCTTTATATAAATGCGTATAAACATACTTGTACTTGTGGTAATTGCAGGGTATGCCATGGCTCCTTTAATTTGTATAAGTACATGTGGACATACTTAGCTGTCAATGGTATACATACTTAGCATTTCCCTTTAGATTGACTCCTTTGTATATCTGCACATTCTCTCCAAGTTGAATAAGTACCTCATCAGCAACAGAGGCTTTAAAATGGTATGGTCGCTTTGCCTGAACTAATTTTTGGTTACTGAATTTTCCATTTATATTAATGGTTTACCAAGAACCAATGATATTACAGTGGGCTAAAGTAGTTACTGTAATTCCCTTGACTATTAATTCACAGGATAAATCTGACGAGGACTATAGACCTAGGCCACGAGATGAAGAAGAGGGTTATGGCACTACTAGTGCACAACAAGACCAGGTGGGTGGAGCTCAGCGCCGAGGCAGAACGCCAAGGACATCCACAAAGTGGCCAAGTGACAGAATGATAGTCACTGAGATCGACATAGTGGGGATGCCAGTACCATTGACTCAAAAGCGCAGGTTCAGGGCGCTTGAGGGGCTCGTTGCTAGACAAAAGATACCTTTGAACTTGCCAGAAATCAAATAAGTAAGCAATGATGAAAAGTGGGACTATTTGATAAGCATGTGTAGAAACACTTGAAGTTCCAGGAAGACGCGAAACCGCAGACATTCAAGATTTTCTGGAAGACGGCATCCAAGGCATGGAGACAATTTAGATTTTAGCTTAGGTGAGATTTTATCAGCAAAGGACTTGAGCCATTTACAAGGCACCCGTTTATTGTCCTGAAACAGTGGAAGGAGTTCATGAAACAGGAGGAAACCGAGAAAGCATCATATGGTAGTGTCAAGTTCAAAGAACTTCGAAGCCGGAACACAAGCGAGCACAGCATGGGTCCAACTGGTTATACTGTGAAACTAGAACAATGGGAGGAAGAGGATAGACAATTAGCTGCAGCTAGTATCCCCAACCCATATGACGCCTACCCTGACGATCGTTCCAAGAATTGGCTACGAGCAAGGAGTAAGCTAGTGATTAAAGACCGTGTTGCCATGATAGTGTTCAACAACAAAGAGGCAAAAAAATTGGTTGCGGACATCAAGGAGAAGATTGCATGTGCAGAATCTTCAGGACTAACAGGGCAGAGGGAATAGGATGTGCTAAGTCAGTTCTTGGGCTGCCCTGAACAACCCGGTCGTGTGCGTGGTGTCTCCAGCTACCAAGGCTGGAAGTATGCATGGCCTCAACACGTCGAGATGTATAGGACGAGGAAGAGGACGAAGACCGACGCATCAGTTGATACGGAAAAGATAAAGGAACAAATCAAGCAAGAGCTGGTGGTTGAGATGCAGATGCAGAACATGCAGATGCAGAGGTGGTGTTGTCACCAATGTCCAATCGCGCAAGCCCTTCACCCGCCACACTAAAGAGCAGTTGTGCGTCCGCAGATAATATAAGTTTGATCGATCGCACTGTAGAGTTGGTGACTAAAGTGCGTTGTGACGATCGTACACACGAAGACCTTATAAGCATGTTGACTGAACCCACACGCTGTGGCCTATGGATCACGTGGAGGGGGCTTCAATGTGAGGCTGGAATTGGTCTTGCTCATCCAGACGAGACTATGTCGGGCATAAACCCCGGGTACTCATGCAAGGAAGGAACAAGACAAACTCCTACTAGAATTCCCCTGTAATCCTACTAGAACTCATTGCGTGTAATCCTACTAGGGCTCCTGCCTTGTAACCTACTAGGAACCCTCCCCTTGGACTATATAAAGGAGGGCCAGGTACCTAGCCGCACACCCTGAACAACCCAACACTAAGCGCATGGCGCCATACTTGATCCCCCAAACAGGACGTAGGGTTCTCCACCTCGGTGGCCCGAACCTGTATAAATCTTGTGTCTCGTGTCCTTGCGCATACCTTCGAGTTCTCGGTTTCCCGATCACGATCCTCCACCACATAATTAACCACCTCGGGTACCCCCTTGGTTGGTTTGCCGGACTAAAACACCGACAGTTGGCGCGCTAGGTAGGGTGATCATCACCACCGTCGAATTTGAAGGACCTTTTCATCATCAAAATCAATCTACACAATTAAAAGCAAGTCAAGTCGCAATACAAAGCAAGTCACCGAGTTCTGTCGAAAAACGGAATCGATTTCCGTACTTTGTTCGCTCGTCAGCAGAACATGCTCAACTATGCCGCGCGTCCGGGTGCCTTGCCACATCGTGCGACACGTTGTGTGGCTCATTGCGCGGCTCGTCATCAACTACTTCGCATCATGTAGGCTTGTTGTCGACTACTTCGCCTACGCCGCACGTCCGGGTGCCTCGGCACGTTGTGCGGCTCGTCGCGTAGCTCGTCGTCGTCTACTTCACATCACGCAGGCTCATCGTCGACTACTTCGCTTACGCTGTGCGTCTGGGTGCTTCGGCATGTCGCGCAACTCATCATCGACTGCTTCGCTTACGTCGCGCGTCTGGATGCCTCGGCATGTTGCGCGACTCCTCGTCGACTACTTCGCCTACGCCTCGCGTCCGGGTGCCTCGGCACGTCCCACGGCTCGTCGTCGACTATTTCGAATCACGCAGGCTCGTCGTCGATTGCTTTGCCTACGCCGCGCGTCTGGGTGCCTCAGCACGTCGCACGACACGTCGTCGACTACTTCGCATCAGCAGGCTCATCGTCGACTACTTCGTTTACGTCACACGTCCGGGTTCCTCGGCACGTCACGCGGCTCGTCGTCGACTACTTCGCATCACGCAGGCTCGTCGTCGACTACTTCGCTTACGCCGTGCGTCCGGCTACCTCGGCTCGTCATGGACCATGCGCCATCTCGCCGCTCGACTTCTCGTCGGTCGGTCGCACTTGCTCTCAACGTGCACCTGGTCACCGCGTATTGCGGCGTGACTACTCGTTGTTCGGATTGCATTGGCTCTACTGCGCCTATGTCATGCATCCAGATGTGCCGTCTAGGTGCTTGACTTCTTGTCAGACAGTCGCACCGGCTCTCACCGTGCGCCTGGTCACTGCATCTCATGGCACAACTACTCGTCATTCGGTTGCACCGGCTCTACTTCGTCTATACTGTGCATCTAGACGCGCCGTCTCGCCGCTCGACTTCTCGTCAGTCGGTCGCACTGGCTCTCACCATGCGCCCGGTCACTGCGTCTCGTGGCACGGCTCCGCTCGGTTGCACCAGCTCTACCGCGCCTATGCCGTGCATCCGGACACGCTGTCTCACTGCTCGACTTCTCGTCGGTCGGTCGCACTGGCTCTCGCCGTGCGCCCGGTCACTCCGTCTCGTGACTCGACTTCGCTGTCGCTTTACTTGTCCGGTCGCACTGGCTCTACTTCAGCCACGCCATGCGCCGCGACTACTTGTCTCACAGCAATGCCATGCGCCGCCGCAACGTTGTCTTGCGGCCACATCGGCTCTTCCTCGACTACGTCATATGCCACCGCGACATAGTCTTCCGGCCGCATCGCGTCGACTACTCATTGGAGAACGGCTGTTATGCCCCCAACGACTAGTCGGGATCAACTCTGACCAGTCAACTTCAGTAACAACCGTCGTGGCTCCATCGCCGACCGCCACGGCTTCATCAACAGTCTGCCTTGGCAGCAAAAGCTAAGTCATTTATTTGAATGATTACTTCTCTTTCCTTGGCTTGTTTTCCTCATCATGCAAGACAACATGCCGACTACTCATTTGTGTATGCTCCTCGGCAGGTTTTCACGAGAGCTACACTCTGCTGACTACTCTTGGGGTATAACGACCAAGTCACCACGAGCCTACTTCATCAACTCGGGGGCTATCCCAAGGAGATAGCATCTAAAGTCCGCTCCACGCGGCAACTTAAAGTCGACTCCGGTCGCACCTTCGCATGCTTCGGTGGCATACTGCGTGTGTAAGCTTTGATGGAACCTAGCTACAATTGGCCCTCGCGTCTTGGCAATGATGGTACCTAGCTACACATGGTCTTCACGCTCTGTACCATGGGTTTCGTACCCTAAGTACTCGCGGACCGTACCATGGGTTTCGTACCCTAAGTACTCCCGCTTCGTACCATGGGTCCTAAGTACCCTAAGTACTCAAGTCGACTTCTATAGTCGCAACCTCATGCCCACTCCGGTGGCAAAAAGTCGACACTAACGGTTGCACCCAAGCCCGCTCCGGCAGCCACCGTACCTTGGGTCTAAAATCCATGGCTCAGGTACTCAAGTTGACTCTAGTCGCACCTTCAAGCCCGCTCCGGCGGCAATCGTACCTTGGGTCTGAAACCCATGGCTCAAGTACTCAAGCCCGCTGCAGTGGGAAAACTATTCATTTTTCAAATTTTTTCATTTGCTTTGGCCTTCCGGAAGTGCTTTTTTGTTTTTCAGCTTTCTAGCCTCGTGTTTCGGGTTTCATACTTGGCTCGAAGTACTTATGTTGACTATTGTAGTCACATATAAAGTTCGCTCCACACGGCAATCCAAAGTCGACTTCTAAAAGTTGCATGTCAAAGTCCACTCCGCGTGGCAACTAAAAGTCGACTTCGGTTTTCAAGTTGCATCTCTTCTGTCCACTCCGCGTGGCACAATGTCGACTTCGGTTTTAAAGTTGCATTCTAAAGTTCGCTCTGCCGGCATCTAAAGTCCGCTTTGACAGCATGGCTACTTTTAAAGCTCAATGGCTTGACGCCAAATTACTACTTAAAAACTCTCCAGCTTGGGGGCTACATTCGCATTACTACTCGAGAACAACTCTAGTAGACTTCGCTCGCTCTCAAGCTCGAGGGCTCTACAACAACAACTACTCGACATGGCTCATATGGCTCTCTTATCTCGGGGGCTAAACGCTTCAAGAGTACTCGAATGATGACTTCCGCGGACACTGAAGACCCTTGGATTGATTACCTAATCATTTCAAGGCTCGGGGGCTGCTATGCTACACCCATCATTCAATTTTTTCAAGACGGAACATTCAAAATAAAGATTGACCCTCAGCTAGAGTCCGCGACTCAAACTAAGGCCCGGGGGTTACTCCATATGGAGTGCGATTTTGCAATCGCACTTCCATATAATCTCGACTTTAAGACTGTTGAGCTGGACCACCTTGCAGCCTCGTGGCAGTTCAAGTACTATTGAAGACTTCTCGAATCATTACTCGAGGATGCTCAAGAACTACTCAGAGAGGTTTCAAGACTTCTCGAACTACTACTCTCGACTACAATGTGCTCGGGGGCTTGTCGGGCATAGACATCGGGTACTCATGCAAGGAAGGAAGAAGACAGACTCCTATTAGAATTCCCTTGTAATCCTACTAGGACTCATTCCGTGTAATCCTACTAGGACTCCTATCTTGTAACCGACTAGGAACCCGCCCCTGGACTATATAAAGGATGGTCGGATACCTAGCTGCACACCCTAAACAACCCAACACTAAGTGTAGGGCGCCATACTTGATTCCCCAAACAGGACATAGGGTTCGCCACCTCGGCGGCCCGAACCTGTATAAATCTTGTGTCTCGTGTCCTTGCGCATACCTTTGAGTTTTCGGTCTCTTGATCACGATCCCCCACTGCATAATAAACTACCTCGGGTACCCCCTTGGTAGGTTTGCCAGTCTAAAACACCAACAGACTACGCTACAAACAGTCTCAATTCATGAATACTGTGTTGTGGTTGAAGTGCTCACTGTATATACTATCTTTGCGGATGAACTATTGGAATACCCTCCTAATGACGAGGTGATGAAACTCGGACAAGCTGAAGGACAGAGGTTATAGTGGAGAAGGTGACGGGTTGACATCAAAGGAGCACCAACATGTAAATCTCGTTCACAAGCAATAATACAGATTCCTTGTTGTTCACACAGTACGGTACATGTTCCTTCCTCACATGGTTCCCCACATCATCATCCTCCTCCTCCTCCCCCTCCTCCTCCTCAATCCCCACATCCACGAGACGTTCCATTCGGACCTCCTCCTCATCCTGAAAAACTTGCATCCCCACCTCCTCCTCATCCTGAAAAACTTGCATCCCCACATCCGTAAGATACACCAAATATTCCATCCCCACTACTCCTAAAAAAACAGAAAAACTTACATCTCCACATCCACATGAGACACCAAATATTCCATCCCCACCACCACGCCCACCACCTCCTCCTCCTTCTCCTCATGATACAACAAAACCTACACCCCCAACCGGAAGTGCTCAAAACAATCATGCCAAAGCAGGTACATCTGGGCCTAATATCTCTGTACTAGGTCCTGGTGAGACACCACTGTTATCAGTCAACCAGAGTGATGTGTTGGCTGGTGATGATAAATCTGTCGACGACATTTCGAAGAAAGCTGTAGGTACATCTGGGCCAAATACCTCTGTAATAGCTCTTGGTGAGACACCACTAGGCAAGAAAGCCCTTGAGAAACTTCAGCCATTTCAAAGCTGCAAGAAGACAAACTTGCCAAAAATAAAAGCTCTACACCACCTACAGCAGGCAAGCAAGCCCTTAAGAAACCTTCTTCAGCCATGTCAAAGCAGCAGGAAAAGGAAATTTCTGTAAATAAAACCTCTAAGAGGCCTACTAGAAAGCAATCTAAGAGAAACACCAAGGAGAATCCTTGGTATATGACTAACCCAAAGTACTCTGAGAGACACACCGAGAAGAATCCTTGGGCTATGGTTAACCCAAATTACAAATTCGGAAAGAGCCTTCTCAGTGATGGTGATCTCAAAAAGGCTGCTCCTTGTACCAGAAAGCTCCACAAATTCTACATGCAACGTGGTAAGTCAGATGATGATTCTGATGTTATGGTCACACTTCGGCCCGGGACCAGTGCATGGCCTCCGAGATGGTCAAATGGACGCCGACAGCTACCTGTGCAACTTAGTGATTTGTATGATCTCTTCAACTTGGATGCTTTGGATCTAACACTTCTCTGCTACTTCATCCTGTAAGTTGCTTGAAAATTTAATCTTCTTCTCGCTAATCACATCCTCTATCGAAATGTGCTTTTTGCCTCACATCATCTTTACCATATATTTTACCTCCTTAAACTTTTTTTACTAATAAGAACATGACTGTAGAAGTTGAGAGGACGGGCACTAAAGTTGGCTTCCTTGATCCTGAATGCCTTTGCTCGACAACGTTGAATAGCACAGATAACACTCTTGCTTTCTCTGTGTCCTATATGTGCAATGCCTTCAAACTATGCTAAAAAGAATTTGATGCTTACCGCTTATCTCAGTACGAACCACTGGATTGCAGTGGCGATCATTCTGAAGCAGCAAAAGGTCTACTATCTTGATCCGTTGAAGACAATTAATAGTGATACTGACCCTTTCGAGCGAATCATTAATGAGCAAGTTATTTATTTCTTAACTCGTGGACGTTTCACAACAAACTGTGCACAGTATATTAATTAATAGTCTCCTAACCATTGTTGCTTGTTTCGTTGTAGGGGTTGGGAATGTTACTGCAGCAAAATGCAGTTGTTGCGCCTTGGCACCTTAGAACACGTCAAAGATTTAAGGTACATACCACTTATTTCCTTCCTGTGGAAGCTAGTACTAAATCTTGAGTTTATTTATTCTTGATCACCACTATTTTTCTTTGTACATTTATTGCAGTGCCACCAACAACATACTGGATCCAAACTCTGCGGCTTCTATTGTGCCTATCACTTGCTTAAATTAAAAGATAGCAGCCCACATATGGAGGTACTTTCTTGGGATCTTCATTTGTAAAACATGCAACTGAGCACAGTTCTTGCTTATTAGCACTGCACATGTTTGATAACCACCTATATATGTGTGCTGACTGGTGACATTGTTATATCCAGAGATTAGGGCTGGATGAGCATCCTCTCGACAAATCAAAGTTGGTCAATGTTCATGAAAGAATTGCCACATTCCTCGTGGAACAGGTGATCACAGCTGGAGGAAAATTTGATGCTAACGAAACTATGTGGGCTCAGATTAGATATGGTGACTAGGAAATTTTTGCATTCCTCCTTGTCCATAAATTTTTGTGATATTGTTGCATTCCTCCTTGTGAGATGCATTTCCTCGTGAGACAATGATGCTGAATTTTGTCATATGGTGCATGTGAATTATGTAGATTTCTGTGAATTTACTTATATCCTGGCTGGTTCCAGGATGCAGCCCCTGATGGCTGCCAAATCCTTGCTGGTTCTAGGATGCAGTCGACAAGCAGGCAGCAAGTTGTTGTAGGGGTGGCCTACGTATTTGTAACGGGCGTTAATTAAAGCACGTTACAAACACTGATCCCCGAGTAACAGGCTTCAATTGGAACACCAGTTACAAACATGCCAACAAAGTAACGGGCACCGTAAAAGCCCGTTACCAGTACTGACCGGTGGGCCCCAGAACATGGCCTGTTTGTCGAGACATCGGAGATGCAGGTTCACCACATGCGTCTCCGATATTGATTTCACAGTAACAGGCTCTGTTTTGGTGCCCGTTATCAAAGTTCCCTGTGGGCCCAGAGAAATAGTCATTTTCACGTGACCGGTGACTAGTTGTGGTAACGGTTGTTGTTTGATGCCTGTTATGAATCCTAGTTGTGCTAGACATGCGTGAAATAGACGCATCTCATTTCGTCGAGACATCGGAGATGAAGTTTCATAAAACGCGTCGCTGATGTTAAGTTCCTGTAACAGGCTTTGTTTTGGTGCCTGTTACCAAAGTTCTCTGTGGGACCAGTGAAACAACCATTTCACTTGACCGGTGGTTAGTTGTGGTAACGGTTGTTGTTTTATTCCCGTTACGAATATGTGTTATCAGTAACGGGCATCTACCTGTTACCTTTCTTGACTCATTTGTAAAAAATGATCGGTAACAGGCGCTTTGCCCGTTACCAAAGACGATCTATGCCTGTTACCAAAGTGAGTTTTTCACGTAGTGACGTATTTCACAAATACAAGACTGTATGTATTGGCATCGTGATGCCAAACTTCGACCACCGTAAAATCGACAGAGCGCAAAAGTTCATAAAAACATTGCCATAGCTTAAAAAATGGCATTACCACAACTTCATAACACACATGTTTTCGAAATAACAATAGTACATCAAACCTCCAAGATCACCCTCCTTTTTCCTTGGGCTTGCCCCAAGCCTTGCCAAGTACACATGTGCCCAGTGTGTGTTATTTAGCCTATCGGCGACGTCGCTATGTTGGCTAAGTGTGAGGTGGTGCGTCATGTAGCTGTGACGCATCAAGCTCCTCCTGATTGTCCTCCTGCTTGTTGTCCTGGGCATCTTCGTCCTCATCCTCGTCTTCATCGTCCTCGTCATCGCTGAATCTGGCCGTGTGAGACGAGCTCATTGTAGCTGCCACTAGGTGGGAGGACGACGACCTTGCTGGATGTGAGGTGCTAGTATGGGAGACTTCAGCCTGAGCTAGAGTTCGGCAACCAGCACATGCGGTAGCTCGACTCAGACGGCGGCGCAACCTCTGTATGAGAAAAACAAGAAACTTTGGCAAAGGATTGGTTACTAGAAGTATGGTTCGGAAGCGCAAAACATGAGTTACCTAAAGCAAGCTCTAGAAGCGGCCTTTAGTTTTGAAGGACCGGATTGGGTGACCAGGGAGGGAAAGTGAATTGGAGCCGATAAAAATTCTTCTCGAAGGAGATGACTTCTCCAACAAGATGAACAGGACCGGAATCCCAAAATCACTTTGTGCACAACTCCTTCATGTTTGCCTAGTTCACGTAGCCACTTAAGTGCTACTAATCCTAGGAGCAAACCACACCTGCAAACTACCCAACTCACACACCACGTAGTGGAACAAAACCCAGAGCAGCACACACCTTGCACCGGTTAGACCGGTCACTGGCACCAGTAAGACCCTTATAATCCTACTAGGACTCGTTCCGTGTAATCCTACTAGGACTCCTGCCTTGTAACCGACTAGGAACCTGCCCCCTGGACGATATAAAGGAGGGTCGGGTACTTAGCCGAATATCCCCCGATCCCTCCGGGGATAACACCAAGCGCAGGGCGCGATATACTACACAGAACAGGACGTAGGGTAGCTACTCTAGCTACCCTAACCTGTATAAATCTTGTGTCCCCGCGCAGACCTTCGAGTTTCAGGTCTGGCGATCCCCCCACTATCTACTCTCCGACGGGTACCCCTTATGGAGTTTGCCGGATATAAAAACTCCAACATTGGCGCCCACCGTGGGGCGATCGTCATGATCATTGGCGAATTCGAAGGACTTCATCGACATATCAACCTGGTACGACGGCGTGAAACTCAGCGAACTCGCTGTGGTACTATTCCGGCTAATTTCGACACTACATTGAAACTGAAGCAAAATCCAGACTTTTTTCTCGTGAGTATCGAGATTAATCTATACAGTGGAATTTGCATCATCAAGGTCACCGCTCTTGTCTGTGCGTTGAATCCAAGAAAAATCATATATTCATATACAGAATCACCTACAAGCAGTTCGAGTTCACAGCGGTCCCAGTACTCGATCCTGTTGAGTTTCAATTCAAAACGGACAGCCTCTGTCCACCGTCAGAAGACAACTTCCGTGGAAAAAAACTTCCATGTGTGCGCGGGTTCGACTTCGAGTCCGAAGCAAACACGACTCCTTGCTTTCGTGATAAAAAACAGAGGCGCAACATATGCAACGATGCAGGACAACATAATCTTGAGCATTATGCTATACACACGTGAGGCTACCAGGAATCTTCACTCAATGTACATGGAAGACGGACGCGAGTACTATTTCAGCAACTTCCAGCTGCAGCGATCTGTGTACGACTACCTCGACTACTTCGACTACTCATCTCGACTAGTAAACTAGTAGAGAGCGACTACCACGCCATCAACAACTAGTCAGATTCGCCGCCGACTAGTCGACTTTAGCAACAACCATCATGTCTACATTGTTGACCGCCACGGCTTCATCGACTCTCGTCCGCGAATCAAGCTAAGTCACTTATTTCAATAATTATTTTTTCTTTGGCTTGTTTTCCACATACAGGAACCAACACCGAAGACTACTTCGTGTACGCCTCTCGACGGCTACATGCCAGCAGAGTTACACCGTGCCAATTATTCCTTGGGGATGTTGACCGACTGCCACAGGCTTAGTGCACCAAATTAGGAGGCTCTTGCCACAACATTTCTTGTACCGAGTGCTGAGGCGCACAACGGCTACACCCCCAGGAAGCACTATGCAATCTTGCTCTCACCATGCAGAACAACGAGCAATCACGCTCTCTCTTGACGCCATGCCGACTACTTTTGTCTACCTCTTAATGGTCTCGCTCCAGTAGCACACGCCTTGATCCGCGCAAAGCCTCAGCTCTCCTGTCATGCCTACACGCCCCCAGCGGCTATGGCTAAACAGGCTCCTTAGAGATCGGGCCCTTAAACCAGCTCTCTTGTCATGCCTCCACGCCCCCAACGGCTATGGCTAAACAACAACCAAAGAGACTGGGTGCTAAACCACATCAGGCTAACTATTCGATGCCTTATGACCACAACAAGAGCATGACACATGACATTTACATCTATATTCATATTTGTATTTGTCATTAGTAGATTCAATTTCTATAAAAATGCTACATAATGTATGCATCTCCACTTTTAGGTCAAGCTTCACGACGACTTCCCAGGACGCTCCGCGTACCACCACCTTTAGGGCTAGTTCCCAAACTCGGGGGCTACGCACCAAATAACTACTCGACAACAACGCGAGTAGTCTCTGCTAGCTCTCTAGTTCGGGGGCTCAGCACCAACAACTACTCGATGTGGCTCCTATGACTCTCCTAGCGATGAGCTCGGGGGCTGAACGCTACAAGAGTACTCAGATGATGACTTCCGCAAACACTGAAGACCCTTAAATTGATTCTTCAATCTTTCAAAGGCTCGGGGGCTACTAGGCTACACCCATCAGTTGATTTTTTTCAAGATGGAAGCAGAATCAAGATTGACCCTCAGCCATAATTTACAACTCAACCTAAGGCTCGGGGGCTACTCCATATGGAGTGCGATTTCACAATCACACTTCCATATAATCTCGACTTCAAGACTAATGAGCTGGACCACCTTCTAGCCTCGTGTCAGTTCGGGTACTATTGAAGACTTCTCTATGCAGTACTCGAGAACGCTCAAGAACTACTTGAAGAAGCTTTAAGACTACTCGAACTACTACTCTCGACTACAACGTGCTCGGGGGCTTGTCGGGCATACACCCGGGGTACTCATACAAGGAATGATGAAGGCGAACTCCTACTAGAATTCCCTTGTAATCCTACTAGGACTCGTTCCGTGTAATCCTACTAGGACCCCTGCCTCGTAACCGACTAGGAACCTGTCCCCTGAACGATATAAAGGAGGGCTGGGTACCTGGTCGAACATCCCCCAATCCCTCCGGGGGCAACACCATGCGCAGGGCGCGATATACTTACACCAAACAAGACTTAGGGTAGCTACCCTGGCTACCCGAACCTGTATAAATCTTGTGTCCCCGCGCATACCTTCAAATTTCAGGTTTGGCGATCCTCTACTATCTACTCTCCGATGGGTACCCCCTATAGAGGTTGCCGAATATAAAACTCCGACAGGTCCTGGCCGGGTCACCCAAACAACACTACCGGATCACCCGACACCTAAAAGAGACACCCCGGGTCACCTGAAAACACTAGCCAGATCACCCGAGTCGCACAGCCTGCGGCATGTGTGCACCGATCAGACCGGTCACCTGCACCAGTCAGACTAGTGTGCACAACAACCCAAAGGCGTTCCAGCAAGCCTCAACGGTTTCTCTAGGCCCTAGAACAACAAGACACCTCAGTAACACGAACCAATAAAAATAACAAGCTTCACAAACTGAGGCAAATCCACATGATTCTTGCCAAGAACTGATCCAAGACAACTCACAGGGACTATCAATTGAACCAGCTGCTCACTCGAGCAAAATACCCAAAAGGGCTTGCATCGGTTAAACCAGTGATGGGCACCAGTCAGACCGGTCACGCCTCGGCAGCTGGGGATGAAGTCCACCAGCAGGTCAACTCTAAGAATCAAGCCTCCTAATCTCCTGATTTGCTCCACGATTTTAAGAAAAAACTTTGGGGAAGGTTGAAACACCTCACAGGTGATCTCTAGCTCGAATCTCAAGCCCCAAATCTCTCTAGAAAAGAAGGAATCGCAAATCTTGGCTCTCTACCTCAAGAACACCAAGAACTCAAAAACCACCAAAATCGAAGGCCTTCCCATGGGATTTGAGGAGCTGAAAGGACCTTGTGATGGTTAGAAGGGGTGAATAGGCTCACTTTAAAATTTTTGGAAAAACTTAGCAGCGGATTAGCCACAGGAAGTTCTGACACATAGGTCGCATGTTCCGGTAGGGCCGGAAGATATGACCTCACGGTCGGAAGATCCTGCAGACGAAAGATAGCTGAGCGAAATACCAATAAGAAAACTGAAACTAACAATTCCACTTGAATCAAAAGTTTACTAGAGATGCTAGGAACCTCCTACAACTAAAGATTTGTTAGGGAACACCACAAATATATAGATAGGGCCAAAACAAGCTTCTAGGGTTAGAGAGAAATGAAGAACACCATGAGCATAAGAGACAAGTGATTTGTTTACCGAGGTTCACCTCCACCAAGAAGGCTACGTCTCTGTTGAGGTTCCCACAAAGGGAGGGCTATCACGAAGAGCCACTTGCCTCACCCAATCCACCACAAAGGTAAATTGGTGCTCACTAAGAAACTCCACAAAGGAGGGGTAATACAAACCTTCCCGAGTGCTTCACACGGAGAGAGCACTCAACGTGCGACACCTAACCGTCTAGAAGCAAGCTTCAAGAGTAACAAACGTGAATCGATGAATCTTGGCCACCACAAGTGCTTCTTGAGATGAACAAATGAAGAACTAGCTCAAGGGGCTCAATCTCACACCTCAAATCTGTCTCACACCCAAACCCTAAGTGAATCCTTGCTTGGAATGGCTTGGAGAGGAGTTGGGAGAGAGGGAATGGAGCTAAAAGAGGTGTTTAACTCGTTGGAGGCAGCAGCTTGAAGAAGATGGGGTGAAGGGATATAAATACCCAACCCTCAAAAATATGACTGTTAGGTCTCTGGTCACGACATGTCCGGAAGATACGACGTGGAGATCGGAACTTCCTAGGTCAGGCCGAGCGGAGACGGAAGTTGTCATCAGAAGTTCTACCAGGGTTGTATCTTCCGACCTTGAGGCTGTATCTTCAGACCCCCTAGAGAAAGTTAGCATCCCATGTGTTCGTGTGTGAAAAGGTGTCTCTCATGGGTTGTTAGTTCTCAAGATTAGCACTTGTGACAAACTTTGATAGATCAATCATGTCCCCCTTTATAGTACGGTGTTTCCTATACTCAAATTCAAACCAAAAATGAATTTAAACTTCCATTTTGGCTTCAACACCGATAAGTGTGAAATGAGGGACTTCTTTTCACCAAACTCATAAGATTTTCAATTTTAAGCACTACAAACATCTCATTGAAAGCATTAGTCCATCCAAATTGTTAATGTCATAATAACCAAAATTAATTAGGGGCCTAGATGCACTTTCAATCTCCCTCTTTTTGGTGATTGATGACAACACCATTTGGTTAAATAAAAGGAGAAGTGTGTATCCAAGAAGATAGAAAAGAGCTCCCACTAATGTGTGCATTTTCAACCGTAGAGGCCTCAAATGCCTTTGCACACATTTAGTAAGAGCTCCCCCTACATTTTGCATACAACAACAAGGTGCAAAAAGTGTGACAAGCAATAAACCGTGATGCATATAACAAGATAAATCACAACAATAAAGTGAGAAATAACATTCACCAAACATCCATAGCATCACACATAGATAAATAGGTTCTTACAACACACAAGCATATTATAGTGCCACAAATAAGTCTTACATAAATAAAAGGTTCACTTGGCATACACCATTCATCACACCACACATAGTTCATTACATGTCCATAGCTAAATATTAAGAATTAGATAGATAAAGAGATAAATAAGATAGATAGGGGCCTCCAATCACCAAATTCACTCCCCCTTTGGCAACAAGCACCAAAAAGGGATATCTAGTCCTCATCCTCGTTGGTGACCACCGCATCTTCTTCCTCCTCATCATCCTCATCTTCACCAACACCACCTTCCTCCTCTTCTTGTTCGGTCTCATCATCATCATCGTGATTTCCACTATCACCACGATCCTCTTCTTCAATCGCATCAACCTGAACATAAGAGCGTGAGTTCTCCTAAGGATTTTCAATGTGAGAGACAGGAGGGAAAACCCGTGGCTCATGAACTGAAGAGCAAGGCATATTCATATTGGCATACATCTCTTTTTGCCTCCTCTCATTGTTATGAAATTCCTTTGTCATCCATGTCCTCATATCATCAATGACTTGAGCATTTTGATGCCACATGTTGAAGCAAGCAAATAATCCTTGAGCAAGAAAAACAAAGTTCCTTGTTTTGCTTTTGGGGATGCCAATGTATGAGTTGCACCATGAGTAGGGAGAGGACCATGAGATGAACTCGGAGCTTGAAAAGGAGCAAGAGATGGAGACAGTATAGCGTGAGAGGATGAAGCACCCACATCATGGGCCATTGGATAGGATAGTTTCCCGGAAAAGGACCCCTAGGTGTTTCACCAGTGCTACGACTTCATGCAATTGCTCACCTCAAATTCCTTGTCTTCATGCAAACGAACAAGATCACAATCAATGTCCGAGATGTTGCGATTTTGATAGAAGGTTTTATTAACCCCACAAAGGTGAAAGAGAGAGGCAAACTCATACATCTCGATAGAGAACCATTTTCCTCCAAGAGTGAAATTGATGAGGACATGACACCCATGCATACGACCATGATTGGTGCATGGAATGGAGTATAAGAAGTCCAACAAAGGTTTCCAAGTCAAGAAGGAGGTCCAAGGTTGATCCGGTTCGAGTCCCCGAGGTGGAGGCCAAAAGCAATTCAAGTTCGAGTCCAGTTCGGAGTCCAGGACAGTGCACAATAAAACGGACGCACAGGACGCATACGGAGTCGGTTTTTGACGTTCTATATATGGTTGGAAGCAGAATTTCATAAAGCTTCCAATGGCACCGGTCTTGTGCCAAAATTCGTCCCGAGTCAACAGGAATCGTCGAAACAAGTCGACGTCCAGAATCTGCCAAATTGCTGCGCTGACAGTTTGGTTAGGCCTTAGGCCCAAGTTGGGGGCGCCCCACCCCTGGTCAACCCCAACCCTAGGACGCCCCGTCTCTTATATTTTCAGTAGCTGCCGCCTTAGAAACATGAGTTTGATTTATTTGTTAGCCTTAGCTACAACCGAACAGCCACCATCGTGCTGCCGTCGTGTAATTCAGACTCCACCTTCGAGTGATATTAAGATTGCTCGCCTCAGATTCTTGTTCGTTCTTCGATTGCGCACAGGAATTGATCTTCGTGATCAGGCTGATCTTGCGCCAGCAAGGTTGGTAACCATCGGGAGTTGGTTCAGCGATTGCATTGGCGCTTCGAGTCTTGCTCGTCGTAGTCGGATCGTGAGGGTCAACAACCACCAAATCGGATTTATCTCCACTCACCGAAAGATCGGGCACTCCCCCTCTATCAAGTGGTATCAGATTACAGGTTGATCGGTGAGTTTTATCATGTGTTATCCTTTAGTTTTGAGAGTTGTTCATCATCCTATCGTCCACCAGAAAAGCCACGCAAAAAAAATTCCAGGTTAGAACTTTGTCCCAACAACTTTTTAGCCTCGCAATTTCTTTCAATAACTTGCTTTGTTGAATTTGTGTGCTTGTTTGTTCATTTGTTGCTGGTTACTTGTTTGTTTTCTTTTTTTCTCTTCTAACCCTAGTCGCCATCCCACTTGCGCCGCCGCCGCAAATCCCCCTTCGCACAGAAAACCTTCGTTTTTTTCATTTTCCCTAGCCAGCTCCTTGTCGCCGCCACCACGAAAACTCCCCTCGCGCGCACTCCCTCCCACGCCAGACTCCCTCGCGACACAAAAAAAACAAACAAACACCCCGGTGCCGACCCTTAGGGCGAAGCCGCGAACCACCCCCTCCGCTGTTTCTTTTTTTTCCTGGCGACGTGCGCTCCTTTGTTTTCCTTCCCTCGCGAAACTTTCCCATCCCCTCGCGCTGCCTACCTCGTGAGCCCCCCTCGCGACCCCCTGCCTGCGATTGCTCCTTCCTGCCGATTGGTTGGCAAGTAAAAAAAGAAAGGAAAGGGACAACGACACGGATCCGGCCGAACCTCCCCCCTCGCCTGGTAGGCTGTGACACCCTGTGCAGCGATCGGTTCCCCTCTCTGTGCAAAAAAAGGAAAGTAAAAAACAAAGAAAGAAAGTTACAAAGAAAAGGAAAAAAACAAAAGAACGGGCCACGGGAGAAATACGCAGATCAGTTCGGCAGCAACGCCGACCAAGACCGTCTCGGCCACGGTGCGCCCCGTGCATCCCCGTGTGCACCCCTCCTTTTTATTTTTTCCCTCCCCTTTTTGCTCTTTCATTCCTTTCTTTTCCTCACACTTGTGATCAGCAACATTTGATCGTGTTTAGCACTATTATTCAACTTCGCATTATTGTTTGATTGTGCTAATCCTTCAAGTGAGTGCAGCCTTCCCAAAAATCCACAAAGTTCTCCGACGAGCAGATCTTGTTCCCCCAGGCAATCACTCCTCCAATCTTCCGCAGGTTCCACCGGTTGGTTGCAGTTCTCCCCTGTGTGCGTGGTAAGAATGAATAAGAATTTGATAACAGCACTAGTTTGAGCGCCTTTGTGAGCAAATACACCCCTGTTTTGTTGTCGATTTTGTTTTTGTGTTTGCGCTAACAATGGCAGGTGACGACAAGAGGGATGACCAGCCGCAGGCCACTAAGACTAAGCTCGACACCATTGTGTCACACCTCGATGCAATGAAAACATTGATCACAAGTTCACGAAGGAGATGAATGCTGGAGACTTCAGTGGACGCGTCCGTCGTGCGTGCATCCATGGTGGTAATGATTCTTTTGCTAAGCTTCCTTTTACAATTCCACCTTACAATGGCAAATATGATCCAGCTGCATATCTTGATTGGGAGTTAGCGGTCGAACAGAAATTTTCATGTCATGATCTCTCTGCTAGTTCTCAAGTTACAACTGCTATTAGTGCTTTTACTGATCTTGCCTTACATTGGTGGCGTTATGAACAAAAAATTCCCATTAGCACTCCCACCACTTGGGCTGAATTAAAGGCTGCTATGCGCCATAGATTTGTGCCTTCATATTATGCTCGCAACGCTGAATGTGACATGCAGGAACGTCGCTCGAAGCAATATTCTAACTCTTTTGCAAGACAAAGCTCGACATCCAGCTCAGCACCTGCTCTCCTCGCGCCATCCACACTCACCCCTACTACGCTCGGGAGCCCAGCGCCATCCTCGCCCACCACTACACCGCTCGAGAGGACGTCCGCCTCATTTGCAATTTCAGAACCATCACTTTCCAATGACCCTCCTACGCCTACTAAAAAACAGGTACCGCTCATGATGCTACGCTCATGGATGGTGAGAATTGTCTTAATGTCCTGAATTTTTCCACAAACCATGATATCATAAACCAATTGTCAGTGGAACCATCTCTTGATGAATCTTTGTCACATGCTGATTTGCTTGATGTTCCTTGTGATAAAGATGATTTGGTTGCTAATGCTTCAGTTTTACATGCTTTGGAACCAAATACTATTGCTGAAACTAAACATGTTATGCATATTGTTAGTCCTAATGATGAGCAAAAATTATTGTCTTCCTTACATACTTTGGGTTACATTGAATTTGATGTTTTGTGTAATCTAGAATTTTTGGAAGAGCAACTTTCTAAATATGCTGATTTCCCATGTTTTTCTAAACACACATATCATGCTATTGGCAAATATAACAACAAAGGGGAATATAAGATACATCGAGTGTACATTTGTGAAAATTTGAATTATCTTTTTGTTGTGCTCAATTTTGATCCACTAGAGGGCAGCCACACTACACATATTCATTCACCTTTCTCTAGTTCGTTTTGGTGAAACAAGTTTACTTCCAAGAAGGGGAGCATTGCTGGTTGCTACCTATGCCTACTTTGTCTTTTGTTGATACTAATCTTTTGCAGGGTAGTGTTGCCAAATATTATGTGTCATCCGATCAAGATGCTTACATGCTCGCTAAATTTTATATGCAAGATGACATATTCACCAATTGGAGACATGGCGACATTCCTCCTCACAATAATTTTGATTTCTTTGGTTTTCGAAACCCCGTTCGCTCTTGTGTTGTGCAGGATCGGTTCCAAGTACAATCGACGCCGAGGACGGCTTTTCATCAAGAAGGGGAGAATGATGAGGACATGACACCCATGCATACGACCATGATTGGTGCATGGAATGGAGTAGAAGAAGTCCAACAAAGGTTTCCAAGTCAAGAAAGAGGTCCAAGGTTGATCTGGTTCGAGTCCCCGAGGTGGAGGCCAAAAGCAATTCAAGTTCGAGTCCAGTTCGGTGTCCAGGAGCAGTGCACAATAAAATAGACGCCCAGGTCGCATACGGAGTCAGTTTTTGACGTTCTATATATGGTTGGAAGCAGAATTTCATAAAGCTTCCAATGGCACCGGTCTTGTGCCAAAATTCATCCCGAGTCAACAGGAATCGTCGAAATAAGTTGATGTCCACAATCTGCCAAAGTGCTGCGCTGACAGTTTGGTTGGGCCTTAGGCCCAAGTTGGGGGCGCCCCACCCCTGGTCAACCCCAATCCTAGGACACCCCGTCTCTTATATTTTCAGTTGCCGCCGACTTAGAAACTTGAGTTTGATTTATTTGTTAGCCTTAGCTACAACCGAACATCCTCCATCGTGCTGCCGTCGTGTAATTCAGACTCCACCTTCGAGTGATATTAAGATTGCTCGCCTCAGATTCTTGTTCGTTCTTCGATTGCGTACAGGAATTGATCTTCGTGATCAGGCTGATCTTGCGCCGGCAAGGTTGGTAACCATCGGGAGTTGGTTCAGCGATTGCATTGGCGCTTCGAGTCTTGCTCGTCGTAGTCGGATCGTGAGGGTCAACAACCACCAAATCGGATTTATCTCCACTCACCGAAAGATCGGGCACTCCCCCTCTATCAGAAATGCATGATCTTTCTTCTATCATCCACATAGAGAGTGGCATAGAACTGAGCCACTACTTCCTCATTCCATTCACAAGAGAAATTCATGATGTTAATGAGACCCATCTGTCTACATCTATCATAAACTGCATCCACTACTTCCTTGCAAGGTGAAGAGAGAGTTCTCAAGTAATTCCAATTTATCCATTTCATCTCGGTGGTGATATGCTTCTTAGAAAGGATGGTAGATTCATACCAATCGGCTTGATGAGAAAGCCAAAAGCGAGGAGCACCATGAAGAGATATTGGGAGCACATAAGGATCTTGATAGCGAAGGGACTTCATGTCATTTATGCTCAAGTTGAAATCCAAGCAAGGAGGATCATTGAGGGCACTAGTAGGATGGGACAAAGGCACCACCTTCACCTCAAACGGTGTCAAGTAAATGTTATGATCATATCGGTCTCCCTCATCTTTTTGACTAGCATGCTTGGACCTTTGACGGCCGGATGTACTAGATTCGCCTTGCTGAGTTGTACGGCCACGACCACAAGCACGAGCAGGTACCTTATGTGGTGTATGCCTTTTGGGACGAGCATGCAACACAACCTCATCATCCGACCTATTTCCACCATTATCTTCAACCTCATCATTTGTAGCCTTAGATCGACGAGAGAAGGTGATGATCTCCTTGCTAGGCCTCTAAGACATTTGATGAAAAAGGGGGTAAAAGATTCGAATTAGAAAAGATTCTTGAAATAATGTACATAGGACTATCGTGACCACGACTGGAAGATACGGCGCTAGGGTCGGAAGTTCCTGATGGGATGAACCCTAGCAACAATGAATCGAAAGATTTTGTTCATGAATTGAAATGAGATCCTGAGTATTTGTTCTAGGGTACTATATAAAGATGTTCACCAAGGGAAATTGCCTAGAACCGACTGCATTGAGAGATCGGGGGAAAGAGATTTGAAATTGAAATACCTTTGATTTTCCTGCGCAAAAATTTCACATGGAAACGGAGAGGAGTTGCTTTGAAAGAACTGAAGGGGATTTCAAGTAAAGGATCTCTAGGAGCTCCACTAGCCGCCGGCACAAGAAGGGAGGAGGAGGCGGCAACACCATCCATGCAGTGGCTCGTGGTGCCCTGCAGAAGCCGCGGCGCCCTGAGGAGCTGACCACTGGCTGAGCAGTGGTCTGCGCCGTCCCTCCGCAGGAGATGCGCGAGAAAGCCAGGGAGGGTGGCGTGCTTGCGCAGTGGGAGCGCAGTCCGCGCGGGGAGGCGTGCAAGATGCACTGCGATGGCGGCACACACGGCGCGAGGGCACGAGTGCAAGGCGCGAGGCACGTAAAGAAAAAAACGAGAGGGACGACACGGGGTTGACCACGGGAGGAAAGGAGAGGAGCAGCGTGGGCCCATGCTCGGGGGTCCCTAGGTCGCGGCGACTCGCGAAGGCTCGCTGGTCCATGGCGGAATTTTTTTTAATAGGGATGCGACCATGCGCCTGGAGGCCAGAAGACACAGCGTCCGTGCAGGAAGTTCCTACAGCGGCCAGAGCCTGCCCGGAAGATGCGCTCGGAAGTTTCGGGAACGGCCAGAGAGGCACCAGAAGTTTGGTCCAGAAGT
The DNA here is from genome assembly GCA_947561735.1 of Cenchrus americanus. NCBI lineage: Eukaryota > Viridiplantae > Streptophyta > Magnoliopsida > Poales > Poaceae > Cenchrus > Cenchrus americanus. The sequence continues at coordinate 146,919,290 of OX387244.1, read as the reverse complement.
TCCGGGAGGAGAAAAATGAACCCACAGAGATATTCAAGATGAGATTTGGTTTGAGATTTTTGTTGAAACAAAAGAAAAAAATGAGATTTGAATTTTGGAAAAAAGATTTGATGATGGATATTTAGAATAGATTTAGGATAAATAAAGATGAAGTTAATAGACATATAATAAGATCTTGACAACAACTGACTAGTCACAAACAACATACGTAACAATAGTCACTTGAGCCAAATAAATGAAAATAAATATTTTCAACCTAACTAGGCAACAATCAAGTATGTGCAATAAGTAAAGCCAAGTTACGAGAATCCAAGATATTTAGCTCACTTCTCAAAGCACAAAACCTTTGCTCATCTAGATGCTTAGTGAAGATATCACATGACGTAGAGCAATATCCCCCTTTGCCTCATGATCCCTTAAGAAATGATGTCGAATATCTATGTGCTTTGTTCTAGAGTGTTGAATCAGATTGTTTGCTAGCTTGATGGCACTCTCATTGTCACAAAAGAGTCGAATCTTACTAAACTCTGAACCGTAATCACTCAACAGTTTGCTTCATCCACAAGACTTGTGCACAACAAGCACCGACCGCCACATACTCAGCTTCGACCGTGGATAAAGCAACCAAATTTTGCTTCTTTGAGCTCCATGACACCAAAGACCTACCTAGAAATTGGCAAGTCCCGGTAGAGCTTTTTTGATCTACTTTGCAACCGGCATAATCCGAATCGGAGTAGCCAAGTGAATCAAAAGTGGAGCCCTTGGGATACCATAAGCCTAGGTTAGGAGTGTGTACCAAATATCTAAAGATTCTCTTAACGGCCATTAGATGACACTCCTTAGGATTGGCTTGAAATCTTGCATACATGCACACACTAAGCATTATATCGGGTCTAGATGCAAAAAGATAAAGGACGGAGCCAATCATGGAACGAAATAACTTTTGGTCGACCGACTTCCCTTCTTCATTGAGATCAAGATGTCCATTTAGTGCCATAGGAGTCTTGATCGGCTTGGAATCGACCATATCAAACCTGTTTAGCATATCCTTCACATACTTGGTTTGACATAAGAAAGTCCCTTCCTTCATTGCTTGATTTGAAAACTAAGAAAGAACTTCAATTCACCCATCATAGACATCTTGAATCTCTTGGTCATGATCCTACTAAACTCTTCACAAAATTTATCATTAGTAGACCCAAATATAATATCATCAACATAAATTTGGAAAATAAAGATGCCTTTTCCATTTCTTTGAATGAAGAGAGTAGAATCGACTTTGCCTATCTCAAAACCATTCTTGAGAAGAAAATCCTTAAGCCCATACAGAGCCTTATGGAGCTTGTACACATGGTTTAAAAATTTTGAATCTTCAAAGCCCGATGGTTGCTCAACATAAACTTCTTATTGGAGAGGTCCATTCAAGAATGCACTCTTCACATCCATTTGATGAAGCTTGAAATCATGATGAGTAACATAGGCCGAAAGGATACGAATTGACTCAAGCCTTGCTACCGGAGCATAAGTCTCTCCAAAGTACAAGCCTTCAACTTGAGTGTAGCCTTTGCCAACGAGCCTAGTCTTGTTCTTTGTGATGACACCAAATTTATCTTGCTTGTTCCTAAAAACCCATTTGGTGCCTATCACATTTTGCTTAGGTCTTGGCACCAACTTCCAAACTTCATTTCCCTTGAAGTTGTTCAACTCTTCCTCCATGGCAATAATCCAATCCTGGTCCTCAAGAGCTTGTTCCACACTAAAAGGTTTCAAAGAGGACACAAACGAGTAAAATGCACAAAAATTTGACAATCTTGAGTGAGTTGTTACCCCTCTTCGGATAGTCCCAAGTATGTTGCCGACGGGATGATCCCGTTGAACCATTTGATGTACTCTTGGGTGTGGTGCTTGAGATTGACGTTGTATGGGTCCTTCATCATCATCTTCAACTTGTGGTGCTTCTTCTTGAGCTTCACCACCTTGTTCTCCCCCTTGATCAAAGCCCCGTCCATGATCGTCACCATGAACTTGACTTTCTTCTTGATGGACTTGAGAACTTGGTGGTTCCACTCTTGTTGATGATGATGGATCTTGATTGCTTGTGTCAACCAGAGTTTGAACTTGAGCCTCACGAGGCATCACTTTACTAGTCCCCATTCTAAAGATTCATACACTTGGGGGTTCTTCATCATCTTCAAGGTTTTAACTAACTTGCTCTCGTTGAGAGCCGTTGGATTCATCAAATTTCACGTCTACCGTGGTCTCAACACAACCGGTGGTTTTGTTGAAAACACGATAGGCATGTTTGTTAGTTCCATAACCAATGAGAAAACCTTCATCAACCATGGATGCAAACTTTGAGGTTTTTGGTTTCTTGTTGTGACGCCCTAGGTTTTTATTTAACCCTAAATGTCGGTCAACCCTGCTGACAATGGTCAAATCACAGTCAACCTGGGTCCTCACCTCGAAAAACTCACCAACAAACTCTAGTTACACCTTTGATCTAGTGGACACACATGTCGGGTCAACACATGGTCAAAGCCTTGGTCAAACCCCACTCAAACCCTAGTAACCCTAGATGTCTTTAGGAACTTTTGTCGCGTTCTCCAAAATTCACCTAAACACTTAAAAATCTACCTTTATGAAAGTTGTCCAGCTTGTTTAGGGACACAACATTCATGTAAATTGGCATTTCAAATTTTGAGTTGAAAAAGGTGAAAAACTTGCTCAAAGGTCAGTACCTCCTGTTCATGGCAACTGAGTGGTATTCAACGTTTGGTGCACTTGCATACAAGATTTTGGAGAAAATTAATTTCAAACTGGTGACCGGCAAAACGAATTGGGCCAGGGCGCCGCCGCGCCGTGATGTCGCGTGCGCCGCACCTGCGCACAGCCGACCTCGGCGTCCGCGCCATGCGCCGCCCAAGGCCTCCCACCGTCCTTGGCCGCACCTTCCCCACGCGCCCACGCCCCGAGGCTCCTTGGAGTCCTCCCCGGCCGCGCGCCGCCGTTTGTCCGCGCTATACCGGCCGGGCGCGCGCCACGGACCGCCGGTCTGACGGTGGCGCCCCGCCGTACGAGCGTCGGTCGAGGCCGGGTACCACGGAGGCATCTTCGCCGTCCGCTGCCGTCACCCCAGAGACGAGCCGCCCCTATAAATACCCCACGTTCTCCCCTCCTCTCGCCGTCATTGCCACGCCACCGCGCCATCCGCGCCGCCTCCGTCGAGCTGCGCCTCTCCCTGCCTTCCACGGTCGAGCAACCACCCATGTCCCTTCCCTAGACCCTGTAGAACCGTCACGTGCCACTTGTTGTCCAAGCAGAGCCCGTGTCGTCGCCAGAGCTGAGCCACCCCGGCCGACGCCGCCGGTCCTCGCCGTGCGCCCACGCCGGCGCATTCTCCGCCCCAACTTCGGCCACCCCTGGGTCCTAGGTGAGCTAATGGTCGAGCCCGACCACTTCCCCGACCGGGAGCATTGCCGGTTCGACGGAATTGGCCGGAGCCGCGCCGCCCCCATGGCCAAGGGCCACATTGCAAGGCTCCAAGCCTTTTCAAGGTGTTTTGTGCAATCTAGGGGGATATGTGTGAGTCTTTGAAAATATCTAGGGGTCCCGGTGCAAAGTGTAACTTCAATAGTACTCAGGTTTTGCTGAAACTTGTAAAGTCACTAGAAAATCATAGGAAAATCAGAAAAATGCAAACTTAATTTTTCTAGATTCCTGGTGAGGAGTACTACAACTTTTGTTATACTCACCTAATTCGTTTCTTGATATTTTTAGCAAGAAAAATAGAAATGTGAAAAACCTAGATCTGCAATGTCTCAACACCCATAGGTCTTCTGTATCTAATTTTTGGATATGTTGTGTGTGATGTTATGACTAGCTCCTGTGCCAAAAATAGCTCAAAGTTATGCTGTAAATCTATTTATATAAATTATTTTCCATTTATGCAGAATCTTCCTAGATGATTTTTATAGCTAAAAATAATTATGTTCGTGAGCCCAACTTCTGCATACTATCTTGTTATGCGAAGTTACACCTCTGGTGAATTAATCAAAATTGTTTATTAATAAGAAGTATTTATTCTTAATATATGCATGTTTTCCTTTGTAATTTAATAATGCAAGATCAGTAGTAGTTCTAGGTGTACTTGCTGCTTTTTTAGGATGGTTTAGGACCAAAGAACATGTGTGAGGAAGTTTGGAGCATTTGGATGCTTATTTATTTTTGTATGCATTTAACTTGAATTGCTAGCTAACTTTTGTTATTTTCAAAGTAATTAATTTTCTAGCTTCCCAAGCATTGTATGTGTGTTCAGTGGCTTAGTATGGGTGTGTAGATGCTTAAGAAACCCTCCACTGAATTTTTTAGTGATTTATTGTTAAATGAAACTTTGAAAGCCTTTTATAGATAAATGATTTGATTAAATTAGGAAAATGCCTTTTTAATTCTTTTCGCCTTTTCTGTGAAGTATCAAACTTAATTAAGAGCTAGGAATACACCCTTGCCGTTGAAGAAATAAATTGTAAATAATTATCTTTGTACACACCTTTACTAATGAGAGGTAAAGTATTAAACCTTCACATAAAATAACAATTATAAAGAGAGAGACATTACTTAAAGTGTTAAATTAAAAGGATAAAACACATATCAATAATAACCTTCATGAAAAGAAATTAATAATTAAATCTTTGTTAAGGTGAATATGACCAACAAGAGTTGGATAAGGTAAAAAATCTATCACATCACATGAACCCTGCATTGCATTCCGTGTAAATCTTCCTGACGGTGACTACTCGCTCGTCCCGAAAGCCGAGGAAGGAGAAGCGGAAGCTGCACTGTAGTACGTGGAAGTACTCGACGACACCGAGCGTGCTCAGGCTAACCTTGCTGACGAAGGCAAGCCCCGGTGCATATGACCCAGCTTTTCAAATTGATATAAACTTATCTATGGATGTTTGTGCATTTAAGTTCAGGAGTTGTATGGAACCTTAGATGCATGATCCCTAGGTACCTGTGTCCTTACTAGCATGATAGGTCGATAGCTGCTAAGCTATAGGATCGTTACAAGTCGGGTGATGATGTCACTCGCGAGAATAAGTTCCTAGATAGGAATCATAAGATCTCCTTAATGGATTGCTCATGTGGTAAGAGCATGGGATTTGGGCTCCGGTCCAATGGCTATTGTGGGTTAAGTGTTTAAACGTACTAAGCTCTTGTCGGGAATGGGATCGGTAAGCTTAGTACCTTAATGAGGCGGCGAGGGATCTTACTATTACTCATCTTTGGATGCGTCTCATGGCTAGCTACCGGTGGTGTATGGTGAGTCCAGGTGCCTCGCGGGGTACACCGGATAGCCTGCACCAAAGACTGTAAGATTCGATCCTGACCCGAAGAGGTTTGGGAACTACTTGGTGGTTGTCCTCACGGGGGCATTCCACCATGTGTTTAGGTCTACCTTGCAAGGTTTGAATCAATCGATTGTCGGCCTCTCACCATTATCTGAGACTACTTACTCCACTAGCCATGAGACCCCTTATGATGGAAGTTGATGAATTTTATGCTTGATTAATTCTATGGTACAACCTTGGCTGTATTAGATTGCTAATTTAGAAAAGAATAAACCCACTAGAACTTGTGCTAAAATCTTGAAAGCAAGGACATACTCTTTGTTACTTTTTAGCAAAAGAAACCGAGTGGCCAAAAGCCTTTCATGTCTTGAGGTGATGAAGTAGTCATCACCGACGGGTAAGTCTTGCTGAGTATTAGTATACTCAACTTTGCTATAATCTGTTGCTCCAGGTAATGCCTTTGGTGATGTGTGGCCCGGAGAGATTCCGCCCGGCTGGGAGCTGGAGTGGGTGGAGGATGACAACTGAAGGCATCATGGCTGGCCTCCCGTGGTGTTCTCGCTTTCCGCTTAGTTTACTTCCGCTGTTTCGAAAACTCTGAACTATGTTGTAATGACAAAAACTTCGGTTTGTATTAATTAAACCCTTCGGGATAAATTTCGGATGTTAATTATGTTGTATCTTTGGACTCGCCTTCGTGTGAGTTTTAATGCATATATGTCGATCCTTGTTGCTATATAAGTGATTTACCGGGCGTTAACCCGGTGACTAACGACAGGATGATACTTTATTACTACTTAATGACCAAAGTGGATTGGTTTAAGCGGTAGTACAATATTTTCCTTGGCGGGTTGTCACACTTGTTAAGTATGAAACACTTACACCCAAAGACCATAAAGTAGTGCACACTAGGCTTCTTATTGGTGATGATCTCGTAGGGAGTTTTGTTCAAGTACTTGTGGAGGTAAAGTCGGTTGGCGGCATGACATGCGGTGTTGATGGCTTTCACCCAAAATGAGTCCGGAGTCTTGTATTCATCAAGCATTGTCCTTGCCGCTTCAATCAATGTACGGTTCTTCCTCTCAACGATGCCATTTTGTTGAGGTGTATATGGAGCAGAGAGTCATGCTTGATGCCTTCTTCATCGAGGAACTCTTCAACTTGAGTGTTCCTAAACTCTGAGCCGTTGTCACTTCTTATGTTCTTGACCTTGAGCTCGAACTCATTTGAACTCTTCTAATGAATTTCTTGACCACTCCCTTTGCTTCAATTTTATCTTGCAAAAAGAATACCCAAGTGAAACAGGAAAAGTCATCAACAATTACTAGACCATATTTGTTACCATCGATACTTATGTAGGAAATTGGTCCAAATAAATCCATGTGTAGTAGCTTCAACGGTCTTGATGAAGATCGGATGTTCTTGGCGGGATGATGCGCTCCAACTTACTTCCCGGCTTGACAAGCACTACACAACCTATCTTTCTCAGAAACAACATTCGTTAGTCCTAGGATGTGCTCGTCCTTTTGAAGTTTGGCCAAGTTCCACATGCCAACATGGGCTAGTCGGTGATGTCATAGCCAACCCAAGTCAAATTTTGCCACTAAGCAAGCCTTAGGGTCCACCTTCACTTTTGTGAAATCAACATAGTAAAGCTTTCCCTGTAAATGACCCGCAAAGACAATAGAGTAATCCTCCCTTCTAGAGATGGTAAAGAGACAATTGTAGACTTTCTCACAAAGTTGTGAAACTGACAAGTTGTATCCTGACCCTTCAACATGATAAACATCTTCAATTGAATTTGTTGTTGAGATAGCAATTTTACCTAAACCGACCACATCTCCTTGACCATTATCTCCATAGATGATAGTTTTCGTAGGGGTGTCATAATGATCAAGGGATGCAAATAAGCCTTCATCTCCATTCTTATGATTAGTGGCACCACTATCAATCAACCATGCGCTTCCACCGGAGGAGTAGGCCTACAAAATAAGCTTAGGCTTTTGGTTTAGGTACCCAAAAAGATTTGGGTCCTTGGAAGTTAGATGCATAAACTTTTGGAACCCACACAGTCTTCCTCATAGCCTTCTTGGTGTAGGCTATTGTGGTCCAAGGTCACAACATAGTCACAAGTGTAGTTGGGAGAGGGCTTGTGTTCAACCACATTCTTCGATGCCTTTGGTGGAGAATTAACCCCACCATTTCGTTTTGTGATGTTCACAACCTTGGGTTTGTCCTTTGTTGTGGTAGAGGTGGTGACTTTATGGGCAATATCCATAATAGTGTTGAGATAGCCTCCCTTGTTTCATAAGGGGATCTCATGCCCTTTCACCACCACTCTACCATTGACATTGTTGTTCTTACAGTGCCCAAGTCCTTTCTTGTCAACTACCTTAGGAATGAACTTGGCACCGTTCTTGCCTTGAATGATCAACATGTTCAACCGGGCTATCTCTTTGTCTTTGCTCTTTATTGTCTCCTCAAACCTTGCATGGTTAGTCTTGGGAGCATTTATATCAACATTAGAGCAAATAGAACAACCTTTGCTAGTGGAGGCACTATTGCCTTAGGATTGGCTTTAGTGCTTTCCCAAAGAGTATTATAGTTTTCTTCAAGAATTTTATGTTTCTCCGTCTAGCATGAAAAGCTTGATTGAAGCTCACTATGAGTAGCCTTTAGGTAAGCTAGAGATTTATTTGCTAAGGCGTAATCCTTTGACATCCTCTTGTTGGAGTCATTGTCCAAGGACAAATCCGTGGTCAACTTCTCCACCTTAGCCGCCTCTTCGGTAAGGCATCTCTCTAGAGCAAGGTTTCTTTCCTTTTCAAGGATAAGCAAGTCTTCTTGCTCATGGAGAGACACTTTCTTTTTCTATAATTTCTCCAAAAGCCTATTTATTTATTTATTTATGTCCCTTTTTACTAAATTGCTTTATCATGTTGGCGTAAATTTCTTTTTCAACATCTAAATCTTCTATGTCACTATGTGTGGATAAAGAAGAGGTGAGAGAGGATGAGGTGGTTGTTTCTTGTACCTTGCTCCCCCTTGCCATGAGGCAAAAGTGAGAGTTGTCCTCATCTTCGGAGAAGTTGTTGAAGAGGCATGGTGAAGATGATTTTTGTGCCATGGCAATAGTTTCCATGCCTTGCTTCTTTGGTTCCTCATCTTCATCACTTGAGTCCCATGTTGACCCACATGAGCACGCCCTTGGTACTTGTTCTTGTACTCTTTGCTCTTCTCCTTGTATTTCTTCTCTTCCTCATTCTTGTTCTTGTTCTTGGGACACTCGGCAATAAAGTGTCCATACTCTCCACAATCCTAGCATTTCCTTTGAGACTTCTTCTTTCTTTCATCACCGCCTTTTCTTGATGCTCTAGACTTCAAGATTTTCTTGTACTTCCTTATGGAAAAGGCGGTTTCTTCATCCGTGCTTCCTTCATCACTAGTATCTTCCTTCTTAGTCTTGGAAGTCTTTGGCTTTACTTCCACCACTTCACTAGAGCTAGCATTGAGGGCTAAGCTCTTGTTCATCTTCAAGCTTAGAGACTTCTCCACATCTTGGTCAACTAGCTCTTGATGTAAGATTTCTCCAAGGAGTTAATTGGGTGTCATCTTGTAGTATTTTGGATCCCTTCTTATCATTGCGGCTAAGTTCTTGTCCTTTGGGGCAAAAGCTCTTAGAAACTTCTTTGGGACTTTGGAGTCATCCCAATATTGACTTCCAAGAGCCCTAATGTCTGATACAAGGAGCATGAGCCAATCATACATTTCTCTTATGGTCTTTCCATCCTTCATGAAGAACAGCTCAAGCTCTCCGTTGATTAAGTCCATCTTCCCTTACCTCACATGTTCGGTTCCCTCATGTGCTTCCTTGAGAGTGTCCCAAATCACCATGGCAATTTGGATGTTCCGAACCTTGTTCAATTCTTGGGCACACAAGGATCCTGTGATGACTCTTGTTGCTTGCACGTTGTGGTGGAGGTCTTTCTTATGCTCAAGTGTGAGGGCTTCTCCTTCGGTGGGGATTGTCACACCTACAACCACAATCTTCCAAGGAGAAGGGTGAAGCCCGTAGATGTGCATTTGCATATCATAACCCCATTTGGGATAGTCTTTCCCATCGAAATAGTGGTGGGGCACTTCACAATAGCCGGAGTGGGTGTACTTGGATTGCTCCTTCTGGATCATCTTCTTGAGGAGCTTCTTGGCCATCTTCTTGGCCTTCTTCTTTTTAGCCTTTCTTCTCTTTTTTGCCTCCTTCCTTGCCGCATCATCACCATCCTTGACGTCTTCATCACTTGAGTCGGAGTCCAAGTCGGAGTCGGATGAAGAATCGTCGGAGCTCTCTAAATTGGAGCGGCTTGGAGCTTTCCTAGTGATTTCTTGAATGGTCTTAAGCTCTCTCTCTTTTGAGCTTCCTTGGCGGCGATTTCCTCGGTGGATTGGTTGTCTCCACTCCCTGACATCTTGATCCCTTAGCGGTTAAGCCTAAATCAAGGGATTAGGCTCTGATACCAATGAAAGGATCTTGTGATGCCTGGAGGGGGGTGAATAGGCTCACTTTAAAATTTCCTGAAAAACTTAGCAGTGGATTAGACATAGGAAGTGCTGACACACAGGTCGCATGTTCCGGCAGGGCTGGAAGATACGACCTCAGGGTCGGAAGATCCTGCAGAGGAAAGATAGCTGAGCGAAATACCAACAAGAAAACTGAAACTAGCAATTCCACTTGAATCAAAAGTTTACTAGAGATACTAGGAACCTCCTACAACAAAAGATTTGTTAGGGAACACCACAAATATATAGATTGGGCCAAAACAAGCTTCTAGGGTTAGAGACAAATGAAGAACACAATGAGCACAAGAGACAAGCGATTTGTTTACCGAAGTTCACCTCCACCAAGAAGGCTACATCTCTGTTGAGGTTCCCACAAAGGGAGGGCTATCACGAAGAGCCACTTGCCTCACCCAATCCACCACAAAGGTAAATTGGTGCTCACTAAGAAACTCCACAGAGGAGGGGTAATACAAATGTTCCCGAGTGCTCCTCACGGAGAGGGCACTCAACGGGCGATGCCTAACTGTCTAGAAGCAAGCTTCAAGAGTAACAATCTTGGCCGCCACAAGTGCTTCTTGAGATGAACAAATGAAGAACTAGCTTAAGGGGCTTAATCTCACGTCTCAAATCTCTCTCACACCCAAACCCTAAGTGAATCCTTGCTTGGAATGGCTTGGAGAGGAGTTGGGAGAGAGGGAATGGAGCTCAAAGAGGTGTTTAACTCGTGGGAGGCAGTAGCTTGAAGAAGAGGGGGGTGAAGGGGTATAAATACCCAACCCCCAAAAATATGACTGTTAGGCCTCTAGTCATGACATGTCTGGAAGATACGACGTGGAGGTCGGAACTTTCGGGGTCAGGCCGAGCGGAGATGGAAGGTGTCATCGGAAGTTCTGCTAGGGCTGTATCTTCCAACCTTGAGGCTGTATCTTCCGACCCCCTAGAAAAAGTTAGCATACCCATGTGTTTGTGTGTGAAAAGGTGTCTCTCATGGTTTGTTAGTTTTCAAGATTAGCACTTGTGATAGAATCAATCACGTCCCCCTTTATATTACGGTGTTTCCTATACTCAAATTCAAACCAAAAATGAATTTAAACTTCCATTTGGGCTTCAACACTGATAAGAGTGAAATGAGGGACTTATTTTCACCAAACTCATAAGATTTTCAATTTTAAGCACTGCACACATCTCATTGAAAGCATTAGTCCATCTGTTGACACCCAAAATTGGTATGTCTCGGTAATACGGTCTAACCGGTATGGCATACCCGGTTAGACCGCCCTGGTCAAAGTCCTCAAAAGGTAATTTCGACTTCACCATTGGATAGGACTCGTCGAGTAGATCAAGATTCATATATAGAACGTCCAAATTGGAGTCCGGATGAGGGAGATATGGCTTCCGGAAGGTCTAGACGTCGGGCATGCGGTTAGACCGCCTCCCAGGGCCGGTTAGACCGCCCTACCCTGCCAAATACGTGTCAAGAGTTGTATTTTGACATGTCTTTGTAAGAGTTTCGACTCCTAATGGGGCAAGACCTCCCCTCCCTATAAATATAAAGGGCCATGGCCGATTGAAGAGATCCACAATCGAATCTATCAAACTTATCTTTTATTGTATTTATCTTTTTGTTCCTCTTTACCCTACTTTTCCAACCCCATGTTCTATTCCTCTACTACCTCCGCGGCATAAGAGGACGTCCTAGCTAGCCTGCCGCGCCTAGGACAACCCAAGGTGCGCCTGCCCCGACGGGGTCCCTCCCGGGCGGTTGTTCGTTGGTCTCTCGCCGGTGAATCTGGTGACCCCGGTCTGACCGCCCCTGCAACACGGTCTGACCGCCCTACGCAGAGGTGCTGCAAGGAGTTCCTCCACGTGCTTGTTGACTCCGAAAAGGCGTCAACAAATTGATGACTCCGCTGGGGAAACGAGAATCAAGCTACCATGGCTTATATATCAAAACCTAGCATCGATCTATCTGAGGAATACTTCCGAGAGCATGACTTGGCGGAGAAAAGATTGTTTCTTTCCTGTTTTTGCAAGACCAAGCAAGGTGTCGTTGAGATCAAGGAGTGGCAGCCACCATCCACCATCAACACATTGAAAGAGATGCAGTCCTCAGGTAATTTATCTAATAACCTATCTGATTTTGTGAGTTATTATCTCAAATCTTTGATTGATAAAGAGGATAGTTCAAAGTCAATTCTTGTTAATCTAGAGTCGATTGTTGAAAAGCCGACTGATGATATTATTAATCCTTGCAAAGTTTTGCCAAGTTGTGATGTTGTTGGTCAAAAAACAAGTCGGACGTCTCTAGCCGAAATTGTTGATCCAAATACCCCTAGCAAGAGCATAGAGGCTACATCTAGTGCTTCAATGCTCGGGGGGCAACAAAACAAAGGCGAAGCGGCTGGTTGCACTGAGGCCGGTCTAACCGAGGGGAAACCCGGTCTAATCGCCCCATACAGGCGGTCTAACCGCCCTCCGCAGGCGGTCTGACCGCCCCTTGCTTGTTGATCCTGTAAAAAGGTGTCAACACCATCCAAATTGTTAATGTCATAATCACCTAAATTAATTAGGGGCCTAGATGCACTTTCAGGAGCAAGATCACCGAGAGGCACAATAACCTCATGTGTGATTCCCAACACAAATCCCGCAAAGAAACGCCTCCAAAACCTTCCCATGAAAATCACAAGAAAGGCTCTGAAAATCACCAAAAAGAAAAAATGGGAGAGGCATCAAGAACACTCAAATCACCGAAAATCTTTGATTAGCCTTGATGCAAGCCTTGCGATCTCGACGCGTGTCCTCTGCTTTGAAGTCTCTAGAATCTCGTGGCACACACTGGTTAGAGTAGTGCTCCCCACTAGTCAGACCGGCCTGGTCCTGCAACATTTTGGTCTTCGGTCTTGGCTTTGTGGTTCAGCCAAGGAATCCAGTGGTTTTGGGGTGAACCACCACAAACCCCGTTGACTTGGTGTGGCCTCTCACCAATCTCCACTCATGACTTGGTCCTCACAGTTGTCCCGGCTCGACCTTGGTTTTGAGGCTCAACTAAGAAACCATACATGATTTTCAATACATGAAATTTTCAATTGCAATGCGGGGCAATTTCCTATCAAGTATCTTGGAGTTCTAATTAGTCATAGTAGATTGCAGGTAGTCGACTAGACTGCTCTCAAAGGAAAGAATAAGAAAATGTTAGACATTTGGAAAGGGGGGCTATGTCCATTGCAGGAAGAGCCACTCTGATTAACTCAAATTTAACTAGTGCATTTATATATGGTATCCAAGACAGTAGTTGCTGACTTAGATAGACAAAGGAGGACCTTTTTCTGGCAGGGTGGAAGCACCAAAAGGAAATACCACCTGACAAAATGGGAAATAATATGCAAAAACAAGAATAAAGGAGGGTTGGAGATCAAATATATTCGGAATATGAATATAAGTCTCCTCTGCAAATGGTGGTAGAGACTGGAAAATGAAATAGGTTTATGGCAAGATATCATTTATGCAAAATACATGAAAAAACAGTGATAGGCAATGTTAGTCACAAAATTGATGACTCACCCATATGGGCAGATCTATTGAAAATCAAAATTATGTACCTTAAAGGGAGAAGAATTGACATAAAAAGTGGTGAGAGCTCCATGTTCTGGACAGATGATTGGTGGGAAGGAGGGCCTATGTTGCCTTTCCAGTATGAACTATGCTCTGACAAAAACATTACAGTCAATGACTTTCATCAAAGAAATGGGGTGCTTAGATTCAGGATATGGCTTCCTCTGGAAATACGCAACCAGTGGACATTAATGTGTAAGTCCATCCTAATGAAACCCTTGGGGATTGGGAGGGATGTTGGAGTATGGAAGAAAGGGGAAAATGGCAAATTCTCTGTCAAATATATGTACAACCATTTAGCAGGGGACAATGGTGGAGACTCATTTGTGAGAGTATGGAAAGCCAAATTACCATACAAGATCAAGATCTTTGTGTGGCTGATGGAGAACAATGCAGTTCGTACTAAAGACAATATGATAAAAAGGAAATAGATTGGTGATGCTAAGTGCCAATTATGTGATGAACTGGAATCAGTAAATCATTTGTTCTTCCAACGTGTGATAGCTAGAGTTTGGGGGGTTGTTGCACAACATATAGGGGCATGTAACATACCAACTAACATGGGACAATACTGGGCTTGGGTACAAAGATGGATGCCAAGTGAAACATCAACCCATTGCTTCGATTTGGCTGCCATATGTTGGGCTATATGGAAGGCCAGAAACAAATCGTGCTTTGAAAAGAAATGGGTGAAACATTCGGTTGAAATTCTAAACCATGCGTGTGCTTTTATGTAATTTTAGGCAGGGCTATACAAGGCTGACACTCAAGATAAACTGGTGGTGGGGGTGAATACAATGCCAGCTATAGCATATCAAGTTCTGCAGAACCAGAGGCAGGCTGGTGTGGATGATCCTCTGCAACAAGAAGAGAATGGTGCAACTGGTGAAGAAGGCTCCTCAAACACCTAACTCCATGCGCTGAAGGACTGCTGGGAATTGATGGTGGTTCTACACTGATGGGCTGTTGGGGAGGTCACATAGGGTTCTCGATTTTTGGTTATGAATTTTTATTCACAGCTGCCAGAACTTCACCATTTGACATGCCATTCTCTTTGAGACCTGACATGTGTTACATTTTTGTACAGATGGCTTTCCCCGTGTTTCACGAGTTCGACGCTGACAGTACGATTCGTACCAACGGGTTGCACTGGGAGGGTTTTCCTCCTCTTGCGTGGGAAGCACTCAGCGCCGCTGGCTACACCACTCCACCGACTTACGAGGTGTCTGAGTTCGAGCGCTTGGGCATTCCCCGTTGCAGGGTGATCGTCACTGTGCTTCCACACCCGGACCACACCGACTGGTTCGACTTGAGCTTTGTCTACTAGGGTTTTATTACCCACGAGACCGTCGAGTCAGCCGCTCTTTGAGTGTTGACGGACTTCTGCGACCACAACCCTACTGTGGTGGCTGTCTCTCCGTTCAGGCTGTTTCCCGCTGTGAGTCCTCACGACCTAGCGTGGCTAGACCGTATGGATCACCTATGGGAGCTGCTGTTGTTAGCCGAGCCGCTGGATGTCACTCAGACGCTAGCTCGTTGTCTTAACGTCATTTTCACACTTCAGGGGCTGTGTTACAACACCATAGTGATTATCGGGCAGCGTTTGGAGGCAGCTAGGCGAGATTGGCAGCAGCTATCAGCAGCTCACCAGCAGCTGAACTTTACACTCACTCAGATGCAGCAGGAGAATGACAGACTACGCGCCAGGAGATTCCAGTTAGAGTTAGAGCGAGGAGACCGCCTTCAGAGGATCGTGGATCTCGAGGTAGAGGTTCATAATCTCGAGGAGGATGCCGATGCTCATGAGATAGAGAGATTGACGCAGTTGCAGAACATTGCTGATATGCAGCAGCAGGTTGAGGAGGCCGAGGTGCAGGTTGCAGCCTTGCAGGCCATAGTGGCCTTACAGCCGCTACCTCCGGTACAGGCACATCCGGAGGGAGCAAGATGGGGTCGATGCAGTGCCGGATCGAACGAGCGCCAGCCGGGGGACCGCCGTTACCGACTCCGCCAGATTCACTTGCGGGTAATGGTGCTTCAGTTGGTAACTAGGATGCCAGTGAATGATAACAAGAAGAATTGTGCTCCTAGGTGTCACCTTCGGGATGACTGTGATAGTCAGCTTAGGAGTATGTTTTCGTGCAGTGCGAATGCATTGTAACCCAGTTGTATCATGATGTTTTCATGACTTGAGTATTGTAGTGTCCTTGGACCATCTATCCATCGTGTTGAAATAAACAATGGTTAACCACTTTGTGTTTCAAATTGAATTTGATACGGTTCAACTGAGTATTGAGATCTTGTGGCGAGATGTTTACCCGAGTGTGTCGAGTGTTACCATAACCGCGCTCGCCAACACTAAGCATTTGCATGACAATGAGACAACTACAACGTTTTTGGTGAGTGCCGGTCAAGGGCTAAGACAACTTGGTGATCTTTCGCACGTTACCTTCTCCGTACACGTGAAATGGAAAAATTAGCCGCAAATTGAAAGCCAACTCGATGCACTTGAGTTATCGTGTCTTCTAACTATGAGGAAGAATGATTCTATGAATCTGATTTTTGGTTGCATGACATTTTTCGACTGTTGCTGTCATCATCATATGAATGCAATTGAGCTATGTTATACGTGTTTGCACTTGTCATCACTCTGAGTAAGATTTTGGCTATGTGTCTAATAAAAGCTCGCATTTCAGATGGTGGGACCCACGCGTAGCTCTCTCAATGGGTTCGGAGCGACCGGTAGCAGTGATCTGCCGCCACCGTCGCCCATGACACCATCGGAGGCCTTCATGGCCACTCAAACCGAGGTGCTGCACCAGATCCTGCAGATGCAGCAGCAGATCGCTCAGCAGATGAACCGAGGGCCTCCACATGGGGCCAATCACGAGGGGCCTAATCAGGTCACTATGCACGCTCAGTTCATCGGGATGAAGCCACCGACCTTTTCCAAGGCCGAAGACCCCCTGGAAGCTGAGGCTTGGATCAAGGCCATCGAGGCAAAATTCTCTGCCTTTGTGATGCCTTGCTCTGAGGAGAACAAAGCCAACTTCGCAGCTCTGCAACTGCGAGGAGAAGCTTTAATGTGGTGGGATCATTTCAAGTCGACACGGCGAGGGCGTGCTGTAACTTGGGATGATTTCAAGCAAGCTTTCAAAAGCCATCACATCCCCAAGGGATTGATGGATAGAAAGATGAGGGAGTTGTTAGCCATCAGGTAGGGATCGGATACGGTGTATCGTTACGACCAGAAGTTCAGCAGCCCGTGCCAATATGGTGGACATCACATAGATACTGATGCAAATAAGATGGAAAGGTTTCGTGATGGGCTAGATGGCAAGTTATATGAGCGACTGAACTTGCTTGAGCCCGTGAATTTCCATGAGCTTGTGAACAAGGCTATCTCCCAAGAGGATGCCATCAAGAAGGCCCATAGGGACAAGAAGAGATCGTCTGGTTTTGCTTCGGGCAGCAGAACTAACAAGAAGTTTCACTTTGTGAAAAAGAATGTTACAAACCCATCCCAGCAATCTTCAACTAGACGCTGGACGATGAAGCCATCCCAGAGCAAACCTTCACGGAACTTCCAGTTCCGAAATGCTCAGCAGCAGGATCCGAAGCCTAATGAACCTCCACGCAACATTGGTGATCGCCGTTATTTCAATTGTGGTCAACCAGACCATTACATCAGTGATTGCCCCAAGCCCAAGCAGATCAAGCCCAACCCGCAGAATCCAGGAGCAGGGAACAAGCCTGCCACTCCGGCTAAGAAGCCTATGGTGCAAGTCCGCCAAGGCAAGCTGAACTTCACCACCATTGGTGACATTCCAGAGGGAGCTTCAGTACTCACGGGTACATTCTTTATCAATGATACTCCTGTTAAGATTTTATTTGATTTTGGAACAACACACAGTTTCATAAGTGAAAACCTATTAGGCAAAATGGGTTTGAAGGGTTCTCATACCAATTCTGCTTATAAGATAATCACTCCGGGAGGGAAAATCACCTCTAGTATCTTAATCTGTGGATTATGTTTGGGATTAGGTAGTAAAATCTTTCCAACAAACCTTATAGCCATAAGCTTGGCAGGTATGGATGTTATCCTGGGTATGGATTGGATGACCCAGCATAAGGTGGTTCTAGCTATATCAGATAGGGTTGTAGAGATCAATTCACCTACGATCGGACACTAGCCGAATTGAAAACCCAACTCCAGGAGCTGTTAGATAAGGGTTACATTCGCCCGAGTTCTTCTCCTTGGGGTTGTCCTGCTCTATTTGTCAAAAAAAGGATGGTAGCTTGAGGTTGTGTGTTGATTACAGACCGCTCAATGCAGTGACCATCAAGAACAAATATCCTCTTCCCCAAATCGATGTTCTTTTTGATCAATTGGCTGGTGCCAGAGTTTTCTCCAAGATCGATCTCCATTCTGGTTATCATCAAATTAAAATTTGACCTTGTGACATTCCTAAAACTGCGTTCTCCACTCGATATGGTCTGTACAAGTTCTTAGTGATGTCTTTTGGTCTCACAAATGCCCAGCCTACTTCATGTATCTCATGAACTCCGTGTTTATGACGGAGCTAAACAAATTCGTAGTGGTCTTCATCGATGATATCCTTATCTATTCCAAAAACAAGAAAGAGCAAGCCAAACATCTCCGAATTGTCCTTTAGTGTTTGTGAGATCATAAGCTTTATGCAAAGTTCTCCAAATGTGAATTCTGGTTGAATAGTGTGCAATTTTTGGGCCACACTATTTCTAAAGATGGTATCTTTGTGGATCCTAGCAAAGTCCAAGAGGTGATAGATTGGAAACCTCCCAAGTCCGTACACCAGATCCACAATTTCTTAGGGTTGGAGGGATACTACCGTCGATTCATTCCAGACTTCTCTAGAATCGCTAAACCTATGACCGAACTACTCAAGAAGGAGTGAAGTTCGTATGGAGTGAAGCATGTGAGAAGGCTTTCCACACCTTGCGCAACACTTGACTTCAGCCCCACTGCTAGTGCAACGGATAATTCCAAACCTTTTGAAGTTTTCTGTGACGCGTCAGGCACGTGCCTCGGTTGCGTTCTTATGCAAGAAGGCTGAGTCATTACCTATGCTTCATGGGCACTTCGACCTCATGAGATAAATTGCCCTACCCATGATCTTGACTTAGCTGCTGTTGTCCACGCTCTCAAGATATGTAGACATTATCTGATGGGTAATCATTATAATATCTTCACTGATCACAAGAGTCTCAAATACATCTTTACTCAGTCAGAGCTGAATATGAGGCAACGAAGATGGCTTGAGTTGATTAAGGATTATGATCTAGAAGTGCACTATCACCGCGGAAAAGCAAATGTTGTTGCGGATGCTCTTAGCCGCAAAGTTCACTGCAATCATCTAGAGTTGGAGCCAGTTAGTGAACCATTATGTGAATAAATGAGAAGGCTCAACTTAGATGTGGTAAAACAAGGAAATCTTTATGCCTTAGCTGCCGAATCAAATCTTTATGATAGAATTGTCACTGCTCAATGCAATTGACGAAGACATACAAATCATCAAACAGAAACTACCAAAGGGAGATCCCAAGTATACTTGTTTCCAGAAGGATCACCAGGATGTGATCTGGTTTGGAAAACGCCTTGTGGTTCTTGTCGATCAGGAAATTAAGAAGATCATCCTTGATGAGGCTCATATGTCCAAATTCTCTATTCATCCCGGCAGTACCAAGATGTACCAAGATTTGAAACTGAAATTCTGGTGGTCCAACATGAATGATGATATAGCCAAGCATGTAGCCGAGTGCGATACTTGCCACCGGATGAAAGCAAGCCATTTGAAATCGGCAGGTGTACTCCAACCTTTGTTAATACCCATGTGGAAGTGGGATGACATTAGTATGGACTTCATTGTGGGTTTACCCCTGACAGCTAGAAAGAAGGATTGTATTTGGGTGATTGTAGACAGACTCACCAAGACCGTTCCTTTCATTGCAGTGCATACCACTTACTCAGTGCAGCAATATGCAGAGTTGTATATGGACCAAATAGTTCGTTTGAATGGACTTCCGAAGACTATAATCTCTGATAGAGGAACTCAGTTTCTAGCTCACTTCTGGGAGCAGTTACATGAGTGCTTAGGAACCAAGTTAATTCGCAGTTCCAGTTATCATTCGTAGACCGATGGTCAGACGGAAAGGATAAATCAGATTTTGGAAGACATGCTACGAGCAAGCATCTTACACTTTGATAAGAGTTGGGACAAATGTTTGCCCTTGGCAGAATTCTCCTACAACAATACTTATCAAGCTAGTTTGAGGATGGCACTGTTCGATGCTCTTTACGGACGAAGATGTCGCACTCCGTTGAACTGGTCGGAAACCGGAGAAAGGACACTCTTCGGTCCGGATTTAGTTAAAGATGCCGAAGAAAAAGTGCAAGTGATAAGGGAGAATTTGAAGATGGCTCAGATGAGGCAAAAGAGTTACCATGATAAGGGAATGGTACCCCGACACTTTGAAGTGGGAGATTATGTATATCTAAAGGTTTCCCCACCAAAGTTGTGCAAAGGTTCGGTGTCCAAGGGAAATTAGCTCCGCACTACATTGGACCTTATGAAGTCATAGAAGTATGTGGGCCGGTGGCTTATCGTATCCAATTACCGGAATGGTTTTCCGCAGTCCACAATGTGTTTCATGTGACCCAATTAAAGAAGGGAATGCCTGTGCCAGAAAACGAAGTAATCACAGAAGCTAATGCTTGGATTGAGCCGGATTTCTCGCTCATCGAGCACCCATTAAGAGTGTTGGACCGGAATGAACGAAAGACCCGAAGACAAACTGTACGAATGTACAAGATACAATGGAGTCATCACACGGAAGACGAGGCAACTTGGGAGACAGAACAATACCTCAACACCAACTATCTGGGATTCCTGCAACCTCGAAACCGTGAGTTCTCCTTCCCATCTTGTTTTCTTAAATCGAATCTCGGCACGAGATTCCGTTTAAGGGGGGTAGGCTGTGACGCCCCAGGTTTTTAATTAACCCTAATCATCGTTCAACCCTGTTGGCAACGGTTAATCACGGTCAACCTAGGTCCTCACCTCGAAAAACTCACCAACCAACTCTAAATACACCTTTGATCAGGTGGACCCACATGTGTGGTCAAACCATGGTCAAAGCCTTGGTCAAACCCCACTCAAAGCCTAGTAGCCCTAGATGTCTTCCAGAACTTTTGCCACGTTCTCTAAATTTTGCCTAAACACTTAAAAATATACCAATACAAAAGTTGTGCAGAATCACCAGGGACACATTTCATCTTCAGGGTGGCATTGCTGGTTTTGAGTGGAAAAGGGGTTAAATTGCTAAGGAAGCTCTGAATCACTATTCACCCGAGGCATAAAAATCTGCAAATTGGCATTCGAATTCCTCTCTCAATTTGAATCCAATTCACATTGGCTTTAGCCATATTCTAGAGGCTAGACCCACTACAACTTTCATGTCTACCAGTTGTAAAGTTTACATGTAAATTTTTGAGATTTGTGCAAGCAAACAGGGGCACATCGCTCGGACCGGGCCGAGAGCGCGCCCCGACGCGACGTCGCGCGCTCCGGCGCGACGCCACGAGTCCCCGATGCGCCGCCGCCGTGCGCCGCCGTACCACGGCCGGTCCTCGGAGTTTGGGCGTGAGCCGGTGAGCGTCGCACCGCACACACCTCCAAGCCGCGTCTCGGCGGAGAACCCGCACGCCACGCGGCGTGCGCGTGCTCGCCGCGACGCCGTCGATCCGCCCGCCGCGCCCGCACACCGAGGCTCGTCATACCGCGCCTTAACGCGCCGGCCACTTCGACGTGAAGCGAATATGCCACGGCGCGCGCGTATCGGCTATAAAAGCCCACCGTTGTGGCTCCCGCTCGAGCACACCGCAGTCCGCCGCTGCTGTGAGCACGCGCCTCCGCTAGCTTTCACCGCCGACCAACCATCCCAACCTCTTCCCTAGACCCTAGCAAAGCTTCAATGACCGCGTGTTGACCTCCACCCCCTCGAGCCTCGCCGGAGTCTGCGTGACCGCGGGCGTACCGCCGCGGTCTCGCCGCCGCCGCTCGTCGGAGGTCTCCCCGACCACGCCACCGCCACCAATCTGCTAGGGGTGAGCTCAATCGTCCACCCGTGTCACTTGTTGCCCTGGTCCGGCCCCACCTCGCCGTCGGCGAACCTCCCCGCCGCCGCAAGAGTATGGATGTGAAGTTCAGGGACCCATTTGTAAACCAGGGACTCGATTGCAACGAAAATTATCTTAGTTTCTTTACCAATTATTCCAGTGCAGCAAAAAATCTCTAGAAAATTGTGTAAAATTCGGAAAAATTGCAAACTCAATTTTGCTAGATTCCTGGTGAAGAGCACTGCAACTTTTGTTATACTCACCTAGTCTGTTTCTTGATATTATTGGCATGAAAAATAGAAATGTGAAAAACCTAGATCTGTGATATCTCAAAATCTTTAGATCCTCTGTAGCTAATTTTTGGGTATGTTGTGTCTGATGTTATGACTAGCTTCTGTGCCAAAAATTGCACAAAGTTATGATGTAAATCGTTTTATATGAGTTCTTTTCCATTTATGCAAAATCTTCCTAGATGATTTTTATAACTAAAAATAATTATGTTCTTGAGCCCAACTTCTTCATGCTGTCTTGCTCTGCCGAGTTACACCTCTGGTGAATTAATCACATTTTTTGAATGATCAGAAGTATTTATTCTTAAAATATGCATGTTTTCCCTTGTATTTCATTAAAGCAGGATCAGTAGTAGTCCTATGTGTACTTGCTGGTTTTCTAGGATGGTTTAGGACCAGATAACATGTGTGAGGAAGTTTGGAGCATTTGGATGCTTATTTATTTTTGTATGCATCTAACTTGAATTTCTAGCTAGCTTTTGTTATTTTCAAAGTAATTAATTTTCTAGTTTCCCAAGCATTGCATGTGTGTCCAGTGGCCTAGCATGGGTATGTTGATGCTTAAGAAACCCTTCACTGAATTTGTAGTGATTTATTGTTTAATAAAAGCTTGGAAGCCTTTTATAGATTAATGTTGGTTTAATTTAAAAAAATGCCTTTTAGTTCTATGGATGTTTGTGCATTTAAGTTCAGGAGTTCTACGGAACCTTAGATGCATGACCCCTAGGTACCTGTGTCCTTACTAGAATGATAGGTCGATAGCTGCTAAGCTATAGAAGCGTTACAAGTCGGGTGATGACGTCACTCGCGAGAATAGGTTCCTAGATAGGAATAATAAGATCTCCTTAAATGGATTTCTCATGTGGTAAGAGCATGGGATGTGGACTCCGGTCCAATGGCTATTGTGGGTTAAGTGTTTGAACATACTAAGCACTTGTCGGGAATGGGACCGGTAAGCCTAGTACCTTAATGAGACGGCTAGGGATTTAACTGTCATTACTCTTGGGATGCGTCTCACGGCTAGCTACCGGTGGTGTATGGTGAGTCCGGGTGCCTCGCGGGGTATGCCGGATAGCTTGCACCAAAGACTGTGGCCTTTTATCCTGACCCGAGGATTTTTGGGAACCGTTTCGTGGTTGTCCTCGCGGGGGCATCCTACCGTGTGTTTAGGTCCACCTTGCAAGGTTTTGAATCAATCGATTGTCAGCCTCTCACCGTTATCTGAGACTACTTACTCCACTAGCCATGAGATCCCTAAAGATGGAAGTTGATGAATATTATGTTTGAGTAATTGTATTGTACAACCTTGTTTGTACTAGATTGGAAAATTTGGAAAAGATTAAACCGAGTAGAACTTGTGCTAAAATCTTGTTAGTAAGGACATACTCTTTGTTACTTTTCAGCAAAAGAAACTAGTAGCCAAAAGCCTTTCATGTCTAGAGTTGGGGAAGTAGTTATCCCGACAGGTAAGTCTTTCTGAGTATTGGTATACTCAGCCTTGCTATAACCTGTTGCTCTAGGTAATGCCTTTGGTGATGTGTGGCCTGGAGAGATCCCGCCCGGCTGGGAGCTGGAGTGGGTGGAGGATGACGACTGAAGGCATCATGGCTGGCCTCCGTGGTGTTCTCGCTTTCCGCCTAGTTAATTCCACTGTTTCGAAAACTCTGAACTACGTTGTGATGACAAAAACTTCAGTTTGTAATAATTAAACCCTTCGGGGTAAATTTCGGATGTTATTTATGCTGTGTCTCTGGACTCGCCTTCACGTGAGTTGTAATGCATATATGTCGATCCTTGTTGCTATATACGTGATTTGCCGGTCGTTAACCCGACGACTAATGACAGGATGATACTTTATTACTGCTTAATGACCAAAGTGGATTGGTTTAGGCAGTAGTACGGTATTTTCCTGGGCGGGTTGTCACACTTGTACACTTCCATGAGGTGCCTGGCTTAATTTATAGCCCCAATAGGTTGGTGGTTGCAGGAGGGGGTACTTGTAGGAGAGAGGGAGCTGCAGTGCCCGGCAAGGAGGTGCGGCCGTATCTCCTGGTGCGGCCGGCCCTGTGATTTCTACCGCCTTCTATCATGCATCTATGATTTGGTCTGTGAGGCAGTTAGAAGGCGGATGTGGGTTGGTTTGCTGAGTAAATGAGGTGTGGCCAGCTTTGGGCCCTCTTGTCATTCACTCCGGATCATGCTCTAATGTGTAGATGAAGTCTTGGACGTTGTCCCACGTCGGTTGTTCACTGGCTTGTGGGTCCATGGATCCAAGTGAGGCTAATCTCATCCTATGGATCAAACCGATCTTATTCCTTCGATCAGGATCGTTCGTAGCTGTGTTCCCTTGAGTGACTGAGGCTTGGTGGTACATTTGGGTGAGTTGGGTAGGTGCGGCCGGCCTAAGTGGTGCGGCCGCACCTAGAGGTTCGACCAGCCCTGGTGGTGCGGCCAGCCTTGCCATTTGGCCCTGGTGCATCTCTCCTGTGGTGCGTTTGCTTGATCCAACACGATCGTGATGAGTTTGGTCTTGTGGGAGCCGGTGCATGGTACTATACTTGGTGGGAGCCTGCTAGTGGTGCAAGGTAGGGCCGACCGTACCACTAGGTGCGGCCGTGCCTAGCATATGTGACTCGGTGCTCTGATCTTGATCCTACAGGTAAAAACTCAACACAACTCGTGGAACCTTGTTAGCACCTAAAACATGCGTGAAATTCGTTATAAAGCTCTACCGTAACCGAGATGTTGACGGACAAAAGTTTTTCATAAAGACCTTCAACAAACTGTGACAGAACCGCCCAAAATAATTTCGTATTATCACCTAAGCCTGTCCACGTGGCCATTAAGCAATAATAAAGAATTATTATGTCGCTTCTGCCGGTAAAGCCCGGTGAATCACTTACAACAGGATCGAGATATGCGCTAAGCCCACACGAAGGCGGGACCAGAGTACATCATTAAATTACAAAAAAGTCCACAAGTTTAGAAGTACTTAGAATTACAAACTAGGTTTTGAGTACATAAAAGTAAACAAGGTTCGGAGTTTTAAATAGCGGAAATAAAAACTAAGCGCATGATACACATGGGAGGCCATCCATAGAGTATCACTCCTCATCATCGTTCTCCCATTCAATCTCCCATCCATCTGGAATAACACCAGGCCAGATGGGGTTACCTGAAAACAACAAATTAAGCAAGGCTGAGTATACTAATACTCAGCAAGACTGACCCGTCAAAATAAAGAGACAACTACACATGCAAGGCATTTTGGCTGGTGGGTTTGTTTTGCCAAAAGCATCTAAGAGTTGATCCTTACTTTCATGTTTTAGCTCAAGTTCTAGTATGTTAACCATGCTAAGTGAGCACTTGTACTAAACAAGCATGTTGTGCAAACAATATTAAACAGACAATGATATTAATCCAACTGTTCCATAAATACATGGGGTAGCCAGTAGTCAAACCGACTCAGATAATGGCGAGTGGCCGACGATCGATCGATTTATATCCTTGCAAGGTAAACCCAAGATACACGGAAGAAGGTAGACCCTAAGAAATCAAATAAAAGCGAATGTGTCATCTACCCCGACCAGGCGGTTCCCGTCATTCCCCAAATTAGGAAAAGATGCTACAGTCCTAAGTACAAGGTTATTGGAACGCCCTCACACGACACATCTAGGATCACACTTGCATTACCGGGAGAAAACCGGGAGACGCATCTCAAGAGTAGTAGCGATAAAATTCCCGCACTGGTTCATTAGGTACTAGGCTTATCGGTCCCATTACTGACAAGCACTTGGTACGTTCAATAGCTTAGACCAGCACAATGCTACTCGGTCGAGACCGAACCCATTGCTCTTACCACATGAGCGAGTCAATCTAATCAACTTACGATTCCAACATAAGCATCCTATATCTCGCGAATAATGAGTCATTACTCAACTTCTACCGTATCCTTAGAGCATGGCACTAGCATTCCAAACATACTAGTAAAAGAGCATAGGAGTCCTAAGGATCATGCATCTAGGTTTCAAAAAACTCCTAAAACTTAAATGCATAAAGTAAAACATAAATACTGGAATGTAAAAGGTATAAAATTTTAAACCAAAAAGGTTAGATGAACCGGTGCTTGCCTTCCTCGGACTCAACACTAACACTAGCCTTGGGCTCTTCAGGACTTTGGTCCAGGTCTTGCTGCACACCAAGATGGTTCACCTCCCCGCTAGTTGCTCCCTCCTCCTCCTGGATGAGCGTATACGTCCTGTCCAGTAAATCTACACGTATACATGCTTATGCATTAGGTGAGGTTAATTTTGATGGTGATTGTGTACACATCTAAGAAAATTAAGTTACTTAACTTCCCCAAACAGTAAGGGGGTGTGTTTAAATTATTAAATTCAGGAACACACATAAAAACCTTAATCAATCTGAAATAATAAACATAAACTTATTTATGCACTTCCTAGCTAGTCATTCATCCAAAATTCATATAAAATTAAAAACACATTCATTGGTCCTAAATTTTGGTACACAGCAACATATACCAAAACTTATCTGACATGCCAAAATATAGCTTAAGATCATTTATAAATTAATTTATATGGAAAAGATTATATTCAGCCTAGTAAATCAAAATTAAATCACACAAAAAGGTTCAATTAACAAACTGAGTCCAACTTTCACAGGTAAGCTATACATGTCACAACTTAGCTACTGGACAAGGCATACATGCATATCTTTCATATATTTCAACTTAAGAATTAAACATGATAGACCAAGTTAAATCCAAAACACCAAACAAAACACATCCTAAAATCACATCCATTCTACCAGAGGTACTATTTGTCAATACAAAGCCCTAGGGAGCACTGGTGCTTAAAGAAAAGTTCCCTAAAGGGGCTATAAAAAGCATCAAGCTTAATCTAGCATAAAGCTTACATAAATCATAATTGAAAATCTACACATCAAAATCATGCCAACTTTGGTCACAGATCTAGACATTCCATTTGGAGCAACATATCCAAAATTCATGTTCATAGCATGTGTATATTTTAAACTATAGTAAAAACACATCAAACCGAGTTTGAATTTTTAATTCAAAACCTACAAAGAAAATCTCTATACATGCTGTCTAGAAAAGGTAGGTTTCTTCACCAGGAACCCAATAAAAGTGGATTTGTATTTTTCTGATGTTTCTACGATTTTTAATGTATTTTACAAGTTCCTGCGTTTTGGATCTAGATAGTACTTACGAACAGGTCCCTAGTTCTTGCATCTAAGACCCTGAAAAGAAATTGACCTCTGCAATGTAGTCCTTGGCGCGACTAGTAGCGGAGATGGCCGGATTCCAGCGAGGGGAAGGCCGGGCTTGGCCGGGAAAGGGCGGGGAAGTGGTGTAGGCTCACCTAGGGTCCCATTTGAGGCGGTCCAGAGGTCATCGGAGGTGCCGGAGGGGTCTTTGGCGGCTCGGTAGATCTGAAGACCGCCTCTGCTCCTGCTCTGGTGAACTTAGCACCTGGCTGGGGCAATGGACGGTGGAGGGAGCTCCAGAGGGTTCAAGGGGAGGTGTAGGACCACGTGGACGGCGGTAGAATCGGGGTGGGAGGCCGGCTCGGCTTGCTCTGCTCCAGGCCAAGTGGCGACTGCTAAGGCGTGGCGGCGATGCGAACGAGCCAAGAGAGCAGACGGGATGGGCGACGCTGATGTGGGGAACGACCCTACGCACCTAACTTACCCCGCCTTAGTACTGCGCCTCGCCTGCCAGGTCGCGCGCACGCACGGGGCAGCGCGACGGTGTCTTCGCCGCGACCGGCGCGTGGGCCGGCGCATGCATCGCCAGCCCACCTGCGCGCGGTGTACGAAGGAATGCCAGGCGGAGTGTACAGGGTGCGACCGTGGTCCACAGCGATGTTTCCCGGCCTCCGTACACTGGCAAGTGCGCAGCTTGACTCGTGGCAGAGCAACCGCTGGCGCGCGAGTGCGCTCTGGTGCGGCGTCGACGTCGCCCGGTTCAGTTTCAAATCCGTGAACCGGTTTTCAAATTTCCGTAACTCCACAAATTGCCAACTAACTTGGAAATCTCCAAAAATAAAAGTTGTAGAGGACCTATAGAAATATAACTTGTTTTGATCTACAGATTTGTGGGAAAAACATGTTGAAGATGCAGGAATTCTCGACCTCGAATTACTGTTCACAGCGCGTTCAACTTTCACTCAAAATTTGAATGTCTGCCAATTATGAAAAATGTGTTCTCGGAAATAACGAACAACTTTTATATTGGCCGATTTTGAACTTCTATAGTGAAATTTAGAGAACGCGCAAGAAAACCAAATCAGCCTTTATGGAGCACTTAGGGTTTGACCATGATTTGGGATTTTGACCAAGGTCTTTTGTGCAAAAATGTGACAAAATATGTCAAACATGCTTAGAAGCTAATTATACTTGAATCATAGCTAATTAATGTCAATAACACACATAAACATTAGGGATGTCACAGCCTACTCCCTTAAAGAAATCTCGTCCCGAGATTAGGATTTGAAAGATGAAAGTAGGGGAAGGAACTTACGATGCCTTGATTCAAGAAAACCCGGATAATTCTTATTGAGATAATGTTCAGTTTCCCATGTAGCTTCTTCTACGGTATGATGACTCCATTGGATTTTATACATCTTTACGGATTGCCCTTGAGTTTTTCTTTCTTTCACATCAAGAATCCTCAAAGGATGTTCCACAACAGAGAGATCCTGTTCAATCCAAGCATTAGCTTCTTCAATCACTTCTCTAGTCGGTTCATGAGCACATCTCCTCAATTATTATACATGAAACACATTGTGTAGACAGAGAATCGCTCAGGCAGTCGAATACGGTATGCCACTGGCCCACAGACTTGAATGATCTCATAAGGGCCAATGTAGCGAGGAGCTAACTTTCCTTTCACACTGAATCTTTGGACACCCTTGGCTGGAGAAACCTTTAAATACACAAAGTCACCAACTTTGTTTTACCTAGGTGCCTTTCCCTTGTCATAATGAATCTTTTGCCTTTCTTGGGCTATTCTTAAATTTTCTCTGATTACCCTCACTTTTTTCGGCATCCTTAACTAAGGCTGGACCAAAGAATTTCCTCTCCCCGGTCTATGACCAGTTCAATGTAGTGCAACACCTATGTCCATAAAGAGCCTCAAAAGGTACCATTTTCAAGCTAGCTTGATAGCTATTGTTGTAAGAAAATTCAGCCAAGGCGAGACACTTGTCCTAACACTTATCAAAGTGAATTACACATGCTCGCAACATGTCCTCTAGAATCTGGTTTACTCTTTCAGTTTGACCATCAGTCTGAGGACGATAAGCTGAACTGCGTATGATTTTTGTGCCCAGTGACTTATGTAACTGTTCCCAGAAATGTGACACAAAGAGAGATCCCCTATCAGAAATGATGGTCTTACGAACACCATGCAAGCGAACAATGTGCTCAATATAAAGACTTGCATAATCCTTGGCATCATATTTAGTGTGGACTAGAATAAAGTGAGTTGTTTTTGTCAGTCTTTCAACGATAACCCAGACGGAATCATGCTTCCTAGATGTGAGTGGCAATCCGGACACAAAGTCCATACTTATGGCATCCCACTTCTATAAAGGTATGGGTAGGGGTTGAAGAGTACCGGAAGGTTTCAAATGACTTGCTTTAATTCTTTGACAAGTATCACATTCCGACACATATTTGGCAATGTTCACCTTCATATTGGACCACCAAAAATTCTCCTTTAAATCTTGATACATTTTACTACTCCCCGGATGGATAAAGAATTTAGAGAGATGACCTTCATCAAAGATTTCCTTTTTCAACTCCCAATTATCCGGACCAACAAGGCGTTGCCCAAGCCAGACTATGTCTTTCTCTCCTTCCGGAAGCAATCATATCTAGGATCTTTTTCTAACAATTTTTGTTTAATCAAAAGAATACCCTCATCTTGAAGTTGAGTCTTAACAATTCTATCAAATAGATCAAACTTCATGGAAATAGGCTTCCTTGTTCGACAATTTCTAAGTTTAGCCTTCTCATATCCTCTCACAGGGTGTCATTGTAGGATTCCATTGATAGGCAATTGCAGTGAGCCTTGCGGCTAAGAGCATCTGCAACTACATTCGCCTTTCTAGGATGATAATGGACCTCAAGATCTCTAACCATCTTCTTTGTCTCATATTTAAATCAGATTGAGTGAAAATGTATTTGAGGCTCTTGTGGTCAGTGAAGATATTACAATGGGTTCCCATAAGGTAATGCCTCCACATTTTCAATGCATGAACAACCGCTGCTAGCTCTAAGTCATGTGTGGGGTGATTCTTTTCATGAGGGCAAAGCACTCGTGAGGCATAGGCAATAACCCGATTTTCTTGCATAAGAACACAGCCAAGACCCGTGCCTGAAGCATCACAATAAACTTCATATGGCTTTGAATTGTCCAGCTGCGCTAGCACTGGGGCTGAAGTTAAAAGTTCTCTTAATTTTCAGAAAGCCTTATCGCAAGCCTCACTCCACACAAATTTCATGCCTTTCTTTAGCAACACAGTCATAGGCTTAGCAATCCTAGAGAAATCCAGAATAAAACGGCGATAATAACCAGCCAAGCCTAGAAAGCTGCGGATTTGATGAGCTGATTTAGGAGGTTGCCAATCCATAACCTCTTAAACTTGCTTGGATCGACAGATATGCCTTCGCTGGAAATAGTGTGCCCCACAAATTTAACACTATCCAACCAAAACTCATACTTGGAGAACTTAGCATAGAGTTTATGCTCTCTCAAGCGTTGTAGGACAATGAGAAGATGTTCCGCATGTTCTTCCACATTCTTGGAATAAATAAGGATGTTGTTAATGAAAACCACGACAAATTTATCCAACTCTGTCATAAATACGGAATTCATAAGGTACATGAAGTAGGCTGGTGCATTTGTGAGACCAAAAGACATAACCAAGAATTCATATAGGCCATAGCAAGTAGAGAAAGCTGTCTTGGGAATATCACCAGGCCGGATGTTAATTTGATGGTATCCAGACCGAGGATCGATCTTAGAGAATACCTTAGCTCCAGCCAACTGGTCAAACAGCACGTCAATACGGGGCAACGGATATTTGTTTTTGATAGTCACCACATTGAGAGGTCGGTAGTCCACACACAACCTCAGGCTACCATCTTTCTTTTTGACAAAGAGGGCTGTACAGCCCCCAAGGAGACGAGCTTGGGCGGATATAGCCCTTATCAAGCAACTCTTGATGTTGTCTCTTTAATTTAGCAAGTTCTTTGGGCGGCATTCTATAAGGTCGCTTAGAAATAGGGGCGGTGCCAGGCTGTAGCTCAATGACAAACTCGACTTCTCTGTCTGGTGGTAAGCCATGCAATTCATCAGGAAAGACATCCATGTACTCGCATACCACTGGAATGTCCTCTAGTGGAGTAGTTATGGCTGCATACACACATGAGCCTTTATGGCTTGTTGGAGGAAGGTAACGAACTGAATTCACGACAAAAGGTGAGTTGATTTCTAACATTCTCTCTGAAATATCCAGGATAACTTTCTGCCGAGTCATCCAATTCATGCCTAGGATAACATTTACCCCATCCAGACTTGACGTGACAAGATGGGTTGGAAAAATCTTGCTACCTATTTCGAGCGGTACCCTCAAGGCTACTTGATTTGAAGCAACCTTTCCACCTGGTGTGGCAATCATATAGGCCTGATTAGCATGACACCACTTCAAATCCCAATTACTCACATTTTGCACATTAATAAAGCTATGAGTAGCACCAGAATCAAATAATATATTAATTGGACGAGCACAAAGAGAAAAATTACCCGTCAAGAGTGGTGCTCCCTCTGGAAGATCAACCACTGTGGTGAACTTTAAACGGCCTTGCTTCACTTGCACAGTTTGTTTCTTTCTCTGATTTCCAACCTTAGAGCCTTGCCCCTGACTTCGTTGATGTTGCTGTCGAGGGCGTGTGCACTTGTTAGCATAGTGCCCTAGTTGTCCGCAGTTGTAGCAACAACGATCCTCATTATTGCGGGCGGGTGGGGGTGCACTAGGCCTAGGAGCAGTCTGTTGGGTGCTGCAATAGTCAAAGTTGCCAGACGGCTTAGACTGAGATTGCTTCATCACCCAACGTCCAGATGAAGATGGCTGGGTGGCACCCTGCACATTCTTCTTCACAAACTTAAATTTCTTGCCTTGGCCAATGCCTGAAGCTTGATTGAACTTCCTTTTCCTTTCCTGTTGAGTTCTCTTCATGGCGTCCTCCTGAGAAATGACCAAATTCACCAGCTCAGGATAGCTATCAATTTTGATTAAGTTCAACCTTTCATAGAGCTCTCCATCAAGTCCCTCACGAAATCTCTCCATCTTTTTCTTATAAGTATCAACATGATAGTCCCCATGCTGACAGAGACTATTAAACTTCTGGGCATACTGATAAACTGAGTCAGAGCCTTGCTTGAGATTCATTAGCTCTCTCATTTTTCTATCAACAAGCCCCTTAGGAATATAATGCTCTTTGAAAGCTTTCTTGAATTCTGCCCAAGTAATCTGGTGACCGTGTGGCTGCATGGATTTGAAATGCTCCCACCAGATTAATTCTTCACCCCTCAGTTGCTGAGTTGCGAAGCCTGTCTTATTTTATTCTGAGCAAGGCAGTGTAAAGATGGAAAACATGGCCTCTAGGGCCCTGATGAAGGCAGCAGCCTCTAGGGGCTCCGCTGCCTTAGTGAACAATGGTGACCTCAATGCCCTGAACTTGTCATATGACATGACTGCATTTGGCCCATATGGATTTGGCCCTTGATTATTGAAAGGCTGCCGCAACCTCTGTGCAATTTATTGCTGAGTTTAAAGTATTTGACGCAACACCACAGTCTTAGCAGCAATAAAAGCTTCTATTGGTGTCAAAGGTGGAGGCGCAGGAAGAGCACCATCACCATTGCCTCAAACACCCCGAGAGTCATTCTGTGTGTTATCAGACATCTGAAAAGTTGAACTTTCGTTAGATACATATTCAAAGCTTGCTTAAAAGAATAAAAAGAAGAATATGTATATGAAAATTCAAACTTATGGAAATTTTAGAATTCAGACAGCATCACAGTCCTGAGTAAATAATTCATAACTCTTTGTACAAAAGTCAAAAATTTCTAAAATTTAGTCAGCATGTGTAGAATTTTATAAGCTTAAACTTGGTATTCAACTTCATATCAGATTCATCTTTTACATGGGTCGAAAATTCAGTTTCCAAAGTTCTGTCTAGCAGTTTGGACAGCAGCCAGTAGCTTACTAAAAATTCTATATTTCTTAAACTACACATGCAAAAATGCTGAATTTTGGTGAGCATGACAATTATAAAATTTCGAACAACTTTTGTAGTCATTGCAAAATCTAGAAATGACCGTAACTTCCTTCATTTCATTTCTTAGGCAGATTGCTGCCGGAAAGGTGTTTTTCCACCATAATTACAAGATTACAAAATTTGGTGGATCACCATTACATAGGGGTCACTATGTAGCTTCTAACTACACAAAAGAATACTCTAAGTCAGCCTAGCACAAAATCCAACCAAAAGGGCTAACAAAGAGTACATGTCAAGTTTTCCTACTACATCATCTAGGATCTAGGTCCTATGTACAAACTATGGAGAGTTCCCCGCGACATGTAGTAATAGAGCGCCAAGCTCCTCTAGTCGAGTCTGGGAACGTCCTGAACCTCCTCTGGGTCCAGCTGGAACTCCATTTGCTCATCCTCTCCAATAGCCAGTGGGTGGTGAATCTGCTGGAGCATACCCACAACACCCTGCAAAGCCTCTATATCGAGCTCGAGGTCCCCAACCTGCTCCTGCAAATCCTGGATGTGCTGAAGGTGCACAAGCCTCTCAGCATCCCTGTCAGCCATCTGAGCCTGCAGCTCTGGCTGCCTAGCCTTTAAGTCCAGATTTTGCTTCAAGTTGTCACCTTTCTCAACCTGTAACTATAGTATCTACTCCTGGAGATCAGCAATGGTCTGCACGGCCTTTACAAAACCATTGTGCTGCTCGGTGTAGAGACTGACAACCCAGTGGATGTACCATGTGGCTCCAGTGAGACGACCTGCCAAGTCATCCGCGATAACTCGGCGAAGGTCCTATAGAGCGTACAAGGCCCTCAAGCACGTGCCCAAAGTCTGCACTGTGTTGTAGGGTGGCACAGTCTCGAGAAGTGTGGCTATATTGTCCATCCGGCCTAGCCACAAAAGATCATCGGGGTCCAAAGCTGGAACCAACCCCAACGGTGTCTGAAGTATCTCTTGCGAACGGTGAGTGGAGAGAGCGTGGAGCACCATCAAAGCGGTCGACTCCACCACCTCGAAAGAGCGGTAGCACAAGATCTCCATGCTCAAGTCAGCCCACTCGGGGTGGCTCGGGTGAGGGAGCACGGTCACTCGTACTCGGCAGCTAGGCACGCCCAACTCCTCGTATTCCACCCCCTCGTACAAAGGAGGGGTGGTGTAGCCGACAGCACACAAGGCACTCCACGCAATACGTGTGAAGCCCTCCCACTGCAAGTCAGTGGTGGCAAACGTGACATCAGCATTCACTGCAACGAACCCAGGGGGAGCCATCTGTAAAATAATTACAAACACATGTTAGAACCCAAAAGATGAGTTTAACATGCAATATGGAAAAACAGGCAGTTCTGAACAAAAATTCACAACTGAAAAACTAGTACCCAAAAATTCCAAATTTTGGTGAGCAACTCGACAATGTTATAACTCACATTTTTGGTATTCAAAGGTCGAACCAATTCAAATTGGAAAAGGGTCAAACTGATCAAGTTTTAGAGTGCTGTTGCCCAGAAATTTTCAGCAAGACAGCGCTTCACTAAAAAGATCATATCTCAAAGATTAAGAACCATATGACCATGAGATTTTGACAGCACAAAGTAGGCTATATAAGAAACATTTTTGTCTAGGAAGATTCTAATTGGAACTATGTTTAAAAATTCGAGTTTTCAGCCTAACTCAAGATTTTGACAGAATTTTCAGCATGACCTAGGCTTAGTGATTTTATCATAACTTCAGTTTTATTCATCCTAAAATCATGAAAAATTCATGGAAGAATATTAACTAGCTGATGAGCAACTTTCCTAAAGATCACCTAGCCAAAAACTTTGTAGATCATCCTTAGAAAAATTAGGACATCAACTAGACATACATTTGATCACATCACATAATTAACCAAACTAGCATGAATGGTCCTTAAGAATTATAAATTAAACTTATAGATCACATACAAGGTATATTATAATCATTTTCAGTTTTGGTAGGTTTTAACATGATGCAATAGCGTCCTATACGTCCTTACCGAGCATTTAAGTTTGAAATCGAAGTTAGTGCCGGTGGCAGGGCATAAATATGTCTCTCCCTATAATATCTAGTCGAAAACTATTTGTTTCTTAATTACCATACCTAACAACCGTGGTTAGTGTACCTGCAGAAAATCACAGATATTCAAGACCTTTTGTGCCAGCACTCACAAAAGTGTCCAAATTCATTACCGTTCACTTATGGAACCGGTATCCATGCGTAAAGCCGCTGCATGGACAACGTCCTTTTTTAAGACTCTGACGCGACGTGACTGCCCATTGGAATAGGCCTCACTCATCCCTCACGGACTTTCCCGTGGTACCATCACGTATGACAACACGTGACGAGACGCAGGCATAACGTGGCACCCATTGGAATAGGTCCCACTACTCCCTCACAGGACTTTCCTGTGGTACCACCACATATGAAAAACGTGATGAACTAGTATGGTTGTGCAAGAAAGTAAGTTTTGACAGGAATAAATGTGCTAGAAGTCAGGCTAAATACACCATAGAATACTAGCCACCTGAAAGAACCCAAAAATTTCCTCTAGGGCCTCTCAGACTAGATTAGACCTTAACGTCCTACTCACTTAACAAGAGTATTAATCTTGGCACATTTATTCCAAAAACAAGTTATTAAGGTATTTTTAATACTCTAGTGCATATCATCGCTCTAGTACCAGTTGTGACAGAACCGCCCAAAATAATTCCGTATTATCACCTAAGTCTGTCCACGTGGCCATTAAGCAATAATAAAGAATTATTATGTCGCTTCGCCCGAGTAAAGCCCGGTGAATCACTTACAACAGGATCGAGATATGCGCTAAGCCCACATGAAGGCGGGACCAGAGTACATCATTACATTACATAAAAGTCCACAAGTTTAGAAGTACTTAAAATTACAAACCAGGTTTAGAGTACATAAAGGTAAACATGGTTCGGAGTTTTAAACAGCTGTTGACGGTGAAAATCCGTCAACCTAGCCATGAGTTTACCTTCGGTGTTGGCATGAGTTTTATACCTTATCCATTGGTACTAACCCCCGTGGTATAACAAGTTCACGTGTGCATGTCGGTTTTGGAGTTTAATGTTTATGCAGGGTTTTAGTGTTGAATGCAAGACTTTCGGGATAAGTTCATCAAGCACCTCATGACAAGACCTTGAGGCCCTGAACAAGTCATGCAATGAAGCAAACATAACTCCAAGAAGCCGGGGACTTGATCCGAGAAGACGACAAACTCCAGGGACCTGACCAGAAAAGTGCTGAATATTGCAAGACAAGGAGTTGAGTCCAATTCGGAGAGAAACCGACGACATGGACCTACATGCAGAAGGGGGAAACATCCAGGAAGCAAGGGAACCGACGAGGGGCAAAGGAGCCCACGGGCTGGGCCTAAATGGGCCGAGGCCGGCCGGCCCAGTCTGGTCGGCCCAGGCCCATTTTGGGCCCAAACACGCTCTCCTTTGCCCTAGCCGCCAATCGGACTATTTATAGTCCCCTGACCGAGAGCCACGAGGAGAAGAATTCGTCTTCGGCCGCCGAGGAGCAGAGAAGAGAGGGACACCATGTCGGAGAGGAGAGGGTCGAGCTAGTTGACTAGGGTTTCCCTAGCCGACGTGGGAACCTTGCATGGAAGACCACGTCGGAGTTCCCTGAGCTAGAAGCAAGATCAAGGAAGGATCCCGGTGGTGATCTTGTGTATGTATCATTGTCATAGTTGAATTATCAAGTTGAATCTTTTCTTAGCGATCAAGTGTTTCCTCGAAGATTTCGTTTTTCGATCGGCTTTCCTTATTCCAATTCTATTCGCGCGATAGATTACATAGGGTGTTCTTGTAGCCGCGGTGGCTAGAGGTACATGCCGGATCTTCCGAAAGAATCTCGACTTGTCTTTTGACTCGCCCTAAGCTCCCCGCATGAATAGGGATACGTTGTGACGAACGGGGGTCTCGAAAGGCGGATGTTTTCGGATTTGGACGGGAAACCACGATTTAAAGAGGCTTTTATTAAGATTCGATTTGCTACTTCTTCTCTTGCTTGGAACTTCAACAAAAGGCTTACCCCGATCCCTCTAGATCGGTTTATCTACCCAATCTTACTTTGTTTTCTCCGGTTTTTAGTAGATTAGATTCGTTTTGTGTCTTTTACTTAGATGCATTAGGTCTTTTATCGAAGATTGAAGTTATTTGGCTTTAATAGATTAAGTCTTGCGTCACACATTTGTTCCACGGATTCGATACCTTGGGTTCACCACTCGAGGGAAGAAGGGTCCCTTGACTACGACGGGAGACTTGTCCGCTTGCAAGTCACAAACGAACTTTGATGCAATTATTAACCGTCAACAAGCCCCTTTTTCTGGCGCCGTTGCCGGGGAGCAAGTGATCAAGATTTGGTTTTTATTGCCTTTTCGTAATTTTCAGTTTTCTTTTTGTCTTTCTTCTTGCATCTACTAAACTTTGATCATCCTCAAATTACATCTAATCTAGTTTGTCTAACCCTAGTTTTCATAGATTTATTTTATCCTTTCTAGTTTTTGCATGCTTTGCTTATTGCTAACCCTAACCGGAGATGGTTGGCTACCTCTCCAAGAAACCCAAGCTTTTTTTTGTGGATGATCCAGGAAAACTTTACAGGCAAAGGTGACATGCAACACAAGCTAAAGGGGTGGAAACCCTAGATTCAAAAGTTGAAGTCGAAGGACCGTCGAAATCTCCAAGGGAATCACCACCTCCAAGTCCAAAGGAAGATCAACCTCAACCACCGGAGCGCCGCGCACCCGGACATCGTTGATCTACCTATCATAAACCTTCAAGACGCCGGGAGGCCGTTCAAGATCAAAGTCTCAACTATCCGCATGACGATTGCGAGAGCTGAATGCATACGAGTCGGATTCCTTGAGTGGCATATCGGTTTACTTAAGAGGAGGATGGAGAAGATGGAGATGGAGAAAGAAGCTCAACACCTAAAGGCCGCCGAAGCAAGATCCTCATGCAAGGAGTGTGTGGAGTACGACCATGTCCAAGGAAGCCGTCACTAAGTTCGAGGCTATGGAGAAAATATTGAAGAATTTAGATGGCAAGGTGACGGAGGTCGGAAGCTCTATACATGAAGTGTTCATCGTGATGAAGATGCTAGACGCAAGTGGGACAACTTGTCGGGCGCCCGATGGGTAACGAAGAAGAATATCCGAGACAACTCCAAGGTCCCAAGACGGCGAAGGCTACTCAAACTCATTCGGGAGAGAAGGAGGACCACACTAAGGAGACCATGAAGATCACAACCGAAGACCAGAGTTCGAGATGCCGAGCCACAAGGAAGTTGTTGCATCCGTCAAGACCAAAGGACAAAGCCAGCCTGTGAAGACCAAAAAAATGACTAAGCCAAAATGGGTACCCAAGATTGCAACGCCCGCAAAGAGCGTTGATCCGAAGTAATCAAGTGAAGAAGTCTAGCCATGGACTATAAACGAAGCGCTAGGCGGGAGGCAACCCGTTTCGTCAAGTCAAGAATAAGCTACCGGGAGGACAACCCGATTCCAGGTTTTTCGAGTCTTTTTAATAATTTAGTTTTTGAGTTTTATTACGCAAAGACATTAGACTTAGAAGTGGTTGAACAATATTAGAGACATAATTCTTGATTGAATGTTTGCTTTATCATAAACCCTTTGCATGAACCCTCCTATGTGCTTGTTTGATTCTTTTCTTTTCGAGAAACCCTTAACCAAATAATTTCAGAACCTTAGCTCAACCTTTCACCCCCATTATGGTGCTGAGGTTGACTTATTTTTCATGCTAAAACCACACGAGTAGAGCCACGATTTATGTTTAAGTGTTAATAAAATTCAGCACGTGGTAGAACTCGCGTGAACCTAGAAATCAAAACTTTTGGTTGGTTTTAAAAATCTATATCCTTGGTTTCTCTAGGATTAGAATTTTTCTAAGCCTATTCTAATTTTGTTGTATTCAAAATCTTTCTTATTTAGCCAAAATTAGAACCTAAACCTATGCCCCCATGATCAAGCGGGAAAATGTCTCGCTCTCAACCAATGAAGGCAAACTATACCGCCGAGACCGAAATCGACGTAATAAAAAAATATTTTCGACTTGCATTTGTTTTTAATGGTTTAAAAACTTCTCTAAAATTATGTTCGAGCTCTTGCATGGCTCTGAAAAATATTTTAAATTTCGAATTAGAGGAGTGCTTAACCTTAAACACACCTTAATGGAGGCAATCTAGTAATCATGCATGCACCATTGGATTCCCTTTCATCAACTTTCACCAATTCCACATGCAAAGGACAAGCATGGTGGGCAGAAAGCATCAACTTTGTAGGAATTTCATGGTGGCATGTGAAGCAAGTGGAGCTAGGGAGCATGGACATGACCCAAAACATGAAGCATCAAGTGGAAGGACCAATAAAAGGAGTGGACGAGAGCGTTTGGGCGGTGCAACTCGTGGAGCACGCGGGCAGGAAAGTTGCAGAGGTGAAATGATCGTGCTGGAAGAAAAACGAGACGGGGAGGAGCACTGAGGCCGGCCTCACCTACATAAGGAGCCCCCCCGGCTCCCGTTTTTTGCAGGCAAGCTTCCCTCTCCTTCCTTTGTTTGTGTGTTCAAGTTTGTGTGCTCAAAACCTCCGTAGACATAGCCAACCTTCCCAAGCTTGATAGCTCAAAAAAAAATCCACATCCTTAATCCACTCAAAGTCCACATCCGAAGCAAAAAGTTTAAGTGCCTAGTTACCGGTTGCAACCCGGAATTTTAGTTGAAAAAAGAGTGCAGCAACCATGTGGAAGAAAACCACAAGTCTCTTCTCCAAGAAGAAGAGTTCGTCGTCATCCAAGCCGTCATCAACCACGTCTTCGAGAAGGCACTCGGTTTCCGAGTCTCCCCGGAGCATGGAGACGGATACGGCACCACCGAGGAGGAACGATGCTCTCCTCCTTGGTGGTATGAGGGCTGCGAGAAGCACTTCCATGAGGTTCACCGAACCTCGTGGGCACACGGAGGAGCAGCCCGCGCCACCACGACGATCGACCCGCTCAACCGCGCCACTTCCTTACACCCCGACATACTCTTCGTACGGCTTCATCATCTTGTCGGCGGAGGAGGAGGAGAGGCTCACCAATCTTGAGAAGAGGCTTGTGCCGAACGTCGAGTTCGACGACCAAGCACTCTACACCTTGGGTTTTTGCACCGACATATACTATATGTTGGGGCACCTCGGATGGGTGTAGTTCTCCAACGGAATATCGGTGGACACCCATTTGGGGTTCGCCTTGGAAATTTTGATGACTATTGCACCCATCGTTGATGATGATGGAGTGCAAAGCTTGTCATTCCGTTTGGAGGGAGTCCAACAAGAGGTTCCCTACGAGCACGTTAGGGAGCTGCTTGGATTCCACAAGGGAGCTCCGGAGAAAGTTGACGTGCCACCCGGCATGTTAGCGGGATTTTGGAACATGATCTCCGGAGAGGACCATCAACAACGCAATTGCATCCGCAACCCCATTATCCGAATATTTCACTCTTGGATGTGCAAGAGGGTATTGGGGAGGATGAAGGAAACAAAGGTGACCGACACGGAGTTGAATTGGCTATACTCGGCTTTAATTGCCAGGCAGCCAATAGACCCCTCTTACATCATGATCAACCGTTGGTGTTGTGAAGCAACATCGGGGGCGGGTAATATTGGTTCGGGGTGTTACCTCTCCATGTTGGCCTTTTCCCTTGCGGCCGGGGATCGCAAGAAACCCCGACCACCTTTTGCGTGGTACCTCTCTCTGCATTGAATATTTGCGGCAAGGCAAATACATTAGTGGAGATGAGAGAGGAGGTTATCGGTTGGCCATAGTGAACCTACCCCTTCCGAATGAGAGGCTTAGGCTTTTCACCGAAGGAAGGGAAGATTGGTTGGAAGAGGGACTACTTATCCCTGCAAGGAAGAACAAAAGAGGAAGAATCATAGAGGAGGGATATCCTCCGCACAAGCGAGTGGAGCACAACCCAATATGCAAACATTCGGCGGGGTCCCTCCTCCGCCAAGTTATTACGGAGGGCCACAAGAGCAAGCATGGGGGGTGGTGCACCGGTACCCCCACAAAATTATGTTGTGCCCAACACTAACTTCGCGGAGTCCTACGCTCATCATCCCCAACCACAACAAAGCATGGCCATTATTGGAGGGTTTGCTGCAAGTAACGCTCATAACATCGCAGCCATCCAAGCTAACGCAGCTCAACTTGGTGAAGGCAACGCAAATATTGCCTTTGAACTTGGACGCCTTCACCTCGTGGAGCCAAATCAATTCGTCGGAGGAAGTGTCCAACCATATTACGAGCAAGGGTATTATTATCAAGATCATCAACATCAACCACCGGCGTAGGACTAGAAGATTTAGGAACTTTAGTTTTCTTTTCTTTTCTTTTTCTCTGTAATTTTCAGCTTTTGCTTATGTGTGTTTGCGTAGTATTTTCTGTTTTTATTTAAATTTCAGCAAGCATGTTTGTTTATTTTCAGTATGTATTTCAACTTGATGTCATCATTAATAAAGACACCACCTTGATTATATCATTGGAAAAGTTACAAAATTCGTGCCATGATGATATATGATTAGAATTGCAGCTTTGTTCATCTTTGTAATCGATTTATGCATGTTTAAGCTAGTGCTCTCTTAAAAA
Source organism: Cenchrus americanus (assembly GCA_947561735.1). Taxonomy (NCBI): domain Eukaryota; kingdom Viridiplantae; phylum Streptophyta; class Magnoliopsida; order Poales; family Poaceae; genus Cenchrus; species Cenchrus americanus. The sequence continues at coordinate 146,877,263 of OX387244.1, read as the reverse complement.
TACAGATCTGAATTTATTTAAATGCTAGCTTAATTTTCAGCGGAGGTTATGATTAAAATAAAGACCCATAGTGTTTAATGTGCTCTCAAGTTATGAATAGATTAAAGAAGCCTTTTATGCTCAAAAATATTGCTAACCTTGTCACAAATATCACTTGTGTGTTGCTCAACCTATCCAAAGCCTTATATATATTTGAGTGCATAAACCTTAGTGTACAAGATTTATTTTTGAGTGCGTTATTGCAGGCCATGATTTCTCTGGCCCGAGACTAAGAAGCTGGTCATTCCGTTTTTGCGTATCTATCTTTTTGCTAGCCTTTTATCCGTGCATTGTGTATCCCCGCATCGGTGATCTCACAAACTTCGCCGGATATCCACCCTTAAACCAAATATCATCTTTTTGTGATTACCTCCTTGATCACAACCTATCGTTGAGAATGGATCATCAATTCAAGGAAGATCGCAAGACGGTGCCAACGTTGAAGATTTGAAGTATCTCTCCAAGGAAAAATATTCCGGTACCTACCTTATTTTTCGCCTCTTTGCTCGAGGACGAGCAACGTCTAAGCATGGGGGAGGAGGTAGGTACGGTGCAGTTTTAGAGTTCAAAGGGGAATATTTTTAAAAAAAATGATGAAAGAAAAAAAATCCAGTGATACTCATGACTTTCAAGGTATAAAAAATCAAAACTTCGTTGTGAAAGTCATGGACTGAATATATGACAAGAAAAAAAATGAATGAATGAAAGAAAGAAAAGAATGAGAAATATGAGAAAGAGAAAAAAATATATGTGCGTAAAGTGAACTCCCTGGTTCTCTAAGAGTGCATTCAAGGCTCCAAGTTAAAAAGATCCATTCTCATTTTCCAACCATGTGCAATCCGATAACGAGGACTTCCTTTGTGCCTCGGGACCATTCTTTGCCATTTGCACATGTCCACTCATCTAAAAGTGTGTGTATTTTTCTCTTTCCCCTCCTTGATTTAACATTATTTTCTAATGACCTTTTTGACGAGTCTCGGTAAGACCATGAGAAGCTTGTCTTGTTTTGACAACACCTCATTTATAAAATCTTGTTAGGACTAAACTTTCCCAAAGCTCCATATAAAGCCTACCACATATATATGAGAGGGAAAGGAGTAGAATATATAGGCTTGAGAGACAAGTGAGATGAGAGTTTATGAGCAATACACGAGATGATTTAAATTTGTGAATTTGGTTTAGTTTTTCTTTATCTCGATCTTCATTTCAAAAATTCTGAGATCTATTTAAAACTTTGTGAGCATGTTAATACTTGTGGGATAAGCTTAAAAAGAATCTACCCTCCGTAGAGATGAAGGGCTAGTACATTATGGAACTTTAATGAATTAAAATTTTGAGAGCATTATGTTTTCTCATGTGTAATCAAGTGCAAAGTTTAAACATTGTTTAGCAATGATGATATCCATCGAAGGCTTACTCGAGGACGAGCAAGGTTTAAGCATGGGGGAGATGTTGACGGTGAAAATCCGTCAACCTAGCCATGAGTTTACCTTCGGTGTTGGCATGAGTTTTATACCTTATCCATTGGTACTAACCCCCGTGGTATAACAAGATCACGTGTGCATGTCGGTTTTGGAGTTTAATGTTTATGCAGGGTTTTAGTGTTGAATGCAAGACTTTCGGGATAAGTTCATCAAGCACCTCATGACAAGACCTTGAAGCCCCGAACAAGTCATGCAATGAAGCAAACTTAACTCCAAGAAGCCGGGGACTTGATCCGAGAAGACGACAAACTCCGGGGACCCGACCGGAAAAGTGCTTCGAATCTTGCAAGACAAGGAGTTGAGTCCAATTCGGAGAGAAACCGACGACATGGACCTACATGCGAAGGGGGAAACATCCGGGAAGCAAGGGAACCGACGTGGGGCAAAGGAGCCCACGGGGCCGGGCCTAAATGGGCTCGGGCGGCCGGCCCGGTCCGGTCGGCCCGGAGCCCATTTTGGGCCCAAACACGCTCTCCTTTGCCCTAGCCGCCAATCGGGCTATTTATAGTCCCCCGACCGAGAGCCACGAGGAGAAGAATTCGTCTTCGGCCGCCGAGGAGCGAGAGAAGAGAGGGACACCATGTCGGAGAGGAGAGGGTCGAGCTAGTTGACTAGGGTTTCCCTAGCCGACGTGGGAACCTTGCATGGAAGACCACGTCGGAGTTCCGGAGCTAGAAGCAAGATCAAGGAAGGATCCCGGTGGTGATCTTGTGTATGTATCATTGTCATAGTTGAATTATCAAGTTGAATCTTTTCTTAGCGATCAAGTGTTTCCTCGAAGATTTCGTTTTTCGATCGGCTTTGCTTATTCCAATTCTATTCGCGCGATAGATTACATAGGGTGTTCTTGTAGCCGCGGTGGCTAGAGGTACATGCCGGATCTTCCGAAAGAATCTCGACTTGTCTTTTGACTCGCCCTAAGCTCCCCGCATGAATAGGGATACGTTGTGACAGAACGGGGGTCTCGAAAGGCGGATGTTTTCGGATTTGGACGGGAAACCACGATTTAAAGAGGCTTTTATTAAGATTCGATTTGCTACTTCTTCTCTTGCTTGGAACTTCAACAAAAGGCTTACCCCGATCCCTCTAGATCGGTTTATCTACCCAATCTTACTTTGTTTTCTCCGGTTTTTAGTAGATTAGATTCGTTTTGTGTCTTTTACTTAGATGCATTAGGTCTTTTATCGAAGATTGAAGTTATTTGGCTTTAATAGATTAAGTCTTGCGTCACACATTTGTTCCACGGATTCGATACCTTGGGTTCACCACTCGAGGGAAGAAGGGTCCCTTGACTACGACGGGAGACTTGTCCGCTTGCAAGTCACAAACGAACTTTGATGCAATTATTAACCGTCAACAACAGCGGAAATAAAAACTAAGCGCGTGATACACATGGGAGGCCATCCATAGAGTATCACTCCTCATCATCGTTCTCCCATTCAATGTCCCATCCATCTAGAATAACACCAGGCCAGATGGGGTTACCTGAAAACAACAAATTAAGCAAGGCTGAGTATACTAATACTCAGCAAGACTGACCCATCAAAATAAAGAGACAACTAGACATGCAAGGCATTTTGGCTAGTGGGTTTGTTTTGCCAAAAGCCTCCAAGAGTTGATCCTTACTTTCAAGTTTTAGCTCAAGTTCTAGTTTGTTATCCATGCTAAGTGAGCACCTGTACTAAACAAGCATGTTGTGCAAACAATATTAAACAGACAATAATATTAATCGAACTGTTCCATAAATACATGGGGTAGCCAGTAGTCAACCCGACTCAGATAATGACGAGTGACCGATGATCGATCGATTTATATCCTTGCAAGGTAATCCCAAGATACATGGAAGAAGGTAGACCCCAAGAAATCAAATACCGACCAGGTGGTTCCCGTCATTCCCAGATTAGGAAAAGATGCTACAGTCCTAAGTACAAGGTTACTGGAACGCCCTCGCACGACACGTCCAGGGTCACAGTTGCACTACCAGGAGCAAACCGGGAGATTCATCTCAAGAGTAGTAGTGATAAAATTCGCGCACTGGTTCATTAGGTACTAGGCTCACCGGTCCCATTCCCGACAAGTACTTGGTACGTTAAATATCTTACACCAGCACAATGCTACTCGGTCGGGACCGAACCCATTGCTCTTACCACATGAGATAGTCAACTTAATCAACATATGATTCCAACATAAGCATCTTATATCTCGTGAGCAATGAGTCATTACTTGACTTCTACCGTATCCTTAGAGCATGGCACTAGCGTTCCTAACATACTAGTAAAAGAGCATAGGAGTCATAAGGATCATGCATTTAGGTTTCAAACAACTCCTGAAACTTAAATGCACAAAGTAAAACTTAAATACTGGAATGTAAAAGGTATAAATATTTAAACCAAAAAGGTTAGATGAACCGGTGCTTGCCTTCCTCGGACTCAACACTAACACTATCCATGGGCTCTTCTGGACTTTGGTCTAGGTCTTGCTGCACACCAAGATGGTTCACCTCCCTGCTAGCTGCTCCCTCCTCCTGGGTGAGCGTATACGTCCTCTCTAGTAAATCTACACGTATACATGCATATGCATTAGGTGAGGTTAATTTTGATGGTTATTGTGTACACATCTAAGCAAATTATGTTACTTAACTTCCCCAAAGAGTAAGGGGGTGTGTTTAGAGTATTAAAATCAGGAACAAACATAAAGACCTTAACCAGTCTGAAATAATAAACATAAACTTATTTATGTACTTCCTAGCTAGTCATTCATCCAAAATTCATATAAAATTAAAACACATCCATTGGTCCTAAATTTTGGTACACAGCAACATATACTTAAACTAAACTCACATGCCAAACTATAGGTTATGATAATTTATAAATTAATTTATATTGAAAAGATTAAAATCAGCCTAGTAAATCAAAATTAAATCACACAAAAAGATTCATTTAACAAACTGAGCCCAACATTCACAGGTAAGGTATATATGTCACAACTTAGCTACTGGCCAAAGCATACATGCATATCTTTCATATATTTCAACTTAAGAATTAAACATGATAGACCAAATTAAATCCAAAACACCAAACAAAACACATCCTAAAATCACATCCATTCTACCAGAGGTAATATTTATCAATACAAAGCCCTAGGGTGCACTGGTTCTTAAAGAAAAGTTCACTAAAGGGGCTATAAAAAGCATCAAGCTTAATCTAGCATAAAGCTTACATAAATCATAATTGAAAATCTACACATCAAAATCATGCCAACTTTGGTCACAGAACTAGACATTTCATAAAGAGCAACATAACCAAAGTTCAAGTTCATAGCATGTGTATATTTTAAACTACACTAAAAACACATCAAACTGAGTTTGAATTTTTAATTCAATACCTACACAAAAAACCCTATACATGCTTTCCAGAAAAAGTAGGTTTCTTCACCAGGAACCCAACAAAATTGAATTTGCATTTTTCTGATTTGTCTACGATTTTTAATGTATTTTACAAGTTCATGCGTTTTGGATCTATATAGTACTTAAGAACAGGTCCCTAGTTCTTGCATCTAAGACCCTGAAAAGAACTTGACCTCTGCAATGTAGTCCTTGGCGCGACCAGCAGCGGAGATGGCCGGATTCTGATGAGGGGAAGGCCAGACTTGGCCGGGAAAGGGCGGGGAAGTGGTGTAGACTCACCTAGGGTCCCATTTGAGGCAGTCCAGAGGTCGGAGGAGGTTCCGGAATGGTCCTTGGCGGCTCAGTGGATTTGAAGACCGCCTCTGCTCCTGCTCCGGGGAACTGAGCGCCTGGCTAGGGCAAGGGACGGCGGAGGGAGCTCCAGAGGGTTCAAGAGGAGGCGTAAGAGCACGTGAATGGCGGCGAAATCGGGGTGGGAGGCCGGCTCGGCTTGCTCTGCTCCAGGCCAAGTGGCGGCGGCTAAGGCATGGCGGCGATGCCGGGAATGAGCCAAGAGAGCAGACGGGATGGGCGACGCTGACGAGGGGAACGACCCTACGCACCTAACTTACCCCGCCTTAGTACTGCGCCTCGCCTGCCAGGTCGCGCGCACGCACGGGGCAGCGTGACGGTGTCTCCGCCACGACCCGGCGCGTGGCCGGCGCATGCATCACCAGCCTGCCTGCGCGCGGTGTACGAAGGAATGCGAGGCGGAGTGTACAGGGTGCGACTGTGGTCCACAGCGATGTTTCCCGGCCTCCGTACACCGGCAAGTGCGCAGCTTGACGCGTCGACGTCGCCCGGTTTTCAAATTTCCATAACTCCACAAATTGCCAACTAAGTTGGAAATCTCCAAAAATAAAAGTTGTAGAGGAGCTATAGAACTACAAATTTCTCAAAGGGCAACCTATGTTTTGATCAACGGATGTGTGGGAAAAACGTGTTGAAGATGCAGGAATTCTCGGCCCTGAGTTACTGTTCACAACACATTCAGCTCGAATTGAAGTGAACTTTCACTCAAAATTTGAATGTCTGCCAATTATGAAAAATGTGTTCCCGGAAATAACGAACAACTTTTATATTGGCCGATTTTGAACTTCTATAGTGAAATTTGGAGAACGCGCAAGAAAACCAAATCAACCTTTATGGAGCACTTAGGGTTTGACCGTGATTTGGGATTTTGACCAAGGTCTTTTGTGCAAAAATGTGACAAAACACGTCAAACATGCTTATCTGCTAATTAACCTTGATTATCACAGCTAATTAATGTCAATAGCACAAATAAACATCAGGGATGTCACACAAACTCCCCCACGCTAGACTTTTGCTCATTATCGAGCAATGCCCAGTCTTGAAAAGGAGGATCAGACATTGCTTCATGTTACTCCCCTGCAAGTACTAGAGCATAATTCCATGCCCTACTGGCTATTTGAAAGTATTGGTGACAAAGAAACTTTGCCTTGCTTACCTGTGGGGCCTGTACTTTTCACCTTGCCTTCGTAGTTTGAAGAGTGGAACGATTTTGACTTTGCATCGCTCACTCTTCTCTTTTTTGGATTCTATCTCAGAGTTTTCTGAAAATTTTTGCAAAGAGAGACAAAGTTCCTCGAATGGTTCCCTCAATCGCACAAATGGTGTTTGTTACCTCACCAAAGGCTTTTGACTGAGCCTTAACTTCCTATTCTATGGCTTTATGTGGACCTTTGGGTAGGATAAACATGAGACTCACTTGTGCCACATAATGTTGTGGAGCCAAAGACTGGATCCAAGAAGAAACGTGTCATGCAACTTGATCAAGATGTGCAAGTGTGTGGAATATGTTTGTTTTTTTTTCTAAGTACTCCTTGCTTAGAGATTCTCCTCTTTGTTTTTAGAGGGGGTCATGCTTCCTTCCCTTTTTTATGCTCTTCGATTGGAGCACATTTGTCTATGCTTCTTTGAGCATTTTTTCAATGGCCCCTCTTTCCTTTTTGCAAGAAGAGAAACCTCTTTGGAACTTGGAGTATTTATTTTTAGTGGATGGATGGCATGTTTTGTGTAACTCCTGGTGTAGGAGTTAGCATGTATATGTGGTTGTACATGATCTCGATCATGGAAGCATGAAAAGGTTCTACCAAGGGTCACATCAATTTGGCAAAACACAATGGGTCACAAGCAAGCATATGTAGAAGGTTTATACTTTGATAGCGACATATGGCTTTGGTAGGTGATATGACCATTGAGGAACTTGTCTTGTTTTACTCTCAAAAGAAATTCATTTGAGATTTTCACCATACTATGAGATAGAGCAAGATCAACATTGTCTAACAATATCATACTAGTCAACACCCTAGGTTTGGTCATAAGCATTTGCATCCCACAAAGTTTTAATTCAGGCTCAAGTTTTAAAGAGAACTAATAAATTCATCAAGCCTGTAGAGTATAAAACTATATACTAGGTTCTTGCAAGGGTTTAACATAGCAATTAGTCCTCATTTCCGAAGGGAGGATGGGTAGGCAACATTTTCAAAAGCATGGTAATTTAGTTTTGATACTAAGCAAGATAAGTAGGATAACCATAAGATAACATCACTAGATGAGTTAGGGATTCAAACCAGCGTGACTTGGCATGAAGATGTTCGGTTCGTGAAGAAATGATAGGTGCGGCTGGCCCATCCAAATTTTCTGTCGTGCTTCATGAGTCGTCTCTCATGCACCTCGGTTACCTGCACATTGCTGGTTTCGTATTTGTGTGATGAAGGTAGGTGCGTCCGGCCCTGCCTCCTTTCATCCTGCGCAATCATAAACTAGGTGCTCTGGCTGGCTCAAATCGCTAGCCAGAGAAGCAAATTAGTCAGAGATTTAAAGGTGGTCACTTGACCACAAGGCGCTTGTAGCATCTCTTTATTTAAGAAAACCTAAACGAATTAAAGCAAACAAGTTTTTGAAACAGCCAAACTAACACACACGAAAGGAAACAAAACTAATGAGATGCTACATGGATCCTACGCTTAGAGATCTAAGGTAAAACACAGTCGTAGAGATCCAGACGCTCTAGCTCCTTTAACAGGCGCCTAAACTTGCTACAGAGGGCTTTGCAGAGAATTTCGATCTTGTCATCTATGTCCATCCGCCCAAGCTCAGCCTCGGCTATGCGTTCCTCCAGCAAGTTGTTCTTCATCTTCAGCTCAGCGATCTCATTACGAAGACCCTCGTAAGGATCCTCGTCCTCCGAATCCTCATCTGAATCTTCAAATTGGCCAAGAGGACCACAGATTTGTGGAGGCTTGCTATGGCGCATCCCACTAGTAGGGGTGGAGAAGATGGATTCATCTGGCTCCAAATCATCCCTATACAACCGAGGGATCAACTGTTTCTCATACCCACGGGGAGTCTTGCGCCCAATGATCTTGTATTTCCCCTCCGTTAGGGGCTTGAAGAATTCTGCCCCAGTTGTCTTTATGGTGAAGATGTTCTCTCTTGGTGACTCGTTGAAGAGTCGCATAGATATTGGCGTTTCTGGCTCCTTTAGCTTCAACTGGCCTGTTGTAGCACGTGCTGGTTACTCTAAACATCAGGATTTCCCTTTCTCGATCGTTCTCCTAGGGGACTAGGACCTTCGGTGCATGTCGGTCGGGATCGCTGAATGGGCCAGGTGCAGTCGGACCTGGGAGGTACGGCCGGTCCTACCCCCCTGGGGTTGCCTCTAGGGGTGCCTGAGCAAGGGCCAGTGACCCGTGGTGCGGAGAGTTTTGACTTGATACCACTCCGGAACCTCCTGCGAGCGCTTTCGAGGACGCACTACCAGGTGTAGTGGGTGCCGACATCTTGGAGAGGTTTCTAGGGCCGTCACCACCCATGGTTTGCTATGAGATGGCGAGAAAGTGAGGGTTTTCAGAAAGGAGATTGGTTTCTGGGGAGGAACTTGTTACGAGAGGTTTTCAAGGGTTATCTGGATAGCACACGGGGACGTACTAGATACCCTAGCTCACATGCAACCAAGAGCCAAATGAGAGAGGTGCGGCCGGCCCTAGCCTACTTCGCCAAAAGGCTGGCTTTGTGGCAACTAAGTAGGGAGAGCAAAAAAAACATGAAAACAAACAGGAAACACTATATATACATAAGACAAGCAAGACTACAATCAATCCATGTTGATGGCCTCAATAGCATCAAATTCTTCGAGGTTAGGCATGTTTCATTCAAGGAAGATTTTAAGTCATTGCCCATATACTTTAAAAGTGTTTTTGTCTGAATCTTGTAAGGTTACAGCCCCATGTGAAGCAGAATTTAAAACCATGAATGGGACGTCCCATTTACTTCTAAGATTTCCATGACCAGAAAGTTTAAAGCGAGAGTTAAAGAGTGGTACCTTATCTCCCGGTTCAAAAGATTTCTTCTTGATCCTCTTGTTGTGCCACCTGTTGGTTTTCTCCTTATACATTTTTGCATTGTGATAAGCTTTCTCCCTCCATTCCTCGAGTTCACCCAATTGCATTTGCCTTTTGATCCTGGCGGTGGGAAGATTCATATGCCACTTCTTGATAGCCCACTGTGATTTGTACTCTAATTCCACAGGTAAATGGCACGTCTTTCCATAGACCAATTGGTATGGTGTCATACCGATTGGAGTTTTGTAGGATGTAAGATATGCCCACAATTCTTCGAGAAGTTTATCTTTCCATCCTCTTCCCGTCTCGTGGACAATCTTCTGAAGGATGTTCTTGATTTGCTTGTTTGATGTTTCAACTTGGCCACTTGTTTGGGGATGATACAGGGTAGCGACTTCGTGCTCTACTCCTTGAGTTTTCAAGTATTTTCTGAGGTTCCCATAAGGGAAGTGCGATCCCCCGTTACTGATGACTACCTTTGGTACTCCAAATCTGGGGAATATTATGTCGTGGAACATTTTCTTTGAGCTTCAATCAGCTGCTGTATGACAGGGTATTGCTTCTACCTATTTTGACACATAATCCACTGCTACTAGTATGTATTCACAATTCCCTGACATCGGAAAATGTCCCATGTATTCAATCCCCCAGACATCAAAGATTTCAACTTGAAGATTGGTGGTGAGGGGTATGGCATCTCTTGTACTAATTTTACCATGCTTCTGACATCTTGGGCATCTTCTCACAAAATCCTTGGCATCTTGGTACATAGTGGGCCAAAAGAAACCACACTGCCAAAGTTTTGCATCGGTATGGAATGTTGCATAGTGTCCTGCATATTCTGACAAGTGGCACCTTTCTAAGATGTCGTTCACTTCCCATGATGGTACGCACCGTCGTAGGAGACCGTCTGTGCATATGAGGAATAGATAGGGCTCATCCCACATAAGGAGTCTACTTTCATATATCAACTTCCTCTTATCTCCCCTGGGTGGCACATATCCTGATGCCATAAAATTGACAATGTCTGCATACCAAGGATCATTGTTGTCTACCCTAAGGAGTGTATCATCCCTCGAGAACTCATTGATTGGCAGCAATGAATAATGCTCTAGATGAAGCCTTGATAAGTGATCTACTACTGAATTTTCCACTCCTGGTTTATCCTTGATTTCTATTCCGAACTGTTGGAGTAGTAGAATCCATCGAATCAATCTTGGCTTTGCATCTTTCTTGGTGAGGAGGTACTTGAGGGCGGCGTGATCTGTAAAAACAATCACCTTGTCCCCCACTAGGTATGACCTAAACTTGTCTATTGCAAAAACCACAACTAGGAGCACTTTTTGGTGGTAGCATGATTCAGCTAAGCAACATTGAGAGGCTTGCTAGCGTAGGCTATAGCATGATGTTTGCTGTCCTTCGTTTGTCCTAGGACCGCCCCAACGACATAATCTCTAGCATCGCACATGATCTCAAAAGGCAAACTCCAATTGGGAGGTTTGATAATTGGTGCTGAGATCAAGGCTTTCTTGAGCGTATGGAATGTGATAAGGCACTCTTCATTGAAAACGAAGGGGACATCCTTGGCTAGGAGTTTGGACAAGGGACAGGCAATTTCCGAGAAGTTTTTGATGAATCTACGGTAGAATACTGCATAGCTTAGGAAACTACGGATGCCCTTGACATTGGCCGAAGGTGGAAGTTGTTCAATAACCTCTATCTTAGCTCTATCCACCTCTATCCTTTGTTCGGACACCCAGTGTCCGAGAACAATCCATTCTCTTACCATAAAATGGCATTTAAGATCCGTCTCGGTACACCTTCTAGGAACTTTATCAAGATTTTTAAGGCATTTCGAGAAGGTCTTTCCATAAATCGAGAAATCGTCCATGAATACTTCCATGATTTGTTCGATCATATCCGAGAAGATTGACATTATGCAACGTTGAAAAGAGGCTAGAGCATTATATAGCCCAAAGGACATTTGCTGGTAGGCGTATGTTCCGTAAGGATATGTAAAAGTGGTTATATCTTGGTCATCAGGATGGATAAGAATTTGGTGATAACTAGAATAGCCGTCTAGGAAGGAAAAGAAGGAATGCTTCGCTAACCGTTCCAACATCTCGTCAATGGAAGGAAGGGGAAAGTGGTCTTTCTTGGTGGCCTTGTTAAGCTTTCGATAGTCTATGCACATACGCCACCCTGTGACGGCGCGCTGAGAGATGAGCTCATTCTTATCATTGCGCACCACCATCATGCCTCCCTTCTTTGGCACAACTTGAACGAGGCTAACCCATTCACTATTAGGTACCGGGTAGATAATGAAGGACCGATACGACAAACCAGAGAGGGGGGAGTGAATGGGAGCTGATAAAAAATCTTCTCGTAGGAGATAGAGGCTCCAACAAGATGAACTCGACTTCCAACCCACGTCTCCAACTCAACTACCCAAGTTGTTCAAGATCACATAGCCACTGAAGTGCTACTGATCCTAGGAACCAACAAACAACCTTCCGAGCCAAAACTCACCAACACGCACAACGGAAACTTGCACGGCTTGCTGCCTGTGCTGCACCGGTCAGACCGATGGCATGCGCCGGTCAGACTGGTGACACCGGTCAGACTGGTGGACGGAGACGGTCATGCCAGTGGCTACAGCAGCTGCACAACAAATGTTCCAGAGAGCCTTAGTGACTTCTCTAGGCTCTGGAACAAAAACACCCTCAAAACTCAACCTGCACGGAAGAAGTGCCCTTCACAAAGCCAACCAAAACACCTCCAAAACTGCCAAGACCTGACCAGCACCAACAGAACTCAAAGACACACGGATTCAGCAACTCACCCAAGGCAAATCCCACAAAGGGCTCACACCGGTCAGACCGGTCAAGAGCACCGGTCAGACCGGTGTAACCTGGGCAGCTCGGGATGAACAGAACCCGCGAGTCAACTCCTTCAAATCCAACTCGCATTCTCCCGATTCGCTCCACGAATCCGAACAAGACTTTGGGGATAGTAGGAACACCTCATGGGCACTCCATAGCCAAGTTATGGTCCACCAAAACTCGTTGAATCAAGAGGAATCGAAGAAATCCCGCCAAGAACTCCTCCAACCCTAGAACATCGAAAACCCCAAAATCGAGCCCCTTTGCTCAAGGATTTGGGAGGGGAATCAAAGGGAAAAGAACCACGAAGGGTTCATGCATACATCCCCCACCAAATCCCATAGAGAAAGGCCTCGAAATCGCTCCGAGAAAATTGCCAAGAAAAGGCTCCGAAAATCACCAAAAAGAACGAATGGGAACAACACATCCAAGCCTTGAGGAACCACGCCGAATCATCTATACATCACAAAGAGGTTCATACAAGGTCTAGCTTGCCGCCCGATCATCCATCCCTCTCACAAAATCTCACCATGAAGCTCTTAGTCTAGTCCTATAGAAATCCTAGGGAAAATAGGAAGGGAAAATAGGAAAACCAAATGAGTTAGGGTTCCAAGAGTTGGCAACCATCCTCTTACCTCTTGGGTTATATGGAAGCCACCGAAAGTCTAAAATACCTTTACTAGCTAACTAGGGATACATGCCCCTCGAGGGTGAATTCAGAAGTCTTTGTCATTGCTCCATCGTACGGATGCCCAGTGACCGCAAACTTGCTTAGCCTCGACGCAAGCCTTGCGATCCCGACGCGTGTCCTCCGCTTCGAAGTCTCTGGACTGCATCGTCGCACACCGGTCAAACCGGTGCTCATCACCGGTCCGACCGGTACCCACCGGTTAGACCAGTCAGACCCACCGGTCAGACTGGTCTGATGCTGCTGCACCTCCGTCTTCGGTTCTTTGGTCTTGGCTTTGTGCATCAACCAAGGAACCTAGTGGTTTTCTAGTGAACCACTGGAAACCCCGCGAACTTGGTTTAGCCTCCGTCAATCGTCACTCATGACTCGGCTCCCACATAGTCCCGGCTCGACCTTGGTTTTGTGGCTCAACCAAGAAACCGTCCATGTCTTAATCTTGCTGTTCTTGCCACCATGTGGCCCGCACTTGACTCCGCTGGCCACCGGGTCCCTCGAACGAAACCTACTTGTCTTCTACACACCTGGAGGCCTCACCGGTAACGACCTTTCGCAATTGTTCTTCACCTGCACCAACACCAGTCAAGCCGCAACCTGCACCTACAATACTTAGCCAAGAATCAGTCCAAACAACGTTGTCAATCACTCATGACACCAGGAAGCGACCATCCACCGGTCCTCAAACCACACATGGTCCTCAATCTCCCCATTAATGAGTGCATTGACAACACACACACATAGTAACCTGAGAGAAAAGAAAAAGAAAAGAAACGAATAAAAAGAAACTCCAACAAGAGATCGAAAGCCAAAGAAAGGCAAAGAAAAAGATCACTTGAAGAAGACAAGTCTCGAACCACTTAGGCAAGGGCAATGGCTCGACACATCCGAGACAAAACTATGCTCAAGCAAAGAGCGCAAACCACCAAACCAAAGCTCGAAAACCACAAAGAGCCCCCCCTACACACATGCAAGCTCCCCCTGAACTAATGCAACTCCCCCTCGCATGCTAACCACTGGATGAAAACATAGCAACTGCATCAGCTCAGCTCTGACCAGTCAGATCGGTCACCAGCACCGGTCAGACCGGTGCTCAACATATGAACAGGGCCAGCACTCTGACCGGTGACCACGACCGATCAGACCGGTGACACACAGAGCCCAGAAATGGCTCAAAACCACCTGAAAACTTTCTAAATGCGTGCAGCAAGCCAATTCAAGCTCAAACTTCTCCCCCTTGTTGACAATGCATGAATCAAACCAAAAATGCAAAAAATGCAATCTAGAGCTTCTCAAATAGACAAAATTCAACATAGGATGCTACACATGTCCAAATGAGCAAGTTAGATACTCTATAGCTTCGTGATGGCATCAACTTCATGACCACCAAGATTCACAACCAATGGACGAAGCTAAGATAGAATTGACCCATTTTGCAAAAATTTACCCTCTCATGAGCAAAGTCCTAAACATCAGCAAAACATGTCAAAATGGGAGAGCCACACAAACTTCATGCTAGGACAACCATTTTAATCATAAGACTATCACAAACACCCACAAACACCTGATGTCATGTCAAAGCCACCGAGTCATGTGCCTACTTCTATATATGAGACATCTCATTGGTAGGCATCATGCAACGGTTTAGCACCCAAAGAAAATTAAATTTAGCACATATGACATGAGAGCATATTTTCCAAGTATTTTGCATTTCATTTTCAGATTCATATTTGGTACATGAAATGTCTTTGCGACAAAAAGGAACTTATGCCCCTCCACAAGATAAAGCAAGAGGGCTAAACATTCATGATGGCAAATGAGCCTTTGGCCCCATATGATCAAAATAAGCTATCCAACCACAAATTAAGCATAGCCAAACCACTAAAACATGTCAAGATCATACAAAGGCATTTACTCACAAGAGAGCATACATGTGACTTTTTTAAAAAACATAACCATCAACCATGGATATAAACCAAGATTATCAAGAGCTAAGCCAAACTAACCATAGCTTACCAAACAAGCTCACAAAGACATAGATATCATTCCATGGTGAACAATGTATATAGGAGAAGATTTTTCTAACCAATGCATACGATACAAAATGCATGCAATCTAAGATACAAGGATGCCTATACATCATGTTACATATGCCATGTCAAATGCAAGAAATGAACAAAGGAAAGCTATACATATGCTACAAAGGAGCTCCTACACACACAACTCTAGAGATCAAACACACACCAAGCTCCCCCCACAAACGAGTGAAAGTTGCTTGATCTAGGGGTTTGGTGAAAATATCGGCTAGTTGGTCATGTGTGGGTACATGGATCAAAGCTATCTTCCCTTTCTCTACGTTGTCTCTCAGAAAATGATACCTCACTTCTATGTTCTTGGTTTTGGAATGGAGAACTGGGTGCTTTGCAACACTAATGGCACTGGTGCTGTCACATTGAAGTGGAACATGGGTATACTCCTCACTAAAGTCACTCATGGTGTATGTGATCCAAAGGAGCTGAGAGCAACAACTAGCTTAGGCAACGTACTCTGCCTCAATAGTGGATTGATCAACACTCAACTGTTTGCGGGAAGACCAAGACACCAAAGAAGATCCCAAAAACTGGCAAGTCCCAGAAGTGGACTTCCTATCCAACTGACACACGGCAAAATCGGCGTCCGAAAAACCATGAAGAGCCAAAGAAGAAGACGCGGAGTACAAAAGGCCGAAGTCGGGAGTGTGACGCAAATACCTGAATATGCGCTTGACCGCTTGCCGATGCGAAGTCCTTGGAGATGCTTGAAAACGAGCACATAGACATACTGAGAACTGGATGTCCGGCCTCGTCACCGTCAAGTAGAGGAGTGATCCGATCATGCTCGGTACTCCTTCTAGTCCACGTGTTCACCTTCCTCATCCGCATCAAGAGCAGTAGTCATACTCATAAGCGTCTCCATAGCCTTGGAATCCTCCATCTTGAATTTCCTCACAATGTCCTTGGTGTACTTAGCTTGGTGCACAAATGTTCCTTCCTTTGATTGTTTGATTTGTAGCCCGAGGAAGAACTACAACTCACCCATCATGCCCATCTCAAATTCCCTGCTCATATTATCTGCAAACCTTACAACAAGAGAGTTAGATGAGCCACCTAAGACAATATCATCCACGTACACCTGCACAATCAGGATATCTCTGCCCCGCCTGAGTAGAAACAAGGTCTGATCGACCTTCCCCATCTCAAACCCTCGCTCAAACAGGAACCCCCTCAACCTACCATACCAAGCTCTAGGCGCCTACTTCAACCCATACAACGCCTTTCTCAACTTGTACACCCAGTGGGGGTACTTCTTACTCTCAAACCCCGATGGTTGCCTCACATACACTTCTTCCTCCAACACAGCATTCAAAAAGGCACTCTTCACATCCATTTGGTGTAACTTGAACCCTTTAGCCACAGAGAAGGCTAGAAGGATCCTGATCGCCTCCAAACGAGCTACGGGAGCAAAGGTCTCCTTGTAGTCGATCCCCTCTTTCTGACTGAACCCCTGAGCAACAAGCCTTGACTTGTTTCTCACCACTTCACCTTTCTCTCCCTCTTTGTTCTTCCACACCCATTTTGTCCCAATCGGCTTACACCCTGGGGAGGTCAACCAATTCCCAAACTTGGTTCCTCTCAAAGTTCTCAACTCTTCATGCATCGAATTAACTCAATTATGATCAGATAGTGTGTGTCCAATGTCTTTGGGCTCAAAGGTAGCAACAAAAGCAGCATGAGCGAAATGAGAATTGTTCCGAACCCTCGACCGTGTAGTACGTTCATTCATGTCGCCGATGATCCTTGAAGCTGGGTGATCCACTTGTACTCGCCGAGGAGGTTCTCGCCTTGATGCTACCTCCCCCTCAACTGTAGCTTCTCCTTGATCTTGGTTTGTTGTCATAGGTGAGGGAGAGGGTTCGTCCATCACCTTAGTCGAAGTAGTAGGTACATGCTCTGCCGCGGGCACCACACTGCCATCTTCATCATCTCCATGTTCATGCTCCTCCTCCTGAAAGATCTCCTCGCCAAGTTCATCATCACCTGCACACTCAAAGACAAGCTAACTACGTGGATGTGTCTCGTCGAAGGTTACCTCGCAAGTCTCCACGATTTGGTTAGCTTCAAGATTTAGCACACGATATGCTCTAGAGTGAGATGCATAACCAAAGAAATACCATCGACCGACCTAGCCTCAGACTTGTCCAACTTCTTCCCTTTCTTAAGGATAAAGCACTTGCAACCAAAGACATGGAAGTGACTCTCCTTGGGTGTCCGACCATGCATCAACTCCTAGCAGGTTTTCTTCTTATGCACTCCGAGGTAGATCCTGTTCGAAACAAAGCACGCGGTATTCACCGCGTCAGCCCAGAACCTTCTCGGAGTCCTATGCTCATCAAGCATCGTCCGAGCCATCTCACACAAGGTTATATTTTTCCTTTCCACAACACCATTCTGGGGAGGCGTATACGGACTCGAAAACTGGTGTTCAAGACCCAAGTCATGACAAAAGGTTTCAAAGCGAGAGTTTCTGAATTCCGAGCCACTGCCACTGCGGATCGCTCGTATGGCATCTCCGTGCCTCTCGTTCCTCAACCTCAAGACAAGATCTCGAACAAAACCAAACGTCTCCCATCTCTTCACAAGAAAGAACACCCATGCATACCGAGAGTAGTCGTCCACCGCAACAAGGACATACCATTTCCCACCTGCAGATCGCACACGAGTTGGGCCAACAAGGTCCATATGGAGCAGCTCGCATGGACACTCAGTCATCACATCGGTGAGAGGCGGGTGAGAAGAGGCTACCATCTTGGCATGCCTACACAGCGCACAAACCCACTCCTTTTCAAGCCTCGACTGTGGCAATCCTCGGACCAAATTGAGTTTACTCAAGCGAGACAAAAGGTCAAAGCTCAAGTGACCCAACTTCCTATGCCACTTCCAAAATTCACTAGAAGAGCCAGCCAAGAAACAACATTCAACACCAGAAGACTAAGAAAATTCAGCTCAAAACACCTGACCCTCGGGAGTGACCATACAGATGAGGTACCCTCGAGAATCCAAAATTCGAGAACCACCAGGCCGAAAAAACACCTCAAAACCCTCATCCAATAACTAGGACACGGAAACCAAATTGTATCCAAGTGATTGAACAAGAGCAACACGCCTGAGAGTGATCTTGTCACTCACCTTAATCTCACCTTCTGACAACACACGCCCTCGCCCATTGTCCCCAAAGGTGATGTACCTCTTTGTCATCACCGAGACAAGACTTGAGAACCACCCCTTGTCTCCGGTCATATGCCTCGAGCACCTGGAGTCAATCAACCTAATGTTCTTCAAGTCGCCCACCTAAAATTCAAAAATGAGCACGTGAGCGAACAAACGACTCAGCACTAGGGTTAGTACCAAAAGAGTAAATCCAGTGCCGAGCCATTTGCTCCAAATTGGGGTTAGCACAATCCAAAACAACTTTCCTACCAAAGCTACCTCCATGAACACCACCATGGTAACTACTCCGAGGGAACCAACTCTCTCTACCTGAAGGAGGATCGAAACAACGAAAGGAAGACAGTGGGCCATTCCTCCTCTCCACCTCAAAGCCACGACTCCTCCCATTCCCGTTGAGGACCATGTGTGGTTCGAGGACCGGTGGATGGTCGCTTCCTGGTGTGATGAGTGATTGATACTATTGTGTGGACTGATTCTTGGCTAAGTATTACAGGTGCAGGTTGCAGCTTGACGGGTGTTGGTGCAAGTGAAGAACAAGCGCGAAAGGTCGTTGCCGGTGAGGCCTCCAGGTGTGGAGAAGACAAGTATGCTTGGTTCGAGGGACCCGGTGGCCAGCGGGGTCAAGTGTGGACTGCATGGTGGCAAGAACAGCAAGATGAAGTCGAGGACGGTTTCTTGGTTGAGCTACAAAACCAAGGTCGAGCTGGTACTTCATGGGAGCCAAGTCATGAGTGGTGATTGGCAGAGGCTAGATCAAGTTCGAGGGGTTTGCGGTAATTCACCAGAAAATCACCAGGTTACTCAGCAGAGCCATAAAGATGAGGCCAAAGACTGGGCGTGGTTGTCAGGCCAAAACCGGCCTAACTGGTTTGGAGAACTGGTCTGACCAGTTTGGGGTCGCAGGGCACCGGAAGCTTCGAGGCAGAGGACACGAGTCGAGATCGCAAGGCTGGCGTCGAGGCTATGCGAAGTGCGGTCGTCGAGCATCCGTCTGATGGTCTACAAAGACAAATTCCCAAAGTGCCCTTGGTGGGCGTGTATCCTATTTTAGGCTTTAGGGGTATTTTAGTCTTTAGGCTTGCCTCCATATAACCCAAGTGGTGAGAGGATGGCAGCCATCTCTTGGAACTCTAGCTCATTTGGTTTTCCTATTTTCCCTTCCTATTTTCCTTAGGATTTCTATAGGACTAGCTTCAGAGCTTCATGGTGAGATCTTGTGAGAGGGAAGGATGAACGGGTGGAAGCTAGACCTTGTTCACCTTTCATGGTATGTGTAAATGATTCGGCGTGGTTCCTCAAGGCTTGTTTGTGTTCCTCCCCTTTTGCCTTTTTGGTGATTTTCGGAGCCTTTTTTGGTTTTTCCGTAGGGAAGTTTTGAGGGCGTTTCTTTGAGGGATTCTTGTTGGATATCACGTATGAGGACCTTGTGCCTCTTTGATTGGTGATCTTGATCCAACAAACCCTCCGAAACGGCTTCGATTTGGGTGTTTTCGGTGGTTTCCATGGGAAGGTGTTCTTGAGGGTTGACTTTTGATTCCTCTTGATTGAGTGGGTTTTGGGGACCGAGCTTCTAGGCAAGGGTAGCTCACGAGGTACCCCAACAATCCCAAAGTCTCACTTTGATCCGTGGAACGAATTGGGATATCGATCGCTTGAAGGTTTGAGTTTTTCCCGAGTGTCCAGGCCAAAACCGGTCTGACTGGTTTCCCAAACTGGTCTGACCGGCTTAGCCGTGTGGGCTGTCATGAAGAGTTTCTGAGCAAAAAGTCCCTGTTGTGCTATGGTTGTTCTTGTTCAAAGAGAAGAGGTTCTTGAGGCAGGTTTTCTCTCAGAAGGGTCTTTGGGGAGTTTCTGGACAGAACCGGCCTTACCAGTTTGCCAAACCGGTCTGACCAGTTTCCCCTGCCTATGTGAGGCTAAGTCCAATAGAAGCGGTCTGACCAGTTTGGAGAACCAGCCTGACCGGTTTGGGCTGCCAGCAGCCGTGTCGTGTGTATTTCCGCTGTGTGTGTCTTACTGCTATTGGTTGGGTCTTGCTCCTAGGTCCAGTAGCACTTCAGTGACTGTGTGGACTTGGCAAGAGAAGCTTGTGTAGGTGCACGAGTGAAATTGGGTTCATAGGCCGAATTCTTGAATAGAATTTTTATCAGCTCCCATTCACTCCCCCCCTCTCTGGTTCGCCTCTTCGGTCCTTCAAGTGGTATCAGAGCCGGTTACGGATCTTGATTGACTCCATCCAGTCTAAGATCCAAGGATGGCGCACCAGGAACGGGGTTCGGGTCCTCCACACTTCGATGGAAAGAACTACCAGATGTGGAGTAAAAGGATGGCAGCGTTCCTACGTGGAAAGGATCAGATCCTTTGGGATGTCACGGTGAACACAGGCTATGTCCAACCGATTAACTTCCTCGCTCCAGGATCCAGGGACATGTTCGACGCAAACAATAAGGCGGTCGACTACCTGTTTCGTGCCTTGTGTAAGTCTGAATTCGATCGGGTGCACACGGCGAGCTTGGCTTGTAGAATTTGGTCGGTGTTGAAGGAAGATCATGTTGGAAGTGCCCATGATCAGGCTCAGATGTATGCCACTTACCGGAGAGAGAATGAGAACTTCACTTATCTCCCAGGCGAGTCCATCGATGCCTTGTTTCAAAGGTTTATGGTGGTGGTAAACAACATGAGGGCCAATGTGGACGTGCTCACGTACGATGATCATGATAGAGCCATCAAGCTCTTCCACACATTAGATCGTGCGATTTGGGGCGGAAAGTTCGAGGCCATTGTGGAGTCGGAGAAGTATGACACTTTGACCGTGAACGAGCTGTTCTCGAAGCTCAAGTCGGTGAGGTGGATCGGGGCATGACAGCCAAGATCGAGGGCCCGACTGACTCTCAAAGTCTCGCACTCATCGGTGGCTCGAAAGGAAAGTCTAACTCTAACCCATCCACCAAGATGTTCTCTTTGTCCTCTTTGATGACTATGCCAGATGAGGAGTTCGACGTGCTTGCAGAGGACGAGCTGGCGCTGCTGACCAAGCACGATGCCCGAGAACCAAGTGAACATGAGGAGTAACACGAGGACTTGCTTCCAGTGCGGCAAGCTGGGACACTTCATCGCCGACTGCCACGAGAAGGTCGAGAACAGGGACAACTACAAGAACAAGTCGAAGACAGATGGCAAGTACCGGTCGAGGCGTGACCACAAGAGCAAGCACAAGGACGAGAGACGATCGAGGAAGAAGGAGAGCTGAGGCAAGGCCTGAGCGATGGTTGGAGCGAGTGACGTCGACTCCAGTTCCGCGTACTCCACCTCGAGCTTGAGCAGCAGTGAAGATGAAGGTGATCATCGCAAGGGCAGGAAGTCGTCCAAGAACATAAGCGGGTTGAGCTGCTTCTCTAGAGACAGCTTCTGCACCATGGTGCTGAGCTCCAGCAGCAAGAAGAGACACAGAGCGACTCGGACTCCGACTCTGACGACAAGGTGCGTGATGAACATCCCTTCTTGCGTCAGGAGAATGAACGACTTGGCTTGTTGCTTGATAATCGTGATGACATGCTTAGAGAGGCCAAGAAGATGAGGAAAGAGCTTAGGGCCTCGCTTGAGGATGCTAGAACTAGAGTGACTGAGCTAGAAACACAGAATTTGGATGTGAGGACCATGTGTGGTTCGAGGACCGGTGGATGGTCGCTTCCTTGTGTGATGAGTGATTGACAACGTTGTGTGGACTGATTCTTGGCTAAGTATTGCAGGTGCAGGTTGCGGCTTGACTCGTGTTGGTGCAGGTGAAGAACAAGCTCGAAAGGTCGTCGCCGGTGAGGCCTCCAGGTGTGAGGGACCCGGTGGCCAGCGGGGTCAAGTGCGGGCCGCATGGTGGCATGAACAGCAAGATGAAGTCGTGGACGGTTTCTTGGTTGAGCCTCAAAACCAAGGTCGAGCCGGGACTACGTGGGAGCCAAGTCATGAGTGGAGATTGGCGGAGGCTACACCGAGTTCGCGGGGTTTCCGGTGGTTCACCAGAAAACCACTGGGTTCCTTGGTTGATGCACAAAGCCAAGACCGGAGAACCGAAGACGGAGGTGCGGCGGCACCGGACCGGTCCCCGACCGGTGGGTCGGACCGGTCGGCCGGTGGGGACCGGTCCCCGGCGGTGAGGAGCACCGGTCTGACCGGTGTGCGACGACGCAGTCCGGAGTCTTCGAAGCGGAGGACACGCGTCGGGATCTGAGGAACCAAGTTGAGAAGTACCTTGGTTCGTGTGTGATGAGTGATTGACCGGATGGTTTGAAGCTTTGTGTGTGTAGTGTTGAGTTGTGTTGTGTGTGTTTTATTTTGTGTATTTACCTTATTGTTTATGTGGTGTGTTGTCAATGCACTCGTGAGGAGTTGTTGACAACGTTGTGTGGACTGACTCTTGGCCTAGTATTGCAGGTGTTGGTTGCGGCATGGTTTGCGTTGGTGCAGGTGAAGAACAGGCGCGAAAGGTCTTAGCCTTGCGGGGCCTCCGAGGAGTGGAGAGACAAGTGGGCTTGGTTCGAGGGACCCGGTGGCCGACGGGATCAAGTGCGAGCCGCATGGTGCAAGAAGAGCAAGATGAAGTCATGGACATGGAGCTGGTGCATCGGTGGTGGCCAAGTCAAGGAACGAGGCAAGACTGAGTAGACCGTCCGGGCGCCGGAGGTGAAAGGCTTGGCGGGCTCGACGCTTGGCGTGGTGAGGCCGGGCCGTGTACGCGGGGTTTGGTGGTTTGGCCACAAAACCATCGGAGGAGGGTTTCTCGGTTTGGGCCTCAAAACCGAGCCCGAGGGCCTGGCGTGACGGAGACGGTATCCGGGTGCGTCGGGAAGCTTCGAGGCGGGCGACACGCGGCATGATCTAGGTGCTTGCGTCGGGAGGACGTGAAGGCCTGATGGATGCGCGGCCGTCCGATGGTGAACTTCATGTGTTGACCAAAACGCCCCGTGAGGGCTTGTGTTGTACTCCTAGTGTAGGGGCACTTCGGTCTTTTCCGGAGGGCCTATATATAGGAGGAGGGGGCTGAAATTTCAGCCAACTCTTGGGCTAGAGGCTGTAGTACTCTTTCATTTTTGGAGTGCTTTGGGAGAGAGGGAGAGAGGAGAGAGTGGCTCTTTGATTGGAGCTTTTTGCCATCTTAGATTTGGTTTCTAGGAGTGGCTTGTAATCGATTGGACAAGATATTCATAGTGATTTCATCCTCTAAATCTTGTGCCAATCTTTCTAATCCCGAATTTCTTTTATTGCTTTTTCGGAGCTCTTTTTGTGCTATTTTCGTGCTTGTTTTCGTGCCTTTGTTCCCGGTGTGATTCCGCGGATTTGAGTGGGTTTCTCCCCGGATTTCTTTGAGGGAAACATGGATAGATGTCTTGTGCATCTTTGTGCTTGATCTTGTGCCCTCAAACGCCGGAAACCACTTCGATTCGTGAGTTTTCGTTCGGTGCTCTAGCTTTTGGTGGTGCTCAAAGGATTCGCGATTCCCGGTGATTTAGGGAGTTAGGAGGCAAGATTTTTGGGCTATAGCATCCTTGTGTGACGCTTTTCAAGTACCCAAACCCTTGTCTCTACAGCTTCAACCGTTTGGGAAATCCGATGATGATTTGGGGGAGTTGACTTTCGGGGTCGGGCGTTTTTCAGCTCTGTCCGCACCTGGCGGACGGTCCGCGAGGGCCAGGCGGACGGTCCGCGTGTACAGTGTTCTTCGCGTGTTCTTCGTGTTCTTGCGCGCCTTTGTTTTCGATCCGGTTTGGCTTTTGCTTTTTGTTGCGACGGCCGGTTTGCGGACGGTCGGGCTTGAGTAGCGGACGGTCCGCGGGTGGCGCGGACGGTCCGCCCGGCCTCGGCGGACGGTCCGTTTTTCTCGGGTCGCTTCGGTGTTCGTGTGCTTTAACGGACGGTCCGCGGTGTACGGCCGGACAGTCCGCGGGGTTGGCGCGGACGGTCCGCGAGGGCGGCCGGACGTTCGCGAGGCTCCGCGCGGACGGTCCGCCCCTCTGTCCGGACGGTCCGCCGAGCCCGGGCGCTTTGCTCTTTGGTTCGATTCCTCCCTCCTTCATTCGTGCTTCCGCGTGTGTTTCTAGGACTCGTTGTTTTGGTGATTGGTGTGTGATTCGTTCCAACGCTTGTGTGTGACCGGGTTTTGACTAGGGTATAGGCCGGGTTCTTTGAGAAGAATTTTTACCGGCTCCTATTCACTCCCCCCCCTCTCTAGTCGCCATCCGATCCTTCAATTGGTATCAGAGCCGGTTGTGGATTCTTTTGGCTCTAACAAGTCTTGAATCCATAGGGTGACTAGAGGAAAGAGGTGCTTTTGCTTGCGACCTTGGTTTGCACGTTTTGAGTCCGACGATTTGGAGTTGTGCCCTTGGAAAACCATAACTTGAGGTACCTTCAGTAAAACGGGCATAACTTTTCGCTCGGTGCTCCGTTTTGGCTCAAATTTTTACAGCGGTTTCGTGACTCCATTTGTAAGATCATTTTGGGGTCTTCAAAAATTCAGAAAAAATCAACAAGATAATTGAAAAATCCTCATTTATGTCTCTTGCGGCTTTGTCTTGTTTCTTCTGGATTTTCTCTAGGCTTCATTTCACCTTATCTTGAGCTGAAATTTTTTTGTGCCTCTATCTTTGGTGCTCCTTGTTCAGTGGTAAATTTTTGGGAAAAAGATAAGATCCTTTGCTATTGAATTCGTCAGTAGTTGTTAGAGAATTGAGGCTTTTTGAGCGCTTTCTTTGCATCGTTGATTGTTCCTTGAGCTTGGTTTCGGCTAATCCTAACCGGTACTTCGTTTATGGCACCAAGTTCTTCTCCTTGTGGTTCTTTGAGCAGGAGGAGTATGGAGGTTGAGGCGGAAGCCGAAGTGGAGGAGATGATATCTCTCATCGAGGACTATCGAGATGGTGACATCAAGAAAGGCAAGCTCTACCACAAGCTAGGAGGCATGAACCAAGGTACACTTGCCAAAGCTATCTTGATCCTATGCAATAGGTTGGATGATTGTGAGTGTGATTGTGGAGACTTGCATAGGAGAAACATAGATTTGTGTGATGCCTTGCGTAGGAAGAATGAGAAGATGAAATGCTCTCTTACTAGGTTGAAATGTGGTATGGCTCATTGGAGGTCTCGTGCTTTGAATTCTTGCACTTCTTGTAACACCATGCATGCTAAAAATGATGCTTTGATTGCTTCCATTGCATGCTTGAAATCTGAAATTAAGGTGTTAAATTTCAAAGCTTCTTTGCCTTGCAAATCATGCGATGCCTTGTGTGCTGAAAATGAGAAATTAAAAGATGAAGTTAGTTGCCGCAAAATGCATGTTGAAGCTTTTAGAAGAGCATGCGATAATCTTGATTTTGAGAATGATGAATTGAGATCATCTCTTGCTAACTTGCAATCTGAAATTGACTTGTTGAAATCCAATGCTTCTATGCCTTGCAACTCTTGTGTTGTGTTGAATGATGAACTTGATATGGCTAGGAGTAAGATTGCTTTGTTAGAGTCAAGTGCTTCTCTACCATGTGTTTCTTGTGAGTCTTTGCTTGCTGAAATTAATGAACTAAAATTGACTCACACCACATGTGTAGATGAACTTGAGCATGCTAGGGCTGAAATTTGTGATATAAAATCCATGCCTTGTAGCAAGTGTTCTTTGTTGCTGGTTGAGGATGCTTGCCATACTTCTTGCAATGATGATAATGCTTTGCGAGATGTAAATGATGTTGCTTGTTCATGTGATTTCGTTTGCACCTCATGCATTGATTTGGAAAGTGAAGTTTTGGCTTTGAAAAAGATGCGCGAGGATATGAGCGCTAAGTTGGTTGAGCATGATGAGATGAGTGCCAACCTTGAGAAAGAAAATGAACTCTTGCGTACCACATATGCTAAATGCATTGAAGAAGAAATCAATAACTTGAGAAATATGACATGTGGTACTTGTGAGCGCCTCAAGTCTCAAAATGAGGTTTTGCGCACAAGGTGCAAGAGTCTTTGTGCCAAGGGTTTGGATTCTCACTTCTCTTGTCACTCCGATGTTGATGCTTCTAAATTTGCTTCTTCTAAACCGGAGTCGACTTCTTCTCTTGAGTGTGAGTCTTTGGATGCTAATAAGTGTGCTAGTGCTTTGGATAGCTCTTCCATAGCTACTCCTAAGCTTGTTGCTTCTTCCGGTGTTGCCCAAGGTGATTTGAATGGAAAGGGTGCCTCCCACATATTTGGAACTCATACTCCCAAGCCGAGGTTCCAATGCACCTTTTGCAAGAAGGATGGGCATACCGTTGAGTTTTGCTTTCGCCGTGTCAAGCACGAGCTACGTGTGCGTGCCAAAGCTTTTAAGAAACCACGTAGCCTTTCTCATGGCACGTGTGATTCTAATGTGGGCACCAAGTTGGATGTTGGGGTTGATGCTTCATGCTCTAAGTCCCAAGGGACTTCCCACTTACAAGAGAATGGTGATTCATCCACTCGGACCGTGCCTCTCGATAGGCCTTTGTACCATTGCTCTCACTGTGGGAAGGATGGGCATCAAGAGAGTTTTTGCTACCGCGGGCAAGGAGAATACGGCGAGGAGGTGCCTCTAGGCCTTTGGTTGTTCATAGCCTTTCTCATGGCATGAACACTTGTGAGCCTAAGAAGGCGCGATTTGTGGATGGGTCTTATGACACTCTTTCTAGTGAGTTAGGCCATGCTCGTGGACATGCTTCTAGTGTTTCTTGTGTTGGTCCGCGACATGCTTCCCGTGGTGTTGTGTTGCTTCTTCTCCTACGACCCCGAAGGATCTTTGCCTTTTTGCTTGTGGTAGCACTCGACTTTCCTCGCGAGTGACTTCTTTGAGGCATGGTTCCAAGGGTGTTCGAAAGACTTTTCATTCCAACCGGCATTTGCATCATGCTAACCCACATGATAGGTTGTGTGCACCACTTACCCGTGTGACCAAATCTTGGATTCCCAAGTACGTGCTTGCTAACCCTTTGGGATCCAAGGCTCGGTCTTTCTCGTCTCCTTGTGTGTAGGTATGGAGATGCGGTTGGAGAACATGAGCTCAATGGAGACATGATGGTTCTCCACACCGCTTTGGATGGCTCTTGAAAGCCTTTGTACACATGTATAGTGAGTTTTCTTTTCCCCTTGTCCTCTCTTGTATATACTTGTGTCTTGCTTGTGTGAAAACCATGGTAGGCTAGCCACCTTGTTCATGATAGCTTTATGATCTTGAATATCTATCTTGCTATCTTTGTATGATTTTATGGTGGGTGATATTTATGAACATCATGTCATGCTTTATGGTTGATTGCTCGGTTATGTCATGTTGTTCATCCATATTTTTTTTTGTCTAGCTCAATGGTACCTTTCTTGTTAGCATGTTTATCCCCCATATCTATCTTGTCATGCTAGCTTTGTAATGTATGTTGGTGGATGATCCATGTGATCTTGTATCATGCCTTTGTTTAGTTCTTGTATATTGTTTGGCATGTTACTCTTTGGTATCATTTTGGTTTATTGTTGTACCTTGTTGACATACTTGCTTGCCCATGCTTATTCATATTTGTGGAATCATGTTACAATGCTCTATTTATGTTAATTGATATTATCAATGCATTGTGTAGCATGTTGTGAGCTTTCTTTGGAGTTTTGGGCTTGCCTTGTCTTCGAGTTGTGTTGTTGTTCCTCTTTTCGGTTGGTTTTAGAGTTTTTTCCTTGCTCTTCCTTTTCCTAGCTTTTGCTTTGTTAGTTGCCCTTGGTTGAGGGGGAGCTTGGCTTCTTTTGATAGGGAATTTGATTCCAAGAAGGGTTGTGGCTTTTTGGGCAGTCTTTGTGATCCTCCAATTGATATTCCTTCTATGGTATTCAATTGGGATCTTTGCGGTTTTGCAATTGGTACTTTTTCTATGGTACTCAATTGGGACCTTTGGTGGCTCTTCTCTCGCTTGGAGCGATTCTTGGTTGGTGTGTTCCCTCGTGAGCTTTATTGGTGTTAAGTCAAGTTCCTTGTCTCCCTATGCATTCTGCATTGCATTTGTATCATATATCATGATGTATAGACTTTGGTAGGTTTGACATTTGTGTCTCGCATCCTGTCATATATCATGTTCCTTTTGATGTACATATCTACCTATGTTGCATTTGTATCATATTGCATTTTAGGATGATGAGCTTCTTTCATATGCCTCATTTGAGTTTCTTTGGCTACTTGTGAGATATTGGTCATGTGTGTGGAGAAATAGCTATGTGAGGCTATGCTCTTGGAATATTTGAGATATATGTGTTGTGAGATAGCCTTTTTGAATCAAATGCTAATCTTGACTAAATTTGATGAAATGTGCTCCACTCATGTGTAGTAGTATATCCATGTCACTTTTTGGTCCGAATGTGCCTTTCATGCTTAGATTGTGCTTGGATGTCTCTTTCTTGCATTTGGGCCAAAGGCCGATATCATTGTGAATGTTTAGCCTATGTTGCATTCATGGAGGAGCATAAGCTTCTTTTTGCCGCAAAGGCACTTCATGTACCATGAAATGAATTAATCTTGAAAAGAAGTGTGTATGCTTGAAAATGCTCCCTCCATCATGTTTATGCTTAAAATGTCTTATCTTTCACATATGGGTGCAAAACATGTTGCATGATGTTCACCAGTGGAGAAGTCTCCCTGAAGTGGACACATGGCTCATGAGCTTTGACATGACATGCTTTGCTTTATGGGTGTTTGCCATGATCTTTTCTTTGAGAATTTGATATCCTTGTATGATCTTTAAATGGCATGCATGTTTGTGGCTCAAGTGTGACATGGATAGGCCTTTACATGTGAAGCGAGCCTTCTTTTGGTAAAACTGCTTAAATCTGAAAATTTTGCTTTGTCACATGCTTGTATTTTCATATATTACTTGTGGCAATGCTTTGACTATGCTATGATTCATGTGTGTGATCTTTGTCTCATTTTTAGCCTTTGACACTGGATTTGGCCTATTTGAGAAGCTCATGTAGTTGTTTATATGCTTTGCTTTGCATTTTTGCATTTTCACCTTGATTCATACATTGTCAACAAGGGGGAGAAAAGGTGAGCTTAATGAAAATTCAGAAGAGGTGAGCTGAAATTTGGAAGTTTGCATCCACATGTTCTGGGGGAGCTTGCATTTGTGTAGGGGGAGCTTTGGTGAGTCTCCTTTGTTTGCCTGAGTTGTGCTTTGGTGGTTGCTTTTTGCTCTATCACGTGTGTTTAGGGTGAGCTTTGTATGCTCTTTGTCCCTAGTGCATGTGTTTAGGGGGAGCTTGTGAGCTTGGTGTGCTCTTTTCTCTATCTCATGAGTTTAGGGTGAGCTTTGTATGCTCTTTGGTCCTAGTTCATGTGTTTAGGGGGAGCTTGTGATTTTTGTGCTCTTGTGCCGGTGGTGTTGATCCCCTTTGCCTCCTCTTGAGGAGCCGGCGGTTGACTTATGTTTTCGATTATTCCATGATCGGTGTTCAGCCCTTTGTGCCTCTTCTTGAGGGATCATGCATTCTTGTCTTGTCTCGGTTGTGTCGAGCCGTTGCCCATGTCTTTGGGGACCGAGACATTGAGTTGGCATTTGTGGTTTCTCTCATGCCAAGTGACCTTGTTCTTTGCTCCTGTGTGGTTTTCTTTCACTTGGATGAGGTGTTCGGTCTTTGCCCTCTCAAACCATTTCTTTGTGCTCACTTGTTGTCAATCCGCTCCTCAAGGGGGAGAAATTTGGAAAATCAAGTTGATATGAACCTTGATTTGATGGTGATGAGCGGTTGACAAGTGTTTTGGTAAGAGTTTTATGGCACTTTGGGTTGAGCATTTTGGTTTGATGGCTTTTAGGGGTTGCATGTTGGTAGTGTGTCTCTTCGTTTGCGTTTAGCCTTTGTGCTTGCTTTGGTTTCGAGAGGAATTTGTCGGAGCATGCTTTTATCCCTTCTCACTTCAAGTGGCCTTTTGTTTGCTTTTTATAGGCTTTGTGGCGCTTGAATGAGTTCTTATTTGCTTTTTGACCTTCTTTTGTCAATGCACTCATCAAGGGGGAGATTGAGGAACCAAGTTGAGAAGTACCTTGGTTCGTGTGTGATGAGTGATTGACCGGATGGTTTGAAGCTTTGTGTGTGTAGTGTTGAGTTGTGTTGTGTGTGTTTTATTTTGTGTATTTACCTTATTGTTTATGTGGTGTGTTGTCAATGCACTCGTGAGGAGTGGTTGACAACGTTGTGTGGACCGACTCTTGGCCTAGTATTGCGGGTGTTGGTTGCGGCTTGGTTTGCGTTGGTGCGGGTGAAGAACAAGGGCGCGAAAGGTCTTAGCCTTGCGGGGCCTCCGAGGAGTGGAGAGACAAGTAGGCTTGGTTCGAGGGACCCGGTGGCCGACGGGATCAAGTGCGAGCCGCATGGTGCAAGAAGAGCAAGATGAAGTCGTGGACATGGAGCCGGTGCATCGGTGGTGGCCAAGTCAAGGAACGAGGCAAGACTGAGTAGACCGTCCGGCGCCGGAGGTGAAAGGCTTGGCGGGCTCGACGCTTGGCGTGGTGAGGCCGGGCCGTGTACGCGGGGTTTGGTGGTTTGGCCACAAAACCATCGGAGGAGGGTTTCTCGGTTTGGGCCTCAAAACCGAGCCCGAGGGCCTGGCGTGACGGAGACGGTATCCGGGTGCGTCGGGAAGCTTCGAGGCGGGCGACACGCGGCATGATCTAGGTGCTTGCGTCGGGAGGACGTGAAGGCCTGATGGATGCGCGGCCGTCCGATGGTGAACTTCATGTGTTGACCAAAACGCCCCTCTGAGGGCTTGTGTTGTACTCCTAGTGTAGGGGCACTTCGGTCTTTTCCGGAGGGCCTATATATAGGAGGAGGGGGCTGAAATTTCAGCCAACTCTTGGGCTAGAGGCTGTAGTACTCTTTCATTTTTGGAGTGCTTTGGGAGAGAGGGAGAGAGGAGAGAGTGGCTCTTTGATTGGAGCTTTTTGCCATCTTAGATTTGGTTTCTAGGAGTGGCTTGTAATCGATTGGACAAGATATTCATAGTGATTTCATCCTCTAAATCTTGTGCCAATCTTTTTAATCCCGAATTTCTTTTATTGCTTTTTCGGAGCTCTTTTTGTGCTATTTTCGTGCTTGTTTTCGTGCCTTTGTTCCCGGTGTGATTCCGCGGATTTGAGTGGGTTTCTCCCCCGGATTTCTTTGAGGGAAACATGGATAGATGTCTTGTGCATCTTTGTGCTTGATCTTGTGCCCTCAAACGCCGGAAACCACTTCGATTCGTGAGTTTTCGTTCGGTGCTCTAGCTTTTGGTGGTGCTCAAAGGATTCGCGATTCCCGGTGATTTAGGGAGTTAGGAGGCAAGATTTTTGGGCTATAGCATCCTTGTGTGACGCTTTTCAAGTACCCAAACCCTTGTCTCTACAGGCTTCAACCGTTTGGGAAATCCGATGATGATTTGGGGGAGTTGACTTTCGGGGTCGGGGCGTTTTTCGGCTCCGTCCGCACCGCGGACGGTCCGCGAGGGCCAGGCGGACGGTCCGCGTGTACAGTGTTCTTCGCGTGTTCTTCGTGTTCTTGCGCGCCTTTGTTTTCGATCCGGTTTGGCTTTTGCTTTTTGTTGCAGCCAGTTTGCGGACGGTCCGGGCTTGAGTAGCGGACGGTCCGCGGGTGGCGCGGACGGTCCGCCCGGCCTCGGCGGACGGTCCGTTTTGCTCGGGTCGCTTCTCGGTGTTCTCGTGTGCTTTAACGGACGGTCCGCGGTGTACGGCCGGGACGGTCCGCGGGGTTGGCGCGGACGGTCCGCGAGGGCAGGCCGGACGGTCCGCGAGGCTCGCGCGGACGGTCCGCCCCTCTGTCCGGACGGTCCGCCGAGCCCGGTCGCTTTGCTCTTTGGTTCGATTCCTCCCTCCTTCATTCGTGCTTCCGCGTGTGTTTCTAGGACTCGTTGTTTTGGTGATTGGTGTGTGATTCGTTCCAACGCTTGTGTGTGACCGGGTTTTGACTAGGGTATAGGCCGGGTTCTTTGAGAAGAATTTTTACCGGCTCCTATTCACTCCCCCCCTCTCTAGTCGCCATCCGATCCTTCAGGATCGCATGGCTTGCGTCGAGGCTACGCAGGGTGCGGTTGCCGGGCATCCGTCCGATGGTGAAGACATCAAGAATTCCAAATCCGCCTTTGAGGGGCTTGTATCCCTAGTTAGTAGAGAGGGGCATTTTAGACATTCGGTTGCCGCCTATATAACCCAAGAGGTGAGAGGATGGCAGCCAACTCTTGGAACCCTAGCTCATTAGTTTTCCTATTTTCCATCTATTTTCCTTAGGTTTTCCTTAGGACTAGCAAGAGAGCTTCACGGAGAGATCTTGTAGAGAGGGATGGATGATCGGGCGGCTTGCTAGACCTTGTACGAACCTTTGTTTCATGTATAGATGATTCGGCGTGGTTCCTCAAGGTTTGGATGTGTTTTCCCGGTTGTTCTTGGTGGTGATTTTCGGAGCCCTCTCTCGGTGATTTCCTTGGGTTGTTTTCGGGGCTTTTCTCTTGGGGATTTGATGGGGGAAATTTGTGGGAACCCTTCGTGGTTCTTTGGGCCGTGATTCCCCTCCCAAATCCGTGAGTAAAAGTGCTCGATTTTGGGGTTTCTTGAGTTCTTGGGTTGGAAGTGCTTCCGGCGGGATTTGTTCGATTCCTCCTTTTTGGACGAGTTTTGGTGGGATTAAACTTGGCTATGAACTCCTCATGAGGTGTTCATGATATCCCCAAAGTCTTGTTCAAGTCCGTGGAGTGATTCGGGAGATCGAGATTTGGATTTGGGGGAGTTGACCCGCGGGTGCTTGTTCATCCCGAGTCGCCTGAAGCACACCGGTCGACCGGTGCTCTTGACCGGTCTGACCGGTGCAAGCCCTTGTGGGATTTTGCTCGGGTGAACGTCTTGGTGAGTTCGCTGTTGTCCCGTGTTGCTGCTGTTTCGAGTTTGGGCCCGTTTGGTGGTCGGTTGGCCTGTTTGGTGCCTTGGGGGCTTTCAGGCTACCATCGGTCTGACCGGTGTGTCTCACCGGTCGGACCGGTGTAGAGCCACTTAGTGGAAGTTGCTCAGTTTCCCCAGCAGTGCCCGGTCTGACCGGTGGTGCTCACCGGTCTGACCGGTGTGAGTCTGTAGACTCGAGGTTTGGTGTTTCCGCTGCGTTTCTCGGGTCGGAAGGTGGTGTGTTGGTTCCTAGGTCCAGTGGCACTCCAGTGGCTACGTGGGCTTGACCAACCTTGGTAGTGAGTCGGAGACGTGTGTTGGAAGCCTGTTCATCTTGTTCGAGTTTCAATCTCCTTCGAGAAGAATTTTTATCGGCTCCCATTCACTCCCCCCCTCTCTGGTTCGCCGTATCGGTCCTTCAAGTGGTATCAGAGCCGGTTCGGGTCTTTGTTGACTCTAACCAGTCTAAGATCCAAGGATGGCGTACCGAGAACGGGGTTCGGGTCCTCCACACTTCGATGGCAAGAACTACCGGATGTGGAGCAAGCGGATGGGTGCGTTCCTCCGCGGAAAGGGTCACCGTGCTTTGGGATGTCACGGTGGACACGAGGCTATGTCCGGCCGATGGATTTCCTTGCTCCGGGGTCGAGGGGACGGATTCGACGCCAACAATAAGGCGGTCGACTACTTGTTTCGTGCTTTGTGTCGGCCCGAGTTCGATCGGGTGCACACCGAGCACTTGGCTTCTAGGATTTGGGCGGTCTCGAAGGAGGCTCATGTTGGGAACGCCCGGTGTTCGAGGCACGGTTGTATGCGACCTACGGAGAGAGTACGAGAACTTCACTCATCTCCCCGGTGAGTCCATCGATGCCTTGTTTCGAGGTTCACGGTGGTGGTGAACAACATGAGGGCCAATGTGGACGTGCTCCCGTACGATGATCATGATAGAGCGGTCAAGCTCTTACACTCTTTGGATCGTACGATATGGGGCGGAAAGTTCGAGGCCATAGTCGAGTCGGAGCGGTATGATACTCTGACGGTGAACGAGCTGTTCTCGAAGCTCAAGTCGGCTGAGGTGGATAGGGGCATGACTGCCAAGCTCGAGGGACCGACTGATTCCCATAGTCTTGCCCTCGTTGGTGGTTCCAAAGGAAAGACTAACTCTAACCCATCCACCGGGATATTCTCGTTTTCCTCTTTGATGTCTATGCCGGATGAGGAGTTTGATGACCTTGGAGAGGACGAGCCGGCGCCGTTGACGAGGCGGTTCGAGAGGCCGCACGAGAACCGCGTGAACATGAGGAGGAACACGAGGACTTGCTTCCAGTGCGGCAAGCCGGGACACTTCGTCGCCGACTGCCCGGAGAAGGCCGAGAACAAGGACAGCTACAAGCACAAGCCGAGGAAGAACGATGACAAGTACCGTTCGAGGCGCGACCACAAGAGCAAGCACAAGAACAAGTACAAGGACGAGCGACGATCGAGGAGGAAGGAGGGCCGAGGCAAGGCCCGAGCGATGGTTGGAGCGAGCGACGTCGACTCCGGTTCCGCGTACTCCACCTCGAGCTCGAGCGAGCGGCGACGACGAGGGAGATCGCCGCAAGAACAAGAAGTCGTCCAAGAACCCGAGCGGGGCCGAGCCGCCGCGAGAGATGGCTTCGCACCATGGCGCCGAGCTCCGGCAGCAAGAAGAGCACACGGAAGCGACTCGGACTGCGAGTCCGACGACGAGGTGCGTGATGAACTTCCCTTCTTGCGCCGAGGAGAATGAGAGGCTTGGCTCTTTGCTTGATAACCGTGATGACATGCTTAGAGAGGCCAAGAAAATGAGGAAAGAGCTTAGGGCTTCACTCGAGGATGCTAGGACTAGAGTGGCTGAGCTAGAGACACAGGTGCTTGATAGCAAGCTTGAGATTGATTCGCTTAAGGCTAGCCCCGTTGTTTCGATGAGAATGATTGTGCTTGATTGCTCTATTTTCCTTGCTGGTCTTGCTTTGTTCAAGGAAAAGCATGCCTCCAAGTGTGAGGAACTAGATGTGCTTAGGGTTGAAGTGGTCGAGCTTAAGTCTAGACCTGCTTTGCTAGGTGCTTGCACTTCTTGCCCCGTTTTGCATGCTAAGATTGATGAGATGCATGCTTACACTAGTTCGCTCGAGGCTAAATTGAAGGAACCCATGCCTACATCTTGCTCTACCTGTGAAATGCATGCATTGAAAAATTTGGAGCTTGCACATTATGTTGATCGTTTGCAGGATGAGAATGATGATTTGAGGAAGTTGATGGGTTGGTTGTCCGGTCACGAGCCTCAGTTGAGGATGATGATCGAGGCCTTTAAGAGGCAAGATGGTGAGGGGCTTGGGGCAAACAAGGTTGGTGAGGGAAGTGGAGAGAATATCCCGGAGCCACCAAAAACCCACCACAAAAATGATTTCCCACCAAAACCTAACCATCTAAGGAACCGACTAGACACAACCCCAGCTCCACCCGTGTTTCCTACAGCCACAAATGATCTACAAAAGCCTATCAAGTTTTTGAGCACTTCGGGGAAAGTGTTCTTTGGGAAGGAGAGTGAGAAGGCTAGTGGTGAGAAACCGGTGGAGGGTTTGAGTGGAGAGAAACCGAGTGAGCAGCCACATCCCAAGCCAAAGCCTAAGCTTGTGAGGTTCCATTGTGGCTATTGTGGGAGAGATGGCCATAAGGAGGAGTTTTGCTTCAAGAGGAAGTGAGAGGAGAGAATGGAGAAGGAGTGGGCTAACAAGGACAAGTACCACCCTTCCAATGGTGTACTTGAGCCTCGTATGCGGATGCCCGGGGGCAAGGCGATTGTGAGGACGAGTTCGGGCTTGGGGAGAGAAGAAGGGCTGCGAGGTGGTGTTGTTGTCCGGGTCACACCGGTCGGACCGATGTGGGGCACCGGTCGGACCGGTGCGGGCACGGACGGACGGATGTTCGGGTTTCGAGCTCGTACGGTGTCCGAGGGTTGTTTACGGTGGTCGTGGTTCGGTGGTTGGGGCCTGGAAAGGGTGCGGTGGTCGTTTGCTAGGCGTTCTCCTCCTCATGCTCAATACAGGGATTGGAGGAGTCGTGGCGTTGAGTTGGAGAGGAAGGACGTTCCACGGGCTTTCTTGCGTGGTTTTGGTCCTTCTCCAGGCAGAGAGGGGTGGTTCCCTCAGGGTGGTTACCGTGGTGGTGTTCGTGGAGGTAGCTTTGGTAGGAGAGATGCTTTGGTTGGTGCTAACCCCACTTTCGAGCAAATGGCTCGGCACTGGTTTTCCTCCTTTGGTACTAACCCCGATCTGCTGAGTCGTTTGTTCGCTCACGTGCCTATTTTTGATTTTCAGGTGGGAGACTTGAAGAACATTTGGTTGATTGACTCCGGTTGTTCGAGGCATATGACCGGAGACTGGGGGTGGTTCTCAAGTCTCGTCCCGGTGGTGACGAAGAGGTACATCACTTTTGGGGACAATGGGTGTGGGCGTGTGCTTTCGAAGGTGAGATAAAAGTGAGTGACAAGATCACTGCGAGGCGTGTTGCTCTTGTTCAATCGGCGGGGGTACAATTTTCTTTACGTGTCTCGGTTGTTGGATGAGGGTTTTGAGGTGTTGTTTCGGCCTGGTGGTTCTCGGATTGTGGACTCTCGAGGGGACCTTGTTTGTATGGTCGTTCCCGAGGGTCAGGTGTTTCGTGCTGATTTTTCTCAGTCTTCGGGTGTTGAGCGTTGTTTCTTGGCTGGTTCTTCGAGTGAGTTGTGGAAGTGGCATAGGAAGTTGGGTCACTTGAGCTTTGACCTTTTGTCTCGCTTGAGTAAACTCAATTTGGTCCGAGGATTGCCTCAGTTGAAGCTTGAGAAAGAGTTGGTTTGTGCTCCGTGTAGGCATGCCAAGATGGTGGCCTCTTCTCACCCGCCTCTCACCGATGTGATGACTGAGCGTCCATGCGAGCTGCTCCATATGGACCTTGTTGGCCCAGCTCGTGTGCGATCTGCGGGTGGGAAGTGGTATGTCCTTGTTGTGGTGGATGACTATTCTCGATATGTGTGGGTGTTCTTTACGGAGGATAAGGGGGAGACG
The DNA here is from genome assembly GCA_947561735.1 of Cenchrus americanus. NCBI lineage: Eukaryota > Viridiplantae > Streptophyta > Magnoliopsida > Poales > Poaceae > Cenchrus > Cenchrus americanus. Next base: position 146,840,088 of record OX387244.1, on the reverse strand, counting down.
TTTGGTTTTGTTCGAGATCTAGTCTTGAGGTTGAGGAACGAGAGGCACGGAGATGCCATACGAGCTATCCGCGGTGATAATGGCTCGGAATTCGGGAACTCTCGTTTTGAAACCTTTTGTCATGACTTGGGTCTTGAGCACCGGTTTTCGAGTCCGTATACGCCTCCCCGGAATGGTGTTGTGGAAAGGAAGAACGGGACCTTGTGCGAGATGGCTCGGACAATGCTTGATGAGCATAGGACTCCGAGGAGGTATTGGGCCGAGGCGGTGAATACCGCATGCTATGTGTCGAACGGAATATACCTCGAGTGCACAAGAAGAAGACATGCTATGAGTTGATGCATGGTCGCACACCCAAGGTGAGTCACTTCCATGTCTTTGGTTGCAAGTGTTTTATTCGAAGAAGGGCGGGAAGTTGGATAAGTTTGAGGCTAGGTCCGTCGATGGCATTTTCTTTGGTTATGCATCTCATTCTAGAGCATATCGTGTGCTCAATCTTGAAACTAACCAAATCGTGGAGACTTGCGAGGTAACATTCGACGAGACGAGCCACGTAGTCGGCTTGTCTTTGAGTGTGCAGGTGATGATGAGCTTGGCGAGGAGATCTTTCAGGAGGAGGAGCATGAACATGGTGATGATGAAGATGGCGGTGTGGTGCCCCCGGCTGAACATGTACCCACTACTTCGACTACGATGATGGATGGACCCCCCGCTACACCTACGACGACAAATCAAGAACGAGGAGAAGGCGATGTTGAGGGGGGAGGTAGCTTCGAGGCGAGAACCTCCCCGGCGAGTTCGGTGGATCACCCGGCTTCGAGGATCATCGGCGACATGAATGAACGCACTACACGGTCGAGGGTTCGAAACAATTCCCATTTTGCTCATGCTGCATTTGTTGCTTCTTTCGAGCCCAAAGACATTGGACACGCACTATCCGATCACAATTGGGTTAACTCGATGCATGAGGAGTTGGAGAACTTTGAGAGGAATCGAGTGTGGGAGTTGGTTGACCCTCCCCCGGGGTGTAAGCCGGTTGGTACAACCGGGTGTGGAAAAACAAAGAGGGAGAGAAGGGTGAGGTTGTGAGGAACAAGTCGAGACTTGTTGCTCGGGGGTTCGGTCGAAGGAGGGGATCGACTACGAGGAGACCTTTGCTCCCGTAGCCCGTTTGGAGGCGATTAGGATCCTTCTAGCCTTTTCTCGTGGCTAAAGGGTTCAAGTTGCACCAAATGGATGTGAAGAGTGCTTTTTCGAATGGTGTGCTTTGGAGGAAGAAGTGTATGTGAGACGACCTCCGGGGGTTTGAGAGTGAGAGGTACCCCCACCGGGTGTACAAGTTGAGGAAGGCGCCGTATGGGTTGAAGCGGGCGCCTAGAGCTTGGTATGGCGAGGTTGAGGGGGTTCTTGTTTGCGAGAGGCTTTGAGATGGGGAAGGTCGATCGGATCTTGTTTTTGCCGAGGCGGGCGGCGAGAGATATCCCGATTGTGCGGGTGTATGTGGATGATATTGTCTTTGGTGGCTCGTCTAACTCTCTTGTTGCGAGGTTTGCGGATGATATGAGCAGGGAGTTTGAGATGAGCATGATGGGTGAGTTGCGCAGTTCTTCCTCGGGCCACAAATCAAGCAATCAAAGGAAGGAACATTTGTGCACCGGTGCTAAGTACACCAAGGACATTGTGTGAAAGTTCAAGATGGAGGACTCCAAGGCTATGACGACGCCGATGAGTACGACTACGGCTCTTGATGCGGACGAGGAAGGTGAACACGTGGACCAGAAGGAGTACCGAAGCATGATCGGGTCACTCCTCTACTTGACGGCAACGAGGCCGGACATACAGTTCTCAGTGTGTCTGTGCGCTCGTTTTCAAGCGTCTCCGAGGACTTCGCATCGGCAAGCAGTGAAGAGAATTTTCAGGTACTTGCGTCACACTCCCGACTTCGGCCTTTGGTACTCCGCGTCCTCTTCTTTGGCGCTTCATGGCTTTTCGTACGCGGATTTTGCCGGATGTCGGTTGGATAGGAAGTCCACTTCGGGACTTGCCGCTTTTTGGGTTCTTCGTTGGTGTCTTGGTCTTCTCGTAAGCGGTCGAGTGTTGCTCAATCCACGACCGAAGCCGAGTATGTTGCCGCCGCTAGTTGTTGCTCTCGGCTCCTTTGGATCACCTACACCATGAGTGACTTTGGTGAGGAGTATACCCATGTCCCACTTCAATGTGATAGCACCAGTGCCATAAGCGTTGCAAAGAACCCAGTGCTCCATTCTAAAACCAAGCACATAGAAGTGAGGTATCATTTCCTGAGAGACAACGTTGAGAAAGGAAAGATAGCGTTGATCCATGTACCCACACATGACCAACTAGCCGATATTTTCACCAAACCCCTAGATCAAGCAACTTTCACTCGTTTGCGGGGGGAACTTGGTGTGTGTTTGATTTCTTGAGTTGGGTGTGTGGGGGCTCTCTTTTGCCGGTGGTGTCGAGCCCGTTTTGCCTCGCCTTGAGGAGCCGGTTTGTAGCATATGTATAGCTTTCCTTTGTGCATTTCTTGCATTTGGCATGGCATATGTAACATGATGTATATGCATCCTTGTATCTTAGATTGCATGCATTTTGTATCATATGCATTGGTTAGGAAAAGCTTCTCTAATATACATTGTTCACCATGGAATGAGATATATGTCTTTATGAGCTTGTTTGGTATGCTACGGTTAGTTTGGCTTAGCTCTTGATGATCTTGATGAATAATCCATGGTTGATAGCTATGCTTTTGAAAAATGTCACATGTATGCTCTCTCATGTGTAAATGCCTTTACATGCTCTTGACATGTTTTTGTGGCTTTGCTATGCTTAATTTGTGGTTGGATAGCTAGTTTATTGATCATATGGGGCCAAAGGCTCATTTGCCATCATGAATGTTTAGCCCTCTAGATTTATCTTGTGGAGGAGCATAAATTCCTTTTTGTCGCAAAGACATTTCATGTACCATTTACAAATCTGAAAATGAAATGAAAAATGCTTGGAAATGTGCTCCCATGTCATACGTGCTGAATTTAATTTGCTTTGGGTGCTAAACCGTTGCATGATGCCTACCAATGAGAAGTCTCATACATAGAAGTAGGCACATGGCTCGGTGGCTTTGACATGACATGAGGTGCTTGTGGGTGTTTGTGATGGTCTTATGATTAGAATGGCTGTCCTAGCATGAAGTTTGTGTGGCTTTGCCATTTTGATATGCTTTGATCATGTTTAGGACTTTGCTCATGAGAGGCAAGTTTTTCGCAAAATTGCCAAAATCCATCTTAGCTTCGTCCAATGGTTGTGAAACTTGGTGATCATGTAGTTGAGATCGATACGAAGCCGTAGAGTACCTAACTTGCTCATTTGGACATGTGTAGCATTCTTTGTTGAATTTTGTCTATTTGAGAAGCTCTAGGTTGCATTTTTTTGCATTTTTGGCTTGATTCATGCATTGCCAACAAGGGGGAGAAGTTTGAGCTTGAAATGGCTTGTTGGACGCGTTTAGAAGGTTTTCAGGTGGTTTCGAGCCATTTCGGGTTTCGTTGTACACCGGTCTGACCGGTGATGAGCACCGGTCTGACCGGTGTGAGTGCTGGTCCTGTACATATGTTAGGCACCGGTCTGACCGGTGGTGATGACCGGTCTGACCGGTGTGAGCTGAAAGTGCCGGTATTGTCCCGTTTCATGTGGTTTCTTGCATGCATTCGTCCAGGGGGAGTTGCATTGGTTCGGGGGGGAGCTTGCATGTGTGCGGGGGGAGCTCTTTGTGAGTTTTCGAGTTTTGTTTCGGTGGTTTGTGCTCTTTGCTTGAGCTTTGCTTTGTCTCGGATGTGTCGAGCCGTTGCCCTTGCCTAAGGGGTCCGAGACTTGTCTTCTTCAAGTGATCTTGCTCTTTGCCTTTGTTTGGCTTTCGATCGCTTGTTGGAGTTTCTTTTTGTTCGTTTCTTTTCTTTTTCTTTTCTCTCTTGTTACTTTCGTGTGGGTGTTGTCAATGCACTCATCAAGGGGGAGATTGAGGACCATGTGTGGTTCGAGGACCGGTGGATGGTCGCTTCCTTGTGTGATGAGTGATTGACAACGTTGTGTGGACCGATTCTTGGCTAAGTATTGCGGGTGCGGGTTGCGGCTTGACTCGTGTTGGTGCGGGTGAAGAACAAGCGCGAAAGGTCGTCGCCGGTGAGGCCTCCAGGTGTGGAGAAGACAAGTAGGCTTTGTTCGAGGGACCCGGTGGCCAGCGGGGTCAAGTGCGGGCCGCATGGTGGCATGAACAGCAAGATGAAGTCGTGGACGGTTTCTTGGTTGAGCCTCAAAACCAAGGTCGAGCCGGGACTACGTGGGAGCCAAGTCATGAGTGGAGATTGGCGGAGGCTACACCGAGTTCGCGGGGTTTCCGGTGGTTCACCAGAAAACCACTGGGTTCCTTGGTTGATCCACAAAGCCAAGACCGGAGAACCGAAGACGGAGGTGCAAAGCGGCACGGACCGGTCGACCGGTGGGGACCGGTCCGCCGGTGAGGAGCACCGGTCGACCGGTGTGCGACGACGCGGTCCGAGTCTTCGAAGCGGAGGACACGCGTTGGGATCGCATGGCTTGCGTCGAGGCTACGCGAGGTGCGGTTGCGGGCATCCGTCCGATGGTGAAGACATCAAGAATTCCAAATCCGCCCTTGAGGGGCTTGTATCCCTAGTTAGTAGAGAGGGGCATTTTAGACATTCGGTTGCCGCCTATATAACCCAAGAGGTGAGAGGATGGCAGCCAACTCTTGGAACCCTAGCTCATTAGTTTTCCTATTTTCCATCTATTTTCCTTAGGTTTTCCTTAGGACTAGCAAGAGAGCTTCACGGAGAGATCTTGTAGAGAGGGGTGGATGATCGGGCGGCTTGCTAGACCTTGTACGAACCTTTGTTTCATGTATAGATGATTCGGCGTGGTTCCTCAAGGTTTGGATGTGTTTTCCCCGGTTGTTCTTGGTGGTGATTTTCGGAGCCCTCTCTCGGTGATTTCCTTGGGTTGTTTTCGGGGCTTTTCTCTTGGGGATTTGATGGGGGAAATTTGTGGGAACCCTTCGTGGTTCTTTGGGCCGTGATTCCCCTCCCAAATCCGTGAGTAAAAGTGCTCGATTTTGGGGTTTCTTGAGTTCTTGGGTTGGAAGTGCTTCCGGCGGGATTTCTTCGATTCCTCCTTTTTGGACGAGTTTTGGTGGGATTAAACTTGGCTATGAACTCCTCATGAGGTGTTCATGATATCCCCAAAGTCTTGTTCAAGTCCGTGGAGTGATTCGGGAGATCGAGATTTGGATTTGGGGGAGTTGACCCGCGGGTGCTGTTCATCCCGAGCTGCCCAGGCCACACCGGTCTGACCGGTGCTCTTGACCGGTCTGACCGGTGCAAGCCCTTGTGGGATTTTGCTCGGGTGAACGTCTTGGTGAGTTCGCTGTTGTCCCGTGTTGCTGCTGTTTCGAGTTTGGGTCCGTTTGGTGGTCGGTTGGCCTGTTTGGTGCCTTGGGGGCTTTCAGGCTGCCATCGGTCTGACCGGTGTGTCTCACCGGTCGGACCGGTGTAGAGCCACTTAGTGGAAGTTGCTCAGTTTCACCAGCAGTGACCGGTCTGACCGGTGGTGCTCACCGGTCTGACCGGTGTGAGTCTGTAGACTCGAGGTTTGGTGTTTCCGCTGCGTTTCTCGGGTCGGAAGGTGGTGTGTTGGTTCCTAGGTCCAGTGGCACTCCAGTGGCTACGTGGGCTTGACCAACCTTGGTAGTGAGTCGGAGACGTGTGTTGGAAGCCTGTTCATCTTGTTGGAGTTTCAATCTCCTTCGAGAAGAATTTTTATCGGCTCCCATTCACTCCCCCCCTCTCTGGTTCGCCGTATCGGTCCTTCAGGATGCTAAGCTTGAAATTGATTCTCTGAAAGCTTCACCTGTTGTTTTTTATGAAGTTGAATGTGCTGATTGTCCTGTCTTTCTAGCTGATCTTGCATTGTTTAAGGAAAAGCATGCCTCCAAGTGTGAGGAACTAGATGTGCTTAGGGTTGAAGTGGCTGAGCTTAAGTCCAGACCTGCTTTGCTAGGTGCTTGCACTTATTGCCCTATTTTGCATGAAAAAATTGATGAAATGGATGCTTACACTGTTTTTCTTGAGGCTAAGTTGAAAGAACCAATTCCTACATCTTGCTCTACCTGTGAATTTCATGCTTTGAAGAATCTAGAACTTGCACATTATGTTGATCGTTTGCAGGATGAGAATGATGAGTTGAGAAAGTTGATGGGTTGGTTGTCTAGTCATGAGCCTCAGTTGAGGATAATGATCAAGACATACAAGAGGCAGGATGGTGAGGGACTTGGGGCAAACAAGGTTGGTGAGGGAAGTGGAGAGAATATCCTAGAGCCACCAAAAACCCACCACAAAAATGCTTTCCCGCCTAAACTGAACCATCTTAGGAACCGACTAGACACAACCCCAGCTCCACCCGTGTTTCCTCCACAAACAAATGATTTCCAAAGGCCTATCAAGTTCGTGAGCCCTTTGGGAAAGAGAGTGAGAAGTCTAGTGAGGAGAAACCGGTTGAGAAGCCTAGTGAGGAGAAGCCGGTTGAGAAGTCGAGTGGAGACAAACCAAATGAATAGCCCCATCTCAAGCCTAAACCTAAGCCCATAAGGTTCCCATGTGGCTATTGTGGGAGAGATGGTCACAAGGATGAGTCTTGCTTCAAGAGAAGCGTGAGGAGAGAATGACAAAGGAGTGGGCTAACAAGGACAAGTACCACCCTCCCAATGGTGTACTTGAGCCTCGTGTGCAGATGCCCAGTGCTAAGGCGAGTGTGAGAACATTTCCGGCTTGGGGAGAGTGAAAGGTTGCAGGCGGTGTTGCTGGAGGAGTGAAACCAGTCAGACCGGTTTTGAAACCGGTCAGACCGGTTTGGAGTCAGCAGGGGGCAAGTTTGGTTTTCATGCTCGTGAGAGGTCTCGGGTTGTTGCAGGAGGTCGTGGTTCTGGTGGTTGGTCTGGAGAGTTTGCAGGTGGTCAGTTTGCTAGGTGTTCTCTCTCTCGCGCCCAATACGGGGATGGGAGGTGTTGTGGCTTTGAGGTGGAGAGGAGGAACGGCCCACAATCTTCCTTTCGTGGTTTCAGTCCTCCTCTAGGTAGAGAGGGTTGGTTTCCTCGGAGTGGTTACCAGGGTGGTGTTCGTGGAGGTAGTTTTGATAGGAGAGATGCTTTGGAGTGTGCTAACCCCACTTTCGAGAAAATGGCTTGGCACTGGTTTTACTCTTTTGGTACTAACCCCAGTGCTGAGTTGTTTGTTTGCTCACGTGCTCGTTTTTGAATTTCGGGTGGGAGACTTGAAGAACATTTTGTTGATTAACTCCGGTTGCTCGAGGCATATGACCAGAGACAAGGGGTGGTTCTCAAGTCTCGTCCCGGTGATGACAAAGAGGTACATCACCTTTGGGGACAAAGGGCGAGGGCGTGTGCTATCAGAAGGTGAGATTAAGGTGAGTGACAAGATCACTCTCAGGCGTCTTGCTCTTTTTAAATCGCTTGGATACAATTTGCTTTCCGTGTCCCATCTATTATATGAGGGTTTTGAGGTGTTGTTTCAGCCTGGTGGTTCTCGGATTTTGGACTCTCGAGGGGACCTTGTCTGTATGGTCGTGCCGAGCTGATTTTTCTCAGTCTTCTGGTGTTGAGCGTTGTTTCTTGGCTGGTTCTTAGAGTGAGTTGTGGAAGTGGCATAGGAAGTTGGGTCAGTTGAGCTTTGACCTTTTGTCTCGCTTGAGTAAACTCAATTTGGTCCGAGGATTGCCACAGTTGAGGCTTGGAAAGGAGTGGGTTTGTGCGCTGTGTAGGCATGCCAAGATGGTAGCCTCTTCTCACCCGCCTCTCACCGATGTGATGACGGAGCGTCCATGCGAGCTGCTCCATATGGACCTTGTTGGCCCAGCTCGTGTGTGATCTGCGGTTGGGAAGTGGTATGTCCTTGTTGTTGCGACGCCCCAGGTTTTCGACCGGGTTAATTAACCCTGGTCACCCAGTCAACAGTGTTGACTTTGGTCAAACGACGGTTCACCTGGGCCATCACCTCGAAAACTTCACCTACAAACCCTAATGACTCCTATTGGTCAACCAAAGTTCACCTTGGTCAAAACCCCACTCAAAAATCCTCGATTCCTTGTTGACCCATCCATGTCAGCCGGAATTTTTGCCGTGTTCTCCAAATTTTTCCTAAACACTTCAAAATATCCCAATGGGAAAGTTTTGTGTTTTGTCGAGGGACACAACTTTCATGTTGAGTGGCATTTGAGATTCGAAGCTTTGATTGGTGAAAACTGCAAGTCAACACACGGTGTCACTATTCATCGGCGCCCAGGAAATCCGCATCTTGGCATGCGTTTTGTACACAATCGGTAGAGAAAAATACCACCTGGCCTTTGTAGAAGTTGTAGCTGGTCACGTGGTCTACAACTTTGGTTATTAGCCCTTGGTACACTTTAGTTGAAGATTTTGGAGAAAATCGCATTTGAGCAGGGCTAAACCGAACGGTTTTGGCGCCGAACCGCGCGCTCGAGCCGCGTGCGCGACGTCGCGCCCGGTTGCGATGACCCGCCGCCTTACGACGTCGTACACGCACGCCGAGGCCGGCCCGCGTCCATAGGTCCGTGCGCCATGCTCCGTGGTCCCTGTGCACGATGTCGGTGGGTCCTACGCCGAGCCACGTGGTGCGTGCGCGCGCCGGCCACGCCGCGCCGCCCGAGCGCCGCCATTGGCGGCGGCCGCCGCCGCACGTCGTCGGCCGGTCCCTGCACATGCTGTTCGAGCCCATGCCGAGCCGCCGCTCTGACCGGTCCGTCGTGCACCGCCTTCACCTGTGCCCGGCTACAAAAGCCCCCTCTTCGCCCTACCCGCGCGCCTTGCCCCCACAACGAGCCGCCATCGCAGCCGCCATTGGTGCCCACGGCGAGCTCCACCCTCCGGCCTCTTGCACCGCCAACGCGGGTTGCCCCGGCCTGCCCTAGGACTCTTGTAGCTTCCCCAGTCACTTGTTGCTCGGGCCAAACCCCCAGCTCGCCGGCGTCCGAACTCCCGCGGCCGCCGCCAGGTCACCTTCGCCGAGCTTGTACCTCCGCCTGCTCTCCAAGCCAGTGGGCACTCCTAGCCCCTTCTCTAGGACACCGTGAAGCTTCCCGCGCCACCTGTGCGTACTCCCCGGCCAACTGCTCGCTGGAGCAGTCCTCCCCGCGGTCAACACCGACGGTCGCCATCGTACCCCCTCGCTGGTGGCGAACTCCCCTGCGCCGCCGGGGGCCCCCGCGCGTCCCTTGGATTTGTGAAGGGACCAGTGTGATAAATTCCAGGGTAAATTTGTGAAGTCCAAATCTTTCCAGGGGGTTTCCAGTAAAAAGATTCTCATCCTTTGGTGTGTTTCAGCTGAAACTTGTAAAATCGATTAAAAATTGTAGAAAAATCCAAAAATAGCAAACTCAATTTTGTTGTGCTCTGTGTACCCAAACTACAACTTTCTCCACAGGTGTACATATTTTTGAGCTTTAGTTTTTGCTTGAAAAATACAAATGTAAAATTCCTAGATCTGTGATTCTGTAAAATCTACAACTGATCTAGAGCTGAGCTTCGGATATGTTGTGGGAACTAGTATGTCTAGGTTATGTCCCAAAAATGGCACAAAGTTATTGAAGAAATCTTTTTATAAAAATCAGTTTGTGAAATTGATAAATCTGCCTAGATGATTTTTGTAGCTCCAAATAAAGTTGTTTTTGAGCCCAACTTCTGGCTATAGTCTTGTTATGTTAAAAAGCATCCTTGGCGGATTTACCATGATTTTATCTCTGTTAGAAATATTAATTCCTCATTTATGCATGTTTTTAATCATATATATGTGTAGCATGTTTCATAAGGTCTATGTGTGTGTTTGCTAGTTCTTAAGCTTGTTTTGGACCAGAGTCTGTGTAGGAGAAAGATAGGAATCATTTCTGTCCTATTTATTTTAATATGTAATATTCCCGTATATGCTAGCTAGTAATGCCTTTAATAGTGTAATAATTTCCGTGGTGCAAAGGCTAGTCTTGGCTGTCCAAGAGAGCATTCCTGGTCATTAGGACCAATAGGTGTTGTTGGTCAGGTTTGATTTGTCTTAATTGGTTAAAAATAGTTCAAACTAGATTAACCTAATAAAGGAGAAACAGGAAAATGCATCCTTTGTGCATAAGTCATGAGAAGAAGCTAAGGAAGTGAAATGGTGATATTAAAAATAAATTTCCTTGCTGTTTGTTTTTAATTAAGATATTCTTTTATATATGTGCCCTCAATCACATTAAAGAAAAGGCTAAATAGGATTTTTTAGTATATTTAAAGGGAGAAATGTTTAATGCTTTTCTTAAGGTGAATATGACCAAGCCTATGCCCCTCGTAGTTGTTGCTGCTGTTGTATGTGAATTTCATTGATTCATTTATATATATATGTACACAGTCACTATTGGGAAGTCTAGATGAGAAAGCTTTGCATTTGTCTCTTTATAGGAAGAGTATGTTGAATGTATTTATTATCTAGGTGAATGTGTTCAAACATGCACCCCGTGTTGTCATAAGTTGTTTGGAACTATTTAGGTACAAAATGTCACTCAAGTTTTGCATTGCATCCTCCGTGTAGAAGTTCCCGACGGTAATTACACACTCGTGTCTGAAGACGTGAACGAGGGAGCCGGAGGAGGCGTGCACTACGTCGCCATAGGGCAAGACCCAGGCCAAAGTCCGGAAGATTGTCTAACTGCTTGTGCTAGCGAAGGCAAGCCCCGGTTTATTCATTAACCCCAGTGTTTCTTTAAAACTTCTGAATTTACATCTTGTTATTGTATGTGCATTTACGTTCAGGAGTTGAAATGAAACCCTAGTTGCATGATCCATAAGTACCTATGGTCTTTTACTAGCATGATAGGTCGCTAGATGCTATGCTCCAAGGACCCGGTAAAAGTCGAGTGATGTTTGTCACTCGCGAGAATAGGATTTCCTTTGTGGAACCCCAATGTAAATTAATGAATCGCTCATGTGGTAAGAGCATGGGATTTGGGCTCCGGTCTAGTGGCTTCGTGGGCTAAGCTTTTGAATGTACTAAGCACTTGTCGGGAATGGGACCGGTAAGCCTAGTATCTTAATGAGACGGTACGGGATCTTACTACTACTAATCTCGATTCGTCTCCTCCCAGCTTGCAACTGGGAGGAGGGTACATAGGTGAGGCTGGGTGTACTAAGTGGGGCACTCCAGATAGCCTTGTACCCGGGACTGTAGGCTATCATCCCAACCCGAGGATTTTTGGGAACCATTTGGTCTGTGTCAGCTCAGTGGGGCACCGCTCCGTGTGTTTAGGTTACCTTGCAAGGTGTATGAATCAATCGATTGTCGGCCTCTCACCGTTATCCCAGACTGCTTAATCAGCTAGCCATGATATCCCTTAATAATGGAACTATGTGAAATCTCCAGCGTGAATTAATTGTAATGTACAATTCTTGATTGTATTAGTTGCTCATGGTAGCAATGTTAATTTCACTAGAATCTGAGCTAAAATGTTGAAAGTAAGGATCCAAGATCCTAGTTTTTTTTGGGCAAAACAAACCCACCAGCCAAAGGCCCACATGACTCAAGGTAACTTTTGTCGGGTAAGTCTTGCGGAGTATTAGTATACTCAACCTTGCTATAATTGTTGTTTTCAGGTGAAATTGTTTGGCCTGGTGAGATTCCACCTGGCTGGGAGCTGGAATGGGTGGATGAGGACGTTGAGTGATGGCATCACAGATGGCCTCTGCTGATGTCGTAACGTATCATTATTAGTACTTCTGTTGTTTTTAATGAAACTCTGAATGATCACTTTTATGTCAGAAACGATGGTTTGTAATAATTGGACCCCACGGGGAGATTAGTATTAATGTGTAAGGCACTCTGGACTCTCCTTCGTGGGAGTTTAATGCATACGTTCGATCCTCTCTGTGTCTCCAAGTGATTTACCGGGTGTAAACCTGGCAACACTCAACGGGATGGTTCTTTATTATCGCTTAATGGCCAAGTGGAGTGGTTTAGGCGATAGTACGGAATTATCTCAGGTGGGGTTGTCACAGCTGGTATTAGAGCGATTGAATGCACCGGAGTGATTAGATTAATATTAATCACATGATTTACAATAAAACTTGTCAAGATTGATTGGATTTTGAAAACCCGTTGGATCGTTAAGGAATGATCTAGATAGAGAGGCCCTAGAGGGAAGTTTTGGGTTCTTTAAGGTGGCATAAGAATCTATGGTTTATTTTGCTAACTTCCAGCACTTTACTTTATGCCAGACTTACTTTATTGCACAACCAAACTGGATGAGCCACGTGTTTCATACGTGTGCTGTTCCGCATCACGGGAATTGCGAGGGTTGATGGAGTGATCCCTTCCATGGATCCCATCTTCGCATCTAGATATGAGTTGTGGTGTCGGCACGTGTTTCATACGTGTGCATTCCGTATGTCGATCATGCGAGGCAAGGATACACTCCATTCAAACGGAGGGTCTCCGAGGTTGGACGCTGTCCATGCAGCGGCTTGACGCATGGATATCGTTTCTATAAGTGAACGGTACTGTATGTGGACGCTTTCGTGACGTGCTGGCACGAAAAGTTCGTTTTCTGCAGGTACACTAACAACGTTCGGAAGTCGTTAAGTGCGAATCGAATAGCTCCGATTAGTTATTATAAGGAGAGCCGATTATAAGCTTGCCACCGGCACTAACTACGTCCTTTGGATCTAGTTGGAAGTTCGTATAAGGCGTGTGCATGCATGATTAAAATCTTGACGAACCTAAAATTTAACCTGAATTGCTTGAATAATTTGTCTAGGGTGAATTGCTTGATCTTAGGTAAGGTTTTCCTCTCTTTTGAAATTAGGAAAATTCGGGCAGATTCTGTCCCTGACATTTTTCAATTTTTGTAGCCAAATCTGTAAGGAATCTGGCTGGACATCCTTTAGGAAAGTTGTTTCTTATCAAGTTGAGCATCCACCGTGAAATTTCTAGGATTTTAGGAAATTTCTGCAGAGAGTTATGCTCAGTTTAGTTCGTCTCTGTTCTGCTGTTTTTCAGAGCAGCACCCTTCTGCAGAGGAAATTTCTGGCGCTTGTTCCAATCCAATCTAGACCCACCTTTGAATACCAAAATGGTGTACCATAATCTCACTGAGTTTTTACCAAAATTTGGTAATTTTTGGGTTCATAGGTTCGGAGTTATGAATTCGGTTCACGACCTTTTGAACCTTACGCCATGATTTTATGCGTACTTGCTTCGAGTTTCAGCATATCTTGCACCTTGTGCTAATGGCTGCCCTAAAATTCACCAAATTGATAATCCAACTACCCCTTTTACTCTTTGAGATCTTATGGAAGTTGGAAACCATTAGTAGTGGTCTGTGTAGGCAACATTCGTTTGTAATCGTGAGAACTTAACTTTGTACACGTGTTTGCCTCTGGTTCTGACATGTGTCACGTATTCCAGATGTCTGCTTCCGGATCCATGAACGTTGATGCGCAGGCGTGGACTCACTTGAACTGCCTCGAGGAGGGTGGTTTTCCTGTACTTTTGTGGGACACCCTAAAGGACTTTGAATACACAGCGTATCCCGAGTACTCGGCACGTGAGCTCATGACAACAGGCCAACTGCTTCGTTGGGAAATGAATGTAAAGATCCCCGTGTGTTCGACACATCCTACTTGGGAAGAGTGGGAGGTGAAGGCACAAGGATGGAAATTGGCTGGCACCGTGCAAAAGGCTGCGTTGGAAGCACTCACAACTTTTTGTGAGAAGCATGCCGATTTGGTAGCTAGAACAGTAGCTAAGGTGATTCCATTACCTAAGCAGCATTCCGGGCAGGGCATCGAACGCGAAGCTTTTCTCTCCACTCAGGGAAATCCTCCCCATAGTCCTGAACTTGACACCTCAGTCCGTTTCTCCAAAGCTATGTTGGACATCTATCTAGCAATGGTTGGAGAAAGCATGTTCTATAGGCACCAAATTTATAGACAACAAGTTAATGGTGCAGGAGCTATCGCCCAAGAGTTGGAGGAAGCTCGAGCAACGATAGCCAGTCTTAAGAAGAGAAGAAGGAAGGATAAAACAACCATACAAGAATTGAGCGAAGTCATTCATGAACAGAATTTCTTGTTGCAGCATAATGATCAATATATGCTTGACTTAGAGAATCAACTAGAAGCTGTAGCAGCTCCACCTCCTAACCCAGAAGAGGAAGAAGATCCCGAAGAGATCCAAGGAGAATCTGGAGTGGAGTCTAGACCCGCTTCACCTTAAGTGAACTTAGGCTAGATCGTTATCTAGTTGATGTTGGTTATGTATTCAATAAAGTAGCGAGTTGTAAATGGATCTTGTAATGATGTTGGTTGTGATCAACTTCGACCATGTGTTGGATATCCACTTATGTTAAATGTTGTGGGAATCTTGCTCACTAACTGTCATCATGTTTGCATGTGCGTACCGAGAGTTATGGTAATTTACGTACACTTCGACCTCCTGTGAAAACAACTAGGCACAATCTCGGTTACGAAATTTTTCGGGCATGATAATGTTGGGAGTCGACTCGAAGTTGAATACCAACATCGGAGCGCATGAAATCATACAACCACTGACCAAAAATGAGAATTTTTCGGTGTATAAGCAAGGACGTATGAACTTTATGCTTATAACCACCGTGCTGTCCGATTCTGAAAATTTGCCCTGAATGAGTTCTCGTCGTGCATATCCTACTTGTGAATTTATGCAAGCTTATGAATATGCGTTTAATGAGAACTCAACTTTTCAGATGGTCGGACCGACACGTAACACCCCCAACGGTTTTGACGCGTCGGGTAATGGTGATCTACCACCGCCACCACCCATGACGCTGGTGGAGACTTTCATGGCCGCCCAGACCGAAGTGTTGCCCCAGATTTTGCAGACGCAACAACAACTCGCGCAACAAATGCACCAGAGACCACCAGTGGGAGCTAATCATGATGGACCCCAAATGGTTACCACCTATTCCCAGTTTATTGGAATGAAGCCCCCAACCTTCACCAAAGCCGAAGAACCCCTTGATGCAGATGCATGGGTTAGGGCCATTGAGGCCAAATTCTCTGCATTTGTCCTACCTTGTTCTGAGGAGCACAAGGCTAGATTTGCAGCCTTGCAGCTTCATGGAGAAGCCTTAATGTGGTGGGAGCACTTTAAGATCATGCAACCTGCTGGACATGAAGTTACTTGGACAGAATTCAAGAGAGCTTCAAGGACCACCACATCCCAAGAGGACTCATGGTTAGAAAAATGAAAGAGTTGCTTGCTCTTAAGCAAGGTGATGACACTGTGTATCAGTATGCACATAAGTTTCATAGCCTTTGCCAGTATGGAGAACATCACGTGGACACCGATGCCAAAAAGATGGAACGTTTCCGTGATGGTCTCAGGAGTGAGTTGTATGAAAGACTAAACCTATTAGAGCCAAACAGTTATCATGAGTTAGTGAACAAAGCCATCTCGCAAGAGGATGCCATGATGAAGGTACAGAAGGAGAAGAAAAGTCATAATGAATTTGCTTCGGGTATTGGATCGGGAAAGAAAATTCGTTTCGTCAAGAAGATTGCGCATGGTTCTTCCCAATCCCCCACATCAGGCCATTGGAGAATGACTTCGTCCCAACATAAGCCTTCGGGAAATTTTCAGTACCGCCAGGCTCAGCCACAAGTCCTCAAGCCAAATGAATTTCAACCCCGTGTTTGCTACAATTGTAGGCAACCCGGACATTATGCCAATGAGTTCCCAAACCCTAAGAGGATCAAGAACGAGCAACAGACTCCAAACCCCTGAGTAGCTAAGGGCAATCGTGACAAGAAGCCCGTGATTCAAGTGAAGCAAGGTCAGCTTAACTTCACGGGTAACCTTTCTATCCGATAGCATGCCCCATATTGTTTACTTTTATGATGGGACTTACCCCCTTTCCCACGTTCTAGTTGTTTTAAGAACTAAACCAAGAAATCTTGGTGAACAAATGTAATGACACATTTGTTTACTAGCCTTCCCTTTCTTCATAGAAATTTTAAGGTAATCAGCTCTTTCTCAACTTAGTCTTTCCACCGAAATCCCCAAGGTTCACATCGATCAACCGGATAAGTTGAAAGGAGTAGGATCAAAGATTTCTTGAAAAATCACGGTCAGATCTTTGGACCGTTGGACCCCATTCGTTTCAGTGCCACAATGGTACGACGTCGTAGCGTCGCCCTGCCATCTCTTTTCCCGCGACCACGATCACGTCGTCGAGACCTCACGGCCCGACCCTTATCGAGCCCCGTGTGGCAACCGCCGGATCGCTCCGCTAGTCCCTACCTCAGTCGATTAGGATGACCGTTGCGTTCTGTTGGGCTATAAAAAGGAGAAACCCTTCCGCAGTGTTGCCATTGCCAAATCTCGCCTGCTCTCGAGTTCGACAGTGTCGCCACCCTTATTTTTCCTTCCGGCTAGTTTTGGCCAACCCACTTCTAGTCCATTGCTACTGCTGCTTCGCCCACTCGCCGAGCAAGCTGGTTAGCCGTCTTCGTCGACCACCTCCAGAAGAAGCTTGAAGAAGACCGACGGAAGAACCCCGACTCCATCGTCGACCATGTCCCAGCTCGTGGAGATGTTCGAGTCCCTCCGCTGGACGCTTGTAGCGATGTACCTCTGCTTAGTCGGCGGAGTTTGTCTTCTTTTAGTTTTCCATGTACACATTCATCGTCCTCTTCCTCATGAACTGCGATGAAGCAGCGAAGAGAGCACCGTGCATCTTTTGCCCTATATGAATTCAGAAATATAAGCGAGTACATATTCCATCTTGTAACCCTTATCTTGTTAGAAAGTGTAACCCTTATCCTGTTAGAAAGTGTCCCTCTGCTCTTAATGTCGAATCTCGGGACGAGATCCCGTTTAAGGGGGGTAGGCTGTGACGCCCCAGGTTTTCGACCGGGTTAATTAACCCTAGTCACCCAGTCAACAGTGTTGACTTTGGTCAAACGACGGTTCACCTGGGCCATCACCTCGAAAACTTCACCAACAAACCCTAATGACTCCTTTTGGTCAACCAAATTTCACCTTGGTCAAAACCCCACTCAAAAATCCTCGATTCCTTGTTGACCCATCCAAGTCAGCCGGAATTTTTGTCGCGTTCTCCAAATTTTTCCTAAACACTTCAAAATATCCCAATGGGAAAGTTGTGTGTTTTGTCGAGGGACACAACTTTCATGTTGACAGGCATTTGAGATTCGAAGCTTAAATTGGTGAAAACTGCAAGTCAACACACAGTGTCACTATTCATCGGCGCCCAAGAAATCCGCACCTTGGCATGCGTTGTGTGCACAATCGGTAGAGAAAAATACCACCTGGCCTTTGTAGAAGTTGTAGCTGGTCACGTGGTCTACAACTTTGGTTATTAGCCCTTGGTACACTTTAGTTGAAGATTTTGGAGAAAATCGCGTTTGAGCAGGGCTAAACCGAATAGTTTTGGCGCCGGACCGCGCGCTCGCGCCGCGCGCGCGCGACGTCGCACCCGGTCGCGACGACCCGCCGCCGTACGACGCCGTACACGCACGCCGAAGCGGGCCCGCGTCCGGAGGTCCGTGCGCGCGTGCTCGTGGTCCCCGTGCGTGATGTCGGTGGGTCCTACGCCGAGCCACGTGGTGCGTGCGCGCCGGCCACGCCGCGCCGCCCGAGCGCCGCCATTGGCCGGCCGGCGGTACCGCACGTCGTCGCCGGTCCCCCGCCCATGTCGTTCGAGCCCATGCCGAGCTACCGCTCTGACCGGTCCGTCGCGCACCGCCTTCACCTGTGCCTGGCTACAAAAGCCCCCTCTTCGCCCTACCCGCGCGCCTTGCCCCCGCAACGAGCCGCCATTCCAGCCACCATTGGTGCCCACGGCGAGCTCCACCCTCCGGCCTCTTGCACCGCCAACGCAGGTTGCCCCGGCCTGCCCTAGGACTCCTAGTAGCTTCCCCGGTCACTTGTTGCTCAGGCCAAACCCCCAGCTCGCCGACGTCCGAACTCCCACGGCCGCCGCCGAGTCACCTTCGCCGAGCTTGTACCTCCGCCTGCTCTCCAAGCCAGTGGGCACTCCTAGCCCCTTCTCTAGGACGCCTTGAAGCTTCCCGCGCCATCTGTGCGTACTCCCCGGCCAACAGCTCGCCGGAGCAGTCCTCCCCGCGGTCACCACCGCCGGTCCCCGTCGTACCCCCTCGCCGGCGGCGAACTCCCCTACGCCGCCGGGGGCCCCCGCGCGTCCCTTGGATTTGTGAAGGGACCAGTGTGATAAATTCCAGGGTAAATTTGTGAAGTCCAAATCTTTCCAGAGGGTTTCCAGTAAAAAGATTCTTATCCTTTGGTGTGTTTCAGCTGAAACTTGTAAAATCGATTAAAAATTGTAGATTAATCCAAAAATAGCAAACTCAATTTTGTTGTGCTCTGTGTACCCAAAACTACAACTTTCTCCACAGGTGTACATATTTTTGAGCTTTAGTTTTTGCTTGAATAATACAAATGTAAAATGCCTAGATCTGTGATTCTGTAAAATCTACAACTGATCTGGAGCTGAGCTTTGGATATGTTGTGGGAACTAGTATGTCTAGGTTCTGTGCCAAAAATTGCACAAAGTTATTGAAGAAATCTTTTTATAAAAATCAGTTTGTGAAATTGATAAATCTGCCTAGATGATTTTTGTATGTCCAAATTTAATTATTTTTGAGCCCAACTTCTGGCTATAGTCTTGTTATTTTAGGAAGCATCCTTGGTGGATTTACCATGATTTTATCTTTGTTAGAAATATTAATTCCTCATTTATGCATGTTTTTAATCATATATAAGTGTAGCATGTTTCATAAGGGCTATGTGTGTGTTTGCTAGTTCTTTAAGCTTGTTTTGGACCAGAGTCTGTGTAGGAGAAAGATCGGAATCATTTCTGTCCTATTTATTTTAATATGTAATATTCCCGTATATGCTAGCTAGTAATGCCTTTAATTGTGTAATAATTTCCGTGGTGCAAAGGCTAGTCTTGGCTGTCCAACAGAGCATTCCTGGTCATTAGGACCAATAGGTGCTGTTGGTCAGTTTTGATTTGTCTTAATTGGTTAAAAAGAGTTCAAACTAGATTAACCCAATAAAGGAGAAATTGGAAAATGCATCCTTTATGCATAAGTCATGGGAAGAAGCTAAGGAAGTGAAATGGTGATATTAAAAATAAATTTCCTTGCTGTTTGTTTTTAATTAAGATATTCTTTTATAGATGTGCCCTCAATCACATTAAAGAAAAGGCTAAATAGGATTTTTTTAGTATATTTAAAGGGAGAAATGTTTAATGCTTTTCTTAAGGTGAATATGACCAACCCTATGCCACTCGTAGCTGTTGCTGCTGTTGTATGTGAATTACATTGATTCATTTATATATATATATATGTACACAGTCACTATTGGGAAGTCTAGATGAGAAAGCTTTGCATTTGTCTCTTTACAGGAAGAGTATGTTGAATGTATTTATTATCTAGGTGAATGTGTTCAAACGTGCACTCCGTGTTGTCATAAGTTGTTTGGAATTATTTAAGTACGAAATGTCACTCAAGTTTTGCATTGCATCCTCCGTGTAGAAGTTCCCGACCGTAATTACACGCTCGAGTCAGAAGACGTGAACGAGGGAGCCGGAGGAGGCGTGTACTACGTCGCCATAGGGCAAGACCCGGGCCAAAGTCCGGAAGATTGTCTAACTGCTTGTGCTAGCGAAGGCAAGCCCCAGTTTATTCATTAACCCCAGTGTTTCTTTAAAACTTTTAAATTTACATCTTGTTATTGTATGTGCATTTACGTTCAGGAGTTGAAATGAAACCCTAGTTGCATGATCCATAAGTACCTATGGTCTTTTACTAGCATGATAGGTCGCTAGATGCTATGCTCTAAGGACCCGGTAAAAGTCGAGTGATGTTTGTCACTCGCGAGAATAGGATTTCCTTTGTGGAACCCCAATGTAAATTAATGAATCGCTCATGTGGTAAGAGCATGGGATTTGGGCTCCGGTCCAGTGGCTTCGTGGGCTAAGCTTTTGAATGTACTAAGCACTTGTCGGGAATGGGACCGGTAAGCCTAGTATCTTAATGAGGCGATAGTACGGAATTATCTCGGGTGGGGTTGTCACAGTTGTGGTGGACAACTACTCTCGGTATGCTTGGGTGTTCTTTCTTGAGGTGAAAGGGGAGACGTTTGGTTTTGTTCGAGATCTTGTCTTCAGGTTGAGGAACGAGAGGCACAGAGATGCCATACGAGCAATCCGCAATGACAATTGCTCAGAATTCAGAAACTCTCGTTTTGAAATCTTTTGCCATGACTTGGGTCTTGAACACCAGTTTTCGAGTCCGTATACACCTCCTCAGAATGGTGTTGTGGAAAGGAAAAACAGAACCTTGTGTGAGATGGCTCGGACGATGCTTGACGAGCATATGACTCCGAGAAGGTTCTGGGCTGCGGCAGTGAATACCGCGTGCTATGTTTCGAACAGGATCTACCTCAGAGTGCATAAGAAGAAAACCTGTTATGAGTTGACGCACGGTCGCACACCCAAGGTGAATCACTTCCATGTCTTTGGTTGTAAGTGCTTTATCCTTAAGGAAGGAAAGAAGTTGGACAAGTTTGAGGCTAGGTCGGTCGATGGTATTTTCTTTTGTTATGCATCTCACTCTAGAGCATATCGTGTGCTCAATCTTGAAACTAACCAAATCGTGGAGACTTGCGAGGTAACCTTCGACGAGACACAGCCACGTAGTCAACTTGTCTTTGAGTGTGCAGGTGATGATGAACTTGGAGAGGAGATCTTTCAGGAGGAGGAGCATGAACATGGAGATGATGAAGATGGCGGCGTGGTACCCAAGAACATTGTGAGGAAATTCTAGATGGAGGATTCCAAGGCTATGGCGACGCCTATGAGTACAACTACAGCTCTTTATGCGGATGAGGAAGGTGAACACGTGGACCAGAAGGAGTACCGGAGCATGATCGGATCACTCCTCTACTTGACGGCGACGAGGTCGGACATCCAGTTCTCGGTATGTTTGTGCGCTCGTTTTCAAGCGTCCCACGGACTTCGCATCGGCAAGCGGTCAAGCGCATATTCAGGTATTTGCATCACACTCCCGATTTCGGGCTTTGGTACTCCGCGTCTTCTTCTTTGGCTCTTCATGGTTTTTCAGACGCGGATTTTTCCAGGTGTCGGTTGGATAAGAAGTCCCCTTCTGGGACTTGCCAATTTTTTGGATCTTCTTTGGTGTCTTGGTCTTCCCGCAAACAATCAAGTGTTGCTCAATCCAATACCGAGGCAGAGTACGTTGCCACAGCAGGTTGTTGCTCTTAGCTCCTTTGGATCACATACACCATGAGTGACTTTGGTGAGCAGTATACCCATGTTCAATGTGACAGCACCAGTGCCATAAGCGTTGCAAAGTACCCAGTGCTCCATTCCAAAACTAAGCACATAGAAGTGAGGTATCATTTTCTGAGAGACAATGTAGAGAAAGGGAAGATAGCCTTGATCCATGTACCCACACATAACCAACTAGCCGATATTTTCACCAAACCCCTAGATCATGCAACTTTCACTTGTTTGCGGGGGGAGCTTGGTGTTTGCTTGATTTCTTGAGTTGGGTGTGTGGGAGCTCCTTTGTAGCATATGTATAGCTTTCCTTTGTGCATTTCTTGCTTTTGGCATGGCATATGTAACATGATGTATAGTCATCCTTGTATCTTAAATTGCATGCATTTTGTATCATATGCATTTTGTAGGAAAAGCTTCTCTCATAGACATTGTTCATCATGATGTGCTATATATGATCTTGTGAGCTAGTTTGGTATGCCATGGTTAGTTTGGCTTAGCTCTTGATGATCTTGATTTATATCCATGGTTAATGGCTATGTTTTTGAAAATGTCACATGTATGCTCTATCATCACATCAGTGAGAGGCGGGTGAGAAGAGGCAACCATCTTGGCATGCCTACACGGCGCACAAACCAACTCCTTTTCAAGCCTCAACCGTGGCAATCCTCAGACCAAATTGAGTTTACTCAAGCGAGACAAAAGGTCAAAGCTCAAGTGACCCAACATCCTATGCCACTTCCACAACTCACTCGAAGAGCCAGCCAAGTAACAACGCTCAACACCAGATGATTGAGAAAAATCAGCTCGAACACCTGACCCTCGGGAGCGACCATACAGACAAGGTCCCCCCGAGAATCCAAAATCCGAGAACCACCAGGCCGAAACAACACCTCAAAATCCTCATCCAATAACTGGGACGCGGAAAGCAAATTGTTTCCAAGCGTCTGAACAAGAGTAACACGCGTGAGAGTGATCTTGTCACTAAACTTAATCTCACCTTCTGACAACACACGCTCTCGCCCATTGTCCCCAAAGGTGATGTGCCTCTTTGTCACCACCGGGACGAGACTTGAGAACCCCCCCTTGTCTCTGGTCATATGCCTCGAGCACCTGGAGTCAATCAACCAAATGTTCTTCAAGTCTCCCACCTGAAATTCAAAAACGAGCACATGGGCGAACAAACGACTCAGCACTGGGGTTAGTACTAAAAAGAGTAAAACCAGTGCCGAGCCATTTGCTCCAAAGTGGGCTTAGCACATACCAAAACAACTTTCCTACCAATGCTACCTCCATGAACACCACCACAGTAACTACTCCGAGGGAACCAACTCTCTCTACACGAAGGAGGACTAAAACGAAGAAAGGAAGATCGTGGGCCATTCCTCCTCTCCATCTCAAAGCCACGACTCCTCCCATCCCCGTTGAAGACCATGTGTGGTTCGAGGACCGGTGGATGTTCGCTTCCTGGTGTGGTGAGTGATTGACAACGTTGTGTGGACTAATTCTTGGCTAAGTATTGCAGGTGTAGGTTGTAGCTTGACTAGCATTGGTGCAATTGAAGAACAAGCGCGAAAGGTCGTTGCCGGTGAGGCCTACCGGTGTGGAGAAGACAAGTAGGCTTGGTTCGAGGGACTCGGTGGCCAACAGGGTCAAGTGTGGACTGCATGGTGGAAAGAACGGCAAGATGAAGTCGAGGACAAGTTCTTGGTTGTGCCACAAAACCATGGTCGAGCCGGGACTTCATGGGAGACAAGTCATGAGTGGTGATTGGCGGAGGCTACATCAAGTTCACGGGGTTTGCGGTGGTTCACCAGAAAATCACCATGGTCGAGCCGGGACTTCATGGTAGCCAAGTCATGAGTGGTGATTGGCGGAGGCTACATCAAGTTCACGGGGTTTGCGGTGGTTCACCAGAAAATCACCAGGTTACTCAGCTGAGCCACAAAGCTGAGGCCGATGACCGGGCGTGGCTGTGAGGCCAAAACCGGCCTTACCGGTTTGGAGAACCGGTCTGAACGGTTTGGGGTCGCAGGGCGCCGGAAGCTTTGAGGAGGAGGACACGCGTCGGGATCACAAGGCTTGCGTTGAGGCTACGCGAAGTGCGGTCGCCGGGCATCCGTCCGATGGTGCTACAAAGACAAATTCCCAAAGTGCCCTTGGTAGGCGTGTATCCTGTTTTAGGCTTTAGGGGTATTATAGTCTTTAGGCTTGCCTCCATATAACCCAAGTGGTGAGAGGATGGCAGCCATCTCTTGGAACTCTAGCTCATTTGGTTTTCCTATTTTCCCTTCCTATTTTCCTTAGGATTTCTGTAGGACTAGCTTGAGAGCTTCATGGTGAGATCTTATGAGAGGGAAGGATGAACGGGCGGAAGCTAGACCTTGTATGAACCTTTCATGGTATGTATAGATGATTCTGCGTGGTTCCTCAAGGTTTGATTGTGTTCCTCCCGTTTTCCTTTATGGTGATTTTCGGAGCCTTTTCTCTGTATTTTCGTAGGAAAGTTTTGAGGGTGTTTCTGTGACACTCCAGGTTTTCAGTCGGAGTAATTAACCCTAATGAGCAAGTCAACTGCGTTGACCTTGGTCAAACGACGGTCAACCTGGGCCATCACCTCGAAAACATCACCGACAACCCCAAATGACCCCTTTGGTCAGCCTTGGTCAACCATTGGTCAAAACCCTACTCAAAACCCCTTGAACACCTCTTTGACCCTCTAGTGTCACCGGGAACTTTAGCCACATTCTCCAAATTTCACCTAAACACTTCAATTTCTCCCAATACAAAAGTTGTGTATTTTGTCATGGGACACAACTTTCATGTTGAGTGGCATTTGAGATTTGGAGTGGAAATGTGTGAAAAACCTCGGTCAACGTCTCCAGGCACTATTCACCTGCGCCCAAAAAATAGTGATCTTGGCATGCCATTTGTGCACAACTGGTTGAGAAAAAGAACCTACACCCCTTGTATAAGTTGTAGAGGAATAGGAGATCTACAACTTTGCTATTCACCGCTTGGACCACTTCTGTTGAAAAATTTGGAGCAAAACGCAGTTCAACAGGGCCAAGTCGATTTCTTCAAGTCAGCAGCATCCCGCGTTCGCGCCCACGCGCGACGTCATGCGCGTGACCACGCCAGCCCGCACCGCCGACCGACCGGGCACAACCGCCGGTGCACTGCTGCGACCGCCAGTCCCACGGTCCCGCACCGACGTCCACACCCAAACCCCCGTTGCCACACGTCCCACATCCACAGGCTGAGCAAACCGACCTTGCCGCCGCCCAACCAACGGCCACACCGCCGTACTCGTCCTGCGCCCGCGCATGTCGCCGCCTCTCCCATCGCCCGTGGCACGACCACTATGGGTTTCGTGTGCACCAAGTCGTCGTCGACCCCTATAAGAATCCCTGAGCCCTCACCTTGCGCGCACATGTCTCCCCGCCGCCGGCTCTGTCTGCTGCAGCGCTACCATTGAGGTCGCCACGGTGAGCTCCATGCTCTGACCATCCTTGCATCCGACCGTCGCTTCAAACCTTCTCCTTAGAACTTCCTAAAGCCTCTGTAGTTGCTTGTTGGCCAGTCCCGCCCATCGGCTCGCCGGAAGGGAGCTTCCAGCGGCCGGCGCCGAGCAACCCCGTCGAGCCCCCCTCGCCGGTGCCTCCTGACCCCAAACTTCGGTCTCAAATCGGTCACATGTGACCCTAGACCCCTCTCCTACCCTTCCCAGGCCAGCCCCGCCACCGGCCTCGCCGGAATCCAGCGAGCCGCGCCGCACCTAAGCCCAGGGACCTAATTGAATAGTTCGTATTCTTCTCAGGGGTCTGTGGGCAAACCAAGGGTAGATCTGTGAAGGTTCGAAACTTTCCAGGGGTCTTCTAGCAAATTGATTCTTAAATCTTTTGAGTGTTTTAGTTGCAGCTTGGAAAATCCATAAAAAATCATAGATAAATCCAAAAATTGCAAATCTAATGTTGTTGTGCTCTGTGTGACTAGACCTACAACTTGTACAAAGCATATATATACTTTTGAGCAATAGTTTTGCTTGAAAAATTGAAATGTGATTTACCTAGATCTGTGATTCTGCAAAATCCATACATGATTTTGAGCTCGATTTTGGATATGCTTTGTATACTAGCATGTGTAGGTCCTGTACCAAAAATTACACAAAGTTACTGAAGAAATCTTTTATGTGATTTATCTTGTGTTATTGATAAATCTACCTATATGAATTTTATATCTTAAAATAAATTTATTTTTGAGCCCAACTTATGGATATTGTCTTGTTATGCTGAAATGCACCTCTGGTGAATTTACCATGATTTTAGGACTGCTAGAAATATTTATCACTGATTTATGCTTGTTTTTAATCATAAATGTATAGATCAAGATCTATAAAGGCTATAGATGTGTTTGTTGGTTTCCTAGGCTAGTTTTAGACTCGATCATGTGTAGGAGAAAGTTTGACTCCAGAAGTGTTATATTTATTTATATATGCATTCATCTTGTTTATGGTAGATAGAAATGCTATATTTGATATATTTATTTTTATTGCTTAAGCAAGTGTGCTTGTGTGAGCAGTGACTTTCTTTAGACTTATTGAGATCAGTGAGTAAGCCACTTGGTGTTATATGATTTATTTTGTTGCACAAAAGTGAGAGAACCTTTGTAGGTTTGATATTGAAATTTAAATGGGAAATAACACTTCACACCTAAAGATCTTGTGTTGGTGTGGTAAAACTTGCTAATTAGTTCCTAACCAGCCCCTTGTTGCTTTGAGAGAATTAAATTAATTTACTTGCATATATATGTACACAGCCACTATTAAAAAGTCTAGATAGTAAAGCATCACAAATTGTTCCTTTATAGGAAGAGTATGCTGAATGTATTATTATCTAAGTGAATATGGTGAACCATGCACCCCATGGTTGTCATGTGTAGTTTCGTAAGTAATTAAATCAAATTACCAATTAAGTCTTGCATTTGCATCCTCCGTGTAGAAGTTCCCGACGGTAGCTACACGCTCGTGCTAGTGGATGTGATCGAGGGAGCAGAAGGACACGTGCACTACGTCACCGTAGAGCAAGACACGGACCAAACTCCGGAAGTTTGTGTAACTGCTTGTGCCAACGAAGGCAAGCCCCGGTTTATCATTAACCCATGTTTTATTTAAAATTATGCAACTATCTTTGTTATTCTATGTGCATTTACGTTCAGGAGTTGAATGAAACCCTAGTTGCATGATCCCTAAGTGCCTATGTTCTTTTACTAGTATGCTAGGTCGTTTGATGCTATGCTCTAAGGACCAGGTAAAAGTCGAGTGATGTTAGTCACTCGCAAGAATAGGATCTCCTTTATGGAATTACCCTTTTTGTAAATGGATTGCTCATGTGGTAAGAGCATGGGATTTGGGCTCCGGTCCAGTGGCTTCGTGGGCTAAGCTTTTGAACGTACTAAGCACTTGTCGGGAATGGGACCGGTAAACCTAGTAACTTAATGAGATGGCACGGGATTTTACTACTACTACTCTCGATTCGTCTCCTACCCGGCTTGCAACCGGGAGGAGGGTACTTGCGTGAGGCTGGGTGTACTAGGTGGGGTATGCTACATAGCCTTGTACCCGGGACTATAAGCTATTATCCCAACCTGAGGACTTTTGGGAACTGTTTGGTCGGTGTCGGCTCTGTTGGGGCACCGCTCCGTGTGTTTAGGTCTACCTTGCAAGGTTTTTGAATCAATCGATTGTCGACCTCTCACCGTTATCCGAGACTGCTTAATCAACTGGCCATGATATCCCTTAATGATGGAACTAGCAAAGCAGGTCTAGACTTAAGCTCAGCCACTTCAACCCAAAGCATATCTAGTTCCTCACACTTGGAGGCATGCTTTTCCTTAAACATAGCAAGATCAGCAAAGAAAAATAGGACAATTAGCACACTCAACTTCATCAGAAACAACAGGTGAAGCTTTGAGAGAGTCAATTTCAAGCTTAGCATCCAAGTTTTGTGTCTCTAACTCAGCCACTCTAGTCCTAGCATCCTCAAGTGAAGCTCTAAGCTCTTTCCTCATTTTCTTAGCCTCTCTAAGAATGTCATCACGATTATCAAACAACAAGCCAAGCCGCTCATTCTCCTGACGCAAGAAGGGATTTTCATCACGCACCTTGTCGTCGGAGTCAGAGTCTGAGTCGCTCTGTGTGCTCTTCTTGCTGCCGAAGCTCAGTGCCATGGTGCAGAAGCCGTCTCTAGTGAAGCAGCTCAGTCTACTCAGGTTCTTCGATGACCTCCTGTCCTTGCGCCGATCACATTCATCTTCACTACTGCTCGAGCTCGAGGTGGAGTACGCAAAACTGGAGTCGACGTCGCTCGCTCCAACCATCGCTCGGGCCTTGCCTCGGCCATCCTTCTTCCTCGATCGTCGCTCGTCCTTGTGCTTGCTCTTGTGATCACGCCTCGACCAGTACTTGCCATCCGTCTTCGACTTGTGCTTGTAGTTGTCCTTGTTCTCAACCTTCTCCGGGCAATCGGTGAAGAAATGTCCCGGCTTGCCGCACTGGAAGCATGTCCTCGTGTTCCTCCTCATGTTCACCCGGTTCTCGTGCAGCCTCTCGAACCGCCTCGTCAGCAGAGCCAGCTCATCCTCTCCAAGCACGTTGAACTCCTCATCTGGCACAGACATCAAAGAGGACAAGTAGAACATCATGGTGGATGGGTTAGTGTTAGACTTTCCTTTCGAGCCACCGATGAGGGCGAGACTATGAGAGTCAGTCGGGCCCTCAATCTTGTTTGTCGTGCCCCGGTCCACCTCAGCGGACTTGAGCTTCGAGAACAGCTCGTTCACGGTCAGAGTGTCATACTTCTCTGACTCCACAATAGCCTTGAACTTTCTGCCCCAAACCGTAGGATCCAAGGAGTGTAAGAGCTTGACAGCTCTATCATGATCATCGTAAGGGAGCACGTCCACATTGGCCCTCATCTTGTTCACAACCACCGTAAACCTCTGAAACAAGGCATCGATGGACTCCCCAGGGAGATGAGTGAAGTTCTCATACTCTCTCTGGTAAGTTGCATACATCCGAGCCTGAACCTGAGCGTTTCCAACATGAGCATCCTTCAACACCGACCAGATTCTATAAGCCAAGCTCTCCATGTGCACCCGATCGAATTTAGGCTGACATAGAGCACGGAACAAGTAGTTGACCGCCTTGTTGTTAGCGTCGAACATGTCCCTCGATCTTGAAGCAAGAAAGTTCATCGGCTGGACATATCTTGTCCACCGTGACATCCCAAAGGATCTGACCCTTTCTGCGGAGGAACACCGCCATCCGCTTACTCCACATCTGGTAGTTTTTGCCATCGAAGTGTGGAGGACCCAAACCCCATTCCTGGTACACCATCCTTGGATCTTAGACCGGTTAGAGTCAATCAACACCCGTAACCGGCTCTGATACCACTTGAAGGACCAATGCGGTGAACCAGAGAGGGGGAGTGAATGGGAGCCAATAAAAATTCTTCTCGTAGGAGATAGAGGCTCCAACAAGATGAACACGGCTTCCAACCCATGTCTCTGACTCAACTACCCAAGTTGGTCAAGACCACGTAGCCACTGAAGTGCTACTGATCCTAGGAACCAACAAACAACCTTCCGAGCCAAAACTCACCAACACGCACAGCGGAAACTTGCACGGCTTGCTGCCTGTGCTGCACCGGTCAGACCGGTGGACGGAGCCGGTCTGGCCGGTGGCTACAACAGCCGCACAACAAATGTTCCAGAGAGCCTCAGTGACTTCTTTAGGCCCTGGAACAAAAACACCCTCAAAACTCAACCTGCACGGAAGAAGAGCCCTACGCAAAGCCAACCAAAACACCTCCAAAACTGTCAAGACCTGACCAGCACCAACACAACTCAAAGACACACGAATTCAGCAACTCACCCGAGGCAAATCCCACAAAGGGCTCACACTGGTCAGACCGGTCAAGAGCACTGGTCAGATCGGTGTAACCTGGGAGCTCGGGATGAACAAAACCCGCGAGTCAACTCCTCCAAATCCAACTCCCGATTTCCCGATTCGCTCCACAGATCCGAATAAGACTTTGGGGATAGTAGGAACACCTCATGGGCACTCCATAGCCAAGTTATGGTCCACCAAAATTTGTTAAATCAAGAGGAATCGAAGAAATCCTGCCAAGAACTCCTCTAACCCTCGAACACAGTAAAACCCAAAATCTAGCCCCTTTGCTCATGGATTTGGGAGGGGAATCAAAGGGAAAAGAACCACGAAGGATTCATGCATACATCCCCCACCAAATCCCAAAGAGAAAGGCCTCGAAATTTCTCCGAGTAAATCGCCAACAAAAGGCTCCGAAAATCACCAAAAAGAACGAACGCGAAGAAGACATCCAAGCCTTGAGGAACCACATGGAATCATCTATATATCACAAAGAGGTTCATACAAGGTCTAGCTTGCCACCCGATCATACATCCCTCTCACAAAATCTCACCATGAAGCTCTCAAGCTAGTCCTATAGAAATCCTAGGAAAAATAGGAAAGGAAAATAGGAAAACCAAATGAGCTCGGGTTCCAAGAGTTGGCAGCCATCCTCTCACCTCTTGGGTTATATGGAGGCCACCGAAAGTCTAAAATACCCTTACTAGCTAACTAGGGATACATGCCCCTTGAGGGCGAATCCGGAAGTCTTTGTCATCGCTCCATCGGACGGATGCCCAGCAGCCGCAAACTTGCTTAGCCTCGACGCAACCCTTGCGATCCTGATGCGTGTCCTCCACTTCGAAGTCTCCGGACTGCGTCATCGCACACCGGTCAAACTGGTGCTCCTCACCGGTCAGACCGGTACCCACCGGTTAGACCGGTCAGACCGGTACCCACCAGTTAGACTGGTCAGACCCACCGGTCAGACCGGTCTAATGCTGCTGCACCTCCGTCTTCGGTTATTCGGTCTTGGCTTTGTGGATCAACCAAGGAACCTAGTGGTTTTCTGGTGAACCACTGGAAACCCCGCAAACTCGGTGTAGCCTCCGCCAATCGTCACTCATGACTCGGCTCCCACGTAATCCTGTCTCAACCTTGGTTTTGTGGCTGAACCAAGAAACCGTCCATGACTTCATCTTGTTGTTCTTGCCACCATGCGGCCCGCACTTGACTCCGCTGGCCATCGGGTCCCTCGAACGAAGCCTACTTGTCTTCTCCACACCAAGAGGCCTCACCGCAATGGCCTTCAGACCGGTGTAACTTGGGCAGCTCGGGATGAACAGAACCCGCGAGTCAACTCCTCCAAATCCAACTCCCGATCTCCCGATTCGCTCCACGGATCCGAACAAGACTTTGGGGATAGTAGGAACACCTCATGGGCACTCCATTGCCAAGTTATGGTCCACCAAAACTCATTGAATCAAGAGGAATTGAAGAAATATTGCCAAGAACTCCTCTAACCCTAGAACACAAAAATCCCCAAAATCGATCACCTTTATTTGGGAGGGGAATCAAAAGGAAAAGAACCACGAAGGGTTCATGCATACATCCCCCACCAAATCCCAAAGAGAAAGGCCTTGAAATCGCTCTGAGAAAACCGCCAAGAAAAGGCTCCGAAAATCACCAAAAAGAACGAATGGGAACAACACATCCAAGCCTTGAGGAACCACACCGAATAATTTTATACATCACAAAGAGGTTCATACAAGGTCTAGCTTGCCGCCCGATCATCCATCCCTCCCACAAAATCTCACCATGAAGATCTCAAGCTAGTCCTATAGAAATCCTAGGTAAAATAGGACGGGAAAATAGGAAAACCAAATGAGCTAGGGTTCCAAGAGTTGGCAGTCATCCTCTCACCTCTTGGATTATATGGAGGCCACCGAAAGTCTAAAATACCCTTAGTAGCTAACTAGGGATACATGCCCCTCAAGGGCGAACTCGGAACTCTCTGTCATCACTCCATCGGACGGATGCCCGGCGACCACAAACATGCTTAGCCTCGACGCAAGCCTTGCGATCCCGACACGTGCCTCCGCTTCGAAGTCTCCGGCCTGCGTCGTCGCACACCGGTCAAACCGATGCTCCTCACTGGTCAGACCGGTCTGATGCTGCTGCACCTCCGTCTTCAGTTCTTCAGTCTTGGCTTTGTGGATGAACCAATCAACCAAGTGGTTTTCTGGTGAACCACTAGAAACCCCGTGAACTCGGTGTAGCCTCCACCAATCGTCACTCATGACTCGGCTCCCACGTAGCCCTGCTCGACCTTGGTTTTGTGGCTCAACCAAGAAACCGTACATGACTTCATCTTGCTATTCTTACCACCATGCATCCCACACTTGACTCCGCTGGCCACCGGGTCCCTCGAACGAGGCCTACTTGTCTTCTCCACACCTACAGGCCTCATCGGCAACGACCTTTCGCACTTGTTCTTCACATGCACCAACACCAGTCAAGCCACAACCTGCACCTGCAATACTTTGCCAAGAATCAGTCCACACAACATTGTCAATCACTCATCACACCAGGAAGCAACCATCCACCGGTCCTCGAACCACACATGGTCCTCAGATAATCCTGACATGAAGGAGTTTCAAAGCTTCCTTTTTCACTACCTACCTCATGTTGTTGCTGAGCTGACATTGAGGTTCTCTTGAAGGATTTGCGTCAGGTTCGATGGGAATCCTATGTGTGCAGAGAGTGGGGCTAAATCCATTAAGATCTTGAAGAGAGTATCCCAGTACTGATTGATGGGTTTCAAGAACAGTGATGAGCTATTGAGTTTCCACCTCAAATAGCTTATCACCGATGATCACTGGAGTTTCTCAATTCCCATGGAGAAACACGTACTTTAATCCCAGGGGAAGAGGTTTAAGCTGTATTGATAGTCGTTTCGGCTTCTCGGTTGGGTGTAACTTAAATGAGACTTGAGGACCAGGAGCGTCCCGGTGGTCGATGGATGACCGCTCCTCAGTGATGAGTGATTGACAACGGGTGTTGGACTGACTCTTGGCTTAGTGCACAGGGGTAGGCTGCGGCCTACTTCGTGTTGTTGCAGGTGAAGAACGGGCGTGAAAGGTCTTCAGCCTTGAGGGGCCTCCGGGAGATAGAGAGACAAGTAGGCTCGGTTCGAGGGACCCGGTGGACAGCGGGACTAGGTGCGGGTCACATGGTGGCGATACGAGCAAGACGAAGTCATGGACAATCGAGCCGGTGCACGGTGGCGGTCGAGTCAAGTGGTTTGGCGGGAGGCCGGACCGAGCACGCGGGGTTTGGTGGTTAGCCCACAAAACCATCGGAGGACGGTTTCTTGGTTTGGGCCTCAAAACCAAGTTCGAGGGCCCAACACGACGGAGACGGGATCCGGGCATGTCGGGAAGCTTCGAAGCGGAGGACACGCGGCGGGATCGCATGGCTTGCGTCGGGAGGACGCGGGGTGCGGCAAAGGCATGGCCGTCCGATGGCAAGACCCACAAACATTACCTAAATCCCCCTACGTGGGTTGTATCGCCAGTAGTTAAGTTAGGGGTAGTCGAGTCATTTACCACTCCGGCGGGACCTGATATATAAGCCATGAGTGTGTGTGGATGGCTCTCTCTCTCCGCGACTTAGGGTTTCATTTCCCCCCTCCCATTTCTCATTTTTCGTAGCTATTTTCTTCTCTATTTTCTCAGGCTAGCATGAGAGCTTCATGAGAGATTTGTTGAGAGGGATGGATGCTAGGGCGGCATGCTAGACCTTGTGAATCTTTCCTGGTTTCTATAGAAGATTCGGAGTTGTGTTTTTCGTGGTCTTTTTGTGCTTGTTTTTTGGTGCCCTTGTTCTCGGTGTGATTCCGCGGATTTGAGTGGGTTTCTCCCCGGATTTCTTTGAGGGAAACATGGATGGATGTCTCGTGCATCTTTGTGATTGATCTTGTGCCCTCAAACACAGGGAAACCACTTCGATTCAAGGATTTTCGTTCGGTGCTCTAGCTTTTGGTGGTGCTCAAAGGATTCGCGATTCTCGGTGATTTAGGGAGTTAGGAGGCAAGATTTTTGGGCTATAGAATACTTGTGTGATGCATTTCATGTCCCCAAACCCTTGTCTCTACAGCTTCAACCATTTGGGATATTTGATGATGATTTGGGGGAGTTGACTTTCGGGGTCGTGCGTTTTCTGCTCTATCTGCACCTCGCGGACGGTCCGCGAGGACCAGGCAGACAGTCTGCGCCGTCCCAGTTCATCACGGTGTTCTTCGTGTTCTTGCTTCGTTTTGGTTTGATCCAGTTTTGTTTTAGGTTTTTGTTGCAATCGGTTTGCGGAGGGTCCGAGCTTCAGTAGCGTACGGTCCGTGGCCCGCGCGCACGGTCCGCCCGGTCTTCGCGGACGGTCCATTTTTCTTGGGTCGGTTCTGGAGGTTTTGTTCGATTTAACGGACTGTCCGCGGCTCAGGCCGGACAGTCCGCGGCTAGGGTGCGGACAGTCCGCGGTACCCCGCCGGACGGTCCGCGCGGCCCATCGCGGACGATCCGCCCACTGGCCGGACGGTCCGCCCCCGCTCGGCCGGGACGGTCCGCAAGAGGCTGAGTGCTTTGCTGCTTGGTTCAATTCCTCCCTTCCTTTCTCGTGCTTCCGCATGTGCTTCAAGGAATCGTTCCTAAGACTGGAGGTTGATCCATAACCTCGTTGTCTTGGCGATTGGTGTGTGATTCGATCCATCGCTTGTGTGTGACCGGGATTTGACTAGGGTATAGGTCGGGTTCTTTAAGAAGAATTTTTACCGGCTCCTATTCACTCCCCCCCCCCCTCTCTAGTCGCCATCTGATCCTTCAATTGGTATCAGAGCTTGGTGCCGGATGCTTGGCGACTTTGACAAGTCTTGAATCCTAAGATGGCGTACGTTGAGCGGGGCGGTCCGCCGCACTTCGATGGGAAGGGTTACCACAAGTGGGTGGCTCGTATGATGATCTTTCTTCGTGGAAAGTTGTTGGATTTCATTGTGCTTGACAAGACCTATGCTATTCCGGTCAACATCCATACTCTTATGGTGACCGATGCCGGTGCTAAGGCCAAGTATGAGGCAAATGCAAAAGCCGTTGATCACATGGTCCGGAGCTTGTGTGATCCTGAGTTTGAGCGTGTTCGCCGTTTGAATCTTGCTTGGCAAATTTGGGAGAAGTTGTTGGTTGCTCACGGTGGTGATAACCATGTGAAGGCTCGCCTCTTTGTCTCTTACCGGATGCAATATGAGAACTTCACTCAACTTCTCGGTGAGGACATCAATGCGATGTTTCAGAGGTTCACCGCCATCGTGAACAACATGAAGGCTAATGTTGAGGATTTTCCTTACACCGAGCATGATTAGGCTTTGATGCTCTTGCATGTCTTGGATCCAAATGTTTGGGGTACTAAGGTTGAGGCCATCAAGGAGTCTGGGCAGTATTTGACAATTGAGTTGGATGACCTCTTCTCAAATCTCAAGTCGGCTGAGGTTGACAAGAAGTTGCAATCCAAGCATGAGGGCTCGACAGACCATAGTCTTGCTCTTGTGGGCGGATCAAAGGGCAAATCTAACCCTTCCTGTCGACAGTTTTTCTTGTCTTCTCTTATGTCAATTCCAGATGAGGAGTTTGATGTGCTGGGCGAGGAGCAGATGGCCTTACTCTCAAGAAGGTTTGATCGACTACACGAGAGTCGGAGGAATGCAAGGCGGAGCTCAGGGACGTGCTACAAGTGTGGCAAGCATGGCCACTTCATCGCCGAGTGCCCGGAAGCGGAGGAGAACAAGTACAAGATGAACGAGTACAATGCGCACCCAAGGCATGAAGACAAGTACTCCTCCAAGGGCAAGCACTTCAGCAAGTCCAAGAGCAAGGACAAGGACAAGCGGCGACCGAGCAAGGGCGGCTACAAGAAGGACAAGGCAAGAGCCATGGTGGCCGGTGCAAGCGACGTCGACTCAAGCTCAAGCGACGCGCAGTCAAGCTCAAGCAGTGAAGATGAAGATGTCGGGAGGCGCAAGGGCAAGAAGAGTGCAAGCCGGAACCTCAGTGGGTTGAGCTGTGTGGCGCTTGAAGGCTTTTGCGCGATGGCCCATAGCTCGAGCAGCAAGAAGAGCGAGAAGGAAGACAGCGACTCCGACGCAGAGGATGAGGTAAATCGTGACCCCGACTCTTTGCTTGCTGAGATCACTAGATTGAATGGCTTGATTGACAACCGTGATAGTGTGTTGAGAGATGCTAAGAAGATGAAGAAAGATCTTAGGGCTCAACTTGAGAATGCTAGTGAGGAAGTAGGAGAGTTAGAGTCCAAATTGCTTGAATTAAAACTTGAGAATGACTCTTTGAAACTTGCGCCTACTACTCCTGATGATGTTGAATGTCTTGAGTGTGATGCATGGTTGAATGAGATCAAGTTGCTTAATGAGAAGAATGCTTCCACTTTGGCTAAACTAGATGCTCTTAGGACCGAGTATGATGAGCTTAAGGCTAGACCCACTTTGCTTGGTGCTTGTAAATCATGTCCTACTATGCATACTAAGCTTGTTGATGCTCGTTCTACTATTAGCTCTTTGGAAGCTTCTTTGAAATCTCCTGTTGTCAATGCATGCACTAGCTGTGATGAAGATACTTTGTGCAATCTTGAACTTACTTCCCATTTGGATGTCATCTATGAGGAGAATGACTACTTGAGGAAGGTGTTGGGTTGGTTGTCTAGGCAGGAACCTCAATTGAAAATCATGATTAAGGAGTTCAAGAGAGCTGATGGTCGTGGTTTGGGGTTTGAGAAGTTGGGTGAGAAAGTGGGATAGAACAGTGGGGAGAGTGTGTATGAGAAGTGTGTTGAGTCTAACCCCGAGTTTGAGGTGATCGGAGACATCCAAGTCCCACTTCCAAAGGCACCCAAGAACACTTTCACACCAAAGCCCAACCACCTTTGCAACAAGCTTAACACAACCCAAGATCCACCCAAATTTCCACCAAAACAAATGACTTCCAGAAACCCGTGAAGTTTGTGAGTGAGAAGGGTGAGAAGCCTAGAGAGAAGCCAGAGCCAAAACCAAAACCCATCCCCTTCAGGTGTGAGTATTGTGGCAAGGACAGACATCTAGCAGAGTTTTGCTACAAGAGGAAGAGGGATGAGAGGCTTGCTAGGGAGCAAGCAAACCAGGACAGGTATCGCCAGTCTCATGGTATTCCTGAGCCTAGAGTTCCACTTCCATGGGGAGTGGGAAGTGTGAAGAGTGTTGGTAGAGTTGGAGCTTAGGGTGGTAGGTTTGTTAGGAGAGATGATGGTGAGCGTGATGGTGAGAGGTTTGGTCGGGCTCGTGGTGGTTTTGCTGGACGTCCCCCTACTCGTCCTCAATACAGGTTTAGGGGAGATGATCGCAGCTTTGGGTTCCAGAGGAACTACGGACCACGTTTTCCCCCTTGTGGTGCTCGTACTCCTCCCATGGGACATGGAAAGTTTGGTGGCAAGGGAATGATGTTTGCTAACCCCTCTTTTGAGCAGATGGCTCGACACTAGTTTAACTTTCTTTGTGCTAACCCCAGTGTCGAGTCGTTAGCTCACTCTCGTTCTTGTTTCTGACTACAGGCAGGAGGCTTGGAGAACATTTGGTTGATCGACCCGGATGTTCCCGACACATGACCGGAGATAAGAAGTGGTTCTCCAGCCTCACCCCAGTGAAGGAAAAGATGTACATCACATTTGGGGACAATGGACGAGGAAGGGTGATTTCGAGGGTGTTGTGCATGTGAGTGACAAGGTAACGTTGAAGAGGGTTGCTCTTGTGAAGTCTTTGGGTTTCAATTTGCTTTCGGTTTCTCGGTTGCTTGATGAGGGTTTTGAGGTGCGTTTCAAGTCCGGTGAGTCTCGTTTGTTGGATTCTCGAGGTGATCTTGTACGTATGATCATCCCCGAGGGTCAGATTTTCAGGGCTGATTTCTCTCGTTCTTTGGGTCCTGCTCGCTGTTTGATGGCTGGTCCTTCTTCTAATTTGTGGAAATGGCATAGGCGGTTGGGACAATTGAGCTTTGATTTGGTTTCCCACTTGAGTGGTCTTGACCTTGTCCGAGGATTGCCGAGATTGAAGCTTGAGAAGGATTTGGTTTGTGCTCTGTGTAGGCATGGCAAGATGGTAGCCACTCCCCATCCACCCCTGACCGATGTCATGACCGAGCGTCCGACAGAGCTATTGCATATGGACCTTGTTAGGCCAGTTCGAGGTCGCTCGGTGGGTGGGAAGTGGTATGTCCTTGTTGTGGTGGACGATTACTCTCGCTATGGCTAGGTGTTTTTCTTGGAAGACAAGAGTGAGACATTTGGTTTTGTTCGAGATCTGATCGTGAGGTTGAAAAACGAGAGGCATGGGAATGCTATTCGAGCTACCCGCAGTGATAATGGCTCAGAGTTCGAGAACTCTCGTTTTGATGCCTTTTGTCGTGATCTAGGTCTTGAACATCAGTATTCGACCCCTTATGTGCCCCCTCAAAATGGAGTTGTGGAAAGGAAAAATCGGACTCTTTGTGAGATGGCTAGGACGATGCTCGATGAGCACGGGACTCCTAGGAGGTATTGGGCCGAGGCGGTCAATACGGCTTGTCATGTTTCCAACGGGATTTTATTGCGAACTTTCAAGAAGAAGACCTGTTATGAGCTTATGCATGGTCGGGCACCCAAGGTGAGTCATTTCCGAGTCTTTGGCTGCAAGTGCTTTATTCTTAAGAAGGGAAAACTCGACAAGTTTGAGGCTAGGTCTAGTGATGGTATTTTCTTTGGATATGCTAACCACTCTAGAGCCTATAGGGTGCTTTACCTTGAGACTAACAAAATCATGGAGACTTGTGAGGTTACCTTCGACGAGACAATGCCATGTACCTCTCTTGGCTTTGAATGTGCAGGTGATGAGGAGATGGCCGAGGACCTCTTTGAAGAGGAGAAGGATGAAGCTGGAGATGATGATGGAGAGAACCATGCGCCTGAAGCTGAGTGTGTACCCACTACTTCCCCTACGACCACTACGGAGTGTGGACCGTCTACATCATGGACAACGACGGTGCGACAAGATGACCAGGCGAGAGAAGCTCAAGTTGAGGGGGAGGTAGTCTCGAGGCGTGAGGCTCCCCGGCGGATTCAAGAAGTGCATCCCCTGTCGAAGATCATTGGGGACATCGACGAACGTACTACACGGTCAAGGTCCAGGAATTCCTCTCATTTTGCTCATGCTGCTTTTGTTGCCACCTTTGAGCCCAAGGACATTGGACACGCTTTATCCGATGCAACCGGGTCAATTCTCTCGCATGAGGAGTTGGAAAACTTTGAGAGGAACCAGGTGTGGGAGTTAGTTGAACCACCTCCAAATTGCCATCCCATAGGAACCAAGTGGGTTTGGAAGAACAAAAAGGGTGAGAATGGGATGGTTGTGAGGAACAAGTCCAGACTTGTTGCTCAGGGGTTTAGTCAGAAGGAGGGGATCGACTATGAGGAGACCTTTGCTACTGTGGCCCGTCTTGAGGCAATTCGGATCCTTCTAGCCTTTGCCGTGGCTAAAGGGTTCAAGTTGTTTCAGATGGACGTAAAGAGTGCCTTTCTGAATGGGGTCATAGAGGAGGAGATGTATGTGAAGCAGCCACCTGGGTTTGAGAGTGAGTTGTACCCACACTGGTGTACAAGTTGAAAAGGGCTCTGTATGTGTTGAAACAGGCGCCCCGTGCTTGGTATGGGAGATTGAGAGGTTTTCTGTTGAGTAGAGGGTTTGTGATGGGTACCGTGGATAGGACCCTGTTTCTCCTCAAGCATGGAAATGATTTGTTGATTGTTCAGATATACGTGGATGATATTGTCTTTGGTGGCTCGTCAAATAACCTTGTTGCCAAGTTTGCAGATGAGATGAGCAGGGAGTTCGAGATGAGCATGATGGGCGAGTTGCAGTACTTTCTCGGGGCCGCGAGATCAAGCAAGTGAAGGACGGAACATTTGTGCACCAGACCAAGTACACGAGAGACATGCTGAGGAAGTTCCAGATGCAAGATGTGAAGCCGATGTCGACTCCCATGGGGAGTACG
The DNA here is from genome assembly GCA_947561735.1 of Cenchrus americanus. Taxonomy (NCBI): domain Eukaryota; kingdom Viridiplantae; phylum Streptophyta; class Magnoliopsida; order Poales; family Poaceae; genus Cenchrus; species Cenchrus americanus. The sequence continues at coordinate 146,800,581 of OX387244.1, read as the reverse complement.
ACCACTTTGGATGCGGACGAGGACAGAGAACCCGTGGACCAGCGAGAGTACCGGAGCATGATCGGCTCCCTCCTCTACCTGACGGCGATGAGGCCAGACATACAGTTCAGTGTGTGTCTGTGCGCTCGTTTTCAGGCTTCACCGAGGACATCACATCGACAGGCCGTCAAGAGGATTTTCAGGTACCTACTACCGCCCCTCGGTCTTGGCCTTTGGTATTCTTCCTCCTCGACTCTCTCTCTTCATGGTTTTTCCGATGCGGATTTTGCCGGTTGTCGAGTTGAGAGGAAGTCTACTTTCGGTACTTGCCGTTTCTTGGGTCTTCGTTGGTTTCATGGTCTTCCCGCAAGCAGTCTAGTGTAGCTCAGTCTACCACCGAGGCGGAGTATGTTGCAGTCGCGAGTTGTTGTTCCCAGCTGTTGTGGATTTCATACACTTTTAGAGACTTTGGAGAGGAGTGTACCCAAATCCCACTTCTTTGTGATAGCACCAGTGCCATAAGCGTAGCTAAAAACCCAGTGCTTCACTCCAGAACCAATCACATAGAAGTGAGGTATCATTTCTTGAGGGACAATGTGGAGAAAGGGACCATTGTGTTGAGCCATGTCCCTACCCGAGATCAGCTAGCCGACATCTTTACAAAGCCTCTCGACCAAGCTACATTTGTGCGCTTGCGGGGGGAACTTGGGGTTTGTTGCCCTTTCTAGTTGATTCTTGGGGGATTTTCTTCTTGTACCATATGTATCATACCATGTTTTACTTTGATGTATATACATGCTTTGCTTGATGTACAAACCATGGTAGGATAGCCATCTTGTCATATATCATGTTGCATTTGTATCATATTGCTTTTTAGGATGATGAGCTTCTTTCATATGCCTTATTTGAGTCTCTTTGGCTATTTGTGAGATATTGGTCATATGTGTGGAGAAATGGTGATGTGAGGCTATGCTCTTGGAATATTTGAGATATATGTGTGGTGAGATAGCCCTTTTTGAAATAAATGCTAATTTTGACTAATTTTTGGTGAAATGTGCTCCACTCATGTGTAGTAGTGTATCCATGTCACGTTTTGGTCTAAATGTGCTTTCTATGCTTAGATTGTGCTTAGATGTCTTTTTCTTGCATTTGGGCCAAAGGCCGAATATCATTGTGAATGTTTAGCCTATGTTGCATTCATGGAGGAGCATAAGCTTCTTTTTGCCGCAAAGGCACTTCATGTACCATGAAATGATTTAATCTTGAAAAGAAGTGTGTAATGCTTGAAAAATGCTCCATCCATCATGTCTATGCTTAAAATGTCTTATCTTTCACATATGGGTGCAAAACATGTTGCATGATGTTCACCAGTGGAGAAGTCTCCCCGAAGTGGACACATGGCTCATGAGCTTTGACATGACATGCTTTGCTTTATGGGCGTTTGCCATGATCTTTCGCTGAGAATTTGCTATCCTTGTATGATCTTTGAATGGTATGCATGTTTGTGGCTCAAGTGTGACATGGATAGGCTTTTACATGTGAAGCGAGCCTTCTTTTGGTAAAACTGCTTAAATCTGGAAATTTTGCTTTGTCACATGCTTGTATTTTTATATATTACTTGTGGCAATGCTTTGTCTATACTATGATTCATATGTGTGATTTTTTTGTCTCATTTTAGCCTTTGACACTAGATTTGGCCTATTTGAGAAGCTCATGTAGATGTTTATATGCTTTGTTTTGCATTTCTGCATTTTCACCTTGATTCATACATTGTCAACAAGGGGGAGAAGAGGTGAGCTTAATGAAAATTCAGAAGAGGTGAGCTAAAATTTGGAAGTTTGCATCCACATGTTCAGGGGGAGCTTGCATTTATTCAGGGGGAGCTTTCTTGCTGATTTCAGTGTGGAGTTTGTGCTTTGCTTGGCTTGTGACCTTTCTTCGTCTTTCTTCGGTTTTGGTCATGAGTTGAGCTTCTTTATTTTTCTTTCTTCTTCCTTTCTTTCTTTCTCTGAATTTCATTTCGCGTTGTGTTTTGTCAATGCACTCATCAAGGGGGAGATTGAGGACCAGGAGCGTCTCGGTGGTCGATGGATGACCGCTCCTCAGTGATGAGTGATTGACAACGGGTGTTGGACTGACTCTTGGCTTAGTGCGCAGGTGTAGGCTGCGGCCTAGTTCGTGTTGTTGCAGGTGAAGAACGGGCGCGAAAGGTCTTCAGCCTTGAGGGGCCTCCGGGAGAAGGAGAGACAAGTAGGCTCGGTTTGAGGGACCCGGTGGACAGCGGGAATAGGTGCGAGTCACATGGTGGCGATACGAGCAAGACGAAGTCATGGACAATCAAGCCGGTGCACGGTGGCGGTCGAGTCAAGTGGTTTGGCGGGAGTCCAGACCGAGCACGAGGGGTTTGGTGGTTTGCCCACAAAACCATCGGAGGACGGTTTCTTGGTTTGGGCCTCAAAACCAAGTCCGAGGGCCCAACACGACGGAGACGGGATCCGGGCATGTCGGGAAGCTTTGAAGCGGAGGACACGCGGCGGGATCGCATGGCTTGCGTCGGGAGGACGCGGGGTGCGGCAAAGGTGTGGCCGCCCGATGGCAAGACCCACAAACATTACCTAAATGCACCTACGTAGGTTGTATCGCCAGTAGTTAAGTTAGGGGTAGTGAGTCATTTACCACTCCGGCGGGACCTGATATATAAGCCATGAGTGTTTGTGGATGGCTCTCTCTCTCCGCGACTTAGGGTTTCATTTCCCCCCTCCCATTTCTCATTTTTCGTAGCTATTTTCTTCTCTATTTTCTCTAGGCTAGCATGAGAGCTTCATGAGAGATTTGTTGAGAGGGATGGATGCTAGGGCGGCATGCTAGACCTTGTGAATCTTTCCTGGTTTGTATAGATGATTCGGAGTTGTGTTTTTCGTGGTCTTTTTGTGCTTGTTTTTGGTGCCCTCGGTGTGATTCCGCGGATTTGAGTGGGTTTCTCCCCGGATTTCTTTGAGGGAAACATGGATGGATGTCTCGTGCATCTTTGTGATTGATCTTGTGCCCTCAAACGCCGGGAAACCACTTTGATTCAAGGATTTTCGTTCGGTGCTCTAGCTTTTGGTGGTGCTCAAAGGATTCGCGATTCCCGGTGATTTAGGGAGTTAGGAGGCAAGATTTTTGCGCTATAGCATCCTTGTGTGACGCATTTCAAGTCCCCAAACCCTTGTCTCTATAGCTTCAACCGTTTGGGAAATCCGATGATGATTTGGGGGAGTTGACTTTCGGGGTCGTGCGTTTTCTGCTCTGTCTGCACCTCGCGGACGGTCCACGAGGACCAGGCGGACAGTCTGCGCCGTCCCAGTTCGTCACGGTGTTCTTCGTGTTCTTGCTTCATTTCGGTTTGATCCGGTTTTGTTTTAGGTTTTCGTTGCAGCCGGTTTGCGGACGGTCCGAGCTTCAGTAGCGGACGGTCCGTGGCCCGCGCGGACGGTCCGCCCGGTCTTCGCGGACGGTCTGTTTTTCTTGGGTCGGTTCTGGATGTTCTGTTCGATTTAACAGACGGTCGCGGCTCGGGCGGACAGTCCGCGGCTAGGGTGCGGACAGTCCGCGGTACCCTGATGGATGGTCCGCGCGGCCCATCGCGGACAGTCCGCCCTGCCTGGCCGGACGGTCCGCCAGAGGCTGAGTGCTTTGCTTGTTGGTTCAATTCCTCCCTTTCTCGTGCTTCCGCGTGTGCTTCAAGGAATCGTTCCTAAGACTGGAGGTTGATCCATAACCTCATTGTCTTGGCGATTGGTGTGTGATTCGATCCATTGCTTGTGTGTGACCGGGATTTGACTAGGGTATAGGCCGGGTTCTTTGAGAAGAATTTTTATCGGCTCCTATTCACTCCCCCCCTCTCTAGTCGCCATCTGATCCTTCAAGACTGGAGCCTCGTCCTCCTCCGTGAAGAATGGGATTTCCTCTTCAAAGTTTGGTTGAGCTAGCTCTACTAGGGAAGCGGCCATTACCTTCTCTAGTAGATCTGGTTTGGGTTTGGCTTCTACCAGGGTGTTTTTGGTTCTAAGATAAGATACCGGTATGAAGTCGTCACCGATCCTTAGCTCCAACTCTGGTTTCCTTGGGGATTGCTCTAAGATTTTCATGATAAGTCTACCGAGATGATTCAATGGGTGTGATGACAAGGTAGAGCAAAGAGATGAAAATCAAGATAAAGCTCGTGTTCCGTAAATTTTACGAGAAACACCCGAAGAATGCCCTGGCAACCTAATGTCTTTCCTCAAGGAATGTTAAGGAGTTTCGAAAATCTTGAAAGAGAGGATATGGCTCCTAGGGATTTTGCTAAGGATGAACTAATAATGTTGACCCCTAGGCTAGGTTCATACCCGACATCATGCTTATTTCCCATGAGTTCAAAACTAGTGTGCCTCATTTTGGTTGGGAGTTTTGTGACATTAGTTGAGGCTTCTGCCTCATCCAACCATTCTCTACTCATGATGGCCGAAAGGTTTGAAATGAGCCTAAACTGCTCGGCTCGTTCCTCTGAGCAAGAGATAGGAGTTTCTGGCTCCTCTTGTGCTTTTGGTCTGTCTACTTTTGGTAATTCCAAGTATTCCCAAAGTCAGGAAATAGCTCATCACAAAAACTCATAGACGTAATTGCACGAGGGGTCGTCAAACTCTCTATATGGTTGAAATGGTTCATCGGTGACCCATGTTTTTGTTAGAGGAGTGCAATCCTCTAAGGATTGGATGGTTGGGAAAGTAGGTTCCTCCTCTATGGGTCTTGGTTCCGAGAGAGCGTTTGGCATGTGTTCTTCTTCTTCGTCTGGAAATTCGTCAAAAACTCCTGTGTAAGGGGTATTTTGAAGGATTTTTGTTAGAATGTCCTTACACTTAGACAAGGTGAGATGAGTGAAAGATCCTCCGGAAGAAGAGTCTAAGAAAATTGCTGACTCTGGTCCAAGACCATCGCGAAAGTGTTGCAAAAGAGCGGGCTCTATGATACCAAGGTCTAGACTAGAATCTATAACTTTTGCAAATCTTGCCCATGCGGCTCTTAAAGATTCGGTCTCCCGTTGCTCAAAACAGATGACCTCTCGTCGGAGTTTCACTACTTGGGGAGTCGGGAAGAATGTTAGACAAAATCCTTTCGTAAACTTTCCTAGTCCCCCATACTTCTCACACTAAGCGAATAACATTGTTTTGCTCCCCCCGTTAATGAAAATGGAAAGAGTTTCTATTTCAAGGTATCTTGACTCATTCCTGCGATCACAAGACACGAACAAAGTTGTTCGAACTCACGTAGGTGGGAATAAGGACTTTCATCCTTATCTCCGAAGAAGCTTTGCTCTCGTACCATAGCTATGAATTCGGGACGTAGCTCATAGCTAGATGTTTCAGTGGAATGTGATGAAGGTGGAGGCTCCAAATGATCGCCCTTTGGAGCGGAAAAAATAAAAAGGGTTGGATCGAAGAAGCTTTGCTCTCGGGTCGTACCTATGAAGCTGGGACGTAGCTCATAGCTAGATGTCTCAATGGAATGTGATGAAGGTGGAGGTTCAAAATGATCGCCCTTTGGAGCGGAAAAATCAAAAATGGTTGGATCGGAATCCATGTGATAAATGGGGTGATACACGGACGAACTGTGTTCCGAATCAAAACAACTACCGTTCTCCGGCAACGGCATCAGAAAGCTTGTTCGCACTTCTTACGTCATTACTAAATTTGCAATAGCGCTAGAAAGCCTGTTGATATACTACACGATCAAAGATAAATCCGCAAGCGCACGGATATCGTTGTAGCTCTCGCCCGGGAGTATTCCAAGGTATCGTTTTCCACGGGGAGCGATAAGTGTAGAGAACTTGAACTAATTCATCCGAGGGTTATGGTGATGAAGGATAGAAAGGCAAGGGTACAGGTAGAGAGGGGATAGCTAATGAAGTTTGGGACTCATGAGGATCACAGATAGAATCAAGGCATAACTTGTCGCTCATCGGGGCTAGAGGGAAAAGAGCCACGCAAAGGGATGAGAAGGGGGCTCAGATGTTGTAACTCCTACTTGCTGGAACCAATATGGTGGACTATAGAGCCTGTCTGGAGCTATCACCTCCCTAGAGTACCACAACTATTTCGTTGAACCGGGAAAGCATTCCAAGGTACCAGAGAGTCTAGACACCGCGTCTACACTAACCAAGCAATACTTTACCCCGCGCTTGAGCAAAGAAATCACGATAAGTAAAACTACTTAAACCACAAACGAGGAACCTAAGAGCGAATAATGAAATGACTTGAGACTTAGTTACTCACAAATCCGAACTTACAAAGTATCCCGAGTGTGGACGACCGAAGTTGTACCGCACTCGCCGAGGTACAAGAAGAAGACTGACTCCGGCTTCTACTAAACACTCCACTCTCTCTCCCTACTCTCCGAATCCTAACTTCTGGAGGGCTCCACCACTTTCTTCTAATCACTTGTACGCTTCAATGAGGTTCCTAGCTCAATTTATTGCCCCAATAGGTAGGTGGCTGCAAGAGGGGGTACTTATAGGTGAGAGGGAGCTGCAGTGCCCGGTAAGGAGGTGCGGCCATATCTCAGGGTGTGGCTGGCCTTGTGATTTCCACCGCCTTCAATCATGCATTAGTGATTTGGTCCCTGAGGCGGTTAGAAGGTGGTTGTGGGTTGGTTTGTTGAGTAAAGGAGGTGTGGCTGGTTCTCCCCTTGGTGGCTCCGAGGGATCTAGGGATACCGACTAGAGGGGGGCATTAAAGCGGTTTAAAAAACTAAAAACACAACACTAGAGAAATTTAATTAGAACCACAAGGAGAAATAAATCTCTACCTACTCTATTCCTATGTTGGGGTTTTGCGGCCTAGGGTGACAAGATAAACAACAACCCCTAGAAATAAAATGCTCAAAGTGAAGTGCTTGAAAGGAAATTGAGAAAAGAGATAACCGAGCACAAGAGACGAATTTTATCCCGTGGTATCGATGACTTGCGGTCACCCCTAATCCACGTTGAGGTGGATTCAATGTTCAACCGCTCCTCTATCAAGGCACCACTTGATCTTGAGCGGTTAGAACAAGAGAACCACTCCACACCTCGATTCCACTAGAGTTGCTCTTTACCGCTCCGGTGAGGTGAGCACAATACCTCTCACAACATGAAATCCGGAGCCACGCACAATCTTCTTGCGAGCTTCAACGGATTCTTCCACCACCAAGCCGTCTAGGAAGCGGCAACTTCCAAGAGTAACAAATCAAACACTTGCTTGATGATTCCCTAGTGCCACAAAGATCAAACCTTGATGCAATGCACTAGAAACTCTCAATCTCACAAAGAATACCACCACTAAGTCAAGTGAGTGAGAGAGAGGGGTGAGAGAGCTCTACAAGGGAGTATGAACCTTTAGAAGTGCCAAGAGAGGCTCTCCAACCCGGGCTTGGAGTATAAATACTCCCCCTTTCCGCTACTAGCCGTTAGACACAAAACACGTGCCTCGCGGACCGTCCGCGATGCCCTCGCGGACGGTCCGCGTTTGAATTCCAACGGTAAAATCGCTAGGTCAACGGCCGCGGTGGCCGAGCGCCGGACCGGCGGGACCGTCCGCCGGGGCCGCGCGGACTGTCCGCCCGGCCCACGCGGCCCCGTCCGCGGGCGGCCGCGCGGACCGTCCGCCCGGACCCCCAGCACGACACCTTGTTCCGTTGCAAATAACGGACCGTCCGCGGTACCTCGCGGACCGTCACCCTGGTCCTTGCGGGACCGTCACTTTGGTCTCCGCGGGGACCGTCCGCCCTGAAGCATATTTTCTCGAAATCTTTTGCCAAAAACTCAGTTATTAAATAAAAATCAACCACCCACGGACCGTCCGCCCGAAGGGCCCGGACTGTCCGCCAGATGCCAGAAAACTTGTTTTTCTTTTGATTTTCAATAAAAACCTTTTACCAAGAGAAACCACCACTCATCTAAATGCAATGCATGCAAATTTTTGATCTAAGTGGCACTATGGAAAGTCAAGCCAATGAAATTGATCCCTCTTGATAGTACGGCTATCTATCCTATTAACCCGGTCATATAACATCCTCTAATCACCTTATGACCGGTAAAAGCAAAACCCTATCTTTTACCTTTGCCTTGAGCCCTTTCCAACATAAGTCAACCAAGACCTTCTCATGTTCCTCACATGATCTCATCATTCCATAGGACTAACCTATTCTTATAACTCAAATGAAATTGTTAGTCCACAATGATTGTCATTAATTACCAAAACACAAATTAGGGGCCTAGATGCTTTCAATCTCCCCCTTTTTGGTAATTGATGACAACCATTTAAAGGAGTGATATAATAAAGGTTTTGTGTTTTGGAATCACTTACTCTTTTCAAATAAATTCAATAAATATATAGAGTAATTGTCTCCAAAAACAAGAATATAGAGATAACTCCCCCTACAAATGTGCATATAATTTCCATTTGATTTTCACACATATGCCTAAATATGATAAATTTTGACGGAGTTTCCCTACAAAATTGAGATCAAGGCAACAACCACAAATATATATCAAAAGGGATTACGGGTTAGCATCAAGAACTATTATAGGAACTAGAACAAATCATAAGATAAACAAAGCAAGAACATAATTGTAGAACATCACAAGATAGCCACAAGTTCTAGTTCTCAAACACATCACACAACAAAACGTAAGTTTCACAAGAATTATTACAAGCCACACGAAGTTCATGCAAGACCGAAATTAAACATGTAAATGCAATGCAAAGAGTTCCAAATTCATGCAAGCAAGGTGAGCTCCCCCTAGAAAACACACACTCCTCCAAATCTCTCTCCCCCTTTGGCATCAAATACCAAAAGGGCCTAGTCATCCTGTGGCGGCGGCGGAGGAGGATAGAATGGCGGAGGAGGACAGAACTGCGGTGGTGGAGCGAGAGCCGGATAATAATGATAAAAATGATCTCTCGAAATCTCCAAAAGCGAGTGTTCGGGGCATGGACATCGTCTTTGCCGAAGTCGTGTCCGCTCGATCATGTAGCTCGCGATCTTGCTCGGATGTGGACATCCGAGAGAATCTATCATTGAGGGCACCGAGATCATTCGAAGATCGATCCGCATTTCACCCAACCGTCGCATCATGGGATCATGCATAGTATTATAGACATGATGACCAAAGGTGTCTAGACTAGTATCAATCGATCTTGAAAATTCCGCCGCATAGTCCGGAAGGTGTCGGTCATCTGTCGTCCATATGCCTCAAAGTGAGATTGAAACCCCGACCGCATTTGCCGAAACCGAGAATTCATTGATTGTTGAATATTAGCAAAATAGGGATCAAAGTATCCGGCAGGAGGCTCCCACTGTGGCTGCATAGGAGGAAGCTGGAGGAGGAGGAGGCATAGCATAAGTACCCTCATCAACATTAACATTGCCCAAGTTGCCAACATTTGCATTTTCATCATCACCACCATAAGCCTCAATATTTTTCGCAACATTGTGAGCCTCTGCTTCCTGTCCATAGGGTGTCAATGGCTTGTTCAAAAAGGCTTTAGCATTGTAAAATGGGCGATAAAGTTCATGCTTCACATCACATAACCCATTGAACCCTGTCTTTATCTTGATCAATGACATAATATAGGGGGCAAAATAAATACTATCTCGAACAAGACGTTTCTTGCAAATCATTTGATCAAGAATAAGTTTCACAACATCAAATCTAGTTCCATTCATAACATAATCAATCACATTCCAATAATGTTCCGGACTTTATCCTTATTACCACTTTTAGGCATAAAAGTGTGCCTAATGATGTTGTTGATGGCATTTGGATGGTGTCTAAGTCCCGATGACATGCGCTTCATTATGGTTGCATTAAGAGTGCTTAGGGCTCGTAAAATACAGCTGTATCTTCAAGAATATCCTCGTTATAAACATCAATACCCTCACTAAAATACTCATAGTTAAGATGATTAGCAGCTGCAAATTCTGCAAATGTGGCTTCATACTCACTTTTACCAGTCATCCATTTCATTTTCTTCCCTATGAAATCCATTTCATAAGTTGCATAGAATTGTCTAACTATTGTATCATTCCAGTCACATCTATCTTTGAAGAAATGGTTTTAACCGCAAATTCTCAAATTTTGTTGCTACCCCCAAACAAGGACAGTTTTAGACTCAAGATAATCAAAATCAACCCTTTGATGAGAGAAAACCGTGCACTCCATCAAACTACCGAAAAATGCTTGTTCTTGCACAAGAGTGTGGAAAAATAAATTGTGGGTGTCACGGGGTTGATTATAAGCATTTTCATTTCTAGCAATAGCAAACTCTCTTTGGGTCCACCTGCCTTCTAGGTCTTTGTGTAATTAACCACATCAATGATTTCAACATTGTTACCTCCCCCTTGACTTATCTCATCTTCATCCATCATAAATGAGGCACTTGCTGCTTCATCGGCCGGATTGAAATCGCTGTCATTTGGATTGTCAGGTTCCTCTTCTTCCTCAGAGGTATCATCTTTTCTCCGCCTCTTCGATGTCCCAACATCCTTGCCCTTCTTCTTTGATGTGACCTTTTTGGTCACCTTTTTAGTGAGAGAAGCTATAGCCTTGCGAGCACCGGATGACATGGTGGAGAACTTCGCGGAGAGTCCGGGGATGTGCTCGGACGGTCCGGGGAGAGCCCCAAGAGAAATCCCTAAGAGAGGGGCTATCACCTTGAGAGAGAGCAAAAGAAGGGAGGAAGAAGTCAGCGCCGCCTTCGGTGGGGAAAGGGAGAAGGCTCCGGGTCGATTTCATCCCGCGGTCTTGGGACCCACCCGCGCGCGACACGGGCGGACGGTCCGCGACACCCCCGCGGACGGTCCGCGAGGAGCGCGGACGGTCCGGGCCCCCGGCGCGGACGGTCCGTTAAAGATGCCGGGAACCTCCCGGAACCGCACCGGTGCCCCACGAACCACGCGGACGGTCCGCGCCGCCCGGGCGGACGGTCGCGGGAGAGCGGCCGGACGGTCCGCCAAGTTGAGACGGACGGTCCGACCTCCTTTTTTATTTCAGCGTGAATTAACTTTGAGAAGCGCTATTTCAAGGATTTCTTTTGGGATCATTGCTCAAGAATAATAATAGAAATTTATTTAATGATGCAATGTGCTGAGTAAGGCTAAAGAAAATATGCACAAGCAAACTTTACGAAACTAAAAAAAAACAAGAGATAAGTTAGAAATTAATAAGAGAGAAAAGCAAAAGCATATGGATAAACACATGTGCTAGTTCTCAAGCCACATTTGAGATGTCAATCACATTTAGCTCATTTCTCAATTTGCAAAACCGAGACTCATCCAAAGGCTTGGTAAATATATCCGCCAATTGATCGTCCGTGTTTACTCCATCAATCTTGATATCTCCTTTACTCACATGATCTCTAAGAAAGTGGTGCCGGATGTCAATATGCTTGGTTCTAGAATGTTGAACGGGATTGTTTGCAATCTTGATAGCACTTTCATTGTCACATAAAAGAGGAATTTCCTTGAATTTCACACCATAGTCAAGAAGTGTTTGCTTCATCCATAGTAATTGGGCACAACAACTCCCCGCCGAGATATATTCCGCTTCGGCGGTTGAAAGAGCCACCGAATTTTGCTTCTTAGATGACCAAGAAACAAGTGACCGTCCAAGCAATTGGCAACCTCCGAAGTGCTTTTCCTATCAACCTTGCAACCGGCATAATCCGAGTCCGAAAACCCTACTAATTCAAATTGAGCACCCTTTGGATACCAAAGACCAATGTTAGGAGAATACTTTAAATATCTCAAGATACGCTTTACGGCGGTCAAATGACATTCTTTAGGAGCGGCTTGAAATCTAGCACACATGCACACACTAAACATGATATCGGGCCTAGATGCGGTAAGATAAAGCAAACTACCAATCATGGACCTATAAAGCTTAAGATCAACCCAGGTTTACCTCCCTCATCAAGATCAAGATGTCCATTAGTAGCCATAGGAGTTTTGATGGGTTTTGCATCTTCCATGCCAAATTTCTTTAAGATGTCCCTCACATATTTAGATTGGCAAACAAAAGTGCCTTCCTTCAATTGTTTGATTTGGAGACCAAGGAAGAAACTCAATTCACCAATCATAGACATTTCAAATTCCCTAGACATCATTTCTCCAAATTCTTTACAAAAATCTTCATTAGTTGAACCGAAGATGATATCATCAACATAAATTTGACAAATAAAGATGTCATTTCCAATTTTCTTGGTGAACAATGTAGTGTCAACCTTTCCAATTTTAAAGCCATTTGAAAGAAGAAAGTCCCGAAGCCTTTCATACCAAGCACGAGGGGCTTGTTTCAACCCATATAATGCCTTAGAGAGCTTATACACATGATTAGGCTTTGTAGGATCTTCAAAACCGGGAGGTTGCTCAACATATACTAGTTCACTAATTTTCCCATTTAAGAAAGCACTTTTGACATCCATTTGATATAACTTGATGTTGCGGGAACAAGCATAAGCAAGCAAGATTCTTATGGCTTCAAGTCTAGCTACGGGAGCAAAAGTTTCATCAAAATCCAATCCCTCTACTTGAGTATAACCTTGAGCAACTAATCTTGACTTGTTCTTTACAACAATACCATCTTCATTTTCTTTGTTACGGAAGACCCATTTAGTACCAATAACATTATGATTCTTGGGTCTTTCAACTAACTCCCAAACTTCATTTCTAGTGAAATTATTTAATTCTTCTTGCATGGAGATAACCCAATCCGGATCATTAAGTGCTTCATCTACACGCTTAGGCTCATGGAAGGAGACAAAAGAGTAATGTTGACAAAAAGAAGCAACACGAGATCGAGTTTGAACACCCTTACTAATGTCACCCATGATTTGATCAATGGGGTGATCTTTGGCGACTTGATGATGAATTCTTGATTGATCAAATGGTTCTTGAGTTGATGGAAAAGGTGTGGTTATATGGGCTATTTGATTATCTTCTTGAGATGAGTCATTGTTGCTTGAGTTACCATCTTGTCGAACATGATCATTTGTCGTGGAAGTGGATGGGTTAACTTCAATAGATACCGATGGATCTTCATCATCATCTTCTTCTCTAGGCATGATATCCCCAATTGCCATAGTCTTCATTGCTTTGCTTAATTCTTCACCTCTCACATCATCTAAATTCTCTTTTTCATTTTGAGAGCCCAAGGTTTCATCAAATTGCACATCATATGCTTCCTCAACAAATCCTTTAGACTTGTTGTATACTCTATAGGCTTTGGAATTTGAAGAGTATCCAAGAAGAAATCCCTCATCACACTTGCTTTGAAATTTAGACAACCGAGATCCTTTCCTCAAGATATAGCACTTACAACCAAAAACCCGGAAATATGAAATGTTAGGCTTTCTTCCATTTAGAAGTTCATAAGGTGTTTTATTGAAGAATCTATGACAATATAGCCTATTAGAGGCATGGCAAGCGGTGTTGATAGCTTCGGCCCAAAAGGAATCCGAAACTTTGTACTCATCTAGCATTGATCTTGCCATCTCAATTAAGGTTCTATTCTTCCTCTCAACAACACCATTTTGTTCCGGTGTATATGTAGTTGAAAACTCATGCTTGATCCCTTTCTCATCACAAAACTCTTCAACATTGGTGTTCTTGAACTCACTACCATTGTCACTTCTAACTTTCTTCAATTTTAGCTCAAATTCATTTTCGGCTCTTCTCACAAATGACTTGAAAATATCACATGTAATAGCTTTGTCATGAAGAAAGAATACCCATGTGTATCTTGAATAATCATCCACAATTACAAGACAATAGGTATTGCCACCAATGCTTCTATAGGTAGTAGGACCAAATAAATCCATATGTAGTAATTCCAATGGTCTTGAGGTTGACATAGTACTCTTGCTAGGATGTGAGTTGGCAACTTGCTTTCCGGCTTGACAAGCACTACATAATTTATCTTTCTCAAATTTTACATCTTTCAAGCCAAGAACTAAGTCATGTTTCACCAAACGGTTGAGTTGTTTCATACCAACATGGCCAAGTCTTCTATGCCATAACCATCCCATAGAGGCCTTTGAGAATAAGCAAGTAGTCAAATTTGCCTTTTTAGATGAGAAATCCACTAGATATAAGCTCTCATGACGAAAGCCCTTAAAAATAGAATCTTTCCCATCTAGTGAGGTTACCTCAAAATCATTACTAGTGAAAGTACATTTATAGCCATTGTCACAAAGTTGAGCAATAGATAGCAAATTGAAATTAAGAGAATCAACTAGCAAGACATTAGAGAGATTATAATCTTTAGAGATAGGTATTTCACCAATGCCTTTTACGCCTCCTTTGCTATCATCTCCAAAAGTGATGTTATCAAAATCGGAAATGTCTTCATCAAGATGAGAGAATATTTTCCTTTCACCGGTCATGTGGTTTGTACAACCACTATCAATTACCCAATGTCTTCCTCCGGCTTTATAGTCCACCTACAAAAGAGATTACTTTGTTTTAGGTACCCAAATCCTCTTGGGTCCTTCAATGTTAGTGACCAAAATTTTAGGCACCCAAATAGATTTCTTTTTACTACTACCGAGAGAGCGACCAACATAATGAGCACAAACAACTCCCTTAGAATCTTTCTTAAGAATATATGAGGGATCCAAGGATATGGTCTTCTTGCTCTTGCATTGGTGATCCACACCAACCCTTGTATTGCACTTATGGCACATCTTAATCTTTTCTTCTTCCTCAAAGGAAACATTTGAATTTACAAAGATACTTTCCTTAGGAATGAAAGCCTCCTTTCCTTTCTTGGGCAAGTAACCAAGTGCATCTTTATTTAATGTGAATTTTTGATTTGTCCAAATATGATTAAACCGAACATGACTTCCAAAATATCGTGCAAGATCATTAGATAAGCACTCAATCTCCTTTTTCAAAGATTCATTCTCCAATAATATAGATTCATAAGACATATCCTCACTAATACAAGAGCTAGTGCTTGTGCTACAAGATGGGTTAGATGAACAAAGAGGAGCATTCAATATATTACATTCAACACCCATACTCATTTTTCCTTTGACATCTTGTGCAAGGAGAGAGTTGTGAGCTTCCTTAAGCTTCTCATGCTCATCTTTTAGAGTTTCCCAAGAAATATTAAATGTTTCATGGGAAATCTTTAGATTTTCATGAGTAGTCTTTAGCTCCTCAAAAGAATTTTGAAGTGAAATATTTTTCAACTCCAAATCCTTCAACTTTGATCTCTCCAAGCGCAATTTGTCATCGGACTTAATAATCATGGCGACAAGATCATCATAAGATAAAGCATTATCATCATTATCACTATCACAATCATCATCGTTATCGTCGATTATTACCTTAGATTCACCTTTTGCCATGAGACAATATGGCTTAGAGAAGAGTGAAGGCGCTTCCTTGATAGCAACCCCCGCAAGTCCTCTTGAAGGCTTGTCATCATCTTCTTCATCGGAGCTTGCATCGGAATCCCACTCAACAAAATATGCTTGACCATTCTTCTCCTTCTTGTAATATTTCTTCCTCTTAGGTATACCCTTCTTGTCCTTTTTCTTGCCATATTTATCTTCTTTCTTGTTTGGACAATTAATTGATATATGCCCAATTTCACCACAATTGAAACAATCTTTTCCTTCAAAAGGATTCTTCTTCGAAGATTGCCCCATCTTCCCAAACTTCTTCTTCTTCATGATTCTTCTTAGTCCCTTTACAATAAGAGCCATTTCTTCATCGGAGTCAATATCTTGGTTCTCATCATCATTTTCCTCTTGAGTAGCCTTGGCCTTGAGAGCAATATTTTTCTTCTCTTCATTAATTGATTGGCCTTGAACTTCCTTTTGTGATTGCTTGAATAAATCATGAGTTTGCACTTCACCAAGCACCTCCGTAGGAGTCATCTTACTCAAATCACTCCTCACAAGCAAGGTCACAATTGTCTCATATTTTGCGGAAGGCACCTAAGGAACTTGTGAGAGAAATCTTTGTTTGATACATCAAAATCAAGACACTTGAGTTCATTCACTATATCATTCAACCGGTTGAACATAGTTGAAACATCTTCATCCTTCTTCATGGTGAACTCATTGAACTTTCCCTTATACACATAAAGTTTTGCCTCCTTAACCGTAGATGTTCCCTCGTAAATTTCCATAAGCTTCTCCCATATCTCATTTGCTTTCTCAAGTCCCTTCACTCTATTGAATTCACTAAGTGCAAGAGCATTGTAAAGAACACTCAAAGCTCTATCATTGAGTTTTTCATTTTTATCATCTTGATCCGTCTTATTCTTAGAATCCAAAATGACATATCCTTCCATTACTATCTTCCATAATTCTCTTCCCAAGGCTTTAAAGTGAACTTCCATTCTTTTCTTCCAATAGTCATAATTGTTCCCATCAAAAACCGGTGGCTTCCCAACATGAAACTTATCCTCCTCACCCATTTATCCTACTCCGAGATGGTTAAATCTCTCAAACAAGGAGTCCTCGGCTCGATACCACTTGTAGGATCTAGGATACCGACTAGAGGGGGGGTGAATAGGCGGTTTAAAAACTAAAAACACAACACTAGAGAAATTTAATTAGAACCACAAGGAGAAATAAATCTCTACCTACTCTATTCCTATGTTGGGGTTTTGCGGCCTAGGGTGACAAGATAAACAACAACCCCTAGAAATAAAATGCTCAAAGTGAAGTGCTTGAAAGGAAATTGAGAAAAGAGATAACCGAGCACAAGAGACGAATTTTATCCCGTGGTATCGATGACTTGCGGTCACCCCTAATCCACGTTGAGGTGGATTCAATGTTCAACCGCTCCTCTATCAAGGCACCACTTGATCTTGAGCCGGTTAGAACAAGAGAACCACTCCACACCTCGATTCCACTAGAGTTGCTCTTTACCGCTCCGGTGAGGTGAGCACAATACCTCTCACAACATGAAATCCGGAGCCACGCACAATCTTCTTGCGAGCTTCAACGGATTCTTCCACCACCAAGCCGTCTAGGAAGCGGCAACTTCCAAGAGTAACAAATCAAACACTTGCTTGATGATTCCCTAGTGCCACAAAGATCAAACCTTGATGCAATGCACTAGAAACTCTCAATCTCACAAAGAATACCACCACTAAGTCAAGTGAGTGAGAGAGAGGGGTGAGAGAGCTCTACAAGGGAGTATGAACCTTTAGAAGTGCCAAGAGAGGCTCTCCAACCCCGGGCTTGGAGTATAAATACTCCCCCTTTCCGCTACTAGCCGTTAGACACAAAACACGTGCCTCGCGGACTGTCCGCGATGCCCTCGCGGACGGTCCGCGTTTGAATTCCAACGGTAAAATCGCTAGGTCAACGGCTGCGGTGGCTGAGCGCTGGGCCGGGCGGACCGTCCGCCAGGGCCGCGCGGACTGTCCGCCTGGCCCACGCGGGACCGTCCGCGGGCCGGCCGCGGACCGTCCGCCCGGGACCCCGAGCAAGCACCTTGTTCCGTTGCAAATAACGGACCGTCCGCGGTACCTCGCGGACCGTCCGCTGGTCCTTGCGGGACCGTCCGCCCGGTCTCCGCGGGACCGTCCGCCCCGAAGCATATTTTCTCGAAATCTTTTGCCAAAAACTCGGTTATTAAATAAAAATCAACCACCCACGGACCGTCCGCCCGAAGGGCCCGATCGTCCGCCGATGCCGAAAAACTTGTTTTTCTTTTGATTTTCAATAAAAACCTTTTACCAAGAGAAACCACCACTCATCTAAATGCAATGCATGCAAATTTTTGATCTAAGTGGCACTATGGAAAGTCAAGCCAATGAAATTGATCCCTCTTGATAGTACGGCTATCTATCCTATTAACCCGGTCATATAACATCCTCTAATCACCTTATGACCGGTAAAAGCAAAACCCTATCTTTTACCTTTGCCTTGAGCCCTTTCCAACATAAGTCAACCAAGACCTTCTCATGTTCCTCACATGATCTCATCATTCCACTGGGACTAACCTATTCTTATAACTCAAATGAAATTGTTAGTCCACAATGATTGTCATTAATTACCAAAACACAAATTAGGGGCCTAGATGCTTTCATGGCCGGCCACAGCCCTCTTGTCATCCACTCCAGATCATGCTCTAATGTGTAGATGAAGTCTTGGATGTTGCCCCACATCGGTTGTTCACTGGCTTGTGGGTCCATGGAACCAAGTGAGGCTAATCTCATCCTCTAGATCAAACGGACCTTGTTCCTTCTTTCAGGATCGTTCATAGTTGTGTTCCCTTGAGTGACCGAGGCTTGGTGGCATGTTTGGGTGAGTTCGACAGGTGCGGCCGGCCTAAGTGGTGCAGCCGCAACTAGAGGTTCGGCCTGCCCTGGTGGTGCGTCCGGCCATGCCTCCTAGTCCCTGGGCATCTCTCATGTGGTGTGTTTGCTTGATCCAACACGATCGTGACGTGTTTGTTGGTGGGAGCCTTCATAGTGGTGCAAGGTAGGGCTGGCCGTACCACTAGGTGCGGCCGTGCCTACCATAAGTGACTCGGTGCTCCGAATTGCTCCCTAATCTTGATCCTGCAGGTAAAAACTCAACACAACTCGTGGAACCTTGTTAGCACCTAAAACATGCATGAAATTCGTTATAAAGCACTACCATAGCCAAGATGTTGACAGTCAAAAGTTTGTCGTAAGAACCGTCAACACTCCTTCGGTGCAAGCGCTTGGTTAATTGATAGTGGTGCCATTAATCATATGACCGGAGATGAAGGTTTATTTGCATCCCTTGAGCATTATGACACCCCAACGGGAACTATCATCTATGGAGATAATGTTAAGTAGATGTTGTCTGTCTTGGTAAAATTGCTATCTCAACAACAAATTTAATTGAAGATGTTTATCATGATCAAGGTTTAGGGTACAACTTGTTGTCGGTTTCACAACTTTGTGAGAAAGGCTACAATTGTCTCTTTACCTATTAGGGTGTGACCATCTTTAGAAGGCAGGATTTCTCTATTGTCTTTGTAGGTCATCTAAGGGGAAAGCTTTACTGTGTGGATTTCACAAAAGTGAAAGTGGACCCTAAGGATTGCTTAGTGGCAAAATCCGACTTGGGTTGTGTCGAGGTTTGATACCGCCGACAATAATTTTTGGTATGATTTGTGCGTCTGATCCGGATGGTTGGGCTTAGAGACACCAGGATTATACTAGTTCAGGCTCCGAGGGGGTGCCCTACGTCTAGTTCAGGAAAGTGTTCTATGTGCTCGCAGGGGCTTGTAGTAGGTGATACAAGCTAAGGTTGAGAGAGGGAAAGGGTCCCAAGTCTCTATTAGTGGATGTGAGCAGCGGGTGCTCGACTAGTGTGGGTGGTGTGTGAAGTTCGATCTTCCTTTCCTGTTCTATTTCGTCTTGCCCATTTACAATGCCAACCTATCCTTTTATAGTTCAAGGAGGGCCGGTGTACAAAGGCTAGGATGGTAAAATTAAGTTCTGCTACAGAGCGGGAATAGTTCTATGCCGTGAGCCTTCGTCTCCCAGTGGTGTCTACACTGCACTAGTCGCAGTAGCCTCCGTAGGGCGGTGTAGCTTCGGCCTCCATCCCGAGGCAGCTTCTCCCGACCCATGAGCATGCTACCCACGTTAGGTCGGGGCTTCCCATGCAAGCCTCGACCTTCTCTCTAATAGCCATTGGGTCGGGTCTCGTTGTTCAATCTCTTACAGGCGAAGGATTCACATGTCCTTGGACTCTGTTCCGTATCCAGGTGATGGGACGCTGAGGAAGTCCGCCTGCCACACCGGGGAAAATCTCATCTTTACCTGACCTCCTGACAGGGCAGATCCGTGTGCTCTGCTGTAGCTGCATTCCCGCATCGCGAGGGGCGGCTTCCGCCACGTTGCAGCCCTCCTGTGACAATCCGCCCAGGAAAATACCGTACTATCGCTTAAACCAATCCACTTTGGTCATTAAGCGATAATAAAGTATCATTCTGTCGTTAGTCGACGGGTTAACGCCCGGTAAATCACTTGAATATCAATAAGGATCGAAATATATGCATTAAAAACTCACTCGAAGGTGAGTCCAGAGATACATCATCATTAACATCCGAATTCATACCCCGAAAGGGCTTAGTTATTAGCAACCACAATTTTTTCCATAAGGAAATAGTTCAGAGTTTTTGAAACAGCAGAATTAAACTAACGGAAGCGAAGACACCACGGGAGGCCATCCATGATGCTTTCAGTCGTCGTCCTCCACCCACTCCAGCTCCCAGCCGGGCGGGATCTCTCCGGGCCACACATCACCGAAAGCATTACCTGGATCACATATTATAGCAAGGCTGAGTATACTAATACTCAGCAAGTCTTACACGTCGGTGATAACTACTTCACCAAAACTAGACATGAAAGGTTTTTTGGCTACTGGGTTGCCTTTTTGCTGAAAAGTAACAAAGAGTAGGTCCTTACTTTCAAGATTTTAGCACAAGTTCTAGTGGGTTTAATCTTTACTACATTAGCCATCTAGTACAAATAAAGTTGTACAATACAATTAATCAAACATAGTATTCGTCAACTTCCATCATTAGGGGTCTCATGACTAGTGGACTAAGTAGTCTCAGATAACGGTGAGAGGCCGACAATCGATTGATTCAAACCTTGCAAGGTAGATCTAAACACACGGTATGCTGCCCCCGCAAGGACAACTTTCCCAGGCCGTTTCCAAAAATCCTCGGGTTGGGATGAAAGGCCACAATCTTTAGTGCAGGCTATCCCGCATACCCCGCGAGATACTCGGAATCACCATACACCACCGGTAGCTAGCCATGAGACAAACCCCAAGAGTAGTGACAGTTCCATCCCTAGCCGTCTCATTAAGGTACTAGGCTTACCGGTCCCATTCCCGACAAGTGTTTAGTACGTTCAAACACTTAACCCACAATAGCCGGAGCCCAAATCCCATGCTCTTACCACATGAGCAATCCAATTAAGGATATATTGTGATTCCTATCTAGGAACCTATTCTCGCAAGTGAGGTCATCACTCAACTTGTAACGGTCCTATAGCTTAGCAGCTATCGACCTACCATACTAGTAAGGACGAAGGTACCTAGGGATCATGCATCTAGGGGTTCATTCAACTCTTGAACTTAAATGCACAATCGTTCATAGATAATTGAATAAAGAATTTGAAAGCTAGGTCAGATGCACCGGAGCTTGCCTTTGTCAGCTAGGTTAGCCTGGGCACCCTCGGTGTCGTTGAGCACTTCCACGTACTGCAGCGAAGCTTCCGCTCCTCCTTCCTCGGCTTCCGGGACAAGGAAGTAATCTCCGTCCAGAAGATCTACATGGAATGCAATGCAAGTTCAGGTGATGTGATAATTTGTTATCTTATCCAACTCCTGTTGGTCATATTCACCTTAACAAGTATCTAGGTAGTACATCTGTTTTAGGAAGGTTATTGGCTATATGTGATTTATTCTTTTATTGCACATTTGAATAAAGGTTTCTATTGTACTTGTTATTTTATGTGAAGGCTTCAATCTTTTCCTTCTCACTAGCAAGGGCATGAACAATATTTTTATTCATAAATAAATTCATTATCAGCAAGGATATTTTATTACCTTTTAATTAAATTAGGGAATAGTTTTCCAAAAAGGAAAAGAATTAAATAGGGGTTTTTCTTATTTAATTGCTCTTTAATATTTAAAAGGGCTTTTAAACTTTTTATTAAGCAATTAATTACCAAAAATTAAAGAAGTGTTTCTCAAGTATACCAGCACCTATACTGGTCCATTGGACCCACATGTAAGGCTTGGGAGCTAGGAAATTAAATATTAAGGAAAACAACAAAGTCTAGCTAGTGATTCAATTTAAATGCATACAAAACTAAATAAGCATCAAACTGATCCAAACTTTCTCATGCATACTCTCTGGTCCTAAACAAGCCTAAAGAACCAGCATGTTCACCTAGAAACTCTACTGATCTTGCTCTATTAATTTACAAAGGAAAACATGCACAAATTAAGAATAAATATTTTTGTTAAACCAAAAATCATGATTAATTCACAAGAGGTGTGTTTTGACATAGCAAGATAGTGTGCACAAGTTGAGCACAAAAAAAAAAATAAATATATTTAGCTAGAAAAATCATCTAGGCAGTTTCTACAGAATTGGACAACAATTTATTTAGCAAGATTTGCTTCATAACTTTGCGCAATGTTTGGCACAGGAGCTAGTCCTGACAAGATACACAACATATCCAAAATTTAGGTACAGAAGAGTTGTAGATTTAAAGTTATGACAGATCTAGGTATTTCACAATCCTATTTTTCATGTTAAAACTATTTCGAATCAAGCCATGTGAGAATAACAAAAGTTGTGGGATTTCTCTCCGTGAACCCAACAAAATTGGTTTGGCATTTTTCTGAATTTTCTAAAATTTTCTAGGAATTTTTCAGTGCTCTGGACTAATCAGCAAGAAAACTTAGATAGGATTCCTTACAACCAGGCCCTGGAATTTACACAAGACACCCTATTAAGATCTCGATTCTTGCAATTGGGCCCTTGGCCGGGGAGGGCGGCGTGGCACCGGCCAAATCCAGTGAGCCGGCGGCGATCCCGGCCGGGCAAGCGGCTAGGCTCGGCCGGGGGGGGCTCACCTAGGGGCTACGGCGACCGGAGTTGAGGCGGAGGGACGGCCGGCGAGGTGGGGCGCCGGCGGCCGGGCACGATGGCCGCGGCGGCTCGGGGAAAACAGCGAGGAAGCGCGGTGCAGGGCAACAAGTGAGCTGGGAAGGTTCACTCGGGGCTAGGGAACCTAGGGAAGTGGCCGGCCGGCGGCGAGCGCAAGCGGGGAGGCGAGCTCACGGCGGCGGCAATGGCGAGGGAGGAGCACGGGGTGGCGCGCGGAGGGGAGGAAGGGTTTAAATAGCCTCGGCTTGGGTTCGTGGTGACGACGGCGTGACGGCAGAGATGCCCGCCTTGCTACGGCGGCTCGGGCGGCGCGCGCGTACGGCGGCGCGGACTCGAGGCGCCTCGGGCGGGGGGGGTGCGTCGGGGCGCGGGCGACTCGTGCGGCGCGTGCCTCGGGCGGCACTCGGCCTCGGGAGGCGCGGGCGCGGACGCCGGGCGCGGCCGGCGGAGGCCGGCGACGCGCGGCGCGCGCGCGTCGCGGCGCGCGGCGCTTTGCCGTTTTTATTTTCTCGGTGTCTTGCGTTTGAATCAATTTTTCTCCAAAATTTTGAATAAAACTTGACCAAGTGATGAACATGAAAGTTGTAGATCTAGTTACCCTTAACAACTTCTAAAAAGTCTATAGAGGGTTTTTCTTCACAAATTTTGAATTACATGAATGCCAACTTTGAATGCCAGCCTGTCTTTTTAAGCAGTGAATCCTTCCTTGCAACCAACTTTTCAAGCTTTTCCACTCAAATTTTGAAATGCAAATCTACATGAAAGTTGTGTCCCTCATCAATATGGACAACTTTCATAAAGGTAGAATTTTAAGTGTTTAGGTGAATTTTAGAGAACGTGGCAAAAGTCCCGGCAGACATCCATGGACATTAGGGTGGCAAGGGGTTTGACCAAGCCTTTGACCATGGGTTGGCCCCACAAGTGTGTTTACTATTCAAAGGGGGTCACTAGGGTAGGTTAGTGGGTTTTTCGAGGTAAGGGCCCAGGTTGACCGTGATTTGACCACTGTTGACTACTTTGACCAGCTGTTAGGGTTAATTAAAAACCTGGGGCGTCACAGCTCCCCTGGGGGGCGGCCGATGGATTACAACGAAAAGAGTCTTAAGTCGTGCGAGGCGGAGCTGCTTGTCGAGGTAGTCGGGGTAGCTACTTGAGTCGGAGGTGGTTCTGTGATAGGGGGTCGAGCTGTGGTTCCTTAAATGAAAGGAGCTGGGCCTAGCCTTGCTGGCGGTCGGTGTTGGGCCTCTGCTGATGTGGCCCACCATTAGTCTTCCTGATTCAGGAGCTTAGGGTTTAAGATGATTACCCCCAGTTTTCCCCTCTTCAATAGCCCCCGAGCCTAAGGGGGAATGAGACAGATTTCTCCCTTAGGATCAGAGTGGTTGAGTTTCTATTTTTCTTCTTCAGTACGGTGGGGGCGCGCGAGCGCACTCGCCGAGTGTAGCCCTCGAGCCCGTGGTACAGTCGAGGACTCTGCTACAGGGTGATTTTTTAGCCACCACGAGTAATGGCTCTCCTTTTGAGGCTGACGTGGCCGGACGATGGATTTGACCCAGCCTCACAGGGACTGTGGCTGGCCTCTGCCGATGTGACGGCAAGGCTCAGTGGGCCTTCAATGCACCTCCTGGCGGGGTGGGTGGCCGGTTTAGCTTGTTTTTTAAGCTAAGCCGCATCCACCGTGCCTCTCACATGGTTGGGCCGCCGCTGCCCTATAAAAGGAGCTCTGCTTCGTCCTGATGAGACTCCATGGTTGCCACATGGGGAGGGAAAGAAAGCAGCTACTTCTCCGGTCGTGAGGGGTTTGTCCCCCTGAGTGTAGTGTCGTCCTTCAAGCCTCTTGATGTTGGTGGGAGTTCAGTAAATGGGGAGGCATGCTAGGGTCAGGCGTTTGGATTCCCGGAGCGGTTCACCGTGTCGTAGTCCAGGTCTATCCGCTAAGGATCAAAACTTCCTGCTCTTGTGCCTTAGGGGTGTAGGTCCCCTCTGAGTTTGTTTCGGTCTCCTGCATCCTTGCTTGAAGCCCCCTTCCTCCTTTCCTGAGGAGGATGCTTCATTGTCATGGTCGTGAGCGCGCTGACGACTTCTCAGCCATGGGGGCCCTCGAGTGCCCTGCGCTTAGCGGCCGACGACGGGAGTACGGCGGGCTTGCTGGTGATGGCCCTAATTTTTTCGGATTGGCTTCTATGTCGCACTCCGACACAATGAAATCGATGAGCATCCCCTGCGGGACCCCGAAGACACACTTCTCAGGGTTGAGTCGGACCTAGAATTTCCTCAGCTTCTCGAAGACGGTCGTTAGGTTAGGGACCAGATCTCCCGTTTGCCAGGATTTCAACACGATGTCGTCGACATATGCCTTGAGCAACTAACTGATGAGTTTGCCGAAGACGCGCTGCATGCACCTCCGAAAGGTAGTGCCTGCATTCTTCAACCCGAAAGGCATGGAGGAGTAGCAGAAACAGCTGAAAGACGTGATGAATGCCGTGGCGAGCTAATCATGTGAGTCCATCGCAATCTAATGGTAACCAGAGTAGGCGTTGAGGAAGCAGAGGGTTTTGCACCTTGCAGTTGAACCCACAACCTGGTCAATGCGTGGCAGAGGGAACAGATCCTTCGGGCACGCCTTGTTGAGATCGTTGTAGTCGACACACATCCTCAATTTGTCATTCTTCTTCCTCACCAACATGGGGTTGGACAACCACTCGGGGTGGTAAACCTCTCTGATGAAACCCCCGGAAGGAGTTTCTTTATCTCCTCCCGAATGGCCTTGCACTTGTCGTCGT
Organism: Cenchrus americanus; assembly: GCA_947561735.1. Taxonomy (NCBI): domain Eukaryota; kingdom Viridiplantae; phylum Streptophyta; class Magnoliopsida; order Poales; family Poaceae; genus Cenchrus; species Cenchrus americanus. Next base: position 146,775,118 of record OX387244.1, on the reverse strand, counting down.
CAAAACAGCACAGCTTCTGCTTGACTGGCTTGGCACTCGGCTTAATATTGAGCTTATGTTCGGTGTTTCCCTTGGAATGCCTAGCATATCAGACAGCTTCCATGCAAAGACACCAAGATTCGCCTTCAAGAAAAATATGAGCACCTCCTCCTGCTCCAGCTCAAGCGTTGAGCCGATGTGGAGGGTGCGCCCATCGTCGGACACAAGTATCCCTTAGCATCCTTTGCAGACTCGAACGAACACGCCACTCATTTGGCGGTTTTTGGGATGTCGAGCACTTCCAAAACTAGCTCCTCGGCGAGCTTGTTGGAGCGGATGAGAGAATCCGCAAAGTGAAAACACTCAGCATCACATTCGTATGCATGCCGGAGCTTGGTGTTGACGGTGATCACTCCCTTAGGTCTGGGCATCTTCAGCTTGAGGTAGGTGTAGTTGGGGACCGCCCTGAACTTCTCGTATGTTGGCATCCTGAGGATCGCGTCATACATTCTCGGGAAACCAATGACTTCAAAGGTGAGTGTTTCCTTGCAGAAATCCCCTTATCACCGAAAGTGACTAGTAGTTCGATTTGTCCGAGTGGGAGCAACGACCCCATGGAATGGGGTTGATGACGGGCAGAGCTGAGACCGCTGGATCCCCATGATGTCGAAGGTGGACATGTAGATGATGTTGAGGTCGCTTCCTCCGTCCATGAGCACCTTGTGCACCCACTTGGTGCCAAAGAGCGGTGCCACCATGAGGGGATAAGCCCCCGGCTGTGGAATGTGGATGGGGTGATCCGCCCGGTCGTACATGACGGCCGTCTCGGACCACTGATGGTATGATGACACGGTCGGCTCCGTGTGGTAGATCTCCTACAGGATGCACTTATGCTTGCTCCTCGGAGGGTGAGCAGGCGTTCCACCGAAGATCATCATGACAACACCGTCTTCCTTCAGGAAATCGTCATGCTCGAAGTTCTTGGTAGCGCAGGCGTTGGCTGCGTCTTGCGGATTATTCTTCATGACGAGGTATCTCTTCATGAGGTTACAGTCCTTCATGGAATGCTTGACTGGAGTCTCGTGGTAAGGACAAGGTGCCTCAAGCATCTTCTCGAAGTAATCCCTCGGGGGACCAACCTTTGGTTTGGATGGTCATTTATCGACCGCCGCAACCAGGTTGTTGTTGCGGAGCTTGCGCTCTTCTTCTTCTTCTCTGGGTGAGTGGCCAGAGCCTCACCCTGCCCCTCCCCGGGCTTCCACTTGCTGAAAGCAACGACTTCCTCCCCGTCGACGTGGTCAGTGGCTAGGTCAAGAAGCTTGCGAATGGTTTTTGGCTTGACTCGCCCTATCCGGTGGACAAGGGTCTCGCACGTGGTACCATCTTGGAAAGTGGTGATGACCTGGTTGTTGGCCGTGTCGGGGAGCTCAGCGTAATGCTTGGAGAAGCGACGAATGTAGTCACGGAGACTCTCACCCTTCTTTTGCCGGCAATGGCGAAGTCCACACGCATTGCCAGGCCGCACGTAGTTACCCTGGAGGTGCCCTATGAAGGAGTCCCGGAGATGGTCCCAGTTGTTGATCCTCCCTCGAGGGAGGTGCTCGAGCCAGGTATGTGCTGAGTCAGCAAGGTATAGTGGGATGCTTTTGATAATGAATAGATCGTTGGTCGCGCCGCCGTTGTGGCAGGTCAGGCGGTAGTCCTCAAGCCATACACTTGGGTTGGTCTCCCGTCATACTTTGCGACAGTAGTCAGGGCGCGATACTGAGTTGTGGGAGCTGCTGCAAGAACACTAGCGTCGTAGGCCCGCGGACCTTGGGGGTCAAGTGTCGGGCTCCGGCTCCGGTCCTCATTTTTGTCGTAGCGGCCCCTACGCCTTTGGCTGTACTCCCTTCGCGGCTGGCGTTCGCCGTCCGACCCGCCTCGGGTCGTCGTCCTCCCACGCGTCGAGGATGCTCCCCAGGCCACGTGGTTAGAGTCGGCCTTGTGTGCGGCGGGTGAGCACACGCTCTCCGTGTGATCCGGCTGCCCTGACGGGTGTTAGGACCCACGGTGAATCGAGCGTTCCTTGTCCGGGGCCTGTGCCTTACGGCGCTGAGATGCCGAACTTTCCACCTACTACTCGGCAACCATATTGAGGAGCGTCTAGAGGTGCGTACAGAGCTTCTTTTCCTCCGGGGTTGTTGGCTCCAGGCTGCCAAAAGGAGTACGACCGCTGCAGCGAGGTTCAAGGAGGCTCGTTTGGCGACGGGAGTCCCGTGAACGTCGTCAATGATGCAGCGGCGTGCTTCTTGTGCGAGCTCATGTGCGGGCGTTGTCATGGCCTCCGTGTCGAGCACGTGGTGGAGCTTCGCATGCTCGTCCTCAGGAGCCTTCTGAGCCTCGTCCAGCTCGTCGAGGCACGCCTGCTGCCGCTCGTGGTCGTACCCGTCATGCGGAGGTTCCTCACTAGCAGATGCGTCAGGAAAAGTGGGCTCACCTTCCGCGGAGCTATCATCGGAGTTGGTGGAGTGGACTGTGTCGGGCTGCTGCTAGAGGGCGAAACACTCATGCTTCAGGTCGTGGGGCGTCAGCATCTTCTTGTCGGGAGGCGCACTTTCGGCCTCGTCACAGCTTGCCTAAGAAGCCCCCGAGGGGACCGGCGGTGCGTCTCCCGTGGTGGCGGGATCTTTCACCCCAGTGCAGGGGAGCCACGCCTACCCCTCAAGGTTAGCGTTTCCTCCTCCTGCAACCTGAACACGAGCATGGAGGTAGCGAAAGTGAAGCAGAAGTGCTCCTAGGACATGTTCGGCCCTACAGCGACTGCCATGTTGCGGCCGACCAGGTCCCAAACCCGGTCGTCAGCAGACTTCACCGGCTGTGGCTCCTCAGGTGGCTGATCCTGAGGCGGCGCAGGCACGTCGGGCTGGGACTGCGAGAACACAGCCCCAACGGTTGACTCAAGTGGACCATCAAAGATGAATTCCATGGATTCGAAGCGCAACACGGTGGTGCACGCCAGCTATTCATTGGCACGGGCCATCCGGACCCTTGTTTGGCGTCATGACACACGATGTGCCCATAGATGGCATGCCAATTGTCGAGGTTTGATACCGACGGCAATAATTTTTGGTATGATTCATGTGTCTGATCCGGTTTGTTGGGCTTAGAGACACCGAGGATTACACTGGTTCAGGCTCCGAGGGGGTGCCCTATGAAACGAACCGGATTTTCGCGGACGGAAACCCAACTCTTAGCACCTCGGTGGTAGTCCCAGGAGGGCTACCACGTGCAAACCCTGTCTCAGTGATGCCAAATTCCATACAAAAAGATAAAACAGAATGGAAAGAGTACAACATTTATTTTATTACAATAATCAGAGTACATCTCTTCGGCACATGTCGGGTACAAGTCCATCGGGACTGAATCAAACATAAATAAAACGTCTAGCAGCGACTCCATGAAAGCGCGGGAAAACTCCATATCCGCAGGCAGCTCGAGTGTAGGAAGAGCACTAGTCCACCCATCCGTCGTTGTCGAAGTCGTAGTCCGGCTCTGTGTCAGAGACACCAGGGTCTACCCGATAAGCGGGTAGGTCATGTTAGCTTCCCAACAAAGAGGCAAAAGCGGTGTATATTCTACTATGCATGAGTTATCCCTACTCTGGTTGTAGAAGGCTTAAGAAAAGCAGCATAGCAACGTACAAGGTAAGCAGAATTCAGCTGTGAGGTCCACACCTCGGAGAAGCTCACACTTCCGAGGTCCACACCTCTGGGGTCCACACCCCGCTCAAGGTAAACCACACCAAAACACCGGATCTCAGCCACCTGCTCCTATCCCCACATCTCAACGGCCGAAGCCAGGCTCACACTCGGGGGAGAGAAGAAGCACAAGAGAAGAGTAGCTAGCCAGCATAACAGATCTTAGGACTGTCCATAACCAGTGGACACAGACTATAGCTATAGGTTTAAACACTCTGCAGAGGTTGTACAACTGTACCCGCCCGAATAGGACTGGAACCGGCCGTCACCGATTCCAAGCCCCACCCTATGGCTGAAGGCCAAGTAAGTGGATAGTACCCTCCCCGCGTCTCCGAGCTCCGGCTCGGCCCTCCGCGGCAGAGCTCATACTACCCGCGAGAGGTCCCTCGAAGCTGTGGAACCCTTCCCCGGCCTCGCCGGGGCAAAGTCTTCTAAGGAGGGAAAGACCACTCCCGACACGGTCACACCGACCCGCCTACAGGAGGGACGCTATCCACTACAAGTCTCACCCCGCACCCCCGCCCATAACAAGGCGGGCGGTTTGTACGGTAAGAGTCCATAGAAACATGGTTAAACTGACGATCGGTCCTTAAGGGCCGAGAGCGAGCACTCACCATCTCCATCCCATACGACACGTCCCTCGGGTTAGAGGCCAGATCGCATCTTCCCTCGGCAGACGTTCACGAGTAACCCAGCGGCTCGCTCCCGCCAGAACACAGCAAGGATATACGCACCCAGAACGCACGCTAGAAACACACCGAGGTATCCAGATCTCAGTCCAAGCCCAGAGTACCATCCATAATCAAGCAACAAAAGTATGGACAGTTGTGATAAGGGACTAGCTAGGGGTCTGTAGCTAGTCCCGCAGGAAGTAAAACAAGGTGTCAGGGTATAACAAAACATCAAGCCATGGCTATTAAACTGGTTATGCAATTCATCAAAGCAATGCATATAAAGTAAAGCACTAGCATCTAATTAACAACATGGGATCTACATGGTTGGGAGTGACATGACACCTTCGTTGCCGTTGAAGCAGTCGCTATCCGGAGCAGTGTACTCGGGGTCCTCCGCGTCCTCCTGGTCGAAGCTCGGGTCTGCGGCACGAGATTCGACGCGAAAATAAGAATACGGTGCACATCTAAGCAATAACTCCAAATAAGAACCAATTTTAGAAGAACCAAAAGAGCTCAAACTACCTACAAGCAGCAAGGTTTCGAAATTACGAATTTATAGAAATTAGTTTTATATTTTTCTGATCTTTCTAAAAATAGTTATGAATTTCTAGAGGGCAAACCCATTTATTAAGAATTTCAGGAAATTAACCCAGAAAAAGATAAGGATTTCTAATTATTAAGAAGGCCGCTAACGTCAGCATGACGTCAGCGTCTATCGGTTCATGGGCCGAAGATGGGCTGAAAGAGTTACTGGGCCGAAAGCGGCCCACTGGACTCGGCCCAACTAGCCCAGATAAGAGAAGTCCTTAAAGCCTCCCCTGATTAATGGTTGCGGCTCCAACCAGCGTGTTGGGCCCCCATTGCACCTCGATGGGCCTGGGTGACTCTTAAGGCCCAAACGGCCTTTTACCCTGTTGTATCCAGGGAAAGGAGCTCGCCTCCTCCCTTAGGCGCACGACGCGCCTGGCGGCGGCGCGACCTCTCCACCGGCATCGGTAGCGACGGCATCCCGTGCTTGCGCTGGGGGTGCGCCGGGTGCCGTGTGCCGCCTCGCGACCGAGGCCCGGTTCACGGCTCACGATTACGGCGCAAAGTCCAGTTCTCCGACGAGGCGGCGCGGTGAGCACCGCCTGGCGTTCGCACACGCGCCGGCGCGATGACCCAAGGACCCCCTGCCTCGGACCAGAGCTCTGGGGTGTGCTCCGGCCTGACCAGGCGAGCTCGCTCCTGCACGGTTAATTCATGGCTCGAAGGCCTGCTTCCTGGGATGGCCGTCAACGCGCACGGCACGGTGCAGAACGCCTGCGCGCTGGGCTTCGCCAGCGGCGAGGCCGTGGCCAAGGCGCGCGGGGGGTGCGGCCGACCGCTTCTCGCGCGCGGAGCACTCCGCGAAAAACGTCCTCGGCTCGAAGGCCGGTTCACAGCAGCTCGAACCACGCCACCGCGGCGGCACGCCCAAGTGCGTCATGGCGTGGTTAGGTCCTCCATGCGCTGGGGCGCGCACCTCCGCGCCACGCTGTACAAAGCAGCACGGCTCTCCAACGAGCACCGGCAAGAGATGGAAGGCGCGGCTCGACCTTGGCGCTGGGGTGCGCGGTCACCACCACCGCGTCCTCCTTATCGCCCAGATCAACTCGGCGCAACAGCCAAAACACCGAACACAAGGCACGATGCGCGCTCGATGCAGAGCACGACGGCGCGGTGCGGGGAAGTCCTTGGTTCCTCCCGCAAAACAACGCGGTAACCAGCCATAAACGAGTGCGCCCGGTCGTCGCGGCCTAGGGTAGCCACGGCGTCGAACTCTCGCAGGCATGGCGCGACGCGGTGGCCGTTCATGGGGAAACAGCAGCGCGGCGCGCTCGGCACGTGGCAGCTCGAAGGCGCGCCCACAGACATGGACAAGGTAAGAAGGCGACGCAAGAAAGGGGGGTGGCCACGGTGCTCACAGCGGGGCGGCGGTGTAGTCGTCGCAGGCTTAGCGTGGATGGCGGCGCGGCGTCGGTGTTCACGGTGGCGTCCCGCTCCGGTTCGGCTCCTCCGCCGGTCGTGAACGGCTTCGCCTCGTCCGGCTCCTCGCGTCCCCCGACGTTCCCCCGGCCAGCCACGCGCGCGCGGCGGCGACGCGACGCACGGCCTCCTCCTGCTCCGCCTCCACTTCTCCCACTCTTCCCTTCCTCTCTCCTCTCGGCGGCGCACACACTGGAATGGGGAAAACCCCAATGCGGGTCGGCTGGTGAAGGGAGGGCTCGGTCCCGGGTGATGTAGACGCGCGGTCAAGGCGGTGCGAGGGCATGGATGCCCCGGCGCTCCAGGATTGGCTGCCTGCGCGGGTTCGGCGACGTGGCCGGCCCTCGGTGCCCGCCACCGCGCCCGGAGCGTCACCGGCAGGGGCACGGGGAGTCCTTTCCCCCGAGATTCCCCCCCCCCCGGGGTGGGCCACGGGTGCGCGCGCGCGGCTCGGCGTGCGTGCCGGCTTGGCGGTCCGGCCGCCCCCTCCTCGCGTGCGCGGTTGCGGTGCGACCGGCGGAGCAAGGTTGGCTCAGGAGGCAAGGCGGGGGTTGCTGAAGAAAGATAACCTTACGCGCGGGCCCCACTAGACAGAGGTCGAGAGGGTGAGGGGGATGGCGCGGTTTAGCTGGGCTGAGATTGGCGCACGGGCTGGGCCGGCTGGATCGGTTAGGAAGAAGAATTCGGCCCTGGTCATTTGGCTTGGATTTTGGAATTAAGCTAAGGGTTCAAGATAGATTTAGGGTTTGAATTTGATTCCTTCTCAAATTCAAACTTCACACAATTAAATTCCAAATAAACCAGAGAAATCCAACTCACATGTTTTACCATAGTTTGAATATATGTTTTTATAAATGGATCAAACAGGTGGAGAATTTAGGAGAGGGCTAGCAATTTGGCTTGAAAATTGATACCACTCAATTTCAGTCAAAAAGTTTTAAATTTTCGCAAAATTTTCACACCTAAAACCCCGGGTTGTTACATTCTCCCCCACCACCGAGAATCTCGTCCTCAAGATTTAGTCCTCGACCTCCTCTGTGAACAAGTGAGGGTACTCCTTTCTAAGATCAGCTTCCTTCTCCCAAGTTGCTTCTCGCTCTGTGTGTTGCTCCACAACACTTTACAGAAGGGAATGGTTGTTCTCCTTGTCTCCTTGACGGCTCGGTCCAAGATCTTCTCAGGATATTCTGCATACTCAAGGTTGTCTTGCAGGTCAAGCAACTCCATGGGCACTTGCTTAGCTTCCACTGCCTTCTCACTCTTTTTCAGCTATGACACGTGAAACACTAGGTGTACTCCTGCCATTGTCTCGGGTAGCGCAAGCTGGTAGGCTAGACTTCCAAACCTTCGGGTGATAGGGTACGGTCCTACGTATCTCGGTGTGAGCTTTCCTTTCACCAAGAATCTTTTAGTTCCTTGGAGCGGTGAGACTTTCAAGTACACTCGGTCTCCAACTGCAAAAGTCAACTCTCTTCTTCTTTTGTCGGCATAGCTCTTCTAACGGCTTTGAGCAACTTTCAATTTCTCACGAACTTTCTCAACTTTCTCCTCTGCTTCATCAATGATTTCTGGCCCGAACAGTGCCCGTTCTCCCACCTCCGACCAAGCTAGAGGGGTTCTGCACTTCCGCCCGTAAAGGGCCTTAAAGGGAGCCATCCGAAGACTTGCTTGAAAGCTGTTGTTGTACGAGAACTCTGCAAACGGCAAACTGCTCTCCCAATCGGTGCCATAGATGAGTGCACACGCTCGTAGCATATCCTCCAGAACCTGGTTAACTCTCTCTGTCTGCCCATCCGTCTGTGGGTGAAAAGTCGTGTTGTAGTTGAGGGTGGTGCCCATAAGCTTGTGGAAGCTCTGCCAGAACTTGGCGACAAACTGCGGTCCGCGATCGGACACAATACTCTTGGGTGCCCCGTGTAACCTCAAAATTTGCTCAACGTACAGGTTTGCCAAGCGTTCTGTCCCAAAGGTCACCTTCACCGGTACGAAGTGCGCCACCTTGGTCAGTCGGTCCACTATGACCCAAACCGAGTCATTCCCCTTTGGTGTTCGGGGAAGTCCCACCACAAAGTCCATGGAAATGTCCTCCCACTTCCAAACTGGAATAGCCAACGGCTTAAGCAATCCTGCAGGTTTCTGGTGTTCGATCTTCACTCTGCTACAGGTGTCGCAACAGGCCACGTAGTGTGCTATATCCTTCTTCATGTTCTTCCACCAGTATCTGGTCTTCAAATCTTTGTACATCTTTGTGCTGCCTGGGTGGATCGAGTACCTCGAATCGTGAGCTTCCCTCATGATCTGCTCCAGGAGTGCCTTATCTTGAGGTACACAGATCCGTTCTTTCAACCACACTGTGCCTTGTTCATCTACCTGGTAGTCCTCTGCTTTACCCTGCTTCATCAGTTCTCGCAAAGCTTTGATTTCTGCACACGACTTCTGAGCTGTTCGGATCCGTTCCTCCAGGTCGTAGGTCACACGCAGTTCGTTGACTTGGCCATGGTCCACAATTTAAATCATCAGCTTTTCTAATTCTTCGTGAAGTGCAGGTTGCTCCTCTCTCACCATGAGGTTGTTGCAATAAGTTTTCCGGCTCAGTGCATCTGCCACGACGTTAGCCTTGCCTGGGTGGTAGTTGATCTCGACGTCGTAGTCCTTGATCAGCTCCAACCACCTCCTCTGCCTCATGTTCAACTCTGTTTGGGTGAAGAAGTACTTCAGGCTCTTGTGGTCGGAAAATAGCTCACACTTGTTCCCTATCAGGTAGTGTCTCCAGATCTTGAGTGCATGCACAACAGCTGCCAACTCCAAGTCGTGTGTCGAGTAGTTTTCCTCGTGTTTCTTTAGCTGCCTGGAAACATAAGCCACAACTTTCCCTTCCTGCATCAGCACACAACCAAGTCCTTGCTTCGAAGCGTCGCAGTAGACCACGAAGTCTTTCTTGATATCTAGCAAGGTAAGCACTGGGGCTGTGGTGAGTCTCTTTTTCAGCTCCTGGAAGCTCTTTTCACACGCTTCTGACCACTCGAACTTTGTGTTGTTCTTGAGCAACTCTGTCATTGGCTTAGCGATCTTGGAGAAGTTCTCAATGAACCTTCGGTAGTAACCGGCCAACCCAAGGAAGCTTCTGACATCTGTCACGTTCAACGGCTGCTCCCACTTGGTAAATGACTCTACCTTGGACGGATCCACGGCTATCCCCTCTGCTGACAACACGTGTCCCAAAAACGCGACCTTCTCCATCCAGATCTCGCACTTGGTGAACTTGGCGTACAGTTTCTGTTGCCTCAGCCTCTCTAGCACGACCCTCAGGTGCTCTTCGTGCTCCTCCGTGGTCTCAGAGTAAATCAAGATATCGTCGATAAACACCACCACAAACCTGTCCAACTCTTCCATGAAGACTTTGTTCATCAAGTTCATGAAGTAAGCAGGGGCATTAGTCAGCCCGAAAGAAACTACCACGAACTCGTACAAGCCGTACCGCGTGGTGAAGGCTGTCTTGGGAATATCCTGCTCTCGGATCTTCATCTGGTGCTAACCTGACCTTAGATCGATCATGGAGAAGAACTTTGCCTTTTTAAGCCTATCCAGCAGGTCCTCGATTCTGGGTAGCGGGTACTTATTCTTGATCGTCATCGAGTTGAGCGTGCGGTAGTCTATGCACATACTCTTGGTACCGTCTTTCTTCTCCACGAAGAGCACAGGCGAACCCCACGGTGAGGCACTCGGCCGAACAAACCCTTGCTCAAGTAGCTTCTTGAGCTGTTTCTTCAACTCGTCAAGCTCATCGGACGACATCCGGTACGGACTCTTTACAACAGGCCCCGCCCCAGACATCAGCTCAATCACAAACTCCACGTCTCGGTCTGGGGGTAACTCCGTAAGCTCCTCTAGAAACACGTCCGGAAACTCACAAACCACTGGAATTTCTTCAATTTCTTTTCCACTCATGTTGCACATCATCGTAGCAGCCTTCGGACTCTGTGGTTCAATCCGCACTTTGGTCCCACTGGGGTGTTCTAGCTGTATAACCCTGGGGTTGCACGAGACTATCCCGTTGTGCTTTGCCAACCAATCCATCCCTAGGATCACGTCTATCCCGGTAGACTCCAAGACTGTCAAGTCTGCCGTGAAGAGTTGCCCCTCAAACACCATCTTCACTCCCCTGCACTCTAACGTACTCCTCTTCTCTCCTAGCGGAGAGCTAGTCAAGATAGGCCTTGGTCGAGGCTTAGTTGGTAAAGACCTTTCTTTAACAAACTTGGTAGAAATATACGAAAGCCGAGCTCCGGCATCGAACAAAACAGTTGCCAAAACTGAGTCAACAAGGAACTCACCAAGTGTGACGTCGGGTGCGGCTGCTGCATCCTTGGTGGTGAGGTGGTTCAGACGACCTCGAGTAGCTGGCGGCTGAGCGGTCCTCTGCTGTGTACGGGGTGGCTGTCCTCCTGGTGCTGGTGGCTTGGCTGGGGTCTGGAACTGAGAGCTGCAGTTCTGACTACCTGGTGGCACCTGCTGTGGACACTCGAACGACTTGTGCCCAATATGACGACAGTTGAAGAAAGTCACCTTAGCTCTGTCTGCTGACTGCGGTGGTGGTCTCGGTCTCCAGTTGTTCTGTCCTCCACTCCCGCCTGGGTTGGCTCTGCTCTGCGGCTGTGACTGAGTGACGTGGTGCCTCTGTTGTGTCTGGTGGCCCTGAGCGTAACCTGTCCTCTGCCTCTGAGGTGGACCTGAGCGTCCTGCCTGGTCTGTGCGCTTGGACTTGCTTCCACGAACTTCCATGTACTCGAGCCTCGACCTCTCAACGATCAGTGCCTTGTCGATAATGGAGCGAAGTGTCGGGCAGTCGTGTGCGGACAAGTGGTGTGCCATCCCCTTGTGCAGACCCTTCCTGAACCAGTAAACCTTCTTCTTCTTTGTGTCGGTGTCGTCTGGCACGTACCTCATTAGCTCTTGGTAGCGGTTGGCGTACTCCTGCACTGACATACTTCCCATCTTGAGGTGCCTGAACTTGTCAGCCTTCCTGTCCATCACTGCCTCTGGAATGTGGTGGCTCCTAAGGCCTCCACGAACTCGTCCCACCCGATGTGCAATGGGTCCGGGTGCGAGTCACAGTAGCTGTCCCACCACGCACTGGCTGTGCCGATCAGCTGGTGCGCTGCCACGGTCACACACTCCTCCTCAGTGAGCCCAGTCAACTCCAGCTTCTTCTCAATCTCCCGCAGCCAGTTGTCCGCGTCCATCGGATCTGCTGAGTGGTCGAAAGTAGGCGGTCGCAGCTTGTTGAAGTTCTCAACCTTCTTCTGGAAACCCTCTGGCGCGTTGCGGTGCTGACCCCTGTGGTTGTCGTTGTTGTTGTTCTGAGCTAGCATCTGGGTGATTGTCTGCATCAGCTGGGTCTGTACTGCCATCACGTCGGCCAAGTTCGGGGGAGGTGGCGGTGGTGGCACCTCGTGTCCCTGAGCCTGGCCTGCTCCTCCCTCGGGCTGAGGAACCTGCTCATGCTCAAGCTCCTGCTCCTGAGCTCCCTCGTCATCGTACACGGGTCCTCGACCGCAGACTCGGCCTCCTCGGCCTCCGCGGCCTGCTCGGCCACCACGGAGCCCTCCTCGCGGCGCGTGACCTCCATGGCGTCCACGGCCTCTCGCTCCTGCTGGGTTAGGGGCATCCTCCCCCCCGTTGTCCCCAACGACCTCCTCGAAACGGGCCAGGAGTCGCCCGGACCTCCTTGCCCCCGACATCTGTTCCATTTGCAAGAGTCAGTAGTGGTAGGGAGAATATTATTAAGGTTATTTAACTATAAAGGAGTAATCCTGCTAACAATCAGAGAATTTCATTCAGACATAAAGAAGCATGAAATCCGAGAAAAACCATGAAGATCCATGTCACTTAATCAATGCCACCATACAAAAGGGGTGCACCTCGAGGTTTACTCTAACGACCTTCGAGGGTACACGGCAACACATCACGCTAACGCATGGTACATCATGGGGTAGCTACTGCTAGATCTCTACTCCCGTCACGGGGTACTCTGAGGTGCCTCTGGGCTGGAGTCTGGTGGAACTGAGTAGAACGGTGGTGAGTAAGCCCCTGGGTAACCCGGCATCCTGATCGTCGGTCCTCCGTAGTAGTCTCGGGTATCCTGGAGAGCAAGGTCCATCTCTGCTGTGTCCTGGGAGCCTCTCGGGTACGGGCGTAGACGTGGTAGGAGTGTCGGGTAGCTCAAAGGTCTCTGTCCGCAGTCGTGGTCTCTTCTTGGGCGGTAGCTGCGCGGAGAGCTCCTCCAACTCTCTCAGCCTCTGCTGGTCGGAACGCTCCCAGGCCGTGCGGGTCCTGGCAGCTCGGTCTCTCTCCTCGTAGACCAGCCCACCGAGGTAGCACAAGTGGTGGTAGTTGTGTCGGCTCGCCTCCTGTAGGTCCCACGTCCTCACTTGATAGTCAGCTGCTGCAGCTCCAACCGACTCCAACTGGTCCCTCGCCTCTGCAAGCCTCTCTCTGTCCTCACGCATGGCCTCCACTGTAGCCCGGTGCAACTCCTGCGCTGACCTCAGTCGTGCCTCCAGTGTGGCGATCCTCCTGGCGTCCCTCTCAGTGCTGGCTCTGGCTACTGCTAGCCCGAGCTGCACCAGCTCACCGTTCCTCTGGTGAGACTCCTCCAGCCGGTCGGCTAAGTCCACCCTATCCATCTGCAGCTCCTAGGCCAACTGCAGACACTCATCCCACTTCCACCTCAGGTAAGCGATCTCACTGTCTGCCCAAAAGAGCGCCTGGTCCTGGGCCAGGATGCACCGGTTGGCCGCGTGCATCTTCTTGTCCTCCTCCTCTGAAGTCACCTCAAGGTACTGCGCTTGGTCACTCGTGTCCGAACGACTCGGGTCGTAGACCCTTGTCAGAAGCGCGCTGAACGGGGTGTCCTTAAGCTTCTCCCCAAGCTGGACACAAACCTCCTTGAGAGCTCGGCGTGCGCAAGTCTGGTGTGCCTCCATGGTACAACTCTCAAAGCAGTGCACCTTAACTCCCTTGAACTCTGGCACCCGTGGGTCCACCGGTATCGTGATGGTCAGGAATGTGGCAGACTGGTCCAGGGGCCCCATGGTCCTCCCCTCGTAGCTGACCTAGTCGGTCCCCACTCCTGCTGCCTCCAGGCACTCCCTCAGCAGGTGGCAGAAGCCTCCAGCCCACCTGTCGTCCGACTCCAGAGGAATCCACGCTTCCTCCGCCATCTGCACAACGTTGTTAGAGCGTAGTTAGTAAGGTAGTTAGTGAAAATTAATCAAGATAATGCATATATATAAGTATAGATATATATATACAGAAGCCAAGGGGGTTTATACAAAGTTTCAAGGTTCAAAAACGGCTTCTTAAGCTATCGACCATTCCTGGGGCTCGTCCTACAGTCAAGCATGGCTCTGGTACCAACTGAAACGAACCGGATTTCCGCGGACGGAAACCCGACTCTTAGCACCTCGGTGGTAGTCCCAGGAGGGCTACCACGTGCAAACCCTGTCTCGGCGATGCCAAATTCCATACAAAAAGATAAAACAGAATAGAAAGAGTACAACATTTATTTTATTACAATAATCAGAGTACATCTCTTCGGCACATGCCGGGTACAAGTCCATCGGGACTGAATCAAACATAAATAAAATGTCTAGCAGCGACTCCATGAAAGCGCGAGAAAACTCCATATCCGCAGGCAGCTCGAGTGCAGGAAGAGCACTAGTCCACCCATCCGTCGTTGTCGAAGTCGTAGTCCGGCTCTGTGTCCGAGACACCAGGGTCTACCCGATAAGCGGGTAGGTCATGTCAGCTTCCCAACAAAGAGGCAAAAGCGGTGTATATTCTACTATGCATGAGTTATCCCTACTCTGGTTGTAGAAGGCTTAAGCAAAGCAGCATAGCAACGTACAAGGTAAGCAGAATTCAGCTGTGAGGTCCACACCTCGGAGAAGCTCACGCTGCCGAGGTCCACACCTCTGGGGTCCAAACCCCGCTCAAGGTAAACCACACCAAAACACCGGATCTCAGCCACAATCCAGATCCCAACTCTCATCTGCGATGTGGGGCCCACCTGCTCCTATCCCCCATCTCAACGGCCGAAGCCGGGCTCACACACTCGGGGGAGAGAAGAAGCACAAGAGAAGAGTAGCTAGCCAGCATAACAGATCTTAGGACTGTCCATAACCAGTGGACACGGACTATAGCTATAGGTTTAAACACTCTGCAGAGGTTGTACAACTGTACCCACCCGAATAGGACTGGAACCGGCCGTCACCGATTCCAAGCCCCACCCTACGGCTGAAGGCCAAGTAAGTGGATAGTACCCTCCTGCATCTCCGAGCCTGGCTCAGCCTCCGCGGCAAAGCTCATACTACCCGCGAGAGGTCCCTCGAAGCTGTGGAACCCTTCCCCGGCCTCGCCGGGGCAAAGTCTTCTAAGGAGGGAAAGACCACTTCCGACACGGTCACACCGACCCGCCTACAGGAGGGACGCTATCCACTACAAGTCTCACCCCGCACACCTGCCCATAACAAGGCGAGCGCTTTGTACGGTAAGAGTCCATAGAAACATGGTTAAACTGACGATCGATCCTTAAGGGCCGAGAGCGAGCACTCACCATCTCCATCCCATACGACACGTCCCTCGGGTTAGAGGCCAGATCGCATCTTCCCTCGGCTGACTTTCACGAGTAACCCAGCGGCTCGCTCCCGCCAGAACACAGCAAGGAGATACGCACCCAGAACGCACGCTAGAAACACACCGAGATATCCACATCTCAGTCCAAGCCCAAAGTACCATCCATAATCAAGAAACAAAAGTATGGATAGTTGTGATAAGGGACTAGCTAGGGGTCTGTAGCTAGTCCCGCAAGAAGTAAAACAAGGTGTCAGGGTATAACAAAACATCAAGGCATGGCTATTAAACTGGTTATGCAATTCATCAAAGGAATGCATATAAAGTAAAGCACTAGCATCTAATTAACAACATGGGATCTACATGGTTGGGAGTGACATCACACCTTCGTTGCCGTTGAAGCAGTCGCTGCCCGGAGCAGTGTACTCGGGGTCCTCCGCGTCCTCCTGGTCGAAGCTCGGGTCTGCGGCACGAGATTCGACGCGAAAATAAGAATACGGTGCACATCTAAGCAATAACTCCAAATAAGAACCAATTTTAGAAGAACCAAAAGAGCTCAAACTACCTACAAACAGCAAGGTTTCGAAATTACGAATTTATAGAAATTAGTTTTATATTTTTCTGATCTTTCTAAAAATAGTTATGAATTTTTAGAGGGTAAAACCATTTATTAAGAATTTCTGGAAATTAACCCAGAAAAAGAAAAGGATTTCTAATTATTAAGAAGGCCGCTAACGTCAGCATGACGTCAGCGTCTCTAGGTTCATGGGCCGAAGATGGGCTGAAAGAGTTACTGGGCCGAAAGCAGTCCACTGGACTCGGCCCAACTGGCCCAGATAAGAGAAGTCATTAAAGCCTCCCCTGATTAATGGTTGCGGCTCCAACCAGCGTGTTGGGCCCCCATTGCACCCCGATGGGCCTGGGTGACTCTTAAGGCCCAAACGGCCTTTTACCCTGTTGTATCCAGGTAAAGGAGCTCGCCTCCTCCCTTAGGCGCACGACGCGCCTGGCGGTGGCGCGACCACTCCACCGGCATCGGTAGCGGCGGCATCCCGTGCTTGCGCTGGGGTGCGCTGGTGCCAGGTGTCGCCTCGCGACCGAGGCCCGGTTCAAGGCTCACGATTACGGCGCAAAGTCCAGTTCTCCGACGCGGCGGCGCGGTGAGCACCGCCTGGCGTTCGCACACGCACTGGCGCGACGACCCAAGGACTCCCTGCCTCGGACCAGAGCTCTGGGGTGTGCTCCGGCCTGACCAGGCGTGCTCGCTCCTGCACGGTTGATTCATGGCTCGAAGGCCTGCTTCCAGGGATGGCCGTCAACGCGCACGGCACGGTGCGGCATGCCGCGCGCGCCGGGCTTCGCCGGCCGGCGAGGCCGTGGCCAAGGCGCGCGGGGGTGCGACCGGCCAGTTCTCGCGCGCGCGAGCACTGCGAAAAAATGTCCTCGGCTCGAAGGCCGGTTCACAGCAGCTCGAACCACGCCACCGCGGCGGCACGCCCAAGTGCGTCGCGGCGTGGTTAGGTCCTCCATGCGGTGGGGCGCGCACCTCCGCGCCACGCTGCACAGAGCAGCACGGCTCTCCAACAAGCACCGACAAGAGATGGAAGGCGCGGCTCGACCTTGGCGCTGGGGTGCGCGGTCACCGCCACCGCGTCCTCCTTATCGCCCAGATCAACTCGGCGCAACAGCCAAAACACCGAACACAAGGCACGACGCGCGCTCGGTGCAGAGCACGACGGCGCGGCGCGGGGAAGTCCTTGGTTCCTCCCGCAAAACAACGCGGTAACCAGCCATAAACGAGTGCGCCCGGTCGTCGCGGCCTAGGGTAGCCACGGCGTCAGACTCTCGCAGGCATGGCGCGACACGGCGGCCGTTCATGGGGAAACAGCGGCGCGGCGCGCTCGGCATGTGGCGGCTCGAAGGCGCGCCCACAGACATGGACAAGGTAAGAAGGCGGCGCAAGAAAGGGGGGTGGCCACGGTGCTCACAGCGGGGCGGCAGTGTAGTCGTCGCAGGCTTGGCGTGGATGGCGGCGCGGCGTCGATGTTCACAGTGGCGTCCCGCTCCGGTTCGGCTCCTCCGCAGTCGTGAACGGCTTCTCCCTCGTCCGGCTCCTCGCGTCCCCGACGTTCCCCCGGCGCGCGCGCGCGGCGGCGACGCGACGCACGGCCTCCTCCTGCTCCGCCTCCACTTCTCCCACTCTTCCCTTCCTCTCTCCTCTCGGCGGCGCACACACTGGAATGGGGAAAACCCCAATGCGGGTCGGCTGGCGAAGGGAGGGCTCGGTCCCGGGTGATGTAGACGCGCGGTCAAGGCGGTGCGAGGGCATGGACGCCCCGACGCTCCAGGATTGGCTGCCCGCGCGGGTTCGGCGACGTGGCCGGCCCTCGGTGGCCGCCACCGCACCCGGAGCGTCACCGGCAGGGGCACGGGGAGTCCTTTCCCCCACGTACCCCCCCCCGGGGTGGGCCATGGGTGCACGCGCCGGCTCGGCGTGCGTGCCGGCTTGGCGGTCCGGCCGCCCCCTCCTCGCGCGCGCGGTTGCGGTGCGACCGGCGGCGCAAGGTTGGCTCGGGAGGCAAGGCAGGGGTTGGTGAAGAAAGATAACCTGACGCGCGGGCACCACTAGACAAAGGTCGAGAGGGTGAGGGGGATGGCGCGGTTTAGCTGGGCCGAGATTGGCGCAAGGGCTAGGCCGGCTGGATTGGTTAGGAAGAAGAATTCGGCCCTGGTCATTTGGCTTGGATTTTGGAATTACGCTAAGGGTTCAAGATAGATTTAGGGTTTGAATTTGATTCCTTCTCAAATTCAAACTTCACACAATTAAATTCAAAATAAACCAGAGAAATCCAACTCACATGTTTTACCATAGTTTCAATATATGTTTTTATAAATGGATCAAACAAGTGGAGAATTTAGGAGAGGGCTAGCAATTTGGCTTGAAAATTGATAGCACTCAATTTCAGTCAAAAAGTTTTAAATTTTCGCAAAATTTTCACACCTAAAAACCTGGGTTGTTACACGCTATGTCCAGTTCATTGAAGTGTTCTATGTGCCACAGGGGCTTGTAGTAGGGTATACAAGCTTAGGTCGAGAGAGGGAAAGGGTCCCAAGTCTCTGTGCATGGATGTGAGCTGTGGGTGCTCGACTGGTGGGTGTGGTGCGTGATGTTCGATCTCTTTTTCCTGTTCTGTTTCATCTTGCCCATTTACGGTGCCAACCTCTCCTTTTATAGTTCAAGTAGGGCCGGTGTACAAGGGCTATTATGGTAAAATTACATTTTGCTACAGTGCTGCAAAGTGCCAGAACAGTGCCACACCGTGGGCCTTCGTCTCCCGTTGGCGCTGTACACTGCACTAGTCACAGTAGCCTTCGTAGGGCGGTGTAGCTTCGGCCTCCGTACCGAGGCGGCTTCTCCCGACCAAGGAGCGCGCTAGCCATGTTAGGTCGGGGCTTCCCTTGCAAGCCTCGACCTTCTCTCTAATAGCTGCTGGGTCTTCGATGTCTTACAGGCGAAGGATTCGCATGTCCTTGGCCTCTGTTCGGTATCCAGGTGATGGGACACTGGGGCAGTCTACCTGCCACGTTAGGGAAAATCTCATCATTACCTGACCTCTTGGCAGGGTAGATCCACGTGGCTCGCCGTAGCTGCACGTCCCACGTGGTCTAGGGTGGCTACCACAACATTGCAGCCCTCCCCCTGGGGGGCCCCGGTTGACGGATTACGGCGGAAGGAACCTTAAGTCATGCGAGGCAGAGCCGCTTGTTGAAGTAGCCGGGGTGGTTGCCTGAGTCAGAGGTGGTTCTACGATGGGAGGCCGAGCTGCTGTTCCTTAAAGGAAAGGAGCTGGGCCTGGCCTTGCTGGCGGTCGGTGTTGGTCCTCTGCTAATGCAGCCCACCATTAGTCTTCCTTATTCAGGTGTTTATGGTTTAAGATGATTACCTCTGGTTTTCCCCTCTTCAGTTTGGCTATGGCATCGCCGACTAGCCCATGTTGGCATGAGGAACTTGGCCAAACTTCAAAAGGACGAGCACATCCTAGGACTAACAAATGTTGTTTTTGAGAAACATAGGTTGTGTAGTGCTTGTCAAGCCAGGAAGAAAGTTGGAGCGCATCATCTTGCCAAGAACATCCTATCTTCATCAAGAACGTTGAAGCTACTACACATGGACTTGTTTGGACCAATCACAAACATAAGCATCGGTGGTAACAAATATGTTCTAGTAATTGTAGATGAATTTTCCCAGTTCACTTAGGTATTCTTTTTGCATGATAAAAGTGAAGCAAAGGGAGTGATCAAAAAATTCATCAGAAGATTTCAAAATGAGTTCGAGCTCAAGGTCAAGAACATAAGAAGTTACAATGGATCGAACTTTAGGAATACTCAAGTTGAATAGTTCCTCGATAAAGAAGGCATCAAGCATGAACTCTCCGCTCCATACACTCCTCAACAAAATGGCATCGTTGAGAGGAAGAATCGTATGTTGATTGAAGCGGCAAGAACAATGCTTGATGAGTACAAGGCTCCAGACTCATTTTGGGTGGAAGCCATCAACACTGCATGCCATACCTCCAACTGCCTCTACCTCCATAAGTACTTGAACAAGACCCCCTAATGAGATCATCACCAGTAAGAAACCGAGTGTGCACTACTTTAGGGCTTTGGGTGTAAGTGTTTCATACTTAACAAGAAACCCAAAGTCTCAAAGTTTGCACCCAATGTTGATGTTGGTTTTCACATTGGTTGTGGAACTAACGAACATGCCTATCGTGTTTTCAACAAAACCACCGGCTGTGTGGAGATTACAGTAGATGTGAAATTTGATGAATCTAACGGCTCTCAAGAAGAGCAAGTTAGTGAAAACCTTGTTGATGTTGAAGAGCTCCCCCAAGTGTATCAATCTTTAGAATGGGGATTGGTGAAGTGATGCCTCGTGAGGTTCAAGTTCAAGCTTTGATTGACACGAGCAATCAAGATCCATCATCATCATCCACAAGAGTGGAACCACCAAGTTCTCAAGTTCATCGAGAAGAAAGCCAAGTTCAAGGTGACGATCATGGACGGGGCTTTGATCAAGGGGGAGAACCAGGTGGTGAAGCTCAAGAAGAAGCTCCACAAGTTGAAGATGATGATGATGGACCCATTCAATGTCAATCTCAAGCACCAACACCCAAGAGTACATCAAATGGTTCGATGGGACCATCCCATTGACAACATTCTTGGTAGCATCCAAAGAGGGGTAACAACTCGCTCAAGATTGTCAAATTTTTGTGCATTTTACTCGTTTTTTCTTCTTTGGAACCTCTTGGTGTGGAACAAGCTCTTGAGGACCCGAATTGAATTATTTCCATGGAGGAAGAGTTGAACAGCTTCAAGAGAAATGAAGTTTGGGAGTTGGTGCCAAGACCCAAGCAAAATGTGATCAACACCAAATAGGTTTTTAGGAACAAGCAAGATGAATTTGGTGTTGTCACAAAGAACAAGGCAAGGCTTGTGGGTAAAGGCTACACTCAAGCTGAAGGCTTGGACTTTGGAGAGGCTTATGCTCCGGTAGCAAGGCTTGAGTCAATTCATATCTTTTGGCCTATGCTACTCATCATGATTTCAAGCTTCATCAAATGGATGTGAAGAGTGCATTCTTGAATGGACCTCTCCAAGAAGAAGTTTATGTTGAGCAACCACCGGGCTTTGAAGGTCCAAAATTCCCAAACCATGTGTACAAGCTCCATAAGGCTCTCTATGGGCTTAAGCAAGCTCCTAGAGCAAGGTATGAATGCCTTAAGGATTTTCTTCTCAAGAATGGTTTTGAAATAGGCAAAGCCGATTCTACTTTCTTCATTCATAGAAATTGAAAAGATATCTTCATTTGCCAAATTTATGTTGATAATATTATCTTTGGGTCTACTAATGATAAATTTTGTGAAGAGTTTAGTAGGATCATAACCAAGAAGTTCAAGATGTCTATGATGGGTGAATTGAAGTTCTTCCTTGGTTTTAAAATCAAGCAATTGAAGGGACTTTCTTGTGTCAAACCAAGTATGTGAAAGATATGCTCAAGAGGTTTGACATGGCTGATTCTAAGCCCATCAAGACTCTCATGGAATTAAATGGACATCTTGATCTCAATGAAGAAGGGAAGTTGGTCGACCAAAAGATATTTTGTTCCATGATTGGCTCCCTCCTTTACCTTTGTGCATCTAGGCCCGATATAATGCTTAGTGTGTGCATGTGTGCAAGATTTCAAGCCAATCCTAAGGAGTGTCATCTAATGGTCGTTAAGAGAATATTTAGATATTTGGTACACACTCCTAACCTAGGCTTATGGTATCCCAAGGGCTCCACTTTTGATTTACATGGCTATTCCGATTCGGACTATGCCTATTGCAAAGTAGATTGAAAGAGCACTACCAGGACTTGCTAATTTTTTGGTAGGTTCTTGGTGTCATGGAGCTCAAAGAAGCAAAATTCGGTTGCTTTATCCATGGCCGAAGCTGAGTATGTGGCGGCCAGTGCTTGTTGTGCACAACTTTTGTGGATGAAGCAAATGTTGATTGATTACAGTTGTGAGTTTAGTACGATTCCACTCTTGTGTGACAATGATAGTGCCATCAAGCTGGCAAACAATCCAGTCCAACACTCTAGAACAAAGCACATAGATATTCGACATCATTTCTTAAGGGATCATGAGGCTAAGGGAGATATTGGTCGACGTCATGTGAGCACCGAGAGGCAACTTGTCGATATCTTCACTAGGCCTCCAGATGAGCAAAAGTTTGTGCTTTGAGAATTGAGCTAAATATCTTGGATTCACGTAACTTGGCTTGACTTGTTGCACATACTTGATTGTGGCTAGATAGGAGTGAAAATGATTTATTTTCTATTTTTTGTGTGAGTTTTTCAAAAATTTGGTTTGTAAGATCCTTGGATCAAATCTTAGCACAAGTGGCTATGGTTATAGATTGTTGATTGTGGCTAGTCACTTGAGGTTAAGAGTGTGTTATATGTCCACTAGCTAAATCAATCCAAATATCTCAAACCTTGAAAAATTATCATCTCTTAATCTATTTATCCATATACCTCAAATCTTGAAAATTTCTCATCTCTCAATCTTTCTTATTGTGCTATTTTTGGGTGAGGCGAGTCAACCGGCACATTTGCCCGGTTGATCCAGATCATCTCTGGAGGGCACCGGGTCGCCCGACTACTTTTGTCCAGGTCAACTGGCTCCAGCGCAGGGGGTATAAAAGCCCGCGGCCGGTGGCCTTAGAAACCTAACTCCATTCTTTCTCATACCGAACCGCTGACGTCACCCCCTTTCGCCCATAGGTGATTTCTGAGCTCGTCCCTGGGTTTCCTCCGAGTTTTGGGCTTGGATTCTCCTCCGCTTGAAGAGCTCCTTCCTCCTTGGGTCTTCTGGAAACTTCACGAGAATCCAACAGTAAAATCCATTCAAACTCCGGATTTCCCAATCTCTCATTATAGCTCGTTCTAGTTGATTTCCCTCGGTCAAAAGCTTCCAAATAGGATCTAGAACAAGTACCAATGATCTTGTTTCATTTCCCCAAACTTACCTTCGCGAATCAAAATTTAGGGTTCATCCCAATCCGCCGGTTGACCCGGACACATATAGCCGGTTGACTCAGCTAAGGTCGGGGTGGCCCTTTAAGCTCTGTATTGCCTAAGTTCTCTTCACCTATCTTAGTACCATTCATGCTTTATCTATCTATAGATGGGTCGAGAGAAGGGAAGCTCTCGTGGCAAGGAGATTCGCTCGGAATCCAAAAGTGAGGAAGAGGAAGACCGCTCCTCGGATGAGGAGTACGGTATTCATGTTCATGCCAAGAGGTCCAAACCTCAAGCTCCTCCCACTCGTGTGCAAGGTCATGGTCGTGGTAAAGAGGGCAATCCTCCTTTGGTGAACTACATTAAGGCCGGGACTGACATGAGACCACATCGTTATCATGACCAAGAGAGCTTCAAAGGTCCTTTTCCGTGATGATTGGTTTTGCCTTGCTCATCAAGCATATTGGTATGAGTCAACCATCCTACCCAAGGGACGCATCACGATGGATATGAAGTGGACTAACTAGCCATTCTTTCTTGAACTACCTCCTCCTATTCAAGGAGCTATGCAAGTTGTCCATGATCATTGTCGATTCATGGGTACTCATACCTCATGGGATTGCGGTCCTACTACTCTGAGGAGGTAGTGGCTCAATTCTACAGCACTCTCTATGTGGACAATGATGAGAGGTACAACCACTATAAATCAATTCTCAAGTGATCAAGTCTGCCTTCATAGTGGAAATGAATTAGAGGTGACAAAGATGAGATTTATGTATGATGGAGCTTATGGCAACATTAACTATGGTCATACAAGTGGACTCACCCCATATTACAAGATGCTCAACCGTTTCTTTAGGTACACTCTTACTCCTAGAGGTGGTGATTCAGACAATATCTCACATAGAGATAGAAACTTGCTTTATCAAATGGCTCCCGGTTAACCTCAATTCAATCCTTGCCATTTCCTTTGGAATGAGATCATTATATGCTCCTACACCTCATCTAGTGGTTGTCACTATGCACTATACATCTTTTTTATGGTTAAGCATGCCACTCAACTTGATCTTAAGACAGACATCCTCCATGAGAACTATAAGACTAGCAAAGGCAAGCTTGTCCAGACTTTCAAACTTGGTAAGCATAAGACCGGTGTTGATCCAAGGGGACCCTATCCGGGCATATATCCTATTGATGGACCCGGTGATGCGGGTGCCTCCTCCTCTCAAGCTCCACCACCAAGGTGCTCTTATGATCCCCTTCCAACGGAGGGTGCCTCTCACTCTCATGGGGCTCCTAGGGGAAAGAAGGGCAAGCTAAATTTTATTGACAAAGATATTTTTCTTGCTTCAACATGCTCAGAAAGATGCAAGAGAATGTGAGGTTGACCGTTAGTGGATGTTTCAAGAGCTTCATAGGCAAGAAAAGGAATCAAAAGGACATGGCAGCTCAACTCAATTTTCCTCACTCCGGTGCATGAGATTAGAACCTTTTGATCCTCCATCTCCCGTTCCTAACCATTGGGAGGACCTTGGCTCTTTCGTGCCGGTTGATGATGATGAAGAGGAAGAAGACTATGGAGGTGGTGAGCGTGATGATGACGAGGACGAGGACGACGATGAGGAGTAGCTCCCTTTTTGGTGCTTGTTGCCAAAGGGGGAGTGAATTTGAAGGATGGAAGCCCCTCACCTTTATTTGTCTATCTTTTATCACTATTCATGTAATAGAACTCTAGTGGTCATGTAATGAACTATGTGTTGGTGTGATGGATGATAATGTGCCAAGTGAGAACTTTATTTGTAAGACTTATTTGTGGTACTTTATCTATACTAGTGTGATGTAAGAACCTTAATTGTTGTGTGTGATGCATGTGTTGTTATTTCTCACTTTATTGTTGTGATATATTTGTCATACGCATCACAGATTATTGCTTATCGCACCTTTGCACCTTGTGTTGTATGCAATGATTTAGGGGAGCCCTCTCTAGCATTGTGCTATCAGCGTTTGAGGTCATTTTATTTGAAAAAACACATATTTAGGGGAGCTTTCATCTAAATAATTGGACACAACTCTTTTATTTTATTCCTCTCTTATGAGCTCAAGTTATAATTGTCATCAATCACCAAAAAGGGGGAGATTGAAAGAGCATCTAGGCTCCTAATTATTTTTGTGATAATGACAAGTATAATTTGAGTATTTAATGGTTCAACTAAGGTGTGTGCAGGAATAAAAGAAATAAATGAGAATATTCAAAGGAAGTCCCTCAATTTCATATAAAGGTTGTTGAAGCTCAATTGGTGATTTAAATTTAATTTTCAGTTTGAATTTGAGTTTAGGAAACATCGTACTATAAAGAGGGACGTGATCAGTTGGTGAGGACCATGTGTGGTTCGAGGACCGGTGGATGGTCACTTCCTGGTGTGATGAGTGATTGACAACGTTGTGTGGACTGATTGTTGGCTAAGTATTGCAGGTGCAGGTTGCGGCTTGACTTGTGTTGGTGCAGGTGACGAACAGGCGCGAAAGGTCATTGCCGGTGAGGCCTCCAAGTGTGGAGAAGACAAGTAGGCTTGGTTCGATGGACCCGGCCGTGGCCAGCGGGGTTAAGTGCGGGCCGCGTGGTGGCAAGAACAACAAGATGAAGTCGGTGGACGGTTTATTGGTTGAGCCACAAAACCAAGGTCGACCCGGGACTTCGTGGGAGCCGAGTCATGAGTGGCGATTGGCGGAGGCTACATCAAGTTCGCGGGGTTTGCGGTGGTTCACCAGAAAACCATCGGGTTACTCAGCTGAGCCACAAAGCCGAGGTCGAAGACCGGACGTGGCTGTCAGGCCAAAACCGGCCTTGCCGGCTTGGAGAACCGGTCTACCAGTTTGGGGTCGCATGGCGCCGGAAGCTTCGAGGCGGAGGACACACGTCGGGATCACAAGGCTTGCGTCGAGGCTACGAGAAGTGCGGTCGCCAGGCATCCGTCCGATGGTGCTACAAAGACATATTCCCAAAGTGCCCTTGGTGGGCGTGTATCCTAGTTTAGGCTTTATGGGTATTTTAGTCTTTCGGCTTGCCTCCATATAACCCAAGTGGTGAGAGGATGGCAGCCATCTCTTGGAACCCTAGCTCATTTTGTTTTCCTATTTTCCCTTCCTATTTTCCTTAGGATTTCTATATGACTAGCTTGAGAGCTTCATGGTGAGATCTTGTGAGAGGGAAGGATGATCGGGTGGAAGCTAGACCTTGTATGAACCTTTCATGGTATGTATAGATGATTCGACACGGTTCCTCAAGGCTTGTTAGTGTTCCTCCCATTTTCCCTTTTTGGTGATTTTCGGGGTCTTTTTTTGGATTTTCCGTTGGGATGTTTTGGGAGTGTTTCTTTGATGGATTCTTGTTGGATGTCACGTATGAGGACCTTGTGCCTCTCTGCTTGGTGATCTTGCCCCAATAAACCCTCCGAAATGGCTTCGATTTGGGTGTTTTCGGTGGTATTCGTGGGAAGGTGTTCTTAAGGGTTGACTTCCGATTCCTCTTGATTGAGTGGGTTTTGGGGACTGAGCTTCTAGACAAAGGTAGCCCACGAGGTACCCCAGCTATCCCCAAAGTCTCACTTTGATCCATGGAACGAATCGGGAGATCGATTGCTTGGAAGGTTGAGTTTTCCTGCGGGCTGTGTTCTTCCCGACTGTCCAGGCAAAACCGGCCTGACCGGTTTCCCAAACCGGTTTGACCAGTTTAGCCCTGTGGGCTGTCGTGAAGGGTTTTTGATCCAGAAGGTGTATGTCGTGCTATGGTTGTTCTTGTTCAAAGGAGGAGAGGTTCTTGTCGTGTTTTGAGGCAGTTTTAGTCTCGGAGGGGTTTTTTGGGAGTTTCTAGACAGAACCGGCCTGACCGGTTTGCCAAATCGGTCTGACCGGTTTCCCCTTCCTGTTGAGAGGCTAAGTCCCACAAAAGCGGTCTGACCGATTTCAAAAACCAGCCTGACCGGTTTTAGGTTCCGACAGCTGGGTCGTGTAGGTTTCCGCTGCATGTGTCGAGTGGCTATTAGTTGTGTCTTGTTCCTAGGTCCAGTAGCACTCCAGTGGTTGCGTGGACTTGGCAATAGAAGCTTGCGGAGGCACACGAGTGAAATCGGGTTCATAGGCCGAGTTCTTCAATAGAATTTTTATCGGCTCCCATTCACTCCCCCCCTCTCTGGTTCGTCGTTTCGATCCTTCAGTTGGTCGAAGATTGCAACAATTTCTCATCTTGATATCCTCTCACCTTTTCTTAGAGTCAAAACCATTAGAGAAAAGCCTTAGAAAATCCTGAAAAAGCCTTAGCCTAGACTTTCCGGCCTATGTGACCAGGCGACCTGGGACATCTCTGGAAGGAGCCGAGTGATGCGGTCACTTGGGGTCGGTTGACCCGGCCCTACCCACAGGACAGCATAATGGCTAGCTTGGGGGCAAGGGGTATATACACCCCTTCTTCCACTTCTCCAGGGTTCCGCCTTCTTCTCCATTGAAACACCTCCAAAGCTTGCTTCCCTCACGCCCAACTCCCTTCCAAGCACTCCTAGCAAAGATTACTCCTAGGGTTTGGGTGTGAGAGACTTTTGAGGTGTGGGATTAAGCCCCTTTGTGAGAGCTCTTCACTCCTTCATCTGAAGAAGCACTTGTGGCGGCTTCGGTTCATCGATTCTCGTTTGTTACTCTTGAAGTTTGCTTCTAGATAGTTAGGCGTCACATGTTGAGTGCCCTCTCCGTGTGGAGCACACGGGATTATTTGTATTACCCCTCTCCTTGGTCGAAAATTCTTAGTGAGCACCAATCTTCCTTTGTGGGGATTGGGTGAGGCAAAGAGGCTCTTGGTGATAGCCCTCCCTTTGTGGGATCCTCAACGGAGACGTAGCTTCCTTTGTGGGAGTGAACTTCGGATTAATTTGCTTGTCAGTTTTTGCAAAGATTTTGGGTCATCCGGTCACAAGTGCCAGGTCATTTGGTCCCTAATCCGCTGCTCAGATTTTGCAGAATTTTAAAGTGATCCTATGCACCCCCCTCTAGGGATCACAATGTCCTTTCAGCTCCTCCACAAGATAAACAAGGGAGCTAAACATCCATGATGGAAACAAGATCTTGGACCCCAAATGATCAAAATGGGCTATCCAACCATGAATTAAGCATAACAAAGCCACCAAGACATGTCATGATTACATAAAGGCATTTACTCATAAGGGAGCCTATAACTAGCATTTTCAAAATTCATTGTATTCTCTCATGGATACAAAACCAGACCATCAAGAGCTTAGCCAGACTTAACCACAACATAACAAACTAGCTCACAATGTCATCCATAGCATGTCATAGTGAACAATATATATGAGAGAAGATTTTATACAAAAATGCATATGGAACAAATGCGAGGCGCCAACTGGGAGATCGACAAGGACGGCGGGTGACTCGGGACAGGCCGACAACGGATGGGGGACAAAAAATAGAGGTTACCGTTGCAGCAAAGTTGATTTTAGAGGATGAAATTGTTTGGAGGAGCACTGTTGAATTCATTTGGAGGGTGGTGTTTAGGGGACACCGTTGCGGATAGTCTAAGCCTTTCCACCCCCGCAAGCCACAGGCCGCACTGTGGGCTGTGGCAGTCTGGCAGATGCTTGTAAAGAAGAAAAGTGCAGGACGTCGTGCATTGCTAAACAACACAAGGCTCGCCTTGGCGCACTCCAGACCGCGCGTCACCACCTCCAAGAAGCAAAGCACAAAATCAGTTGCCACCCTCCCCCATGTCACACCTGCTTCATCATGTTGCCTCCACCGCCTCCTAGGCTCTGGGCTGTGCCTCCAACCCATACCCTTTATCTGGGTTCTTCTTCACCTCTACATCCCCTAATGCCGCCAGCCATCTCAGCCTCGCCCGTGCCCGGCCTGCCCACCGTGACCTTGATGAGATGCTCACCCGGGAGGCCTTTGTCATTGACGCCACGCTCGTGCTCATCGCCGCCAGTCTCTGTGATAGGCCCACTCCGGCCGTGTGACCCAGCCACTCCCAGAAGCCGCCCTCCTACCTGGGGACAAGGAGGCCTGCATGTTGTTTGCTCTCGTCGAAGCCGAAGATGGCCGCTTTGTGGACGCGCTTGATGCCTTCGCACGCATCACCACGGGGAGCCTTTCCCCTGCCAGCTACTCCTCAAGCCTCTGTGTCACTATTGTCTGTGAACTGATCGGGTGGACCAAGAAGGCTGACCACTAGCTCGCCCACAACACAGAGCACCAGTCCCCCGAAGAGGAAATCACCTCCAGCTTAGCCTCGTGACGACCACGCTCGATAGTGCGTTGGGTGCCATTGCGGGTTCCTAGTACCGGGTGGCCTCTGGTGCCTTCCGACTCATCAACAGTGTGTCCATGACGGTGGCATGTCCACCTTCCAGATCATTGTCACTAGGCTTCTGAAGCACGTGGTGAAGGGGAGGTGCAATGACCTGGAGCTCAAACGCGATAATTGGATGTTCAGCACGATGGACGACGCCATCAGCCTCTCAGGCGCCCCACACATGTTCGGCACCTTCTGGTGCTGCACAAGATCATGCGTGTTGCTGGAAGTAGGGTGGACGCGACGCTGGTGTCAGTGTTGCGGGGGAAGTACATGCCCTTGGCGACATAACTAGAGCCTCGAGCTGCACGCGTGTTCCAGCTATTAACATCCAAATTGGCGCAAGCCATATAAGGTTGGACCACCCGGTCAGACCAGGTTCGCCAGGCGGTCTGGCTGGGTGTGCCCTGTAGCCGGTCTAACAATACGCCATCAGGTGGTCTAACCGCCTCCCAGGGTTTGTCAGAACGGGTCACCCTGAGTCTGAGTAGAATTAGGAGTTTTGGCAAATTCCAAGATGTTAATCTTTCCTTGTAGGTTAAGACCTCCCACCCTATAAATATAAAGGGTCGTGGCCGATTGAGACCTATCATCCAATCAAACTTATCAATTTACTACTTTATTTCTCAAAACCCTAGCTTTGCCAACCCTAATTGCTCTCCTCCTTCGTCTCCATGGCGGTTGAGAATGTTCTGAGTGGCTTGCTGAAAGGACCTTGATGTCGCCTAAAGGGGGCGAATAGGCGAGACGATCAAATCAAACGTTTCCCCTAAATCTTGAGCTTCACCGGCACGGGCGGTCAGACCGCCCTGCCTGGCAGTTAGACCGCCCCTAGAGCACCTGTCACAAGGGGAGCAGTTAGACCACATCTGGGGTGGTTAGACCGCCTCCATTAAGTGAACCTACAAAACTCAACTCAAAGCTTCTCTTGTACTTTAGCAAGAAATGAAGTTCTGCTTCAGTGGATGATCACAACTAGGGTAATGATCCCTGCTGTTGATGGTGAATTTCCGTCAACCTAGCCATGAGTTTACCTTTAGTGTTGGCATGAATTTTATATCTTATCCATTGGTACTAACCCCCTTGATATAACAAGTTCGCTCGTGCATGTCAGTTTTGGAGTTTAATGTTTATGCAGGAATTTAGCGTTAAATACAAGACTTCCAGGTAAAGTTCATCAAGCACCTCGTAAGAAGACCTTGAAGCCCGGTATAAGTCAAGTAATGAAGTGAACATCACTCAAAGAAGTCCAAGGACCAACCAGTGAAGACGGAAAACTCTGAGGACCTGAACAGAAAATGCTAAATCTTGCAAGACAAGGAGCTCTATCCAAACCGCGAAGAAACTAACGTCAAGGGGCCACATGTAGAACGGAGAACATTCTTGAAGACATGAGAAGCAATGTCCACGAAGCAGGTGAATAAATAGGCCCATGCCAGTCGGCCCAGGCCGGCCAGTCCAGCTCATTTCGAGGCCCATTCGTGACCCCCTTTGACCTAGATGATCCTCGGACTATTTATAGTCCCCCTGCCAAGAGCCATGCATCAACTCTTTCGTCATTCGCCGCCGAGGAGCAGTGAAGAGAGGGACACCATCTCAGAGAGGAGAGGGTCGAGCTAGTTATCTAGGGTTTCCCTAGCCGATGTGGGAACCTTGCAAGGAAGACCACGTCGGAGTTCCAGGAGCTAGGAGCAAGATCAAGGTAGGATCCCGGTGGCGATCTTGTCCATGTATCGTTTATGATGTTGAATTATCAAGTTGCAATCCGATTTCTAGCGATCAAGTGCTTCTTCTACGACTTTGATTTTGATTGGCTTTTCTTACTTTAAGATCTATTCTCGAGATAGATCATAAAGGGTGTTCTTGTAGTCGTTGTGGATAGAGGTGCATGCCTGACCTTCCAAGAGATTCAACTTGTCCATTGGACTCACCCTAGGCTAACTCGCACGAATAGGAGTGCATTGCGACAGAACGGTGGCTCCAAAAGTCGGGTGTCTTCAGATTTGGACTGGAAGCCGCGATTTAAAGAAGCTTTTTATGAGATTCGATTTGGTTTATTCATCTTTGCTTAGAACTTCAAAAAGAACTTGATCCAATCTCTCTAGATTGGTTTTATTTATCCCTCTCTATCTTGTGACAGACCCGCTCAAGTTAATTCCATATTATTGCCTAAACCACTCCTGTTGGCCATTACATCACAGGATCGACATTTGTACAACAAACTCACACGAAGGCGAGTCCAGAGGTAAACAAATCAAAAGTATTACATAACAACATTCAAAGATTCATTATTACAAACCAAGTCTTTTGCATAAAGGTAAATAGTTCAGAGTTCGAAACACAGCAGAAATAAAGTACTAAACGGCATAAGTAACATCACACGTGGCCACCAGTGATGCTACTAAGCACTATCATCCTCCCACTCGTATTCCCAACCGGGTGGGAGAGAACTAGGCCACGGAAAGCCCTCATCACACATATCATCACCTGAAAATCAGCAACAAAAGCAAGGCTGAGTATACTAATACTCAACAAGACTTAACCGTCGGGTGATCGGAAGATCACCAACCCTCTAGACATGCAAGGCTTTGAGGCTAGTGGTTTGTTTTGCTGAAAAGTAACAAAGAATATGTCCTTACTTTCAAATTTTAGCTTATATTCTATTCTTTTAACCATTACTAGGTTAGCCAACTAAATCAAGCAAGGGTTGTCCAATACAAATTAAACAAGTATACAAATTCCTTCTCAATTCCATCATTAAGGGACATAGAGTGGATGGCTAAGCAGTCTCAGATAACGGTGAGAGGCCGACGATCGACCGATTAGTAACCTTGCAAGGTGGACCTAAACATACGGGAGAATGCATACCCCAAGAATGCCAAACAAAACCCAAGGGGTGGGGTATACACCAACCAGGCGGTTCTCAACCATCCTCAGTTTGGGATCAAGTCCACGGTCCCTGGTACGAGGTTATCCGGTCACGGAATCTGACCGTCTGGATCCACCTATGCACCACTGCCTAGTATCTGGGGATCTCTCCCGGGTGTAGTGGTAGAGAGTTCCCTTGCTGGATCAGGAAAGTACTAGGCTTACCGGTCCCATTCCCGACAAATGCTTAGAACGTTCAAAAGCTTAACCACTGACATCTACTGACCGGTGTCAGTCCCATGCTCTTACCACATGAGCAGATAAGTTCAACAATCTTATGATTCCGACATAAGAGACCAATAGCTCGCGAGTGACGGTCATCACTCGACTTCTACCGTGGTCCTAAGCATGGCAACTAGCGACCTAACATGTTAGTCTTAAACATCGGAACCTAGGATCATGCATCTAAGGTTTCAAGTCAACTCCTGAACGTAAATGCACAAGCATCGCATAAAAGTTGCAGGAGTTTAACAAAAGTAGGTTATGCTCCGGGGCTTGCCTTCACTGGCAAAGTCAGAGGCGAGACCCTCCGAACTTTGGTTCGGGTCTTGCTGCCCTTCCACCACGTTCACTTCGCCCTCAGCTGGTTCTCCTTCAGACTCAGGCACCAGCTCGTAGTTCCCGTCAGGAAGTTCTATACGACATGCAGATGCATTATGATTCAAGTATACAAACTTAAGAAGTTAAATTCAGTTTTGAATTCAGAGATAAACATAGGGTTTTTGTTGGTCATATTCACCTTAACAAGTTTTCAATTAAACTGTTTTTCACTAGGATAAGTGGATGGGTGTGAAACTTTATTCTTACTCAACAGTGACTGTGTACACATATATGTTCATTAGCTAAGTGGACTTCATTAAAGTGTTTTGGGGCTGTCCAGAGATGGTTTTATAAATTTCAAGCTTTGACGTTAAACTGCACATGGAGACATGTCTGATTTCCCTTTATTTGGCCCATGTTAAGCTTGATTATTAGGAAATTAATTCTGACTAAAATATATCCAAACTGATCACAAACTTTCACCAGCATGCACTTAATAGCAAAACATAAGTTCTGACCAAAAATTAGGCAAAACAACACTACAAAGCAATTATGACAAAAGTAACAAGTTTAAGCCACTAGGAGCATGAATAAATCATAAAACACAACACACATAGAATCTGAGGCTATAACTTGGCACACAGCATGATAAGGACATATTTAGCTCACACACCAAAAAATCACATCCATAGCTGCAGTAGAAATATGGATTTGAATTTAACTCAAAATAGCCACCATAAATTAGCAGGGCATTTTACACAAGTCCAAAATTCATCTCTGATTTATGAAACATACTACTAAGCATTGCAGAGCTACAGAAGAAAGTTGGAAGGCATTTAATTAACAAATAAATCTAAACAATTCACAAATGGAGAACAGGCTGAAATCAATATAAATTCATAACTGGAGTTTTACACATGATTTCAGTGCCATTTTTTTACACAAGGCCAGGAATGCTATTATTGACAACATATCCAAAATTCACATGCAGATCATTTATACATTTCAAGTTATTTCACATTTACTGAAACTGATCAATTCAAGATCATTTAAAAACTACTCTGAAATTTGAAAACTGCCTTTCTATAAAAGTTAGGTTTCTTCACAAGGATTCCAAAACAATTGAGTTTGTATTTTTACGATTTTTATACCATTCACTATGTAATTTACAAGATTTAGGTTTTTGAATCGAGGGTTTAAGATTCTTTTTACAGTTAGGCCCTTGGTTCTTATACGCAGGCCCCTGGGAAGATTTCAATCTTCACAGAAAGGTCCCCGGCGGCGGCGCGAGGGCGGCCGGCAGCGAGGGACGGCCGGACTCCGGCGAGTAAGCGGCTAGGGTGGGGTTTGGACTCACCCTCAGTCGATTGGCGGGGTTGGCTTGGCGAAAATCGGCTTCGGCGATGGTCGGCGGCGAGGGAGGCGGCGGACGGCCGCGGCGGCCGCAATGCCGGCGAGCCGGCGGGTCGGTCGGCCAATGCGTGTGAACGGGAGGGTCCAAGGGGTGCGGGTGGATGCTAAGGTGGAGCTTGGGCTTGAGCGAGAGGCGGTGGATGGTGGGGCGCACCGGCGAGCTCGACGCGGCGGCGACGGCGGGCGCGAGGAGCGACGCGGTGTGGCGCCCGAGCAATGCGAGGGAGGGGGGAGGTGCGTGGGGCATCGGGAGAGCCTAATGGCGTGCATGCGAGCCGGGGTGGCGCGGCCGGGCCGGGCCCAAGCGCGTGGGGGGCGCGCGCGTGGCCGCGGCGATGGGCGCGCACGGCGCGGCCGGCCGACGCGCGACGCGCGCGCGGGCGATCGCGCGGGCGTGCGGGCGCGAGGGCGTGGGCCCGGCCACGATGGCCGACGCGTGGCCCTAGCCGTGACGGCGTACGGACGGCGGGCGGGTGTGGGCCGGCGTCGCTGCGCGGCGCGGCGCCGACGGGGCGACGTCGCGCGCGCCGGGCTCGCTCTGGCGTTCCAGCCCACACAAGTTTCGTTGTACCCTACTTTGACCGTATCAAACACCAAAACTTTGAACTAAAGTTCAAATTCGCCAAATACAAAAGTTGTAGACCAGTTAACCCTCTCCAACTTCCGTAAAGGCCGACCGGTCAAATTTTCAACAGATTTGGAGATAAACATCCTCAAAGTTACAGATTTGCATGGCTTGGTCAAACTGTTCATCAGAACTTTGACTGGGTTTTTGAGGGTTCAAACCTCCGAATTTGAAATGCCAACAATGGAATGAAATGTGTTCCCGGAAAAACTGAGAAACTTTGATGTTGGTCGATTTTGAAGTTCTATAGTAAAATTTTGAGAATGCGCAGGAAAACTAATCCAGCCTTAAGGAGCACTTGGGCTCTGACAACAGTTTAGGGTGTTGACCAAGGTTCTTTGTGCAAAAGTGTGATCCACCATGTTAAACATGATTAGAGGCTACCTAATCTTGATTACTAAAGCTAGGTGATGTCATAAGCAAAATAAACATCAGGGATGTTACATATGTACTGCTACCTCCGATTTTCGTAGATTAGATTCGTTTTTATGATGTTCTTTAGATTAGATGCATAGTAGTTCCCATTGAAGATCAAAGTTCTCGGCTTTAATAGATTGGTTCTTGCATCACACATTTATTCCACGGATTCGATACCTTGGGTTCACAATTGAGGGAAGAAGGGTCCCTTGACTATGACGGAGGATTTGTCCGCTTGCAATCCAAATGAAGTTTGATACACATATATACCATCAACACCTGTACTCAAAGACAAGCACGCCCAAGTAGATCGAGCAGAAGCAAAGTAAATATGCTAGAAATCGAACAAGTGAGACAAACCACAAAGGAGAGATAAGGATTTGTTTCCAGATGTTCACCTTCCACTAAGGAAAGGCTACGTCTCCGTTGAGGAGCTTGTAAGGGAACTTTCCCACAACAAGGCGGGTCTCTTTCAACAGCTTTCCTCTTTTTCCCCTAAGGTGATCTTTTTCACGAAGAGGCAAGATCACAGCCCTCACAAACTTACGGCTACTCATCACAACCTTGGGATCTAGCTAGCGACACCTAGCCGTGTAGGAGGCTTGAAGGACCGATACGGCGAACCAGAGAGGGGGGGAGTGAATGGGAGCCGATAAAAATTCTTCTCGAAGGAGATGAAAACTCCAACAAGATGAACATCTCCGACTCAGTACCCAAATTGGCCAAGCCCACGTAACCACTGGAGTGCCACTGGACCTAGGAACCAACACACAACCTTCCGACCCGAGAACGCAACGGAACACCAAACCTCGAGTCTGCAGACCAACACTGGTCAAACCGATGAGCACCACCGGTCAGACCGGTCCCTGCTGGTGGAACTGGGCAACTTCTACTAAGTGGCTCCACACCGGTCAGACCGGTCATAGCCTGAAAGCCCCCAAAGCACCAAGCAGGTCAACCGACCTCCAAACTGAGCCAAACTCGAAACAACAGCAACACAGAACAACAGCGAACACACCCAGACGTTCACCCGAGCAATATCCCACCAAGGGTTGCACCGGTCAGACCGGTCAAGAGCACCGGTCAGACCGGTGTAGCCTGGGCATCTCGGGATGAACAGCACCCGTGGGGCAACTCCCCCAAATCCAAACCACGATCTCCCGAATGCTCCACGGACTTGAACAAGACTTTGGGGATAGTAGGAACACCTCATGAGGAGTCCATAGCCAAGTTTAATCCCATCAAAACTTGTCCAAAAAGGAGGAATCGAAGAAATCCCGCCAAGAACACCTCAAACCCTAGAACTCGGAAAAACCCCAAAAACGAGCCCCTTTCCTCACGGATTTGGAGGGGAATCACAGCCCAAAAAACCATGAAGGGTTCCCACAAATTTCCTCCAACAAATCCCCAAGAGAAAAGTCCCGAAAACAACCCAAGAAAAACACCAAGAAAGGGCTCCGAAAATCACCACCAAGAACAACCGGGAACAACACAACAAGGCCTTGAGGAACCACGCCGAATCATCTATACATGCCACAAAGGTTCATACAAGGTCTAGCTTGCCGCCCGATCATCCAACCCTCTTAACAAGATCTCACCATGAAGCTCTCAAGCTAGTCCTATGAAAATCCCAAGAAAATAGGAAGGGAAAATAGGAAAGCAAATGAACTAGGGTTTCAAGGCTTGGCTGCCATCCTCTCACCTCTTGGGTTATATGGAGGCAACCGAAAGTCTAAAATACCCTTTCCTACCAACTACGGATACAAGCCCCTTAAGGGCGGTTTTGGAAGTCTTCAAGCTTTCTCCATCGGGCGGATGCCCGGCGACCGCAACCTGCTTAGCCTCGACGCAAGCCTTGCGATCCCGACGTGTGTCCTCCGCTTCGAAGATTCCGGACTGCGTCGTCGCACACCGGTCAGACTGATGCTCCTCACCGGTCAGACCGGTACCCACCGGTCAGACCGGTCTGGCGCTGCTGCAGCTCCGTCTTTTGTTCTTCGGTCTTGGCTTTGTGGATCAACCAAGGAACCCAGTGGTTTTCTGGTGAACCACCGAAAACCCCGTGAACTCGGTGTAGCCTCCACCAATCTCCACTCATGACTCGGCTCCCACGTAGTCCCGGCTCGACCTTGGTTTGAGGCTCAACCAAGAAACCGTCCACGACTTCATCTTGTTGTTCATGCCACCATGCGGCCCGCACTTGACCCCGCTGGCCACTGGGTCCCTCGAACGAAGCCTACTGGCCTCACCGGCGACGATATTTCGCGCTTGTTCTTCACATGCACCAACACCAGTCAAGCTGCAACCTACACCTGCAATACTTAGCCAAGAATCAGTCCACACAACGTTGTCAATCACTCATCACACAAGGAAGTGACCATCCACTGGTCCTCGAACCACACATGGTCCTCAAGGCGAACCTCCAAGAGTAACAAATACTTCAGTGGCTTTCCGACGCGAATCACAAGTGCTCAAGCTATGGGATGCTCTTGCTCAGCTCCTCTCAACCCAACACAAGGATATGGCTTGAATCTCAAATCTCACAAAGATAGGGTTGGGGAGAATTTCTTTGGCTTTGACTTATGAAAAACAGTAAGGGGAGCACCTCAGCAACCCAAGAACTAGAAGCCCTAACAAGTGGAGCTTGTGGGGTACTTATACCCCTCATAAGCAAAACTAGCCTTTAGAAAACCGGCCAAGCTTTTTTAGATCACCTGGTCAGGGCGTTTAGACCGCCTGCCACCGACTAGTTTGAAAACTAGTCGTTGGATGCCTGGGGCGGTTAGAACGCCCTGGGAAGAGAGAGCCCAAAAACCCTTTACACTTTTCACAAACACTTCAAGATGTGTTGAAGTGGATAAGGTTGGGTTAGAGGTTTGTTAGATCACTTAGGGACTCTCTCAAGGCTATTTCTCACTTAGGTCAACTAATGAGCACTTTTGATCTTTTGTCTTAAAACTAATGTTGCATTCCTCTTGATAGTACGACATTCCTATACTCAAGAATAAATATAAAACCGGGTCAACCCTCTTGCCATACTTTTGCAATTCCAACTTGAGGGCTTCCGACATGGCTAATGTCTTGAGAAAATCCATACTTGAGCTAGTGACTAAAGATTTTTCCTTATAGCATAAGAATGCTCACTTTAATCCTTAAGTCACTCCATATTTCCAATCATAACATTTAGATGAGTTGCATTGCTTCCCTCAGTTAAGGTTTGGATTGTTGACGCTCCTTAGCCTCACCACTAAGGTTGCCCTCATGGTGATGGCGCCAGGAATGCTTGAGGCACCCGCAAGTGTCACTACCAGGTTTACACCTCTAGTAACGGGGCTAGGGAACGTCTTTTGGTAAAATACATGATCATAGAAAGGTCCGCAAGCACACGGATTACTGTTGTAGCACTTCACCCAGTGGTATTCGGGTTATCGTATTTATATTTTCCCAAGGGAGGCACTACAGTAAAGATAATCGAATAAATTGTGGAGAAAGACAAGACTTGGTAAAGAGCTATAGAGGGGGTAACGAATAAAGATATTCGGGGAGATCTTGATAAACGACTAGAGAGGATCTAGCGATCTGGGAGGACAACGAGACAAGAAAGGATCATAACACAATCTATCTATTCTTGTCAACTCTAGGCAAATAACTAAGGTAAAGGATAACCAAGGCAAGCTAAACTCGACAAGCTCTTCTAGTGTTGCAGGGGCATGCAAAGCCGCGCTCTCAAACTGGGATGAGAAGGGAGAATGACGACGCGATGAATCCTATCGGCCCGAACTAACGTGGTGGACTACAAAGACCGTCCGGAGCTATCACCTCCTTAGGGTACGACAACTATTCTGTTGAACGGGACACCAATCTAAGACTAAGGTAAGCTCTGAGCACCGCACTCACAACGAACCAAACCTTTCCCTGGATATCACGAAGGAAGGTCTCTCTCTCTCTCCCGTGAACCACCGAAGATCAAGCGAAGAATGACCACAACACTATAGAGTTCAAGAGAGCTATGCTAACCAAGACTGTACTAACTTTAGTCTTAACCAAGAATAAAGCTTCTAGAGCAACGTAAAAGTTAAATGTAATATAACTTGAACTGTACTTGAGTCTAAACAAAGAAAGGATACAGCAGTAGTACCGGAACTCTGAAGAAGACTCCTACGGAACCCCGAGACTAGCTCGACTCGACTCTAACACCCAAGCTACATCAATCCTACTCCAAGTGAACAAAAGAGGGAAATGGAGATGCTCCTGCGTTGTGTGTCCATTCCAGCGAGTGTGAGGTGCCTTTTATAGGAAAGGAGAGTTGGTGGAGCGCGTGGGCACAATATGTCAGGTGCAGCCGGCTCACTAGGTGCGGCTGGCCCTATGATCCACCGCCTCTCACCTTGGACGCCCCTGATCACTACTCCTGAGGCGGTTGTAGGTCGGTTCATTGGGTTGGTTTCACACGGCACGTCGGTTGATAGGTGCGGCCGACCCACCTCCGTGTCGTGTGATGCACCGCCTTCACTCAGGGACGCCTAGGATCACCTTGGAATGACGGTTGTGGCGGTTGACCGGCCGGACAAGTGGACCCATTGATCCTAGCCTCCACCTTTGAATCAAACCGACGTTCTTTAGTGAATCGTGCTCGTCCAAGTGTTGTTCGAGGGAGAGGAGGTGCTTTGGACTAGGGACGAGCCACGGGGCAGGGCTGGCCGAACCAGGTGGTTCAGCCGTGCCGTGCTCATGTGGCAGTTGGTTCCAAATTCTCCCAAAATGTGTACCTGCCTATGAAATTCACAATACAACTGGTGGAACTTTATTAGTACTAACAATGTGCAAAAACTTGCCATATACTCCTCTCGAACCCGAGGTTTTGATTGTCGAATCTTTGTTGTAAGGACCATCAACATGGATATGATACTTCGAGACCCCACGGATACTAGAACTTCACCTTAGCAAAACACTAATGGCAGCCTGGCCAGGACCCCAAAGATTGCTTAGTACCTCACCCTAGTCATCTTAGTTGATCTCTTCATCACTTACCCAATCCAAGTTGAGTTCGACATTGCTTCATCCACAATTAACCTTCATTTGAAATCCCACTTCAAATGCTTGTTCTTGATTGACAACGAATATGCAAGCTTCCAATTAAGGACCATCAAATCTATGCTCATCCTTGTATCCTCTTTCAATTACCACATGAAGCCTTGCATTTAATTTGAGAGAATTACCAATTTTAGTTTTTATGATCCCTTTTATTTTTAGCCAAGCTACCATAACTCGTGAAGACATGTAATGAATCTTTGCAAAATATCCCCAATATATAAATCCATTTATTGCTTGGCATTCACCATTTTGCATAAGGATCACACACTTGTTTTCCTTTAATCAATGTGAGCCAGATAGTATCCATTCAAATATTCAACAATCGTAGCTCATGAATAAGTAATAAAGTCCTGCTCACAATTTTCGACAAACAAGTTAGACCTTTAACCGCTTTGTCACTCAATTAACCAAAATCCACTTAGGGGCTTAGATGTGCTTTCACCGACCGATCTCAAGACAACCCTAGGCGCATTATTCCCGATGGTGTCCCTCCCGGAACTGCGAACTTAGGTTTTTGACGATGCCTCTGTCCAAGGTAGTTTGACCGGTCCCCCAAGGTAGTAAGACCGGCCCGTGCTGGAGGTTTCGACGAGTTGATTTCCGACTACCGCACAATCTATCGCGCTCGTGTGTTTGACCAGGAAAAGCGTCAACACACTTTTGGCGACTCCGCTGGGAACAGATCTAGTTTTTACAATTGATTTTTCAAATGTTACATGGGAGTGCGGTTGCTTCATCTTATGGTGTGCCTAATGATGTGTTTACCGACTTGGGTCGCATTCAAAATCGTAATCAACCCCGATGTGAGTAGCTTTAATACATCAGCTCCAATGCAATCTCAGTTAGCTACT
Organism: Cenchrus americanus; assembly: GCA_947561735.1. Lineage (NCBI taxonomy): Eukaryota > Viridiplantae > Streptophyta > Magnoliopsida > Poales > Poaceae > Cenchrus > Cenchrus americanus. Next base: position 146,734,295 of record OX387244.1, on the reverse strand, counting down.
AGGAATGAATTTGCACAATTTAGAGAATAATGTTTTCAAAAAAAGAAGAAGTAGCTAATGCGATGAGGAATAAACTCGACATTGATATGGGTACTACCAGTTTGTATCAAAAACCATATTGGTCCGATTTTGATTATGTGGCTTTCCCCTTGGTTGGCGTATGCCTGATTTTGTCAAATTTATGGGTGATGACAACCACACAACTTGGGAACACATTAGCCAATATATTGTTCAATTAGGTGAAGTGGGTACCTTTAATCCTTTAAAAGTTCGCCTATTCTCTTTATCATTGACTGGTACCGCTTTTGCTTGGTTCTCTTAGTTAGCTCCTAACTCTATTGATTCTTGAGATCAATTAGAGCAGAAATTTCATGATAACTTATTTAGTGGGAGCTATCAATTAAAATTAACATATTTAACATCAATTAGAGTAGAAATTTCATGACCACTTCTTTAGTGGGAGCTATCAATTAAAATTGACATATTTAACATCAGTTAAGAAAGGTAAAGAGGAATCGATCTCCGATTACTTTAAGAGCTTTAAAGAAGTTAAAAACCATTGTTTTAATTTGTCTCTGACCGATTCTAACCTTGCTGATCTAGCTGCTAGAGGATTAAAAAAAGCTCTTAAAGATAGATTAGAAGGTATAGAACTTCACTCTGTTGCCAATGTTGTTGTTAGAGGAATGCCACAAGAATTAAAATTAAATAAAGAAAAAGAACACTCTAAGCCTCATTGGTCTAATGTTCATATGATTGAGTATGATTCCGATAGTTCAGACGACGAGAATGAGGTGTATGTTGTTGAATTTGTGTAGCCTTCTAAGGCTAAAGCTAGTTCTTGTGCATCACTTAAGCCGGCTACTAAAGGTCGGCAAGAAGAACTAAAATTTACTTTCATGTTTCTAAGTGTGATCACATTTTTGATGAATTACTTAATCTTGGAAATATTAAGATTTCTCATACTAGGCCTCCACTTGATGAAATTAAACGAAATGCATATTGTAAGTTTTATAATTCTTATTCTCATGCCATTAACAATTACAATGTGTTTCGTCATCAGATTCAATTGGCCATAATGAAAGTCGTTTGATGCTTCATGAGATGCAAGTGGATAAGCAACATTTTCATGTCAATACCATAGAGTTATAGCAGCCTAATATTATGGTTTGGCCACACAAGTCGAAGCAACCAAGGGAAAGAACATGGTGGTTAGGGAAGCTAAGACAAATTTGAGGGGAAGAGAGTTAACAAGGGATGTAGCATATGAAAAGACCCCTGATGGAAGAGAGACATTCAAGAATATTATCGCAGCTTCTGGACATGGGGGCCAAGGATCATCCGCATCATCTAGTCAACAACCAGCTGATCCTTCTTAGGCTAGGGCGGTTAGACCGAAGGTATAGGGCGGTCAGACCGCCCCTGCCTATGGTCACTTAATGATGCTTGTTCTGAAGCGGTCAGAGATTGGAAACTGGAAGCTCAACTTGGCAAAGAATCAAGGGAGTTACATTTGACATGCTATTTGACAAATACTCTAAACAAAAGGCCGTTATGTGTGATGAGTCGTTAAAAAAAGGATGAGGTCACCCACGCATTAAGAGAGGTCATCATCGCCTCCCAGAGCAGTTGTGAGGTTCAAGGGTGAATCATCTCAACAAGGGTGACACTTTACTACAGCTTGTGCTCCTTGAAGTTCAAATTCACCTCGTCCGATCTATGATGATAATGGAGTAATGTGGAACTTCCCCCTTCTGCATGTGGGCCCTTGGCATCATTTTCCCCCAGGTTTGGATCAGGCTCCTTGTCTCTCAAGCTTCAATATTTTTGTCAAGATCCTTGGTGTTTTTTGCCTTCATGGTTAGGTCCTTCGGCCACTTGGAGTCATGTTCACTTCATATCTGGACTTGTACCTTGCTTCATGATCTTCTCACGAGGTGCTCAATGAACTTTACCCAGAAGTCTTACATTTAGCGCTAAAGTCCTGCATAAACAATAAACTCCAAAAACGACATGCAAGAGTGAACTTATTGTATCAATGGGGGTTAGTACCAATGGATAATATATTAAATTAATGCCAACACCGAAGGTAAACTCATGGCTAGGTTAACGGAAATTCACCGTCAACAGAGAGCTAAGACAGCACCTCTAACAGATGCAGTCAAACCGCCAGAGGTGGCGGTTAAACCAGATGACCAGGCGGTCAAACCGGGTTCACCAAAGACGTCGCCCAGTTTTGGTTGTTCAGTTCCTATGGGTTGCAATGATAAGTTTTCGTCGGTACATGCTCTAGTAGACGACGATCAACTTGTTGATTACAGTTCTTCTTCAGAGTGTATGAACCTTTATATTAATGTGGTTCCTTTATTGTTTGATGGTTTGGTGCCTATAGAGAAGGATTTCTCTCATCCTAAACTTGGGCCGAAGGATGCTATATTTCAGAAGCCCAAGGACACTGATAATCATCTGAAGGCTATGTATATGAAGGGTCATATCAATGTGAATCCTATTTCTCGGATGCTTGTGGATGGAAGCGCGATCATCAACTTGATGTTGTACTCTTTATTCAAGAAGATTGGAGGTTCAGATGAGGGGCTGATCAAGACCAACATGACCGTCAGCGGAGTTGGAGGAGTCGAGCTGATGGGTGCTCAAGCCGTGGTTTCCATGGAGCTTACTATTGGAAAGAAGATGTTAGCTACAACCTTCTTCATCGCTGAGACACAAGTTAACTTCAGTCTTATCCTTGGTCATGATTGGATTCAGGCGAATAAATGTGTTCCTTCTATGTTGCATCAATTTTTAATACAATGGGTAGACGATGAGGTAGAAGTAGTGCTTGGTGATAATTCTGCTTGTGTAGCTATAGTTGATAGTCATTCCATAGTTATACATGATGATGTAAAGTGTCTATCTGGCTTAGATTTATCTGATTATGAGTTTGTGAGCTGTTCCAAAGATGACTTCATCCATGCTGTCATAAATTTGTTTGATAATCAGCTAAATCCCCTCATGTTACTCAATGTGTTCAACAAAAGAGTGGGTGCAGCAAAGGATTGATCACTATCGGGCACATAAGAACGATATGTGTGAAGCTATTGAGGATTTTGATGATTGAGGCAAGTTAGGAAGGGTTTACATCGACTTATCCTCTTGAGGAAGTAGACATTGGTGATGATATTGTACCTATGCCGAAATTTTTAAACAAGAATCTTGATCCTTCTTTTATGTTTGAATTAATAAAATTATTAAAGCAGTATGTCGACTATTTTGCTTGGACTTATAATGAGATGCCTGATTTAAGTTGTGATTTAGTGGAGCATGAGTTACCTAATAAACCAGGTTTTAAGCCTTATAAACAACCTCGTAGGAATTTTAATCCTGATATCTATGACAGAGTGAAAGAAGAAATCAATCTGTTGCTTGATGCTAAGTTTACTAGACCTTGTTGATATGATAATCTTTATATAAAAAGACCTAAAGTGGGGCGGGGGGTTCGCCACCACATTGAGCCACATCACCAAGAAAGGGAGAGTCGTCTGATCGCTCGTGGATGGCTCGGATCATCCACAGATACTGTTCATGCAGGACCGACATTATGTTTAGGTGGGACCCACGTGCAGCACCCACATGGATTCATGAGATATTCGTATGGGACCCACATTAGGTGGGATCCACACATTTTTGTTTGTGGGACCCACAATTCTATTGTGGGGTTCATGATTAAAATTTATGTTTTATCATTCAATAAGCGGAAAAGACCTTAACAACAATTTTGAAAATTATGTCTTCCTAATTTCTTTTCTAAATTATATTATTATATATTTTCCCTTAGATCTTGTTTAGTTACAAATGACATTTCAAATTATATTATTCAATATATTCTATCGAATTTGTGTTCTAACTTCTTCAAAAACAGTGCTCTCAAAACTATATATTTACATAGATTATATATAGTATTGTACAAACTTCTTATTTATTTACATAAAATTTTGATGTAAATCATTATGACTGGTGCAGTGTAGCATGTGTATCAGCCTATGTAGTATGTAATCCAGCTATCACTCAGGTAATTTTACAAAAAAAACCCTCGAACTTTGTGAAAATAGTATTTGATCAAACCACCTCTCAGGTTTTGTCCCTGTTGAGAAAACAGGAACAAAAAAACTTCGTGTTTGCATTGATTTTAGAGATCTTAATAAAGCTACTCCTAAAGATAAATATCCTATGACTATAGCTGACTTCTTGTTAATGTTGTATCAAGACATAGGATTCTTAGTTTCCTTGATGGTAAAGCTGGTAATAATAAAATCTTGATTGTCGAAGAGGATATTTCCAAAACAACTTTCATATGCCTAGGATTTGTAGGCTTGTTTGAGTGGATAGTCATGACTTTTGGTTTGAAAATGCTGATGCTACTTATCTGAGGGCTATGAATTTGTTTTTCATGACTTACTTGGTATAATCGTAGAAGTCTATAATGATGATATTGTTGTCAAAGCGGCTGGATTAAATTCCCATTTGGCTGATTTGAGGCTTGAATTTGGAAAAACGCGTCTATATGGTTTAAAAATGAATCCACTCAAATGTGCTTTTGGAGTGTTGGCCGGGAAGTTTTTGGGTTTCATTGTGCATGAGAAAGGTGTGGAGATTGATCCTAAAAAGATTGAGTCAATTAAAAAGGTTCAAGCCCCTACTTGTAAAAAAGAGTTGCAGAGATTCTTAGGCAAGGTTAATTATTTGAGGCGGTTTATTTGTAACTGGTCCAGGAAGGTTAATGCTTTTACTTCTTTACGAGCTGAGTTCACTTGGAGGGCAAAACAGCAAGAGGCTTTTGATGAGATTAAAAATTACTTGACTTCGCCACCTTATCGAGTGCATAAGACTAGTGTTCAATTTCGGCTTTATATTGCGGCTTAGGAAAGTGTGATTGGGGCTGTTTTAACTCAAGAGACCGATGGCAAGGAGTATATTGTTACTTATTAAAGTAGAAGATTATTGGACGCTGAAACAAGGTACACTTTCATTGAAAAGTTATGTTTATCTTTATATCATCCTTGTACCAAGTTACGACATTATTTGTTATCAAGTACTTGTTATGTAGCGTGCCAAACCGACATAATTAAATAAATATTGCAGAAACCTATTCTAAGTGGTAGAGTCGCAAATGGGCGTACCTCTCATTGAATATGATTTACATTGTGAACCAATAAAATCAATGAGAGTTCAAATTGTAGTTGACTTTATTGTGGAACATATAATTAATAAGAAACTTGATTTAGATGTCGATTATATGACTTTTACCCCACGGAAGTTGTGTTTTGATGGATCAGATTGTAGAAGTGTTTGTGGTGTTGGGATCATTATTACTACACCTAACGGAGCTATTTTTGAAGCCCTTAATCGATTGGATCGTAAATGTACTAAGAATCAAACGGAATATGAAGCTCTCTTGTTTGGTTTCCAAATTTTACATGATATGGGAGTGAAACATGTAGAAGCTTATGGTGATTCTTTACTGGTGCAGCAAGTATCGAAGGTATGCCAATGTCTAAATGGTTCTTTAAATGCTTATCTTGATAAATGTTAGACATCATATCTTCTATAGATGAATTTGTGATTTATCATATACCATGAGAAGAGAATCCTAAGGCTAATCCTCTGGCTTAGCAAGCATCTAGTTATGATGTCCAGAAAAGAAATTTTCAGGAACGAAAACTGATGCTTAGCAAAGTCAAGGGATATGTCCTGCAGGAGCCGGTTCAACCGCCCCCTCCAACCAGTCAGACCGGGTCACCAGTCCGACCGCCTCCTCGGGTCCGTCAGACCGCCTCTCGGGGGAAATCCCACTTCGGCCGTTGTTTCTTCTAGAACTGTTGAGGAAGAAGTCGATGATTGGAGGAAACCTCTGATTACATATTTATAGGATCCCAAAGGTACAAGTGACAGAAAAGTCCTACGGTGGGCGCTTAAATTTGTTTTAGTTGGAGATGAGTTATATCTTCGGACCCCAGATGATTTACTTTTGAAATGTTTGGGTCCTAATCAAGCAAGATTGACTATGGCAGAGGTTCATGAAGGAGTTTGTGGTACTTATCAATCGGCTCCCAAGATGAAGTGGCTCCTTAGAAGAGTTTGCTTTATTGGCCTACTATGATAGTTGATTGTTTTCGGTACTACAAAGGATGTGAAGAGTGTCAAAAGCACAAAGATGTTCAGCTAGTGCATACTGCACTGATGTATTCGATTATCAAACCCTGGCCTTTCAGAGGTTGGGGATTGAATTTCATCGGCAAGATTCATCCTCCATCCAAAGGACATTGTTTTGTGATTGTGGCTACTGATTATTCTACTAAGTGGACTGAAGCAATCAAGAATATGACACACATAAGGAGGTGGCTGAGTTTATTACAGAACATATCATACATAGGTTTGGTATTCCGCTAACTTTGATTACGGATCAAGGTACTTCATTCGTGGCTAAAGTGGTGTGTGATTTTGTCATTTCCTATGGTATTAAGTTGCTTAATTCATTTCCATATTTTGCTCAAGCTAATGGTCAAGTCGAGTCTAGCAATAAAACTTTAATTAAGCTCTGAAAATGATAGAAGACAATCCTAAAAGATGGCATGAAGTATTATCTGAAGCTTTATGGGCTTATAGTATTTCTAGACATGATGCTACTAAGGTTACTCGTTTTGAGCTTGTGTATGGTCAAGAGGTTGTTTTGCCTGCTGAGGTGAATTTAGGCGCATATAGACTTGCAAAGCAAAATGATCTTAATTTTGATACATATTATGCTTTGATGATGGATAGCACAGATGAAGTGACCGACAAGCGATTGGAAGCTTTGGAAGTAATTGAGAAGGACAAAAAGCGAGTTGCTAGAGCATACAATAAGAAGATAAAAACTAAGTCTTTCCAGTAGGAGATTTGGTTTGGAAAACTTTTCTACCTATAGGATCCAAGAGCAACAAGTTTGGTAAATGGTCTCCGAGTTGGGAGGGTCCATACAAGATTGTAAGAGTTTGCTCCGGAAATTGTTATATGGTAGAATCATTGCAAGAACAACAGCTACCTAGGGCGCTTAATGGAAGATATTTGAAGAAGTTCTACCCAAGTGCGGCAAGATGTTTGAAGATACATGACCAATTTCTATGAAAATCGCCCTTAGAATAAAATGACCAACAGAAGATGTTATGTCGACCTTATATTTACTTTTTAGCAAGCAAGCTATACTAAAAAATAGGGGGACATATATTGACACCCAGAATTGGCGAACTCCATATCAGACTGGGCCAGCTGGTCCAGACCGGGTTCGCTAGGCAGTCTCACCAAGTGTGCCCTGTAGCCGGTCTGGCAACAGGCCATCAGGCGGTCTAACCGCCTCCTAGGGGCGGTCAGACCGGGTCACCTCGAGTCTAAGTAGAATTAGGAGTTTTGGCTAATTCCGAGATGTAGATTGTTCCTTGAAGGGCAAGACCTCCCACCCTATAAATATAAAGGGTCACGGCTGATTGAGGCCTATCATCGAATCGAACTTATCAATTTACTGCTTTATTTCTTCAAAACCTAGCTTTTACAGCCCTAATTGCTCTCCTCCTTCGTCTCCACGATGGTTGACGATATTCTGAGTGGCCTGCCAATCTCAGGACAACCCTAGGCGCACTGTACCCGACGGGGTCCCTCCCAGAGCAACGAACTTAGATTTTCAGCTACGCCTCTGTCCAAAGCGGTTTGACCAGCCCGTTCTGTAGGTTTCAACAAGTTGATTTCCAACAACTGTGTGATCTACCGAACTCGTGTGTCCGACCAGGAAAAGCATCAACACCTACATGTCGCGGTGTGGTCGGCGCTCAAGGGGTTGAAGAGCAAGATCGATGGCACTAAGGAAGGATTGAAGCAGCAAGATGTAGAAGAGAGGAAGAGGGTCAGCAACAACGATTGCGTAAGCCCAAGATCTAGCACCTAGCAGTCCTTTGACCTCGAGTAGTCAAGTTTCTCAGAGTCATTTACATACATGTCATTAAGAAAGTTGCTAGTTACGCACATGCCATGACAAAATTCCCAAGCACCTGTATGCCATCCACTCGAAATTCGTTGATGCACATGCCATTTTGGATGGATTCAATTAGGACTTAACAGTTCCACCCATCTGACATGTGGGACCCACGTATGGAAATGACTATTGTGCCCCTATCAATTTACATGCATATCCCATTCCTATTTTCTCCTTCGAATCGAATCAGAAACTGCTCCTGTCGCGTCCCTCGACTGGAACACTAGCCCTACCACCGGTCGTCGCCCAAGTCCCAGTTGCCATCCAGGTCTAGGCGCGTGACCCGCGCGGCCAAGTGAGGCGGCCCGTGTGCGCCCGCGGCCATGCGAGGCGACCAGGCGAGGCGGCCGGCGCGCCGCGCGGCCGGGCGCGGCGGCTAGGCGAGGCTGTCGGCGTGCCCACGGCCGACGGTGAAGCGCCACAACCAGCGTCACCCTCGCTCCCCCATTTTAGTTCACCGTGTCTAGGTAAAAATCTTCTCTCATTCCTTGTGTATCCCTTGCTTTGCTCGCATATATGTGATGTATGTGTATGTGTTGAGCATGCGTTGTTGTTCATCTGTAGGATGGACGCCGGCTTGGGTAGTGAGCCTCCTGACATTTCAAAGTGGGAAATTGGTAATGGACAATCAGTTCAACTAAGCATAGGGGAATCTTGCCTTACTAAATCTGTAGATAGTGAATTTTTTGCTAATCCAAACCCATCGAATGAGCATGCGGGTATTGATGATGAATGCTTGTATATTACATTGGTCCTGAACATCGAGCACCTCCCATTTCCACTAGTCAAACTGAACCAAACACATTGTTAGATGATGAAATAGAGGAAGATGAAGTAGAGGGAGTTGAGGAGGATGAATCTTTGTCTGATGATGAAATAGAGGAAGATGACATTGTAATAGATAGAGATCCTGCACAGAAACCTGATGCAGACTATGATAAGAATGATCCTCCTATGGCAGTAGGAACTATCTACTTGGACCAGAATGCTTTTAAGTTTGCTTTAGATACACATGCTACCAAATATGAGTTCCAATATAACAATGAAAAGTATGATAAATCTCAGTACAGGGTGTATTACAGTGGCAAGGATGTGGGCTATAGGTGGAGAATTCATACCACTACTTTGAGTGATGAAGTAATAGTGAAGGTAAATTTTTAATAGTCTTTATGCATTGATTTTTTACATTAATTTTTAACACTCTATACCATTGATTTCTACATTGGCAGATCACAAGGAACCCATACTCGCATGAGAATTGTGAGAGCAAAACAAGGAAAGGCAGTTGTGTAGGAGTGACACAATATTGGGTGTGTGAACAAGTGATTGATTGGTTGAAGGAAAATGGAACAACGGGTGCCAAAGAGCTTAAAGGAGGTTGAAGGAGAGGCACAAAATTGTTGTGACCTACAAAAAAGTTTATCTAGGTAAGCAACTTGCTATGGACAAAATTTATGGACCTTGGGGTGAAAGTTTTGAAAACCTGTACAAATTTAAGGCTCAAATAGAGAATACTAGTCCTGGATCCTTTGTTGTAATTGATCACAATACCATCAACAACAAAAAAAAAGTTTAATAGGTTGTTTTTTGCTTTGAAAGCTTGTGTTGATGGTTTCCTACAAGGTTGTAGGCCATATCTTGCAGTAGATAGCACATTTTTGAATGGAAGGTTTAGGGGCCAGTTGTGTGTAGCTTGTGCAGTTGATGGTCACAACTGGAAGTAGCGGTGAAACAAATCTGAATTGGGAGTGGTTTATGGAGCGGTTGAAAGAAGCTATAGGCAATCCAATTGGTCTTACATTCAGCACTAATTTTGCGCAGCCTGTGATGCATGGGGTCAATAAAGTTTTTCCACCGAACATAGAGAGTGTATGTACCATCTAACACAGAATTTCAAGAAACACTATAGTGGACAGATTTTTTATGATCACCTATGGGCATCTGCATATTCTTTGAGCCCTTATATTTTTGAGAAACATTATCAAGCCATGCATGCAGCCAAACCAAAGGCTATGAAATGGCTTTAGGAAAATCACAAGAAACTGTGGACTAGGAGCCAATTTTCCACATTATCAAAAGTGGATTATGTTACCAATAACTTGGCTGAGACATTCAATAAATGGGTAAGATTGCCTTGTTTAACTTTGCATTGTTTTTTTATTCCATGTTTGCTCAAAATTGAATTTCTATGTTGGTAGGTGAAGGATCAAAAGGGCATGTGTCTGGATGACTTGATGGATACCAATATACAGAAGATCTTGATTAAATGAAATCTTAGAGAAAGGGTTGCCCAAAAGTTTGAAGGAAAAATCTTGCCTCATATACTGCAAAATTTGAGAGGAGCTAGCTATAACCTTGACATTGAAGTAATCACAAGCTCACCTGATGGCATTGCAGAAGTTTGTGCTAAGGGAAGTTCTGCTAGTTGCTTCAGGTTTGTAGTGAATACAACTGAGAGGACATGTTCCTACAGAGCTTGGCAAGGGTCAGGAATACCATGCAAACATGTCATTACCTACATCACATCAATCCCTGGGGCCGAACTTGAAAATTATGTAGATGAGTGATATTCAGTTGAGAAATTCAAAATTGCATATGTGGGTTATATGCCTTTTATTCTTGACAAGTCCATGTGACCCAAACCCACCCATGGCTTCTTCATGCATCCTCCATTGCTTAAGTCAACTGCATGAGGAAGGAGGAAGAACTGGATGAAATCAGCTTTGGAGGGAGGTAGTTGTAGGAGGAAATCAGGCAATGAGGGAGAGACTGGCAAAAGACAACATAAGTGCTCAATATGCCATCAGTTAGGGCACCATTGGTACACATGTAAGAATGGCAATCCAGATGACATAGCTGAGAGGTAGACTTTGTACACATAGCTACACAATGACAATACTTCACGTTTAGCTATGCAAAATAATAATTTTCCATAATTTCTTTCAGGGGTCCACCAAAGAAAAGGTAGAAGAAAGCATCTTACACTAGCACTGTGACTAGAATTGTTGTGGCCACTACAGTATTTCCATACAATGAGGCGGTGGCCAGTGCTACACATAAGCCAAAGAGAGTGAAAAGGTGCAAAAAAGGGGTCACCACCAGCAACAAGTACTAACAGGTTGATCTTTCACTTTTCTAGATCTTGTCATTTAGAACCTACTCCCTCTGTCCCACATTGACTGCAATTAGAGGATTCAAAAATTTTCCCGAAATAAACACTCAATATGGCAGTTTAAATGGAGGACATGAGTTTATGGGCCCCATCTATTAATTAAAAAATGAAACAACCAGCTGGGCCTCAAAGACTAGGAGCCCAGGATACTCTAGTTTCTTCTGCTCCTTATTTTTCAAGGGCCATCCACACCTTCTTCTATCTCCCGTAGGGCCAGCTAGCATCGTCCGCTTAAAAAAAAGGCTTGTCTATAGCTCACCCACGCAATTCTGGGCCTCTCCTCACACGAATTTTTGCAACTTTTTACACCACAGATCTATTATTTTTACTCCTACCCTCCCTCAAATTTATCCCTTTCCCATCAATCTCTCTTTCTCTATCTCCTCCCTATCTCTCCCACGCGGACCACCCCGACGCGTCGTCTTCCTTGTGACGCCCCCTTCCGCCTCCCCGCCGCCCAGCCCCTCCGCCACCCCGGCCCGGTGGCCGGCCGCCCCCGCTCCCCCGTCCCTACCCCGCCGCCTCGTGCCTCGCCGCCGCCGTCTTCATCAACTCCAACCGCACCGCCACCGTGGAGCCCCCACCCCGACCCGGCCCCAACCGCTAGCCTCCCCCGCCCGGGCCGGCGGCGCCCTCGCTGCCCGGCCTCGCTGCCCGGCGAACCGCCACCTTTGCCGGGCCGACCTGCCACCGCCGGGCCTCCCTCTAGGTTCGGCGGGGACAACAGCCCCCCCAGCAACCCCGAACCCCTAACCCTGAACCCTAACCCGAACCCTAAACTCTTCGGAAAGCTCGCCGGAGTCAGAGAAGAAGGTGAGTTTGGGGAAGAAAAAATTTGTGTGAGGAGTTGGTCCATATTACACAGGCAACCTATAGCTTTACCTAAAAAAACTTTGCATCGTCGGCTCCGCATCCAGCAAATCATTGACTAGGAAAGCACCCCAACCCCTCCCCTCTCATTGTGTGCATGCTCCAGATCTCCTCCTCCTCACCCCCAGCAGCCTCCATCGACAAGTTCTCTGTGCTTTCTCCTATTTATGGCTGTCGGTGGTAGGGCCCCACGGTGTCGAAGTTCGATTCGCCCGCCTCGATGGGACTTAAAGCTAGGCGCCCGCAGTGGAGATAATGACGATCTTGTACTCAAGCCGGGGAATCGCAATTGCAAAGAGTGGATCTGCGTGCGCGGGCACCGCATCAGGCCGCAAGGTCGTATGTGCGTGGATGCCCACGACAACCTCTATGTTCCTGACTCTGAGGATGAAGAACCAGGTATGGAGTTGGTGGCGTGCGGTGTCGAGGTGGCCGATTCAAGGGCTGCCACAGTCGCGGCAGACGGCGTGCGACGGAGAGACTAGCACATGCATTAATTGATGATCATGTTTCACGGATCATAGATACGGAGATATCAGATTAATGATGTTGTCGGGCATACACCCCGGGTACTCATGCAAGGAAGGAAGAATAGTAGAAGACGGACTCCTAGTAGAATTCCCCTGTACTCCTACTAGGACTCGCTGTGTGTACTCCTACTAGGACTCCTGCCTTGTAACCGACTAGGAACCCGCCCCCTGGACTATATAAAGGAGGGCCGGGTACCTAGCCGCACATCCCCAATCCCTCCGGGGACAACCCGACACCAAGCGCAGGGCGCCATACTTGATCCCCCAAACAGGACGTAGGGTTCTCCACCTTGGCAACCCGAACCTGTATAAATCTTGTGTCCCGTGTCCTTGCGCATCCTTCGAGTTCTCGGTCTCCCGATCACGATCCCCACCGCACAATCTACTACCTCGGGTACCCCCTTGGTAGGTTTGCCGGTCTAAAACACCGACACCGGCGCGCCGGGTAGGGGTGATCATCACCACCGGGCGAATTCGAAGGACCCTCGTCAACAAGATCAATCCACTCGTCGACTCGCCGAGATCCATTGAAGCAATTCGCCTTGCTCTTGTCAAAGCAGAATCAATCTTTCTACGCCGCGCTTCCGGTTGCTTCGGCACGTCGCGCGGCTCGTCACGCGGCTTGTCGCGCCGCTCGTCGTCGACTACTCCGCCTCGCCCAGGCTCGTCGTCGACTACTTCGTCTTCGCCACGCGTCGGGTGCCTCGGCACGTCGCGCGGCTCGTCACGCGGCTCCTCGCGCCGCTCGTCGACGCGCTCGTCGTCGACTGCTTCGTCTTCGCCGCTCGTCCGGGTGCTTCGGCACGTCGAGCGGCTCGTCACGGCTCCTCGCGCCGCTCGTCGTCGACTACTTCGTCTTCGCCGCGCGTCCGGGGTGCCCGGCACGTCGCGCGGCTCGTCACGCGGCTCCTCGCGCCGCTCGTCGTCGGCGCTCGTCGTCGACTACTTCGTCTTCGCCGCGCGTCCGGTGCCTCGGCATGTCGCGTGGCTCGTCGTCGACTACTTCGCCTCGCCCGGGCTCGTCGTCGACTACTTCGTCTTCGTCGCGCGTCCGGGTGCCTCGGCACGTCGCGCGGTTCGTCATGCGGCTCGCCGCGCCGCTCGTCGACTACTCCGCCTCGCCCGGGCTCGTCGTCGACTACTTCGTCTTCGCCGCGCGTCCGGGTGCCCGGCACGCGTCGTGCGGCTCGTCACGCGGCTTGTCGCGCCGCTCGTCGTCGACTACTTCGTCTTCGCGCGCGCATCCGGTGCCCGGCACGCCGCGCGGCTCGTCCACGCGGCTTGTGGCGCCGCTCGTCCTCGGCGCTCGTCGTCGACTACTTCGTCTTCGCCGCGCGTCGCGGGTGCCCGGCACGTCGCGCGGCTCGCCACGCGGCTTGTCGCGCCACTCGTCGTCGGCGCTCGTCGTTGAATACTTTGTCTTCGCCGCACGTCCCGGGTGCCTCGGCACGCCGCGCGGCTCGTCACGCGGCTCCTCGCGCCGCTCGTCCGACCGCTCGTCGTCGACTACTTCGTCTTCGCGCGCGCGTCCCGGGTAAGCTTCGGCACGTCGCGCGTCTCGTCACGTGGCTCCGCGCGCCGCTCGTCGTCGGCGCTCGTCGTCGACTACTTCGTCTTCGCCACGCGTCCGGGTGCCCCGGCACGTCGCGCGGCTCGCCACGCGGCTCCTCGCGCCGCTCATCGTCGACTGCTCGTCGTCGACTACTTCGTCTTCGCCGCGCGTCCAGGTGCCTCGGCATGTCGCGCGGCTCGTCGTCGACTACTCCGCCTCGCCCAGGCTCGTCGTCGACCACTCCGTGCGCCGCGACTTCGTCTTGCGGCCACGCTGGCTCTACTTCAGCCACACCGTGCGTGGTGACTACTTGCCTCGCGGCAACACTGGCTCTACTTCGAGTGCGCCGCATGCTGCCACGACGTCATCTTCCTCGGTCGCATTGCGTCGACCATTCATCTCGACTAGTTTTCCAAACTAGTCGAGAACGGCAGTCACGCCCCCAGCGACTAGCCGGAATCAACTCTGACTAGTCAACTTCAACAACAACCCTCGTGGCTCCATCGCTGACCGCCACGACTTCATCAACAAGTCTCCGCGCAGCAAAGAACAACGGCTAAGTCATTTATCTAAATGATTACTGTTTTCTTGGCTTGTTCTCCTCATCATGTAGGACTACTTGCCGACTACTCATTTGTGTATGCTTCTCGGCGGGTTTTCACGGGAGCTACACTCTGCTGACTACTCTTGGGGCATATCAATCAAGTCGCCGCGAGTCTACCTCATCAACTCGGGGGCTATCCCTAGGAGGCAGTTTCTAAAGTCCGCTACGCGCGGCAATCTAAAGTCGACTTCTAAAGTCGCATTCTAAAGTCCGCTCCGTGCGGCATCTTAAAGTCGACTCCGGTCGCACCTTCAAGTCCACTACGGTGGCAACGATACCTTGGGTTTGAAATCCATGGCCCAGGTACGCAAGTCGACTCCGGTCGCACCTTCAAGTCCACTACGGTGGCAACCATACCTTGGGTCTGAAATCCATGGCTTAGGTACTCAAGCCCACTTCGGTGGCACAAGCCCGCTCTGGCGGCAATCGTATCTTGGGTCTGAAATCCATGGCTCAGGTACTTAAGCCCACTCCGGTGGCACAAGCCCGCTCTGGCGGCAACTGTACTTTGGGTCTGAAATCCATGGCTTGGGTACTTAAGCCCACTCCGGTGGCACAAGCCGACTCCGGTCGCACCCAAGCCCACTCCGGTGGCACAAGCCGACTCCGGTCGCAATCTTAAGCCCGCTCCGGCGGCAAAACTACTCGTTTTCCTTGATTTTTCATTCGCTTTGGCTTTCCGGAAAGTGCTTTTTCGTTTTTTGCATCTTAAAGTCGACTTCTAATGTCGCACCTCAAAGTCCACCCCGTGTGGCACAAATTCGACTATTAGTCGCATATCAAGTCCGCTCCGCGCGGCATCTTAAAGTCGACTTCTAAAGTCGCACCTTAAAGTCCGTTCTACGCGGCAAACTAAAGTCGACTTCGGTTTTCAAGTCGCATCTCAAAGTCCGCCCCGCGCGGCACAAAGTCGACTTCGGATTTCAAGTCGCACCTCAAAGTCCGCTCCACGCGGCACAAAGTCGACTTTGGTTTTTAAGTCGCATTCTAAAGTCCGCACTGCCGGCATCTAAAGTCGACTTTGGTCGCACCTAAAGTCCGCTCTGACGGCACGACTACTTCTCAAGCTTCACGGCTCGACGCCAAACTGCTACTTGGAATCTCTCCAGCTCGGGGGCTACTTGAAGATAACTTCAGCATGCTTCGCTCGCTCTCAAGCTCGGGGGCTCCTCGCCAATCACTACTCGACGTGGCTCATACAGCTCTCTTATCTCGGGGGCTACACGCTGCAAGAGTACTCGGATGATGGCTTCGCGAACACTGAAGACCCTTGGATTTTCAAGGCTCGGGGGCTGCTATGCTACACCCATCATTCAAATTTTTTCAAGACTGATGAGCTGGACCACCTTCCAGCCTCGCGGCAGTTCAAGTACTATTGAAGGCTTCTCCAAGCAGTACTCGAGGACGCTCAAGAACTACTCGAAGAGGTTTCAAGACTACTCGAACTACTTCTCTAGACTCCAACGTGCTCGGGGGCTTGTCGGGCATACACCCCGGGTACTCATGCAAGGAAGGAAGGATAGTAGAAGACGGACTCCTGGTAGAATTCCCCTGTACTCCTACTAGGACTCGCTCTGTGTACTCCTACTAGGACTCCTGCCTTGTAACCGACTAGGAACCCGCCCCCTGGACTATATAAAGGAGGGCCGGGTACCTAGCCGCACATCCCCAATCCCTCCGGGGACAACCTGACACCAAGCGCAGGGCGCCATACTTGATCCCCCAAACAGGACGTAGGGTTCGCCACCTTGGCAACCCGAACCTGTATAAATCTTGTGTCCCGTGTCCTTGCGCATCCTTCGAGTTCTCGGTCTCCCGATCACGATCCCCACCGCACAATCTACTACCTCGGGTACCCCCTTGGTAGGTTTGCCGGTCTAAAACACCGATAGATGTGGACACATGTTATTGAACATGGTGTTGGATTGACCCACTCCAATACAATGTTGGGATTGTTATTTTAAATGTGCCATCAGTTGTTCTGGAGTATTATACCTACTGGACCCTTGGACCTGAGATTGCCATTGTTTCTCACTGTGTGTAGTGGTGCATCTTGGGGCTGCCAAACGCTACTCTGTAAATGGGTAGTTATAAAATTATCTTACAGGTGTATCATGAAACATGGAATGGGATATGTGCGGATCAAGATGGATTTTGCCTCTCCTAGATAACAGGAGAGATATCTCTGGGCCCCTCGAGATAGTTGGATTAGAAAGTGCATTGCCATGCCAAAGTGATTAAGGAGTTAATCAAAATAACTAAAGGTTGTCACAAATAGAATCCGCTATTAGATCGAGAGAATGGTCGAGCTATCACAAGGGTGGCACGCATATCACCTTGAGCTTTACTGGTATCGTGTGGCAAAGGGATCAGTGTACGAGTATATCTAAGGTTCGGTCGATATGATATTTCTGTGTATTTGTGAGTCTCTATGCCCTGCTAGGTGCCGCTTTTGACTAGTGATTCGGAAATGGTTTCCACTCATGACCATCTACACATGAACCAAACGGGTCACACACTTAAGGGGTTTGGGAATGTTTGAAAGCTTGCATAGATGATTGTTTCTAGTGCAAGTGGGAGATTGTTGGTGATATGCCCAAGAGCCCATCATCACAATACGGTTTAAAGGCCCAAGAGGATATTGATTCAAGAGGGATTAGGGTTACTAATGGTCCTATGAGATAGAAGCCCATTAGTGCGCCCTATATATACATAGCAGAGGCAATGGGGCACCCTGACGAGTTAGCCGTGCCTCCCCTTTGCAACCGCTCTCCTATTGCCGCCGCCCTAGCCGAACGTACGGTGCTAGTACACCGACGTCCAGCATTCCATCCCCGTACGTGTGGAATCCGTCGAGGCGCTGCTACTACTGCTGCGCTGATCGGCTGCTGGGATCAAGGACGAGGAGCTCGGTTCGTGAGACGTGATTGACTACTTCCTCTACACCGACGCGCGATTTCTTCCGTTGCGCTGCGCGTCTAATGGTAATGATCTATGATCTCATACTCCCAAGTGTCTTGGGTGTACTCGGTAGATTAGCTAGCGTAGCCTACCTGTTTACCTACACGCTCAACTGGCGACGCAGAAGTCTGGCATGTCCGCCCATCCCGCGACCACCGCTCCGGTGTAGAACACGGTGACCGTGACCTCCACCCTGCATGCCACGAAGTCCTGGTCGTTATCTACTCGGAGGGTGAGGTTGAATTCCAGGCGGATCAACGGGCTGGTCGTCGGTTCAAAGCCGCGGGCATCGCTCACCCCCACGGAGAAGCAGGGATCCTCGCGAACGGGACCCACCCACTTGAGGAGAGCGAAAAACAAAGGACCCAAGGTGTACACGCAAATAAGGATGCAATGGAGGATGAGGTGCTTGTCGCCGTCGCTGCCGCTTCTTTCGTCCTTCATACAGGCGCTCATCATGGCGCGCGAGTTGCAGATCAGCAAGTTGTGATGAATTTTCACATATATACTAGAAAATAGAAGAGACAATTTTCCAGTGTCCGGTACCAAGTATAACAATTTTTTATAGTTATAATTGGTAAGGGCACGTACAACACGCGGCTACAGGCTGTCTATGAGCCGTACATTTCACAGAAACACCCCCGCCCCAGCCGAGCAGCGAACTCGTCGTCGCCTCGCAAAAGGACGACAGGGCTTGTGCTCCCAAGTCATGTCGCCGAGCTCAGCAGCGATGTAGGCTCGGGAGGCTACAAAGCTCGATCTCATGCGGCCTCTGAGATTTAGCGTGTACGCGCGGGGATAGGCGCCAAGAATCGATCCATCCGCACGGGCTGGCGAGGGAGAGCAGTGGCAGATGCACGGGGAGCAGCGGCCGGATGACGGCCTACGAGAGGGTGTCGCACCTGCTGCAGTCTACCACCGCCAGCCGGCTAGCCTTAAGAGAGGGGGAGAGAGTGCCGACGGTGAGGAGCCGCATCGCTCGCTGGTGAGGGAGGTTGCACACCCGTGCGCCCTTGGGCCTGCGAGGGAACTTACCCACCATCTGACCCGGCCACCGCAATCACCACTGGGGTATGCTCAACCCCGGCTGTCGTGAGCCCCGCTATTGGCCTGCGGGGGAGAACGCCTACTATCTACCACCGGCGGGCTGGTGCTGCGAGCTGCATCTGCCTGAGTTGCACAGCACATACACCTGCGATTTTGGAGCAGAAGGGAGTAATGAGCTTGGTGGAGTAGGAGAGAACAAAGAAGATAAGAAATGAGTGAATGCGCACGCAAACAACATTTAGGCTCCTTGGGCATGTTTGATTTGTGAGCTCTGCAAGGCCTGGCTAGTGAGCCAGGCCCAGGCCAGCCATGACCTAGCAAGAAGTGTACAAGACAGTTTGTTTGATTTTGTTGCAGCACTAGAGCCTGTTCTAGCTCTTTCTGTGTTTGATTTGCATCCTGCAGCTAGGCCCAACCACAATCCCAGTTCTTTCCCCGGCCAGAATCGCTCGCGTGAGCTCGCACGAGCCAGGCCACGAAAAAAACAAGATGGAGGAGCGTGCGGCATGAGCCAAGAGAGAGAATGAATTTTGCTTCCCCGTGACCAGGCTAGGGAACAGTGCAAGGAAAATCAAACAGCGGCTCTTGCATCCCACGGGCTCGGCCGCCCGCTTATGGCTCGTACCACAACCACTGTAATGCTACTGGACCTAGGAACCAACAAACAACCTTCCGAGCCAAAACACACCAAAACGCACAGCGGAAACTTGCACGGCTTGCTGCCCATGCTACACCAGTCAGACCGATGTCCTGCGTCGGTCAGACCGGTGGACAGCGCCGGTCAGGCCAGTGGCTATAGCAGCTGCACAAAAAACGTTCCAGAGAGCCTCAGTGACTTCTCTAGGCCCTGGAACAAAAACACCTCCAAAACACAACCTGCATGGAAGAAAACTCTACACAAAACCTAACAAAACAACTCCAAACAGACCAAGAACTGATCAGCAGCACCAAGACCCAAAGACACACGAGTGAAGCAGTACATCCGAGGCAAATCCCACAAGTGGCTCGCACCAGTCAGAGTGGCCAATAGCACCGGTCAGACCGGTTTAACCTGGGCAGCTCGAGGTGAACAGCATCTGCTGGTCAACTCCTCCAAATTCAAACTTCTATCTCCTGAATCGCTCCATGGACTTGAACAAGACTTTGGGGATAGTAGGAACACCTCATAAGGAGTCCATAGCTAAGATTTTGTCCACCAAAACTTTCCAAATCAAGAGGAATCGAGGAAATCCCGCCAAGAACTCCTCTAACCCTAGAACGCTGAAAACCCTAAAATCGAGCCCCTTAACTCATGGATTTGGGAGGGGAATCAAAGGCAAAATAACCACGAAGGGTTCACACGAATTTCGTCCATCAAATCCCCAAGAGCAAGGTTCCGAAAACGCACCGAGAAAACCACCAAGAGAGGGCTTCGAAAATCACCACCAAGAACAACCGGGAACAACACAACAAAGCCTTGAGGAACCACGTCGAATCATCTATGCATACCAAGGAGGTTCATACAAGGTCTAGCTTGCCGCCCGATCATCCAACCCTCTCACAAGATCTAACCATGAAGCTCTCAAGCTAGTCCTATGGAAATCCTAAGAAAATAGGAAGGGAAAATAGGAAAGCAAATGAACTAGGGTTCCAAGAGATGGCTGCCATCCTCTCACCTCATGGGTTATATGGAGGCAACTAAAAGTCTAAAATACCCTTACTTAATAACTAGGGATACAAGCCCCTCAAGGGTAGTTTTGGAAGTCTTCAAATTTTCTCCATCAGACGGATGTCTGGCGACCGCACCCTGCTTAGCCTCGACGCAAGCCATGCGATCCGACGCGTGTCCTCCGCTTCGAAGATTCCGAACTGCGTCGTTGCACACCGACCAGACCGGTGCTCCTCACCGGTCAGACCGGTACCCACCGGTCAGATCGGTCTGGAGCTGTTGCAGCACCGTCTTCGGTTCTTCGGTCTTGGCTTTGTGGATCAACCAAGGAACCTAGTTGTTTTCTGGTGAACCGCTGGAAGCCCCGCGAACTCGGTGTAGCCTCCGCCAATCTCCACTCATGACTCGGCTCCCACGTAGTCCCGGCTCGACCTTGGTTTTGAGGCTCTACCAAGAAACCGTCCATGACTTCATCTTGCTGTTCATGCCACCATGCGGCCCGCACTTGACCCCGCTGGCCACCGGGTCCCTCGAACGAAGCCTACTTGTCTTCTCCACACCTGGAGGCCTCACCGGTGACGACCTTTCGCGCTTGTTCTTCTCCTACACCAACACCAGTCAAGCTGCAACCTGCACCTGCAATACTTAGCCAAGAATCACTCCACACAACGTTGTCAATCACTCATCACACAAGGAAGCGACCATCCACCGGTCCTCGAACCACACATGGTCCTCAATCTCCCCCTTGATGAGTGCAATGACAACACCCACATAAAGTAACATGAGAGAAAAGAAAAAGAAAAGAAACGAACAAAAAGAAACTCCAACAAGCGACCGAAAGCCCAACAAAGGCAAAGAGCAAGATCACTCGAAGAAGACAAGTCTCGGGCCCCTTAGGCAAGGGCAACGGCTTGACACATCCGAGACAAAACTATGCTCAAGCACAGAGCGCAAACCACCAAACCAAAGCTCGAAAAACCACAAAGAGCTCCCCCTGCACACATGCAAGCTCCCCCTGAACCAATGCAACTCCCTCTGGACGAATGCAGGCAAAACACCACTTGAAAATAGGGCAGCTGCAACAACTCAGCCCTGACCAGTTAGACCGGTCAACACCACCGGTCAGACTGGTGTGCAACATGTGAATAGAACCAGCACTTCTGACCGGTCAGACCGGTGACCTCGACCGGTCTGATCGGTGCACACCAGAGCCCAGAAATGGCTCGAAACACCTGAAAACCTTCTAAATGCATCCAGCAAGCCATTTCAAGCTCAAACTTCTCCCCCTTGTTGGCAATGCATGAATCAAGCCAAAAATGCAAAACTTTCAACCTAGAGCTTTTCAAATAGACAAAATTCAACATAGGATGCTACACATGACCAAATGACAAAATACCCGATAGTTTGGTATTGACATCAACTACAAGATCACCAAGTTTCACAACCATCGGACAAAGCTAAGATGGATTTGGGTAATTTTGCGAAAAATTCACCTCTCATGAGCAAAGTCCTAAACATGATCAAAACATGTCAAAATGGCAAAGCCACACAAACTTCAAGCTAGAACAACCGTTCTAATCATAAGACCATCACAAACACCCAAAAGCACCTCATGTGTCTACTTCTATATATGAGACTTTTCATTGGTAGACATCATGCAACGGTTTAGCACCAAAAGCAAATTAAATTTAGCACATATGACATGGGAGCACATTTTCCAAGCAATTTACATTTCATTTTCAGATTCATATTTGGTACATGAAATGTCTTTGCGACAAAAAGGAACATATGCCCCTCCACAAGATAAAGCAAGAGGGCTAAACATTCATGATGGAAAATGAGCCTTTGGCCCCATATGACCAATAAACTAGCTATCCAACCACAAATTAAGCATAATCAAGCCACTAAAACATGTCAAGATCATATAAAGGCATTTACACATGAGAGAGCATACATGTGACAATTTTCAAAAGTATAGCCATCACCCATGAATTATAAATCAAGATCATCAAGAGCTAAGCCAAACTAACCATAGCATACCAAACAAGCTCACAAAGACATAAATAGCATTCCATGGTGAACAATGTATATAGGAGAAGCTTTTCCTATCCAATGCATATGATACAGAATGCATGCAATCTAAGATACAAGGATGCCTATACATCATGTTACATATGCCATGCCAAATGCAAGAAATACACAAAGGCAACTATACATATGCTACAAAGGAGCTCCCACACACCCAACTCAAG
The DNA here is from genome assembly GCA_947561735.1 of Cenchrus americanus. Lineage (NCBI taxonomy): Eukaryota > Viridiplantae > Streptophyta > Magnoliopsida > Poales > Poaceae > Cenchrus > Cenchrus americanus. Next base: position 146,711,600 of record OX387244.1, on the reverse strand, counting down.
AAATCAAACACACACGAAGCTCCCCCCGCAAACGAGTGAAAGTTGCTGGATCTAGGGGTTTGGTGAAAATATCAACTAGTTGGTCATGTGTAGGTACATGAACTCGTATCCTGAGATGGAGGAAATCCAGTCTCATGTTGCTCCTCTGAAAATGTGTCAAGGCTATCTTCCCTTTCTCAACATTGTCTCTCAGAAAATGATACCTCACTTCTATGTGCTTAGTTTTGGAATGGAGCATTGGGTTATTTGCAACGCTTATGGCACTGGTGCTATCACATTGAAGTGGGACATGGGTATACTCCTCAACAAAGTCACTCATTGTGTATGTGATCCAAAGGAGCTGAGAGCAACAACTAGCAGCAGCAACGAACTCTGCCTCGGTAGTGGATTGAGCAACACTCTCCTGTTTGCAGGAAGACCAAAACACCAAAGAAGATCCCAAAAACTGGCAAGTCCCAGAAGTGGACTTCCTATCCAACCGACACCCAGCAAAATCCGCATCCGAAAAACCATGAAGAGCCAAAGAAGAGGACGCGGAGTACCAAAGGCCGAAGTCGGGGGTGTGACGCAAGTACCTAGAAATTCGCTTCACCACTTGCCGATGCGAAGTCCTCGGAGACGCTTGAAAACGAGCGCACAGTTGTACCGAGAACTGGATGTCCGGCCTTGTCGCCGTCAAGTAGAGGAGTGACCCGATCATGCTTTGGTACTCCTTCTGATCCACGTGTTCACCTCCCTCGTCCGCATCAAGAGCTCTAGTCGTACTCATCGGCGTCGTCATAGCCTTGGAGTACTCCATCTTGAACTTCCACACAATGTCCTTGGTGTACTTAGCTTGGTGCACAAATCCTTTGATTGCTTGATTTGTAGCCCGAGGAAGAACTGCAACTCACCCATCATGCTCATCTCAAATTCCCTACTCATATCCTCTGCAAACCTTGCAACAAGAGAGTTAGACGAGCCACCAAAGACAATATCATCCATGTACACCTGCACAATGAAGATTTCTCTGCCCTACCTAAGTAGAAACAAGGTCTGATCAACCTTCCCCATCTCAAAACCTCTCTCAAACAATAACCCCCTCAACCAACCATACCAAGCTCTAGGTGCCTGCTTCAACCCATAAAGCGCCTTGCTCAACTTGTACACTTGGTGGGGGTACTTCTCACTCTCAAACCCAGGTGGTTGCCTCACATACACTTCTTCCTCCAACACACCATTCAGAAAAGCACTCTTCACATCCATTTGGTGCAACTTAAACCCTTTAGCCACGGAAAAGGCTAGAAGGATCCTAATCGCCTCCAAACGGGCTACGGGAGCAAAGGTCTCCGCGTAGTCGATCCCCTCCTTCTGACTGAACCTCTGAGAAACAAGTCTTGACTTGTTCCTCACCACTTCACCTTTCTCTCCCTCTTTGTTCTTCCACACCCACTTTGTCCCAATCGGCTTACACCCTGGGGGAGGGTTAACTGATGAGGACATCACCACCAACGATACATCCACGCCTGCACAAGATCATGTTATTGCTGGCCCTATTACTCGTGCCCGTGCTCGTCAACTTAATAATCAAGTGAGTTTACTCTTGAGTTCATGTTCATCATATTTAGATTGTGGAGACACGTGCACTCTTGTTTTGATTAGGAATCATGGTCAAGACCGAAAGGGAGAAGGACTCGCGCAGGCTGGATTCAGACTGCAGAAAAGCACCATCTTGTGACGGACGCCACGGTCGCACACGGAGTCGGATTGGGGCGTTCAAATACTTCCTAGAACCGTGATGAAATCACCTTTCATATGGATCCGGACGCATGTCCATATCTATTTTGAGGCGGCCGCAATCGTCGAAACATTGACCGGATGTCAATCTATCCCAGGTGCTGCGCCACCTTATTTGGCCCAATGGGCCGTGTATCAAGTGGAGCCCCATAGGGGCGCGTCCTAGGGTTGTAGGACGACCCCCACCACTTCCAGGTCGTCCTCCACCCTCTCATATACCTCCATAGCCACCACAAACTGATTGGGTTTTGTTTAGATCAAGTTTAGCCATTGCTACTTGCTTGTGAGAGCGCCGATCGCCTCCTTTTCTTCGGAACCCCACCGTTGTTGGATATTGAGTTTGAGAATTGAATCTTTCATTCCCATCTAGTAATTTAAGTACTTGTTTCATACTTGTTCTTGCTAGTTCTTCGATTGCTTGCAGGAATAGGTGCCCTAGTGGCCGGGTGACGCGCTCCACAAGATCGCGGCAGCCATAGGAGGTGGTGTATCGGTTGCTAAGGCGCATCCTTGGACAGGTTGTAGTCGCGCTGTGAACGTCATCTCCTTCAATCGAGTTATCCCCACACCTCTCATCGAAAGATCGGGAACAAACCCTAGCGGGTTCATATCAGTTGGTAATCAGAGCGAGGTTCTTCGGTGTGAGTTCCAATCCTTCGCTGTTTTTAATTTCCTATAGTCCAGAAAAGCCCTGAAAAAATAGTAGATTAGATTACCCGTTGTCCCATAAACCCTTTGAGCCTTTACTAGCATTGCATGGTTAAGGCTTGTTGAGTTTTTGGTTGCATCGGTCGTGTCAAGTTGCTGGTCTTAGTGTGTATTCCTTTAGAGTTTTGAGTTGTATCACGTTTTAGTCACAAAATTCGCGTCACCATATACACCTCTGTTTCACTTTTGCCACCACGGATTCATATGATCTCCGATTGAGGTGTTTAAATACAATCTGGAAAGCTTACATTGTCTTCTTTCCAACGGATCTAACCTTGCCTCGAAATTCCATTTGAGCAATCTGCAATTGTCCACGAGATCTGCGATCTGCAATCTGTGTACTTTTCCTTTTGTGCTGATTTGGCTTGATATTGAGCAATAGAGTTTAGTTGTGTGAAAAAAAACGTTGAAAGAAAAGGAGAGGAAGAAAAAAAATCAGAGAAAAAAAAGAGAGTAGAAAGAGAAGAACAAAAAAAAAAGAAGAGAAGAGAAGACAAGAGAAGAGAAAGAGAAATAAGTTGAAACGGTTGTTTTACTTGTGCTGTGCTAGTTGTTCTTTTTCAGTGACTACCTTTGTGCCTAGGCTCACGTCTCTAGCATGGTTTAGCCTAGGGCCAGCACAGTACCGCCGTTGAACAATTATTCAGTTTGCTTTTTAACTATTGTGGTGCTAGTCATTCCTTGTTTCAGCCCACCTATAGCTCCACATATTCGACTACAGCTTGACAGGTTTTGTTGCTGCGGCACCGATACACTTCTTCCTGGTTTGCAGACTTGTTGGTAGTCATCCCCTCCCGTCGATCAAGGTAAGAATTGGTAAGATCTTGTATAACAGGTTGAGAGTGAGCGCCTTGCTGTAGCTACATCCTATTAGCTGTAGAGTTTTCTTATTTCTTCACTTGTTTTCTTGTTGTTTCTATTTATCTAACATGACAGGAACAGCAGATGAAAGTGATGGATCCAAGAATACCATGCCACAGTTGTCGGTGTTTTAGACCGGCAACCTACTACGGGGAGTACCCGAAGTAGATGAATGTGACTCGCCGAGATCGGTAACTCGAAGGAAGAGACACGTGGCACACAATTTAGACAGGTTCGGGCCGCGAGGTGTGTAATACCCTACGTCCTGTATGCTGCGTAGCTCTGGATTGATAGGGCACGATTACACGATGGTGCAGTTATGCACCGTGGGTTGTATGAGAGGAGATTGGATGAGGGAGATCGGTCCCTACCTCGCCTTATATAGTCCGGGAGGCAGGGTTACAAGTCGGAGTAGGGAGAGAGTACTAGTCGAGTATGTCTAGAAGTCCTCTGCACAGTGCGGAACATGCACAGCTTCCTAACCGAGTACTACTCCTGTGTAGTCCTTGTGCTCCACGCCTTCAGATGCCGTGTAGCGCAAGCCGGGTAGTCCCAGGGGCCCACCGAGTAGTTGGTCCTGGTACCCACCGAGGTAGTGGGCCCAGGGAGGTCCATACGACAAGCCCCCGAGTACTTTGTAGTCGAGAAGGATAGCTTCAAGTAGTCTTGACGGCCTCAACGAGTAGTCCTCAAGCGTCCCTGAGCGCTACAAGTTAAAAGCCCTCAAGAGTAGTCGAAGCATCCCGAGGCTGGAATGTACTCCAGCTGATGTTTGAGCAATCTTGAAGTCTTCTCGAGTAGTCCCAAGCGTCCTTGAAATCTGCCTTCGAAGGTCTTCAAGAAATGCCGGCCTTGTCTTGAAGCCGGAGCCGTCATGGAGGTGCGACTTGCAGAACCGCACTCCACATGAAGTAGCCCCCGAGCCTCGAGCCGCGGGCTCTGGCTCAGGGTCCACCTGGAATCTTGGCAAGATAATCCCGAAAAATACGGAGAGAAAAACCGAAGGACACGTGGCACGGAGCCCCCGAGCCTTGAGTCGAGTACTCCCTCTCGAATTGAAGGGTCTTCTTAAAGAATGTGTCCTGAGATGCTCTTGAAACTAGCCGCTTCCCAGGTAGTCGAGTAGAAGTACCCGAGCCCCCGAGATGAGGCGCGTCGACTAGTAGAATACGAAGAGTCACGCGCAGCCGCTGAGTCAGCCGCGCGTGGGCTTATCCAGCCGCCCGTTATGGAGGCGATTTGGCTTATAAATAAGAACCAAAACCCTTAGGGTTTTTCACCCAAGTGAGCCGCAGTCATTCCCGTTTGAATCTTGAAGTAGATCCACTCCAGCGCCTGCTGCCGCCGTAGTAGATCCGAGCGCATCGCCACCCGGAGCCTTTTAGGGTAGCCCCCGAGCGGATGCGAGTGAAAACTCCTTGCACTTGGAGAATGAAGCCGTCGCCGTCGAAGACGTCGAAAACCGGCGGGAAGAAGAGAGGCCGTGCAGAGGCCGCCGCAGCCGCCACCAGTGTGGCGCCGCCTCTGTCTCCACCGCGCGCTGATCCAAGCCGCGAGTGGAAGAAATCAAAGGTCAAAACGGAGGACCTGCTGACCCTGTTGAACAGCGGGTTCATCAGGGAGAAGGAGATCGACATGTGGAGATCCGCCGCAGGAGACCCCTATCCAATGGAGAAAGCCGAAGACGAGATCCCGATGTTCTCGCGCTTCGTGGAGCGCGGGCTTGCGCTCCCAGCAAGCGACTTCTTCAAGGGGCTGCTCAGGTACTACGGCATCGAGTACCTCAATCTGAACCCCAACGGAATCTTCCATACGTCTGTCTTCGTACACTTCTGCGAAGCCTTCTTGGGAATCAAGCCGCACTGGGTGCTCTTCCGGAAATTCTTCCGCGTCAAGTCGCAGCCCAGCGCCTCCAACCCTAGAGTAGTCGGAGGGGCCGGAATCCAGCTGAGGGAGGACGCCGCGGAGCAGTACCTGGCGTACAAGCTCGTGGACTCCAACACCGACTGGAAGACGAGATAGTTCTACATCACGAACCACCATCCCGAGCTACCGAAGCCGAGCGGACGGCGGCCCGGGCATCAAGAGCGGTGGAACACGGAACCCACCATGCAAGAGGGGATCCAGCTCCCCGAGCTGCTAGCGCGCATCAAGACGCTCAGGGATGCGGGACTGAGGGCTGAGCACGTGGCCTTCAGTTTCATGAAGCGCGAGAATCCGGCCCGCCGATGGCGCGGGATACGATGGGCTTCGAGTACACCGGCGACAACGATACGTCGCGGATGCCGGGGGGCGAGCTGGACGACAACGACATCGTCGAGAGGTTGTCGAGGATCTTCAAGGACATGCCGCCGTACACGGCGTGTCCGGTCGAGGAGTACTCCGCCGCGCGCCCGCCCAACGAGGTGAGTAGTCGTACCCCCGCGTCGAGTAGTGAGTACCCGTAGTGAAGTTTCTGACGCCTTGTGTCTTTTGCGCAGGATGATGTGAAGCGGTTCGTCTCCGAGCCGCAGCCGCCACCGAGCGGAATCGGGATCCGGCGGTGGGGGAAGGTGAAAGAGCGCCGCGAAGTTGGAGAAGGCGACGACACCGTCATTGTGGAGGATACCTCCGATGACGACGATGAAGACGAAGAGACTCTTCGGGGACCGCTTCCCACCGCGGTCGAGGTTTAGCCGTCCGGGCTTGCCTCATGTGCCACTCGTTCAAGACCCTCCGGCTAGCCTGGAGGCTAGCCTTGCTGCGCCGCCAAGAAAGCCGCGCAACCCCACCAAGAAGCGGGTGGCGAAAAAGATGAAGGTCTCAGAGACCACGCCTCCGGAGGTAAGTCATCTTGAGCAGAGCGGTCGAGTACCCGGCAATCGAGTACATTGGTGACGAGTAGTTTTTGTGTGCAGGAGGTGCCGCCAACGGAGCCTGTCGAAGAAGGCGACGAAGGCGTGTGGGACCCGGTGAGGGAACCGGCTGGAAGCCGAAGTCCAGCCCCCATTGTCGAAGAACTTCTGGCGCAACTGGAGCACCAGCCCCCTGCTCCAGAGGAGAGCAGAGTACCCGCGGCCGCCGCCGTTGAAGAGGTGGAAGCCGCAGGGACGCAAGAGGTGTCTGCGCCGGCCGCCGCCACCGTGGAGGAGGCGGTAGTCGAAGAGGCAGAGGAAAAAACGCCCACCGAGGGTGGACTGGTTGACATTGCCAGCATCCTCGGTGCTCCGGCCGTGACTATCGTCCGGTCGAACCTGTAAGTACCACGTCCTCATGAGCAGTACTCGTTGTAGTAGTCGATTTGTCTGATGACCCTCTGTGGATACTTCTGCAGAAAATCCACAGATCCGAGCCGGGACCGGAGAAGGGCCCTCGACGAGCGAGGCGGAGGAACCGCACCGTCGATCGAGGAGGCCGCTCCCGAAGCCCAAGCCGCGACCGAGCCCCCGGCTACCGAAGCGCCGCTGCCAGAGGCGGTCGTAGCCGAAGGTGAGTACCCGTCTTGAAGCTGTAGAACTCCAAGATAAGTAGTCATAGGCACTGATGCGCGTGTTCTGTGTTGACAGGCGCTGGAGGAGATGACATCCCTGCACGGGTGCCTGTGCAGGAGTTGGCACCAGAGGTCCCGGAGGCCGCAGGAGGAGCCCCCGAGCCCGTGGGGGAAGTCGTCGAGAAGTCCGCCGAGGGGGAGGTGGCCACCACGTCGCCAGGGGTTGCCCTGGAGGTGGCAATCCGATCCCCCGAGATCCAGGACGCGGAGCCTATCCGCTCAGCGCCGATGACAGAGGCCACGTCGAGTAGCCGCGGCGGGATTGAACTTCTGGCCGACGACCTCGTCGAGCCGGCGATGTTGGCGCAGCACCTGGAGGCGATGCGTCGAGCCGAGCAGTGGATGAAGGTACGTAGCCGTAGCCTCCCGAGTAGCCAATCCTTTGCGTTGAGTACTCTACTTGACTTGAGCTTGTATTGTGCAGGACGTCGCGGAGCGATCCCGCGAGAAGTCGAATCTGCTGCAAGGTTACGGGGACACCGTGCTCCGAGCAGAGGCCCTGGAGGAGCAGCTCGTGAAGTCGCGGAAGCATGCGGCTGCCATGCAGTCGAAACTTGATGCCGCCTTCGCCAAGTACCACAACGACGTGATTGAGTTGCAGGCGAAGGGCGACGAGTTGGTGCGGAAGAACAAAGGTCTCCACAACAAGAATAAAGGTATGTCTCTTGACTTGTCGGGTACTTGTTGGAAGTCGTCAAGGCTCTGACCCGTTGCTGTGTTTGCAGAACTCGAGGGCCAGGTGGAGCAGCTGAAGGCCTCGGAGGTTAGCATGAAGAACCTCTTCTACCGGGAGCAGGAAGCCCGCCAGGTACTTGAGCTCGACTACAAGGAGCTCGCCTTCGAGTGCGAGAAGCACATGGAGCTGCGGATTGCATCCGACCGGATCTCGTCAACTGCTACAAATCTTTGCAGAAGTTGAATGAAGATTGCGAGGCGCTCCGAGCCCAGCTGAAGGACCTTGAAGAGGCTGCTCTCCCGATCGTGAGGCTTCTGGTGCCGCACTCGGGCGGCCCCAAGATCGCCCCTCTGGCGGATCGACTTCGTGAGGCGCCAGGCCGGCTGGCCGCTTACGTCAAGCACATGGCCAAGTCGATCCCGAAGCAAGTACTGGCCTTCATGAAGTCGTACTTCCCGAAGGCTCCAGTGGAGGTGGTCGCCGGCGGGGGTAGCCGCCAACCGCTCGGATGAGCGGACGCGAGCTGGCCGGGAGCGAGATGGCTCCCATCGCGGAGCGAGTGTAGCTGAAAAGTTGAACCTCCAGTAGCTCTGCATAGATAGCTTAGTAGCCATAATTGTACAGGAAGCATTTGTAATGAAATGTTCATGTATTAATAAAGTGAAATTTTCCATCAATGAGTACTCGTAACCGCGATCTCAGAGTGCGGAGCGCCCATCGTGGAGTAAGTGCGAGTAGTAGTACTCGGCTTAGTAGTCCCGTCGTAGGGAGCAGAACAGTAAACAAGTTGATGAACAATCAAGCTTTATTACTGAAGAAGTACGCCTGGGTGGCCGGGCCGTAGTTACAAGTAGTCGCCCGGACCGGAGGCCGCTTACGCCTAAGTGGCGCCGGAGCGGGTAGCCGCTTGCGCCGAGTGATCCGTAGGTAGCCGTGTAGGCTGGATCGCAGATCCGTAGGTAGCCGAGCAGGCTGGATCTTGGAGTGTGGTCTCTTGGTAGACCGCTGCTAGAGTCCTTGACGCTCGTCGCAGCCCCAGGGTCCGTAGGTAGCCGCGCGGGCTGGACCTTGGTGGAGAGTAGTCCGGAGACTTGTAGCCAGGACCCGGAGGGTCTCTTGCGGCAAGGGGTGTTGGTGTAGTCGAGTAGACTTGAACCCCGGAGTAGTCGTGTAGACTAGGCGTAGAATCGACAGAGTTGGTCGACGTTCCACGAGTTGTTGACTTCTTCGCCTTCAAGTGTTTGGAGGCGGTAGGAGCCTGGCCCGGTCACCTTGGCCATGGTGAAGGGGCCTGTTAACACCAAAATTTGGTAAGGAGTCTGACCTGTGGGCCCGGTTCGAAAAAGAGTCCGTCTGGTGGAAGGAAGGATATTTCCAGAGATTTTCGGCAAAGAGATCGCGGTCGTCGTCTCGCTTCGGTTCGGCAAAGGAACAATAGAGCTGATTTTGCGGGATTGGACGGTGACGTGGCTCAAATCGGGGGAGACGAATGGATGGACAGAGCGATCGAGTTTAGTTAGGTAATGAATCCATTCGCAGTTGTATTCAACGGGGTATAAATACGACCTCTGAATGTATGTAACAAACACGATCATTCTTCAATACACACCGGCCTTACGCCAAACCCTAGAGTCCTTGTCGTGTCGTCGAGTTCTTCGAGAGGGCCAATCGATCCGTCGACCTCCGTGAGTACCGGCAACCTTGTATCATGTCTAGTATCATGCGGTGGATTTAGATCTGATGCAAGTAGTCTTGCTACCATGCTTCGTGTCATGCGGTAGATTCAAGCTTGGTTCAACAAGGTTTCTTGTTGGATCATGAGCCATGCGGTAGGCTAAGATCTGGCTTGAAGCTAGTTATCGGCTCTATTGGATTTTGGCAAGATCCAATAGATTCATTAAGTTATCCCGTGTTATCTTGAGTTTTACTTTATGTTTTAATTCATGTAACACATCCTTGCCCAATCTAGATGGGTTTGGATCGGCTATATCTCTTTTATGATCCTTGTGCGAGCAGGTTTCGTGTTTTGACGCGTGGATCTTATGCTTTCTAATAGCCGAAACCAAATCGATCTAGGTTGTTACGTGTTGCGGGTTCAAGCTTGCTATGTTCGTATAAATCTTGAAAGAACCGGGTATCATGCGGTAGATGCAGGTTTTTGGGTTGCTTTGGAGCTAGTCATCCGTGGATTAGATTCCCAAATCGATCGATAGATTTATTCACGTGGTAATGTTTGTTCCTTCTTCATGGACTCGGATCGGGCCGTTCGGCCCGTATTCGGTTATATTTTCACGAGTAGATCACGTACGTTATTTATGTTTTAAATGATGTATGCTTTTAGCTTTCCATATTTAGATTGTATCATGCGGTGGATAGATCTATTTGTGGAGAGTGGTACGTTTTTCATGCAAGTCGTATCATGCGGTGGATAGATTTGTTTGATATCGTGCTCGACGGATTTTAAAGTAACTAGACATGCAGTAGACTAGTGCTTTGGATCTATGCATGCTTATTTAATATATGATTATGTCCGTGCTTTACTTCATTTATTTAATTTTAATCTTCATGGAGATCGGTCATAACTTTGCACGTACATCTTTGCTTATACGAAGACCGGTTGTTGTCATGCTTACGTTATCCATTCGGCAGTGTTCTTTTCCCTTTGCGGTTACCCGAATGGTCGTGGTTCTTTGACAGATAGCTTTACATAGCTATGTGTCATCCTGCTTGGCTTTTTCAGCCGTAAATATGGAACTGTCTGGTACCACCCGGCAAGTTCCAAGCTTTGGTATTTAACTGCTTTATCTTTTGTTAATTTTCAGGAAAAAATTGATCGGCACGTCATTTGCTCTCTCGCGCGTGCGAAGCCGGCTTTGTTCGGCTTGCCGTGTGATTGGCGTTAAGTGCACTTTTTGCGCCAACACACTTTTTGGCACGCCCGGGTGGGACCAATGACCGAGCTGATTCAAGATGCCCGAGATTGCGTACCTTATGGATGTCAACCTGGTAGATCTCTCTCCGGAGCAAGGCGGCAGCTCCAAGACGTCGTAGATCAATTTCGGCAGTGCGCTCGCCGTCGTTTAAGAAGAACAGAAGCGGCGTCCCATATCTAAAGAACGAGATGCCTAGAGTGCTGCTACCGGGAGAAGTCGATGCTACGTCTCAGCAGGAGAAGGAGGAATGCGCGCGGGTGTTCCAAGAGTCAGCAGACTACATGCTCACCAAGCACAACAAGGCCTTCCTCGGATCGCTCCAGCAGATGATGGTGGCCATCTTCGGCCCGGGCATGGAGCAAGCGTTCGGGAAGACGCCCTTCCAGAAGAGCACCATAGAGCTGGGTGAGTCAAGCTCTCAGCCGCCGCTGCGGAGCCAGCCACAGCAGCCTCCTCCTCAGAGCGCCGGAAGCCAAGCGTTCCAACCTCCTCCACAGGGCGCTGGGGGGCAGCCGGTTCAGCCCCCGTTGCAAGCTTCGTGAAGTCAACCAATCCCCGCCGCCACCACGAGCAAAGACAGTCGCCCGTGCAACGCCCGAATCCGTACCAGCCTACGTACGGAGACCTAGCGTTCGGCTCGTCTGGGGCCCCACTTGACCCCGGTCGGAGGATTGCTCCGTCGACCAACTGGCTCCAGAAGAATTTGTACGGCGGTGGTTATCATGAAGTGGGAAACTACGGAGCGTTCGATGCCTTCCCGCACCCAGGGTACGAGCCAGTTGCAGGCGCGCAAGAAGATGACGCCCTAGCGTGCAAGATGGCCGAATTGATGCAGAATCAGTTCGGCCTCAAGCCAAAGATGCAGGGCCCCGCTTATAGGCCGCCGTTCCTAGAGTGGTACTATAACGTGCTCTTGCCGCCCAGGGTGAAGCCGCCGACGGAATTCACAAAGTTCTCGGGGCAGAACGAAACAAGCACGGTCGAGCCCATCGCCCGTTACCTCATGCAGCTTGGGGAATGCTCGGCCGAGGAGACGTTCAGGGTTCGCTACTTCCCCGCCTCACCGACGGGTCCGGCTTTTTCGCGTGGTTCTCGTCCCCCCCCCCCGAATCGCGTGGCCGGATGGAAGGATTTGGAGCGTAAATTCCATGCTCATTATTTCGGCGGCGGCTCCGAAAAGAAGCCGATTGATCTCGCCACCCCGAAGCAAAGGCACGGCGAAACACCACCGGAGTTTCTTAGAAGATTCGGGGAAGTCATAGGCATGTGCTTCTCGCCGAACTTGCCGACGATCGACTGGCCGATATGGCCGTCGCCGGGATGTTGCCGCCGTGCGAGAGAAGCTATTTGGGATGGAATTCGAGAACCTGGGCCACCGTCGCAAAAGTTATCTCTGATGAGCAATCAGGCATATGGCCTCAAGAAGGACCCCAAATTTGGCAAGCAGCACGACGTCGCTGACATCTACAACCAATTCTTGGACAAGGCTGATTTGTTCGAGGATTCTGATGACGAATTGGAGGTAGCTGCAGCAGAAATCATGTGGGGTAAAGAGCCCTTGACAATGAATCAGCGGTGGGTCAAGCAGACCAAAGGGACTTACGACTTTGACATCACGAAGGCTGATAAGTTGTTTGAGCTCTTGGTAAAAGAAGGCCGAATTAAGCTGCCTGAGGGGCATTCTATGCTTCGGCCTGATGGAGTTAAAGCGAAACGTTACTGTGGCTTCCATGACAGGGATTCACACTCCATCAACGATTGCAGGGTCTTCAGGATGAGGATCCAGAAGGCTATCCAGGAGGGACACCTCAAGTTCGACAACAAGATGAAGCTGGATGGCCACCCCTTTCCTCGGAACATGCTCGGCTTTTTCGTCAACGTGATAACGGCCGAGGAAAAGGGGAAAAGTCAAGGTCCCGACTTCAGCCGGGGTCCAAGCAAGGTGGAGCAAAGTGGACCCGAACGCCGGGTGACCCCGGAGCAAGTACAGGCGACGCCCCCGCGTTCTCAAGAGCCACATCGAGATTGGGGAACCATCCGTGCCTAAGCCCAAGGTGACGTCGCGCATTCTCCTCAACAAATGGCAGCGCCGAGATAGAGAAGGAGCGCTACCGTAAGCGTCGTCACGAGGAGGAGCGGCGCGGGGCCGAAGAGGAAACGCGCGAAGGGACCAAGAACAAGACACGCGCGAGCGGAGCTCGCACACCGGGGATGCGCCTTCTTCGAGCACCGCCGGGAATGAGGGCCTTAAGCTGCCTACATTGAAGAACTGTCCTGAATGCAGCGACAGATATGTTGAGTACGGGCGAGAAAGCGCGGCCGCCGATCCGTCCACGAGAGACTTGGAAGGATCCACCCGAGTGGGGATCGGCGTCAAAAAATTGAAGTCATCGATCATCCCAGGAAGCGCCAAGCTGATCTTAGGTGGGCTGATTAGGAAGAAGACGAGGATGTCCACGTCTGGCAGAAGGGGCAGTGGTGCCCGCCCGGTCTACGCAGGAGTCAGAAGAGGCGGGTCCAGCGCTTGAGGAACCGCGAGATGAAACAAGCCGGGATCCAGACGAGGCGAAGTGGCGCCCAAGGACCGGCCCGGAAGGATCGAAGCGTTCGGCTCCTACATGCATGGTATACTTCCCGCCGAACGAGTTCATGGCTCCCGCTAACCGAGGTTATGCGGGAGGAAGCTTCCTTTGATGACGAGCGCCCCGAGGGGATGATGGCACAACCGGGTGTGGCCAAGCAGGCCATCTTCGACAAGCCGGCCAAGAATCGCCATATGAGGCTGTTGTACTTGAGGGGGTACGTCAATGGCAAGCCGTTGACCAAGATGTTCGTCGACGGTGGAGCGGCAGTCAACGTCATGCCGTACACCACCTTCAGGAAGCTTGGCATGGGCCCGAGCGATTTGACATCTACAAGCATCATCCTGAACGACTTCGCCGGGAACCCCTCAGACACCAAAGGATGCGCTCACGTGGACTTGATGATCGGGTCCAAAACGCTGCTCACCACCTTCTTTGTCATCGAAGGCAAGGGAGCCTACGCGCCCGTCGCTTGGGCGGGATCGGATTCATGCTAATCGTTGCGTCCCATCCACCATGCATCAACGGCTTATCCGGTGGGTGGATGATGAGATCGAGGTCGTCCGGGCGGATGACTCCGTGAGCGTGGCCAACATGGAACCGGGCCTTCCGGGAGTACTAAGGCATCGATTGCTTCTCGGGGAAGGATCGGGGGAGAAGGTCCCGTTGAACCCGTCGGCGGTGACCAACGGCCGATTCAAGCAAATCGGCTCTTACGTAATTTTTAATGGAGAACCCCGTGGATGGCACCGATGGCAAATTAGGGCGAGGATTCATGTCGGCCGATAAACCGGAAGAAGTTGACATTGGAAGCGGTGATAAGCCAAGGCCGACGTTCATCGGTGCAAATTTGCAACCGGACTTCGTGGGGAACTTAATTGAGCTTCTCAAAGAATATAAAGATTGCTTCGCCCGGGATTACTCGGAGATGCCCGGATTGGATCGTTCCATCGTCGAGCACCGGTTGCCAATCAAGCCCGGTTTCAAACCATATAAGCAACCGCCCCGAAAATCTACAAGGATGAAGTATTGGCCGATGTGAAGAAGGAAATCGAAAGATTACTTGACGCAAACTTTGTTCGGCCGTGCGGATATGCGGAGTGGATTTCTAACATCGTCCCCGTGTATAAGAAGAATGGGAAAATGAGGGTTTGCATAGACTTCGGGGACCCGAACGCAGCTACTCCCATGGATGGATACCCGATGCCTATTGCCGATTTGTTGATTGACGCCGCGCTTTGGACACAAGGTGATTAGTTTCATGGATGGCAACGCGGGATACAATCAGATCTTCATGGCAATAGAAGACATATCGAAGACGGCCTTTAGATGTCCTGGTCATATAGGCCTATTTGAATGGATAGTCATGACATTTGGGTTGAAGAATGCCGGTGCAACCTATCAACGGGCCATGAATTACATTTTTCATGAGTTGATCGGCAAAACTGTAGAGATCTACATCGACGACGTGGTGATCAAGTCCTTAAGTCATGACACCCATCTGGAAGATGTGAAGAAGACCTTGGAGTGCACCCGGAAGCATGGTCTGAAGATGAATCCAAACAAGTGTGCTTTTGGGGTATCGAGGCGGGGAGTTCTTGGGGTTTTTGGTCCACGAAGGGGGAATCGAAGTTGGCAAAAAGAGCATGAAAGCCATTGATGAAGTCGTTCCTCCAACCAACCTCAAGGAATTGCAATCACTGCTCGGCAAGATCAACTTCGTGAGAAGATTCATCTCAAATTTATCACAGAAGGTGTTGCCATTCTCTCCATTGCTGAAGCTAAAGAAAGATCAGAAATTCACATGGGGCGACGAACAACAAAAGGCTTTTGATGAGATCAAGCAGTACATGAAGGAGCCGCCGGTGCTGGTTCCTCCTCAGCTGAACAAGCCTTTCAAGTTGTACGTGGCGGCCGATACCCAAACTATTGGATCGGCCCTTATTCAAGAATTCGAAGGAAAGGAGCGGGTAGTAGCTTATCTTAGCCGAAAACTACTTGATCCTGAAACCAGGTATTCGGCTATAGAGAAACTGTGTCTTTGCGTGTACTACTCGTGTACAAAGTTTCGGCACTACTTGTTGAATGCCGAATGCACCGTATACTCAAAGTTTGATGTGATAAAACATATGTTATCTATGCCAATTTTGAATGGTCGGATTGGCAAATGGATTTTAGCTTTATCAGAATTCGAGTTGAAGTTCGAATCGGCAAAAGCCATCAAAGGTCGTGTCATTGCCGATTTTATAACCGAACATCGTGACCCTTCAATTGATTCGCTTGAAATTACCCCTTGGGCTTTATTTTTTGATGGGTCATCATGTGGCAAAGGTGGGGGAGTAGGGATCCTACTAATTTCGCCCAGAGGTGAGATGTTTGAATTCGCCATTCCCATACAACCCACTGTCACAAATAACCAGGCTGAGTACGAAGCACTACTTCGAGGGCTTCAATATTTGAGAGAAGCTGGGGCCGTCTCAGTTGAGATCTATGGAGATTCAGAACTCGTAATCAAGCAATTGAACGGCCAATACGAGTGCAGGAGCGAAGCGTTTAGAAGTTACTACGAAGAGTGCAGGGAAATCTTGAAAAGCTTCCCATTGGTAACCCTACAGCACATTCCTAGAGAGCATAACGAAGAAGCAAACAGGCTAGCTCAGAGCGCCTCTGGTTACAAGGAGAGTCAAGAAGCGTTTGCTGCAGAAGTGTGTGCACTAAGGGCGGATCTTGCAGAAGATGATTGGAGGAAGGAAATCGTTGATTACTTGAAAGATCCATCCCGAAGAGTCTCCAGGAAACTCTGGTACAAGGCAATTAAGTTCGTTCTTCTGGATGATAATTTATTCTATAAATCATTAGATGGGGTATTGCTACGATGCCTGGGTCCAGAAGAAGCCAAGAACATGATGAGCGAGGTGCACGATGGGATATGTGGAGCGCACCAATCGGCCTATCGGATGAAATGGGTTATTAGACAAGCTGGATGCTTTTGGCCGACGATATGAGAGGATTGCTTTGAGTATTACAAGGGATGCCAAGATTGCCAGAGGTTTGGGAATATTCAAAGAGTCCCTGCATCGCATTGAATCCCATCATCAAGCCATGGCCATTCGGGGCTGGGGTATAGACTTGATTGGCCAAATTAATCCGCCGTCTAGCAAGGGGCATAAGTTCGTGCTTTTGGCTACAGATTACTTCACCAAATGGGTCGAGGCAATCCCACTGAAGAAGGTGACATCAGAAAACATGATTGAATTCGTCAGGGAACACATCATCTATCGATTTGGGATCCCTCAGACGATTACCACTGACCAGGGGGCACAATTCGTGTCGTTGGAATTCAAGGATTTTGCCGAAAGCATGGGAATCAAATTGTTTAATTCTTCTCCATATTATGCCCAAGCTAATGGTCAAGCAGAGGCTTCTAATAAGATCATGATCAAGCTGATACAGAAGAAGATCGATCAGAAGCCAAGGAAGTGGCATTCGGTACTCAGTGAAGCGCTGTGGGCTTACCGAATGGCCCCCCACGGAGCTACAAAGACCTCTCCTTACGAGTTGGTTTACGGGCATCATGCGATCCTG
The DNA here is from genome assembly GCA_947561735.1 of Cenchrus americanus. Lineage (NCBI taxonomy): Eukaryota > Viridiplantae > Streptophyta > Magnoliopsida > Poales > Poaceae > Cenchrus > Cenchrus americanus. The sequence continues at coordinate 146,694,950 of OX387244.1, read as the reverse complement.
CCTTGGGAGATACAATCAGATTCAAGGAGAGTAGTGCTGCAAAACGAGTTGAGCTCCAAGGATTACAGTGGCCTAATGATGGATGAGTTAGAAGATTTGCATATGATCCGTCTCAGGGCCCTGGAGAACATCGAGAAAAACAAGCTGCGAGTCGCCAAATACTATAACAATAAAGTAAAAGTAAAGCAATTCGCAGAAGGTGATCTAGTTTGGAAAGCGCTATTGCCGATTGGAACTAAATACAGTGAATTCGGCAAATGGTCCCCTAACTGGGAGGGGCCTTTTCGTGTGGTCAGATGCGTTCCTGGTAATGCATACATATTGAAAACTTTGCTAGGAGAAGAATTTTCCGCTGCAATAAATGGAAGATATCTGAAGAAATACTATCCTAGCATTGAGATCGATCGATGATTACACACGTCTGGCACAAAAATAGCCGGCGCTCGGGAATGAGGCCGCCTTCAGAACAAAATCCACGAACAAGAGAAAATGGCCAGTGCCTAGATGCATTTCCCTTAGCTCAATACTACATTACAACCGCTTCTTGCAGGATCACATCTAACAACCCTGATGGTCGGGTCCCCGAGGAGGTGGAAGCAGAAGGCGTGGAGAAAGAAGCGAAAGTATGATTCAATCTTTTCTTTACTTCTTCGGCTGCTGCTCCCTATTCAGCTGTTCCAGGACCACCGTGACGGCAACTTGGAACGCACGAGGATGACCATGATTGGCGGCCTCTACCAAGCTATCCCAGGCCGCCTTCAGGTTGCTGTACCTGTCAGAGACATCTGGAGCAGGAGAATCAAGGTTAGAGGCAAGAAATCCAGAGGCAGGCATGAAGGAGTCAGGAGCATTTACCCCCTACTAGTGCTTCCAGAGCCATGCGACGTTCGCGCTCGGCTTGGCAGCGGGCGGACATGTCCCTGAGGCCATGCTCCAGGTGCCGGACGCGGCGGCGCAGCTGATGGTTGGTCCTCTGTTCAGGCGTGGCATCCTCTGCTTCGGGAGAGGAATCGGAGGAGATGTACTCAGGCACATCTTCGGTCCCGATGACTTCTTCGGGAAGCAAATCAAGGCTGAAAAGGACGAGAGGAAAACATGAAGCGCAAGATCAAGCGGGAGAACAAGGAGCAGATCAAGAAAGAACTCACTTCCGAATCGTACGCTTCCTTGATGAGCCGCTCCCCTGAGGTTGTTTACCCTTGTCCATGGCGTTGGGGTTTTTTCCTCTAGCGGCAGGGGAAGAGATGAGAAATGATGAAGGAGTGTGCGAGTGGATTTGCAGAGCACCCCACGGGCTATTTTATTGACCGGGGAGGCGCATTGGGAGTGATGATTGGCCAGTACACACTGTTGGAATACCAAGCGGCAGGGTTTTCCACCAGACGCGAAGGGTTTTCTCTTGAACAGTGTTTACGGATTGCCGAATTGGGATCCTCTGCGGATTTTGCGCCAAGGGGCAGTTATTCTCACGCGTTTGGCTAAAGATAGTTCCCGGATGCATTCAAAGAAAATTCGCAGATGCAAAATGCAAAGGGAAGTCATCGCAGAACAGGTGCAGAATTCAAAAGTTCTTCATCTATTGCCGATATTTACACATCCCTAGTACAATCTAGTCGAAGAGCCTATTCAACACAGATTGGGGATGGGTAATTTCGGCAATGGCGTCGCCGTGGCCGTCAAGGCGCTCCAGGATGAGCTCGATCTCGTCGATGTCCTCCGGCGCGCCGCCCTGAAAGCCACGCGGCCTGGTGGAATAGTCGACGTCCGTATGCATCGCCATCGCAGCCAAGCCCAAGGTGGTGCCCAAACGAACGCCATGGACCGCCACCTCGTCGACGCGGCGCTCCACCGCGGCCAGGCGCTCCGCCAGTGTGTCGCCGCGGGCATTCACCTTCTCGGCCAATTGCTCTACCGGCGCCTTTGGGCGGTTGAGCTCGGCATCGCGGCCGCAAAGAGCAAACGGACGGGGATTAGCATCAAAGGCCGGGCCGGATCAAGAATCAATCTCGAGCCATCCGTCGATGGCCTCCGGCACCGTTTGCGCCGGTCCTCCCCATTCTAGCTCGGCCACGCCCGCTTTCTTGGAGACGTCCTCCGGCTCGCGACGGGACGCCTCTAGCTCCTCCTTGAAGCGGATGGCGTCTTCTTCCCCGTACGGTGCGGGGAGTGGCGATCGGACTCCGAGGAGTCATCCGGGGAGGGGGCGATTGGCCGGCGCACGAGGCGGATTCCACTGAATCAGTCTGAAAAAAGGGGGATGATCGTCAAGGCAAAAGAAGATCGAGAACAGAATCAAAGAGGAGAGATTGACGATCATCACCGCCTGCGCGCATTGGCGCTGCTCCCCTCGGCCTCGTCGGAGGCACGGCGGCGGTTGAGGCGGCGCACCATTGTGGTTTGGGATGTGCACTGTTTGCGAGAGGGCTAAAGATTGACAAAGATTCGAGAGCTAGAAGGCCTGGTGAGAGCTAGGGGCACCTATGGTAACATTTATAGGCCTGGCAGGATGAATCGTGGCTTCGAGTCGTGGCTGTGGATCGTGGCGCATATCCCAAGAAAATCGGAAGGTGGAAAGGTTTTCTTGGCCGGCCCCGTAGGCGGGTCGTTTGGAGTTCTAGGCTGAGCCGCGTGCAGATCGATTGGTTCGGCTAAAGGAAATCAAAGTGTCGTTCGGGAGTTGGCGTTTCACTACCGAATGGGTCGTTCAGCATTACATCTAAAAGTGCGCAAAAGAAAGGAAACAAATCACAAGAAGATATTACGAGAACGACCAATTCGGTTATACATCAATAAGGATATTCGGGCATTCGAAGTTTGGCAAGTACACGACGAACATTGGATATTATCAAATGGGAATTGTCCAGCATCTCCTGGCAGTCCTTTTGGGCACCGGATAAGTCAGTGAGTTCCGCATCGCATTGCTCTATTTTGGTGATAGCCGATTTTACTTCCGCTTGGGTCTTTGCTATCAATCCAGGAAGTTCGGCTATTTTCTCTTTGTCAATCTCTATCTCCGCCGACGTGCTTCTCGGTTCGCTTCTAGAGCAGCCTTCCTAGCAACTTTCGGATCATAGGAAGCTTGCGGGTTAGCCAATGCATCTTTATGGTTCTCTGCTTGGGATTGTGCCCCGTTCATGGCATGTTCAGCATCGGTTTTCCTCTTTTCAATGGCCGGACGGGAGCGCAATTTCCTCCAAGCGCGCCTTAAGGGTACATAAAGGGGCTCTAAGTCATAGACGGATGATAGAGAAGCTCTGATGTCTTCAGGGAGTTCTTGACTAATAGATTCAAACATCTCTTCGAAATGATGAAGATCATTGAACTGATCCTGAGCATCTTTTTCTAGCCAGGCTGCAATTTCTTTAAGTTTGGGCAACACTTCATGTGGCAGTGGCTGATATGTTTCTTTCATCACCTCGGCAGTTGAATTGCTCTCTAATGGCAGGCTTGATGATGATGGAGCCTGATCCTGAGAAACGACGTTGCCGAGTTAAGAATGCTAAACATCGAGGTACCAAAATTAAGCGCAGGTGGATACCTCATGGCTGGTTTCTTGAGCAGGGGCGATCACAGGCGAAGGAGATGCTCCAGGCAGAGCCGAAACTTCCAAGCTGGGAGGTGCCGATGCGGCTATCAGCAGCTCGTGAGTTTCTGGCTGATGAGGAGTCGGATCCGCCTCTGTTGGGTTGGTTATCTCTGCTTGACCAACAGGTGATGGCACCCTTGGGGAACTTGGTGGCTCCAGTTGAATTGGGAGATTCATCTCTGGAGAGTTTGCTGCTTCTGCAGAAGGTGATGAGGATGAGATCTCCACTGGGATAGGTAATTCAGCCCCGGGTGGACTTGCTTGCTGGACCACTGGAACATTTACAAGCTGCCCTTCTGTTGTTTCTTCTGCAAATGCCAAATTGGGAGGGTAAATGCCAGTGTTCATCCTCAAGAAAAAGCAGTAGAAGTCATACCAGTGGATGGAGCATTGGCAGGTACTGGGTCTGAAGGCTGCTGGGCTCTGGTCTGAAATGCACAGTAATATGATTCATCAAGAACAGAGTGACCTGGTAATCAAGAAAGTAAAAGGGTTTACCTCAACAAGCACTTTCTTGACAGTCCTTCTCCTTTTAGCACTTGGAGGGGCAATCGGATGCGGACCTTGCCTCGTCGTCTGCGACAAGGCTAGAAAGGCCGGGATCCGTGGTAGCGTATCCGGCCATTAGTTGATGCGAGTTCGGGATTTGAATCCTAGTGCTGAAATTGGGCCTTCGGCGTTGTAAGCAATTGCCCTGGCCCGAGGGGCAGGCATCGTGTTCGTGGACGAGAAAGATGAAGGTCGGGACCATGAATAAAGAGGGAAGGTCGATCTAAGGGCTCATTGTATTACCTCCGAAATTGGCGGAAAGTCGGTACCAACTCGCACGGAATACATGAACAAGGCTCACCGAAGATATGGTCATGAAATTCTTGCCACCGGGGAGTTGAAGGTGGGGTGAGCTATGGTTGTGGGCACAAAAGGACATGTGTAGACGGTGGGGACCGCACACATAGTTGAAAACTCTGCCGCCCTCGCATCGGTTCTTTGATTTCCTCCCTGGGTTTGAGGAATTCATGCAGGAACAATCTTGGGGGCATCTGGCCGCATCCAAGTTGTCTGGCCATTACATTAGGCTGATAGTATTCATAAGTGCTGGCATTCAGCCTTCCTCCATTGAACTCGGCCGGTAGTATGCATGGGCGGATTATGATATTAAAGATCTCCAAGAATCCCCTATCTTGATGGCCGGTCTCAAAGGAAAATTCAACAGGGAAGGTCAAGGTGTCGTTGCCTAGATAAGGAAGCCAAAGAGGATTGGGGAAACCTTTGAAGAACAACTCGAAGAGCTGACTGATATCCTGCTGGATGGAAACAGTCGAAGCTGCTTCTCCGTAGTTTTGGCATCCTCTGGTAGCTTGAGGCTCTCCTTCGGGGTGATTGGACAGAGGGAAGAACCTGAAGTTCAAATCGACACCGACAATTTGATGCATGTGGAGCTGCAGCCACATTTGAACAAACCACCAAGGGCCATTGACGCATGTTATCCTCTGACTGGTGTACATTTGGGTAACAGTCTGATGAAGCATATGATATACGCTGCCCAAGAAGAATTTTCCCAGAGGGAGGCGATTGCCACTAGCCAGATGAATCGCCATCGCGATATGGTTCAAAGTGGGTTCGTTGGCCTTGCCACAGAAAACGAATCGGCACAGCCACATGTTCAGGAAGGCTCTGTATTCAATATCGCCAAGGGGATTGTATTTCATGTGCTTCAAGATATAATTCTTGTAACCATTCCCTGGCTTTACCCCTGTCTGGCGTGAAGAGTTTTTGAAGTCCCAGGGCTGGGCAGATCCGGTGATGTCAAGGCCAGTGATCATATATACATCGGCCAAGGTTGGAGACATTGGGCCATGCCCAAAAAGGAAGGTGTTGACTCCATTTGACCAGAAGTGGCATGCGGCTATCAGAAGATCTTCATTCTTGGGGGTCTCAGCCACGGATAACTCCAAGCATTGAGCGATACGGAGAGCATCCGGGTTGGTCAATCCACTCTTATCCGCAAGAATCCTCCGTAGCAAGTCTTCCGACCGCAATTGGGGGCAAAGGCCGGTTCTTGAACGCATCTTGCCACCGAGGAGGTGGAGACAAAGCCGCCTTGAAGGGGATTCTCCGAGATTCGGCGGCAATAAGATCTCGAGGGTCGGGATTCCCTACGGGACCAAGGTAATAAGGCCGCGAGTTGGCCTCGATAGGAATCAAAAGAGCAAGAGAAGGGTCCCGGAAGAAAGCGGAAAAAGGAAAATCTCAGGTAAAATTGAAAACCTAATGCCGAACAAGGTTTGCGGGGGATGAATTTACCTGAGCAGCTTGGTTCTGAGTTGCCATTGGAAGTTCGAGCTCGAAGCGAGGGGATCTAGGGTTGGATCTGAACGAAGATTCCGGCGGATTGCGAAGAACAGGTGTTGACGGATTTGATTCGAGGATTCGTGGCTGGAGTCAACTGTGGAACAAAATTATTTTTATCCCACAATTGAAGGGGCATGTGTTAACACCAAAATTTGGTAAGGAGTCTGACCTGTGGGTCCGGTTCGAAAAAGAGTCCGTCTGGTGGAAGGAAGGATATTTCCAGAGATTTTCGGCAAAGAGATCTGCGGTCGGCTGTCTGCTCCGGTTCGGCAAAGGAACAGTAGAGCTGATTTTGCGGGATTGGACGGTGACGTGGCTCAAATCAGGGGAGACGAATGGATGGACAGGCGATCGAGTTTAGTTAGGTAATGAATCCATTCGCAGTTGTATTCAACGGGGTATAAATACGACCTCTGAATGTATGTAACAAACACGATCATTCTTCAATACACACCGGCCTTACGCCAAACCCTAGAGTCCTTGTCGTGTCGTCGAGTTCTTCGAGAGGGCCAATCGATCCGTCGACCTCCGTGAGTACCGGCAACCTTGTATCATGTCTAGTATCATGCGGTGGATTTAGATCTGATGCAAGTAGTCTTGCTACCATGCTTCGTGTAATGCGGTAGATTCAAGCTTCGTTCAAGAAGGTTTCTTGTTGGATCATGAGCCATGCGGTAGGCTAAGATCTGGCTTGAAGCTAGTTATCGGCTCTATTGGATTTTGGCAAGATCCAATAGATTCATTAAGTTATCCCGTGTTATCTTGAGTTTTACTTTATGTTTTAATTCATGTAACACATCCTTGCCCAATCTAGATGGGTTTGGATCGGCTATATCTCTTTTATGATCCTTGTGCGAGCAGGGTTTCGTGTTTTGACGCGTGGATCTTATGCTTTCTAATAGCCGAAACCGAATCGATCTAGGTTGTTACGTGTTGCGTGTTCAAGCTTGCTATGTTCGTATAAATCTTGAAAGAACCGGGTATCATGCGGTAGATGCGAGGTTTTGGGTTGCTTTGGAGCTAGTCATCCGGTGGATTAGATTCCCAAATCAGTCTGATAGATTTATTCACGTGGTAATGTTTGTTCCTTCTTCATGGACCCTGGATCGGCTGTTCAGCCGTATTCAGTTATATTTTCACGAGTAGATCACGTACGTTATTTATGTTTTAAATGATGTATGCTTTTAGCTTTCCATATTTAGATTGTATCATGCGGTGGATAGATCTATTTGTGGAGAGTGGTACGTTTTTCATGCAAGTCGTATCATGCGGTGGATAGATTTGTTTGATATCGTGCTCGACGGATTTTAAAGTAACTAGACATGCGGTAGACTAGTGCTTTGGATCTATGCATGCTTATTTAATACATGATTATGTCCGTGCTTTACTTCATTTATTTAATTTTAATCTTCATGGAGATCGGTCATAACTTTGCACGTACATCTTTGCTTATACGAAGACCGGTTGTTGTCATGCTTACGTTATCCATTCGGCAGTGTTCTTTTTCCCTTTGCGGTTACCCGAATGGTCGTGGTTCTTTGACAGATAGCTTTACATAGCTATGTGTCATCCTGCTTGGCTTTTTCAGCCGTAAATATGGAACTGTCTGCTACCACCCGGCAAGTTCCAAGCTTTGGTATTTAACTGCTTTATCTTTTGTTAATTTTCAGGAAAAAATTGACTGGCACGTCATTTCCTCTCTGCGCGTGCGAAGCCAGCTTTGTTCGGCTTGCTGTGTGATTGGCGTTAAGTGCACTTTTTGCGCCAACAGGGCCTTCCCAGGGGGAGCTGAGCTTGTGAAGTCCTTCCGTGTTCTGGATACGGCGGAGGACAAGATCTCCAACGTTGAAGGAGCGTTCCTTGACGTTGCGATCGTGGTAGCGTCGGATACCCTCTAGGTACCTTGCTGATTGGACGAGGGTGGCGCGGCGAGCTTCTTCGAGGCTGTCGATATCAACTCGTCTGCTGTCTTCCGAGACGCCTTCGTCGTAGTGCTCCACCGCTGGCGAGTTCCATATGACGTCGGCGGGGAGGATGGCTTCGAGCCGTAGACCGAGAAGTAGGGGGGATTGCCCCGTTGGCTTGGATGGTTGAGTCCGCAGCCCCCAGAGTGCGTTGGGTAGTTCCTTGATCCACTTGCCCCCTTTGGAGTTGGCAGCGTCGTGTAGCCGCTTCTTGAGGGCGTCGAGCACCATCCCATTGGCACGCTCGACTTGTCCGTTGGCCCGTGGATGGGCGACTGAGACGTATCTGACGTCGATTCCGCTGTTCTCGCAGTACTCCCAGAACTGGTGGTTGTTGAAATTAGACCCCAGGTCTGTGATGATGCGGTGGGGTAGCCCATAGCGGTGTACGAGTTCATCCAGGAAGTCGAGTACTCTGTCGGCCTTGGGGCATGTGACCGGCTTGACCTCGATCCACTTGGTGAACTTGTCGATAGCCACCAGCACCCTGTTGAATCCTCCCGGCGCGGTTGGCGGTGGCCCAATCATGTCGAGCCCCCCAACGGGCAAAGGGCCGGGTTGGCGGTATGGTGACTAGCTTGTAGGCCGGGACGTGTTGTCGCTTGGCGAAGAACGCGACATCCTTGGCACCTTCGACGAGTTCTTCGGCATCGCCCAGGGCTGTGGGCCAGTAGAAGGCTCGCCGGAAGGCCTTGCTGACTAGCGTGCGTGACGACGCGTGGTTGCCGCAGATGCCCTTGTGGATCTCCTCCAAGATGTCTTTGCCTTCTTCGCGGGGGACGCACTTCATGAGTACTCCAGAAGATGCGCCCCGCTTGTAGAGTTTGTCTCCGACGAGGACGTACGACTTGGCGCGGCGGACGAGTTGTTCGACTGCGTTCTTGTCGGAGGGGACCCTCTGCTCGCTGAGGTAGTCGATGAAGGGTTGCCTCCAGTCCACGTCGATCATCATGACCTCCTGCCCAGCTGGTGGATGGGCTGGCACAGTGGTCGGTGGCGCCGGCTCCGGGATGGATGACACGTGAAGCTCATGGACGAAGACGCCCGCGGGTACTTGGGCGCGGGTGGATCCGAGCTTCGAGAGGACGTCCGCTGCAACGTTGTTGTCGCGGACGATGTGATGGAACTCGAGACCATAGAATTTGTTCTCGAGCTTGCGGACTTCTAGGCAGTAGGCGTCCATGTTCTCCTTGTTGCGGTCCCAGGACTTGTTGACTTGGTTGATGACCACTGCGGAGTCGCCGTAGACTAGTAGCCGCTTGATGCCAAGTGAAGCCGCGAGGCGGAGCCCATGTAGAAGGGCTTCGTACTCGGCTTCGTTGTTTGAGACCTTCCAGAAGATCTGCAAGACGTACTTGAGTTGTTCGCCCGTCGGAGAGATCAGGAGTACCCCTCGCGCGCCGCGCCCTCGAGGTTGAGTGAGCCATCAAAGTACATCACCCAATGCTCGGTCGCACGGTTGGAGTAGGTAGCGGTTCTCCCGCCACTCGCCATGAAGTCGACTAGTGCTTGCGACTTGATGGCCGTGCGTGGCTTGAAGTCGATGGTGAGGGCGCCGAGCTCGACAGCCCCACTTGGAGATTCTTCGGTGGCGTCTTGGTTCCTCGGGATGTCGCCGAGCGGGTAGTCGGTGACGACGGAGACCGAGTACTCCCGGAAGTAGTGTCGTAGCTTCCGCGAGGTGATGAGTAGAGCGTACGGGGAGCTTCGTACGGGCCGGTAGCGAGCCTTGGACTCTGATAGAACCTCGCTGACGAAGTAGACCGGGCGCCCGGACCGGGTAGGCGTGGCCGTCTTCCCCGCCGCTCGACAACGATGGCGATGCGACCACGTGAGTAGTCGCGGCTAGGTAGAGCGATGGGCGCTCGCCCTTGTGAGGAGCCGTGAGGATTGGCGGCTTCGACAGGAAGTCCTTGAGCTGGGCAAGGGCTTGATCCGCCTCTGCAGTCCACACGAACTTCTCGTGATGCTTGAGTAGTTTGAAGAAGGGGAGGCCCCGTTCTCCTAGCCTCGAGATGAATCTGTTCAACGCCTCCATGCACCCCTTCAGCTTCTGGACGTCCTTGATGCTCGTGGGAGCTTTCATGCTGGTGATGGCGGAGATCTTCTCGGGGTTGGCTTCAATGCCGCGCTGGCTGATGATGGAGCCGAGTAGCTTGCCCGAAGGGACGCCGAAGACGCACTTGTTCGGGTTGAGCTTCCAGCGGTACTCGCGTAGCGATGCGAAGGTCTCTTCAAGGTCGTCGATGAGGGTACCGGAGTCCCCGGTTTTGACAACCACGTCATCCACGTAGGCCTCGACGTTCTTGTTGAGTTGCCGCTTGAAGCGGAGCCCGGATGGCCCGTTGATAGGTAGCACCGGCGTTCTTCAACCCGAATGACATGGTCGTGTAGCAAGACGCGCCAAACGGGGTGATGAACGCGGTCTTCTCCTGGTCTTCTTCCTTGATCGCGATCCGGTGGTACCGGAGTAGCGATCGAGGAAGCGAGCAGGTCGCGGCCCGCCGTGGAGTCGATGACTTGATCAATCCGCGGCAACCCGAAGGGGTCCTTGGGGCAGTGCTTGTTGAGGTCGGTGTAGTCGACGCACATCCTCCACTCGTTTGAGTTCTTGCGGATGAGGACGGGGTTGGCGAGCCACTCAGGGTGGAAGACTTCTCGGATGAAGCCGGCCGCCAGGAGCTTGGCGAGCTCCATCTTGATGGCGTCCCGTCTGTCGTCGGCAAAGCGTCGGAGGTGTTGTCGCTTGGGGGTGGCCTTTGGATCGACGTTGAGGCAGTGCTCAATCAGCTCCCTGGGCACTCCTGGCATGTCCGCTGGCTTCCACGCGAAGATGTCGCGGTTAGCCCGAAGGAAGCTGATGAGCGCGTCTTCCTATTTGGGGTCGGGGCCAGCCTCGATGGTGGTGGTCTTGCTGGGGTCGCCTGTTCCAAGGTCGATCGCCCTGACGAGTACCTCCTCAGGTGGCTGAGGCTTATTGGCGCTGTCAGACTTCTCTGGGATGTCGAGTTCGCTTGTGGCAAGCTTCTTCGACGCAGCGTAGACCTCCATCATCGGGTTGGGTACTTGGTTTGTTGAAGCGATTACCACGGCCTCTGTATCGCAGTCGTGAGAGATCTTCAAGTCCCCCCCGGAGGGAGAGTACACCGGCCGGGCTTGGCATCTTGAGTACCAAGTAGGTGTAGTGGGGCACCGCCATGAACTTGGCGATGGCCGGTCCGCCGAGGATGGCATGGTAGGAAGTCTCGAAATCCGCGACCTCGAACTTGATGTACTCGGTGCGGTAGTTGTCCCGAGACGCCCCGAAGGTAACTGGCAGTACCACTGAGCCCAGTGGGATAGCCGCGTTGCCTGGGACGATGCGATAGAAGGGCATGCTGCTCTTGTCGAGCATGGGGGTGACGTCGAGGTTCATCTTCTTCAATGTCTTGGTGAAGAGGACGTTGAGCCCGCTTCCACCGTCGATGAGCACCTTGTTGAGCTTAGAGCCCGCCACCGTTGGTTTCAGGACGAGAGGGAAGCGTCCTGGTTCGGAGAAGCTGGTCCACTGGTCCGCGCGGGAGAAGGTGATGGGTACCTCTGACCACCTGAGAGGGGTCAGAACCGCTGGTTCGATGGACATCACTTCACGACGAGTAGCCTTCTGCTCCCGCCTGCTGGGCAGTCCGCCGAAGAGGACGTTGACGGTCTTCTCGGGTTCTTGGAAGTCGTTGTCGTCACCGTCCTTCTTCTTGCCCTTTTGGTCGTGAGGGTGCGGTGGCTCCGGCGTATCCTTGAGTGCATGCCTGAGCTGGTAGCACTGCTTTGTAGTGTGGTTCTGTTTGGATGCCACGGGCACTTCTCCTTCAGCAGGTCCTTGAACCCGCCGGAGTTCTTCTTCGAGTTCCCTTTCGCAGGGCGCTGGATAGCCGCGACGGTGTTGTACGGCTTGCGCTTGAGGTTGGAACCCGAGAAGTTGTTGTTGTTGTTGTTGTTGTTGTTGCGGCCGCCTTGGTTTGCATTCTTGCCGCTGCCGCCGCCCTGGTTCTGCTTGGACTTGGCGCGGATGGCGTCGTACTTGGCGTTGGCCTTGTCCTCTTCGTCCGCCCAGGACGTGATCATGTCCTTGAGGTGGGGAATGGACCTGGGCCGGCGACGACCGAAGTCCTCGAAGGTGCGGCGATGGTAAAGGCCGTCCTGGAAGAGGTCGATGACCTCCTTGTCGGTGACGTCGACGACGGTAGCGCGCTTGTCGAAGAAGCGGCGCATGTACTTGCGGAGGGTCTCGCCTTGTTCTCGCTTGACCATGGCAAGGTCCATGCGAGTACCCGAACGGCCCATGGCGCCCGCGAAGTTGCTCGTGAAGCTGTTCCTTCACCGTGGTCCCACTTGTCGATCGAGTGCTTGTCCGGCGACTCGAGCCATGTGAGTGGGGCTTGGTCCGAGCGAAGGGGAAGTAGAGGCACTTGGTGTCGCCGTTGCCGCCGGTGTTCTCGATGGAGAGGGCGTAGCATCGGAGCCACCGGATGGGATCTCGCTTCGCGTCGTACTTGGTGTTCCCCAAAGGCTTGAACTTGTCGGGGAGGAGCAGAGTTGCGGCCGGGGTGAGAAGGCGGGGAAGCCGTCGCCTTCGGCGGCGGTGGTCGACTACTTCGCCGCAACTCCTCGATCCTCCGGCGAGCATCGTACCCGCCATGAGAGGCACGAGAGGCGTGGCTATGCGCGTGGCCGCGGCCGCCGCGGCCGCCGCCGCCTCCGGCCTTTCTTGTTGGCCCCGTGGTTGGAGCCGCCGCCGTCGGCCGCCGCCGCCGTCGGGTCGTTGCCGCCGCCACCGGCCGAGCACCGGTGGGGAACGACTTCTCGGTTGCCTTGGTCTTGTCGTGAAGGTCCGCCGGCATTGGAGCGGCGACGGTTTGGGTCGGACCGGGATGTCGCCTCGAGTACGGTTGGGGCCGGGATCAAGACCGCGACTAGTAGCTTCGTTGTCGCGGGGCTTAGCCGGGGAGAGGTTGGGCGACTGCGTTGTCGACCCGCATGAAGTAGGCTTCTTCAGCGAGCTTGGCGATGACCTCTCCAGCGCGTATGCCCTGAGCCTGTCGTGCGATCACTGTGATCGACATGAGGCACTGCTTAGGGGTGGTGTGTACTCTGCTCTCGACCGCCTCGAGAGCCTCCACGAGGTTGCGGATGGGAAGGTTGTCTCTGAGCCGCCGGCGCCGTTCGCTACGCTTCCTGTTGCGCTCGCGTCGGGCGTCCCTGTTGGCGACGGTCTCGTCTGCGGGTGCGTTGGCAGACAGCTCGTCTGCGGAGATGTCCTCCGTGCACTGTCTTCGGCCGCGCTTGAGGGTCCCTGGGGTGTTGTCGCCGGCGGCCCATGAAGACTTGGCGATCGGGGGTACCCAAGCTGGACTCAGAGGGTGCCACCTCAGTTGGTGTGTTTGAGTCAGCCTGGGCTAGTGGTGTTCCCTCCTGGAACGGTAGTGAGTCGATGTAGGCGACGTAGCGCGAGTCCTCCTTTGTTAGTTCAGCGGGCTTGCGGTCTGGCCAGTAGACGTATCTTCCGGCCGGCGTCGATCTTATAACCAGCCCAGAGGCTGGCCCTGACAAGGGAAGCTCAGAGGAGTCATCTTCGGACTCGGGCTCCTCAGGGTCCGACCCAAAGTCGAATTCATAGTCCGGGTTCGAGTAGAACTCGGAGAGAGGGCTGGAGTCCGAGATGTGGTCGGGGACGGCGTCGGAGTCCGAGTTGTACTCGGTTACGGGCTCCTTGCCGGCCCGGCGTGGTGTAGGAGCCTCCGTGCGGGCCCGGCTGAGGACGCGAGGGCCACGCGCGGAGCGGCTGGCGTGGAGAAGGGGCCGCTTGCGATGGCTGAGCAGCCGGCTCGCATGCGACGACCCATGGCGACGTCGGGTTCGAGTTGGAGACGGACTCGAGCTCGAAGTCAGCGTGATGGTTGAAGAGCGAAATTTCGCCGAACTTGCCGGCGAGTTCGCCTGTGACAACTTCGGGAAGCGTCACGAGGCCTGTCTTCGGGTTGGGCTGCATGGTTAGGCGGCGCTTGAAGGAGCCCGCGCCATCAGCAATGCAGACCCAGGCGCCGAAGATGAAGGTGTCGCCGCGATTGAAGGCGACGGTTGGCTTGATGTGAACGGAAGCCGTCGAGTTCGCCATGTGATCTCGAGCGAGAGCCCCTACCTGGCGCGCCAGCTGTCGGTGTTTTAGACCGGCAACCTACTACGGGGAGTACCCGAAGTAGATGAATGTGACTCGCCGAGATCGGTAACTTGAAGGAAGAGACACGTGGCACACAATTTAGACAGGTTCGGGCCGCGAGGTGCGTAATACCCTACGTCCTGTATGCTGCGTAGCTCTGGATTGATAGGGCACGATTACACGATGGTGCAGTTATGCGCCGTGGGTTGTATGAGAGGAGATTGGATGAGGGAGATCGGTCCCTGCCTCGCCTTATATAGTCCGGGAGGCAGGGTTATAAGTCGGAGTAGGGAGAGAGTACTAGTCGAGTACGTCCAGGAGTCCTCTGCACAGTGCGGAACATGCACAGCTTCCTAACCGAGTACTACTCCTGTGTAGTCCTTGTGCTCCACGCCTTCAGATGCCGTGTAGCGCAAGCCGGGTAGTCCCAGGGGCCCACCGAGTAGTCGGTCCTGGTACCCACCGAGGTAGTGGGCCCAGGGAGGTCCATACGACAACAGTCTCCTCGCACCAAGAGAATCATACAACACTTTGAAAAGAAGGTGAAGGAGCACAATGAAGGAATTGATAATGACTTGCAGGTGACAAATGAGAAGATTGGGCAATTGGAGGCCACACAAATCGACACCAACACCAAGGTTACAGGTTTGGAGGTGTCTATTACTCGTATAGACAAGAGTTTTGGTGCTCTTTTGCGCAGGTTTGAAGATATGTATGCTAAGACCACTGAAGGGTATGATGAGAATAGCAAGAAAAAGGATGACAAGACGAAGGATGGCAAGGACGACGAGAGTTTGGATGATAATTGGGTTGCATATAGTGGTGACACTGCACAAGAAGACCAAGATCATCGACGACAACGTACTAACCGTAGAGGTCGGGGTGGTTTTCGCCGAAGACATGAGGTACATGGTAATAATGATGCTTTTAGTAACATTAAATTTAAGATACCTCCTTTTGATGGTAAATATGATCCCGATGCTTACATTACTTGGGAGATTGCTGTTGATCAAAAGTTTGTATGCCATGAATTTCCTGAGAATACACGTGTTAGAGCTGCTGCTAGTGAGTTTACTGATTTTGCTTCTGTTTGGTGGATAGAATATGCTAAGAAAAATCCTAATAATGTACCACAAACATGGGATGCTTTAAAACGGGTCATGCGGGCTAGATTTGTTCCTTCTTACTATGCATGTGATCTGTTACATAAGTTGCAACAATTGAGGCGGGGTACTAAAAGCGTAGAAGAATATTATTAGGAATTACAAATGGGTATGCTGCGTTGTAACGTAGAGGAGGGCGAGGAACCTGCTATTGCTATATTTGTGCATGGGTTAAATAGAGAAATTCGGGACATCCTTCAATATAAAGAGTATACTAAAATAACAGAATGCTTTCATTTTGCTTGTAAAGCTGAAAGGGAAGTGCAGGGACGATATGCTAGTGCAAGGTCTAACATTAATGCAGGGAGATCAGCATCATGGCAGCGAACAACTACTTCTTCGGGGCGTGTACATCCCCCGTCGGGTCGATCAGCACTTTCACCTCCCTCCAGCGACAAGACACGTGTTGCTCCCACAAATTCAGCAATGAAATCTGCTCCAAAACTAGTTGTTAGTACATCTTCCGTGGCCTCTACAGGTAGAACAAGAGACCTTCAGTGCCATCGATGCAAGGGAATTGGACATGTGCAGCGTGATTGTCCAAACAAGCGAGTTATGGTGGTAACAAATGATGGTGAGTATTCCTCTGCTAGTGATTATGATGAAGATACACTTGCTTTGCTTGTTGTTGACGATGCAGGTAGAGAGGAGCCACCAGACGAACAGATTGGTACAGAGGATGCTGAACATTATGAGAGCCTCATTGTGCAGCGTGTGCTTAGTGCACAAATGGAGAAGGCGGAGCAAAATCAGCGGCATACATTGTTTCAAACCAAGTGTGTGATTAAAGAGCGTTCTTGCCGCTTGATCATTGATGGGGTAGCTGCAACAACTTAGCTAGCAGCGACATGGTGGAGAAGCTTGCACTTACAACCAAACCGCACCCGCATCCATATTGCATTAGGTGGCTGAACAATAATGGTAAGGAAAAGGTAACAAGGCTGGTACGAATCAGTTTTTCGATTGGCTCATATCATGATGTTGTTGAGTGTGATGTTGTGCCCATGGAAGCTTGTCATATTCTGCTAGGTAGACCTTGGCAATTTGATACGATTGTTTGCATCATGGTAGATCAAATCATTATTCTCTCAGATACAATGATAAAAAAATTGCTTTGCTTCCTATGTCACCTGAGGCTATTGTGCGTGATGATATTGCTAAAGCTGCAAAGGCTAAAACTGAGAACAATAAAAATAGCAAATCTGTTGGTAATAATGAAGATGGCATAAAATTGAAAGGACATTGCTTGCTTGCTTCAAAATCTGATATTAATGAATTAATTGCTTCAACTTCTATTGCCTACGCTTTGGTATGCAAGGATGCTTTGATTTCAATTCAAGATATGCAGCATTCTTTGCCTCCTGTTGTTGCTAACATTTTGCAGGAGTATTCGGATGTGTTTCCAAGCGAGATACCAGCAGGGCTGCCTCCTATACGAGGCATAGAGCACCAAATTGATCTTATTCCAGGTGCTTCTTTGCCCAACCGTGCGCCATATAGGACCAATCCGGAGGAAACAAAAAGAAATTCAGCGGCAAGTGCAAGAACTACTCGACAAAGGTTATGTACGTGAGTCTCTTAGCCCTTGTGTTGTTCCAGTTATTTTGGTGCCTAAGAAAGATGGAACATGGCGTATGTGTGTGGATTGTAGAGCTATTAATAATATCACTATTCGATATCAGCATCCTATTCCACGCCTAGATGATATGCTTAATGAATTGAGTGGTGCTACTGTGTTTTCTAAGGTTGATTTGCGTAGTGGGTACCACCAGATTCGTAAGAAATTGGGAGATGAATGGAAAACTGCTTTCAAAACTAAGTTCGGTTTATATGAGTGGTTAGTCATGCCTTTTGGGTTAACTAATGCACCTAGCACTTTCATGAGATTAATGAACGAGGTTTTGCGTGCTTTCATTGGGAAATTTGTTGTAGTTTACTTTGATGATATATTAATCTACAGCAAAACTATGGATGAACACTTGGATCATTTACGTGCTGTTTTTAATGCTTTACGAGATGCACGTTTGTTTGGTAACCTTGAGAAGTGCACATTTTGCACCGATCGAGTGTCT
Organism: Cenchrus americanus; assembly: GCA_947561735.1. Classification (NCBI taxonomy): domain Eukaryota; kingdom Viridiplantae; phylum Streptophyta; class Magnoliopsida; order Poales; family Poaceae; genus Cenchrus; species Cenchrus americanus. The sequence continues at coordinate 146,677,620 of OX387244.1, read as the reverse complement.
TTTCTTGGCTATGTTGTGACTCCACAGGGAATTGAGGTTGATCAAGCCAAGGTAGAAGCTATACGAGGGATGGCTTCGTACCAAAGACCATCACACAGGTGCGGAGTTTCTTAGGACTTGCTGGATTCTATCGCCGTTTTGTGAAGGATTTCAACACCATTGCTGCACCATTGAATGAGCTTAGAAAGAAGGGAGTACCTTTTAGTTGGGGTAATAAACAAGAGAATGCCTTCATCATGTTGAAAGATAAGTTGACACATGCACCTCTCCTTCAACTTCCAGATTTTAATAAGACCTTTGATCTTGAGTGTGATGCTAGTGGGATTGGTTTGGGTGGTGTTTTATTACAAGAAGCACATAAACTAGAGCTTCCTGCAGATTTTGGGGTTAGTCCCACATTTAACATTGCAGATTTGAAACCCTATTTGTGAGAAGAAGATGAGCTTGAGTCGAGGACGACTCAAATGCAAGAAGGGGAGGATGATGAGGACAACACCACCAACGATACATCCACGCCTGCACAAGATCATGTTATTGCTGGCCCTATTACTCGTGCCCGTGCTCGTCAACTTAATAATCAAGTGAGTTCACTCTTGAGTTCATGTTAATCATATTTAGATTGTGGAGACACGTGCACTATTGTTTTGATTAGGAATCATGGTCAAGACCGAAAGGGAGAAGGACTCGCGCAGGCTGGATTCGGACTGCAGAAAAGCACCATCTTGTGACGGACGCCACGGTCGCAAACGGAGTCGGATTGGGGCGTTCAAATACTTCCTAGAACCGTGATGAAGTCACCTTTCATATGGATTCGGACTCATGTCCATATCTATTTTGAGGCAGCCGCAATCGTCGAAACATTGACTAGATGTCAATCTGTCCCAGGTGCTGCGCCACCTTATTTGGCCCAATGGGCCGTGTATCAAGTGGAGCCCCATAGGGGCGCGTCCTAGGGTTGTAGGACGACCCCCACCACGTCCAGGTCGTCCTCCACCCTCTCATATACATCCATAGCCGCCACAATCTGATTGGGTTTTGTTTAGATCAAGTTTAGCCATTGCTACTTGCTTGTGAGAGCACCGGTCGCCTCCTTTTCTACGGAACCCCACCGTTGTTGGATATTGAGTTTGAGAATTGAATCTTTCATTCCCATCTAGTAATTTCAGTACTTGTTTTATACTTGTTCTTGCTAGTTCTTCGATTGCTTGCAGGAATAGGTGCCCTAGTGGCCGGGTGACGCGCTCCACAAGATCGCGGCAGCCATAGGAGGTGGTGTATCGGTTGCTAAGGCGCATCCTTGGACAGGTTGTAGTCAGGCCGTGAACGTCGTTTCCTTCAATCGAGTTATCCCCACACCTCTCATCGAAAGATCGGGAACAAACCCTAGCGGGTTCATATCATTAACCAATTCCCAAACCTGATTCCTCTCAAAGTTCTCCAACTCCTCATGCATCGAATTAACCCAATTATGATCAGATAGTGCATGTCCAATGTCTCTGGGCTCAAAAGTAGCAACAAATGCAACATGAGCAAAATGAGAATTGTTTCAAACCCTCGACCGTGTAGTATGTTCATTCATATCGCCGATGATCCTTGAAGCTGGGTGATCCACTTGTACTCGCCGGGAGGTTCTCGCCTTGATGCTACCTCCCCCTCAACATCAGCTTCTCCTCGTTCTTGATTCGTCGTCGTAGCTGTAGGAGAGGGGCCGTCAACCACTGTAGTCGAAGTAGTAGGTACATGTTTAGCCGGGGGCACCACACCACCATCTCCATCATCTCCAAGTGCATGCTCCTCCTCCTGAAAGATCTCCTCGCCAAGCTCATCATCACCTGCACACTCAAAGACAAGCTGACTACGTGGCTGTGTCTCGTCGAAGGTTACCTCACAAGTCTCCATGATTTGGTTAGTTTGAAGATTGAGCACACAATATGCTCTAGAGTGAGATGAATAACCAAAGAAAATACCATTGACCGACCTAGCCTCAAACTTATCCAACTTCTTCCCTTTCTTCTGAATAAATCACTTGCAATCAAAGACATGGAAGTGACTCACCTTGGGTGTGCGACCGTGCATCAACTCATAGCAGGTTTTCTTCTTATGCACTCTGAGGTAGATCCTGTTCGACACATAGCACGCAGTATTCACCGCCTCAGCCCAGAACCTTCTCGGAGTCCTATGCTCATCAAGCATCGTCCGAGCCATGTCACACAAGGTCCTATTTTTCCTTTCCACGACACCATTCTGGGGAGGCGTATACGGACTCGAAAACTAGTGTTCAAGACCCAAGTCATTGCAAAAGGTTTCAAAAGGAGAGTTTCTGAATTCTGAGCCATTGTCACTGTGAATTGCTCGTATGGCATCTCCGTGCCTCTCGTTCCTCAACCTCAAGACAAGATCTCGAACAAAACGAAATGTCTCCCCCTTATCCTCGAGAAAGAACATCCACGCATACCGAGAATAGTCGTCCACCACAACAAGGACATACCACTTCCCACCCGCAGATCGCACACGAGCAGGGCCAACAAGGTCCATATGGAGCATCTCGCATGGATGCTCAATCATCACATCGGTGAGACGCGGGTGAGAAGAGGCTACCATCTGGGCATGCCTACACGGCGCACAAACCAACTCTTTCTAAAGCCTGAACCGTTGCAATCCTCGGACCAAATTGAGTTTACTCAAGCGAGACAAAAGGTAAAAGCTCAAGTGACCCAACTTCCTATGCCACTTCCACAACTCACTCGAAGAATCAGCCAAAACACAACGCTCAACACCAGAAGACTGAGAAAAATCAGCTCGAAACACCTGACTCTCGGGAACGACCATACAGACAAGGTCCCCTCGAGAATCCAAAATCCGAGAACCACCAGGCCGAAACAACACCTCAAAACCCTCATCCTACAGCTGGGACACAGAAAACAAATTGTATCCAATCGATTGAACAAGAGCAACACGCCTGAGAGTGATCTTGTCACTCACCTTAATCTCACCTTCTGAAAGTACACGCCCACGCCCATTGTCCCCAAAGGTGATGTACCTCTTTGTCACCACCGTGACGAGACTTGAGAACCACCCCTTGTCTCCGGTCATATGCCTCGAGCAACCGGAGTCAATCAACCAAATGTTCTTCAAGTCTCCCACATGAAATTCAAAAATGAGCACGTGAGCAAACAATCGACTCAGCACTGGGGTTAGTACCAAAAGAGTAAAACTAGTGCCGAGCCATTTGCTCGAAAGTGGGGTTAGCACAAACCAAACCTTCTTTCCTACCAAAGCTACCTCAACGAACACCACCACGGTAACCACCATGAGGGAACCAACCCTCTCTACCTGGAGGAGGACCAAAACCACGAAAGAAAGCCCGTGGACCGTCCCTCCTCTCCATCTCAAAGCTACGACTCCTCCCATCCCCATATTGAGCACGAGGGGGAGAACGCCTAGCAAACTGACCTCCTGCAAACTCTCCAGCCCAACCATCAGAACCACGACCTCCGGAACCAAACCTCGCACCTGTACGAGCACGAAACCTGAACTGCTGCCTGTCCAGGCCAGCACCGGTCTGACTGGTGCACCTCACCGGTCTGACCGGTGTAGCCCGGCCAGTAGCACCTCCAACAGCCTTTCACTCTCCCCAAGCCGGAACTGTCCTCACACTCGCCTTGGCCCTGGGTATCTGCACACGAGGCTCAAGTACACCATTAGAAGGGTGGTACTTGTCCTTGTTAGCCCACTCCTTCACCATTCTCTCCTCTCGCTTCCTCTTGAAGCAAAACTCATCCTTATGGCCATCTCTCCCACAATAGCCACAATGGAACCTCACAAGCTTAGGTTTAGGCTTGGGTTTGGGCTGCTCACTTGGTTTCTCTCCACTCGGCTTCTCCACCGGTTTCTCCTCACTCGTCTTCTCACTTTCCTTCCAAAAGAACACTTTCCCGGAAGTGCTCACAAACTTGATAGGCTTTTGGAAATCATTTGTTTGTGGGGAAAACACCGGTGGAGCTGGGGTTGTGTCTAGTCGGTTCCTAAGATGGTCAGGTTTAGGAGGGAAATCATTTTTGTGGTGGCTTTTTTGTGGCTTTAGAATGTTTTCTCCACTTCCCTCACCAACCTTGTTTGCCCCAAGTCCATCACCATCCTGCCTCTTGAATGTCTCGATCATTATCCTCAACTGAGGCTCATGACCAGACAACCAACCCATCAACATTCTCAACTCATCATTCTCATCCTGCAAACGATCAACATAATGTGCAAGTTCCAAATTCTTCAGATCATGCAATTCACAGGTAGAGAAAGATGTAGGAATTGGTTCTTTCAACTTTGCCTCAAGAGAAACAGTGCAAGAATGCATCTCATCAATTTTAGCATGCAAGATAGGGCAAGAAGTGCAAGCACCTAGCAAGGCAGATCTAGACTTAAGCTCAGCCACTTCAACCCTAAGCACATCTAGTTCCTCACACTTGGAGGCATGCTTTTCCTTAAACAAAGCAAGATCAGCAAGGAAAATAGAAAAATCAGCACATTCCACTTCTTCAGAAACAACAGGTGAAGCTTTCAAAGAATTGATTTCAAGCTTAGCATCCAAATTCTGTGTTTCTAGCTCAGCCACTCTAGTCCTAGCATCCTCGAGTGAAGCCCTAAGCTCTTTCCTCATTTTCTTAGCCTCTCTAAGCATGTCATCACGATTATCAAGCAACAAGCCAAGCTATTCATTCTCCTGACGCAAGAAGGGGAGTTCATCATGCACCTCGTCGTTGGAGTCAGAGTCGAAGTCGCTCTGTGTGCTCTTCTTGCTGCCGGAGCTCAGCGCCATGGTGCAGAAGCCATCTCTAGCGAAGCAGCTCAGCCCGCTCAGGTTCTTGGATGACTTCCTGCTCTTGCGACGATCACCTTCATCTTCACTGCTGCTTGAGATCGAGGTGGAGTACGCGGAACTAGAATCGACGTCGCTCGCTCCAACCAATGCTCGGGCCTTGCCTCGGCTCTCCTTCTTCCTCAATCGTCACTCGTCCTTGTGCTTGTTCTTGTGCTTGCTCTTGTGGTCGTGCCTCGACCGGTACTTGCCATCCTTGTTCTCGACCTTCTCTGGGCAGTCGGCGACGAAGTGTCCCGGCTTGCCGCACTGGAAGCATGTCCTCGTGTTCCTCCTCATGTCCACCTGGTTCTCGTGCAGCCTCTCGAACCTCCTCGTTAGCAACGCCAGCTCGTCCTCTCCAAGCACGTCGAACTCCTCATCTGGCATAGACATCAAAGAGGACAAAGAGAACATCCTGGTGGATGGGTTAGTGTTAGCCTTTCCTTTCGAACCACCGACGAGGGCAAGACTATGAGAGTCAGTCGGGCCCTTGAGCTTGGTTTCCATGCCCCTATCCACCTGAGCCGACTTGAGCTTCGAGAACAGCTCGTTCACCGTCAGAGTTTCATACTTCTCCGACTCCACAATGGCCTCCAACTTTCTGCCCCAAAACGTATGATCCAAAGAGAGTAAGAGCTTGACACCTCTATCATGATCATCATACGGGAGCACGTCCACATTGGCCTCATGTTGTTCACAACCACCGTGAACCTCTGAAACAAGGCATCAATGGACTCGCCGGGGAGATGAGTGAAGTTCTCGTACTCTCTCCGGTAAGTCGCATACATCCGAGCCTAAACCAAGGCATTCCCAACATGAGCTTCCTTCAATACTGACCAGATTCTACAAGCCAAGCTCTCCGTGTGCACTCGATCGAATTCAGGCTGACACAGAGCACGAAACAAGTAGTCGATCGCCTTGTTGTTGGCGTCGAGCATGTCCCTCGATCCTGGAGCAAGGAAGTTCATCGGCTGGACATAGGCTGTGTCCACTATGACATCCCAAAAGATCTGACCCTTTCCGCGGAGGAACGCTGCCATCCGCTTACTCTAAATCTGGTAGTTCTTTCCATCTAAGTGTGGAGGACCTGAACCCCATTCCTGGTATGCCATCCTTGGATCTTAGGCAGGTTAGAGTCAATCAGTACCCGTAAATGGCTCTGATACCACTTGAAGGACCGATACAGTGAACCAGAGAGGGGGGGAGTGAATGGGAGCCGATAAAAATTCTTCTCGAAGGAGATGGAGACTCCAACAAGACGAACACGGCTTCCAACACACTTCTCCGACTCACTACCCAAGTTGGCCAAGCCCACGTAGCCACTGGAATGCTACTGGACCTAGGAACCAACAAACAACCTTCCGAGCCAAAACACACCAAAACGCACAGCGGAAACTTGCACGGCTTGCTGCTTGTGCTGCACCGGTCAGACCGATAGCCTATGCCGGTCAGATCGGTGACACCGGTCAGACCGGTGGACAGCGCTGGTCAGGTCGGTGGCTACAGCAGCCGCACAACAAACATTCCAGAGAGCCTCTGTGACTTCTCTAGGTCCTGGAACAAAAACAGCCCCAAAATACAACCTGCACGGAAGAAAACTCTACACAAAACCTAACAAAACAACTCCAAACAGACCAAGAACTGACCAGCAGCACCAAGGCCCAAAGACACACGAGTCAAGCAATTCACTTGAGGCAAATCCCACAAGTGGCTCGCACTGGTCAGACCGGTCAATAGCACCAGTCAGACCGGTGTAACATGGGCAGCTCGGGATGAACAACACCCGCGGGTCAACTCCTCCAAATTCAAACTCGATCTCCCGAATCGCTCCACGGACTTGAACAAGACTTTGGAGATAGTAGGAACACCTCTTGAGGAGTCCATAGCCAAGATTTTGTCCACCAAAACTTACCAAATCAAGAGGAATCTAGGAAATCCCGCCAAGAACTCCTCTAACCCTAGAATGCCGAAAACCCCAAAATCGAGCCCCTTAACTCGCGGATTTGGGAGGGGAATCAAAGGAAAAAGAACCACGAAGGGTTCACACGAATTTCCCCCATCAAATCCCCAAGAGCAAGGTCCCGAATACACACCGAGAAAACCACCAAAAGAGGGTGTTGACGGTATGAAACCGTGCTCAAGTTCACTGCAAGCCTACAGGTGACTTGGTGCCTTTTCACCAAGGAGGGTCCTTCCTAGATTTGTCAATCCAAGGATCGGAATCAAACCACTAAGGTTCTCTATCTAACCTACCAGTCTAACCCTATGTGAAGCATTGATTGCATAAAGGTAATCATACAAACAAGAAGGGATGTATGGATCACATGCACCTAGCCATAAAGGTAAGCATCAAAAGGTAACCGTAGCCTATCGTCTTCTTGTTGCCGTTCCGGCCAAGGTGATAAACCAATCTAAACCTATACTATGATAAGGATTACACTGGATATGGAGTAAACCGATATGGAGTGGTCTGATGCACGTTCACTCGCTGCTTTCTCCCCTCTCGTACTGTCACTACGTGAGGATAATCATCACTGAGCGATAAACCTCGGTCCGTGCACTACTCAGTGTATCCGCAAGACAAGACTAATCACCATGATTCGATCTAGTCCTACTAAAGGCATATGGTAGCTACACATATGAATAAGTATAACTCGTAGTAGATCAAAGTATGACAAGATAGAGTTACATCACCGAATGTTGAAACTACAAACGACTTGACAAATTCAAGTTGCGGCTCCGAAACTCCACCATGGTTTCACCACGCAGGGCCAACCATGGCGGCTAGGGTATGGCCTAAGCCATCTCCTAGGCAACTCGAGGACTCGTGGTGGCCGTCGGCTTCCTCCCGATGCTTCTCCTTCGTCTCGGCGGCTCTCTGATGAATGGATGGATTGATCACACCTTCTTGGGCACCCAAGGGGGTGTATTTATGCCCTTGGGGAGCCTTGGGGTGTGCTCCACCTTGCCTTGCACGAGATCTTCCTTGGGAGAGAAGGGAACTTGGTTTCCATAAAATCAGCCTCGTCCAGATTTTCCTTGCCGGCACCATATATCTTACGTCTGGACTCCAAATAATGCAAATTCGATGTCCTGGTTGTATGGAACGAAATTTCCTTCAACTTTGGTATTCATTTCTTTCTTTGGAAACGAAGATAAGATCTCCAAATCGGTCTTAGAAGATAATTTCTTCTGATTTCGGACTGACTGCGCAGCAGGGATTTCGAGGGTCATATCTCCTAGCTCCCTTATCTGAATTGGGCCTTCCACATATCCAAAGTGAAGGTATCATCGATGCCCACAACTTTGGTAGTCAAACTTTTGCCATTAGAGGACATCTAAGTCTCTGAATCTGCACCGAAAGATCTTGTTGTCCTGGGTTGCGAGAATATCTCTCGGGCTGAGTTGATCTCGTTGGTAAACATCCAAGTCCCCGGAGTTTTACGTGTTGATGCTTCGGTCCTTGGATCATTTGGAGTCGTGTTCACTTCATGTCTTGACTTCTGACGGGCTTCATGATCTTCTCATAAAGTGCTTGATGAACTTATCCCGAAAGTCTCCTCTTTAACCTTCATTTCCTGTGTAAACAACAAACTCCAATATCGACATGCAAGAGTGAACTTGATACCTCCGGGGGGTTAGTACCATTGGTTAGAATATCAAATACATGCAAATGTTGATGGTAAACTCATAGCTAGGTGTACCAAAATCGACCGTCAATATCTCCCCCATGCTTAAACCTTGCTCGTCCTCGAGTGAGTTTTCAATAGATATCAGCATTGCCTTTCATTGTTCATAACCTGCACTTGATCACACATGAGAAAGCATAATGCTCTCCAAGTTTATATTTGTTAAAATTCCATAGTGTAACTAGCTTTCATCATTATTGATGATATATATAATTTATGCTCTTTCCACAAGTAATCAATTATGCTCCACAAAATTCGAATATGTCTTGAAAACTTTTGAAGTGAAGAACGAGGTGAATAAAAGAGCTAAACCAAGTACAAAAATTTAAAACTTCTTGCATCTTGCTCATGAACTCTCTCATCTCACAACACTCTCAAGCCTACTTGATCTATATCCTTTCCCTCTCATTTTTGTAGGTGGAAGGGTTTTATTTGGAGCTCATAGGAAAGTTTTTATCATACCAAGATGCTAAGTTGAGACTATTATCAAAACAAGGCAAGCTTCTCATGGACTTATCATGACTCGTCAAAAAGGCCATTGGAAAAATAATGTTCACAAGAAGGGGAAGAGAAAGAACTCACACTTTTAGATAGGTGGACATGTGCAAATGGCAAAGAATGATCCCGTGGCCCCAACGAAGTCCTCATTATCGGACTGCACATGGTTGGAAAAATGAGTATGGGTATTGATCTTGAAGTCCTTGGAAAATCCTTAAGCATCTAGAGAACCGAGGGAGATTATTACTCTATTTTTTTCTTTTTATTTTTCTTGTTTTCTTCCTCTTTTTTTCTTCTTTTTTTTTTGACATGTGAGGTACTTGGATTTTTTTTATTTTGTCCTCTTATCTTATTCATTTTTTATCTCCCCTAGAACTCTAATTAGCATAGTACCTACCTCCTCCCCCATGCTTAGACGTTTGCTCATCCCCGAGCAAAGAGGAAGTGGTGTTAAGGTGGTACCAGATGTCTTGATGAGAGGGAACTTGAATCTTCCCTTTGAAGCACCTTCTTGTGATGTGTCGTTTCCATACTCAAGTGATAGGTTGGTCAAGCAGGTTAACACAAAAGATGATGTTGGTTTAAAGAGTGGATATCCGGCGAGATTTGCAAAGCTTCCGATGTGGGAGCTCACAATGCACGGATAGAATAGGCTAGAAAAAGATAAGTTATGCAAAACACGGAATGACCAGCTTCTTAGTCACTAGCCAAGAATCGAGCCTTGAATCAATTAACCCAACAATAACTCTTGTAATCTATGGTTGCACTCAATATATAAGGCTTTGGATAGGTAGAGCAAAATGCAAGAGGTATTAATGACAAGGTTAGCATGACTTTTTAAAGCAAAAAGTAATATGCTCTTCGACCCATCCAGAGTTGAGAGCATAAAAGAAACCATGGGTCTTTATTTTTATCATGACCTCCACAAAAGATTAAGCTAGTATTTAATTAATTTCAGATTTGTATTAGAGAGAGCAATAGCTTAATCATGCATAAATAAGCACAAAGTTTAAACAAGTGGCAACGATCATCATATATCAACGAGTAAGATCAAGGCAAAATTATTTCATCATGGTGAGCACAAGGTGACGACAATAAAAAAAAACTAAAACTAGGTTGTACTCCTAGAAGCCATGTTATTTAACGATAGAGACATACAAAAGTTGCATCTAAGGTTGTTGAAGGCATATACATATATACAAGCATTTAGAAAGACTAGGACAAAGAGAGGGTTGAAGAATTGTTACCGTCCTTTGATGCTTGTGATGTAGCTCACCCTCCCCCATGCTTAAGCATTGTGCCTAGCATGGAAGAGGGAAGATCGGCATCCGTAGCAACCGTGATCCTTGAACTCCATGTGGTCTTCTTTCGTCCACGAAGTCTTCCCCCATGCTTAGCATGTCGCTAGGCACTAAAGATGATGAACCATATTATAATTCTTGAAGTCCTACCGTCATGCAAGGAGATCGTCATCACATTGTTGCCTTTGTTCGTCCTTCAATGTCCGCCCTTTTCCACGAGCCTTGATCCCAAACGTTTCACATCCCATCTTATCTTCCTTCCATGTTGTCTTTTATTGCCGGTTCATCTTCCACGAGTTTTTCTTCTACTTCCAGAACTGAGTTTGTACTGGACCATCACTCCATTTCAAAGTGCTTGAAATTATCTTTCCAACGAGTGGTCATTCATCCCGATCGGACTCCGAACAAGAGAGTTACGCCCTTTTTACCTTGTTGGTGCAAGCTATCCCAGGCTGATTTCAGAATGTGTGACGCCCAAAGATTTGGTTGTAACTTCTTGCACAGGTCTCCTAAAATGTTGATTCTTGATATATTGGAAAGTAGACTTACTAGAGCACTTGAATATCCAATTTTTCCCTTTTGTACATCTCTGAACATGTGCTTAATCTTGATGAAAACAGCAGTGTTCCTTTCGGGATTTTGGAGGTGTTGATGATCTTGATTTCAGCTTTTATCACGAACTCATGAAAGTGATTCACCATGCGTGCAAAATAACTATAATGCACAAAGTACCCCCGAGGTGACCGTCGGGAATACTCACCCTATGCCAACAAACCATGACATCCCTACGATCTTCACTCGTGGCATAGTTAATCTAGCTAAAATCCTAATGGGTATACGTGAGGTACAAGCGTGTATGCAAATGAGAGGATGGTATAAAAACAAAACAATGTTTACACCAAATTCTAAACTCCATGCTTACAAAGTGGTTGCCAAACTTTCTATTCCCATAGAGATTTGTTAACCAAGGTCAAAACACCACGTTCATCCCAAGATCAATAATTCTTTATAGTGCAAGAAAAGTATGGCGCATTGCTAAGTTTATAAACCAACTAATGCAATATGATAGCTCAGGATATAAGAATAAATGATGGTGGTCTTCAATCATGTCTAAACACCATGTTTACACAAGATTGCAAAAAGTAGTAACGCATGTCGACAAGCATTAACATGGATATGAAAGCATTCATCATAAAGTTTCACAAAAGGTCCCAAGCTAACATAAAGTGGATGATGACAAAGAGATGGATGTAAAATACGAATGCAGAAAGTTAGCACAAACAAACATTAGCAAGGTTTGAAAAACACTTTCGATGTGGTCTATAATAAGCAAAGGACAAAGCTTGATCTCACACTTCATACAAAGTAAGCATTGTCAACAAGGAAGTCACCCATCGAAAAGAATCAATCAACCAAACTAACAATGTTTAAGGGTAGGTTATGGGTATATATATTCTATTGCCGGCCATAGAGTACACGTTCACTATATATACATATATATATATATACATATATATATATATACATATATATATACATATATATATATACATACATACATACATATATATATGTATATACATATATATATATATATGGAGTGTATATTTAACTCACAGGCTGTTGAATAATATTCAACTCACGTCGGAGCACCACTTGCATACCGGAAAAACCTTACAAACTCATATTTGCTTCACATGATCCCACAATCGTAAAAATAGGAAATGATGTCAGAAATTAAACACTTAGATTCCCTGTTAATAGATGTTGTTCCGGTCCCTAATTTAGGTGATTAATTTCCTTTTATTACCCCTGGCTCCATAAAACCACCGGCAGCTACAAGGGTGATGGGGATTTGGGGATTAGGATCGATTCACTCCAAATCCATCACGACATGTTCATCCTTGGTGGTTGTGGCGCCCACAACATCTCCCATGATGGTGACCTTGGCTACCATCTTCTATAGCAAGCTGATCTACCATGATCCAGCCCCCCGATCCAGTTGCTCTAGATCCAGTCCTACACATGACTGCAGCTCCTCCAGGTTCCCAAATCACGATCCCGAATTAGTTTGCTTTAATTTTAAGTCTCGAGCTTTAATTGATTGGTCTTGGTAGCAGCTAGCCTCGAATACATATGCTCTCTTGAGGTTGTCGAGGAGATTCATGCTGATGATGCATTGCTAATCAGATACTCTAATATGGAGGCGAGTTTCATCCACCTGAAATCAGGCACAAGACCACCTCTAAATCCTGGATTTTTTTGATGAGATTGCTCCATTTTTTGAAAGACTAATTTGATTCCTTCTCTGCAGATCTGCCCTGCAGATTAGTTTATTCTTTTCTTTTTCCTACTTGCAGTAGTAGGGTACTCTTGTACCGATGTATTAGAATTGAATTTGACTATTCCCAATTCGTTTTGTATCATTATACCTTACCTCCTCATTTTATTGTGACATTTAACGTTGCTGGTAGAATTACAGACATATCAATCAAGGAAGCTGAGAGGAAAAAATCTTAACATTCTTTATCCATTCAATTACTCTAATGACTGTGATTCCTAACTTCGTTTTTCGAATAACTATGTGATTTTTAACATTCAACGAGTATCACCGCGGTACCCTGCAACATTAAAAGCGAAGTCTATGGGATGTGGTGCCACATAGATCATCCTCCTTGTTGCACTACTCTGCATCATTGCCAAATTGTTTGTACAAAGATTTAGATTGTTTGTACAAAGCGTGGAAAACCAAATATTTACTACTTTGGTCTATGACTTTTTACTACTGTATTGATAATAATGTAATAAGTGCACAACGCTTGATTCGGTGGAATATTGTCCGTTAAATCATGAGACACCTTTGGCATATGAACTCAACAAAAAACCGTCTGCATGATTCAAGTGATGGTGAATCTAAAAACAAGGAGTCAACATGAAACCAAGTATCCGTTTTTACCCCCTCACGGATAAAGGAGTCAATTGTCCCATTCGAACAATATTAATTACATATTTCTGCTACCTCCATTTGAAAAAAATATTACCACCTTCTTTGTTTTTACTATTCGATTTGACAGGATGAACGACTCTTATTTTTTCAACACTTTAAAATTTCTCTTGTAAAACTGAGTGATTTAGCACGTGCACGTACAAAAGGAATGATCAATTACCCATTAGAGTAAAAACTAACAGATAATTACTACTTCGTACACGCTCTCTCCCCATGGGATCAGTATATTCCTGCCCCCATACATATCTAGCATGTTAGCTGACGCACAGGAAAGTGACACCCTTCAATCCCTCTCGCCATTTTCTTTATTTTATTACAAATTTCATGCATTTTAAAAATTTTAACTGCAACTAGAATTATGATTTGATATGCATGCACGCATGCAAGGTTACATCTCCAGAACGCAAATTCAAGAAAATCAATTACTCCCTGCAGAAATTGAGTGCATGCAGCACTAACCCTGGCAAACCTGGCAACACTAATCAGTGGGCCACCATAGAAGACAATAGCTGGGCATATTGAGGGTTTAGGGTAATTAATCATCTATGAGAAATAATGAAAATTATTTCAATGGGTTATTAGCTGGAGCAAATCAAGCACCCTATATTTCTGTAGAGGCAATGCATACTTATGTGTTAATGTTACATGCATGATTGCAGGCGAGAGGCTCGTGGCTGCAATCCAAATACATAGCGACCGAGCACGACTCCTCCCACGAGGAGACGAGGTCCTGCCAGCACGGGCATGCCAGCCTCTATGCCGAGGGCGTCGACTCGACCATTAGCCTCTAGTTGAATGCTCATATCGTGCTTTCCGCAGCCAAGGCCTTCGTCGGACAAAACTGTGATGCCTTCGGTCCTCCAATCGATGCAAAACGACGACAGGATTGAAACGGGTAAAAGTCACTCTGATGGAATTTTCAAGTAATGACCACTAATTAAGTTTTACATGATTTTACAACATGATTTTTACGGCCATGAGAACTCACGGAGCTTTGGCAGTAGCACATCAATGTTAATTGATCTCACGAGACACGCACAAATCATACCAACAAATCCATCACGTGGCAGTCATTGCAATTTATTTTTACTACTTAGGAGTGAGAAGGAATAGTTTTGTGGTTAACTTCAAAAGCTCGCCGGACCTCCAGCCGTTTTTGGAAGCTTTACAGCACCTACACTTGAGTAATCACGAAGGAATCAAGGCTAACACATAAACTCGTGCAAAACGGACGAAGGAGTATCTGCACAGACGATTTTACTACTGAATAACCGTGTCATATATATATATATGTATATATATATATGTATATATATATATGTATATATATATATATATGTACATATATATATATATGTATATATATATATATGTGTGTGTGTGTGTGTGTGGCTCAGACAAGGATTTTGAAAAGAGAAAGTCAAGTATAGAAATTCTAACTAAGGTGGTCCTAGAGTCCTTCTAAAAGCCTATGGTTTTAGGATGTCTATAGGTAGGGGAAGTTTTCCTAAGGATTTTATGGGAGGCTAGTCAAAGTTTTTAATTAGAAAAGAGGAAAGGGATAGACTTTTCAACCCGGAGGGTGAGAACCTTCGGTCAACTCAAGAAATCCTACCTCTATAGGCTATGGTTTCTGGTGGGGGTTATAGGAAGGCTTAGGTTGGTTGGAAAAAAGTTAGATTAACACAACATGCAATGCAATATAACATGGATGAACAAACAACATGATATGGAGGTTGTCTAAAGCAAAAACAAAAGTTAGCCCAAATTCACTAGCCACAAGTTTAGAATCAAAGGATGGTGCCAACTTCATATATCTCTCTAAAAAGAAACAAAAGAAAAAGACTCTATACTCTAATAGGCACACAAAAAAGGTCTACAAGGTTTTGAGATCAAATAACAAAGTGCTCCCTCAATAGCAACTAAAACATACAACATGGTGTTGTGGTTTTTATTAGAGCAATGGTACAATGTTACTTGATGGTTCGATTAAAGAGCACAATGTAGACGGTCATGTGTAGATATAAATAAAAAACGGGTTGCCTCCCGCAAAGCGCTTCATTTAAAGTCATAGAGCTCGACTTTCTCACATACCTTCTTATTGTTCCGGAGCCATGATCCTTCATGCAAGATTGGAAGGTGTTCATGCAGCCTTGATCCACTCTCCATGCTTGACACGATCACTTATGCTCGATGAGAGGCTTGCCCAATCGTCTCCTTGCATCATCATCACCTTCTACATCGCACTTTATCGCTGCCTCTTCTTTCACAAATTTTTCTCTCTGTCCAGATCAGACCATGTAGAGAACAATAGTTTCCATGTGTGGCGCATGAAATTATCTTTCCATCAAGTGTTTATTCACCCCCAACGAACTCCGATCTTGTGAGTTATGCCCGTTCTACTCCGTCGCTGCAATCTGTCCAAAGCTGATTTCAGATTGCACACCGCTCAATGTTTTTGTCATATTTCCTTGTACGGGTCTTCAAATTCATCGATCATGGATGCGTTGGAACCGGCACTTGATGGAGCTTCTGATTTTCAACTTTTTTCTTCCTTGAACATGTCTGACCAGGTCCTCAAAATTGATGAAAACAGCGACATCCGTTTTTTAGGTTCGGTGACGGTGATGCACGAGTTTGCAATTCCTTTGGGTATGATTCTCTCCTCTTAATTTATGTTTAATGCCCTGCATGGTTAGTGAAACTTGGGATTTCTCCCACAATTTGCTCTTTTAAGGTCACTAGCTTGACCGAGCACAAAGCAAGTCCAACATTTACAAATCATATTGCAAACAAACGCATCCATAACCACAATTTATGACAAAGTAAGTTGTGATTAATTGTAGTATAAGTTTTCTTTCTCAGCACTAAGTTCTCATTAGGAAAAGGTTCATTAGGCATGTAACAAATTTTAATCACAACAAAGCCTCTTTATCACTCTCATGAAATTCTAGCCTATCATGATTATCAAAAGAACAAGGCATAGAATTGAATCAACCTCACTAATGGATATGAATCATAGATATATCAAAGGAATATTATCAGCTCCAAAAGTGTCTTGAGAGGTTAATTGGTACCTTGGCCTTCGAGCTTTTCATCGTGAGTGGTCTCTCAGAGTTGAAAGCAAACAATCTTCAATGATCGGTGGCTTGTATTGTCTTTTCGCAATTCCTTCGTTCGTGCCACACATCATCAAGGTTGCCTTGTGTGGAATCACTCTTCTTATTTATTTGTGGGACTTCACACATGTCTCGAATATCTTCATGTAACTCCATGATCCTTCGTGTGAGAGCCCAGAGTATCCGCGCCATTGGATGCCCTCATTTGTGTATAATCCATCGTGATTTGCTTCTAACATCTCCTAGTGTCGGATGTTGCCAACTTGTGCCTTCTTTTGACAATGCTCTTGGAGTCTTTGTTTTATTCCAAACTTCTGAGTTTCATCTCGTGTGGTCCAATGGAAGCATTGCCCAAGCTTTTCTTTGTTGTCATCGTCCTCATCTCCACTATCTTGTTCTCATCATGTTGCTGCTGCCTCTTTTTCGTGGATTTTCCCCTTTGTACATAACAGAACATATACCAAAATATTGTTCCATTGAAAATTTTATAAAATTACCTTTCCAGAGGGTACTCATTCATCTTAATCGAAGTCCAAATGAGGGAGTTATGGCCGTTTTAATTCCACTCTTGCATGCTGTCCAGAAAATTTCAGAACGTGGAAGCTTCGGTAATTCGGCCATACCCGCTTGTAGGAACATCTGATTGACTTAATTCTTGATTCGTTGGGGCGTTACATCGCGTCTCCTTTGGCTTTAAGTCGTCACCATTGCTGGACCAGCGAGTAGCATGATGGAAATGGTGTGTCTTCTTCATGATTTTGCTTTAGCCAAAGTGACGGGTGCTTCTTTCGCAACGTGATTGCTTCCAACACCACTAAAGAGTAAATCTTGATGTAGTCATCATTTTGTCTGAGTGGATTGTGCATTTCTCGAACGTCGTGTGTCTAGATTTTCACCTACTTTCAAGGACACAAACAAGAAAGCAAGCATGTATGCAATTATAAAAATTAGGGTTAGTCAAAGAGATAGATGGATTACCCTAGGGTTCGAGTTGCCGATCCCCGGCAACGGCGTCAGAAAAAGGGGCTTCTTGACAGTATAAAACCGTGCTCATGTTCACCGCAAGCCTACGGGTGACTTGGTGCCTTTTCACCAAGGAGGGTGCTCCCTAGATTTGTCAATCCAAGGATCGGAAGCAAACCACTAAGGTTCTATATCTAACCTACCGGTCTAACCCTATATGAAGCATTGATTGCATAAAGGTAATCATACAAACACGAACGGATGTGTGGATCACATCTACCTAGCCATAAAGGTAAGCATCAAAAGGTAACCCTAGCCTATCATCTTCTTGTTGCCATTCCGGCCAAGGTGATAAACCAATCTAAACCTATACTATGATAAGGATTACACTCGATATGGAGTAAACCGATATGGAGTGGTCCGATGCACGTTTACTCGCCACTATCTCCCATCTCGTACTGTCACTATGCAAGGATATTCATCACCGAGCGATAAACCTCGGTCCGTGCATTACTACAGTGTATCCGCAAGACAAGATTAATCACCATGATTCGAACTAGTCTTACTAAAGACATATGGTAGCTACACACATGAATAAGTATAACTCGTAGTAGATCAAAGTATGACAAGATATAGTTACATCACCGAATGTTGAAGGTACAAACGACTTGACGAAATCAAGTCGCGGCTCCAGAACTCCACCATGGCTTCACCACGCAGGGCCAACCATGGAGGCTAGGGCATGGCCTAAGCCATCTCCTAGGCAACTCGAGGACTCGCGGCGGCCGTCGGCTTCCTCCCGGTGCTTCTCCTTCGTCTCGGCGGCTCTCTGATGAATGGATGGATTGATCACCCCTCCTTGGGAGCCCAAGGGGGTGTATTTATGCCCTTGGGGAGCCTTGGGGCATGCTCCACCTTGCCTTGCACGAGATCTTCCTTGGGAGAGAAGGGAACTTGGTTTCCATAAAATCAGCCTCGTTCAGATTTTCCTGATTCACAGCCCTTCCTTGCCAGCACCATATCTCTCACGTCCGGACTCCAAATAATGCAAATTCAGTGTCCTGGTTGTATGGAACGAAATTTTCTCCAACTTTGGTATTCATTTCTTTCTTTGGAAACGAAGATAAGATCAAATCGGTCTTGGAAGATAATGTGTTCTGATTTCGAACTGACTGCGCAGCAGGGATTTCGAGGATCATATCTCCTAGCTCCCTTGTCCGAATTGGGCCTTCCACATATCCAAATCGAAGGTTTCGTCGGTGCCCACAACTTTGATAGTCAAACTTTTGCCGTTAGAGGACATTTAAGTTTCTGAATCTGCACCGAAATATCATGCTGTCCTGGAGCGCCCGATATCTTGTTTAGGCTCTTTTAGGTTTTAAACCTTCTGCTTTTACGTGTAATTAGTTTTAGGCCCTCGATTTCTTGCAGATAGGACCCTGGAGGCTTAGTTTCTTCACAGTTTAGTCCCTGAACCCAGTTTTAGCATATCTTTGTCGTTATAGCTCTGTTTTTAGCGTTTTAGGTGTCTTTGCGATCGTCTCATCGAGCTCATTGCTTTCGTAGTGTGTTTTTAGCTTTTAGACTTGTTTGGTGAATTGTTTATTTATTTTATGCTTTATGTGTGTGATCATAGATATCATGCCTGTTTTGATTGAGCAACCCCTTGGAGTCGATCAGGAGCAACTGTTTGAAGAAGAGGAGGATTTTCTTGTATTTGAGGAAGGTAAGTGGTCTTCTCGCTCTGTATAATTATGTTTAACCTATATAACTACATGATTAATAAGTTTACTTTTGTTATTTTATTGTATTAAATTGATGGGAACATTTTTTTAAGGACATACCTAGCTTTTTACCCTCAACCCTTGGCTCAACCCGGTTTAAATAAATGTTTTTGGGTAGATTATGCTAGTGGCACAACATGGGTTGGATAAAATAGTTTTTCATGGAAAGGCTTTATGTTTAGTGATCAACGGTTTGGGTTAACGCAAGAATACTTGATTTAATCGAAACAGGGAGAACCACCCAAGAAAACATGCGCAACCACAGTGTCACATGGCTCTAACCTTAGCCAATTAATTAGGTGTGCGACCGAACTAGTGGTCCTTTTTCGAAAGGAGCAGAGGGGGATCCGGGTTGCAGGGGTATAGCTCCGTCCTCTTGGGGTAGCAGCCTTTGCTAAGGTGCTGACCACTAGGGAGGGTTATGGTCTGCCCTGATCCTTAACTATGCGGGTCGTTAGTCTTTTGCATGCCTTTGTAAAGGATTCATATCATCCCTTTGCAATCACACCTCAGAAGTGTGGTATGGTGCTTGGCCAGCATCGCATGGTTGGGTTTAAAGTTCCTCGGAGCTTTTACGCGAGCTGTGGGTAAAGTGTGCAAACCTCTGTAGAGTGTAAAACAGATCGATCAGCCATGCTCATGGTTATGAGCGGCTTGGACCCTCACATGATTAATAAACATAAAGATGATATTAAATCATGGTTCGATGAGTTTTGAGATGAGTTGTTTATAAGTTTCTTAAATGGCATGGTATAAACTTACACCTAGTAACTAGGTGTTCTTTAATTAAAACTTGACCAACATTAGAATGCTAACCGCTGCAAAACCATACCCTATCCTTGGTAGCCTTGCATCTTTCCCCACTTGTTGAGTACCAACCATTAGTGCACTCATCCTTACTTACCGTTGTTTAGAAGAGAACAATGGTGACGAGTTCTACGATGACTTTGAGGAGTTATGAGGTATGTGGTCCCCCAGTCAAGTGCCTGTGGGAGCGGAAGACGAAGACTCTTTGAGTAGTTATCGTTTTCCGTTGTTAAAGACCTTCATGTCTCCCGTCTGAGTGTAATAAGATGTTAAACTCTATGATATGCTTTTAAATAATATTTATGATATTACACTTATTTGTCTATCGTATGTGTGTAACTTAATCCGGGCGCACATATGAGATGCATTTGGTTTCTCTCCGAAAATCAGGTGTGACAAAGTGGTATCAGAGCAGTGTTGATTGTAGGAACGCAGCCTTAGCTAGAAATCTTTGAAAATTAAGGATTCATGTTCTAAAAAGACATGTCATCTTTCAAAATTGTTATATTAACGCATAAAAATCTAATTTATTCTTTATTCTTTGTTGAAAATTTGCATCATTTTGATTTATTCTATACTGAGTTCAGTTTTGTCTCATCAGATGGCCAGGACTTACCAGACTGCCCGCAAGAGTACCAGAGGACGTTATCACTATGGGCAGTTGGCTTCCCGACACTAGCCAGAGGTTGTGGAGCAGCCAGAAGAGGTACAACATGAAATTGAGGAGTACCTAGAGGAGGTACAGCCAGAGATGATGGTTGAGGAGCATCAAGAGGTGTAGCAAGAGAAGGAGATAGAAGAAGATCCAGAGGAGGTGCTATTTGAGAATGATGAGGAACCAGAGGGGCAGCCGCAGTTGTATGATGGGGCTCTTCTGGAGGTAGATGCGGATGGAGACATAATGATTCCACCAGCATCTGATGATGCACCCCCTACCCCGCTAGCTGATGCCGCTGATGATGATGCACCAGTACCAGATGTTGTCGATGATTTTGTACCTGTGACAGATGCTGCAGAAAATGAGCCAAATGACTCCAGGGATGATTCCAGTAGTGATGAGGATGGATCCAATGGTGATGAGGATGGAAATGGTGATGATGAGGAGGATAAAGATGTAGATATTAAAGGGATGGAGGATGACAATAGTGTGGTGGCCAACAATGGGGACAACAACAACAATGACAACAACAATGACAATGGCAATGAGAATGAGGATGATCAGGGCAATGAACACCAGTTTCGCAGAGCGGAGTACCATATGCATACTTATATCGGTCTAGATGGTCAGTTCTGTGAGTTATTGGAGGAGCTGCTATAGGAGCTAGACCACACAGTGAGGCCTCTTTATGACACCAGGCATTACGTGGAGCCCGGTATGAGAGACTACTATACCACTAAGGCTCATGTTCGGGTGGTCACGGGACAAGCTGGAAGATGGAGGACTAGCATAATACATTCCTGTACTGCACATTTCTCTTCAGAGGCTGCTGCTATCAATGATGCTGCTAGAAGAGCGCTATGGTCCATCAGTAACTCCTTCCGTGATCGGATACATGGCACAGACTTCAGCTTTGTTCCTAGCTGTGTTAGTAGTATTGAGGATGCAGTGGTACCAATGGGTGATTTTCATGATAGCCGTGTGGATATTCTTGCTAGAGTGACTGCAACACTCAACACGGACCTGGAGAGTTCAACAGCAGAGTTAGACAGGAAACATGAAGAGCTTCAGAATGCATAGGCTAGGATAGCATAGTTGGAAGCTCAGATTGCAGGTCAGCAGCCACCAGAGGAAGCAGAGCCATCTTGTCCTTCTAGGTCACCTCCATGCAAGAGGCTCTGCTACGACACTCCAGAAGCAACCACACGTCTTCGTTAGGATAGGTGTTTAAGTTACCCACCCTTTACATGTTTTCGTTAGACGTTCCTGCAAGGCCGAACGATGTAATATATTGTTGCTTGAACCATGTTTGATTTGGAGTTTTGTTTGTGTGGTTTGTATTGTGGAGTAATGGCCACAAATGCAACAAGAAAATTTTGTTAAGTTAATGGATTAGTTGGGGTTTAAATCTAAGTTATCTTTCATCTTATCTACCATACCAAACCGTTTGCACAAAATCTGTTCGTGCAGCTCTCTAGCAGGGCAGTACTGTTTTAATCATATCTCGAGCTACAGAACTCCGATTGACTTAAATTCAATCGGGTTAGTTCACAAATTTTGTGGATCAATGTCTGTCAAAAATTAAGCACCATAGAGTTAGTATTAAGAAAGTTATGAACAAAACATTGGGGCTAACCGAATCTATAAAACCTTGCTGACACAGTTGGGTTGTTCAAATCATATCTCAACTTTTGTAATTTGTTGCTTCAAACCTTGCTAAAATTTCATAATTTTTGGGAAAAGATAATAAAAGTTACATCTGATTTACCGAGATCAACGGAATCTGTCACAGAGATACAATCATGCTGATTTCTCTTTTCAAGTTTACCTCTATTCTTGTATGAAATGCCTTTCTCTAATAATCAGATAGTAAACACCAGGTGAGGAGGGGGACAAGACGTTCCACCTGTTGTTCGTGCACACATTGCGAACCAGCAAAATCAAGTGCCACCTCCCCCACCCAATCCTGCAATGGATCCCGCAACGTAGCAATTTTTTGCCGCTCAAATGCAGGTGATCTAGAACCTCACTACTGCAGTGCAAAATCTGCAAACTCAGCAAAATCAGCAGCCGCCATTAGCTCCACCAGCACTGAGGGACAAGAATAAGGAATTTATAAGCTATCACCCTCCCACCTACTCCCATTCAACCGATCCATTAGATGCAGATGGTTGGTTAAAGACTATCACTAAAAAGCTGGAAAGGGCTCAATGCAATGACCGCGAAATGGTCTTGTATGCTTTAAGCCGCCTAGAGTGTTTAGCATCCGACTGGTGGGATGCGTATATTTCTGCTCACGCTGCACCCAACACTATCACCTGGCAAGAGTTCAGGGATAGCTTCCATGCACACCATATTCCTGTTGCGGTGTTAAAGCTGAAGCAGAGGAATTTCTTGCTCTGAAATAGGGTAATATGTCTATGAATGAAAATCTAGATAAATTCACTCAGCTGTCGCACTTGCCCCGGATGAAGTTAACACTGATCTGATGAGGCAGGAACGCTTCCTGGATGGTCTGATAGGGCCACTCAATTATCAGCTACAGAGTCACACTTTCCCAGACTTTGCTACACTGCTAAACAGGGCTATAGGCCTAGAGATCAAAAACAAAGAGCTTGGTGAGGAGAAGTGTAAGTTCCAGTCTCATGGACAATCCAACAGCAACACCCGCCCCTGCTACAGCTCCCCAAAAAATTCTCAGTTCCGCTCTGGTGGACAGAGTGGAAGATATCCTTAAAACTTGCAGCTGTAGTGCTCATTCCATTAGCCCCAGCACTTTAATCCACAAACACCCTGCACCACAAACCTCCAACAAAACTGCTCGACCCATACCCTAGGCACACTTGTGAGGAACACTACTCCAGTCCACCCTAACGGTTGTTTCAAGTGTGGAGAATTGGGGCACTATGCTAACATTTGTTCTAAGCGTGAGATGCAGACCCCACAGAAGGGTAATGGTCAGAAATCTGGACAGCCGTCACCTCAGGCTCACCCTGGAAATTCAAACACTACAGGCAATAAAGCTCAACAGAACTATGTGCGCGGCAAAGTGAACAACATGACGGTGGAGCAAGCTCAGGACGCTGTACATTCCCCATCAACTCTGTACCTGCAATAGTTCTATTTGATTCTGGAGCTTCGCATTCATTTACAACTGATCAGTTCGTAGCAAAGCATAACATGCCGTGTCCAATGAAGAAACCTTTGCTTGTTAGATCCCCGGGCGATGATATGTGTGACAGAACCGCCCAAAATAATTCTGTATTATCGCCTAAGCCTGTCCACGTGGACATTAAGCAATAATAAAGAATTATTCTGTCACTTTCGCCGGGTAAAGCCAGATAAATCACTTACAACAGGATCGAGATATGCGCTAAGCCCACACGAAGGCGGGACCAGAGTACAACATTACATAAAAGTTCACAAGTTCATAAGTACTTAATATTACAAACTAGGTTTTTCATACATAAAAGTAAAGATGATCAGAGTTTCAACGGCGGAAATAAAACTAGCAGAAGATACACATGGGAGGCCAACCATAGAGTATCACTCATCAACATCGTTCTCCCACTCAAGCTCCCAACCATCTGGAATAGAGCCAGGCCAGATGGGGTTACCTGAAAACCACAAATTAAGCAAGGCTGAGTACTAATACTCAGCAAGACTTACCCGACAAAAGAAAATACAACTAGACATGCATGACATTTTGGCTGGTGGGTTTGTTTTGCCAAAAGCATCTAAAAGTTGATCCTTATCTTCAGATTTTAGCTCCAATTCTAGTATGTTAACCATTCTAGGTCAGCACCTGTACTAAACAAGCATGTTGTGCAAACAATATTACACAGGTAACAATATTAATCCAAAATGTTCCATAAATAAACATGCGGTAGCCAGTGGTCAAGCCGACTCAGATAACGGTGAGTGACCGACGATCGATCGATTTATATCCTTGCAAGGTAAACCCAAGATAAACGGAAGAAGTAGACCCAAAGAATTCAAATAAAAGCAAATGCGTGGTCTACCCTGACCAGGCGGTTCCCAACATCCCACAGTTTAGGATCAGACGCTACAAACTCTGGTACACGGTTATCCGGAGGGTCTAACTCGAGCAGTCCGGACTCACACACTATACCACGAGTAGCTAGCCCGGAGACGCATCCCAAGCGGGTAGCTAGAAAGATCCTGCCCTGGTTCTGAAGGAACTAGGCTTACCGGTCCCATTCCTGACAAGCACTTGGTACGTTCAATAGCTTAGGACCAGCACCATGCTACTCGGTCGAGACCAAACCCACCACATGAGCGAGTCATTTTAACCCACTTATGATTCCAACAAGAATATCTTATATCCCGCGAGCAATGAGTCATTACTCGACTTGTACCGTGTCCTTAAAGCATGGCACTAGTGTCCTAACATACTAGTAAAAGAGCATAGGAGTCCTAAGGATCATGCAACTAGGTTTCAAAACAACTCCCGAAACTTAAATGCACAAAGTAAAGCATAAGTACTGAAAGGTAAGGGACATGATTTTAATTTATAAAATGGGTTAGATGAAACCGGTGCGTGCCTTCCTCAGACTCAACACCAACAGAAGCCTTGGGCTCTTCTGGACTTTGGTCCAGGTCTTGCTGCACACTAACTTGATTCAACTCTCCACTAGCTGCTCCCTCCACCTCTTGGGTGAGCGTGTATGTCCTGTCCGGTAAATCTACACGTATACATGCATATGCATTAGTTTATGGTGAAGGTGGGAGAATTACCACAAAACCAACTCTTGTTGGACACATTCGTCCAGACATTATTATTTTCACAAAGAAATTATTAGGGTGTGTGATGATAAACAAAACACTACACACAATTAAATCCAAATCACCTATTAAACAATTTCCTAAAATCAAACCCACTCTACCAGAGGTACTACTCAACAAGGCAAAACCCTAGGGTACACATGTGGTTACAGAAAAGATCATTAAAGGGGGCTATAAAAAGCATCAATCTTAAACTAGCATAAAGCTTACATAATTCATAACTGAAAATACACACATCAAAATTATGCAAACTTTGGTCAGGGTTCTAGATATGTCATAAAGAGCAACATATCCAAAAATCAAGTTCATAGCATGTGTATATTTTAAAGTACACCAAAAACACACCAAACTGAATTTGAATTTTTAATTCAAAAACTACACAGAAAAACCTATACATGTCTTCTAGAAAAGATAGGATTCTTCACCAGGAACCCAACAAAATTGGATTTGCATTTTTCTGATTTTTCTACAATTTTTAACGAATTTTTGAAGCTGCTGCAGAAAACCCTAAAACAACTTTACAGCCGGGCCTTCGAACTTATTTTCCGAAATTACGCAGAGGTCCTTGGTTTACGGAAACAACCCTAGAAAGAACGAAATCAACGCAATGTAGTCATCGTCGGCGAGGAGGAGCTCGCCGGCGGCGGTCTGGCTGCCGGAGCTCGCCGGGAGCGAGTCTTACGGCCACTACGTACCTCCAGAGGACGATTTTTGGTGTTGACCGGGCCTAGGATGGCCTCGCCGAGCGCCTGCGGCGAGGGGCTCGGTGTGAGCCCGGTGCAGCCGCGGTAAGCCGGCGACGGCGCAACCTGGCGGCCTAGCGGTGATGAGGCAGGGTCGAGGAAGGCTCGAGGAAGGGGAGGATAGGTCTTGAAGGCGGCGGAATCGAGCTGGAGGCGGAACTGTACGGCGGCGGCTAAGACGATGGCCAATGGAGCGGACGGTACTTCTGGCTTGCTCGGCTCGGTTCGCGAACGAGAGGGAAGGGATCGAGAAGATGGCAAGCATTTGGCGCCCGCAGGGACTGCCAGCTGGCCTCGACCGCTTGCGAGCCGGAGTTGGCACAGACGCCGTGCGGCTCTTGGCGTCAGGCCAACGGGCGGCTCGCGCCTAGACGCGGTGCACAGCCTGTGGGTCGTGCGGAGTCCCCCAAGGACGCATGGCCTACCACAGAGAGTCCAAGGTCCGTACGCTGGAGCTAGGGATGTCTGACGCGTGGCAGCATGAAGTGCGGCGCGCGCGTGACGCGGCTTAGGAGCAGCGACGACGTCGCCCGTCTCTAGTTCTATTTCGTTTAAGCCTCTTCAAAATTGCAAAACTCCAAAAATTGTCAACAAACTTGAAAATCTCCAAAAATAAAAGTTGTAGAGGAGCTATAGACCTACAACTTTCTCAAAGGGCGACATATGTTTTGATCAACGGTTTGTCTGGGAACGTCGGCCGAAGTTGCAGTTTTTCCACAGCCTGGGTGACTGTTCACAGCACGTTCAACTCGATTTTTGGCCAGTTTGCACTCAAAATTGAAATGTCCGCCAATTACGAAAAATGTGTTCCCAGAAATAACGAACAACTTTCGTATTGGCCGATTTTGAACTTATATAGTGAAATTAGGAGAACGCGCAAGAAAACTAAATCAGCCTTTAAGGAGATCTAGGGTTTGACCGTGATTTGGGATTTTGACCAAGGTCTTTTGTGCAAATATGTGACAAAACATGTCAAACATGCTTAGAAGCTAATTAAACTTGCTTAACACATCTAATTAATGTAATTAGCACAAACAAACATCGGGGATGTTACAGCCTACCCCCTTAAAATAAATCTTGTCCCGAGATTAGGATTTAAAATATGAAATAGGGGAAGAAACTTACGTTGCCTAGAGTCAAGAAGACCCGGATAATTCTCATTGAGATAATATTCAGTTTCCCATGTAGCTTCTTCTACTGTATGATGACGCCATTGGATTTTATACATCTTTACAGATTGCCTTCGAGTTTTTCTTTCTTTTACATCAAGAATCCTCAAAGGATGTTCCACAATAGAGAGATCCGGTTCAATCCAAGCATTAGCTTCTTCAATCACTTCTCTAGTGGGTTCATGTGCACATTTCTTTAATTGTGATACGTGAAACACATTTCGTACGCAAAGAATCGTTCGGGCAGCCGAATACGGTATGCCACTGGCCCACAGACTTGAATGATCTCATAAGGGACAATGTAGCGAGGAGCTAACTTCCCTTTCACACTGAATCTTTGGACACCCTTGGTTGGCGAAACTTTTAAGTACACAAAGTCACCAACTTTGTATTCCCTAGGTGCCTTTCCCCTGTCATAATGACTCTTTTGTCTTTCTTGAGCAATTCTCAAATTTTCCTTGATTACCCTCACTTTCTCTTCGGCATCCTTAACTAAGGCTGGACCAAAGAATTTCCTCTCCCCGGTCTGCGACCAGTTCAAGAGAGTGCGACATCTTCGTCCATAAAGAGCCTCAAAAGGTGCCATTTTTAAGCTAGCTTGATAGCTATTGTTGTAAGAAAATTCAGCCAAGGCGAGACACTTGTCCCAACTCTTATCAAAGTGAATTACACATGCTCGCAACATGTCCTCTAGAATCTAGTTTACTCATTCAGTTTGGCCATCAGTCTGAGGATGATAGGCTGAACTGCGTATGATTTTTGTGCCAAGTGAATTATGCAATTGTTCCTAGAAACGTGACACAATGAGAGATCCCCTATCAGAAATGATGGTCTTAGGAACACCATGCAAGCGAACAATGTGCTCAATATAAAGACTTGCATAATCTTTGGCATCATATTTAGTGTAGACTGGAATAAATTGAGCAGTCTTTGTCAACCTATCCACGATAACCCAGACTGAATCATGCTTCCTAGATGTGAGTGGCAATCCGGACACAAAGTCCATACTTATGTCATCCCACTTCCATGAAGGTACGGGCAGGAGTTGAAGAGTACCGGAAGGTTTCAAATGACTTGCTTTAATTCTTTGACAAGTATCGCATTCCGACACATATTTGGCAATGCCCACCTTCATATTGGACCACCAAAAATTCTCCTTTAAATCTTGATACATTTTACTACTCCCCGGATGGATAGAGAATTTAGAGAGATGACCTTCATCAAAGAGTTCCTTTTTCAACTCCCAATTATCTGGAACAACAAGGCATTGCCCAAACCAGACTATGTCTTTCTCATCCTTTCGGAAGCAATCATGCTTAGGATCCTTTTCTAGCAATTTTTGTTTAATTAAAAGAATACCCTCATCTTGAAGTTGTGCCTTAACAATCCTATCAAATAGGTTAGACTCCGCGGAAAGAGCATTTAGGCTTCCTTGTTCAACAATTTCTAAGTTTAGCCTTCTCAAATCCTCACATAGAGTGTCACTGTAAGGTTCCATTGATAGGAAATTGCAGTGAGCCTTGCGGCTAAGAGCATCTGCAACTACATTCGCCTTTCCAGGATGGTAATGAACCTCAAGATCATAATCTTTGATTAACTCTAACCATCTTCTTTGCCTCATATTTAAATGAGATTGAGTGAAAATGTATTTGAGGCTTTTGTGGTCAGTAAAGATATTGCAACGAGTTCCCATAAGGTAATGCCTCCACATTTTCAATGCATGAACAACCCGCTGCTAGCTCTAAGTCATGTGTGGGATAATTCTTTTCATGAGGGCGAAGCGCTCGTGAGTCATAGGCAATAACCCGATTTTCTTGCACAAGAACACAGCCAAGACCCGTGCCTGAAGCATCACAATAAACTTCATATGGCTTTGAATTGTCCGACTGCGCTAGCACTGGGGCTGAAGTTAAATGTTCTCTTAATTTTTGGAAACCCTTATCACAAGCCTCACTCCACACAAATTTCACGCCTTTCTTTAGCAACTCAGTCATAGGCTTAGCAATCCTAGAGAAATCCGGAATAAAACGGTGATAATATCCAGCCAAGCCTAGAAAGCTGCGGATTTGATGAGCTGATTTAGGAGGTTGCCAATCCATAACCTCTTGCACTTTGCTTGAATCGACAGATATGCCTTCGCTGAAATAGTGTGCCCCAGAAATTTAACACTATCCAGCCAAAACTCACACTTGGAGAACTTAGCAAAGAGTTTATGCTCTCTCAAGCGTGGTAGGACAATGCGAAGATGTTCCGCATGTTCTTCCTCATTCTCGGAATAAATAAGGAAGTCGTCAATGAAAACCACTATGAATTTATCCAACTCCGTCATAAATACGGAATTCATAAGGTACATGAAGTAGGCTGGTGCATTTGTGAGACCAAAAGACATAACCAAGAATTCGTATAAGCCATAGCGAGTAGAGAAAGCTGTCTTGGGAATATCACTAGGCCGGATTTTAATTTCATGATATCCAGACCGAAGATCGATCTTAGAGAAGACCTTAGCTCCAGCCAACTGGTCAAATAGCACGTCAATGTGGGGCAACGGATATTTGTTTTTGATAGTCACCGCATTCAGAGGTCGGTAGTCCACACACAACCTCAGACTACCATCTTCTTTTTTCACAAAGAGGGCGGGACAGCCCCAAGGAGAAGAGCTTGGGCGGATATAGCCCTTATCAAGAAACTCTTGAAGTTATTTCTTTAATTCAGCAAGTTCTTTGGGTGGCATTCTATAAGATCGCTTAGAAATAGGAGCAGTGCCAGGCTGTAGCTCAATGACAAACTCAAAATCTCTGTCTGGTGGCAAGCCAGGTAAGTCATCAGGAAAGACATCTGTGTACTCGCATACCACTGGAATGTCCTCAAGTTGAGTAGTTATGGTTGCATACACAGATGAGCCTTTATGGCCTGCTGGGGGAAGGTAAAGAATTGAATTCCCGACAAGACGTGAGTTGATTTATAACATTCTCTCTGAAATATCTAGGACAACTTTATGCTGAGTCATCCAATTCATGCCTAGGATAACATTTACCTCTTTTAGGTTCATAGTGACCAGATTAGTTGGAAAAGTTTTGCTACCTATTTCAAGTGGTACGCTTAAAGCTACTTGATTTGAAGCAACCATTCCACCCGGTGTGGCAATCATATAGGCCTGCTTAGTATGACACCACTTCAAGTTCAAATTACTCAAGGTTTTCATATTAATAAAGCTATGAGTGGCACCAGAATCAAATAATTAGTAACTAGACAACCACGGATAGAAAATGTACCCGTCAATACTGGTGCTCCCTCTGGCAGATCAACCACTGTGGTGAAGTTTAAACAACCTTGCTTCACTTGCATAGTTTGTTTCTTTCCCTGATTTCCAGCCTTAGAGCCTTGCCCCTGACTTTGCTGATGTTGCGGTCGAGGGCATGTGCACTTGTTAGCATAGTGCCCCAGCTGTCCGCAGTTATAGCAACGGCGATCATCGTTGTTGCGGGCAGGTGGGGGTGCACTAGGCCTAGAAGGAGTCTGCTGGGTGCTGCGATAGCCAAAGTTGCTAGACGGCTTAGACTGAGATTGCTTCTTCACCCAGCGTCCAGCTCAAGATGGCTGGGTGGCACCCTGCACATTCTTCTTCACAAACTTGAATTTCTTGCCTTGGCCACTGCCTGAAGCTTGATTGAACTTCCTCTTCCTATCCTGTTGAGCTCTCTTCATGGCGTCCTCCTGAGAGATGGCCAAATTCACCAGCTCAGGATAGCTATCAATTTTGATTAAGTTCAACCTTTCATAGAGCTCTCCATCAAGCTCCTCACGGAATCGCTCCATCTTTTTCTTATCAGTATCAACATGATAGTCCCCATACTGACAGAGACTATTAAACTTCTAGGCATACTAATAAACTGAGTCAGAGCCTTGCTTGAGATTCATTAGCTCTCTCGTTTTCCTATCAACAAGACCCTTAGGAATATAATGCTCTTTAAAGGCTTTCTTGAATTCTGCCCAAGTAATCTGGTGACCCTGTGGTTGCATGGATTTGAAATGCTCCCACCAGATTAATGCTTCACCCCTCAGTTGCTAAGCAGTGAAACCTGCCTTATGTTCTTCTGAGCAAGGCAGTGTGAAGATGGAAAATATGGCCTCTAGGGCCCTGATGAAAGCATCATCCTCTAGGGGCTCCTCTGCCTTGGTGAAGAGGGGTGGCCTCATTGCCCTGAATTTTTCATAAGACATGACTGCATTAGGCCCATCTTGATTATGGCCTTGATTGTGCACAGGCCGCTGCAACCTCTGTGCAATTTGTTGCTGAGTCTGAAATATTTGGCGCAACACTTCGGTCTGAGCAGCAATGAAAGCTTTTGCAGGTGGTCATAGTGTCGTATTGACCTCCCTAGGCCCACTACCTTGATGGGTACTAGGACCGACTACTCGATGGGCCCCTGGGACTACCCAACTTGTGCCACACGGTACCTGGTGGCGTGAGGCGCAAGGACTACGGTGGAGAAGTACTCAGATAAGAAGCTATACATACCATGTACTGTGTAGAGGACTCCTAGACGTACACGACTAGTACTCTCTCCCTAAACCGACCTGTAACCCTGCCTCCCGGACTATATAAGGCGAGGCAGGGACCCTTCTCTCGGGGATTACGCATCATCTTGTAATCACATCCAATCAATCCAGAGGTAGGCAACATACAAGACGTAGGGTATTACGCACCTCGCGGCCCGAACCTGTCTAAATTGT
Source organism: Cenchrus americanus (assembly GCA_947561735.1). Lineage (NCBI taxonomy): Eukaryota > Viridiplantae > Streptophyta > Magnoliopsida > Poales > Poaceae > Cenchrus > Cenchrus americanus. The sequence continues at coordinate 146,645,487 of OX387244.1, read as the reverse complement.
GTGCCACATCCACGTGTCTCTTCCTTCGAGTTACCGAGCTCGGCGAGGCCACATTCATCTACCTCGGGTACTCCCCTTGGTAGGTTGCCGGTCTAAAACACCGACAGCTGGCGCGCCAGGTAGGGGATCTCGCCGAAGCTCATATGGCGAACTCGACGGCTTCCATCTTCATCAAGCCAACTGTCGCCTTCAACTGCGGCAACACCTTCGTCCTCGGCTCCTGGGTCTGCACTGCTGATGGCGCCAGATCCTTCCAACGCTGCCTCACCATGCCGCCCAACCCGGAGACTGGGCTCGTGACGCTTCCTGAAGTAGTCACGGGCGATCTCGCCGGAAAGTTCGGCGAAATTTCGCTCTACAACCAGCACGCGGACTTCGAGCTCGGATCCGACTCCAACTCGAACTCGACGTCCCAGTGGGCTATCGTATGCGAGTCGGCTACTCAACCATCACATGAGGACTTCCCACTCCGAGAGCGCTTCACACGCGGCCCTCGCAACATCAACAAGGCCCACGCGAAGGCTCCCACTACGCGCCGGGCCGGCAAGGAGATCGTAACCGAGTACGACTCGGACTCCAACACCGTCCCCAGCTACAACTCGGACTCCAACCCCCTTTCCGGCTTCTACTCGGACTCCTCCTACAAGTTCGACTTCGGGTCGGATCCTGATGAAACCGAGTCCGAGAACAATACTACATAGCAACCCCTGCCAGGACCAGCTTCCGGCCTGGTCATAACATCTACACCCCCTGGGAGATTCGTCTACTGGCCAGATCGCAAGCTCGCAGACCTAACAGGAGGGAACTCATGCTGCGTTGCCTACCTCGACTCACTTCCCTTCCAGGAGGGAACACCGCTTGCTCCAGCTGGGAGCACACTTCGATAGAGGTGGCAACCAGTGACTCCAGCCTCGGCTCTCCTGATCGGCAAGTCTTCATGACTACCAACAAGACGCCGGGGCCCTCAGGGACAGTCCTTGACAGATATCTCGAGGATATCTCAGCGGACGAGTTGTCCGCCAACGCACCCGCCGACGAGACCGACGCCAACAGGGACGCTCAACGTGAACGCAACAAAAAGCGGAACGAACGGAGCCGACGTCTCCACGAGTCCCTTCCCATCCGGAACCTCGTGGAAGCACTCGACCAAGTCGAGAGCCGGGTGCACACTACCCCAGAGCAATGCCTCATGTCTATCACTACGATAGCACGTCAGGCTCAGGGGATGCACGCTGGACAAGTCATCGCCAAGCTCGCGGAGGACGCCTACTTCATGAGAGTTGACAACAGGGTCACTCAAGTGCCCCCCGTCAGGAACCGCCAGCAAGACAACGAAGCCACAAGTCGCAGTGCGGACATCGGTCGCAACCGTACTCGAGGGGAGCTACCGGCCAACCCCAACCGTACTCGGGCAACAGCCGGTGGACCCTCTCACGGTGGCAACAGCGCCTGTGGTGATCGGGAGATCATCCCTCACCGTGATCCTGGCGGCGGAGGCAGTGACGGCGGGAGCTCCAACCATGGGGTTGGCAGGAGAGCCGGGGGCGGAGGCAACCGCGGCGGCCGAGGCCATGCGAACCGCCACGCCTCCGGAGCTTCACGTGGCGGCTTCGACGCTCGCCAGAAGATCAAAGAACTTCGGTGCAAGAAGTCCTCCACGGCAGGTGACAACGACGGCTTCCCCGCCTTCTCTGCACAGCTTCGCAATCTACTTCTCACGGAGAAATTCAAACCTTTGGGGATCACCATTTACGACGCAAAGCAGGATCCAGTGTAGTGGCTCAGATGCTACGCCCTCTCTATCGAGAACGCTGGTGGCAATAACGATACGAAGTGCCTCTACTTCCCCGTCTGTCTGGATCAAGCCCCGCTTACATGGCTCGAGTCACTCGAGAAGTACTTGAGCGATAAGTGGGACCAGCTTAAGGAACAGTTCACCAGCAACTTCGCGGGGCGCCATGGGTCGCTCGGGTACTAGCATGGACCTGGCAATGGTGAAGCAAGAACAAAAACGAGACCCTTCGCAAGTACATGCGGTGCTTCTTCGACTAGCGCGCCACAGTAGTCGATGTCTCTGACAAGGAGGTCATCGACCTTTTCCAAGACGGTCTCTACCATCGTCGCACCTTCGAAGACTTCGGTCGTCGCTGCCCGACCTCCATCACCCACCTCAAGGACATAATCACCTCCTGGGCTGATGAAGAAGACAAGGCTAACGCCAAGTACGACGCCATCCGTGGAAAGAGCAAGCAGAACACGGGCGGCAGCGGCAACAGCAACGGGAACCAAGGCGGTCGCAGCAACAACTACTCGGGTCCCAATCGCAAGCACAAGCCAGACAACACTGTCGCGGCATTACAGCGCCCTGCGAAAGACAACCCGAAGAAGACCACCGGCGGCTTCAAAGACTTGCTGAAAGAGAAGTGCCCGTGGCATCTGGACGGCAACCACACCACCGAGCAGTGCTACCAACTTCGGTGAGCACTCAAGGATACTCCAGAGCCACGACACCCTCATGACAAGAAAGGCAAGAAGAAGGCCGACGAGGGCCGACGAGGGCAACCACGACTTCCAGGAACCCGACAAGACGGTGAACGTCCTCTTCGGTGGACTACCCAACCGACGGGCTCAGAAAGCCACTCGACGAGAAGTCATGAGCATTGAACCAGCGGTCCCGACCCCTCTCCGGTGGTCGGAGGTACCCATTACCTTCTCCCGCGTGGATCTATGGACAAGCTTCTCTGAACTAGGATGGATCCTACTCGTCCTGAAGCCGGTGGTCCCGGGCTCCAAAGTCAACAAGGTCCTCATCAACGGTGGAAGCGGGCTCAATGTCTTTTTCACGAAGACCTTGAAGAAGATGAAGCTCGACATCACCCACATGCTCACCAAGAGCACCTCACCTTTCTACAGCTTCGTCCCCGGGAACGCGGCTATCCCACTGGGTTCAGTGGTTCTGCCAGTTACCTTCGGGGAAACAAGGGACAACTACTGTACCGAGTACGTCAAGTTCGAAGTCGCGGACTTCGAGACGTCCTACCAAGCCATCCTCTGCAGACCGGGTATTGCCAAGTTCATGGCGGTACCCCACTACACCTACTTGGTACTCAAGATGCCAAGTCCGGTCGGTGTACCCTCACTGCAAGGGGACTTGAAGATATCCTTCGACTGCGACACAGAAGTTGTGGAACTCGCAGCTACGAATCAAGTACCCAATGCAATGATGGAGATCTACGCTGCGTCCAAGAAGCTTGCCCCAAGTGAACTTGACATCCCAGAGAAGTCGGACAAAGCCAACAAGCCTCAGCCAGCTGTGGAGGTTCAAGTCAAGACAATTGACCTCGGGATAGCCGACGACCGACTAGATGCCATCAAGAAGGAACTCGCCAAACTACTCACGGCTGGCTTCATCAGAGAAGTCTTCCATCCTGAGTGGCTCGCCAACCCCGTCCTCGTCCGCAAGAAAAACTCGAACGAGTGGAGGATGTGCATCGACTACACCGACCTCAACAAACACTGCCCCAAGGACCCCTTCGGGTTGCCGCGGATAGACCAAGTCATCTACTCCACGGTGGGCTGCGACCTGCTCTGCTTCCTCGACTGCTACTCTGGGTACCACCAAATCATAATCAAGGAAGAAGACCAGGAGAAGACCGCGTTCATCACCCCGTTTGGCGCGTACTGCTACACGACCATGTCCTTCGGGTTGAAGAACGCCGGCACTACCTACCAACGAGCTATCCAGGCCTGTTTCAAGAATCAACTCAACAAGAACGTCGAAGCCTATGTGTATGACGTGGTCGTCAAGACCAAAAACTCCGACACGCTCATCGCCGATCTTGAAGAGACTTTCGCATCCTTGCGAGAGTACCGCTGGAAGCTCAACCCGAACAAGTGCGTCTTCGGCGTACCCTCGAGCAAACTACTCAGCTTCATTATCAGCCACCACGGCATCGAAGCCAATCCCGAGAAGATCTCCGCCATCACCAGCATGAAAGCTCCCACGTGCATCAAAGATGTGCAGAAGCTAAGGTGGCCCTAAACTGATTCATCTCGAAGCTTGGAAAATGGGGGCTCCCCTTCTTCAAACTACTAAAGCATCAAGAGAAGTTCGCGTGGACTCTAGAGGCAGACCAAGCCCTTGCTCAGCTCAAAGACTTGTTATCCAAGCCACCAGTCCTCACGGCTCCTCGCAAAAAGGAGCAGCTACTGCACTACCTCACTGCGACTACTCACGTGGTCAGTACTGCCATCGTCGTCGAGCGGCAAGAAGATGGACACACCTACCCAGTCCAGCGACCAGTCTACTTCATCAGCAAGGTCCTATCGGAATCCAAGGCATGCTATCAACCTGTACAGAAGCTACTGTACGCAGTGCTCATCACCTCGCGAAAGCTACGACACTACTTCCAGGAGTACTCGATCTCCGTCATCACCGACTACCCGCTCGGCGACATCCTGCGGAACCAAGATGCTACTGGAAGAATCTCCAAGTGGGCTGTCGAACTCAGCACCCTCAACATCGACTTCAAGCCACGCACAGCCATCAAGTCGCAGGCGCTAGTCAACTTCATGGCAGAGTGGCGGGAGAATCAGCTACCTACTCCAGCGAGCGCCCGAACGCGGGTGATGTACTTCGACGGCTCGCTCAAGCTCGAAGGCGCAGGTGCAGGGGTACTCTTGATCTCTCCAACGGGCGAACAACTCAAGTACGTCCTGCAGATCTTCTGGAAGGTATCAAACAACGAAGCTGAGTACGAAGCCCTACTACACGGGCTCCGTCTCGCGGCTTCACTAGGCATCAAGCGGCTATTAGTCTATGGCGACTCCGCAGTGGTCATCAACCTAGTCAACAAGTCCTTGCACCGCAACAAGGAGAACAAGGACGCCTACTGCCTAGAAGTCTGCAAGCTCGAGAACAATGTTGCAGCAGACGTCCTGTCGAAGCTTGGTTCTACTCGCGCTCAAGTACCATCGGGTGTCTTCGTCCACGAGCTTCACGCGCCATCCATCCCGGAGCCGGCTCCACCGACCACTGATCCAGCACAACCCCCGGCTGGCCAGGTGCTCATGATGATAGACGTGGACTGGAGGCAACCCTTCATTGACTACCTCAGCGAGCAGAAGGTTCCCTCGGACAAGAACTTGGCCGAACAACTCACCCGCCGCGCCAAGTCCTACGTCCTAGTCGGAGACAAGCTCTACAGGCGGGGCGCATGACTACAAGAAACTATTTAATATGTGACGCAATCTCCGCGACGTTTTCAGAAAACGTCACAAATGTGAATTACAGCCCAAAACACTGCGACGATTTCTTTAATTCGTCGCGATTCTACGACATATTCCTTTTTTTCGTCACGGATGTGCATCGAAGCCCAAAACACTACGACGATTTGTTAAATTTGTCGCAATTCTACAACATATTCCTTTTTTTCGTCACAAACACTGCGACGATTTGTTTAGTTTGTCGCGATTCTACGACGTATTCATATTTTTCGTCACGGACGTGCATGGATGGATATTGAAGCCCAAACCATCACGACGATTTGTTAAATTCGTCGCAATACAGCCCACAACACCGTGACGTTTTAGCAGATTCGTCGCGATCCGTAAAAAAACAGCCACCTCACCAGCACCTAGGACCCACCCACACTGCCATGCGGGCGCCACCTCACCCAGGTGCCACGTCACCACCACGTGAGCGCCCAGGGTCACTACCACGCAGGCGCCACCTCACCCAGGCGCCACGTCACCACCACGTGAGCGCCAGGGGCCCACCTCACTGCCACGAAGGCGCCACCTCAACCAGGCGCCACTTGACCACCACGTGAGCGCCAAGGGCTAACCACACTGCCACGCAGGCACCACCTCACCCAGGCGCCACATCACCACCACGCGAGCGCCAGGGGCCCACCTCACTGCCACACGGGCGCCACCTCACCTAGGCGCCACGTCACCACCACATGAGAGCCCGGGGCCCACCTCACTGCCACGTAGGCGCCACCTCACCCAGGCGCCACGTCACCACCACGTGAGCGCCAAGGGCCCACCACACTGCCACGCAGGTGACACCTCACGTAGGCGCCACGTCACCACCACGCGAGCGCCAGGGGCCCACCTCACTGCCACGCAGGTGCCACCTCACCCAAGCGCCACGTCACGACCACGTGAGCGCCCGGGGCCCACCTCACTGCCACGCAGGCGCCACCTCACCTAGGCGCCACGTCACCACCACGGGAGCGCCCCGGGCCCACCACACTGCCACGCAGGTGCCACCTCACCCAAGCGCCACGACACCACTACGCGAGCGCCAGGGGCCCACCTCACTGCCACGGAGTCGCCCCTCACCTAGGCGCCACGTCACCACCACATGATAAAGAATGATTTTAGAAAAATTTAGAAAAAGGAATCATTGAATTTGGAGTTAGTATGAGGCAGAAAAACTAGTTACAAGTTTTAGTCAAAGATTAAAAAGAGAAAACACACTTGTTCATCTCAGTTCGTAGTAATTGCAATTTCTGTTTTTAATCTTCGGATAAAACTTGTAAACTGTTTTTCTTCCTCATACGAACTCCAAATTGGTTGATTCTTTTTCCTAATTTTTTCTAAAATCGAGATGTTTTACTCAGTGCCATTTGTTTGTATCTTAATTACTATTTCTTGGTTGCTTTTCATACAACATAACTTTTCCAACTATAAAAAGAATATTAAAAACATGTTTCTTCATAATAATTGCTAATATAACTTAATATTCTCTAATGTTATGGTCAACATGAGATGGTGTCAAAAATTGAGGTGCATACAAGTTTGGTCACGCTATTAGTTGTTCAAATCTCAAAGTTTGTTATCAATTGTACGAAACTATGTGAGTCTTGTGTCCTATTTGTGAACATCTATGGATGATCGGGCGGCTTGCTAGACCTTGTACGAACCTTTGTTTCATGTATAGATGATTCGGCGTGGTTCCTCAAGGTTTGGATGTGTTTTTCCCGGTTGTTCTTGGTGGTGATTTTCGGAGCCCTCTCTCGGTGATTTCCTTGGGTTGTTTTCGGGGCTTTTCTCTTAGGGATTTGATGGGGGAAATTTGTGGGAACCCTTCGTGGTTCTTTGGGCTGTGATTCCCCTCCCAAATCCGTGGGAAAAAGTGCTCGATTTCGGGGTTTCTTGAGTTCTTGGGTTGGAAGTGCTTCCGGCGGGATTTCTTCGATTCCTCCTTTTTGGACGAGTTTTGGTGGGATTAAACTTGGCTATGAACTCCTCATGAGGTGTTCATGATATCCCCAAAGTCTTGTTCAAGTCCGTGGAGCGATTCGGGAGATCGAGATTTGGATTTGGGGGAGTTGACCGCGGGTCTTGTTCATCCCGAGTCGCCCGAGCTACACCGGTCCGACCGGTGCTCTTGACCGGTCGACCGGTGTGAGCCCTTGTGGGTTTTTGCTCGGGTGAACGTCTTGGTGTGTTCCTTGTTGTCCCGTGTTGCTGCTTGTTTCGAGTTTGGGTCCGTTTGGTGGTCGGTTGGCTTTGTTTGGTGCCTTGAGGGCTTTCGGGGCTGCCATCGGTCCGACCGGTGTGTCTCCGGTCCCCGACCGGTGTAGAGCCACTTAGTGAAAGTTGCTCGGTTTCACCGGCGGGGACCGGTCGGCCGGTGGTGCTCACCGGTCCGACCGGTGTGGGTCCGTAGACTCGGGGTTTGTTGTTCCGCGCGCGTTCTCGAGTCGAAAGGTTGTGTGTGTTGGTTCCTAGGTCCGGTGGCACTCCGGTGGCTACGTGGGCTTGGCCAACTTGGGTAGTGAGTCGGAGACGTGTGTTGGAAGCCGTGTTCGTCTTGTTGGAGTTTTCATCTCCTTCGAGAAGAATTTTTATCGGCTCCCATTCCTCCCCCCCCCCCTCTCTGGTTCGCCGTATCGGTCCTTCAAGTGGTATCAGAGCCGGTTCGGGTCTTTGTTGACTCTAACTAGTCTAAGATCCAAGGATGGCGTACCAGGAACGGGGTTCGGGTCCTCCACACTTCGATGGCAAGAACTACCAGATGTGGAGCAAGCGGATGGGTGCGTTCCTCCGCGGAAAGGGTCGGTTGCTTTGGGATGTCACGGTGGACACGAGGCTATGTCCGGCCGATGGATTTCCTTGCTCCAGGGTCGAGGGACAGATTCGACGCCAACAATAAGGCGGTCGACTACTTGTTTCGTGCTTTGTGTCAGCTTGAGTTCGATCGGGTGCACACCGAGCACTTGGCTTGTAGGATTTGGGCGGTGTTGAAGGAGGCTCATGTTGGGAACGCCCGGAGTTCGAGGCACGGTTGTATGCGACCTACGGAGAGAGTACGAGAACTTCACTCATCTCCCCGGTGAGTCCATCGATGCCTTGTTTCGAGAGGTTCACGGTGGTGGTGAACAACATGAGGGCCAATGTGGACGTGCTCCCGTACGATGATCATGATAGAGCCGTCAAGCTCTTACACTCTTTGGATCGTACGATATGGGGCGGAAAGTTCGAGGCCATAGTCGAGTCGGAGAGGTATGATACTCGACGGTGAACGAGTTGTTCTCAAAGCTCCGGTCGGGCGAGGTGGATAGGGGCATGAGCGCCAAGCTCGAGGGACCGGCGATTCCCATAGTCTTGCCCTCGTTGGTGGTTCCAAAGGAAAGACTAACTCTAACCCATCCACCAGGATGTTCTCATTTTCCTCTTTGATGTCTATGCCAGATGAGGAGTTTGATGACCTTGGAGAGGACGAGCTTGCGCTGTTGACGAGGCGGTTCGAGAGGCTGCACGAGAACCGCGTGAACATGAGGAGGAACACGAGGACTTGCTTCCAGTGCGGCAAGCCGGGACACTTCGTCGCCGACTACCCGGAGAAGGCCGAGAACAAGGACAGCTACAAGCACAAGCCGAGGATGAACGATGGCAAGTACCGTTCGAGGCGCGACCACAAGAGCAAGCACAAGAACAAGTACAAGGACGAGCGAAGATCGAGGAAGAAGGAGAGCCGAGGCAAGGCCCGAGCGATGGTTGGAGCGAGCGACGTCGACTCCAGTTCCGCGTACTCCACCTCGAGCTCGAGCGGGCGGCGACGACGGGGGAGATCGCCGCAAGAACAAGAAGTCGTCCAAGAACTTGAGCGGGTTGAGGCCGCTTCGCGAGAGATGGCTTCGCACCATGGCGTTGAGCTCCGGCGGCAAGAAGAGCACACGGAGCGACTCGGACTGCGAGTCCGACGACGAGGTGCGTGATGAGCTTCCCTTCTTGCGCCGGGAGAATGAGAGGCTTGGCTCTTTGCTTGATAACCGTGATGACATGCTTAGAGAGGCCAAGAAAATGAGGAAAGAGCTTAGGGCTTCACTCGAGGATGCTAGGACTAGAGTGGGCCGAGCTAGAGACACGGGTGCTTGATAGCAAGCTTGAGATTGATTCGCTTAAGGCTAGCCCCGTTGTTTCGATGAGAATGATTGTCTTGATTGCTCCATATTCCTTGCTGATCTTGCTTTGTTTAAGGAGAAGCATGCCTCCAAGTGTGAGGAACTAGATGTGCTTAGGGTTGAAGTGGGCGAGCTTAAGTCTAGACTGCTTTGCTAGGTGCTTGCACTTCTTGCCCTGTTTTGCATGCTAAAATTGATGAGATGCATGCTTACACTAGTTCGCTCGAGGCTAAATTGAAGGAACCCATGCCTACATCTTGCTCTACTGTGAAATGCATGCATTGAAAAATTTGGAGCTTGCACATTATGTTGATCGTTTGCAGGATGAGAATGATGATTTGAGGAAGTTGATGGGTTGGTTGTCCGGTCACGAGCCTCAGTTGAGGATGATGATCGAGGCCTTTAAGAGGCAAGATGGTGAGGGGCTTGGGGCAAACAAGGTTGGTGAGGGAAGTGGAGAGAATATCCGGAGCCACCAAAAACCCACCACAAAAATGATTTCCCACCAAAACCTAACCATCTAAGGAACCGACTAGACACAACCCCAGCTCCACCCGTGTTTCCTACACCCACAAATGATCTACAAAAGCCTATCAAGTTTGTGAGCACTTCGGGGAAAGTGTTCTTTGGGAAGGAGAGTGAGAAGGCTAGTGGTGAGAAACCGGTGGAGGGTTTGAGTGGAGAGAAACCGAGTGAGCGGCCACATCCCAAGCCAAAGCCTAAGCTTGTGAGGTTCCATTGTGGCTATTGTGGGAGAGATGGCCATAAGGAGGAGTTTTGCTTCAAGAGGAAGCGAGAGGAGAGAATGAGGAAGGAGTGGGCAAACAAGGACAAGTACCACCCTTCCGATGGTGTACTTGAGCCTCGTATGCGGATGCCCGGGGGCAAGGCGATTGTGAGGACAGTTCGGGCTTGGGGAGAGAAGAAGGCTGCGGGTGGTGTTGTTCTGTTCGGGTCACACCGGTCGGACGGGTGTGGGGCACCGGTCGGGCCGGTGCGGGCACAGACGGACGGATGTTCGGGTTTCGAGCTCGTACGGGTGCGAGGGTTGTTTCGGTGGTCGTGGCTGCGGTGGTTGGGGCCGGAAAGAGTGCCGGTGGTCAGTTTGCTAGGCGTTCTCCTCCTCGTGCTCAATACGGGGATTGGAGGAGTCGTGGCGTTGAGTTGGAGAGGAAGGACGTTCCACGGGCCTTCTTGCGTGGTTTTGGTCCTCCTCCAGGCAGAGAGGGGTGGTTCCCTCAAGGTGGTTACCGTGGTGGTGTTCGTGGAGGTAGCTTTGGTAGGAGAGATGCTTTGGTTGGTGCTAACCCCACTTTCGAGCAAATGGCTCGGCACTGGTTTTCCTCCTTTGGTACTAACCCCGATCTTCGAGTCGTTTGTTCGCTCACGTGCCTATTTTTGATTTTCAGGTGGGAGACTTGAAGAACATTTGGTTGATTGACTCCGGTTGTTCGAGGCATATGACCGGAGACGGGGGGGTGGTTCTCAAGTCTCGTCCCGGTGGTGACGAAGAGGTACATCACTTTTGGGGACAATGGGCGTGGGCGTGTGCTTTCAGAAGGTGAGATAAAAGTGAGTGACAAGATCACTCTGAGGCGTGTTGCTCTTGTTCAATCGGCCGGGGTACAATTTGCTTTCGTGTCTCAGTTGTTGGATGAGGGTTTTGAGGTGTTGTTTCGGCCTGGTGGTTCTCGGATTGTTGACTCTCGAGGGGACCTTGTTTGTATGGTCGTTCCGAGGGTCAGGTGTTTCGTGCTGATTTTTCTCAGTCTTCGGGTGTTGAGCGTTGTTTCTTGGCTGGTTCTTCGAGTGAGTTGTGGAAGTGGCATAGGAAGTTGGGTCACTTGAGCTTTGACCTTTTGTCTCGCTTGAGTAAACTCAATTTGGTCCGAGGATTGCCACGGTTGAAGCTTGAGAAAGAGTTGGTTTGTGCTCCGTGTAGGCATGCCAAGATGGTGGCCTCTTCTCACCCGCCTCTCACCGATGTGATGAGCGAGCGTCCATGCGAGCTGCTCCATATGGACCTTGTTGGCCCAGCTCGTGTGCGATCTGCGGGTGGGAAGTGGTATGTCCTTGTTGTGGTGGATGACTATTCTCGGTATGCGTGGGTGTTCTTTCTGGAGGATAAGGGGGAGACGTTTGGTTTTGTTCGAGATCTAGTCTTGAGGTTGAGGAACGAGAGGCACGGAGATGCCATACGAGCTATCCGCAGTGATAATGGCTCGGAATTCAAGAACTCTCGTTTTGAAACCTTTTGTCATGACTTGGGTCTTGAGCACCAGTTTTCGAGTCCGTATACGCCTCCCCAGAATGGTGTTGTAGAAAGGAAGAACAGGACCTTGTGCGAGATGGCTCGGACGATGCTTGATGAGCATAGGACTCCGAGGAGGTATTGGGCTGAGGCGGTGAATACCGCATGCTATGTGTCGAACAGAATATACCTCGAGTGCACAAGAAGAAGACATGCTATGAGTTGATGCATGGTCGCACACCCAAAGTGAGTCACTTCCGTGTCTTTGGTTGCAAGTGTTTTATTCGAAGAAGGGCAGGAAGTTGGATAAGTTTGAGGCTAGGTACGTCGATGGTATTTTCTTTGGTTATGCATCTCATTCTAGAGCATATCGTGTGCTCAATCTTGAAACTAACCAAATCGTGGAGACTTGCGAGGTAACCTTCGACGAGACGAGCCACGTAGTCGGCTTGTCTTTGAGTGTGCGGTGATGATGAGCTTGGCGAGGAGATCTTTCGAGGAGGAGGAGCATGAACATGGTGATGATGAAGATGGCGGTGTGGTGCCCCCGGCTGAACATGTACCCACTACTTCGACTACGATGATGGATGGACCCTCTACTACACCTACGACGACAAATCGAGAACGAGGAGAAGCTGATGTTGAGGGGGAGGTAGCTTCGAGGCGAGAACCTCCCCGGTGAGTTCAGGTGGATCACCCAGCTTCGAGGATCATCGGCGACATGAATGAACGCACTACACGGTCGAGGGTTCGAAACAATTCCCATTTTGCTCATGCTGCATTTGTTGCTTCTTTCGAGCCCAAAGACATTGGACACGCACTATCTGATCACAATTGGGTTAACTCGATGCATGAGGAGTTGGAAAACTTTGAGAGGAATCAGGTGTGGGAGTTGGTTGACCCTCCCCCAGGGTGTAAGCCGATTGGTACAAAGTGGGTGTGGAAAAACAAAGAGGGAGAGAAGGGTGAGGTTGTGAGGAACAAGTCGAGACTTGTTGCTCAGGGGTTTAGTCAGAAGGAGGGGATCGACTACGAGGAGACCTTTGCTCCCGTAGCCCGTTTGGAGGCGATTAGGATCCTTCTAGCCTTTTCTGTAGCTAAAGGGTTCAAGTTGCACCAAATGGATGTGAAGAGTGCTTTTCTGAATGGAGTGTTGGAGGAAGAAGTGTATGTGAGACAGCCTCCGGGGTTTGAGAGTGAGAGGTACCCCCACCGGGTGTACAAGTTGAGGAAGGCGTTGTATGGGTTGAAGCAGGCGCCTAGAGCTTGGTATGGCAGGTTGAGGGGGTTCTTGTTTGCGAGAGGCTTTGAGATGGGGAAGGTCGATCAGACCTTGTTTTTTTCGAGGCGGGCGAGAGATATCCCGATTGTGCGGGTGTACGTGGATGATATTGTCTTTGGTGGCTCGTCTAACTCTCTTGTTGCGAGGTTTGCGGATGATATGAGCGGTGAGTTCGAGATGAGCATGATGGGTGAGTTGCGGTTCTTCCTCGGGCTACAAATCAAGCAATCAAAGGAAGGAACATTTGTGCACCGGGCTAAGTACACCAAGGACATTGTGAGGAAGTTCAAGATGGAGGACTCCAAGGCTATGACGACGCCGATGAGTATGACTACGGCTCTTGATGCGGACGAGGAAGGTGAACACGTGGACCGGAAGGAGTACCGGAGCATGATCGGGTCACTCCTCTACTTGCCGACGACGAGGCCGGACATACGGTTCTCGGTGTGTCCGTGCGCTCATTTTCAAGCGTCTCCGAGGACTTCGCATCGGCAAGCGGTGAAGAGAATTTTCGGGTACTTGCGTCACACTCCGACTTCGGCCTTTGGTACTCCGCGTCCTCTTCTTTGGCGCTTCATGGTTTTTCGGACGCGGACTTTGCGGGTGTCGGTTGGATAGGAAGTCCACTTATGGGACTTGCCGGTTTTGGGTTCTTCTTTGGTGTCTTGGTCTTCCCGCAAGCGGTCGAGTGTTGCTCAATCCACGACCGAGGCCGAGTATGTTGCCGCCGCTAGTTGTTGCTCTCGGCTCCTTTGGATCACCTACACCATGAGTGACTTTGGTGAGGAGTATACCCATGTCCCACTTCAATGTGATAGCACCAGTGCCATAAGCGTTGCAAAGAACCCAGTGCTCCATTCCAAAACCAAGCACATAGAAGTGAGGTACCATTTTCCGAGAGACAACGTAGAGAAAGGAAAGATAGCCTTGATCCATGTACCCACACATCACCAACTAGCCGATATTTTCACCAAACCCCTAGATCAAGCAACTTTCACTCGTACGCGGGGGGAACTTGGTGTGTGTTTGATTTTTCTGAGTTGGGTGTGTGGGAGCTTTCTTTTGCGGTGGTGTCGAGCCCGTTTTGCCTCCCCTCGAGGAGCCGGTTTGTAGCATATGTATAGCTTTCCTTTGTGCATTTCTTGCATTTGGCATGGCATATGTAACATGATGTATAGGCATCCTTGTATCTTAGATTGCATGCATTTTGTATCATATGCGGTGGTTAGGAAAAGCTTCTCTCATATACATTGTTCACCATGGAATGAGATATATGTCTTTGTGAGCTTGTTTGGTATGCTACGGTTAGTTTGGCTTAGCTCTTGATGATCTTGATGAATAATCCATGGTTGATAGCTATGCTTTTGAAAAATGTCACATGTATGCTCTCTCATGTGTAAATGCCTTTACATGCTCTTGACATGTTTTTGTGGCCTTGCTATGCTTAATTTGTGGTTGGATGGCTAGTTTATTGATCATATGGGGCCAAAGGCTCATTTGCCATCATGAATGTTTAGCCCTCTTGATTTATCTTGTGGAGGAGCATAAGTTCCTTTTTGTTGCAAAGACATTTCATGTACCATTTACAAATCTGAAAATGAAATGAAAATTGCTTGGAAAATATGCTCCCATGTCATATGTGCTGAATTTAATTTGCTTTGGGTGCTAAACCGTTGCATGATGCCTACCAATGAGAAGTCTCATACATAGAAGTAGGCACATGGCTCGGTGGCTTTGACATGACATGAGGTGCTTGTGGGTGTTTGTGATGGTCTTATGATTAGAATGGCTGTCCTAGCATAAAGTTTGTGTGGCTTTGCCATTTTGATATGCTTTGATCATGTTTAGGACTTTGCTCATGAGAGGCATGTTTTTCGCAAAATTGCCAAAATCCATCTTAGCTTCGTCCAATGGTTGTGAAACTTGGTGATCATGTAGTTGAGATCGATACGAAGCCGTAGAGTATCTAACTTGCTCATTTGGACATGTGTAGCATTCTTTGTTGAATTTTGTATATTTGAGAAGCTCTAGGTTGAAAGTTTTGCATTTTTGGCTTGATTCATGCATTGCCAACAAGGGGGAGAAGTTTGAGCTTGAAATGGCTTGTTGGACGCGTTTAGAAGGTTTTCAGGTGGTTTCGAGCCATTTACGGGCTCTGTTGTACACCGGTCGGCCGGTGATGAGCACCGGTCCGACCGGTGTGAGGGCTGGTCTGTACATATGTTAGGCACCGGTCGACCGGTGGTGATGACCGGTCGACCGGTGTGGTGAAATTGCTGCGGCTGCCTTTGTTTTGTTGTTTTGCATGCATTCGTCCAGGGGGAGTTGCATTGGTTCAGGGGGAGCTCTTTGAGAGTTTTTGAGCTTTGATTCGGTGGTTTGCGCTCTTTGCTTGAGCTTTGCTTTGTCTCGGATGTGTCGAGCCGTTGCCCTTGCCTAAGGGGTCCGAGACTTGTTTCCTTCAAGTGATCTTGCTCTTTGCCTTTGTTTGGCTTTCGATCGCTTGTTGGAGTTTCTTTTTGTTCGTTTCTTTTCTTTTCCTTTTCTCTTATGTTACTTCATGTGAGTGTGTTGTCAATGCACTCATCAAGGGGGAGATTGAGGACCATGTGTGGTTCGAGGACCGGTGGATGGTCGCTTCCTTGTGTGATGAGTGATTGACAACGTTGTGTGGACTGATTCTTGGCTAAGTATTGCGGGTGCGAGGTTGCGGCTTGACTCGTGTTGGTGCGGGTGAAGAACAAGCGCGAAAGATCGTTGCGGTGAGGCCTCCGGGTGTGGAGAAGACAAGTAGGCTTCGTTCGAGGGACCGGTGGCCGGCGGGGTCAAGTGCGGGCCGCATGGTGGCATGAACGGCAAGATGAAGTCGTGGACGGTTTCTTGGTAGAGCCTCAAAACCAAGGTCGGCCGGGACTACGTGGGAGCCAAGTCATGAGTGGAGATTGGCGGAGGCTACACCGAGTTCGCGGGGTTTCCGGTGGTTCACCGAGAAAACCGGGTTCCTTGGTTGATCCACAAAGCCAAGACCGGAGAACCGAAGACGGAGGTGCGGCGGCACCGGCCCGGTCCCCGACCGGTGGGTCCGGCCGGTCGGCCCGGTGGGGACCGGTCCCGGCCGGTGAGGAGCACCGGTCGGCCGGTGTGCGGCGGCGCAGTCCGGAATCTTCGAAGCGGAGGACACGCGTCGGGATCGCATGACTTGCGTCAAGGCTACGCAGGGTGCGGTCGCCGGGCATCCGTCCGATGGTGAAGACATCAAGAATTCCAAATCCGCCCTTGAGGGGCTTGTATCCCTAGTTGTTAGAGAAGGGCATTTTAGACATTCGGTTGCCTCCATATAACCCAAGAGGTGAGAGGATGGCAGCCAACTCTTGGAACCCTAGCTCATTAGTTTTCCTATTTTCCACCTATTTTCCTTAGGTTTTCTCTAGGACTAGCAAGAGAGCTTCACGGAGAGATCTTGTAGAGAGGGATGGATGATCGGGCGGCTTGCTAGACCTTGTACGAACCTTTGTTTCATGTATAGATGATTCGGCGTGGTTCCTCAAGGTTTGGATGTGTTTTTCCGGTTGTTCTTGGTGGTGATTTTCGGAGCCCTCTCTCGGTGATTTCCTTGGGTTGTTTTCGGGGCTTTTCTCTTAGGGATTTGATGGGGGAAATTTGTGGGAACCCTTCGTGGTTCTTTGGGCTGTGATTCCCCTCCCAAATCCGTGGGAAAAAGTGCTCGATTTCGGGGTTTCTTGAGTTCTTGGGTTGGAAGTTCTTCGGCGGGATTTCTTCGATTCCTCCTTTTTGGACGAGTTTTGGTGGGATTAAACTTGGCTATGAACTCCTCATGAGGTGTTCATGATATCCCCAAAGTCTTGTTCAAGTCCGTGGAGCGATTCGGGAGATCGAGATTTGGATTTGGGGGAGTTGACCGCGGGTCTTTGTTCATCCCGAGCCGCCCGGAGCTACACCGGTCGACCGGTGCTCTTGACCGGTCGACCGGTGTGAGCCCTTGTGGGTTTTTGCTCGGGTGAACGTCTTGGTGTGTTCCTTGTTGTCTGTGTTGCTTCTTGTTTCGAGTTTGGGTCCGTTTGGTGGTCGGTTGGCCTTTGTTTGGTGCCTTGAGGGCTTTCGGTTGCCATCGGTCCGACCGGTGTGTCTCACCGGTCGACCGGTGTAGAGCCACTTAGTGAAAGTTGCTCGGTTTCACCGGCGGGGACCGGTCGGCCGGTGGTGCTCACCGGTCCCCGACCGGTGTGGGTCTGTAGACTCGGGGTTTGTTGTTCCGCTTGCGTTCTCGAGTCGAAAGGCTGTGTGTGTTGGTTCCTAGGTCCAGTGGCACTCCAGTGGCTACGTGGGCTTGGCCAACTTGGGTAGTGAGTCGGAGACGTGTGTTGGAAGCCGTGTTCGTCTTGTTGGAGTTTTCATCTCCTTCGAGAAGAATTTTTATCGGCTCCCATTCACTCCCCCCCTCTCTGGTTCGCCGTATCGGTCCTTCAATTACGCATCATCTTGTAATCACATCCAATCAATCCAGAGCTACGCAGCATACAGGACGTTGGGTATTACGCACCTCGTGGCCCGAACCTGTCTAAATTGTGTGCCACGTGTCTCTTCCTTCGAGTTACCGATCTCAGCGAGGCCACATTCATCTACCTCGGGTACTCCCCTTGGTAGGTTGCCGGTCTAAAACACCGACACATAGGTGGAGGCGGAGGAAGAGGACCGTCACCATTGCCTCCCACACCTCGAGAATAATTCTGTGTATTATCAGACATCTGAAAAGTTGAACTTTCATTAGATACACATTCAAAGCTTGCTTAAAAGAGTACAAGAAGAATATGCATACGAAAATTCAGACTTATAGAAATTTCAGAATTCAGACAGCATCACAGTCCTGAGTAAATAAATCATAACTCTTTGTACAAAAGTGAAAATTTTCTAAAATTTGGTCAGCATGTGTAGAATTTTATAAGCTCAACTTTGGTATTCAACTCCAGATCAGATTCATCTTTTACAGGGGTCGAAAATTCAGTTTCCAAAGTTCTGTCTAGCAGTTTGGACAGTAGCCAGTAGCTTACTAAAAATTCGATATTTCATAAACTACACATGCAAAAATGATGAATTTTGGTGAGCATGACCACTATAAAATCTCAAACAACTTTGGTAGTCATTGCAAAATCCAGAAATGGCCATAACTTTCTTCAATTCATTTCTTAGGCAGATTGCCGTCGGAAAGATGTTTTTCCACCATAATTACAGATTACAAAATTGGGTGGATCACCATTACATACGGGTCACTATGTAGCTTTTAGCTACGCAAAAGATTACTCTAAGTCAGCCTAGCACAAAATCAAACCAAAAGGTCTAACAAGGAGTACATGTCAAGTTTTCCTACTACATCATCTAGGATCTAGGTCCTATGTACAAACTATGGAGAGTTCCCCTCGACATGTAGGAATGGAGCACCAAGCTCCTCTAATCGAGTCCGGGAACGTCCTGAACCTCCTCGGGGTCCAGTTGGATCTCCATCTGCTCATCGTCGCCAATAGCCGGTGGGTGGTGCACCTGCTGGAGCATACCCGCAACACCCTCCAAGGCCTGTATATCGAGCTCGATGTCCCCAACCTGCACCTGCAAATACTTGATGTGCTCAAAGTGCACAAGCCTCTCAGCATCCCTGTCATCCAGCTGAGCATGTAGCTCTTGCTGCCCAGCCTGTAAGTCCAGAACCTGCTGCAAGGGGTCATCTCGCTCAACTAGAAACTGGTGTGCCTGACCCTGGAGCTGTTGTATCTGACCCTGAAGGTCAGCAATAGTCTGCACAGCCTGAGTGTACATAACATACTGCTCGGTGAAGAGACCGACAACCCAGTCGATGTACCAAGTAGCTCCTGTGAGACGACCATCCAAGTCATCCGCGATAACTCGACGAACGTCCTCAAGCACGTGCCCAAAGTCTGTACTGTGTCGTAGGGTGACACAGTCTCGAGAAGTGTGGCTATATTGACCATCCGGCCTAGCCACAGAGGATCGTTGGGGTCCAAAGCTGGAACCAACCACAATAGTGTCTGAAGCATCTCCTGCGGTCTGTGGGTGGAGAGGGGGAGCACATTCACTCGAACTCTATAGCTAGGTACGCCCAACTCCTCGTACTCCACCCCCTCGTAGAAAGGAGGGGTGGTGTAGCCGACAGCACAAAAGGCTCTCCACGCAATGCGTGTGAAGCCCTCCCACTGCAAGCCAATGGTGGCAAACGTGCCATCAGCACTCACCGCAACAAACCCAGGGGCAGCCATCTGTAAAATAATTACAAACACATGTTAGAACCCAAAAAGATGAGTTTAACATGCAATATGGCAAAACTAGCAGTTCTGAACAAAAAATCATAACTC
This sequence comes from Cenchrus americanus, assembly GCA_947561735.1. Taxonomy (NCBI): domain Eukaryota; kingdom Viridiplantae; phylum Streptophyta; class Magnoliopsida; order Poales; family Poaceae; genus Cenchrus; species Cenchrus americanus. The sequence goes on along the minus strand of OX387244.1, from coordinate 146,626,152 downwards.
AAAAACCAGTACCCCAAAAATTCCAAATTTTCGTGAGCAACTCGACAAGGTTATAACTCACATTTTTGGTACTCAAAGTTCGAACCAATTCAGAACGGAAAAGGGTGCAGACTCAGACGCGACGTGGCACCCATTGGAATAGGTCCCACTAGTCCCTCACAGGACTTTGCTATGGTACCACCACGTATGAAACACGTGATGAACTAGTATGGTTGTGCAAGAAAGTATGTTTTGACAGGAATAAATGTGCTAGAAGTCGGACTAAATACACCACAGAATACTAGCCACCTGAAAGAACCCAAAAATTACCTCTAGGCGCATTTTTAGCAAGATTATTAATCTTTGCAATTTTTATTCCAAAAACAAGTTTGTTAAGGTAACTTTGGTGCATATCATCGCTCTGGTACCAGCTGTGACAGAATCGCCCAAAATAATTCCGTATTATCGCCTAAGCCTGTCCACGTGGCCATTAAGCAATAATAAAGAATTATTCTGTCGCTTCTGCCGGGTAAAGCCTGGTAAATCACTTACAACAAGATCGAGATATGCGCTAAGCCCACACGAAGGCGGGACCAGAGTGCAACATTACATTACATAAAAGTTTACAAGTTCATAAGTACTTAATATTACAAACCAGGTTTTTCATACATAAAAGTAAAGGTGATCAGAGTTTTAACAGCGGAAATAAAACTAGCGGATGATACACATGGGATGCCATCCATAGAGTATCACTCATCAACATCGTTCTCCCACTCAAGCTCCCAACCATCTGGAATAGAGCCAGGCCAAATGGGGTTACCTGAAAACCACAAATTAAGCAAGGCTGAGTACTAATACCCAGCAAGACTTACCCGACAAAAGAAAATACAACTAGACATGCAAGGCTTTTTGGCTGGTGGGTTTGTTTTGCCAAAAGCATCTAAAAGTTGATCCTTATCTTCAGATTTTAGCTCCAATTCTAGTATGGTAACAATTCTAGGTTAGCACCTGTACTAAACAAGCATGTTGTGCAAACAATATTACACAGGTAACAATATTAATCCAAAATGTTCCATAAATAAACATGGGGTAGCTAGTGGTCAAGCGACTCAGATAACGGCGAGTGACCGACAATCGATCGATTTATATCCTTGCAAGGTAAACCCAAGATACACGGAAGAAGTAGACCCCAAGAATTCAAATAAAAGCAAATGCGGGGTCTACCCCGACCAGGCGGTTCCCAACATCCCACAGTTTGGGATCAGACACTACAAACTCTGGTACACGGTTATCCGGAGGGTCTAACCCGACCAGTTCGGACTAACACACTATACCACGAGTAGCTAGCACGAAGACGCATCCCAAGCAGGTAGCTAGAAAGATCCCTCCCCGGTTCAGAAGGTACTAGGCTTACCGGTCCCATTCCTGACCAGCACTTGGTACGTTCACAGCTTAGGACCAGCACCATGCTACTCGGTCGAGACCGAACGCATTGCTCTTACCACATGAGCGAGTCATTTTAACCAACTTATGATTCCAACAAGAATATCTTATATCTTGTGAGCAATGAGTCATTACTCAACTTGTACCGTGTCCTTAAAGCATGGCACTAGCGTCTTAACATATTAGTAAAAGAGCATAGGAGTCCTAAGGATCATGCAACTAGGTTTCAAAAAACCTCTTGAATCTTAAATGCACAAAGTAAAGCATAAGTACTGAAAGGTAAAGGACATGATTTTAATTTATAAAATGGGTTAGCTGAAACCGGTGCTTGCCTTCCTCAGACTCAACACCAACACAAGCCTTGGGCTCTTCTGGACTTTGGTCCAAGTCTTGCTGCACACTAACTTGATTCAACACTCCACTAGCTGCTCCCTCCTCCTCCTCGGTGAGCGTGTACGTCCCGTCCGGTAAATCTACACGTATACATGCATATGCATTAGTTTATGGTGAAGGTGGGAGAACTACCACAAAACCAACTCTTGTTGGACACATTCATCCGTACATTATTATTTTCACACAGAAATTATTAGGGTGTGTGATGACAAACAAAACACTGCTTTGATGGTGATTGTGTGCACATCTAAGCAACTTAGGTTACTTAACCTCACCAAACAGCAAGGGGTGTGATTAAAATTCAAAAACAGAACCGACACCTTGGTTCCCATTTCTTTAATTAATTACTTAAAACAAGCCTTTCTACCATAAATCCATATTAAATCAAAAACACCTCAAATGAGCCTAATCTTTTGCACACAGCAACATATGCTTAATTTAAGCTCTCAAACAAAAATATAGCTTAAGATCATTTATAAATTAATTTATATGAAAAAGACAAATCTCAGCCTAGTAAAACACCATTAATTCATATAAAAAGATTTAATAAACTTTTGGATCTCAACTTTCTCCTACAGGTCATGTATGCCAAAAATGAGCTTCTGACCAAAGCATCAGTGCAGATTCAAATTATTTATTAGATTTTGAATTTAAACTCCTACACACGATTAAATCAAAATCACCTATTAAACAATGTTCTAAAATCAAACCCACTCTACCAGAAGTACTACTCAACAAGGCAAAACCCTAAGGTACACATGTGGTTACAGAAAAGATCATTAAAGGGGTCTATAAAAAGCATCAATCTGTAAACTAGCATAAAGCTTACATAATTCATAACTGAAAATACACACATCAAAATCATGCAGTCTTTGGTCACGGATCTAGATATGTCATAAAGAGCAACATATCCAAAAATCAAGTTCATAGCATGTGTATATTTTAAACTACACCAAAACACACCAAACTGAATTTGAATTTTTTATTCAAAAACTGCACAGAAAAACCCTATACATGTTTTCTAGAAAAGATAGGTATCTTCACCAGGAACCCAACAAAATTGGATTTGCATTTTTCTGATTTTTCTAATATTTTTAATGTATTTTCGAAGTTGCTGCAGAAAACCCTAAAACAACTTTACAGTCGGGCCCTCGAACTTATTTTCTGAAATTATGCAAAGGTCCCTGGTTTATGGAAACAACCCTAGAAATATAGTCCTCACCAGCGAGGAGGAGCTTGCCGGCGGCGGTCTGGCTGCCGGAGTTCGCCGGGAGCGAGTCTTACGGCAACTACATACCTCCAAAGGACGATTTTTGGTGTTGACCAGGCCTAGGATGGCCTCGCCAGGCGCCGGCGGCGTGGGGCTCGGTGTGAGCCCGCTGCGGCCGCGGCGGAGGCGGCGACGGCGCGACCTAGCGGTGATGTGGCGGGGTCGAGGAACGCTCGAGGAAGGGGAGGATAGGTCTGGAAGGCGGCGGAATCGAACTGGACGCGGAACTCTATGGCGACGACGGCTATGACAATGGCCAGTGCAGCGGACGGTACTGCAGGCTTGCTCGGCTCGGTTCGCAAACGAGAGGGAAGTGATCGAGGAGACGGCGAGCATTTGGCACCCACAGGGACGGCCAGCTGGCCTCGACCGTGTGCGAGCCGCAGTTGGCACAGACGCCATGCGGCGCGTGGCGTCAGGCCGACGGGCGGCTCGCCCCTAGGTGCGGTGCACGGTCTGTGGGTCGTGCGGAGTCCCCCAAGGACGCACGGCCTACCACAGAGAGTCCAAGGTCCTTATGCCGGAGCTAGGGATGTCTGACGCGTGGCAGCATGAAGCGCGGTGCGCGCATGACGCGGCCTAGGAGCTGCGACGACGTCGGCCGTCTCCAATTCTGTTTCGTTTAAGCCTCTTCGAAATCGCAAAACTCCAAAAATTGTCAACAAACTTGAAAATCTCCAAAAATAAAAGTTGTAGAGGAGCTATAGACCTACAACTTTCCCAAAGGGAGACATATGTTTTGATCAACGGTTTGTCTGGGAACGTCGGCCGAAGTTGCAGTTTTTCCACAGCTCGGGTTACTGTTCACAGCATGTTCAACTCGATTTTTGGCCAGTTTGCAGTCAAAATTGAAATGTCCGCCAATTACAAAAAATGTGTTCCCGGAAATAACGAACAACTTTCGTATTGGCCGATTTTGAACTTATATAGTGAAATTTGGAGAACCCGCAAGAAAACTAAATCAGCCTTTAAGAAGATCTAGGGTTTGACCGTGATTTGGGATTTTGACCAAGGTCTTTTGTGCAAATATGTGACAAAACATGTCAAACATGATTAGAAGCTAATTAACCTTGCTTAACACATCTAATTAATGTCATTACACAAACAAACATCGGGGATGTTACAGCCTACCCCTTAAAAGAAATCTCGTCCCGAGAATAGGATTTAAAAGATGAAAGTTGGGGAAGGAACTTACGTTGCCTAGAGTCATGAAGACCCGGATAATTCTCATTGAGATAATATTCAGTTTCCCATGTAGCTTCTTCTACGGTATGATGACTCCATTGGATTTTATACATCTTTACAGATTGCCTTTTGAGTTTTTCTTTCTTTTACATCAAGAATCCTCAAAGGATGTTCCACAACATAGAGATCTGGTTCAATCCAAGCATTAGCTTCTTCAATCACTTCTCTAGTGGGTTCATGTGCACATTTCCTTAATTGTGATACGTGAAACACATTGTGTACGACAAAGAATTGTTCGGGTAGCCGAATACGGTATGCCATTGGCCCACAGACTTGAATGATGTCATAAGGGCCAACGTAGCGAGGAGCTAACTTCCCTTTCATACTGAATCTTTGGACACCCTTGGTTGGCGAAACTTTTAAGTACACAAAGTCACCAACTTTGTATTCCCTAGGTGCCTTTCCCTTGTCATAATGACTCTTTTGTCTTTCTTGAGCAATTCTCAAATTTTCCTTGATTACCCTCACTTTCTCTTCGGCATCCTTAACTATGGCTGAACCAAAGAATTTCCTCTCCCTGCTCTGCGACCAGTTCAAGGGAGTGCGACATCTTCGTCCATAAAGAGCTTCAAAAGGTGCCATTTTCAAGCTAGCTTGATAGCTATTGTTGTAAGAAAATTCAGCCAAGGTGAGACACTTGTCCCAACTCTTATCAAAGTGAATTACACATGCTCGCAACATGACCTCTAGAATCTAGTTTACTCTTTCAGTTTGACCATCAGTCTGAGGACGATAAGCTGAACTGCATATGATTTTTGTGCCAAGTGACTTATTGTTAGTACCAAAAATTGGTACATGAAAGAGACTGACTTGTGGGCCGAGTTTGGTAAGAAAACACCATTCGGCAGGAAGTTTCCTCAAAGCATTCGGTAAAGATACCTGCGGTCTGGAGCACGCTATCATTCGGCAGAAGGGCTGTTTTGCGTTTGGAAGAGGAAGCATTTGGGAATACGTGATGACGTGGCCTGAATATAAGGAAGGAACGAATTGATGACGGGTGCAAGACGGACATTGGCGTCGGGGCATTAATTTAGGCAGTAAAAGTTGTAACCGTGATCGACGAGGAGTCGCATTAGGACGAGGGTATAAATATGAACCCTTGGTGTTTGTAATAGGGATCGAACAATTTCACAACAAACCGGCCCCGTGCCATCTTTCGAATCCTTTAGTCAAGTCATCGAGTTCTTCGAGAGGAATCATCGATCCATTGACCTTCGTAAGTACCGACAACCTTGTATCATGTCTAGTATCATGCGGTGGATTCAGACCGTGATGCAAGTGGTCTTGTTACCATGCTTATTATCATGCGGTGGATTTAAGCTTGGTTCAAGAGGGTTTCTTGTTAGATCATGAGCCATGCGGTAGGCTAAGATCTAGCTTGGAGCTAGTTATCAGTTCTATTAGATTTGGCAAGATCTAATAGATTCATTAAGTTACCATGTGTTGCTTTGAGTTTAGCTTTATGTTTAATTCATGTAACACTCTTATTGCCCAATTTAGGTTGATTAGATTTGGCTTTATTTTGTTTACGATCCATATGATGTATGTTCAAATCTTCAATTCGATGTGGCGCATGGATCACGTGCTCTTTAATAGACAAATTCGAATCAATCTAGATTGCCACGTGCTGCGGGTTCAAGCGTGTTGATCTAGCATAGTTTGTTCCTTCTCCACGGAAGCCGAATCGGCTATACAGCTGTATTCGGCAATTCTGCCACGAGCGAAACATGTTCATAAGCTTGTTTTAAATAATGCATGCTTTTAGCCTTCCATGATTAGATTGTATCATGCGGTGGATTGATCTATTCTTGGTTGGTGGTGTGGTTTCAAACAAGTCGTATCATGCGGTGGATTAACTTGTTTGGTGTCACACTCGACGGGTTTGAAAGTACCTAGACATGTGGTAGACTAGTGCTTTTGGCCTATGCATGCATGTTTACTGCAAATTTATAATCATGCTTCGCCTTTATTTATTTTATTGTGATTTATCCTTGATAATCGGTCATGGTCACGTGCTGCAATGTTGCTTAGATAAAGATTGATTTTTCATCATGCTTACATCATGCATTCGGCTATATCCTGTTTACATGTTTTAAAGTTCCCGAATGATGGTTAGATTGCCGACAGATAGCTTGTTGTAGCTATATCTCGTTTTGATTCGCTTTGTAGCCGCAAATACGGAACTGTATGGTACCACCCGACAAGTTCCAGGTTTTATCTAACTATTTTCATCCTTTGTCAGTTTCAGGGAAAATTGACTGGCACGCTTCGGATTCGGCAACGTGTGTTAAGCCAGCTTGTTCGGCTTGCTGTGTGCTTGGCGTGAGGTGCTGATTTTACGTCTACACACTTTTTGGCACACCCGGTGGGACAATATAGTTGATCAAGATGCCTGAAATTCAAGATGTCATGGATGTCACCTTAGAGGATCTGTCTATAGAACAGCAATTGCAACTGAAGGAAGCTATTGATCAATTCTAGCAGAAGTGTCTGATGTCGTTTTCTAAAAATAGAAGTGGTGTGCCATTCCTCAAGTCTGACATGCCAAGAGTTCTACTGCCAGGAGAACCTGATACCACGTCTGCTGAAGAGAAACAAGAAGTTTTTGGCATGGTACAGAAAGCTTTGTAAGACATAATGGCTAGGCACAATACAACATTTCTGAATAGCTTTCGACAGATGATGGTTGGCGTCTTTGACCCAGGTGTGGATAAACATTTTGAAGGAGAATCAAGTGTTGCTGTCACTGGCCAACCAGTTCATCAAGATACAATTATTCAACCGCCTCCATAGAGCACGAGTAGTCAGCCAACTCAACACGTGGATAGCCAACCAGTTCGGCCAAATCCTCGTCAAGCAATACCTAATCCACATACATATGGAGAAATGGCGTTTGGCACTCTTGGAGTTCAACATGATTCTACTTACAGGATAGCCCCAGCAAATAACAGGTTGCAGAAGAACATGTACGGCACCGGGAATTCGGATTTCATGGATTACAGTGTTGGTGATGCTCTTCCGAATCCTAGATACGGTGGTGCTACAGGGATGCCTGTTGGAGGAACAGGGAATCAAGATGTCAATATTGATCTCCTGATGCAGAGAATGACCGATGTACTTCAAAACCAATTCGGTCTAAAGCCTAAAAACCAAGGGCATGTGTATACGCCTCCTTTCCCAGAATGGTATAACAGGGTGGCCTTACCTAATAGGGTGAAAGTCCTACAGATCTCACGAAGTTTTCTGGGCAAGATGATACAAGTACCGTGGAACACATAGCCCGATACTTGATGCAGCTTGGGGAAGCCTCTGCTGATGAGGCATTAAAGATCAGATATTTCCCTTTATCACTGACAGGCCCGACCTTTACATGGTTTACTTCTTTGCCTGCTCACGCTATCTGCTCCTGGAAGGATTTGGAACAGAAGTTTCATGCTCATTATTTCATTGGCAGTAATGAGAAAAAGCTAATTGATCTAACTACCCTGAGGCAGAGGAACAATGAAATACCAATGGAGTTCCTCAGGAGGTTCAGAGAGACCAAAAGCATGTGCTTCTCTTTGAACCTACCAGATGATCAATTGGCTGGTATGGCTGTAGCGGGTATGTTGGCAGCTATTCGGGAAAAGCTGTTCGGCATGGAGTTCGATAATCTTGGCCAATTGTCTCACAGATTGTCATTGATGAGCAACCAGGCTTATGGCTTCAAGAAAGACTCCAGGTTCACCAAACACAGTGATGTGGCTGACATCTGTAATCAATTCCTCGAAAGGGCAGATCAGGGAGAGGAATTTGATGATGAAGAGGAAATAGCTGCGCTGAAATAGTGTGGGGCAAAGAGCCATTAACAGTGAATCAAAGGTGGATCAAGCAAGCTAAGGGCACCTATGATTTCGATGTGACTAAGACTGATAAGCTCTTTGAGTTCCTCGTGAAGGAAGGCCAAATCAAGTTGCCAGATTGGCATTCTATGCTTCGGCCTGATGGAGTGAAAGAAAAGAGATATTGTGGGCTTCATGACAGGAATTCTCACTCCATCAATGAATGCAGGGTTTTCAGGATGAGAATTCAGAAGGCTATCCAAGAAGGTCATCTAAAATTTGACAATAAGATGAAATTAGATGGCAATCCTTTTCCTCAGAACATGATCGGGTTCTCAGTCAACATGGTGACTGCTGAGGAGAAAGGAAAGGTGAAGGTTTCGACTTCAGCAAGGGTGAAGCAGGATGGATCAGTTGACCCTGCTCAACAAGTGACAGTTGAATAAATCCACAAGGGTGAGCCTCGCATCCTGAAAGGTCAAATTGAAGTGGGCAGATCCTCTAAACCCAGGGTGACTTCACGTATTCTCCTTAACAAGTGGCAGCGTCAGCAAGAAAAAGAGTGTTATCAAAAACAAAAGTATGAGGAGGAGAAGCGAAGATATGAGGAATAAGTGCACAGGAAAGAACGAGAACAACATGTGCGAGAACAAGAGCGTGCACATTGGGGATGTGCTTTCTTCAGACATTGCTAGAACGAAGGTCTAAAGCTTCCCACACAGAACAATTGTCTCGAATGTAGTGACAAATATACTGAGTACAAGCAGGATACTATAAATCGCCGATCTGTCCATGAATGAATTGGAACGATGCATCATAGTGATGGTCGGCGCATAAAAATAAATGAAATTAATGATCAACCAAGGAAAAGATATGCTGATCACAGATGGGTTGATCATGAAGAAGAAGAAGATCGTGAGTATGTATGGCAGAAAGGACAGTCGTGCCCTCCTGGTTTGAGGAGAAGCCAATAGAGAAGGGTTCAGCGCTTGAGGAATCAGGAGCTGAAGCAGGCAGGAATCAAGAGGAAACAGGTGTGGCGTCCAAAACACAAGCCTGATGGATCTGGTCGTTCGGCTCCTACGTGCATGGTATGCTTCTTTCCGAATGAATTCATGGCTCCAGCTAATCAGATTGTGCAGGAGGAGGTGTCGCCAGACATTGATGAGGCTAAGAAATTTGGGTTGATGGCACAGCTAGTGTTGGCCAAGCAAGCTACTTTTGACAAGCCAGCCAAGAATCGGCACATGAGACCGCTATAATTGAGAGGATATGTCAACGAGAAGCCATTGACCAAGATGTTTGTTTATGGTGGAGCTGCGGTCAATGTGATGTCGTACACTACATTTAGGAAGCTTGGCATGGGACCTGGAGATTTGACACCAACAAGTATAGTCTTGAATGATTTTGCTCAAAATCCTTCAGACACCAAGGGTTGTGTACATATGGATCTAATGATCGGGTCTAAGACTTTGCCTATGACCTTCTTTGTCATTGAAGGCAAAGGGGCATACAGCTTGCTGCTTGGAAGGGATTGGATCCATGCAAACTGTTGCATTCCATCTACTATGCATCAACAGCTTGTTCAATGGGTAGATGATGAAGTGGAAGTCGTCCAAGCAGATGATTTGGTAAGCATGGGTAACGTGGAACCAGCCTTCTGGGAGTATCAAGGTATAGATTGCTTCTCAGGCAAGGACTGGGGCGAAGGTCCTGTTGAACCAGTCAGCAGTGATCAACAGCCGATTCAAGCAGTCGGCTCTTATAGCAATTTTTAATGGAGAATTTAATTGATGGAACTGATGGAAAGTTAGGACGTGGATTTATGTCGGCTGACAAACTGGAAGAAATAGGCATTGGGAATGGTGACAAGCCAAGGCCGACATTTGTCGGTGCTAACTTGAATTCAAGTTTCAGAAAAGAGTTGATCAAGCTATTAAAAGAATACAAAGATTGCTTCGCTTGGGATCATTTGGAGATGCCTGGTTTGGATCGTTCCATTGTTGAGCATCTGTTGCCAATCAAGCCTGGTTTTAGGCCTTACAAGCAACCTCCCCAAAAGATCTACAAGGATGAAATATTGGCCGACGTGAAAAAGGAAGTTGAGAGATTAATAGAAGCAAATTTCATTCGGCCATGTAGATATGCAGAGTGGATCTCTACTATTGTCCCCGTTTACAAGAAAAACGTGAAGATGAGGGTTTGTATAGACTTTAGAGATCTAAACAGAGCTACGCCCATGGATGGATATCCAATGCCTGTTGCTGACTTGTTGGTTGATGTCGCTGCTGGACATAAGGTTATTAGCTTCATGGATGGCAATGCAGGGTACAATCAAATTTTTATGGCAATAGAAGATATATCAAAGACAGCCTTCAGATGTCCAGGACATATAGGCCTGTTCGAATGGATTGTCATGACATTTGGGTTGAAAAATGCTGGTGCAACTTATCAAAGAGCCATGAATTATATCTTTCATGAGTTGATCGGCAAAATTGTGGAGATATACATTGATGATGTCGTGATCAAGTCTTTGGATCATGAATCACATTTGGTTGATGTGAGAAAAACTCTAGAGTGCACTAGAAAACATGGGCTTAAGATGACCCGAATAAGTGTGCCTTTGGAGTTTCAGCTGGACAGTTCCTGGGATTTCTTGTACATGAAGGGGGAATTGAAGTTGGCAAAAAGAGCATGAAAGCTATTGATGAAGTTGTTCCTCCAACCAATCTTAAGGAATTGCAGTCACTGCTTGGCAAAATTAATTTTGTGAGAAGATTTATTTCAAATTTGTCACAGAAGGTGTTGCCTTTCTCTCCACTGTTGAGGCTCAAGAAGGATCAGAAGTTTGTATGGCGTGACGAACAACAAAAGGCTTTCAATGAGATCAAGGTCATGAAGGAACCACCAGTATTGGTGCCTCCACAATTGAACAAGCCTTTTAAGTTGTACGTGGCGGCCGATACCCAAACCATTGGATCGGCCCTCATACAAGAATTTGAGGGAAAGGAAAGAGTAGTTGCATACCTTAGCCGAAAATTGCTTGATCCCGAAATAAGATATTCGGCTGCGGAGAAGTTTTGCTTGTGTGTTTATTACTCATGTACAAAGTTTCGGCACTATTTGTTGAATGTCGAATGCATTGTATATTCAAAATTTGATGTAATTAAACACATGTTGTCTATGCCAATTTTGAATGGAAGGATTGGCAAGTGGATTTTAGCTTTTGTCTAAGTTTGAGTTGAAGTTTGAATCGGCAAAAGCTGTTAAAGGACAGATTATTGCTGATTTCATTACTGAACATCGTAACCCATCAATTAATTTACTTGAGATTACTCCTTGGGCTTTGTTCTTTGATGGATCTTTATGTGGCAAAGGTGGTGAAGTAGGAATTTTATTAATTTCTCCCAGAGGAGAGATGTTTGAATTTGCTATCCCTATCCAACCCACTGACACAAATAATCAAGTTGAATATGAAGCATTGCTTAGAGGGTTTCAATGTTTGAAAGAAGCAAAGGTTATTTTAGTTGAAATTTATGGAGACTCAGAGCTAGTTATAAAACAATTGAATGACCAATATGAATGTAGAAATGATATCCTGAAGAATTACTACGAGGAGTGCAAGGAAATCTTGAAAAGTTTTCAGTTAGTGATTCTACAACATATTCCTAGGGAACACAATGAAGAGGCAAACAGGTTGGCTCAAAGTGCTTCGGGTTATATAGAAAGTCAAGAAGTGTTTGCCAACGATGTGTGTGCTTTCGGGAGTGTTCTAGCAGAAGATGATTGGAGAAAAGAAATTGTTGATTATTTGGAAAATCCATCCCGAAAGGTCTCTAGGAAGCTCAGGTATAAAGCTATAAAGTTTGTTCTTCTTGATGGACGTTTGTATTACAAATCGTTGGATGGGGTGTTGCGACAATGCCTGGGTCAAGAAGAAGCAAAGAAGATGATGAGTGAAGTGCATGATGGGTTGTATGGAGCACATCAATCAGCTTGTCGAATGAAGTGGGTTATCAGGAAAACTGGATGTTATTGGCCGACGATGCTGGAAGATTGCTTTGAGTATTACAAGGGATGTCAAGATTGTCAAAAGTTTAGAAATATTCAGCATCATCTTTGAATTCTATTATCAAGCCATGGCCATTCAGAGGATGGGGTATAGATTTGATTAGCCAAATAAATCCTCCATCTAGCAAGGGGCATAAGTTTGTGCTTTTAGCAATAGATTATTTCACTAAATGGGTTGAGGCAATTCCATTGAAGAAAGTAACATCAGAGAATATGGTTGAGTTTGTCAAAGAGCATATCATCTACAGATTTGGGATTCCTCAAACGATTACAACTGATCAAGGAACTCAGTTTACATCTTCAGAGTTCAGAGATTTTGCTGAAAGTATGGGTATCAAATTGTTAAATTCTTCTCATTATTATGCCCAAGCTAATGGTCAGGCAGAGGCTTCTAACAAGATTATGATCAAGATTATATAAAAGGAGATTGATCAGAAGCCAAAAAGGTGGCATTCGGTACTCAATTAAGCTTTGTGGGCTTACCGAATGGCCCCTCATGGAGCTACAAAAACATCTCCTTATGAGTTGGTTTACGGGCATCATGCTGTTTTGCCATGGGAGATGCAATCAGACTCAAGGAGAGTAGTTTTTCAAAAGGATTTAAGTTCCAAGGATTACAGTGACTTAATGATGGACGAATTAGAAGATTTTCATATGATTCGTCTTAGGGCCTTGGAAAATATTGAGAAAAACAAGATGCGAGTTGCCAAGTACAATAACAAGAAGGTAAAAGTCAAGCAATTTACAGGAGGAGATTTGTTTTGGAAAGCGTTATTGCTGATTGGAACTAAGTATAGTACGTTCGGCAAATGGTCCCCGAATTGGGAAGGACCTTTTCGTGTGGTAGGGTGTACGCCTGGAAATGCGTATATCTTGAGAACTTTACTAGGAGAAGAGTTCACTGCTTCTATAAACGGGAGATACTTGAAGAAATATTATCCTAGTATTGAAATTGATCGTTGATTACAAGCATCAGGATTACAAGCATCAGAAATATGGAAACAGCCGGCGTTCGGGAAACAAGCCGCCTTCAGAACAAAAGATCCTAACAAAAGGGAAATGGCCAATACTAAAGTGTATTGCCCTTACCACGAAAATGTTCTACATTACAAACATTCTTGCAGGTTCCTTTATTGGGAACCCAGTTGCCTAAGATTACAAAAGAGAGCTTGCGGGAAGCAGGATGCCTGGAGGAAGAAGTGAAAGTATGCTTCATTTCTTTGACTCTGCGTTTTTCCTCTTCAGTTCTTCCCTCTTCAGCTGCTCCAGGACCACCATAATGGCAACGTAGAAGCTTCAGGGATTGCCGTGTTCCGCAACTTCCATCAAGCTGTCCCAGGAAGCCTTTAGGTTGTTGTACCTGTCAGACACATCTAAAGAAGAGGAACAAATTCTCGTTGAACATGGGATCTGAACTTGAGCATGAGAATCAGATAAGATGAAGATCTTACCCCCTACCAACGCCTCCAAGCTCATGCGGCGTTCGCGTTCGGCACTGCAGCGGGCGGTGATGTCCCGCAGGTCGTGTTCTAGATGCCGGATGTGACGGCGTAGTTGATGGTTGGTCCTCTGTTCTGGCGTGGCGTCTTCTTCTTTAGCAGAGGAGTCGGAAAGGATGTACTCAGGAACTTCTTCAGTACCAAAGATTTCCTCTGGTAGCAAGTCGAAGCTGAAATCAAAGGAAGGTGAATCATGAGATTGCAATCAAGAACAAGAGAAAGGGTTGAGAAGAAAAGATTACTCTCAAATGGTTCGCTTCTTTGGTGGGAAGCTGTTCTCCTCGACTAGCTATTTCCCCTTGTCCGCCATGGCCTTGGGGGTTATTCTCTGATGGAGGAGGACGAGAGGATGTGAAATGATGGAAGTGTATGCGAATGGATTTGCAGAGGACCAGGGGGGCTATTTTATTAGCCGTGAGAGCGTATCGGGAGTGATGACGGGCTGGCGTGCATTAATGGGAATACCAAATGGCGGGGGTTTCTCCTCGAATGCGAAGGGTTTCTCCATTGAACAGTGTTCATGGCTCCCGAATGAAGATTTTATGCGGATTCTACGCCAAGGGGCAAGAGTTTGTGCGTATTCGGCTAGAGTAAAAGTTCCCGAATGCGTTCAAAACAGTGATGGTTCGCATGCACAAATCAAAGGAAATCATCACAAGACCAATGCAAAAGATAAAATTTCATATTTATTTCCGAAATTCCAACATCCCTAGTACAAACTAGTCAAATAGCCTATTCAGCATAGAATGGGGATGAATGGAGTCGGCAATAGCATCGTCGTGGCCGTCGAGGCGCTCCAGGATGACCTCGATGTCGTAGACGTCCGCCGGCGCGCCACCGTAGAAGCCGCGCGGCCGCGTGGAGTAGTTGACGCCGGTGTGCATCGACATAGCGGCCAGGTCCAAGGTGGTGCCCAGGCGGACGCCGTGAAGGGCTACCTCGTCGACGTGGTCTTCCACTGCGCCAAGGCGAGCTTTCGGTGTGTCCCCGGGAGCGTTCACCATGTCCGCCAGCTTCTTCGCTAGTGCCTTTAGCCAATTGAGCTCGGCGTCACGATCTGCAGCAATCACAAGGTTAAGTTGAGATTAAGCAGGTCACAAGATTCACCGTCAATGGCCTCCAGCAGCTGCTTGCGCTGGTGCTCCCACTCGAGCTCGGCGATCCCGGCCTTTTTGGAGATGATCTCCAACTCGTGCCGGGTTTCATCGCGTTCCAACTTGAACCTGCGGGCGGCATGATCATCGTAGCGTGAGCTGGAGGAGTGGGAATGTCCAAACGATCCCGAGGAATCGCCCACCATGGCCGGGGTCGTGGCTGGTGCAGAGGCAGGGTTCCACCGGATGAGCGTGAATACACTAAGAAGATAGTCAGAAACAAAAAGTGATCTAAAGAGAGGTGTTAAGGAACCAATGATCACCACCTCCGGCGAGCACCAGCGCGGCTCCCTTCGGCCTCGTCGCTGGCCCGGCGCCTGTTGCTGCTGCTTGCCATGAAGCTTTTGGGAGTACTAGTACTGAAGAGAAAAAGCTTAGATTGGCAAAGGCTTGGGAAGCAGAGGACTTGATAAAAGGCTAGGGGAACCCGAGGTTCTTATTTATGGGACTGGCAAAGAGATCGTGGCCGGAGATCGTGGCGCATATCCCAAGAAATTTGGGAAGTGGAGAGACTCCCTCAACTGAACCGTCGTCGGGTCGTTTGGGATTCAAGCTGAGTCATATTCGGTTTGACTGGTTGAAATCCAGCTGTGTTGCGGTCGGGTTGCTTTTCGGGTTTGACTCTGTTTGGCCAGAATTGCCGAATGAATCATCCAGGAATTGCTCGTCAAAATAAATATTGGAAAGTAAAGACTGATGGTGAGCAAGATTACAGGGATGATGAAGCATTCGGCTACAAATTGTTTGTTACAATCATATACCCAAGTATTTTGAGATTACATTGGAGGCATCTGATATCATCTTATTAATGTTCTGTAGCAATCTTTGGTCAGCTTCTTGGGTCTTAGACAAAGTCGAGAGCTTTGTCTTGAGCTGCTTTCCTGCAGTCATGGTTGTTGTGGCTTCTTTTCGTATCTTCTCCATTGACTCAGAAAGTTCAGCTATTTTCTTTTCGTCTGCCTCAATCTCAGCTGTCAGGGTTCTCAGCTCAGCTTCCATTTCAGCTTTTCTGGCTTTCTTCAGTTCAAGTTCAGGCTGCAATTTGGTTAGCAGTTCCTTATGATTTTGCATTTGGATATGCAAGTCTTTCATGGATTGCTTGTTTGCAACTTGCTATTGTTCCAGAGCTGGTTGAGAAGATAAGTTCTTCAAGGCTTGCTTTACTGCTACAAAGTGATCATCCAGCATGGAAACAGGTTCTAAGGAAGCCTTGATGTCGGCTGGGAGATCTTGATCAATGAGTGCAAGTGCTTCTCTTAGAAGATCAGCATCCTTGACTTGATCTTGAACATCTCTTTGCAGCAGGGAAAGGATTTCCTTGAACTTTGCCTGATTTTTTTCTAATAAAGCCTGACTGGAAGATGCTTTATCCCCTTTTTCGGCAATCAAGTCATCCACAACAAAGGAGTAAATTGGTGATGATACAGTTTCCTCCTGAAAAAGTTTTTCTTGCCGAATTAGTGGTGATTTATTGAATAAAAATGGAAAGGTGGGTGTTCATGCTTACATCATTCCTGGCTTCCTGAGTTGGGGAAGGAAGTTTTTCAGGTTGAAGGAGGGGCTCTTGGATGTTCAGTTGAGGAGAAGCTTGAGGAATCCTTGGTAAAGCTGAAGCTTCTAGTTGAGGAGAAGCTGATGGAGTTCTTGGTAAGGCTGAAGCTTCTGCTTGAAAAGAGGATGGCTGCATCCTTGGTGAGGTTGGATTTAAAACATGTTGAGGAGAAGAACTCCCCACAATTTGGCTCACCAAAGTTTCCTCTGCAACTAATAAGTAGAGGATGAGTGCCAATGAAGAAAATAATTAGAAAAATAAAATGGTGAAAATTTTACCAGTAGATGGAGCATTGGCAGACTCTGTAATGAACAATGGTTGCTGAGTTCTGGTCTGAAATTACACAAGATAAAAGATGATCAGGATGAAGAATGGCTTTATGTTCAGGAAGGGGAGGATTCTAACCTGAATAAGAAGTCTTTTAGATGTTCTTTTCTTTTTAGCAGTTGAAGGTGCAACCAGAGATGGAGCTTTCCTTGTATCAGAGGGCGAACTGATGAGAGTTGGGTCCAATGTGGCATATCTAGACATCAGTTGAGCCAGGGTAGGAGATTGATATCCCAAAGTAGAGATTGGGCCTGCAATGTTGTTGGAGATTGTCCTGGTAAGAGGGGCAGGTGTTGTATCCTGCAGAAAATGGCAAAATCCTGATCAGTAAAGAGGGGCATGATTGAAAAAGAGGGAAAATAAGTTTATTACCTCTGAAATTGGATGAAAATCAGGCATTAGTTCAAAACAAAGAGGATGTGCTGGCACATTAAAGATGTGATCATGAAGTTCTTGCCACCAAGAAGTAAAAGAGGGATGAGTTACTTTATTGGCACAAAAGGCCTGGGTGCATAAACAGTTGAACTGCACTTGTACTCGAAGACCCTTTTTGCTTATGTGGATTCCTTGATATTTTCTTCGTACTTGAGGAATTCATGAAGGAATAGACTTGGGGGCACTTGGCTGCATCCTAGTTGCCTGACCATCATGTTTGGCTGGTAGTACTCAAAGGTGCTCTGATTTTGCCTTCCTCCACAAATTTCTGCTGGCAGGATGCATGGATGAATGAAGATATTGAAAATTGCTATAGATTGTACATCATTACATCCAGCCTCAAAACTAAACTCACAAGGAAGAGTCCAGTTATCATTATTCAGATATGGGAGCCAAAGAGGATTGGCAAAACCTCTGAAGAAGAGCTCAAAAAGTTGGCCAATGTGTTGGTTGATGGACACGGTTGAGGCAGCTTCTCCATAAGTTTGGAAACCTTTGGTACTCTTGGTTTCCCCTTCCTTGTAGTTGGCTGAAGGAAAGCGCCGGTTGTTGAGGTCAATACCAACAATCTGGTGCATACATAGCTGCAGCCACATCTGAACAAACCACCAAGGGCCATTAACACAGGAGATCTTTTGGCTGGTGTGCATCAGGTGGGTGGTCTGATGAAGCATATGGTAGACACTTCCTAGGAGGTACTTTCCAAAAGGAATAGAGTTACCAGCAGCCAGGTCCTCAGCCATTACAATGTGGTTCAGGGTTGGCTCATTGGCTTTGCCACAAAAGATGAATCTACATAGCCACATGTTCAGGAAAGCTCTATACTCAACCTCTGACAAAGGGCCATCAGACATATAGTTTTGAATATATCTCTTATATCCAACCCCTGTTCTCACTCCTATTTGCCTGGAGGAGCCTTTGTACTTGTGTGGGTATACGGATCCTGTGACTTCAAGGCCGGTTATCATGTATACATCGGCCAAAGTGGGGGACATTGGCCCATGGCCAAAAAGAAAGGCATTGGCACCATTTGACCAAAAATGGCGGGCTGCAATCAGAAGATTCTCATTTTTAGGTGTTTCAGCCAAAGATAATTCCAAACAATGAGCAATGCAAAGGCTGTCCCAATTGCTTGTCTTGACGCTGTCATCATCAAGCATCCTCTTGTACCAGTTTCTCCGGCCTGCAATTGGGGGCAGGGGCCCGTTCTTGAAAGCATCTTGCCATTCATGGGGTTTCGACAATGCTGCCTTGAAAGGGATCCTCTGAGATTCGGCTGCAATGAATTTAGAAGGATCGGAGATTCCCACGGGCCCGAGGAAATAAGATGGTAATTGGTCCTCGATGGGAATCAAGATTTCAGCGGCTAGAGCCTATAAAGAACAAGAAAGGGCAAGAGGAAACATCTGAGATGAAATTCGAGAAAAGAAATACCGAATGGGCCTTAGGAGGATGAGATTTACCTGAAGAGCCTGGTCTTGGTTCGCCATTTGAAGATTTGAGCTTGAAAGATTGATGAACTATGGTTTGGATCTGGGTGTTGAACGGTTTGAAGGAGGAAAGAACGGGTGTTGAATGCATTCGGCCTGGAGATGTTGAGCATTTATGGTCAATTCCGGAATAAAATCACTTTTTATCCCGTAATTGAAGGGGCATATGTTAACACCAAAAATTGGTACAGGAAAGAGACTGACTTGTGGGCCGAGTTTGGTAAGAAAACACCACTCGGCAGGAAGTTTTCCTCAAAGCATTCGGTAAAGATGCCTGCGGTCGGGAGCACGCCATCATTCGGCAGAAGGGCTGTTTCGCTCTTGGAAGATGAAGCATTCGAGAACATGTGATGACGTGGCATGAATATAAGGAAGGTACAAGTTGATGATGGGTGCAAGACGGACATTGGCGTCGGGGCATTAATTTAGGCAATAAATGTTGTAATCGTGGTCGACTAGGAGTCGCGTTAGGACAAGGGTATAAATATGAACCCTTGGTTTTTGTAATAGGGATCAAACAATTTCACAACAAACCGGCCCCGTGCCATCTTTCGAGTCCATTAGTCGAGTCGTCGAGTTCTTCGAGAGGAATCATCGATCCGTCGACCTCAGTAAGTACCGGCAATCTTGTATCATGTCTAGTATCATGCAGTGGATTTAGACCATGATGCAAGTAGTCTTGTTACCATGCTTAGTATCATGCGGTGGATTTAAGCTTGGTTCAAGAGGGTTTCTTGTTAGATCATGAGCCATGCGGTAGGCTAAGATCTAGCTTGGAGCAAATTATCGGCTCTATTAGATTTGGCAAGATCTAATAGATTCATTAAGTTACCATGTGTTGCTTCGAGTTTAGCGTTATCTTTAATTCATGTAACACTCTTATTGCCCAATTTAGGTTGATTAGATTCGGCTTTATTTTGTTTACGATCCATAAGATGTATGTTCAAATCTTCAACTCGATATGGCGCATGGATCACGTGCTCTTTAATAGCCGAACTCGAATCAATCTAGATTGTCACGTGTTGCGGGTTCAAGCGTGTTGATCTAGCATAGTTTGTTCCTCCTCCACGGAACCCAAATCGGCTGTACAGCTGTATTCGGCAATTCTGCCACGAGCGAAACATGTTCATAAGCTTGTTTTAAATAATGTATGCTTTTAGCTTTCCATGATTAGGTTGTATCATGCGGTGGATTGATCTATTCTTGGTTGGTGGTGTGGTTTCAAACAGGTGGTATCATGCGGTGGATTAACTTGTTTGCTGTCACGCTCGACGGGTTTGAAAGTACCTAGACATGCGGTAGACTAGTGCTTTTGTCCTATGCATGCATGTTTACTGCAAATTTATAATCATGCTTCGCCTTTATTTATTTTATTGTGATTTATCCTTGATAATCGGTCATGGTCACGTGCTGCAATGTTGCCTACGTCTGCATTCGGCTATATCCTGTTTACATGTTTTAAAGTTCCCGAATGATGCTTAGATTGCCGACAGATAGCTTGTTGTAGCTATATGTCGTTTTGATTGGCTTTGTAGGTGTTTTAAAGTTCTAGGTTTTATCTAACTATTTTCATCCTTTGTCAGTTTCAGGGAAAATTGACTGGCACACTTCGGATTCGGCAACGTGTGTTAAGCCAGCTTGTTCGGCTTGCTATGTGCTTGGCGTGAGGTGCTGATTTTACGTCAACACTTATGCAATTGTTCCCAGAAATGTGACACAAAGAGAGATCCCCTATCAGAAATGATGGTCTTAGGAACACCATGCAAGTGAACAATGTGCTCAATATAAAGACTTGCATAATCTTTGGCATCATATTTAGTGTGGACTGGAATAAAGTGAGCAGTGTTTGTCAACCTATCCACGATAACCAAGACGGAATCATGCTTCCTAGATGTGAGTGGCAATCCAGACACAAAGTCGAAACTTATGTCATCCCACTTCCATGAAGGTACGGGTAGGGGTTGAAGAGTACCGTAAGGTTTCAAATGACTTGCTTTAATTCTTTGACAAGTATCGCATTCCGACACATATTTGGCAGTGTCCACCTTCATATTTTAGTACTCTCCGGATGGATGCAGAATTTAGAGAGATGACCTTTATCAAAGATTTCCTTTTTCAACTCCCAATTATCTGGAACAACAAGGTGTTGCCCAAACCAGACTATGTCTTTCTCATCCTTCCGGAAGCAATCATGCTTAGGATCCTTTTCTAGCAATTTTTGTTTAATTAAAGAATACCCTCATCTTGAAGTTGAGCCTTAGCAATCCTATCAAATAGGTTAGACTCCGCGGAAAGAGAATTTAGGCTTCCTTGTTCAACGATTTCCATGTTTAGCCTTCTCAAATCTTCACATAGAGTGTCACTGTAAGGTTCCATTGATAGGCAATTGCTATGAGCCTTGCGGCTAAGAGCATCTGCAACTACATTCACCTTTCCAGGATGATAATGAACCTCAAGATCATAATCTTTGATTAACTCTAACCATCTTCTTTGCCTCATATTTAAATAAGATTGAGTGAAAATGTATTTAAGGCTTTTGTGGTCAGTAAAGATATTGCAGCGGGTTCCCATAAGGTAATGCCTCCACATTTTCAATGCATGAACAACCGCTGCTAGCTCTAAGTCATGTGTGGGATAATTCTTTTCATGAGGGCGAAGCGCTCGTGAGGCATAGGCAATAACCCGATTTTCTTGCATAAGAACACAGCCAAGACCTGTGCCTGAAGCATCACAATAAACTTCATATGGCTTTGAATTGTCCGGCTGCAGTAGCACTGGGTTGAAGTTAAATGTTCTCCTAATTTTTGGAAAGCATTATCACAAACCTCACTCCACACAAATTTCACACCTTTCTTTAGCAACTCAGTCATAGGCTTAGCAATTCTAGAGAAATCCGGAATAAAACAACGATAATAACCAGCCAAGCCTAGAAAGCTGCGGATTTGATCAGCTGATTAGGAGGTTGCCAATCCATAACCTTTTGCACTTTGCTTGGATCGACAGATATGCCTTCGCTGGAAATAGTGTGCCCCAGAAATTTAACACTATCCAGCCAAAACTCACACTTGGAGAACTTAGCAAAGAGTTTATGCTCTCCCAAGCGTCGTAGGACAATGCAAAGATGTTCCGCATGTTCTTCCTCATTCTCGGAATAAATAAGGATGTCATCAATGAAAACCACGACGAATTTATCCAACTCCATCATAAATACGGAATTCATAAGGTACATGAAGTAGGCTGGTGCTTTTGTGAGACCAAAAGACATAACCAAGAATTCATATAAGCCATAGCGAGTAGAGAAAGCTGTCTTGGGAATATCACTAGGCCGGATTTTAATTTCATGATATCCAGACCGAAGATCGATCTAAAAGAAGACCTTAGCTCCAGCCAACTGGTCAAATAGCACGTCAATGCAGGGCAACGGATATTTGTTTTTGATAGTCACCGCATTGAGAGGTCGGTAGTCCACACACAACCAAGACTACCATCTTTCTTTTTCACAAAGAGGGCGGGACAGCCCCAAGGAGAAGAGCTTGGGCGGATATAGCACTTATCAAGCAACTCTTGAAGTTGTTTCTTTATTTCAGCAAGTTCTTTGGGTGGCATTCTATAAGATCGCTTAGGAATAGGAGCAGTGCCAGGCTGTAGCTCAATGACAAACTCAACATCTCTGTCTGGTGGCAAGCCAGGCAATTCATCAGGAAAGACATCCGTGTACTCGCATACCACTGGAATGTCCTCAAGTTGAGTAGTTATAGCTGCATACACACATGAGCCTTTATGGCCTGCTGGGGGAAGGTAAAGAATTGAATTCCCGACAAGAGGTGAGTTGATTTCCAACATTCTCTCTGAAATATCCAGGACAACTTTATGCTGAGTCATCCAATTCATGCCTAGGATAACATCTACCTCTTCTAGGTTCATAGTGATCAGATTAGTTGGAAAAATTGTGCTACCTATCTCAAGTGGTACGCTTAAAGCTACTTGATTTGAAGCAACCTTTCCACCTGGTGTGGCAATCATATAGGCCTGCTTAGTATGACACCACTTCAAGTCCAAATTACTCAAGGTTTTCACATTAATAAAGCTATGAGTAGCACCAGAATCAAATAATATAGTAACTGGACGACCACGGATAGAAAATGTACCCGTCAATACTGGTGCTCCCTCTGGTAGATCAACCATTGTGGTGATGATTAAATGGCCTTGCTTCACTTGCACAGTTTGTTTCTTTCCCTGATTTCCAGCCTTAGAGCCTTGCCCCTGACTTTGCGGATGTTGCAGTCGAGGGCGTGTGCACTTGTTAGCATAGTGCCCCAGCTGTCCGCAGTTATAGCAACGACGATCATCGTTGTTGCGGGCAGGTGGGGGTGCACTAGGCCGAGAAGCAGTCCGTTGAGTGCTGCGATAGCCAAAGTTGCCAGACGGCTTAGACTGAGATTGCTTCATCACCCAGCGTCGAGCTGAAGATGGCTGGGTGGCACCCTGCACATTCTTCTTCAAAAACTTGAATTTCTTTCCTTGGCCACTGCCTGAAGCTTGATTGAACTTCCTCTTCCTATCCTGTTGAGCTCTCTTCATGGCGTCCTCCTGAGAGATGGCCAAATTCACCAGCTCAGGATAGCTATCAATTTTAATTAAGTGCAATCTTTCATAGAGCTCTTCATCAAGCCCCTCACGGAATCGCTCCATCTTTTTCTTATCAGTATCAATATGATAGTCCCCACACTGACAGAGGCTATTAAACTTCTGGGCATACTGATAAACTGAGTCAGAGCCTTTCCTGAAATTCATTAGCTCTCTCATTTTCCTATCAACAAGACCCTTAGGAATATAATGCTCTTTAAAGGCTTTCTTGAATTATGCCCAAGTAATCTGGTGACCCTGTGGCTGCATGGATTTGAAATGCTCCCACCTGATTAATGCTTCACCCCTCAGTTGCTGAGCAGCGAAACCTGCCTTATGTTCTTCTGAACAAGGCAGTGTGAAAATGGAAAACATGGCCTCTAGGGCCGTGATGAAAGCATCAGCCTCTAGGGGCTCCTCTGCCTTGGTGAAGAGGGGTGGCCTCATTGCCCTGAATTTTTCATGAGACATGACTGCATTAGGCCCATCCTGATTATGGCCTTGATTGTGCATAGGCTGCTGCAACCTCTGTGCAATTTGCTGCTGAGTCTGAAGTATTTGGCGCAACACTTCGGTCTAAGCAGAAATGAAAGCTTTTGATAGGTGGAGGTGGAGGAAGAGGACCATCACCACTGCCTCCCACACCCTGAGAATCATTCTGTGTGTTATCAGACATCTAAAAATTTGAACTTTCATTTGATACATATTCAAAGCTTGCTTGAAAGAATACAAGAATAATATGCATAAGAAAATTCAGACTTATAGAAATTTCAGAATTCAGACAGCATCACAGTCCTGAGTAAATAAATCATAACCCTTTGTACAGAAGTCAAAAATTTCTAAACTTTTGTCAGCATGTGTAGAATTTTATAAGCTTCAACTTTGGTATTCAACTCCAGATCAGATTCATCTTTTATAGGGGTCGAAAAATTCAGTTTCCAAAGTTCTGTCTAGCAGTTTGGACAGCAGCCAGTAGCTTACTAAAAATTCGATATTTCATAAACTACACATGTAAAAATGCTGAATTTTGGTGAGCATGACCACTATAAAATTTCAAACAACTTTGGTAGTCATTGCAAAATCCATAAATGACCATAACTTTCTTCATTTCATTTCTTATGCAGATTGCTGCCGGAAAGGTGTTTTTCCACCATAATTACAGATTACAAAATTTGGTGGATCACCATTATATAGGGGTCACTATGTAGCTTCTAGCTACACAAAAGAATACTCTAAGTCAGCCTAGCACAAAATCCAACCAAAATGGCTAACAAGGAGTACATATCAAGTTTTCCTACTACATCATCTAGGATCTAGGTCCTATGTACAGACTATGGAGAGTTCCCCGCGACATGTAGGAATAGAGCACCAAACTCCTCTAATCGAGTCCGAGAATATCCTGAACCTCCTCTGGGTCCAGCTGGATCTCCATCTGCTCATCGTCGCCAATAGCCGGTGGGTGGTGCACCTACTGGAGCATACCCACAACACCCTCCAAGGCCTGTATATCGAGCTCGAGGTCCCCAACCTACTCCTGCAAATCCTGGATGTGCTCAAGGTGCACAAGTCTCTCAGCATCTCTGTCATCCAGCTGAGCTTGCAGCTCTTGCTGCCCAGCCTGTAAGTCAAGAACCTGCTGCAAGTGGTCATCTCGCTCAACCAGAAACTGGTGTGCCTAACCCTGGATCTGCTGTATCTGACCCTGAAGATCCGCAATAGTCTGCACAGCCTGAGTGTACTTAACATACTGCTCGGTGAAGAGACCGACAACCCAGTGGATGTATCAAGTAGCTCCAGTGAGACGACCAGCCAAGTCATCCGCGATAACTTGACGAAGGTCATGTAGAGCGTACAAGGCCCTCAAGCACGTGCCCAAAGTCTGCACTATGTCGTAGGGTGGCACAGTCTCGAGAAGTGTGGCTATATTTGCCATCCGGCCTAGCCACAGAGGATCGTTGGGGTCCAAAGCTGGAACCAACCCCAAGTGTGTCTGAAGCATCTCCTGCGGTCTGTGGGTGGAGAGAGTGTGGAGCACCATCAAGGCTGCCGACTCCATTGCCTCGAAAGCGCGGAAGCAGAGGAGCTCCATGCTCAAGTCTGCCCACTCGGGGTGGCCCGGGTGGGGAGCACAGTCACTTGAACTCTGCAGCTAGGTACGCCCAACGCCTCGTACTCCACCCCCTCATAGAAAGGAGGGGTGGTGTAGCCGACACCACACAAGGGTCTCCACGCAATGCGTGTGAAGGCCTCCCACTGCAAGCCAGTGGTGGCAAACGTGCCATCAGCACTCACCGCAACAAACCCAGGAGCAGCCATCTGAAAAATAATGACAAACACATGTAAGAACCCAAAAAGATGAGTTTAACATGCTATATGGCAAAACTGGCAGTTCTGAACAAAAATTCATAACTGAAAAACTAGTACCCAAAATTTCCAAATTTTAGTGAGCAACTTGACAAGGTTATAACGCACATTTTTGGTACTCAAAGGTCGAACCAATTCAGACCGGAAAAGGGTGCAAAAGGTCCATTTTCAGAGTGTTGTTGCCCAGAAAACTTCAGCAGGGCAGAGCTTCACTAAAAAGACCATAACTCAATAAATGAGTACACAATTACCATGAAATTTTTACAGCATGATCTATGCTAGATAATGAACATTTTTGCTCTTGATTCTCTGGTCAAATTCTTTTTGGAACTATATGTAAAAATTCGAGTTTTCAGACTAACTCAGGAATTTGACAGCATTTCAGCATGACCTTGTCTAGCAAATTTAATCTTAACTTCAGTTTTAAGCATCCTAAAATCATGAGAAATTCGGGAAGCAAACTTAACTAGGTGATGAACAATTTCCCTAAAGAGAACCTAGCCAGAAACTTTCTAGATAATCCTTAGAAAAATTTGGACAGCAACTAGTTAAAATTTTTGCTTAATCCCCATGTCAAAGCATCAAACTAGTATGATTAGTCCTTAAGAAACACAATTTAAATAAAGACTAAATAACACATGATTTAAGTTTATTTTTGGTTTAATAGCTTTTACATGATGCAAAAAGCGTCCTAAACTTCCTCACACAGCTTTTAAGCTTAAAAGCGAAGTTAGTGCCGGTGGCAGGGCATATATAAACGTCTCTTCCTATAATAACTAGTCGGAAGCTATTCGTTTCTTAATTTACCGTGCCTAACAACCGTGGTTACTGTACCTGCAGAAAATCACAGAACATTCAGAACCTTTCGTGCCAGCACTCACGAAAGCGTCCACATTCATTACCGTTCAATATAGAAATGGCATCCATGCGTAAAGCCGCTACATGGACAGCGTCCTATTTAAGACTCTGACGCGACGTGAGTGCCCGTTGGAATAGGCCTCACTCATCCCTCATGAACTTTCCCGTGGTACCATCACGTATAAAACACGTGAGGAGACTCAGACATGACGTGACACCCATTGGAATAGGTCCCACTAGTCCCTCACAGGACTTTCCTTTGGTACCACCATGTATGAAACACGTGATGAACTAGTATGGTTGTGCAAGAAAGTAAGTTTTGATAGGAATAAATGTGTTGGAAGTCAGACTAAATACACCATAGAATACTAGCCACCTGAAAGAACCCAAAAATTTCCTCTAGGGCCTCTCGGACTAGATTAGACCTTAACGTCCTACTCTTTTAGCAAGATTATTAATCTTGGCAATTTTTATTCAAAAACAAGTTTGTTAAGGTATTTTAATTACTCTGGTGCATATCATCGCTCTGGTACCAGCTGTGATAGAACCACCCAAAATAATTTAGTATTATCGCCTAAGCCTGTCCATGTGGCCATTAAGCAATAATAAAGAATTATTCTGTCACTTCCGTCGGGTAAAGCCCGGTAAATCACTTACAATAGGATCGAGATATGCGCTAAGCCCACACGAAGGTAGGACCAGAGTACAACATTACATTACATAAAAGTTCACAAGTTCATAAGTACTTAATATTACAAACTAGGTTTTTCATACATAAAAGTAAAGGTGATCAGAGTTTTAACAACGGAAATAAAACTAGCGGAAGATACACATGGGAGGCCATCCATAGAGTATCACTCATCAACATCATTCTCCCACTCAAGCTCTCAACCATCTGGAATAGAGCCAGGCCAGAGGGGTTACCTGAAAACCACAAATTAAGCAAGGCTGAGTACTAATACTCAGCAAGACTTACCCGATAAAAAAAATACAACTAGACATGCAACGCTTTTTGGCTGGTGGGTTTGTTTTGCCAAAAGCATCTAAAAGTTAATCCTTATCTTCGGATTTTAGCTCCAATTCTAGTATGTTAACCATTCTAGGTTAGCACCTGTACTAAACAAGCATGTTGTGCAAACAATATTACACAGGTAACAATATTAATCCAAAATGTTCCATAAATAAACATGGGGTAGCCAGTGGTCAAGACGACTCAGATAACGGCAAGTGACAGACGATCGATCGATTTATATCCTTGCAAGTTAAACCCAAGATACACGGAAGAAGTAGACCCCAAGAATTCAAATAAAAGCAAATGCGGGGTCTACCCCGACCAGACGGTTCCCAACATCCCACAGTTTGGGAGACGCTACAAACTCTGGTATACGGTTATTTGGAGGGTCTAACCCGACCAGTCCGGACTCACACACTATAACACGGGTAGCTAGCCCAGATACGCATCACAAGCGGGTAGCTAGAAAGATCTCGCCCCGGTTCGGAAGGTACTAGGCTTACCGGTCCCATTCCTGACAAGCACTTGGTACATTCAATAGCTTAGCACCAGCACCATGCTACTCGGTCGAGACTGAACCCATTGCTCTTACCACATGAGCGAGTCATTTTAACGAACTTATGATTCCAACAAAAATATCTTATATCTCGCGAGCAATGAGTCATTACTCGACTTATACCGTGTCCTTAAAGCATGGCACTAGCGTCCTAACATACTAGTAAAAGGGCATAGGAGTCCTAAGGATCATGCAACTAGGTTTCAAAACAACTCCTGAAACTTAAATGCACAAAGTAAAGCATAAGTACTAAAAGGTAAAGGACATGATTTTAATTTATAAAATGGGTTAGATGAAACCGGTGCTTGCCTTCCTCAGACTCAACACCAACACAAGCCTTGGGCTGTTCTGGACTTTGGTCCAGGTCTTGCTGCACACTAACTTGATTCAACTCCCCTCTAGTTGCTCCCTCCTCCTCCTAGGTGAGCGTGTACGTCCCGTCTGGTAAATCTACACGTATACATGCATATGCATTAGTTTATGGTGAAGGTTAATTACCACAAAACCAACTCTTGTTGGACACATTCATCCAGACATTATTATTTTCACACAGAAATTATTAGGGTGTGTGATGACAAACAAAACACTGCTTTGACGGTGATTTTGTGCACATCTAAGCAACTTAGGTTACTTAACTTCACCAAACAACAAGGGGGTGTGATTAAAATTCAAAAACAGAACCGACACATGATTCCATAATTTAACACCTTGGTTCCCATTTTTTAATTAATTACTTAAAACAAGCCTTTCTACCATAAATCCATATTAAATCAAAAACACCTCAAATGAGCCTAATCTTCTGCACACAGCAACATATGCTTAATTTAAGCTCTCAAACCAAAATATAGCTTAAGATCGTTTATAAATTAATTTATATGAAAAAGACAAATTTCAGCCTAGTAAAACACCATTAATTCATATAAAAGGATTTAATAAACTTTTTGATCTCAACTTTCTCCTACAGGTCATGTATGCCAAAATGAGCTTCTGACCAGAGCATAAGTGCAGATTCAAATTATTTTTCAGATATTAAATTTAAACTCCTACACACGATTAAACCCAAATCACCTATCAAACAATTTCCTACAATCAAACCCACTCTACCAGATGTACTACTCAACAAGGCAAAACCCTAGGGTACACATGTGGTTACAGAAAAGATCATTAAAGGGGGCTATAAAAAGCATCAAACTTAAACTAGCATAAAGCTTACATAATTTATAACTGAAAATACAAACATCAAAATCATGCAAACTTCGGTCACGGATCTAGATATGTCATAAAGAGCAACATATCCAAAAAATCAAGTTCATAGCATGTGTATATTTTAAACTACACCAAAAACATACCAAACTGAATTTGAATTTTTAATTCAAAAACTGCACAGAAAAACCCTATACATGTTTTCTAGAAAAGATAGGTTTCTTCACCAGGAACCAAACAAAACTAGATTTGCATTTTTCTGATTTTTCTACGATTTTTAACGAATTTTCGAAGTTGCTGCAGAAAACCCTAAAACAACTTTACAGCCGGGCCCTCGAACTTATTTTCCGAAATTACGCAGAGGTCCCTGGTTTACGGAAACAACCCTAGAATGAACCAAATCAACGCAATGTAGTCCTCGCCGGCGAGGAGGAGCTCGCCGGCGGCGGTCTGGCTGCCGGAGTTCGCCGGGAGCGAGTCTTACGGCCATTACGTACCTCCAAAGGACGATTTTTGGTGTTGACCGGGCCTAGGATGGCCTCGCCGAGCGCCGGCGGCGAGGGGCTCGGTGTGAACCCACTGCAGCCGTGGCAGGCCGGCGACGGCGCGACCTGACGGCCTGGCGGTGATGCGGCGGGGTCAAAGAAGGCTCAAGGAAGGGGAGGATAGGTCCGGAAGGCGGCGGAATCGAGCTGGAGGCGGAACTCTATGGCAGCAGCAGCTTTGACGATGGCCAGTGGAGCGAACGGTACTGTCGTCTTGCTCGGCTCGGTTCGCGAACGAGACGGAAGGGATCGAGGAGATGGTGAGCATTTGGCGCCTGCAGGGCTGGCCAGCTGGCCTCAATCGCGTGCGAGCCACGGTTGGCATAGACGCCGTGCGGCGCGTGGCGTCAGGCCGACGGGCGGCTCGCGCCTAGGTGCGGTGCACGGCCTGTGGGTCGTGCGGAGTCTCCCAAGGACGCACGGCCTACCACAGAGAGTCCAAGGTCCGTACGCCGGAGCTAGGGATGTCTGGCGCGTGGCAGCATGAAGCACGGGGCGCGCGTGACGCGGCCTGGGGGCTGCGACGACGTCGCCAGTCTCTAGTTCTATTTCGTTTAAGCCTGTTCGAAATTGCAAAACTCCAAAAATTGTCAACAAACTTGAAAATCTCCAAAAATAAAAGTTGTAGAGGAGCTATAGACCTACAACTTTCCCAAAGGGCGACATATGTTTTGATCAGTGGTTTGTCTGGGAACGTCGGCTGAAGTTGCAGTTTTTCCACGGCTTGGGTTACTGTTCACAGCACGTTCAACTCGATTTTTGGCCAATTTGCACTAAAAATTGGAATGTCCGCCAATTACAAAAAATGTGTTCCCGGAAATAACGAACAACTTTCTTATTGGCCGATTTTGAACTTCTATAGTGAAATTTGGAGAATGCGCAAGAAAACTAAATCGGCCTTTGAGGAGATCTAGGGTTTGACCATGATTTGGGATTTTGACCAAGGTCTTTTGTGCAAATATGTGACAAAACATGTCAAACATGCTTAGAAGCTAATTAAACTTGATTAACACATCTAATTAATGTCATTAGCACAAACCAACATCAGGGATGTTACAATATGAAAGCTAGTCATTTATGCCCACAAGTAAATCTTAAAATCACAGGGGTAGACTTTCCATCCAATCTAGTGATCCTAAAATCATGGGGCATAGATGTGATCCTAGGAATGGATTGGTTAAGGAAATAAGATGGGGTTATACAGTGCCGAGAGAAGTCAGTTCACTTAACTAGTCCGCAACGAGACATAATTGAATTTGCCGCTACTCTGTGACCTACCAGAAAGGAGATGGTGAATTCAATGATAGGAAAGGTTTTGGGGGATATCAAAGTGGTCAATGAGTGCCCAAATGTGTTTCCTGATGATTTACCAGGTACGCCACCTGACCGTGACATTGAATTCAGCATCAAACTTTTACCTGGCACCGCCCCTATATCTAAAAGACCATATAGAATGGATGTTAAAGATCTGGCCGAATTAAAGAAACAAATAGAGGAATTGTTAAGTAAAGGGATTATCCATCCGTCCTATCTCATCACCCTGGGGAGCCCCCTCTCTCTTTGTAGATAAAAAGGATGGATCTAGGAGGATGTGTGTAGATTATTAATCTGTCAATGAGGTCACAATTAAAAATAAATATCCTTTACCCCAGATCGAGGATCTGTTCGATCAGATGAGAGGAGCGAAAGTTTTCTCTAAGATAGATCTATGATCTGGTTATCATCAGTTGATGATTTGACTAGAGGACATTCCTAAGATAGCTTTCACATCCAGATATGGCTTGTACGAGTTCACAGTGATGTCCTTTGGACTTACCAATGCTCCAGCCTACTTCATGTACTTAATGAACAATATTTTTATGGAGTACCTTGACAAGTTTGTGGTCATGTTCATCGATGACATCTTGTTGTTCTCTCGGAATGAGGAAGAGCGTGAGGAACACTTAAGATTGGTGTTGCAGAAGCTTCAGGAACATCAACTATATGTCAAGTTCAGTAAGTGCGACTTTTGGTTGAAAGAAGTATCTTTCCTTGGGCATATTATCACTGACGGAGGAATTGTAGTGGATCCGAATAATATTTGGGATGTCTTAAACTAGAATCCACCTAAAAATGTTCCAAAGATCAGAAGTTTTCTTGGATTGGCAGGTTACTATCGTTGGTTTATTGAAGGCTTCTCGAAAATTTTGAAACCTCTCACATCTTTGTTAGAAAAAGGGAAAGAATTCAAATGGGATGATAAATGTCAAGATTGCTTTGAGGAATTGAAAAAGTAACTGACTACAGCCTAGTGTTGATAATGCCAGATATTCACAAAGGGTTTGATGTATACTGTGACGCATTACGACAATGTCTTGGTTGTGTCTTGATGCAAGAAGGAAAGGTAGTATCTTATGCTTCCAGGCAGTTAAGGAAACATGAACAAACCTATCCTACTCATGATCAAGAGTTAGCAGCCATTGTGCACACGCTGAAAATTTGGGGACATTATATCATTGGTAATAAGTGTCAGATATTCACTGATCACAAAAGTTTGAAATATATCTTCACACAAAGAGATCTCAATCTCAGACAACGAAGATGGTTAGAGTTGATCAAGGACTATGACTTGGATATTCAATATCACCCTGGAAAAGCAAATGTTGTAGCAGATGCTATGAGTCATAAAAGTCAAGCAAATATGTTAGTAGCTCATTTGATGCCTCAAGAACTGTGTTGGGAAATGGCACAACTCAACTTAGGGATAGCTGCACAATGTGAAACCATGACTTTGGAAATTGAGTCAACGCTTGAACAAGAGATTAGAAAGGGGCAACTGCATGATGAAAAGATTAAGGAATACAAGAAGTTGATTGAGCTAGGCAAGGTTCCAGAATTCAGAGAAGATGAACAAGGAACTATCTAGTTTAAGAATAGGATTTGTGTGCCTCAATTCAAACATTTTCGTGAAACTATACTGAAAGAAGCACATGATTCAACATTCTCTTTTCATCCAGGTAGTACCAAAATGAAACAAGATTTGAAACACAAATACTGGTGGTATGGTATGAAGAAGGATGTTGCAGCACACGTTGCACTGTGTGATGTATGTCAGAGGGTAAAAGCAGAGCACCAAAGACCAGCAGGATTGCTTCAACCATTACAAGTACCTGAGTGGAAGTAGGAAGAAATTGGCATGGATTTAATTGTGGGATTACCTCACACTCGTGATGGTAATGATTCCATATGGGTTACTGTGGACAGGTTAACCAAAGTTGCTCACTTTATACCAGTTAAGACAACATACACAGGAGCAAAGTTAGCAGAGTTATACATATCAAGGGTGTGTTTGCATGGGGTTCCAAAGAAGATAGTTTCAGATCGAGGCACTCAGTTCACATCACGCTTCTGGCTGAAGTTGCATGAGTCTATGGATACAAAGTTGAATTTTAGTTCAGCATGTCACCCAGACAAATGGTCAAACTCAGAGGACAAATCAGATATTAGAAGATATGTTAAGGGTTTGTGCTTTAAAGCATGGTGGAAGCTGGGGTAAGAGTTTGCCATATGCAAAATTCGCTTGCAACAATAGCTATCAGAGTAGTCTTAAAATGGGTCCTTTTGAGGCGTTATACGGAAGGAAGTGCAGGACACCATTATATTGGAATCAGACAGGAGAAAGATAACTTTTTGGTACAGAGATTATAAAAGAAGCTGAAAGACAAGTTGAGATAATTCTAGAGAATTTCAAAACTGCCCAATAAAAGAAAAAGAGTTATGTTGATCCTAAAAGAAGAAAGGTGGTATTCGAAGTTGGAGATTATGCATATCTTAGGGTATCACCTATCCGAGGTCTTCAAAGGTTCAGTATTAGAGGAAAGTTATCACCTCGCTTTATCGGACACTTTCAAATCTTGGAAAGACGAGGAGAAGTGGCATATTGATTGGTCATCGTCCCGGTGGCATAGTCAACTTGGTCATCCTGCTTAGCCTATAGTTGAGTGTGTTCTTAGATATAATAATCTACCGTGTGCTAGTGATTTGAGTAGTCAGTCGGTTTGTGATTCGTGTCAAAAAGCTAAGAGTCATCAACTTCCCTATGGAAGATCAAATAGTGTTTCTAGTTCTCCTTTAGAACTTATTTTTTTCAGATTTTTGGGGCCCTGCTCCTATCTCGGTTGGCAAACATTCATATTGTGTGAGTTTTATTGATGACTTTAGCAAGTATACTTGGGTTTATTTGATCAAGCAAAATTTTGATGTCTTCCAAGTTTTCAAAAATTTCCAAAGTCTTGTTGAACGTAAGTTTGACAAGAAAATTATCTCTATGTAGACCGACTGGGAGGGGAATATGAAAAATTAAATTCCTTATTCCAGTAGATTGGGATAGCCCATCGAGTTTCTTGCCCACACGCTTATAAACAAAATGGTGCAGCTAAACGAAAACACTGTCATATTGTTGAAGTTGCTCTTGCCTTGCTTGCCAACGCTTCCATGTGAGGACCATGTGTGGTTCGAGGACCGGTGGATGGTCGCTCCCTTGTGTGATGAGTGATTGACAACGTTGTGTGGACTGATTCTTGGCTAAGTATTGCAGATGCAGGTTGCGGCTTGACTCGTGTTGGTGCAGGTGAAGAACAAGCGCGAAAGGTCGTTGCGGGTAAGGCCTCCAGGTGTGGAGAAGACAAGTAGGCTTCGTTCGAGGGACCCGGTGGCTAGTGGGGTCAAGTGCGGGCCGCATGGTGGCATGAATAGCAAGATGAAGTCGTGGACGGTTTCTTGGTAGAGCCTCAAAACCAAGGTCGAGCCGGGACTACATGGGAGCTGAGTCATGAGTGGAGATTGGCGGAGGCTACACCTAGTTCGCGGGGTTTGCAGTGGTTCACCATAAAACCACTGGGTTACTCGGTTGAGCCACAAAACTGAGGCCGAACACTCGACGAGGGGGTGCGGCCACCCAGGCCGGTTCAACCGCCCAGGAGGGGCGGTCAGACCGCCTGGTTCCGGTCAGATCACCCAGGCTGGTTCAACCGCCCTGGAGGGGCGGTCAGACCGCCTGGTGCCGGTCAGATCTCCCGGGCTGGTCTAACCGCCCAGGGGGGCGGTCTGACCGCCCTGGCCGCCGGCGCCGAGAAGCTTCGAAGCGGAGGACACGCGTCGGGATCACAAGGCTTGCGTCGAGGCTAAGCAGGTTGCGGTCGCCGGGCATCCGTCCGATGGTGAAGACATGAAGACTTCCAAATCCGCCCTCGAGGGGCATGTATCCCTAGTTATTAGTGAAGGGTAGTTTAGTCCTTTGGGTGCCTCCATATATACTCATTGAATGGGTGGATAGCAGCCAACTCTTGGAACCCTAGCTTATTTGTTTTCCCATTTTCCTTCCTATTTTCCTTAGGTATTCCATAGGACTAGCAAGAGAGCTTCATGGAGAGATCTTGTTGAGAGGGATGGATGATCGGGCGGCTTGCTAGACCTTGTATGAACCTTTGTTTCATGTATAGATGATTCGACGTGGTTCCTCAAGGTTTGGATGTGTTTTCCCCGATTGTTCTTAGTGGTGATTTTCGGAGCCCTCTCTTGGTGATTTCTTTGGGTTGTTTTCGAGACCTTTCTCTTGGGGATTTGATGGGGGAAATTTGTGGGAACCCTTCGTGGTTCTTTGGGCTGTGATTCCCCTCCCAAATCCGTGAGTATAGGCGGTCTAACCGCCCTGGGCAGAGTGAGCAGGTTTTTGCTATTTGTTGCATTCCCGCGTTGCATTGCTGCATTTGTTCAGGGGGAGTGTGCTTTGGCTTAGGGGGAGCTTGCATATGTGCAGGGGGAGCTCTTTGTGGTGTTCGAGCTCTGTTTCGGTGGTTTGCGCTCTTTGCTTGAGCTGTGCTTTGTCTCAGATGTGTCGAGCCATTGCCCTTGCCTAAGGGGTCCGAGACTTGTCTTCTTCAAGTGATCTTGCTCTTTGCCTTTGTTTGGCTTTCGATCGCTTGTTGGAGTTCCTTTTTGTTTGTTTCTTTTCTTTTTCTTTTCTCTCTTGTTACTTTCGTGTGGGTGTTGTCAATGCACTCATCAAGGGGGAGATTGAGGACCATGTGTGGTTCGAGGACCGGTGGATGGTCGCTCCCTTATGTGATGAGTGATTGACAACGTTGTGTGGACTGATTCTTGGCTAAGTATTCCAGGTGCAGGTTGCGGCTTGACTCGTGTTGGTGCAGGTGAAGAACAAGCGCGAAAGGTCGTTGCCGGTAAGGCCTCTAGGTGTGGAGAAGACAAGTAGGCTTCGTTCGAGGGACCCGGTGGCCAGTGGGGTCAAGTGCGGGCTGCATGGTGGCATGAACAGCAAGATGAAGTCATGGACGGTTTCTTGGTAGAGCCTCAAAACCAAGGTCGAGCCGGGACTACGTGGGAGCCGAGTCATGAGTGGAGATTCGCGGAGGCTACACCGAGTTCGCGGGGTTTGCAGTCGTTCACCAGAAAACCACTGGGTTACTCGGTTGAGCCACAAAACCGAGGCCGAAGACTCGACGAGGGGGTGCGGCCACCCAGGCCGGTTCAACCGCCCAGGAGGGGCGGTCAGACCGCCTGGTGCCGGTCAGATCTCTCGGGCCGGTCTAACCGCCCAGGGGGGGTCTGACCACCCTAGCCGCCGGCGCCGAGAAGCTTCGAAGCGGAGGACACGCGTCGGGATCGCAAGGCTTGCGTCGAGGCTAAGCAGGTTGCGGTCGCCGGGCATCCGTCCGATGGTGAAGACATGAAGACTTCCAAATCCGCCCTCGAGGGGCATGTATCCCTAGTTATTAGTGAAGGGTAGTTTAGTCCTTTGGGTGCCTCCATATATACTCATTGAATGGGTGGATGGCAGCCAACTCTTCGAACCCTAGCTTATTTGTTTTCCCATTATCCTTCCTATTTTCCTTAGGTTTTCCATAGGACTAGCAAGAGAGCTTCATGGAGAGATCTTGTTGAGAGGGATGGATGATCGGGCGGCTTGCTAGACCTTGTATGAACCTTTGTTTCATGTATAGATGATTCGACGTGGTTCCTCAAGGTTTGGATGTGTTTTCCCCGATTGTTCTTAGTGGTGATTTTCGGAGCCCTCTCTTGGTGATTTCTTTGGGTTGTTTTCGAGACCTTTCTCTTGGGGATTTGATGGGGGAAATTTGTGGGAACCCTTCGTGGTTCTTTGGGATGTGATTCCCCTCCCAAATCCGTGAGTAAAGGTGCTCGATTTTGGGGTTTCTTGAGTTCTTGGGTTGGAAGTGCTCTTGGCGAGATTTCCTTGATTCCTCCTTTTTGGATGAGTTTTGATGGGATTAAACTTTGCTATGGACTCCTCATTAGGTGTTCCTAATATCCCCAAAGTCTTGTTCAAGTCTGTGGAGCGATTCGGGAGATCGAGGTTTGGATTTGGGGGAGTTGACCCGCGGGTGCTGTTCATCTCGAGCTGCCCAGGCTACACCGGTCTGACCGGTGCTCTTGACCGGTCTGACCGGTGCGGCCCTCGGTGGGATTTTGCTCGGGTGATCATCTTGGTGTGTTCGCTGATGTCCTGTGGTGCTGCTGTTTCGAGTTTGGATCAGTTTGGTGGTCGGTTGGCCTGTTTGATGCCTTGGGGGCTTTCAGGCTGTGATCGGTCTGACCGGTGCGTCTCACCGGTCTGACCGGTGTAGAGCCACTTAGTGAAAGTTGCTCAGTTTCACCAGCAGGGACCGGTCTAACCGGTGGTGCTCACCGATCTGACCGGTGTGGGTCTGTAGACTCGAGGTTTGGTGTTCCGCTGCGTTCTCGAGTCGGAAGGTTGTGTGTTGGTTCCTAGGTCCAGTGGCACTCCAGTGGCTGCGTGGGCTTGGCCAACTTGGGTAGTGAGTCGGAGACGTGTGTTGGAAGCCTTGTTCATCTTGTTGGAGTTTCTATCTCCTTCGAGAAGAATTTTTATCGGCTCCCATTCACTCCCCCCTCTCTGGTTCGCTGTATCGGTCCTTCACCATGCCACTCAAATTCTGGGACGATGCCTTCCTAACTGCAGCCTGTCTCATTAACATCTTACCAAGTAGAGTCACCGACTATCGAACCCCTATTGAGCTTCTACTAAAGGAAAAACCAAACTATAATTCTCTACAAGTTTTTGGTTGCGTTTGTTGGCCAAACCTTTGGCCATATAATGCCCGCAAGCTTATGTTCCGATCCATTCATTGTGTTTTCCTAGGATGCAGCTCTCTTCACAAAGGTTTTAAGTATCTTAAACCTTCTACTAGTCGTGTTTATATTTCATGTGATGTGGTTTTTGATGAGAGTGTGTTTCCTTTCAGCGAGATGCATCCCAATGCTGGAGCTTCTCTCCGGAAAGAAATCCTTCTCCTTCCAAATCATCTTCTCAACGCATGGGATGCATTACCTACCTCTGGTGTTACTGATGTTCATCCTGGCTCGAGTACAATGTCTGTTTTGCAGGAATCCACAAAAAATTCGGTGCAAAATGATGTCTCGGGCGACCCAAATGCATGTGATCATGGTGTTCTTATCCTGCCAATCATTGGCACGCAACCCCAGGACGATTCGGTGGCAGCATCAGGCGGCTCGCGATCCCAGGCGGATTCACCTGCGCACTCGATCGCGTCATGGAGCGCAGCTGCACCAAGCGCTAGCTCGGCGTCACCACGTGCGCCCACCTCGCCTGTGTCTCCTCGCTCCGCACCGCATGGGGGGAGAACGTTGAGCACGAGGCAGATTCACCTGCGGCGGTGACCGACGTGGGTGGCGATGATGGTGCGCCCAGATCCTCTGTGCTGTCTCGTTTTTTGCGCCAACGAATGAAGACGCTTCTCCAACAAATAGTCCTAGCTCTACACCAGAAATTCAGCGTCCCGGGACTCGGCTACAAAGTGGTATTATAAAACCTAAATAGTTCAATGATGGTACTCTTAGATATGGAAATATGTGCTCTGCAGGTGTGTGACAGAACCGCTCAAATTAATTCCATATTATTGCCTAAACCACTCCTCTTGGCCATTAAGCAATAATATAGAAGTAACTTGTCGTCTCTGCTAGGTCAAACTCGGCAAATCACTTACATCACAGGATCGACATTTGTACAACAAACTCACACGAAGGCGAGTCCAGAGGTAAACAAGTCACAAGTTATTACATAACATCCTTCAAAGGTTCATTATTACAAACCAAGTCTTTTGCATAAAGTTAAATAGTTCAGAGTTCTAAACACAGCGGAAATAAAGTACTACACGACATAAGCAACATCACATGAGGCCATATGTGATGCCACTAAACACTGTCATCCTCCCACTCGTATTCCCAACCGGTTGGTAGAGAACCAGGCCACGGAAAGCCATCATCACACACATCATCACCTGAAAAGCAACAACAAAAGCAAGACTTAACCGTCGGGTGATTTGGGAATCACCAAACCTCTAGACATGCAAGGATTTATGGCTGGTAGTTTATTTTGCTGAAAAGTAGCAAAGAATATGTCCTTACTTTTAAATTTTAGCTCCAAATTCTATTCATTTAACCATTACTAAATTAGCCAACTAATTCAAGCATGAGTTGTACAATACAAATTAAACAAGTATACAAATTCCTTCTCAATTCCATCATTAAGGGACATAGAGTGGATGGTTAAGCAGTCTCAGATAACGGTGAGAGGCCGACGATCGATCGATTAGTAACCTTGCAAGGTGGACCTAAACATACGGGAGAATGCATACCCCAAGAATGCCTAATAAAACCAAAAGGGGTGGGGTATACACCAACCAGGCGGTTCCCAACCGTCCTCAGTTCGGGATCAAGTCCACAGTCCCTGGTACATGGTTATCTGGCCATGGTATCTGATCGCCCGGTCTCCTAAACATGTTTGACATGATTGGGCACACATTTGCACAAAAGACCTTGGTCAAAATCCCAAATCGTGGTCAAAACCCTAGATCTCAAAAAGGCTGATTCGGTTTTCTTGCGCGTTCTCCAAATTTCACTATAGAAGATCAAAATCGGCCAATATGAAAGTTGTTCGTTATTTCCGGGAACACATTTTTCGTAATTGGCGGACATTTTAATTTTTAGTGCAAATTAGCCAAAAATAGAATTGAAACCCTTATGAACAGTAACCTGAGCCGCGGAAAAACTGCAACTTCGTCCGACTTTCCCAGACAAACCGTTGATCAAAACATATGTCGCCCTTTGCAAAAGTTGTAGGTCTATAGCTCCTCTACAACTTTTATTTTTGGGGATTTTCGACTTAGTTGACAGTTTTGAGAGTTACGCAATTTTGAAACAGGGTAACCGGAGGTAACAAGGCACTGTCACCGGCGTCGCTGCGCACAGCGCGTCGTTCACACGTGTGCGTGCCCGCAGGCTGGCACGTCTACGTGGCGTCCCCACAGCTGCCCGGCGTACGGACTCGTCACGTCCGTCGCTGTGGACCCAAGGGTGGACTGCGGAGACTCTGCCCGTGGCCGTGCCGTAAGCCGGGTGCAGGCAGTCAGGCGCGCCGAGCCGCACCACGCGCCGGCCGCGCGGTCCGCCTAGCTATGCTGCCTCCCTAGCGCACCGCCACCTGGCTGGGCCGAGCTTTATAGCTCCTGCGGCCTGCTCCCAAGCTAGCCAACCTCCCTCAACTTGCCTCACTCGCCGTTTTTCACGCCGCCGTACCCTGTCCACGCAGAGCAGAGCCGCCGCCACTCTCCCAGTGTCGCGCCGCCGCAGGGCGTGCCTCCCGGCACAACCCTCTCCACCGCCTCCCTATAGCCCCGCTGAAGCATCCCGAGCTGCACGTGGCCGAGCACGACCGCCCAGACGCCGGAGCATGGTGGCCCAGCGGCTGCAGACCGCATCACCTCCAAGGACGCCCGCCGGCCACGTCTCCACTCCGTCCAAGCCCCAAAACGAGATCGTGGTGAGTCCCTTGTCACTCCCCACTACTTCCCCGGCCCATACCGGCCTTCTCCTCGCCGGATTTTGGATTTCCCCTTCGCTGGCCGTGATCAGGGACTACATTGCGAGGTCTGAGGTCTTTCTAGGGGCTGGAAGGCAAAACCCAGGGACCTGTTCGTAAGAAATCAGTTTTCAGATCTAGGGTGTCCAGGCTGAACCTTTGAAAAATTGTTAAAAATCGTAGAAAAATCATAAAAATGCAAATCCAATTTTGTTGGGTTCCTGGTGAAGAAACCTATCGTTTCTGGAAAACATGTATAGGGTTTTTCCATACATTTTTTTAATTAAAAATTCAAACTCAGTTTGAAGTGTTCTTAGTGTACTTTGAAAAATACACATGCTATGAACTTGAATTTTGGATATGTTGCTCTTTATGGCATGTCTGGATCTGTGGCAAACGTTTGCATGATTTTGATATGTATATTTTCAGTTATGAATTATGTAAGCTTTGTGCTATATTAAGTTTGATGCTTTTTATAGCCTCTTTAATGAACTTTTTTTGAGCACAAGTGCACCATAGGGCTTTGCCTTGTTTATTAGTACCTCTGGTAGGATGGATGTGATTTTAGGGAATTGTTTAATTGATGATTTGTATTTAATCTTGTGTAGGAGTTTAAATTCAAAATCTGAAAAATAATTTGAATCTGTACTCATGCTTTGGTCAGAAGCTCATTTTTGGCATACATGACCTTTAGGAGAAAGTTGAGATCAAAAAGTTTATTAAATCTTTTTATATGAATTAATGGTGATTTACTAGGCTGAAATTTGTCTTTTTCGTATAAATTAATTTATAAATGATCTTAAGCTATATTTTGGTTTGAGAGCATAAATTAGGCATATGTTGCTGTGTGCAAAAGATTAGGCTCATTTGAGTTGTTTTTGATTTAATACGGATTTATGGTTGTAAAGCTTGTTCTAATTAATTAAATAAAGAAATAGCGATTAAAGTGTTAAATTGTGAAATCATGTTTGTTCCTGTTCTTATTAATTTAAACACACCCCTTGTTGTTTGGTGAAGTTAAGTAACTTAATTTGCTTATATGTACACAGTCACCATCAAGATTAACTTTAATTAATGCATATGCATGTATACGTGTAGATCTACCAGACGGTACGTACACACTCACCCAGGAGGGAGACGGGACCGTTGATGGTGAACTGAACCAAATTGGTGTGCAGCAAGACCTAGACCAAAGTCCAGAAGAGCCCAAGGCTAGTATTAGTGTTGAGTCAGAGGAAGGCAAGCACCGGTTTCATCTAACCCATTTTATAAATTGAAATCATGTCTTTTACCTTTCAGTACTTATGCTTTACTTTGTGAATTTAAGTTTCAGGAGTTGTTTTGAAACCTAGTTGCATGATCCTTAGGACTCCTATGCTCTTTTACTAGTATGTTAGGAACGCTAGTGCCATGCTCTAAGGATACGGTAGAAGTCGAGTAATGACTCATTGCTCGCGAGATATAGAATGCTTATGTTGGAATCATAAGTTGGTTAAATTGACTCACTCATGTGGT
Source organism: Cenchrus americanus (assembly GCA_947561735.1). Classification (NCBI taxonomy): domain Eukaryota; kingdom Viridiplantae; phylum Streptophyta; class Magnoliopsida; order Poales; family Poaceae; genus Cenchrus; species Cenchrus americanus. Next base: position 146,583,876 of record OX387244.1, on the reverse strand, counting down.
AAGAGCAATGGGTTCGGTCTCAACTGAGTAGCATTGTGCTGGTTTAAGCTATTGAACGTACCAAGTGCTTGTCGGGAATGGGACCGGTAAGCCTAGTACCTAATGAACCAGTGCGGGAATTTTATCGCTACTACTCTTGAGATGCGTCTCCCGGTTTGCTCCCGGTAGTGCAAGTGTGATCATGGATGGGCCGTGTGAGGGCGTTCCAGTAACCTTGTACTTAGGACTGTAGCATCTTTTCCTAATCTGGGGAATGACGGGAACAACCTGGTTGGGGTAGACACTGCACTTGGTCTACCTTCTTCCGTGTATCTTGGTTTTACCTTGCAAGGATATAAATCGATCGATCATCGGTCACTCGTCGTTATCTGAGTCGGCTTGACCACTGGCTACCCCATGTTTATGTATGGAACATTTTGTATTAATACTGTTACATGTTTAATATTGTTTGCACAACATGCTTGTTTAGTGCAGGTGCTCACATAGAATGGTTAACATACTAGAACTTGAGCTAAAACATGAAAGTAAGGATCAACTCATAGTCGCTTTTGGCAAAACAAACCCACGAGCCAAAAAGCCTTGCGTGTCTAGTCCTACTTTATTTTTGTCAGGTAAGTCTTGCTGAGTATTAGTACTCAGCCTTGCTTAATTTGTGGTTTTCAGGTAACCCCATTTGGCCTGGCTCTATTCCAGATGGTTGGGAGCTTGAGTGGGAGAACGATGTTGATGAGTGATACTCTATGGATGGCCTCCCATGTGTATCTTCCTCTAGTTTTATTTCCGCTGTTTAAACTCTGATCACCTTTACTTTTATGTACAAAAAACCTGGTTTGTAATAATGTTGAACTTGTGGACTTTAATGTAATGTATTGTTGTACTCTGGTCCCGCCTTCGTGTGGGCTTAGCGCATATCAGCGATCTTGTTGTATGTGATTTATCGGGCTTTACCCGGCGGAAGCGACAGAATAGTTCTTTATTATTGCTTAATGGCCATGTGGATAGGCTTAAGTGATAATACGGAACTATTTTGGACGGTTCTGTCAACCTCAATCACTTCAAGAAGCACTTGAGGATCCAAATTGGAAAAGGGCAATGGAAGTGGAGTATGCTGCCCTTATCAAGAATGGTACCTGGCATCTTGTGCCCTATAGACAAGGTATGAATATTATTGATTGTAATGGGTATTTAAGATCAAGATAAGAGCAGATGGTTCAATTGATAGGTATAAGGGAAGATTAGTAGCAAAAGGATACAAGCAACAATATGGTATAGATTATGAAGATACCTTCACTACGTGAAAACCTCAAATAAGTCACGCAGCATTTGTAACAAGCCCTTAACACCCGTTACATCCAGCCACATCTGTAAAGGTTGTTGTTTGGCGCCCGTTACCTATAAGCGCACCAGGACGACCCCCGGGTTGGCCTCCACAACACCCGTTACCAATGTGGACTTTTGGTAACGGGCTTCTTAAACGCTCGTTACATAAATTCTTTGTAACAGATGTTAAAAGAGCCCGTTACAAATGTCAAACCTTTTGGTAACGGGCTTGTAAAGTCTGTTACCAATCAATGCTCTGTCAGTAACGGGCTGCTTAACTCTGTTGCTGATCACTGTCGTATTGGTAATGGGCTATAAAGTCCGTTACCGATAATTTTGTACCGGAGACGCATGTTGAGCAAGTGTTCTATGTACCTGACCTTGCAAAGAAGAACTGGTCTATGGTTATGGCTGGAAAAAAAAGGATTGTTGGGATTGAAAATGTTGTTGAGGAGGAGGAATACAACTAGTTTAACGAAATTCCATCCTTTGACACTTCATACAAGCCCCAACTCTCACTACAAAAAACCTTGTGATCCATGACGATATTCACATGACGTTTTCAGATTTCGGCAAAGATCACACTGCATCCATGACGAACTGTTAGATTTCGTCATAGATTCGCAGTGTTGGATATGAAGCCCGATATGAAGTCCAAACACCATGATGTTGTGCCAATTTCGTCATAGATTTTGTCACAGATCATGATGCATCCATGACAACATCCAAAATTCGTCATAGATTAGCAGTGTTGGATATGAAGCCTGATATGAAGTCCAAACACTATGACGTTGCACCAATTTCGTCATAATCTGACCACATTGCATTTCAACATTTCCTCATGATCAATAAATTCAATAAAATCATATAATGTGTGAAAAGAATTAGATATAATCACAGTCAAAATTTTAAAAAAAATCTAAATTTTAATTTTTTCTAAAGCATATAATATTATATATTCAGTATATATAGATATACCTATATAAAGGCAAACAAAATTGGATTTCCAATTTATGATTTCTTATACTTTAATATTATTTTCTAAATATTCAGTTGAATTAGATAAAAAAGACGAAATCGTATTTAAAATCACACATAACCAAGCTCGGGATGTAATGTGGACAGTTTCAAAGGTTCAAGGATATGCTTTGTGTAGTTACGAAGTTTAGGGGCGAAACTATACTTTCGCGAAAATTGAACTCAAAGTAAATTGGGCTTGGTAACCGGAGTCGAAGTCTGTTGGTGGCCCTCTAACTCCTTAACGGGACTAGGAGGAAACCACCCCGAGATCCGAAACCGACCCACGCAACACAATAGGTCGGCCCAGTTGCGCAGCCCAAAAGGCTGGCCCAGGTGCGCAAAAATGGAGGGCTACATTTAGACTTTTTGACATCCATGAGTTCGAAATTTAATTATTTCCAATAAACCTGCAAAAATTAATTTAAATAGTAAAAATAGCAATTTGTTCAAAAAATTAATTTTGCAACTTTCTTCACAAGGGTGTACTCATTTGTGATTTAAAAAATAGAAAAATCAACTTTTTGCACAACTATATAGAAAAACCATTTTTCATTTGTTAAAGTTGTAGATCTTGGTAGAGAATGATTTTAGAAAATTTTAGAAAAAAGAATCAACCAATTTGGATTTAGTATGACGCAGAAAAACTAGTTACAAGTTTTAGTCAAAGATTAAAAAGAGAAAACACACTTGTTCATCTTAGTTTATAGCAAGTGCAATTTCGGTTTTTAATCTTCGGATAAAACTTGTAAACTGTTTTTCTTCCTCATATGAACTCCAAATCGGTTGATTCTTTTTCCTATTTTTTCTAAAATCGAGATGTTTTACTCAGTGTCATTTGTTTGTATCTTAATTACTATTTCTTGAATGCTTTTCATACAACATATCTTTACCAACTAAAAAGTGAATATAAAAAACATGTTATTCCATAATAACTGCTAATATAACTTAATATTCTCTAATGTTATGGTCAACACAAGGTTGCATCCAAATTTGAGGTGCCCATGGGTAAGAAACTATTTGAGTGTGTACAAACTTTGAAGTTTAAGTTGAGTTGTATGAAACAATGTGATGATCTATCTATTTTATGAACATTGTATAGTCTAATTTTCACAAAATCATATGAAAACTTTTTTGTCAAGCTTGTACATCGATAAAGTGATCATGTGCCAATTTGCATAATTTCTTGATAAGTTTTATTTATTATTATCATTATTTTATAACAAGGTGACTAGTAAAAGTTTGAAATTTCCCTACAAGCCAATTGAATTTTTCGTCAATCTCCTATATGTGGGTTAGAATGGACAATAGGCGCCTAAATATAGTTTTTTTGAAATTTTGGTAATCTTATTAGAGGTACATGTAGATAAATTTGGAATTACTTTCGGTAAAAATGCATAAATTCATTTAAATGATAGAAAATAGCAAATCTACTTGAAAATTCTTGAAACTCTCACGTGAAAACTTTTATGTCGTATTTTGCATTAGAAAATGTGTTGAGGGTATGTTAGTTCAAACTGTAATTATTTCCATATCACAAACAAATAAAAAAAGAAAAGTGTTAAGAAGTTCGGGTTTTCCCTACAAGTCAATTGAATTTTTCGTCAATCTCCTAAATGTGGCCTAGAATGGACCATAGAAGCCTAAATATGTTTTTTTAAAAAATTTTCAGTGCTATTGGAGGTACACATAGTTCAAATTGTAATTATCTTCTTATTGCAGAGAAATGAAAAAAGAAAAGGAAAAAAGTTGAGTAGCGGAGAAATGTAATTGGCCCGTTTTGGCCCAAATAGCCCAATCATTTTAGACCGTTCATCAGCGGATGGATGGATGAAATTGTGTTTGCTTTGTATAAAAGAATCCCCAAACCCTATTCCACTGCCTCCCCCTCCCCTTAGCCTCCTGCTGCCGCCCCTGCCACTCTCCCACCCGACGCCCTCCCCTTCCCTCTTCTACAGATCCACCGCCCCCTCCCCTTCCGATCCCCACCGCCGCCATCTATGCCTCCCTTTCTTTTGACGCTGTGCTCTCTCGAGCTCGGTGATCCGTGAGACTGTGAGCACCGTAGGCATGGCGGCGGCACAGCCGATAGCGAAGATGAGCGTCGGGTCGCCGGGCGGCAACCAGGCCGCGGGATCCATCGGCGGGCGGAGGTGCGCCGTGGCGGCGGCGCGCCTCTGAGGATCCTGGTCCTGGAGGAAGAGCCCGTTCCTCAGCGGGAGGATGGCGGTTGGGCCCAGGAGATCGAGGACCGTGCCCCGAAATCCTGTTGCGTCGGCGGTGCAGGTTAATTACTCGCGCCTTCCAACTCCTGAGTAATTATATTGATTTCAAAGTGACTTTATTTTTTTTGTTTTTTCTCCTTTTATCGTGGTGAAATTGCTAATGTTGTTAATCCGATAGCCATAAAATTTCCACACTGACCATGATTAGTTTCGATATTACCCTCATTTCCCCCCGGAAACCTCTTTTTTTTAAAAAAAAATCTCTACCTTTGTTTGCGCTGCTCTGACATTGTTTCTTGTTCGCTGGAGCAGATGAATCTTTTATTTGGGAAAACCATGAAGTGGTGGGAGAAGGTATTCCAGCCCAACATACGGGCGATCCACACTGCCCAAGAACTCGTAGACTCCTTGATCAACGCCGGCGATGGGCTCGTCGTCTTTGACTTCTTCTCACCTGGCTGCACCGGCTGCCACGCCCTCCACCCCAAGGTGATATTAGTAAGCAGGATATTTTGCATCAATGCATGCCACTTATCATGGGAATTCAATTTTGCTGTTCTACCAGTTATCTTCAGTCGTGCACATTTGCCAGTTTGCAGTGCACCACTCTGGAAATGCTATATGATTGCCCGCTGACAAAGTAGGAATGTGTGTCACTAGAGTCAGAATCACTTGTAGAGAGGGGGTGCACTGTCATTGTTACTTTTCACAGGATCAGTAACAAGTAGGCACTTTGCGATCACTGGGCTGTGAACCGTAACTTATCTTCCAAAGTACCTCTCCTTTGTTATGTTCTACGAATATTGACGGGGTCTAAACTCATTAAGAAGTTGTAATTGCTTTGCCAAGGCAGTGAAGATCATATTAGTGTTATCAGTCTATTGATAATCTGAATATGCTTCCGTTTAATGGCAGGGGGTCACTTTTTGGCAGGGTCAGTAACGTGTAGGCATGTAGCCACTTGAGATCACTGGGATTTGCACCGTTACTTATCTTTCAAAGGTCTTGTCATTTGTTATGTTCTGCGGATGCTAATACACGACATGGTTTAAGCTTCATTAAGAACCTGTAATTGTTTCACCAAGATGATGAAGATCATGTTAGTGTCAATCAGCCTATCGGTAATCTGCATCTTAATAAAAAGTTAAAAACCGTTGAGCTATAGTACATTTATGTATGTTCCTTGAGAGGAATTTTACTCTTGTTTATTGTGGTTGTCTCATGCTTTTTTTTGTTGGCTTTCACTTTACCTGGATCTCTGCCTGTATTGTGTGATATTGTTGACTTGTGACTAGTATATTCATTCATGCAAATGTGACACCTCCTCCTACTATACTGCTAGGTGTATGCACTTGGGGCGTTCATTGTGTCGAGATGGGCCTGGGCCAAGTGGAAGGAGAACCAGGACAAAAAGGACTCACCAGATGAGGAGGATGGAGGTGCACCGGATGGGTCGACTTATTAGGCACAGTTTGCTGCATGGGCTTGGCTCTGCTTTGATTGTCATTTTGTCTTCATTGACCTCACCTAACGACTAGCCTACTAACAATTAAAAACTAAACACATCTATATAGTTTTTGTTTTAGAGGAAAAAACCATTACTTGTCTACCATGGTACACACATGTTTCACCTCGTTAAACTAAAAGTATTATGATGTTACTTTTGCAACAGATAAACGTGTATCATTTTACCATATCACATCTAAGTGTTTAAAATAAGCTGATTGTTTGTTTCCTGTAATTCATGATTGTGGCCCTTTTGGTATATTTATTTCATTATTTATATAAGTAACATGTATAAGGTCATGTAGAGAAAACAGTCCCAATCTCTTTGCACTTCAGTCAGCTTGCAAATTGTCCTTGCTTTTCTGAATATTATGTGATGCTTCTAGCGTAAAAGAAGCTTTATATATTGAAGAATGTTCATTCTATGCAGATATTACTACAATAAGTGTTTCTTCGAGATGAAATTGCTGGTGCATGGTCCATTGTTGGAGCAAGGTATGGTAAACCAATGTATGGATTGTACATTGTTTTTTTCCATCTCATCACTTGAATACTTTAGCCTTCTTCCACTCAATTGAGTTGAGCCTGTATCTTGTTTAATGAAATTACTTTATGATATGACAACAATACTTAAATTATTATATACTCTTTCCTGCATAAGTGGTATGAAACTTAAATAGATCCAGTCTGAATATTACTAGCAATTAATATGCTTGATCAGTACTTTGATCCCACCTTAACTGATTTATTTTATCAGTACAATGTCTTCCCTTGAACTCTCCGTAGGTGGTTTAGTCACTGTGAAGTGTAATAATAAAAGATGAAGATGCAAATTTAATTTCCAACAAATGGATGACTTTGTCAATGCAATTGCAGGAACTAGAACTTAAAAGGATAATGGACCAAGAGGAGATGAGGTAGCATGCTTTCGTCCATGACTAAACACTTTCGTTATTGTATGGAAATTCTTTTCTAGCCTTATTTTCCCCAATATTTCATATCCACACTGTACTCTGAGCTGCTTGTCAAGGTTGATTTTAGAAATCAAATAGTGCATTGCTTGGTTGTAACTTGAATTTCCAGTTGGCTTATTCCCAATTTGATTTGCTCATTAATTTGGAGTACCATGTGAACTCATTATTTTTACCTATGATGTGCTTATTGTATGTGCTTCAAAAGCTATATTAGTCATGTAATTTGCTAACTGGATTAGGAATCATTTGATTCTGCCCACTGTCAACTGCTTGGTAATGTTCCTCTTTCAGGTTGTTTAGAAGTTATCAGTAAGAAATGGACCTGATATGTTGTACTGCTAGTGAAGCTACAAGGGTTGGACTGCTAGTGATGTTACAAGGACATTTGATCTGTTGTTTTGTGACTTCTAGGCTTGTTGAGTAGAACTTTATATGGATTCTGTATTTATTGTTGAATGACTAGGTTTGAAAATTGGGCCTGTTGAGCTTTGTTGCCAGAAATTATATTTTGTTTGCCATTGAGATGGTGTGAATATACTGGAGATTTATTGATTTAAGAATTATTATTGAATTGTGTAATTTTATTGTAGTATTCCGGCCTGTACTGAATTAAGCGCCATGTGGAATCCACATCAGCGCCACGTCATCGCCACATGGCATCCACGTCATTGCCACGGGACAGCCACGTCAGCACCACGTGGCAACCACGTCATCACCAAGTGGCAGCCACGTCAGCAACCAACTCATCTCCACAAGTGACGTGGTGAGTCAATCCATGACGATCACTTTCGTCACAGATTTTGGGCTTCGGGCTGGGTTCAATGGGCTTTACACCAATCTATGACGACTTGAGAACGTCATAGATCACGCTAATCTATGACGAAAATGTTAGTTCATGAGAGGTGATTTGTGACGCTCAATCCATGACGAAATAAAATTTCGTCTTAGATGTTGTTTTATGATGAAAATTGGATGATCCGTGACGAAAATCGACCGTCATAGATTACAAGGTTTTTTGAGGTGTCTTGGGAACGAACAAAACACCGTACTTGCGAAGCAACCATAGTAAGAAAATCCATATACAGAAATCAAGGAAGAAAAAGCAAGCCTGATTTCTGCTGAATCCTTTTTGTAATGCCGGAAGATGTGTCTATTGGTGGAAATGGAATCCGTTTTGTAATGTAAAGGATGCGATGTATTGGTGGAATTTCAATCCTTTTTGTAATATATGGGATGTGGTGGAATTTGAATATTGGTTGTAATATATTCTACCAAAGATACTATATATATTCTATTTATATATATATATATATATATATATATATATATATATATATATATATATATATATATATATATTGCTTCAGTTCAGTAACGGGCAAGAGACGAGGATTAATGAACCCGCGTCGCCATTATTACGGGCAAGAGACGAGGACTAACGAACCCACGTCACCATTGTTACGGGCAAGAGACGAGGACTAACGAACCAACGTCGCCTTTGTTATGGGCAAGATATGCGAAATCACGAACAGATTACATCCAAGAGTTTGCCAAATTTTACTTGGCAAATCTTGTGCTTTGCCAACTTCTAAAAAGATATGCCAAGTAAAAAAAGAGTTCATCTCCAACAATTTGGCATAATTTCACTTGCCCAGTCCAGATCTAACTTACATCAGGAATCCTGAGAGAAACAAGTTGATTTGCCAAACTGTTGGAGTTGCTCTTAGCCAGCCCCCGTCGGCTTGTTCTTCAAGCTTTGCAAGTGAGTAGGTAAATCATACAAAAATTGTACTGCACAGTGATAATCACAAAAGCATGTCTCTTGAGATGCAAAATCACACACACATAGATTACAATCATAATTGATACATCAGAACAAGGTTACAATGCGGCCATATCTTTCATGACGCAATATGCAAAATCACACACACACACAGATTACATTAATGATTGATACATCAGAACAAGGTTACAATGCGGCCATATCTTCATGACGAGATATGCAAAATCACACACACACATCGATCTTGCTCACAGGTCGTCAATCTTGCTCGCAGGCCATCGATCTTGCTGCACGTGGTCATTAAATAAGCTCCATCTCTGTAGATGGCTCAGAGAACTGATTCCTGGCTTTCAATGAGACCACAAAGCTTCCTAGCTTAACCTGCACTTTTGGTTTGCAAGAGCATTCCGCGAGTGGAAGGAAGAAAGCATAGGAAAAATAATGACCATTGGACACAGGATGAATGATTGTTCATCCTGAAAACAATGATCATTGGACACAGGATGAAATTATTCGTCCTGATGCCAGGAGGTTTTGGGCTCCCTTCCCCGGACACGGCTACACGGAAGGAGTATGTCACAAGAATTCTTCTGGCAGCTGTGTTAGAGGGATGAGCAACCCAATCACCCCCTATCACAAGAATTCTTCTAGCAACTGAGAGATCGAGGAGGAGGAAGAAGAGAGAAAAGCAAAAGCTTGCGCCCTACAAGATCTATTCTTTGCGCCATAGCTAGATCTAGATGTAGAGAAGAAGGAAGAAAGTGACTCGCTTTATTGTATCAGAAGAAGGAACCATATAGCTAGATCTAGATCCAGAGAAGAAGGAAGCAAGTGACTCGCTTTATTGTATCAGAAGAAGGAACCATATAGCTAGATCTAGATCTAGAGAAGAGGGAAGCAACTTGAAGTGAGGAGGATCGATAGGCGTCGGTGCCTTTTTATAGAAAAAACAAGAAAGGGATAAGATCAAGAGCACAGGAACGGCCGGGAAGGTTCCCAAGACGGTCAATGGCGAAACTGTTGCTAGTCAATGGCTAAGAGTAGAGCTGCAGAGGCAGTGATTCCAATGTACAATTAAATGATACGCGGAGTAAGCAAACATCGTCTCCAATGACTGTGTTTGGATGGTAGATGTTATTGTTACTATTAGTGGTAGTTTTTAACACCTCCAAATGAACACATGTGTTTGGCTCCAAAGTGTCAGTTTGCTACAAACTAAAACTAACACCTCCATCCAAACATCCAATGTAGTCATCATCTCCAAAAAAGAGAGGGTGATAAGATCAAGAGCACAGGAAACGGGAAGAGGTTCCCAAGATGGTCAATGGCGAAACTGTAGCTAGTCAATGGCTGAGAGCAGAGCTGCAGAGGTAGTGATTCCAATGTAGAATTAATTGATACGCTGGGTAACGAAACATTGTCTCTACTCGGATTAGCCAAACATCGTTTCCAATGGAGAATTAAATGATAACACGGATTAGACAGATGTCATCTCCATTGCATACTTAAACTGTGTTTGGAAACAAATCTCCTGTATCTTCTCCTTCCAAAACAATTAGATCCCCTGCCCATTCATCTCTACCCGCGAAAAATAGCAATTGCCTACTCCTCATCATCACCATTCTCGGCCGGAGATGGATAGCATGCCAGGAAGAAGCGCGAGGCACCAGCCGTCATCGCTACTGCTGGGCCTCCCTCAAGACCTACACATTGAGATTGCAGCGCGCGTCGGTGCGACCTCGGAGCGGCCCTTGGCTGAGCTCCGCAGCATACGCGGTACTTGCTCGACCATGCGCCGCGTGTGCGGCCACAGTGACGTCAGTCGGCGTTTGTCGATAGAGGGGATACGAGATGAGATTTCTTGGGTGTGGAACCCCACCGCTTACAAAGCATTCCTTGCTATATTGAGTGGTCTCGGGAATCCGGAGGCTTGTTTCCTCTCCGGAATCAAAGCCTTCTTCATCGAACACAGGGGATACAATGATCTCTGGTGCGCCGCTGAGGATGGGCACGATGCGGCGGCCTATCTATACACCATCTTGCTCTACAGAGACAATGGTGGTGCCGTCGCCGACGACACCGCGAAGGGGTACATGAGGCGGGTCGAGGGCGGCGGCAGTACGATGTCGTCGAGATGGCTGAGAAACAAGGGGTGTCTGCCTTTGCGCGAGAAGGCCGCGCGTGCGCTCCACTACTCGACTTGGCGCATTTGGGATGAACCGCTGCCGCCTCCAGCACAGGTGCGCGGCGATCAGCCGTTCGCAGGCACCGGCGGCGGCTGTGGCGTGGAAAAAGGATGGCTTCGAATTTCTCTGTTTTGCAGCGAAGACTGTAGGCTGCGTTGTGAAATGGTGAAGTTCGCACAGAGAATAGGAAATCATTAGTAGATTAGCTTTTGTATGATGATCGAATTATCTGTCTAAAATTTTGGGAGAGCAGCAAATCCGATGCGGGTTATCAGCCCCACATCACTAATGACTGTGGGGCCCAGTTCTATTCAAATGAAGAACAGTTCTCATTTCTCCTTTTAATCTGCAATCAAATGTCGTAACAAGTATTTATTCGTCGTTATTAGTCCAAATTTGATACTTTTTATATAATTTTTTCTAAAATCACCATCTAATCATTAATTTCATTTTTAGTGTACATTCCGTTTGTTGAGTGATGTTTATATGCCTTATTTTGTTCTTTGTAAGTACAACATACAAATAATATTTGTTTTACACAACCATTAGTGATGGAACTTTACATTTCGTAAGCTTAAGGTGAACACAAGCTTTTGTTAAGTTTTCAAAAGCATGAGTTCGAACATGTTGCAAAGTGTGGAAAACTTTAATGTTCAAGCAAACATTCTACGAAACTATGCAACAGATGAAGACATTTATACACAAGTATATTATTCCTTCATCGATACCACTTGAAATTTCGAAGACAAGTTTAGGTACCCAAATTATGTTGCCAAGTCAATTTGCAGATTTTTAGAGCAAGTTTGATGTTATTAGAATTATTATATAATTACCATGGGGTGTAAAAACGAAATATATGAATTTTGGCCACACAAGTTTGACTGTTGATATTTTATTCAAATATTGAATGTCCAAATACGAATTGTTCGCATTTTTATGATTTTTTAGGTGTTGTTTTATGGGCTCTAATAATTCAGGGAAGCAAGTTTCATTCCAAAAAAAATTGTGACAGGCCCACGCGTCAGCGTCAGCAGCCAAAATAAAAAAGATAACTGTTGCTTGCCCACTCGGACCCAACTGCCAACAAATGCGATCCGGGTTCACTAACCATCGTCGCCAATGACACTGGCCCACGCATCAGCGTCAGCGTCAGAAGGCTAACCTGCGTCAGCAATGACTACTCTAATAGTATCTAATTCATCACAACAGATATCCAGTTAATCACAACAGAACACAGTTCATCACAATGCAGTTGGATCTACTCGCGTATATTAGATCGAGTTCATGACATACAAAATCTAACAACCAAGCTAATTAACTAAGCAGTTCATGATTGACAGACAAACTAAGTAGTTCATGTCCAAGAAACGGACGAAGACACAAAAGCACACAGAGACATTAATGTTACTAATTATTAGAGGAGTCTATCAATTAGTCGGAGTCCCGCCATCACCGCCGTGGCTGCCGTCGTCGCCGCCGTCGTCGCCTTGGCTGCCGTCGTCATCGTGGCTATCGTCGTTGCTGTCGGAGCCACCATCATTGAAGAAGAAGTGGCGGCGGGCAGCCCGCTTGACCACGGGGAGGTTCTCGAGCTTCTCAGTCAACCCGTGGATCCTGAAGGCGAGACCCTTCAAGATCGGGTCCTTGTACACATCATGATGCGCCTTGATGTCGAAGGCCTCGCCAACACCTTGAAGCTTTCTGAAGGTCCTCCTGAGCAGCTCAGCGGTGAACTTATGATCGTCGAAGAGCGGTTCCTCATCGACGTCATTGGCTGCCGGCTCCTTCGCCTACTCCAACTTCTTCCGATGGCGGCTTTCGTAGTCGTCGTCCTCCCTTCATCCCCGCTTCGACGACAGTGGGCTTCTCAACGCCATATCCTCCTTCTCTCGGTGACCAAAGATTTGTAGTGGTGAATCACGAGGAGGAAGAAGAAGTGAAGAAACAGATGATAAGCTTATGGAAGAAGCAGAGGAGAAAGTAGGGGAGGGAGACTGTGCGAGGGAGTTATATTGACAAGACGCGGAATCGTCAAGCGCCTCTGCCCCCACCCACTACTCCATTACTGCCAGTACGTGCCACTCGATTGTGTATCGGGCTCCGTGTCGGGCGCGAAGCCACGCGTCTGTTAACACCAAAATTTGGTAAGGAGTCTGACCTGTGGGTCCAGCTCGGTGAGGAGTCCGTCTGGTGGAAGGAAGGTTTTCTTCAGATGCATTCGGCAGAAAATCCGCGGTCGGCTATCTGTTTTCGTTCGGCAAGAGAACAGTTGAGCTGATTTCGCGGGATTGTACAGTTACGTGGCTCAAGCAGGAAGGACGAATGGGTGGATAAGCGATCAAGCTTAGAGATTAAATTAGGTATCGAATCCATTCGTGGTTGTACTTGGCAGGGTATAAATATGAGCCCTAGTTGTATGTAACGGATATAGACAATCATTCTCAATACAAACCGGCTTTACGCCAAACCCTAGAGTCCATTTGTCGTGTCATCGAGTTCTTCGAGAGGGTTCATCGATCCGTCGACCTCCGTGAGTACCGGCAACCTTGTATCATATCTAGTATCATGCGGTGGATTTAGATCTGATGCAAGTAGTCTTGTTACCATGCTTAGTGTCATGCGGTAGATTCAAGCTTGGTTCAAGAAGGTTTCTTGTTAGGTCATGAGCCATGCGGTAGGCTAAGATCTAGCTCGAAGCTAGTTATCGGCTCTATTGGATTTTGGCAATATCCAATAGATTCATTAAGTTACCCCGTGTTGCTTTGAGTATTGCTTTATGTTTAAATTCATGTAACACTTTTTGCCCAATCTAGATGGGTTTGGATCGGCTTTATACCTTTTGATGATCCTCAAGGGAGTCAAGTTCGTGGATCACGTGCCCTTTGATAGCCGAAACCGAATCGATCTAGGTTGTTACGTGTTTCGGGTTCAAGCTTGCCAATGTTCATATAAATCTTGAAAGAACTGAGTATCACGCGGTAGATGCAGGTTTTTGGGTTGCTTTGGAGCTAATCATCTAGTGGATTAGATTTCAAATCGATCTGATAGATTTATCTTGCTTGGTAATGTTCGTTCCTTCTTCATGGACCCCGAATCGGCTGTTCAGCCGCATTCGGTTATGTTTCCCACAAGTAGAACACGTGCGTAATTTATGCGTTAAATGATGTATGCTTTTAGCTTTCCATATTTAGATCGTATCATGCGGTGGATAGATCTATTTGTGGAGAGTGGTGCGATCCCCATGCAAGTTGTATCATGCGGTGGATAGATTTGTTTGGCATCGTACTAGACGGGTTTTAAAGCACTTAGACATGTGGTAGACTAGTGCTTTGGATCTATCCATGCTTGTTTATTGCATGTTTACGCTCGCGCTTTATTTTATTTATTTATTTAACGTTGATCACCACGGGGATCGGTCGTGGTCTTGCGCACGTTCACCTTTGTCTAAACAGAGACCGATCGCCGTCATGCTTGCGTCATCCATTCGGCTATGATACTTTTTCCTTCTTAAAGCTCCCGAATGGTTTCAGTTTATTGGCAGATAGCTCTCTATAGCTATATGTCATCCTATCTGGCTTCGTAGCCGTAAATATGGAACTGTCTGGTACCACCCGGGAAGTTCCAAGCTTTGGTATCTAACTACTTTGTCTTTTGTTAATTTTCAGGGAAAATTGACTGGCACGTCTCGTGATTCTCTGCGCGTGTGAAGCCAGCTTGTTCGGCTTGCTGTGTGCTTGGCGCTAGGTGCACTTTTCGCGTCAACACACTTTTTGGCACGCCTGGTGGGACAACAGCCGAAAATCAAGATGCCTGATATCGCAGATGTCATGGATGTCAACATTGAAGACCTCTCTCCTGAACAACGGCAGCAGCTCCAGGACGACGTGGACCAATTCCAGCAGAAGTGTATGCTGTCCTTCAAGAAGAACAGGAGTGGCGTCCCGTACCTTAAAAATGAGATGCCCATTGTATTGTTGCCAGGGGAGAGCGACGCCACGACCCAGCAGGAGAGGGAGGAATGCATACAGGCGTTCCGAGATGCCGCGGACCACGTCTTGAGCAGGCACCACAAAGCTTTCCTTAGTGCGTTCAAACAAATGATGGTGGCTGTCTTCGGTCCAGGCATGGAGCAGGCATTCAGCAAGGCACCCATTCAAGGAAGCACCATGGAGTTGGGCGAGTCCAGTTCTCAACCGCCATTGCAGAGCCAACCAGCCCAGCCTCCTCCTCAGAGTGCTGGGAGTCAAGCTTTCCAGCCTCCTCCACAAGGTGCTGGGGGTCAGCTAGCTCAGCCCCCACTACAGGCCGCAGGAGGGCGACCAGTCCATCCACCACCGCAGGGCAGCACGGGTCAACCTGTGCAACAGCCGAACCCGTACCAGCCTACGTACGGGGAACTGGCATTCGGCTCGCCTGGGGCCCCGCTTGCTTCCGGCCACAGGATCGCTCCAGCAAGCAACTGGTTACAGAGGAATCTATACGGCGGAGGCTACCACGAGGTAGGGAACTACGGAGCCATCGACGCTCTTCCGAATCCGGGTTACAAACCAGCTGCAGGCACGCAGGAGGACGACATCCTGGCGCAGAAGATGGCCGATTTGATGCAGAATCAATTCGGCCTCAAACCAAAAATGCAAGGACCTTCCTACATGTCGTCGTTCCCGGAGTGGTACTACAACGTAATCCTTCCGCCAAGGGTAAAACCTCCGACGGAATTCTCAAAGTTTTCTGGGTAGGACGACACGAGCACGGTGGAGCACATTGCTCGCTACCTAATGCAGCTTGGGGAGTGCTCAGCCGAAGAAGCGTTCAGGGTCAGATACTTCCCCGTGTCACTGACGGGTCCGGCGTTCCAATGGTTTTCATCTTTACCCCCGCAATCAGTCAGCACATGGAAGGAGCTGGAATGGAAATTCCACGCCCACTATTTAAGCGGTAGCTCAGAAAAGAAGCTAATCGACCTCGCTACCCTGAAGCAGAGGCACAGCGAGACGCCCTTGGAATTCCTCAGGAGGTTCAGGGAAGTTAAGGGCATGTGCTTTTCGCTCAATCTGCCAGATGACCAGTTGGCCGACATGGCCGTTGCCGGGATGCTGTCGGCCGTGCGTGAGAAGCTGTTTGGCATGGAGTTCGATAACCTGGGCCAGCTGTCCCAAAAGCTGTCATTAATGAGCAACCAAGCATACGGTTTCAAGAAGGATGCCAGGTTCGGAAAACAGCATGACGTGGCGGATATCTACAACCAGTTCCTGGACAAGGCCGACCTGATAGAGGATTTTGATGATGAACAGGACGTGGCTGCGGCCGAAATCATGTGGGGAAAAGAGCCATTGACTATGAATCAACGCTGGGTCAAACAGACCAAAGGAACCTACGATTTCGACATTACAAAAGCTGACAAGCTGTTTGAGCTCTTGGTAAAGGAAGGCCGAATCAGATTGCCTGAAGGGCATTCCATGCTTCGGCCCAATGGAGTAAAGGAGAAACGTTACTGTGGCTTCCACGACAGGAACTCGCACTCCATCAACGATTGCAGGGTCTTCAGAATGAGGATCCAGAGAGCCATCCAGGAGGGGCACCTCAAATTTAATAACAAGATGAAGCTGCATGGCCACCCCTTCCCTCAGAACATGGTGGGTTTTTCCGTCAACATGGTGACAGCTGAGGAGAAGGGCAAGGTCAAAGTCTTGACCTCAGCCAGGGCAAGGCAGGATGGAGCAGTGGACCCGGAGCGTCAAGTAACTTTGGAGCAGGTGCATGGCAAAGCCTCCCGCGTTCTTAAGAGCCACGTCGAAATCGGGGAATCGTCCAGAGCCAAGGCCAAGGTGACCACGTGTATCCTCCTCAATAAGTGGCAGCGCCAGCTGGAAAAAGAGCGCTACCAGAAGCGAAAACACGAGGAGGAGAGACGCAGGGCCGAAGAGGAAGCACGCAGAAGAGATCCAGAGCAATACACGCGCGAGCAGGAACGCGTGCACTGGGGATGTGCGTTCTTCAGGCACTGCTGGAACGAAGGGTTGAACCTGCCCACGCTGAGAAACTGCCCTGAGTGCAGTGATAGGTATTTCGAGTACAGGCAGGAGACTGCCAATCGCCGATCCGTCCATGACAGAATTCGAAGGATACATCCTAACGAGGATCGGCGCCAAAAAATTGAAATCATTGATCATCCCAGGAAAAGGCAGGCTGATTTAAGGTGGGCAGATCAAGATGAAGACGAGGACAAGTACATCTGGCAGAAAGGGCAATGGTGCCCGCCTGGCCTAAGAAAAAGTCAGAAGCGAAGGGTTCAATGCTTGAGGAACCGTGAGCTGAGGCAGGCTGGGATCCAGACAAGGCAGGTGTGGCGTCCGATGGATAAACCTGAAGGGTCAAAACGTTCGGCTCCAGCGTGCATGGTATATTTTCTGCTGAATGAATTTATGGCTCCTACTAATCAGGTTGTGCAGGAAGAGGCGTCCCTGGATGATGAGCAAGTTGAGGGACTGATGGCGCAGCTGGTGCTAGCCAAGCAAGCCGTCTTCGACAAACCGGCCAAAAATCGACACATGAGGCCGCTCTACTTGAAGGGATATGTCAATGGCAAGCCATTGACCAAGATGTTTGTCGATGGTGGAGCGGCGGTCAATGTAATGTCGTACACCACCTTCAGGAAACTGGGCATGGGCCCTAGCGATCTGACGCCTACAAGCATAATACTGAACGATTTCGCTGGGAATCCTTCAGACACCAAGGGATGCGCTCACGTGGATCTGATGATCGGGTCCAAGACGCTGCTCACGACCTTCTTTGTTATCGAAGGTAAAGGAGCCTACAGCCTACTACTTGGACGGGACTGGATTCATGCCAATTGCTGCGTCCCATCCACCATGCATCAGCAGCTCATCCAATGGGTGGATGACGATATTGAGGTGGTCCAAGCAGATGACTCCGTGAGCGTAGCAAACATGGAACCAGCTTTCTGGGAGTATCAAGGCATTGACTGTTTCTCAGGGAAAGACTGGGGAGAAGGTCCTGTTGAACCTGTCAGCAGCGATCAACTGCCGATTCAAGCGATCGGCTCTTATAGCAATTTTTAATGGAGAACCCCGTCGATGGTACTGATGGCAAGTTGGGGCGAGGATTCATGTCGGCTGATAAATTAGAAGAAGTTGACATTGGAAGCGGTGACAAGCCAAGGCCGACGTTCATCAGCGCAAACTTGCAATCAGACTTCAGGGAAGAATTAATCAAGCTACTCAAGGAATATAAGGATTGCTTCATCTGGGATTATTCGGAGATGCCTGGACTGGATCGCTCCATCGTTGAGTATCGGTTGCCAATCAAATCTAGTTTCAAACCATATAAGCAACCACCCCGGAAAATCTACAAGGATGAGGTATTGGCCGATGTGAAGAAAGAAGTTGAAAGATTACTTGATGCAAACTTCGTTCGGCCATGCAGATATGCGGAGTGGATTTCTAACATTGTCCCTGTTTACAAGAAGAATGGAAAGATGAGGGTCTCGCATAGATTTCGGGGATTTGAACGAGCTACTCCGATGGATGGTTACCCCATGCCCGTTGCCGATTTATTGGTTGACGGCTCCGTCTTGGGCACAAAGTTATCGGTTTCATGGATGGCAATGCGGGATACAACCAAATTTTTATGGCAATAGAAGATATATCAAAGACGGCCTTCAGATGTCCTGGTCATATAGGCCTGTTTGAATGGATAGTCATGACATTTGGGTTGAAAAATGCCGGTGCAACTTATCAGCGTGCCATGAATTACATCTTTCACGAGTTGATCGGCAAACTTGTTGAAATTTACATTGATGATGTCGTGATCAAGTCCCTAAGTCATGACACACATTTGGAAGATGTGAAAAGGACCTTGGAGTGCACCCGAAAGCATGGTTTAAAGATGAATCCAAACAAATGTGCTTTTGGGGTATCGGCTGGAGAATTCTTGGGATTTTTGGTCCACGAAGGGGGGATTGAGGTTGGCAAGAAGAGCATGAAGGCCATTGATGGAGTTATCCCTCCAACTAATCTCAAGGAGTTGCAATCGCTGCTTGGCAAAATTAATTTCGTAAGGAGATTCATTTCAAATCTGTCACAGAAGGTTTTGCCGTTCTCTCCATTGCTGAAGCTAAAGAAAGATCAGAAGTTCACATGTGGCGACGAACAACAAAAGGTTTTTGATGAGATCAAGCAATACATGAAGGAGCCACCAGTGCTGGTCCCTCCTCAGTTGGACAAGCCTTTCAAGTTGTACGTGGTGGCCGATACCCAAACCATTGGATCGGCCCTTATTCAAGAATTCGAAGGAAAGGAGCAGGTAGTAGCATATCTTAGCCGAAAATTACCTGATCCTGAGACCAGGTATTCGGCTGTAGAAGCTGTGCTTGTGCGTGTACTACTCGTGTACAAAGTTTCGGCACTACTTGTTGAATGCCGAATGCACTGTATATTCCAAGTTTGATGTAATAAAACATATGTTATCTATGCTAATTTTGAATGGCAGGATTGGCAAATGGATCTTGGCTTTATCAGAGTTTGAGTTAAAGTTCGAATCGGCAAAAGCTATTAAAGGTCAGATCATTGCCGATTTTATAACTGAACATCGTGATCCGTCAATTGATTTGCTTGAAATTACTCCATGGGCTTTATTTTTTGATGGATCATCATGTGGTAATGGTGGGGGAGTAGGGATCCTACTGATTTCGCCTAGAGGTGAGATGTTTGAATTTGCCATCCCTATACAGCCCACTGTTGCAAACAATCAGGCTGAGTACGAGGCATTGCTTCTGGGGCTTCAATATTTGAGAGAAGCCGGGGCCGTTTCGGTTGAAGTTTATGGAGATTCAGAGTTGGTAATCAAGCAGTTGAATGGCCAATACGAATGCAAAAGTGAGGCACTGAGGAGTTACTACGAAGAATGCAGGGAGATCTTGAAGAGTTTTCCGTTGGTAACTCTACAGCATATTCCTAGGGAGCATAACGAAGAAGCGAACAGGTTGGCTCAGAGTGCCTCTGGTTACAAAGAGAGTCAAGAAGCGTTCACTGCAGATGTATGTGCGTTGGGAACGGATCTCGCGGAGGATGTTTGGAGAAAAGAGATCGTTGACTATTTGAAAGATCCATCCCGGAAGGTCTCTAGGAAGCTCAGGTACAAGGCCATAAAATTCGTTCTTCTGGATGATCATTTGTTTTACAAATCATTAGATGGGGTGTTGTTAAGATGCCTGGGTCCAGAAGAAGCTAAGAAGATGATGAGTGAAGTGCATGATGGGATATGTGGAGCACACCAATCGGCCTACCGCATGAAATGGGTTATCAGGCAAGCTGGGTGCTTCTGGCCGACGATATTAGAGGATTGCTTTGAGTATTACAAGGGATGTCAAGATTGCCAGAGGTTTGGAAGTATTCAAAGGGTCCCTGCGTCATTAAATCCCATTATCAAACCATGGCCATTCAGGGGCTGGGGTATAGACTTGATTGGCCAGATTAATCCACCATCTAGCAAGGGGCATAAGTTTGTGCTTTTGGCTACAGATTATTTTACTAAATGGGTGGAGGCGATCCCACTGAAGAAGGTGACGTCGGAAAACATGGTCGAATTTGTCAAGGAGCACATCATCTATCGGTTTGGAATCCCTCAGACAATCACAACTGATCAAGGGGCCCAATTCGTGTCCCTGGAGTTCAGAGAATTTGCCGAAAGCATGGGAATCAAATTGTTTAATTCTTCTCCTTATTATGCCCAAGCTAATGGTCAGGCAGAGGCTTCTAATAAGATCATGATCAAGCTAATACATAAGAAGATCGATCAGAAGCCGAGGAGGTGGCATTCGGTACTCAGTGAAGCATTATGGGCTTACCGAATGGCCCCTCATGGAGCTACAAAGACCTCTCCTTATGAATTGGTTTATGGACACCATGCGGTTCTACCTTGGGAAATACAATCAGATTCCAAGAGAGTTGTGTTACAGAAAGATTTAAGCTCCAAGGATTATAGTGGCGTAATGATGGATGAGCTAGAAGATTTGCACATGATCCGTCTTAGGGCCCTGGAAAACATCGAGAAGAACAAGCTGCGGGTTGCCAAGTACTATAACAAGAAGGTAAAGGTCAGGCAATTTCCAGAAGGGGATTTGGTTTGGAAAGCGCTATTGACGATTGGAACTAAATACAGCGAATTCGGCAAATGGTCCCCTAACTGGGAAGGACCTTTTCGCGTGGTCAGATGCGTCCCTGGTAATGCATACCTATTGAAAACTTTACTAGGAGAAGAATCTTCCGCTGCAATAAATGGAAGATACTTGAAGAAATATTATCCTAGTATTGAAATCGATCGATGATCACCAGCAGTGGGATTACATGCATTTGACACAGGAAATAGCCGGTGCTCAAGAACGAGGCCGCCTTTAGAACAAAAGATTCACAAACAGAAGGAACGGCCAGTGCCTAAATGCATTGCCCTTAGCACAAAATTACATTACAACTACCTCTTGCAGGTTTACATCCAACAACCTTGGTGATCAGGACTTCAAGGAGGTGGGAAGCAGAAGGCGTGGAGAAAGAAGTGAAAGTATGATTCAATCTTTTCTTTGCTTCTTTGGCTGCTCCCTCTTCAGTTGCTCCAAGACCACTGTGACGGCAACTTGGAAGGCACGGGGGTGACCATGATTTGCGGCCTCCACCAAGCTGTCCCAAGCCGCTTTCAGGTTGTTATACCTGTCAGAGACATCTGAAACGGAGGAGTGGGTGTTAGGGGCAAGAAATCCAGATGTGAGCGCGAAGTCAAAAAGGGGTCAGAAACATTTTACCTCCCACTAACGCCTCCAAAGCCATACGGCGCTCGCGTTCAGCCTGGCAACGAGCAGTGATGTCCCTGAGGTCATGCTCCAGGTGCCGAACGCGGCGGCGCAGTTGATGGCTGGTCCTCTGTTTAGGCGTGGCATCCTCTGCTTCGAGGGAGGAATCGGAGGAGATGTACTCAGGCATGTCTTCGGTCCCGATGATTTCTTCAGGAAGCAAATCAAGGTTGAAAGAGGAAAGGAAGAGAGGAGGTAAAGTGCAAGATCATATCGAAAACAAGGAGTAAATCAAGGGAAAACTCACTCTCGAATCGTGCGTTTCTTCGGAGCGCTGCTCCCCTGGGGTTGCTTGCCTTTGTCCATGGCCTGGGGTTTTCTCCTCTGAGGACGGGGGAGGAAATGAGAAGTGATGGATGAGTGTGCGAGCGGATTTGCAGGGCATCTCAGCAGGCTATTTTATTGACCGAGGGGGTGCATTAGGTGTGATGACTGGCTGGCGTGCACTACTGGAATACCAAACGGCAGGGTTTTCTTCCCGAATGCGAAGGGTTTTCGCTTGAACAGTGCTTACGGATTGCCGATTCAGGGATCTTCTGTGGATTTTGCGCCAAGGGGCATCTGTTTTCGCATGTTCGGCTCAAGCTAGTTCCCGAATACGTTTGAGGAAAAACAAGGTTCACGGATGCAAACATGAAGAAAATCATCGCAGTGCAAGCACAGAGTTCAAAAGTTCTTTATTTATTGCCGATATTCAAACATCCCTAATACAATCTAGTCGAAGAGCCTGTTCAACACAGATTGGGGATGAGTGAGTTCGGCAATGGCGTCGCCGTGGCCATCGAGGCGCTCCAAGATGAGCTCGATCTCCTCGATGTCTTCTGGCGCGCCGCCCCGGAAGCCGCGCGGCCTGGTGGAGTAGTCGACGTCGGTGTGCATCGCCATGGCAGCCCGGGCCCGGGGGTGGTGCCCAAGCGGACGCCATGGGTGGCCACTTCGTCCACGCGGTGCTCCACCGCAGCAAGGCGCTCCGCCGGTGTGTCTCCGCGGGCGTTCACCTTATCGGACAGTTGCTCCACCAGCGTCTTTAGCTGGTTGAGCTCGGCATCACGGGCTGCAAAGTGCAAGAAAAGGGAGATTAGCATCAAAGGTCGGGTTGGATCAAGGAGCAGTGTCAGGACCGTACCGTCGATGGTCTCCAGCAGCTGCTTGCGCTGGTCTTCCCACTCCAACTCGGCTATGCCAGCCTTTTTGCAGACCTCCTCCAGCTCGCGCTGGGCCACCTCCAGTTCCGCCTTGAAGCGGAGAGCGTCGAGTTCCCCGTAAGCCACGGGGGAGTGACCATCAGACTCCGATGAGTCGTCCGGTAGGGGCTGACCGGCCGGCGCAGGGGATGGATTCCATTGAATCAACCTGAAACAGGGATGATCGTCAAAAACAAAGGGAGACCAAAGATGAATCAGAAAAGAGGGATTGACGATCATTGCCTCCGGCGCGCACTGGCGCGGCTCCCCTCCGCCTCATCGGAGGCGCGGGTCGGTTGAGGCTGCACACCATGCTTCTCTGGGATGTGTAATATTTGGAAAAGAAGGAGAAGGCTTGAGATTGGCAAGGATTCGAGAGCTAAAGGCTTGATAGAGAGCTAGGGGAACCTATGGTTTCATTTATAGGCCTGGCAAGACAGATCGTGGCCTCAAGTCGTGGCTCTGGATCGTGGCGCATATCCCAAGAAAATCGGAAGGTGGAAAGGTTTCCTTGACCAGTCCGCCAATGGGTCGTTTGGAGTTCTAGGCTGAGTCATGTTTGGTTGATTGGCTCGGCTGAGAGGACTCAAAGTGCCATTCGGGTATTGGCATTTCTTTGCCGAATGGGTCGTTCAGCATTACATTTAAGAATGCGCGGAATAAAAGGAAATAAAATTGCAAGAACAAATGTTACAAGAGCGACCAATTCGATTACACATCAATTGAAACGTCTAGATGTTCAAATATTTTGCAATTACACCACGGACATCCGATGTGGCTTGGCGAAAATTGTCCATCCGCTCTTGATAATCTTTCTGGGCGCTGGACAGGGTGGTAAGTTCTGCATTACACTGGTTTACCTCAGCTATGGCCGATGTTGCTGCCTCTTGGGTCTTTTCTATCAATCCAGGGAGCTCGGCCATTTTCTTGTCATCGGCCTCTATTTCAGCTGACAGGTTTCTCAGTTCTGCCTCCAAAGTGGCTTTTCTGGTGATCTTCAATTCACGAGAAGCTTGCAGTTTGGCCAGTGTATCTTTGTGGTTCTCGGTCTGGATTTGTGCTCCCTTCACGACTTGTTCAGCTCTGGCCCTCTTCTTTTCAATGGCCGGGCGGGAGGACATCTTTCTCTGAGCTTGTCTTATGGGCACATAATGAATTTCCAGACCGGAGATGGATGCAAGTGAGGCGTTGATGTCTTCAGGAAGTTCTTGGCTGATGGATTCAAGCATTTCTTCAAAGTAATCGAGATCTTTGAACTGATCTCGCGCATCTTTTCGCAGCCAGGCAAAAATCTCCTTGAGCTTTTCTAACACTTCCTCTGACAGAGTTTGAGGCACTCCTTCCCTTGCCTCGGCGACTGGATGGTACCCCATCGATGGACTTGATGATGATGGGGCCTGATCCTAAGAAAGCAATATTGCCGAGTTAGAGTGTTGGAAGTAAAAGGGTAGCAGGTTTAAGTGCAAATAAGTACCTCATGACTGATTTCCTGAACTGGAGCAGGATTTTGTTCAGGGGCGGCCACTGGTGAAGGAGGTGTTCCAGGCAAAGCTGAAGCTTCTGTGTGAAAAGGCGCTGATGTAGTTTCTGGTGACTCAAGAGCTTCTGGCTGAGGAAGAGATGGGTTCACCTCTGATGGGGTCGATGTTTTTGCTTGACCAGTAGGTGATTGAGCCCTTGGAGGACTTGATGGCTCTGGTTGGATTGGGAAACTCATCTCTGGCGAGTTTGGTGCTTCCGTCTGAACAGGGGGTGATTGAGTCCCTGATGAAGATGAGATTTCCACTTGGACAGGTGGCTCAACTCTGGGTGGACTTGCTAGTTGAGGCACTGGGACGTCCACGAGTTGATCCTCCATTGTTTCTTCTTTAAATGCCAAATTAGGAATGAATGCCAGTGTTCATCCTCAAGAAAAGACAGTAAAGGTCATACCAGTGGATGGAGCATTGGCAGGTTCTGAAGCTGAGGATTGCTGAGTTCTAGACTGAGAATGCACAAGATATAATTTAGCAGAAACAGAGTAGTCCTGTGATCAAGAAAGGAAGAATTTTACCTCAACAAGGACTTTCTTGATAGTTCTTCTCCTCTTGGCATTTGGAGGAGCAATCAGAGACAAGCCTTGCTTCCTGTCAGCAGCAAGGCTGGACAGAGTTGGGTCTGTTGTGGCATACCTAGACATTAGCTAAGCCAGGGTTGGTGATTTGAATCCCAATGCTGAGATTGGGCCTACTGCATTGTAGGCAATATCCCTAGCCAGAGGGGCAGGCATTGTGTTCTGAGAGCAAAAGAAATAAAATCAAAATCATGATTGGAAGAGGAAATGTCTGATTTAAGGGTTAGTCATATTACCTCTGAAGTTGGCTGGAAATCAGGCATCAACTCTGTGCAGAACAAGTGTACAGGCTCACTGAAGATGTGATCATGGAATTCTTGCCACCAGAAGTTGAAGGTGGGGTGAGCTATTGTTGTGGGTATGAAAGGCTAGGTGTAGACAGTAGGACTGCACACATACTGAAAAACTCTACTAGTTTGAATAAGTTCTTTGATTTCCTCTCTGGGCTTGAGGAATTCATGCAGAAACAGTCTTGGGGGCATCTGGCCACATCCAAGTTGCCGAGCCATTATGTTGGGCTGATAATATTCATAAGTGCTATAGTTCAGCCTTCCTCCACCGAATTCAAAGGCGAGAATGCATGGGCGGATAATGATATTGAAGATTTCCAGGAATCTTCCATCTTGGAGTTCAGTTTCAAAGGAGAACTCACAAGGGAGAGTCAAATTGTCATTATCCAAATAAGGGAGCCAGAGAGGATTTTGGAAACCTTTGAAGAAGAGCTCGAAGAGCTGGCTGACATTCTGCTTGATGAGGACAGTTGAAGCAGCTTCTCCATAAGTCTGGCATCCTCTGGTGGCTTGGGGTTCCCCTTCATGATGATTGGACGAAGGGAAGAACCGAGTGTTCAAATCGACACCAACAATCTGATGCATGTGCAGCTGCAGACACATTTGAACAAACCACCAGGGACCGTTGACACATGCTATCCTCTGGCTAGTGTACATCTGGGTGACAGTTTGATGAAGCATATGATCCACACTGCCTAGAAGGTATTTCCCCAGGGGGAAGCGATTGCCACTGACTAGGTGTGAAGCCATTGCAATATGATTCAGGGTAGGCTCATTGGCTTTACCACAGAAGATGAACCTGCATAGCCACATGTTCAGAAACGCCCTGTATTCAACTTCACCAAGGGGGCCATCCTTCATATGGTTCAGGATATAGTTTTTGTATCCGCTCCCTGGTTTCACCCCTGTTTGTCTTGAGGAACCTTTGAAATCCCAGGGGTGAACAGCTCCTGTAATGTCAAGGCCGGTGATCATATACACATCGGCCAGAGGTGGGGACATTGGGCCGTGACCAAAGACGAAGGCGTTGACGCCATTTGACCATAAGTGGTAAGCCGCTATCAAGAGGTCTTCGTTCTTGGGGGTCTCAGCCAAAGATAACTCCAAGCATTGAGCAATGCGTAGGGTATCCCAATTCTGGGTCCTGGCGCTTTTGTCTGCAAGGATCCTCTGGTACCAAGTTTTCCAGCCTGTAATCGGGGGCAAGGGCCAGTTCTTGAATGCATCCTGCCACTGAGGAGGTGTGGATAGAGCCGCTTTGAAGGGGATCCTTTGAGATTCGGCTGCGATAAAATCTCGAGGATCAGAGTTTCCCACGGGACCAAGGTAGTAGGATCTTGAGTTGGCCTCGGTATGAATCAAAAGTTCGGTGGAAGGCTCCTGCAGGAAAGCGGAAAAGAAATCTCAGGTAAAAAGTTGAAAACCTAAATGCCGAATGAAGCTTATGGTAGAGGAATTTACCTGAGCAGCTGGATTTTGAGCCGCCATTGGGGATTCGAGTTCAGAACAAGGGGATCTAGGGTTTGGATCTAGGTGAAGATTCCGGCGGATCGCGAAGAGAGAGAGCAGGTGTTGAACAGATTCGATTTGAAGACATTGGTGGCTGGAGTCAATTCCGGAATAAAAATCACTTTTATCCCGTAATTGAAGGGGCATGTGTTAACACCAAAATTTGGTAAGGAGTCTGACCTGTGGGTCCAGCTCGGTGAGGAGTCCGTCCGGTGGAAGGAAGGTTTTCTTCAGATGCATTCGGCAGAAAATCCGCGGTCGGCTATCTGTTTTCGTTCGACAAGAGCACAGTTGAGCTGATTTCGCGGGATTGTACGGTGACGTGGCTCAAGCAGGAAGGACGAATGGGTGGATAAGCGATCAAGCTTAGGGATTAAATTAGGTATCGAATCCATTCGAGGTTGTACTTGGCAGGGTATAAATATGAGCCCTGGTTGTATGTAACGGATATAGACAACCATTCTCAATACAAACCGGCTTTACGCCAAACCCTAGAGTCCATTTATCGTGTCGTCGAGTTCTTCGAGAGGGTTCATCGATCCGTCGACCTCCGTGAGTACCGGCAACCTTGTATCATATCTAGTATCATGCGGTGGATTTAGATCTGATGCAAGTAGTCTTGTTACCATGCTTAGTGTCAAGCGGTAGATTCAAGCTTGGTTCAAGAAGGTTTCTTGTTAGGTCATGAGCCATGCGGTAGGCTAAGATCTAGCTCGAAGCTAGTTATCGGCTCTATTGGATTTTGACAAGATCCAATAGATTCATTAAGTTACCCAGTGTTGCTTTGAGTATTGCTTTATGTTTAAATTCATGTAACACTTTTTGCCCAATCTAGATGGGTTTGGATCGGCTTTATACCTTTTGATGATCCTCAGGCGAGTCAAGTTCGTGGATCACAAGCTCTTTGATAGCCGAAACCGAATCGATCTAGGTTGTTACGTGTTGCGGGTTCAAGCTTGCCAATGTTCATATAAATCTTGAAAGAACTGAGTATCACGCGGTAGATGCAGGTTTTTGGGTTGCTTTGGAGCTAATCATCTGGTGGATTAGATTTCAAATCGATCTGATAGATTTATCTTGCTTGGTAATGTTCGTTCCTTCTTCATGGACCCCGAATCGGCTGTTCAGCCGCATTCGGTTATGTTTCCCACGAGTAGAACACGTGCGTAATTTATGCGTTAAATGATGTATGCTTTTAGCTTTCCATATTTAGATCGTATCATACGGTGGATAGATCTATTTGTGGAGAGTGGTGCGATCCCCATGCAAGTTGTATCATGCGGTGGATAGATTTGTTTGGTATCGTACTAGACGGGTTTTAAAGCACTTAGACATGCGGTAGACTAGTGCTTTGGATCTATGCATGCTTGTTTATTGCATGTTTACGCTCGTGCTTTATTTTATTTATTTATTTAACGTTGATCACCACGGGGATCGGTCGTGGTCTTGCGCACGTTCACCTTTGTCTAAACAGAGACCGATCGCCGTCATGCTTGCGTCATCCATTCGGCTATGAAACTTTTTCCTTCTTAAAGCTCCCGAATGGTTTCAGTTTATTGGCAGATAGCTCTCTATAGCTATATGTCATCCTATCTAGCTTCGTAGCCGTAAATATGGAACTGCCTGGTACCACCCGGCAAGTTCCAAGCTTTGGTATCTAACTACTTTGTCTTTTGTTAATTTTCAGGGAAAATTGACTGGCACGTCTCGTGATTCTCTGCGCGTGTGAAGCCAGCTTGTTCGGCTTGTTGTGTGCTTGGCGCTAGGTGCACTTTTCACGTCAACAGCGTCACCTTTCACTTATGCGGGAAGGAGAAGGGGCGGGGCAATGATGTCTGGCCCACTTGTCAACGGCAGCAGCCAAACTGCGGTGCCTTTTCAATTTCCATTTATTATTTTATTACGACATGGCCGAGGCGCCATCTTCAACCTTCAACCCTCGAGCTCGTTGCCTCGCTCGCTCCTTCAACTTCAATTCTAATCGCCAACTTCATCCCTCTTCAACTTCAATCCTCCTTGCCAACTTCATCCCTCGTCGCCGCCAACTTCAACCCTCGTCCCCATTCAAATTCCAAACCCCGTCGTTGTGCTATTTCCTCCCTTCTCCTTGATGGCCGCCGCGGTGTGCTTGATGTTGCTGCTGCCAGATGAACTTCTCACGAAGATCATCATCCACTCCATCAAGGATGTGGCTGTTTTCCATTTTCTAAACCTTCGCAATAAAATCTGCGGCACCTTCTAGCGCATCTGCAACTCCGATGAGGTACTACTGCACGTGTCGCTGCATGATCTTCGTGAGGTGTGCAAGAATCGCTACGTCAAGTCGTGCTTTGAGCAGTGCTTCCGCGAAGCCAATCATCCGGAGGCATTGTGCTTCGAGGGGATGGTGAGGTTGATGAGGCGGCGGAACCCCGATAAGGGTTTGAAGCTTATCAGAGATGCCGCCACTACTGAAGACTCCGGTGCCAAGTACTTTTTAGTGATGCTGAAGTACCGTTGCAACTCGGCTGACCCAAAGCCTGGGCACTACTCCAGGAAATCAGCGGCGGCCCATCGCCCTTGACGGCCGGTGGAAGAACAACAACCTGCGGCGGATGCACTACCTCGTCAAGCAGGATCTCGACAACATTGCGTGGTTGTACTAGCTTGATGACGGCGGCGGCGACGACGACATTCCGTTGCTGCCCGTCCAGAATCCCCACATCTGCATTTGGGAAGCGGGATGTAGGCGCTATGGGTCGGATACCAAAGAGATCATCCACTACTGCAGCGCCGAGTGTCGCATCCGTCATGAGTTCGACCTCTAGACGCGTAAATTCTGCCCCACCGTGGAGTACGCCGTCAGCAGGATGAACATCGAGATGTAGGCGCAAACATCAATATGAACATTATCTATCTTGAATGTAAATTATTAGATATTACTAAATGTGGATTTGATTTTATCGAGATGTCTGGATGTCGGCGGGCGGCGGGCGGCGGTGCCCTCTGCTTCCTCCTTTGTTCTATTCAAATGACTGTGGGGCCAATTCTATTCAAATGAAGAACGGTTCTCATTTCTCCTTTTAATCTGCAATCAAATGTTGTAACAAGTATTTCGTCGTTATTAGTCCAAATTTGATACTTTTTTTCTAATTTTTTTCTAAAATCACAATCTATTCATTAATTTCATTGTTTATTGTACATTCCGTATGTTGAGTGATGTTTATATGCCTTATTTTATTCTTTGTAAGTACAACATACAAATAATATTTGTTTTACACAATCATTAGTGATGGAACTTTACATTTCGTAAGCTTAAGGTGAACACAAGGTTTTGTTACGTTTTCAAATGTATATAAGTTCGAACATGTTGCAAAGTGTGGAAAACTTCTAATCTTGGGCACACAAGTGTGACTACTGATATTTTATTCAAATACTAAATGTCCAAATACGAATTGTTTGTATTTTAATGATTTTTTAGGTGCTGCTTTATGGGCTCTAATAAATCAGGAAAGCAAGTTTCATTCCAAAAAAATTGTGACAGACCCACGAGTCAGTGTCAGCAGCCAATATAAAAAAGATAACCGCTGACCCAACTCCCAACAAAGGCAATCCGAGTTCACTAACAATCATCACCCATGACAGTGGCCCACTCGTTAGCGTTAGCAAGCGAACCGTGCGCGTGCTGCTCAAAATTTCCCACCTATATTTACATAGTGCCCATGAAATTCCAATTGCTGCACCGAGGCGTCAAGGGCACGCCAGTAGTTTCATTAAACACAGTTACACGTGCCGTTCATATTCGTCTCCTCGCTAGACAGATCCACAACGCCCGCATTCTCCCCAACGCCGCCGCCACTTTCCCTGCTCGCCTTCGCCACTCTCTCCCCGCTGCAGCCCTACTCTTCTCCAGCCCCACCGCTCCCTGCGTGACGACGGTGACGAGGACGCGGTTACTGGCGTGCGAACGTACGTCCGGCCAACCTAAAGACGGTTCACGCGGATCCGTCGACGTTGTCCCCGGCTACGACGATGAGCCGGATGGCCGCCTCAGGCCACGAGCCGCCGTGGATGCGGCCCCTCCGACCATCACGAGAACAACTACTTCATTCGCGACAGAGGTTAGTCCTGCTGGAACCCCTAATTCCCTCTCTCGCATCGGCCACCAAAATTGATCTGCTATATATTCATGTGAATGTGGATTAATTAGGGAGACATGCCTAGATAGTTCATCATTAATTGATTGACTGTGGTTTTGATTGATGGATTTTGTTGCCCCAAGTCTATGTGAATAAATTATTGCTAACATATGTAGTTATATGAACTGTTGAAATTCATTTTCATGTTCCTGGTGCTATACTTTTTGCACTGTAAATTCATGAAAAGCATCAAGGATGTTAGCATACTTTAATTCTGCTATGCTCTGAATGTAACAGATCGACAGTTATGCTTTGGACCTGTTAGCATATACTTCAATTCTGCTATGCTCAGATCGACCGTTATGCTTTGGACCTGTTAGCATACTTTAATTCTGATGGCCACATAATGTCATTGGGAATTGCATCGCAGTGGTTTATAATGTAGTCCACCCAATCTACTACAAATTCATGTCAAGGTGGATTAGGAAGACATGCCTTAATAGTTCAACTTCAATTGATTGACTGTGGATTTGATGGATGGATTTTGTTGCTCCAAGTCTGTTTTGAATAAATTGTTGCTAACAGATGAAGTTATATGAAATGTTGAAATTCATTTTTCATGTTCTGGTGCTATAATTTTTGCACTGTAAATTCATGAAAAGCATAAAGGATGTTAGCATACTTTAATTCTACTATGTTTTGAATGTACCATATCGACACTTGTGCTTTGGACCTATTAGCATACTTTAATTCTGATGGCCACATAATGTCAGTGGGAATTGCATCGCAGTGGTTTTAAAGTAGTGATAACTAGACTATCTTATGCTTTGTTGTGAGTGTTAATTGTTTCACTACTGTCATATATATTGTTATTGTTGGTGTCATGATGTGTTGTGAGTGTTGTTTCACTACTGTCATATACAATGTCATGACCATTGCTTTATCCTCTTGTTGCACGTACATATGGAACACACAATCTATCGCTGTTCAAGTTGGACAAGGAAGCAGTTGAAGGAATTTATTCTCTACTTTGATATATAAGCATATTGTTATGCCCTGTCAAAATGGTTAGCACCTATCCCTGTATGCTAATTAAATAAAATATGAACTGTGTATGTCTATGCTGATTTTATTTACGACTGTATCAACTATTTTGCCTGTGTGAGAAAACAAATTTATCTAATAAGAATTAAGTTTAGATTTTCAGTCTTGCTTATGTTGCTCTACTGACAAACCTGACATATCATCTATGCAGTCTCCCACAATAACAAACTCCTCTACCTCCAATGCATCATCACAGCCCATCGTCAGTGAACCTATTGGGGACAGCCCTAGGGGTCCCCTAAACGACCGGGGAAAACCCCACTTTCTTTCGCAAAAAATCGAAACACAAACGAATTTACAACTATAAAACACACTCAAAACAACCACGGCCCAGCGGTAGGGGCCCACGGACGTATAGGCCTCAGCAGCCCACCAGAACAATCGGCCCCAGCCACCCTCGGGCGAAACTCCACTTCGCTTGAGGGGCAGAGCACCGCACTAATGAAATTCTTCCTCGTCGAGGGCTAGTCGCTCCCTCGGGTGAGGCTCCGCCTCACTCGAGGGCTGGACACCCCCTCGTGTCAGGTTCTACCTCGCTCGAGGGCTAGACGCCCTCTCGAGTGAGGTTCCGCCTCGCTCGAGGGCTGGACGCCCCCTCGAGTGAGGTTCCGCCTCGCTCGAGGCTCTCGCGGGCTCACTGCTTCCACACCTGCTCCCCCGTCCGAGGCATTTAATGTTCTAACACATGCAGGCACTCGAGTCAAAGATGAATCCGCACCACGCTTCTGAGACGCCTAGGAATCATATCCCGGCGCTGTTCCGCCAACCCTCCCGGTGAGGCCATTCTCGCCACTGTACGGCACTGTGCGGTAAGGCTAGTGTCAACTCTGTGACACTGTGCCACCCACTCTCGTACAGTCAGCGCACCGCACCCTCGAAAAAGGACGGCGGTGCCCTCGAAAGGGGGACGGACGCTTGTTCCACGCTCGCCCAGGACAACGCCGTGACATCAAACCAGCAAGGCGCGTCTCCTCTGTCACCATCGGCCCTGTGCGGCCATCCCGGGCACTACAGCGCCATCCCCTGACGCTGTGGGAGTACGGGGCGATAAGACGCCACCACGCCAGCTGTTGTGCGCCCTACGGCTTCCCGTCAACCCCGCCTTCGAGCCAATGTACGGACGACAACCAAACGGGAAGCTCCCACACCGCCACCCTCGAAGCCGCTACTGGATGGATACAGGGCAGGCCATGACGTCCTACCAGCAGCAAGATTCTCCAGGACGGTCGTCTACTCTACAAAACTGTGCGTCATACCGCTACATGTAATTATAATAGTGTGGCACGTTTGCCAGCTGCCTCCCCTTGGCCTATAAAAGGAGGGGGCAGCCCCCCGGCTGCAGGGAGAATAGAAGGAGCACACTTCACGCTCACTGCCTTCACCACGATATTGGAACTCTGCCTCAATCACACCTCAGGGACCTGGAGGTCCTGCCTCCTCTCCCACCTTGCTTGTTGCTCCCCTCTGCAAGCACCACGGTGCGACGCAATATAGTGCCACGAGCACACCACTGCTGGACGTACGGCCCCGGCTGGAACCAGGATATACCTTGTGTCATTAGTTGCTTAGCACCGGCCATCGAGAGATAGATCTCAGTGCTCTCAATAGTTAGTGTCGGGACTACTTTCCGCACCGACAAAACCTTCTTCACAGGGTCACTCAGCACAGACTGCTGCGAGTAGTACTCGAACCCACGGGTCAAGGACACAAACCAAATGGCTAGAAGACAAGTTGACTGCAACTGGACTTGATGCCAATTTTTTGCCTACCCCAGATGCTGCGAGGGATAGATTTGTATTGGTTTGTTGACTCATTGCTCGGGAGAGGGTGTCAATCAACAAGGCGGTTGATGATCTCTCACCAATTGAGAAGGACCATCTGTTTACAGTTTTAGAGGAAAAGCTAGATTACCCAGCCAATCTGGAAGAATCTGTTCGCAAGAAGGTAGTTAAGGCAGCTATATCACAAATTGGAACCTTGCAACGGCGGTTCAAGGCCCATTTAAGAAAAAAAATATGTGAGTGAAGAGGAGACTCCCTTTGTGAAGCATGCCTTTTTGCAGCAACAAGACTGGGACATGTTTGTGCAGGAAACCAATTCTCCTTCATTTTAGCAATTGAGCCAGGAGATGAAACAAAAAAGAGCATTGCATAATAAGCCACACAAGACGGGCAGAAAAGGTTATCATGGTAAAAGGAAAGAATGGGAGGAGGAGGATGCAAAGCTCGCTGCTGAAGGAAAACAGAACCCTTGGGACCAATTTCCTGGATGTTCGAGACCTTATCAGCGGGCAAGGGTAGAGAAGAAGAAGAATACTAGTGAAGGAAGCGGGGGCATATCATTTAGTAACCCTGTGGTGGTGGGGGTAGCAGATAGGGTGAAAACACTTGCAGCTCAGGGTAGCGATGGTTCTTTCTCTAGGGTTAGGGAGGATGATATCCTCACCGCAACACTTGAGACTTCAGAGCATCGAGGTCGGGTCCGAGGCGTGTCTAGTTCACTTGGCTAGGACAAAGGGTTTGGTGAAGAGTTCATTGGAATGTACAGGAAGAAGAGGAACAAGAGGTATTATGCTCATGATGTGATAGCGGACAAAAATCAATTGTCCATGCTCTAAGACTATCAGGCATCAACATACCCAAAAATGCACTTCTTCCTTCCCAATTACCAGCGCTTGTTAGTTGCAGCGGGGAAGAAGATATGGATGGCATTGAGGAAGAAGATAGGCATGACAGCGAGGAAGAACAAGCGCATGTCAGGGAGGAAGATGGCAGAGAGCAAGATAATTGGAATGCCAACGGTGACGAAGCGAATGAAGTGCACAGTGATAGTCGATCACCTATGCTGGACGCAATAGATAAGCTGACAGAGCCAACTGTGTGCAGCCTTTTGGATGGCACCGTGGAGCTCGCATTAGCGAAAGTCTTTCCATCTCAAAAGGCTTGCCATTCAGTACCGGTGAAGGATGGGTATGTTGTGGTCTAACCTACTTATGTGGGCCAATACGAGTCAATACCCTCTGCTTGTACCAATTGATGTGCGTCACGTAGCAACCTTAGTTGCGGCTCTCGTTCAAAGGATCCAAGGGCCTAAGGATAGGATCATTATACCACCCATGACGAGACATCCCAACCATGAAGTCGCAACAGGTAGCAGGAGTAAAACATCAAATGGAGGTGTTGCAGCTCAGTGTTAGCAAGAGAAGGCTCAACAGCAGCAGCAGCAGCAGATCAGAAAAACTACACAGCAGGAGTGTCGATAACAACCAGATGAGGACCCCAGGCAAACTCCTCCTAAGCAGCTGCTGCAACTTGAGGATAATCAACAGACGAAACAGCAGCCTCTCCAGCACCAGGAGCGTCGACAACAGCAGGAGCCCAAGCAAACTATGCCTAAGCAGCAGCTGCAACATGAGGATAAGCAACAGATGAAACAGCAACCTCTCCAGCAGGAGGAGCACAGGCAATCTCCCTCTAAGTAGCAGATGCAACAAGTACAGCAGCCTGTGCAACAGGAGGAGCCCAGGCAATTCCACTGCAGAAGGGGAATCAGGCCTGGAAACTTCTGTCTAGAGATGAGATTCTTAATTGTGTTAATGGGACAAAACAGGACCGACCAAAATACAAGCCTGGTGCACCTATGTTGTCAGAAGAAAATGTCAAGGCTGTTGGACCAAATTGTGCCAAGTTGCATGCTTATGTCATGGAACACAGTAACGATAAACTTGCCTTTCCAGCAAAGGTGGATCAAGACTACTTTAAAGGTAGTTGTGGTGCTTTAATGTTAAACATTGAATTCACTAGCGTGTTTAACATTGTAACCCTGGCTTCTCTGGATCTTACCTTCATAAGGTTGTGGACATTGTAATTCCTTTAAAACCTAAAAAGATATTTCTTTAATTTTGACCGCAAAGTTCATGCATGCTAACAATTTGATTTTTTGTAGGAAAATGATGGACAAGGCAGCAGAGAAGCAGATCATTGTTGGGTTTTTAGATCCAGATTTGTTTACTTCAACAAATATTTATCAACGTTCTCAGCAAGTTGGCAAAGCAATCTCAAATGCAATGATGAACAACTACTACGTGGTGGGTGCCTACTGCACTAGCCACTGGGTAACAGTGATCATCTGTATGAAGTTCAAAGGGGTTTGGTATCTAGATTCAGCTAAACAACATACCCCGCTAAAGTTCCCAGACCTCAAAAATGTTTTGAACTGGTCAGTTTCTTGTAGGTTTTGTTCACAAAAATTCAATCTCTTAGTGTTTCTAATTGGTATTGCTCACCATGCAGGGCCTTTGGTACAATATTTTTTGTTCACAAAAAATCAAACTCTTAGTGTTTCTAATTGGTATTACTGATCATGTAGGCCCTTTGGTGATGCACAGGACAGAGTGACGAAAGGAAAGAAAAAAAGCCAAAAGCTACACTCCAGCACAAAACAAATTTCGCTATAAGACCGAGGTTTGTTTATGGTCCCTTCTTACCTATTTGGTACTGCATTAACTTGTCATTTTGGTACCTCGGTGCAGAGTGCTCAGCAGCCACGGGGGTCCTCTTTGTGTGGATTCCATGTGGCATTCCATATGTTAAGACTACTCGATGACATATCTGACATCAAGAAGACTGCTGTAAGTAGATAATAATGCTAAACCTTGTCTCTACTCATATTATCCATC
Organism: Cenchrus americanus; assembly: GCA_947561735.1. Lineage (NCBI taxonomy): Eukaryota > Viridiplantae > Streptophyta > Magnoliopsida > Poales > Poaceae > Cenchrus > Cenchrus americanus. The sequence continues at coordinate 146,547,008 of OX387244.1, read as the reverse complement.
TGATTTTAGAAAATGGTTTCTACTTGTATTCTCATAAATGATTGTATTTTGCAAGATTTCAAACCTCCTGTAGATGTTTCCACAGAAGATGTAAAGCGTGTTCGGGAGATGCTGTGCGAGTACATTCTTAAGGAGACCATCGACCGAAAGGGCAAGTTCTACAGTGGTGCACCATGAGTTTATTGTGACCAGAAACTTGAAACTCATTCAGTCTTCTTTAGTCAAGTGTTGTTTCCTGAGAAACCTACTTGGCTTGCTTGGTTGGAGTCAGATACTGCCTGGTTTAGGCAGTTTTCTCATGACTCCATCCAAACAAGCCCTGATGAGAGTAACTTGAAACTTGATGTGATCCTAGCTAGCTTGTCTATAAATGTGCTCTTGCTTTGCCTATATCTGTGATGTGAGAATGTGTTTCTGATGTCTCCTTGTTGTGGTGGCTGCCATATCCTGGCTAGTTCCAGGATGCAGCCCCTGGTGGCTGCCAAATCCTGGTTGGTTCCAGGATGCCGGTGGCAACCGGGCCGGTTACTGTAGGGGTGGTCGTCGTGTCTGTAATAGGCATTAATTGAAGCTCGTTACAAACACTGATCAGTAAGTAGCGGACTTCATTCGGAAAGTCCGTTACAAAAATGCCCAAAATGTAACGAGCAGTGTAAAAGCCTGTTACCAGTCATGACTGGTGGGCCCCAGGACCTGGCCGTTCATCGAGATATAGGAGACGCAGGTTGAAAGCAAGCGTCTCCTTTAATAGAGAGAAAGCAGACACACGTAGAAACAAATGCATCTCATTTCGTCGAGACAGTGGAGACGTCGGTTCACATAATGCATCTCTGATGTTAATTTAACAGTAACGAGCTCTGTTTCATGCTTGTTACCAAAGTTCCATGTGGGACCAGAGAAACAGCCATTTCATGTGACCGGTGACTAGTTGTGGTAACGGTTGTTGTTTGATGCCCGTTACGAATCCTATATGTACTGAGACGCGCGTGAAATATACGCGTCTCAGTTCGTCAAGATAGTTGAGACGTAGGTTCACATCAGGCGTCTCTAATATTGAACTTCTGTAACGGGCTTTGCTTTAGTGCCCGTTACGAAAGTTCCCTGTGGGCCCAAAAAACAACCATTTCACGTGTGTTGACGTAAAATGTGCACTTAACGCCAATCACACAGCAAGCCGAAAAAAGCTAGCTTCGCACGCGCAGAGAGAGAGTGACGTGCCAGTCAATTTTTCCTAAAAATTAACAAAAGATAAAGCAGTTAGATACCAAAGCTTGGAACGTGTCGGGTGGTACCGCATGCTTCCATATTTACGCTAAGAAGCCAAGCAAGATGACATGTAGCTATGTAGAGCTATCTGTCAAAGAATCACAACCATCCGGACCATTACAGAGGAAAAAGGAATACTGCCGAATGGATGACGTGAGCATGACGACGATCGGTCTTTGTATAAATAAAGATGCAAGCATGAAGTTATGACCGATCCCCATGAGGTTTATCATTAAATAAAATGAGGTAAAGCACGGACATGATCATGTATTAAATAAGCATGCATAGATCCAAAGCACTAGTCTACCGCATGTCTAGGTACTTTAAAACCCGTCAGGTACGATAACAAACAAATCTATCCACCGCATGATACGACTTGCATGAAAAACGTACCACTTTCCACAAATAGATCTATCCACCGCATGATACAATCTAAATATGGAAAGCTAAAAACATACATCATTTAAGACATAAACAATGCACGTGATCTACTCGTGAAAACATAACCGAATACGGCTGAACAGCCGATTCAGGGTCCATGAAGAAAGAACAAACATTACCACGTGAATAAATCTATCAGGCTGAATTGGAAATCTAATCCACCGGATGACTAGCTCCAAAGCAACCCAAAAACCTGCATCTACCGCATGATACCCGGTTCTTTCAAGATTTATACGCACAAAGCAAGCTTGAACCCGCAACACGTAACAACCTAGATCGATTCGGTTTCGGCTATCGGAGAGCACAAGAACCACGCGTCAAAACACGAAACCTGCTCGTACAAGGATCTTCAAAGAAATATAGCCGATCCAAACCCATCTGAATTGGGCAAGGGTGTGTTACATGAATTAAAACATAAAGTAAAACTCATGATAACACGGGATAACTTAATGAATCTATTGGATCTTGCCAAAATCCAATAGAGCCGATAACTAGCTTCGAGCCAGATCTTAGCCTACCGCATGGCTCATGATCTAACAAGAAACCCTCTTGAACCAAGCTTGAATCTACCGCATGACACGAAGCATGGTAACAAGACTACTTGCATCAGATCTAAATCCACCGCATGATACTAGACATGATACAAGGTTGCCGGTACTCACGGAGGTCGACGGATCGATTGGCCCTCTCGAAGAACTCGACGACACGACAAGGACTCTAGGGTTTGGCGTAAGGCCGGTGTGTATTGAGGAATGATCGTGTTTGTTACATACATCCAGGGATCGTATTTATACCCTGTTGATTACAACTGCGAATGGATTCATTGCCTAACTAAACCTGATCGCCTATCCATCCATTCGCTTCCACCGATTGAGCCACGTCACCGTCCAATCCCGCAAAATCAGCTCTACTGTTCCTTTGCCGAACCGGAGCAGATAGCCGACCGCAGATCCTTCTGCCGAAAATCTCTGAAAACATCCTTCCTTCCACCAGACGGACTCTTTTCGAACCGGACCCACATGTCAGACTCCTTACCAAATTTTGGTGTTAACACATGCCCTTTCAATTGTGGGATAAAAGTAATTTTGTTCCACAATTGACTCCGCCCACGAATCCGTCAACACCGTTCTTCGCAATCCGCCGGAATCTTCGTCCAGATCTAACCCTAGATCCCCTCGCTCTGAGCTCGAACTTCCAATGGCAACTCGTAACCAAGTCGCTCGGTAAATTCACCCCTTCAAACCTTTGTTCGGCATTAGGTTTTCAATTTTACCTGAGATTTTCCTCTTCCGCTTTCCTCCAGGAGCCTTCTACTGCTCTTCTGATTCCTATCGAGGCCCATTCGCAGTCTTATTACCTTGGTCCCGAAGGGAATCCCCGACCCTCGAGATTTTATTGCCGCCGAATCTCGGAGAATCCCTTTCAAGGCGGCTTTATCTCCACCTCCCCGGTGGCAAGATGCGTTCAAGAATTGGCCTTTGCCCCCAATTGCGGTGGCCGGAAGACTTGGTATCGGAGGATTCTTGCGGATAAGAGTGGATTGACCAATCTGGATGCTCTCCGTATCGCTCAATGTCTGGAGTTATCCGTAGCTGAGACACCCAAGAATGAAGATCTTCTGATAGCCGCATGCCACTTCTGGTCAAATGGCGTCAACGCCTTCCTTTTTGGGCATGGCCCAATGTCTCCAACCTTGGCCGATGTATACATGATCACCGGCCTTGACATCACCGGGTCTGTCCAGCCCTGGAACTTCAAAAATTCTTCACGCCAGACAGGGGTAAAGCCAGGGAATGGCTACAAGCATTATATCATGAAGCACATGAGAGATAACCCCCTTGGCGAAGTTGAATACAGAGCCTTTCTGAACATGTGGCTATGCAGATTTGTCTTCTGTGGCAAGGCCAACGAACCCACTTTGAATCATATTGCAATGGCGATTCATCTGGCTAGTGGCAATCGCCTCCCTCTGGGAAAATTCTTCTTGGGCAGTGTATATCATATGCTTCATCAGACTGTTACCCAAATGTACACCAGCCAGAGGATAACATGCGTCAATGGCCCTTGGTGGTTTGTTCAAATGTGGCTGCAGCTCCACATGCATCAGATTGTCGGCGTCGATTTGAACTCCAGGTTCTTCCCTTTGTCCAATCCCCCCGAAGGAGAGCCCGAAGCTACCGGAGGATGCCAAAACTATGGAGAAGCGGCTTCAACTCGTTCTTATCCAAGCAGACATCGGCCGGCTCTTCGAGTTGTTCTTCAAAGGTTTCTCCAATCCTCTCGTGGCTTCCTTATCTAGGCAATGACACTTTGACCTTCCTCGTCGAATTCTCCTTCGAGCCCGGCCATCAAGATAGGGGATTCTTGGAGATCTTCAATATCATAATCCGCCCATGCATATTACCGGCCGAGTTCAATGGAGGGAGGCAGAATGTCAGCACTTATGAGTACTACCAGCCTAATGTAACGGCCAGACAACTTGGATGCGGCCAGATGCCCCCAAGATTGTTCCTGCATGAATTCCTCAAACCCAGGGAGGAAATCAAAGAGCTGATGCAGGGCAGCAGAGTTTTCAACTATGTGTGCAGTCCCACGGTCTACACATGTCCTTTTGTGCCCACAACCATAGCTCACCCCACCTTCAACTCCTGGTGGTAAGAATTTCATGACCATATCTTCAGTGAGCCTGTTTATGTATTTTGCATCTGCAAATTTTCCTTTGAACGCATCCGGGAACTATCTTTAGCCGAACGCGTGAGAACAACTGCCCCTTGGCGTGAAATCCACAGAGGATCCCAATTCGGCAATCCGTGAACACTATTCAAGAGAAACCCTTCGCACTTGGTGGAAATCCCTGCCGCTTGGTATTCCAACCGTGTGTACTGGCCAAATCATCACTCCCAATGCGCCTCCTTGGTCAATAAAATAGCCCGTGGGGTGCTCTGCAAATCCACTCGCACACTCCTCCATCATTTCTCGTCTCTTCCCCTGCTGCTAGAGGAAAAAACCCCAACGCCATGGACAAGGGTAAACAACCTCAGGGGAGCGGCTCATCAAGGAAGCGTACGATTCGGAAGTGAGTTCTTCCTTGATCTGCTCCTTGTTCTCCCGCTTTGATCTTGCGCTTCATGTCTTTCCTTTTGCCCTTTTCAGCCTTGATTTGCTTCCCGAAGAGGTCATCAGGACCGAAGATGTTCCTGAGTACATCTCCTCCGATTCCTCTCCCGAAGCAGAGGATGCCACGCCTGAGCAGAGGACCAACCATCAGCTGCGCCGCCGTGTCCGGCACCTGGAGCATGGCCTCAGGGATATGTCCGCCCGTTGCCAGGCCGAGCGCGAGCGTCGCATGGCTCTGGAAGCACTAGTAGGGGGTAAAGCTCCTGACTCTTTCATGCCCGCCCTTGGATTTCTTGCCTCTGACCTTGACTCTTCTGTTCCAGATGTTTCTGACAGGTATAGCAGCCTAAAGGCGGCCTGGGATAGCCTGGTAGAGGCCGCCAATCATGGTCATCCTCGTGCATTCCAAGTCGCCGTTACGGTGGTCCTGGAACAACTGAAGAGGGAGCAGCAGCCGAAGAAGCAAAGAAAAGATTGAATCATACTTTCGCTTCTTCCTCCACGCCTTCTGCTTCCCACCTCCTCGGGGACCTAGTCATCAGGGCTGCTAGATGTGATCCTGCAAGGAGTAGTTGTAATGTAGTATTGAGCTAAGGGCAATGCATCCAGGCACTGGTCATTCTTTCTTGTTCATGGACTTTGTTCTGAAGGCGGCCTCGTTCTCGAGCGCCGGCTATTTTGTGCCAGATGTGTGTAATCACCGATCGATCTCAATGCTAGGATAATACTTCTTCAGATATCTTCCATTTATCGCAGCGGAAAAGTCTTCCCCTAGCAAAGTTTTTAATATGTATGCATTACCAGGAACGCATCTGACCACACGAAAAGGCCCCTCCCAGTTAGGGGACCATTTGCCGAATTCACTGTATTTAGTTCCAATCGGCAATAACGCTTTCCAAACTAGATCGCCTTCTGCGAATTGCTTTACCTTTACTTTCTTGTTATAGTATTTGGCGACCCGCAGCTTGTTTTTTTCGATGTTCTCCAGGGCCCTGAGACGGATCATATGCAAATCTTCTAACTCATCCATCATTAGGCCACTGTAATCCTTGGAGCTCAACTCGTTTTGCAAGCACTACTCTCCTTGACTCGATTGCATTTCCCGGGCGAGGATTGCATGATGCCCGTAAACCAACTCGTAAGGAGAAGTCTTTGTAGCTCCATGGGGGGCCATTCGGTAAGCCCACAGCGCTTTACTGAGTACCGAATGCCATCTCCTTGGCTTCTGGTCGATCTTCTTCTATATCAGCTTGATCATGATCTTGTTAGAAGCCTCTGCTTGACCATTAGCTTGGGCATAATATGGAGAAGAATTAAACAATTTGATTCCCATGCTTTCGGCAAAATCTCTGAACTCTAATGACACGAATTGTGCCCCCTGGTCAGAGGTAATTGTTTGAGGGATCCCAAATCGATAGATTATGTGTTCCTTGACGAACTCGATCATGTTTTCTGACGTCACTTTCTTCAGTGGGATCGCCTCGACCCATTTGGTGAAGTAATCTGTAGCCAAAAGCACGAACTTATGCCCCTTGCTAGACGGCGGATTAATTTGGCCAATCAAGTCTATACCCCAGCCCCTGAATGGCCATGGCTTGATGATGGGATTCAATGCTGATGCAGGGACTCTTTGAATATTCCCGAACCTCTGGCAGTCTTGACATCCCTTGTAATACCCAAAGCAATCCTCTAATATCGTCGGCCAAAAGCATCCAGCTTGTCTAATAACCCATTTCATCCGATAGGCCGATTGGTGCGCTCCACATATCCCATCATGCACCTCGCTCATCATGTTCTTGGCTTCTTCTGGATCCAGGCACCGTAGCAATACCCCGTCTAATGATTTATAGAATAAATTATCATCCAGAAGAACGAACTTGATTGCCTTGTACCTGAGTTTCCTGGAGACTTTTCGGGATGGATCTTTCAAGTAATCAACGATTTCTTTCCTCCAATCATCTTCTCGCAAGATCCGCCCCTAGTGCACACACCTCCGCAAAGAAATGCTTCTTGACTCTCCTTGTAACCGCAGGCGCTCCGAGCTAGCCTCGTTTGCTTCTTCATTATGCTCTCTAGGAATGTGCTCGTAGGGTTACTAATGGGAAGCTCTTCAAGATTTCCCCGCACTCTTCGTAGTAACTCCTCGCGCTTCGCTCCCGCACTCGTATTGGCCGTTCAATTGCTTGATTACCGCTTCGAATCTCCATAGACCTCAACTGAGACGGCCCCAGCTTCTCTCAAATATTGAAGCCCTCGAAGTAGTGCTTCGTACTCAGCCTGATTATTTGTGACAGTGGGTTGTATAGGAATGGCGAATTCAAACATCTCACCTCTAGGTGAAATTAGCAGGATCCCTACTCCCCCACCTTTGCCACATGATGACCCGTCAAAAAATAAAGCCCACGGGGTAATTTCAAGCAGATCAATTGAAGGGTCACGATGTTCAGTTATAAAATCGGCAATGACCTGACCTTTGATGGCTTTTGCCGATTCGAACTTCAACTCGAATTCTGATAAAGCTAAAATCCATTTGCCAATCCGACCATTCAAAATTGGCATAGATAACATATGTTTTATCACGTCAAACTTCGAGTATACAGTGCATTCGGCATTCAACAAGTAGTGCCGAAACTTTGTACACGAGTAGTACACGCAAAGACATAGTTGCTCTATAGCCGAATACCTGGTTTCAGGATCAAGTAGTTTTCGGCTAAGATAAGCTACTACCCGCTCCTTTCCTTCGAATTCTTGAATAAGGGCCGATCCAATAGTTTGGGTATCGGCCGCCATGTACAACTTGAAAGGCTTGTTTAGCTGGGGAGGAACCAGCACCGGTGGCTCCTTCATGTATCGCTTGATCTCATCAAAAGCCTTCTGTTGTTCGTCGCCCCATGTGAATTTCTGATCCTTCTTTGGCTTCAGCAATGGAGAGAATGGCAACACCTTCTGCGATAAATTTGATATGAATCTTCTCACGAAGTTGATCTTGCCGAGTAGTGATTGCAATTCCTTGAGGTTGGTTGGAGGAACGACTTCATCAATGGCTTTCATGCTCTTCTTGCCAACCTCGATTCCCCCTTCGTGGACCAAAAACCCCAAGAACTCTCCACTCGATACCCCAAATGCACACTTGTTTGGATTCATCTTTAGACCGTGCTTCCGGTGCATTCCAAGGTCTTCTTCACATCTTCTAGATGGGTGTCATGACTTAAGGACTTGATCACCACGTCGTCGATGTAGATTTCCACGAGCCTTGCCGATCAACTCATGGAAAATGTAATTCATGGCCCGCTGATAGGTTGCACCGGCATTTTTCAACCCAAATGTCATGACTATCCATTCAAATAGGCCTATATGACCAGGACATCTAAAGGCCGTCTTCGAGATGTCTTCTATTGCCATGAAGATCTGGTTGTATCCCGCGTTGCCATCCATGAAGCTAATCACCTTGTGTCCAGCAGCGGCGTCAATCAACAAATCGGCAATAGGCATCGGGTATCCGTCCATGGGAGTAGCTCTGTTTAGGTCCCTGAAGTCTATGCAAACTCTCATTTTCCCATTCTTCTTGTACACAGGGACGATGTTAGAAATCCACTCCGCATATCTGCATGGCCGAACGAAGTTTGCGTCAAGTAATCTTTCGATTTCCTTCTTCACATCGGCCAATACTTCATCCTTGTAGATTTTCCGGGGCGGTTGCTTATATGGTTTGAAACCAGGCTTGATTGGCAACCGGTGCTCGACGATGGAACGATCCAATCCAGGCATCTCCGAGTAATCCCAGGCGAAGCAATCTTTATATTCTCTGAGAAGCTCAATTAAGTTCCCCCTGAAGTCTGGTTGCAAATTTGCACTGATGAACGTCGGCCTTGGCTTATCACCGCTTCCAATGTCAACTTCTTCCAGCTTATCGGCCGACATGAATCCTCGTCCTAACTTGCCATCAGTGCCATCCACGGGGTTCTCCATTAAAAATTACTATAAGAGCCGATCGCTTGAATCGACCGTTGGTCACCGCCGACGAGTTCAACAGACCTTCTCCCCGTCCTTCTCGCGAGAAGCAATCGATGCCTTGGTACTCCCGTAAGGCCGGTTCCATGTTGGCTACGCTCACGGAGTCATCCGCCCGGACGACCTCGATCTCATCATCCACCCACCGGATAAGTCGTTGATGCATGGTGGATGGGACGCAGCAGTTGGCGTGAATCCAGTCCCGCCCAAGCAGCAGGCTGTAGGCTCCCTTGCCTTCGATGACAAAGAAGGTGGTGAGCAGCGTCTTGGACCCGATCATCAAGTCCACGTGAGCGCATCCTTTGGTGTCTGAGGGGTTCCCGGCGAAGTCGTTCAGGATGATGCTTGTAGGTGTCAGATCGCTCGGGCCCATGCCAAGCTTCCTGAAGGTGGTGTACGGCATGACGTTGACTGCCGCCCCGCCGTCGACGAACATCTTGGTCAATGGCTTGCCATTGACGTACCCCCTCAAGTACAGCGGCCTCATATGGCGATTCTTGGCCGGCTTGTCGAAGACGGCCTGCTTGGCGAGCACCAGTTGTGCCATCATCTCCTCGGGCTGCTCGTCATCAAAGGAAGCTTCCTCCTGCATAACCTGGTTAGCAGGAGCGGCAGGAAGTATACCATGCAAGCAGGAGCCGAACACTTCGATCCTTCTGGCTGGTCCTTGGGGCGCCACTTCTGCCTCGTCTGGATCCCGGCTTGTTTCATCTCGCGGTTCCTCAAGCGCCGGACCCGCCTCTTCTGGCTCCTGCGTAGACCGGGCGGGCACCACTGCCCCTTCTGCCAGACGTAGACGTCCTCGTCCTCTTCCTGATCAGCCCACTTGAGATCAGCTTGGCGCTTCCCCGGGGTGATCTATGACTTCAATTTTTTGACGCCGATCCCCATTCGGGTGAATCCTTCCAAGTCTTTCGTGGACGGATCGGCGATTGCGCTTCCTCGCCCGTACTCAACATATCCGTCGCCGCATTCGGGACGTTCCTCAATGTGGGCGCCTTCGTGCCCTCATTCCAAAGCTGCTCGAAGAAGGCGCACCCCCGCGGGGCGCGCTCCTGCTCGCGCGTGTGCTGTTCTCGGTCCCTTCTGCGCGCTTCCTCTTCAGCCCTGCGCTGCTCCTCCTCGTGACGACGCTTCTGGTAGCGCTCCTTTTCCATCTGGCGCTGCCACTTGTTGAGGAGAATGCGTGACGTCACCTTGGGTTTAGGCCTGGACGATTCCCCAATCTCGATGTGGCTTTTGAGAACGCGGGGGGCGTCGCCCTGCACTTGCTCTAGGGTCACCTGGCGCTCCGGGTCCACTGATCCACCTTGCTTGGACCTGGCTGAGGTCAGGACCTTGACCTTCCCCTTCTCTTCGGCTGTTATCGCATTGACAGAAAAGCCGAGCATGTTTTGAGGAAAGGGGTGGCCGTCCAGCTTCATCTTGTTATCGAACTTGAGGTGTCCCTCCTGGATAGCCTTCTGGATCCTCATCCTGAAGACCCTGCAATCGTTGATGGAGTGCCACCCCCGTCATGGAAGCCGCAAGAACGTTTTGCTTTTGACTCCATCAGCCGAAGCATAGAATGCCCTTCGAGCGCCTTGATTCGGCCTTCCTTTACCAAGAGCTCAAACAACTTATCAGCCTTTGTGATGTCGAAGTCGTAAGTTCCTTTGGTCTGCTTGACCCAACGCCGATTCATTGTCAAGGGCTCTTTACCCCACATGATCTCTCGCCGCAGCCTATCTCCAATTCGTCGTCGAATCCTCGCACAAATCAGCCTTGTCCAAGAATTGGTTGTAGATGTCGCCGACGTCATGTCGCTTGCCAAATTTGGGGTCCTTCTTGAGGCCATATGCCTCGATTGCTCATCAAAGACAACTTCTCGCGACGGTTGGCCCGTGTTCTCGAACTCCATCCCAAATAGCTTCTCGCGCACGGCCGCAACATCCCGGCGACGGCCATATCGGCCGAGCCGATCGTCCGGCAAGTTTAGCGAGAAGCACATGCCTTTGACTTCCCCGAACCTTCTCGAAACTCCAAGGTGGTGTTTCGCCGTGCCTTTGCTTCGTGGTGGCGAGATCAATCGCCTTCTTTTTCGGAGTCGCCGCCGAAATAATGAGCGCGGAATTTACGTTCCAAGTCCTTCCATCCGGCCACCGATTCGGAGGAGGCAGGGGATGAGAACCACTGAAAAGCCGGACCCGTCAGTGAGGCGGGGAAGTAGCGAACCCTGAACGCCTCCTCGGCCGAGCATTCCCCAAGCTGCATGAGGTAACGGGCGATGTGCTCGACCGTGCTTGTCTCGTCCTGCCCAGAGAACTTTGTGAATTCCGTCGGCGGCTTCACCCTCGGCGGCAGGAGCACGTTATAGTACCACTCTGGGAACGGCGGCCTATAGGTGGGGCCCTGCATCTTTGGCTTGAGGCCGAACTGATTCTGCATCAATTCGGCCATCTTGCGCGCTAGGGCGTCTTCTTCTTGAGCGCCTGTAGCCGGCGCGTACCCTGGGTGCGGGAAGGCATCGAACGCTCCGTAATTTCCCACTTCATGATAACCACCGCCGTACAAATTCTTCTGGAGCCGCTGGTCGACGGAGCTATTCTTCGACGGGGGTCAAGTGGGGCCCCAGATGAGCCGAACGCTAGGTCTCCGTACGTAAGCCGGTACGGATTCGGCTGTTGCACAAGCTGACCCGTGCCGCTCCGTGGTGGCGGCGAGGATTGGTTGACTTCCCGAAGCTTGCAACGGGGGCCGGACCGGGCCGCCCCCCGCCGCCTCGCGGAGGAGGTTGGAATGCTTGGCTTCCGGAGCTTTGAGGAGGAGGTCGCCGCAATCGGCTCCGCGCAGCCGGCGGCCGAGAGCTTGATTCACCCAGCCTCCACGGTGCTCTTCCGGCGGGCGCCTTCCCGAACGCTTGCCCCCGCGCCCGGCCAAAGAGGGCCACCATCATCCGCCGGAGCGACCCGAGGAAAGCCTCGGTTGTGCTTGGTGAGCATGTCGTCTACCGACTCTTGGAACATCCGTGCGCATTCCTCCTTCTCCCGTTGGGTTGTGGCATCGCTCTCTCCCGGCAGCAGCACTCGGGCGGTGTCATTCTTTAGATACGGTACACCATTTCGATTCTTCTTAAACGACATGAGACACTTTTGCCGAAACCGATTCACGGCGTCTAGGAGCCGCCGATGTCGCTCCGGGAGAAAGCTCTTCGATGTTGACATCCAGGAGGTCTGAGACTTCAGGCATCTTGAACCAATTCGGCTGTGGTCCCACTGGGCGTGCCAAAAAGTGTGTTGACGTAAAATGTGCACTTAATGCCAATCACACAGCAAGCCGAAAAAAGCTAGCTTCGCACGCGCAGAGAGAGAGTGACGTGCCAGTCAATTTGTCCTGAAAATTAACAAAAGATAAAGCAGTTAGATACCAAAGCTTGGAACGTGTCGGGTGGTACCAGACAGTTCCATATTTACGGCTAAGAAGCCAAGCAAGATGACATGTAGCTATGTAGAGCTATCTGTCAAAGAATCACAACCATCCGGACCATTACAGAGGAAAAAGGAATACTGCCGAATGGATGACGTGAGCATGACGACGATCGGTCTTTGTATAAATAAAGATGCAAGCATGAAGTTATGACCGATCCCCATGAGGTTTATCATTAAATAAAATGAGGTAAAGCACGGACATGATCATGTATTAAATAAGCATGCATAGATCCAAAGCACTAGTCTACCGCATGTCTAGGTACTTTAAAACCCGTCAGGTACGATAACAAACAAATCTATCCACCGCATGATACGACTTGCATGAAAAACGTACCACTTTCCACAAATAGATCTATCCACCGCATGATACAATCTAAATATGGAAAGCTAAAAGCATACATCATTTAAGACATAAACAATGCACGTGATCTACTCGTGAAAACATAACCGAATACGGCCGAATGTACCGATTCAGGGTCCATGAAGAAAGAACAAACATTACCACGTGAATAAATCTATCGAGCCGAATTGGAAATCTAATCCACCGGATGACTAGCTCCAAAGCAACCCAAAACCCGCATCTACCGCATGATACCCGGTTCTTTCAAGATTTATACGCACAAAGCAAGCTTGAACCCGCAACACGTAACAACCTAGATCGATTCGGTTTCGGCTATCGGAGAGCACAAGATCCACGCGTCAAAACACGAAACCTGCTCGTACAAGGATCTTAAAAGAAATATAGCCGATCCAAACCCATCTGGATTGGGCAAGGGTGTGTTACATGAATTAAAACATAAAGTAAAACTCATGATAACATGGGATAACTTAATGAATCTATTGGATCTTGCCAAAATCCAATAGAGCCGATAACTAGCTTCGAGCCAGATTTTAGCCTACCGCATGGCTCATGATCTAACAAGAAACCCTCTTGAACCAAGCTTGAATCTACCGCATGACACGAAGCATGGTAACAAGACTACTTGCATCAGATCTAAATCCACCGCATGATACTAGACATGATACAAGGTTGCGGTACTCACGGAGGTCGACGGATCGATTGGCCCTCTCGAAGAACTCGACGACACGACAAGGACTCTAGGGTTTGGCGTAAGGCCGGTGTGTATTGAGGAATGATCATGTTTGTTACATACATCCAGGGATCGTATTTATACCCTGTTGATTACAACTGCGAATGGATTCATTGCCTAACTAAACCTGATCGCCTATCCATCCATTCGCTTCCCCCGATTGAGCCACGTCACCGTCCAATCCCGCAAAATCAACTCTACTGTTCCTTTGCCGAACCGGAGCAGATAGCCGACCGCAGATCCTTCTGCCGAAAATCTCTGAAAACATCCTTCCTTCCACCAGACGGACTCTTTTCGAACCGGACCCACATGTCAGACTCCTTACCAAATTTTGGTGTTAACAACGTGACCGGTGGCTAGTTGTGGTAACGGTCGTTGTTTAGTGCCCGTTGAGGACCGGAGCATTCGAGGACCGATGGATGGTCGCTCCTGGCTGTGATGAGTGATTGACAACGTGGTGTGCACTGACTCTTGGCTGAGTATTGCAGGTGCAGGTTGCGGCTTGATTTGTGTTGGTGCAGGTGAAGAGTGCGCGTGAAAGGTCTATGCCTTGCGGGGCCTCTGAGGAGTGGAGAGACAAGTAGGCCTGCCTCGCGGGACCCGGTGGCCAGCGGGGTCAAGTGCGGGTCGCATGGTGGCAAGAAAAGCAAGACGAAGTCGTCGACCGGAGCCGGTGCAGGGTAGCGGCTCACGACCGGAGTCTACACGCGGGGTTTGCGGTGGTTCACCAGAAAACCGTCGGGTTACTTGGTTGAGCTACAAAACAAAGACCGGAGGCTCGGCAGGCGGAGACGGGATCCGGGCGCGCCGAGAAGCTTCGATGTCGGCGGACGCGTGGCGGGATCGCAGGGCTTGCGTCGGGAGGACGCGGTTTGCGGCAACGGCGTGACCGTGCGATGAAGAGGAGTGCTACATGACCTATTTGCCCCTGAGGGGTTGTATCACAATTAAAGTGCTAGGGGTAGTGTGGTCTTTCGCCTAGCCCGGAGGGGACTCATATATATTAGCTCTAGGGTTTCCAGGCAAACTATTTATATGGACTGCTTCTTATTTCCTTGCTCTCTAGGGTTAGATTTTTCCTTTGTTTGTAAAGAATCTGACCTCCGAGTGAATGGAAGCTTTCATGGTTGCGTCGATTCCCGGTTTGTAGCTCATTGGATTTTCATGTCTTTTTCGAGCTATTTTCGTCGGTTTTTCGTGTGCAGCTTGTTCCTTCGATTCTGAGGTGTTTGGGCTTGAATTTGTCTGTGGGAATCATGGATAGTTGCCTCGTGCATCTTTGTGCTTGATCTTGATCCCCCAAACTTCGAGTTCAGCCTCCGATTGAAGGATTTCGGTTGGAAACCTAGCTTTGTTCTTGAGCTCGGTAGAATCTCGATTCCTCTCGATTCATTGGGTTTGAGGCTACAAATTCGTAGGCATAACATCTCCTAGAGGCGCTTTACCTTCACCTATGATTTGGTAGCAATCCCTTGGTTGATTCGGGAAATCAGATAGTGGTAAGGAGGACGGACGGTCCACGTGCCCCTGGCGGACGGTCCACGAGGTAGCTTTCAGCCAGCAGTTTGTCGTGTTCTTCGCGTGTTCTTTTGTGCTTTTCGTTCGATCCATTTTGCCAGTGGATTTTTGTTGCACGGAGTTCGCGGACGGTCCGTACTAGAGTGTCGAACGGTCTGTGACGGGGCGGACGATCTGCGGGCCCATTGCGGACGGTCTGTTATTGAGGGTGCAGTACTGGAGGTTCGGGGATTGTTTTCGGACGGTCCGTCGCAGCCACGCGGACAGTCCGCCTAGGCCTTGCGGACGGTCCGCCAGGTGTCCGCGGACAGTCCGCCCAAGCCTCGCGGACGGTCCGCTCGGTGCTTGCGGACATTCCGCCTGGTCCAGTGCTGAGTTGCTCAGTCCTTTGCTCCTTGAGTTTCGCTTTCGCTTTGGGATCATTTGGGGTTTGTTTCTAGGGTTGGTATGTCCGTAGTGACTATCTGACCTTGGCAAACTCGTGTGGGAATCCTTGGTTGTGAATTTGGGGTATAGGCCGAGTTCTCTCTTCGGAGAAGAATTTTTATCGGCTCCAATTCACTCCCCCCCTCTCGGGTCGCCTAATCGGTCCTTCACCCATTACAAACATGTCTTATCAGTAACGGGCATCTGCCCATTACCTTTCTTGGCTTATTTGTAACACTTGATCGGTAACGGGCGCATTGCCCGTTACCAAAGGCGATCTACGCCCGTTACCAAAGCCTGTTTTTCACGTAGTGCTTTAGTCTAGTTGTTAAAATTGCTATTGTTCGTCTGGTCCTATCTCTAGCTGTTGCAAGAGGTTGATGTTTGAGACAGTTAGATGTACAGAACGCGTTTCTTCACGGTGTTATGGAAGAAGAAGTATATATGAAACAGCTTCCTGGTTTTGGGAATAGTAAAGCACCTCATTTAGTTTGCAAGCTAGATAAAGCTATATATGGTCTTAAACAGGCGCCTAGAGCTTGGTATTCCAGGTTGAGCACACAGTTAATTAGCATTGGTTTTAAACCCCCAAAGTGAGATACTTCCTTGTTTATTTATGGGAAAGGAAGGGTAACTATTTATATGTTGATACATGTGGATGACATAGTTATTACTGCTTCCTCTGAAGATGTTGTTACAGCTTTACTTCATGATCTTAGAAGTGAATTTGCACTCAAGGATCTGGGAGAATTACATTACTTTCTCGGTATTGAGGTAAAAAGAAACAAGGAAGGAATTGTACTGACTCAAAGCAAGTATGCACGAGATATCTTATCTCGTGTAGGTATGACAAATTTCAAGCCACTATCAACACCTCTTCCCACTATCCCGTGTAGGTGTCGAGAAAAGTTGTCAAGGTATGAAGGGAGTCCCTTAAATGATAATGATAGTACAACATATAGAAGTATAGTAGGTGCCCTACAATATCTCACCTTGACACGACCTGATCTAGCTTTCTCGGTGAACAAAGCATGTCAGTTTTTACATGCACCTATTCGTATTCATTGGACTTCAGTAAAGAGAATTCTCATATATGTCAGGTCGACAACTGATATTGGTCTGACTATACCAAAAAGAAATTCTTTTCTTGTGAGTGCATTCTCAGATGCAGATTGGGAAAGAAGTGTTGATGATAGACGATCAACAGGTGGTTTTGCTGTGTTCTTTGGCTCTAGTCTTATCTCTTGGAATGCACGCAAACAAGCAAATGGCACGGTCGAGCACTGAAGTAGAAATATAAAGTAATGGCCAACGCGACAGCTGAAGTGATTTGGTTGGAGTCACTACTTGTCGAACTTCGAGTACATCTAAGGGCGCCAACTAGTTTGTGGTGTGATAATTTGGGTGCTACATACTTGTCAGCCAACCCTGTGTTCCATGCAAGAGCAAAGCACATTGAAATCGACTTTCCTTTTGTTCTAGAACGGGTCGCTCAAAAATAATTACAAGTTCGGCTCATACCTTCTAAGGATCAGCTAGCAGATGGCTTTACTAAAGCTCTCCCGAGTTATAAGTTTGAAGAATTCAAGCACAATCTCAATCTTCGATAGTATGATAGTTTAAATTGAGGGAGGGTGTTGAAAGTGTCGGGGACAGCCCTAGGGGTCCCCTTAAACAATGGAGAAATCCTCACTTAAAACCCACAAAAAGGCCAAAACACAAATCGTCTAACCATGCAGGGAACAGCCCACGCCGCAGGGACTCCGACGGCCCATCGAGGCGGCCCACTTAGAGATCCCCTCGAACAGGCTCCACCTCGTTCGAGGATGCATGCTCCCTTCGGGCGGGCTCCGCCCCGTCCGAGGGGTAACACTTCCCTCGAGTGGGCTCCGCCCCGCTCGAGGGCTTACTCCCCCTCGAGCGGGTTTCGCCTCGCTCGAGGGTACGCCCCGCCCTCGGCCGGGGTCCGCCACGCTCGAGGGCGCCCCTCACGCGTGCGCCGGCCCCCGTACACGGGCATTTAACGCCCTGACGCCGGCAGGACGGCGCCATCATGCGCCCGGGGCTCGCACCCCGGTGCCGCCACACCAACTCCCCAGGGAGGAGCCCATCCCCGCCACTGTGGGAGGGGACTGTGCAGCGCGGCCAGTGTCAGTCCCGTGACACCGTGCGCACGCTCCAGTACGGCTAACGAGCTGAGCCCTCGAAAGGGAGCCGGCGCACCCTCGATTCACTTTCTTGTGACCCTACAGGGTTAGGTGGAGGCGCTAGGCCGGTGGACTGCCATCCCTGCCACTGTAACGGCGTGGCCGCCGTACCCGCGCGTGCAGGAGCACGCCTGACGCTGTAGCAACAACTCCAGGCCTGTGAAGCGCGTCGGGAAGGAACGCCGTTCTGCCAACTCCTGTACTCCGTACAGGCCTGCGTCAGCACCTCCCTCGAGCCTATCAGAGGACATCACCACCATCCGCTGCTCTCCTACCCTCGAACCGCCACTGTTCGGGTACAAGTCAGGCCATGATGACCAGATCGCTGCAAGGATCGCCCGGACGGCCGCCCACTCTACAGCATAGCATGTCGCACTTCCCCACGTAGCTAGGTACCGCGGCGCGCATGTAAACCGCCTCCCCCTTGATCTATAAAAGGGGGAGCAAACCCCCCAGCCGCGGGGGACACGAGATAGCAGACAACAGGAGCCTTTCACACACACCACGTACTCACTCCGTAATTCCCCCACAACATCTTCAGCCAGGGACTTGGAAGCCTTGCTTCCTTTCCCGCCTTGCTTGTAACCGCCCCACTACAGGCACCCCCGGTGCTAAGTAATATAGTGCCTCGAGCACGCCACTGCTGGACGTACGGCCCCCTCGGCCTGAACCAGGATAAAAACCCTGTGTCACATATTACTTAGCATCGACCATTGAGGGATAGACCTCGGCGCTATCTACTGGTTAGTGTCGGGACCATATTCCGCACCGACAGTTGGCGCCCACCGTGGGGCAAGCGAGCGCCTAAGGTCATTTCGCCAACTCCCTCCATGGTGATTCGCACTGAGTACCATGGTACACGCTACTGCATGGGTAGCTCGGACCCCCTCCCAGCCGGGTTCGAAATCCGCTTCGGGGATCTGAACTTTCAGGCCACGGGGAATGGCTATCTCATGCGCCTCACCAACCGTGAGGAACTCCGCGTGCGGCGCCAAGCCGGGTCCGCCGTACCTCCGCCGTACGCACGACTCGGCGCGCAGCGCCCGCAGCACGGATGCCGCGGGCCCATCAACGCCGCGACGCCGCCGCCGCTCCGGGCTACGTTCACGTCGGGGGCGCGATCGAGCGACGGCAGCCGAGCGCGCCGCCACTCAAAGTGGCGCGCCCACCGTCACGACCGCCACCGCCCGGCGGGCGACAGCCGCACGGTCTCCGACCGCGCATCCCCATCGGGCCGCGTGGTGCTACGTCGCCCTACAACACCAACGTCAACACTACGATGCGCAGGGTTCCCCCGGCCGCCACATCTTCGTCGCCGGGGGTCCCGCGCCTCGGCCAGGGAGACGAATCGTCCCTGGGCTCCGTCGACACGTTACCACCCGCCAACCGCCACGGTACGCGGAGTGGGGACTTCTCCGCGTACCCGACCCGGGCTTGTGTTCCGGCGTTTCCTAGACGCTGCGGACTACTGGTTCGGCTACTCCGACGACTTCAGCACCGGGAGCTACGACCCCGCGTGGGAGTGCTACGCCGTCATCACCAACGATCCGGCCAATGCCGCCGGCGCGGCAGCGCCGAGACAGAAAATCACCCCGCCCCGAGGGGATCGCCACGCGCCTGGGCGCAGGGCCAAGCACCACTGCGGGGGCCAACGCCGACGCACACCGGCCCAAGCCCGCGAGCTCGAAGCCTGCCGGCGGAAGAGTACCGAACGGTGCGACCGCTCCGCGCCTCAATGGCGGGGGGAGGCCTCCGCGCGCGGCGAACGCCCACGGAGCCGGGCCGACAAGTCCGCGACCGCATCAACACCGTCCTCAACGTCGGCAACGCGGACGCGCCGCCGCGGGCAAGCCAAAAGCTCATCGCCGCCGCGACGCTGCTGCGGGCCATGCCAGCACCCTCGACCCCCGAGGCTCGAGACCTGCACCGCGAGGTGCAAACTCTCATCGAGCAAGCGGCCGTCCAGCAGGCCGATAGCTCAGCCTCACACATCCGCCAACAGGGGGATGCGCGGGATGACGAAGCTGCGCCAGGGGGCGAACCTCGGTGCACGCGGGGGTACCGGCGGGGCAACCCGCTGACCAAGGACGCACGCCGGCCAAGGAGCGGCTCCTTGACGCACGAAGGGCGCTGGATGGCGACGCCCGCAACATCATCAACGCCAGACGCACCAGCAAGGCTGACGCACGAGCAGCAAGGGGCTACCACCCTCGACGGGGTGGACGCTACGACAGCGGCGAGGACCGCTCCCCGACGCCGGAACCCCCGGCACCCGTGTGTTCAGCCGGGAGATCCGCGCGGCAGCGTTTCCCCAACGCTTTCGCCAACCCTCGACCATCGTCAAATACAACGAGGAGACGGACCCCCGCGTATGGCTCAACGACTACCGCTTAGCCTGTCAGCTGGGCGGGGCCACCAGTGACGAGGTCATCATCCGCAACTTGCCCCTGCATCTGGGCGACGCGGCCCGGACATGGCTCGAGCACTTGCCCGCTAGCCAAATCCACAATTGGGACGACCTGGTCCACACGTTCGTGGGCAACTTCCAGGGCACGTACGTGCGCCCTGGGAATTCCTGGGACCTGCGCTCCTGCACGCAGAAGCCCGGCGAGTCACTGCGGGACTTCATACGGCGCTTTTCCAAGCGCTGCACTGAGCTCCCCAGCGTAGAGCAGTCCGAGATCGTGCATGCCTTCCTCGAGGGCACCACGTGCAGGGACCTCGTACGGGAGCTGGGACGCAGCCCGCCTGCGGACTCCAATGAGCTATTCGACATCGCTACCAGCTTCGCTTCCGGCGAAGAGGCCGTGGGGGCAATCTTCGACGGCAAGAAGGGCAAGCGCTCAGAGGACACGCCCGCGGAGGGCAGCAAGTCCAAGGAGCCCCACCACAACGACAAGCGGGGCAAGAAGAGGAAGAAGCCGCGCCGCAAGGCGTGCGAGCAGGGGCGTGACGGCAGCAACGCCGAGGCCCTCGCTGTTGACCCGGCTCGACGGGGCCCTCGACCGGCCCCTCGAGGCCCGGAGTGTTCGACGACATGCCGAAGAAGCCATGTCCCTACCACAAGACCCCGATTGCAGACCATACCCTTGAGCAGTGCGACATGCTCAAGAAGTTCTATGGCCGTGCCGCCGCGAAGGAGGCAGAGGCCAAGAAGGACGCGAGGCGATGGCGACGCCGGCGGCTTCCCCGCCGTTGAGAATGTGTTCCTCATCTTTGGGGGACCAACCGTCGATATGTCGACCCGGCAGCGCAAGAAGGAGCGGCACGAGGTCCTAGCCGCGGAGAGGGCGCCTCCGTCCTTCCTCAATTGGTCGGAGGACGCCATCACCTTTAGCCGGGAGGACCACCCGAACCGCATCCCCAACCCGGGCCAGTACCCGTTGGTGGTCGACCCCATCATCGGGAACGCCCGGTTCTCGAAGGTCCTCATGGACGGAGGCAGCAGCCTCAACATCCTCTACGCGCATACGCTGCGCCTGATGGGGATCGGATTGTACCAGCTGCGGCCCAGCACGAAGCCGTTCCACGACATCGCGCCGGCAAGGTGTCCGGCCCCTCGGGCGGATCGACTGCCCGGTCCGGTTTGGCACCCCAAAGAACTTCCGCAAGGAGACCCTCACCTTCGAAGTGGTGGGGTTCAAGGGGGCCTACCACGCTATACTTGGGCGACCCTGTTATGCCAAATTCATGGCGGTCCCCAATTATACTTACCTGAAGATGAAGATGCCGGGACCAAACGGTGTCATCACCGTCGGGTCATCCATCGAGCACGCGTTCGACTGCGACGTCGAGTGCGTGGAACACGCAGAGGCACTGGCGCTGGAGGAAGCGCTGGTGAACATGCTGGAGAAGATGGTCAACGAAGACCTCGACCCCGCCAGCAAGCACGCCGGCACCTTCGAGGTGGCGGAGCAGACCAAGGGGGTCCCCCTCGACCCCTCAGCCCCCGAGGGCAAGGCGTTGAGGGTCAGCTCCACCCTCGACCCCAAATAGGAATTGGTGCTCGTCGACTTCCTCCGCGCCAACGCCGACATCTTCGCGTGGAGCCCCTCGGATATGCCAGGCATTCCGAGGGAAGTCGCCGAGCACTCCCTTGACATCCTGCCAAACGCCCGCGCCGTGCAGCAGCGGGCCGCGCGCCGCTTCAACGAGGAGCGGCGACGGGCAATCGGAGCGGAGCTGCGGAAGCTTCTCGAGGCCGGATTCATCAAGGAAGTGTTGCACCCTACGTGGCTAGCTAACCCCGTGCTTGTAAAGAAAAAGAATGGGAAGTGGCGGATGTGTGTAGACTACACTAGTCTTAATAAAGCATGTCCTAAAGTTCCTTTTCCTTTGCCACGCATAGATCAAATCGTTGATTCAACGGCTGGGTGCGAATTGCTCTGTTTCCTTGATGCCTATTCCGGATACCACCAAATAAAGATGAAAGAGTCCGACCAGCTCGCGACCTCGTTCATCACACCATTCGGGACGTTCTGCTACGTCACGATGCCATTTGGCCTCCGAAACGCGGGTGCAACATACCGGCTGCATGCAGCATGTTTTCGGGGATCACATCGGGCGAACGGTCGAAGCATACGTGGACGACATCGTCGTGAAGACCAGGAAGGCGGACGACCTGGTTGGCGACCTTAGCGTCGCGTTCAATTGCCTACGGGCCAATGGGGTCAAATTAAACCCCAAAAAAATGTGTCTTTGGAGTGCCGCCAGGCATGCTCCTGGGATACATCGTCTCCTAGCGGGGAATCGAGGCCAACCCTGAAAAGTCGCAGCCCTCGAACGGATGGGTCTGATCCGGGACCTCAAAGGGGTGCAGAAGGTGTTGGGGTGCCTTGCCGCCTTGAGCCGCTTCATATCGCGGCTCGGTGAGAAGGGCCTACCCCTCTATCGCCTCCTCAAAAAGCACGAGCACTTCTCCTGGACCACCGAGGCCCAGGATGCGCTCAACAAATTGAAGGCGTCCCTAACGCACGCCCCGATCCTCACGCCGCCGCAAGACGGCGAACCCCTGCAGCTCTACGTAGCCGCAACCACCCAGGTGGTCAGCGCCGTGATCGTCGTGGAGCGCATGGAGGAGGGGCACGCCTTGCCTGTACAGCAGCCGGTCTACTACATCAGCGAGGTCCTATCAGACAAGAAGACACGCTATCCCCAGGTCCAAAAGTTGCTGTACGCGGTAGTCCTTGCGCGGCACAAGCTCCGCCACTACTTCGAGGCCCATCCCGTCACGGTGGTTTCTTCCTTCCCGCTAGGAGAAATCATCCGCAACCCCGACGCCGCGGGAAGGGTCGCCAAGTGGTCCGTGGAGCTAATGGGCGAAACGCTCGCCTACGCCCCGCGCAAGGCCATCAAATCGCAAATCCTGGCGGATTTCGTTGCTGAGTAGACGGACACGCAGCTGCCGCCCCCACAAATCCGGGCGAGGCTTGGACTCCGTTCTTCGACGGCTCGCAATGAAAACAGGAGCGGGCGCGGGCCTGCTCTTCGTGTCACCCCTCGGGGGGCACATGCGCTACGCAGTGCGCCTCCACTTCCCCACGTCCAACAATATGGCCGAATACGAGGCCCTTCTCTGCGGCCTCAAAATCGCCATTGAGTTGGGCGTCAAGCGCCTCGACGTGCGGGGGGACTCGCAACTCATGATCGATCAAGTCATGAAGAACGCAAGCTGCCATGATGACAAGATGGAGGCTTACTGCAAGGCCGTGCGGGCCCTCGAGGACAAGTTCTACGGCATTGAGCTCAACCATGTACCCCGCCGGTACAACGAGGAGGCAGACGAACTGGCCAAGATTGCGTCCGGGCGGATCACCGTTCCCCCTAACGTCTTTGCGCGCGACGTCGCGCAACCCTCGGTCGTCTTCGAGCCCTACCCCTCGAGTCACGACGAACCCTCGGGGGCTCCCTCGAATCCAGCGGGCGCGGAACCCATGGATGAGGACCCCTCGAACGAGGCGTACGTGCTCTCCCTTCTCGAGGGGTACGGCTCCCACGAGGTCGACGTGATGGACATCGAGCCGGCTCCTGTCCAAGTGGATTGGCGGGAGAAATACATCGCCTGGATCGCTCGAGGGGAACTCCCCGCGGACCGGGCCGTGGCCAGGCGCGTTGCCAGGATGGCCAAATCGTTCACCCTCGTCGACGGCGAGCTGTACAAGCGCGCCGCCTCCGCATCCCCGCGCGGTGCGTGCCCATCCCCGAGGGGCGCGAGCTCCTACGGGACATCCACGCGGGAATCTGTGGCCACCACACCGCACCCCGCACCCTCGTCGGCAACGCGTTCCGCCGGGGGCTTTTACCGGCCTCTCGCGGTCTCGGACGCCGCCGAGATCGTGCGCACCGCGAAGGGTGCCGGCTCTACGCCCGCAAGTCCAACCCGCCCGCCCACGCCCTACAAACCATCCCCGTGACATGGCCATTCGCCATGTGGGGGGCCGGACATCGTCGGGCCCCTCGCGGAAGGCGCCGGGGGGGCTTCACCCACCCGGTAGTCGCGATCGACAAGTTCTCCAAGTGGGTGGAGGTGCGCCCCATCACGAACCTAAGGGCCGAGCGAGGGCGGTGACATTCTTCACCGACATCGTCTACCGCTTTGGAGTGCCAAACTCCATCATCACGTACAATGGGTCCCGGTTCACGGGCGGGGAAGTTTTTGGAGTTTTGCGACAAATTCCACATCCGTGTGGATTGGGCAGCTGTGGCACACCCAAAGACCAACGGCCAAGTGGAGCGTGCCAACGGCATGATCCTACAGGGCCTTAAGCCCGTAATTTTCGATCAGCTCAACAAATCTGGGCGAAAATGGCTCCAAGAACTACCAGCGGTCGTGTGGAGCCTAAGGACCACCCCAAGCAGAGCCACCGGGTTCACCCCGTTTTTCCTAGTCCACGGCGCGGAGGCCGTCCTCCCCACGGACTTAGAATACGGGTCGCCCAAGGTTCGAGGCTACAACGAGGATGCTAACCAGCGAGCCCGCGAGGACTCGCTGGACCAGCTGGACGAGGCACGCCTCGTAGCCTTAATGCATTCCGCGAGGTATCAACAGTCCCTAAGACGCTACCAAGCGCGCAAGATACGTCGACGGGATTTCAGCGAGGGGGATGCGGTCCTAAGGCTGCGCCAAGATAACCGAGGGCGCCACAAGCTATCGCCCCCATGGGAGGGACCCTACGTCGTAGTGAAGGTACTCAAGCCGGGCACGTACAAGCTGGCCAACGAGGACGGTGAAGAGCTCACCAACGCTTGGAACATCCAACAGCTACGTCGCTTCTACCCTTAGCTAGGATTTTCCAAGTATTTTTGTTGTAAAAATCACATCGCCAACGCCCCAGTTGGCAACGACTATGTAAATACTTCAAGTCTAATGAAAAGGATAACTTGGCTTTCCCCTGAAACCCAAGTTACCCTCGGGGGCTACTGCGGGGGGCACTCCCCCCCCAAATTGGTCCCATTTTTTGCGCAAAAATAAAAACAACTCAAACGCGCTAAGTCTGTTGTCTGCTTCAACCACGAGCAACAATTTGAACAGGGCGCGGGCGGCCCAGCGGGAGGAGCGCGCGAGCCAGAGATAGCCTACGCCGCGTGGATATGGCCCTTCTCTCTCGCACTCCAACCCAGCGGACCCCCAGCGAAAACCGAACTCCCCTAAGTAAAATCTACTCAGGAAGAAGGAGAAACAAAAAAGCGTAATGAACAAAAGGCTTCATTTCATATCGCCAAATGTTTACGATAAAGATAATGCATTCATTTACAAAGGCCACGAGGCCAGAATATTGATACACCAAAAGCGGGCCCAGCGCCCAGATGTTTTAGGCGGGAGGAGCAGCAGCATCAGCGATGTCGGGAAAGAGGAACTCCTCGAAGGCCTCGGCGAGCGACCCGGCGGCGTCGGCAGCGAGCACATCCACACGCTCCATCGCCACCTCGTCCTCGACGCCCTCGGGAACGACGTAGCCTTCCGCCAGCGCCTCGAAGTTGACCTCGTAGTGGGAGCGCACCACTCCGAGGGCCTTCTGGACGCCCAGATGCAGCGCCCGGCGCATCCGCTCCGTGACATGGCCACCAAGGGCACGCGAGCGGCCGGCCGGGAGCCGCCGGCCCGTGCCTCGCCCTCCTCGACGGCGCGCGGCAGTCTCGAGGGCCGCATCGCGTAGCTCCCCGCAGCCCCGGCTCGGAGGAGTTGTACGAAGCCCGCGGCCGCCTCGCCCACTCAGCTGCGTGCCCCAGGGCGGTGCGCAAGCCTGGAAACGACAAGACGAGAAAGAAATCAGAAAGGGGGACGCGGGCCCTCAAACGAAAAACCAACAAAGCAAGAGTCAAACAGTGGCTCACCTTCGACCTGCTTCCTCTCCATTTCGAGGGCGCGGCGCTCGGCCTCGACCGCCAGCTCGAGGCGCTTGACGGCCTCGCTCTGCTCCTGGAGGGCCATCTCCTGGTTCGCGCTCGCAATACTGAGCACGATGACCTCGCCCTCGGCCTTGGAGAGCTTGGCGTCCCGATTTGCCAAGGACTTCCGCGACACCTCGTGGGCGGCGCGCTCCTGCTCCAGCGCTACATGGGCGTCGACGAGGGCGGCCTGCTTCTGCTGGAGCCGCCCCTCAGCCCCTTGGCGGGCGGTGCGCTCTTCTTCGGAGCTTGCTCCTCGGCGGCAGCCGAGGGCCGCGGCCTTGGCGTCGAGGGCGGCCTTCGTGTCGTCGGCCTCCTTGGCGCGCCGCTCCCGGCCGTGCGCCCGCTCCTCGCCTGGCGCTGTTGCGCCTGCGCCCTCTCGAGCGACGTGCGGAGCTCTCGGCTTTCGGCGTGGGCGGTGGCCACCTCCGCCTCCCAGTTGGCGGCCAACGTCCGCGTCTTCTCCAAGTCCGAGCGCGCATTCCACAGCGCCTCATCACGATCGATAAGGGCTGCGCGGACCCTCTCGAGGCTCGAGCGGCGCACCGTGTCCTGACTCGAGCTCTCGGGGAGCTCGTCAGGCCAGGCCAGGGCCCGTACGCCGGCCCACCGTCCGGCGTCCTAAGGGCGTCAGCAAGCGCGTCGAAAGCGCTGCACCGCTCCCGGAGCTGGTGGACCTCGGCGTTCACCCGGTCGAAGGCGTCGTACTTGTCGTGGGCGCGACGCTCGAGCTCCTGGCAACCACAGAATCAAAACCCGTAAGTACCGAGACACAAAGACAGCATACTCAAACGAAAGAAAGAAGAGAACGAGCAACTGTGGCTTACCTGGAAGACGAGCCATGCCGGGCCGCCATGGACCCGCAGCGCCTCGTTCAGCGCGCGGTTGAGCGTGGCGCCGTGGCTCCGAAGCTCGCCCGCAGCTCTTGCTCCCCCCTGGCATCTGCGAACGCAGGGGGATCGTCGACGGCCCCCTCCACCTGAGCAGGGCGGCCGGCGCGGGAGGACGAGGCCTCGGCGCCGTTTCCTCGACCCCCCACCACCATGTGACCCTCGTGCCGCCTCACGAGCTGGCCCACTGATCCCACCCAGGCGGCGGGGAGTCGTCCGAGACCTCCACCACCTCCGCCCGCATCGCCGACGGACGCCGCCGCTTGTGCCGCCTCCACCGGCGCCTCCACTTGCGCCCCCGCGCCGCGGGCGCCCGGCGCGCGCGCCGCGCCACCACCTCGGCGCGTGCCGCCGCATCCACGGGCGCCGCCATAGGTTGCGCCCGCTTCGCCTCCTCTCGCGGCCGGCGCCGCGGCCGCGCCTCCGCAGCCGGCAGCCTCCGCGGCACGCACCTCCACCGCGGCCGCCGCCGCGCGCCGCGTTCCCACGACGGCCGGTGCCGGCCGCTCCTCGCCGACCGCCGGCTCCGCCGTGGCGGGCCGATCCGCCGGCCGAGGCCTCGAGGCCACCGCCGGACCCTCCGAGCTCTCGCCCGCCGCCGCCGTGCTTGCCCCCGTCCGCGGCGCCCTCGACGAGCGCCGCCGGGTGGGAATGGACGTGTCCGTCCTCAGCACCTTGGCCGGTGCGAGAGGAGGCACGGTTGGCACCACCCTGCGCAGGCACAGACAAAGGATTAGAACGCCTGAACATCAACAAATCGAACCAAACAAAAAGACGAGCTCCTTACCTCGAAGAAGAAAAGGCCCGTTTCCTTTTCCTCGAGGCCTCAGCGGATGAGACCGGTGCGGTCGGCGCGCCCGCCGCCGCGCCTCCCCGACGGCGCCGCCGCGCGCGCGAGAGCGCCCGCCCCGCGCTCGGTCGCGCCCGACGCCGCGCCTCCCGAAGGCGCCGCGCGCGCGCGCGGGCACACTCGCCCCACGTGCGGGCACGCTCGCCGTGGCGCCCCCCGACGACGCCGCCGCGCGCGCAGCACGCTTGCCCCACGCGCGCAGCGCGCTCGCCCCGCGCGCGGGCACGCTCGATGCGCGCACGGGCGCGCGCTCGCCGCGCGCGCCCGTGGCGCGCGCCGCGCGCCTCCGCGGCGCGCGTCGCCCCCGATGTCGACGGCCGGCGGCGGACGCCATTGCGCCCGCCCCGGGCGATGCCGCCCTCGCCGCCGCCGCCGGCTCCGGCGACGGGGGCGCGGCCGCCACCCGTCGAGGGGCCCTCCCCCCTCGCCCTCTTCCTCTTCGTCCTCCTCCGAGGACAAGTAGTCTTCGGTCCCCGGGGGAGGAGAGCCCCCAACTCTTCACGCCGCCGTACTCCGCGGCCCGCCGGTCGCGGCGCGCTTGATGTCGCCTCGCGCGTTCCCTCCCGCGCGCGCCGCCCGCTCCCGCTGGCTGGCCGCGCCGCCCGGCCAAGCGCCCGGGAGTTGGGGGTGGGCGGAACGGACTTGGCGATGGTGAAGTTCACCAGCTGCACACAGGAGCAACAATGGCGCGTCAGGAGACAGAAGCAAGACCAAGAACCAAAACAAAATTAAGAGCCAAACTCACCAGCGGGCCGGTGGGGAGCATCTCGAGGTCCCATGGGGTCCGACCCGCAGGCGGCGGCACCGGGTGTCGACGGCGCTCCGCGCCCGGGTGAGCGCGTACGGCCGCTCGAGGGGCATCGGGAGCATCCGCGACCTCGCCAGGTCGTCGGGGTTGGCCGCCTCTGTCATCTCGAAGATGCAGAGCGGCATCTCCATCAACGGCACGATCCGCCTGTGATGAAGGAAGGCGAGGACGCCCATCGCGTTCAGCCCCATCGTCGCCAGGCGCTGCAGCGCGGCCAGGACCGACTCCTGCCGTCTCCGATGCTGGACCGTGGACACCACGTAGCCCCAGGAGTCAGGCCTCTCCTTGAACACCCGACCGGTGTAGGGGGGGGCGGGCTCGGCGTTGCGCAAGTAGAACCATCCCCGCTCCCGACCGGCGTTGTTCGTCGTCATGGTGCAGGGGATGTACACGTCCTTGAATTGCCCCCGCAGGGCAAGCGACATCCCGCCGGCGCGCACCGCGCGGCGGGTCCTCGGCTCCGTCGTGGGCTGCGTGTAGAGCTCCGCGCGGAAAAAGATGAACCCGGAGCTCCCGCTGAGGCGGGATCCCCAGGTACCCCTCGCAGACGCCCACGAATGTGGCCGCCTGCGAAATCGCGTTGGGGGCGAAGTTGTGCAGCTCCACTCCGTAGTGGTGGCACATCGCCCGCATGAAGGTGCTCGCCGGCGCGTTGAAGCCCCGCTCGTGGTAGCGGACGAAGCTCACCACGTAGCCCTCCGGCGGGTTGGGCGCGCGATCCGCCGCCGGCGGCACTATCCACTCCGCCGGACGTCCGTCTTCATTGGCCGCCAGCTGGCCGGCGGTGACCGGCTCGCCAAGGGCCGCCGGGTCACCGTCGACCTCTCCCAAGCGTACGGTTCCAAGATCGTGAGGGGAGGCTGAGGCGGCGCCATGAAGAAGGCAAAAGGAAAGCAGGAGCGGAGGACAAGGAACGGAAGAAAAGCTCTAACGGCGACACCGCACGGTGGCAAGAGCGAGACGAAGACGAAGGGGGGGGACCGAAAACGGTGAGGCGTTAAGGTAAAAAACCGCCGTCTCCTCCTCCCCTCAAATTTATAAGCCGACGGGCGAGCTCTCCGGAGCGGATGCCCCGCTCGCATTAACCGCGGGGAATCTTCCCTTCACGTCGACGAGACGGGCCCCACCACGACCGCGGCGGCCACATCACCGCGAGCGGGCCATCATCACGGCGAAGACCCGCGAGGGACCGAGGCGAAGCCGTCACGTCCGCCTGCCACGCCGCCCACTACGCGCGCGCGCGCGGCCGCAACGCCTAAAAAGACGCGCCTGCGCTACAAAAACCGCAGCCTCGACTGCGAGGCATTTAATGACCGGGTCCCTTGCCAAGCAAGGAGAACCCTCGAGCGGGGCGAACCCCTGGCTCGAAACAAGGGCAGCCATCGATGGGATATCGACGTGAGAAGGCCGCCCGGGACCTGCTTGATGTAAAGCACGCACCGCGGGTGCCCATGCCACGTAAAACCCTCGAGCGGCACGAGCCCTTGGCTCAAAACGAAAACAGCCATCGATGGGATATCGACGTGAGAAGGCCGCCCGGGACCTGCTTGATGTAAAGCAGGAACCGCGGGTGCCCATGCCGCGTAAAACCCTCGAGCGGCACGAGCCCTCGGCTCAAAACGAAAGCAGCCATCGATGGGACATCGACGTGAGAAGGTCGCTCGGGACCTGCTTGATGTAAAGCAGGCACCGCGGGTACCCATGCCACGTAAAACCCTCGAGCGGCACGAGCCCTCGGCTCAAGACAATATCAATTCTCCAGGAAAGGGCACACACGCTGTGCTACCAACCAGCGCCTCAAGGGCTGGCTCGCCCAGACCCCTCGACGGCCGCAGACGTGAAAAGACGGGGCCGCCCAGGCGCCACCCCGCACGGCCCTACTGATCAGAGGTCCGAAGCCTGACCCTCGACGGGTTCGAACAGGCGCCTCGCATCACGCAGTTAGGGGACGACGAGGGCACGCGCATTCGAGCCGTTCCTCGGGCCCGTCGGCTCGAGGGTGCCTCACATGTCGTGTTCGAGAGCCGCCGAGGGCGGCAGCCGGGGATCCCACCGAGGGAGAGCTTCCGCGCCCTCGGTCCCTAGCGAACGGGACCGAGCCCCACCTAGTAAACCCACGCAAGCGCTTCCATGGACGTGTCTCCGGACCGCGCAGCCTACCCTTATCGAACGGGGCATGGGCGTCCACTTGAACCACCCGCTAGCAGCTCGACGAGGAATCCGCGACCCGCTCGATGGGGGTTGCGGAAACCTCACCCTCCGTCCCGCGGAGGGCGCGAGGGCGCGTTAAAAAACGAGTCGCCAAGCTCTACCCGATCGCCTCGAACGGGCCAAGGCTCGGGGGCTTGGCGCACGGCTACACCTCCTTGAAATTGCACCCGCCGGAGACAGTGCCAGCAGCGCGTGCACCCCCGAAGCCGGCTGAAACACCGCCGATGCCGGTTGGAATATGTGCCATGCCCTCTGACCAAAGTTCTCGCGGTCAACCCCTCGCGAGAGCACCCACACTCCCGGGGCTTCGGGGCTAGACCCGCGGGTCCGCTGACGCGGCCCCACGGAAAGCGTTCGCAGAACAAGGAGGGAAGAACGTCCTATCAGTAGGTTCCAGCATCTGTGGGAGCCTCAATGGCAAACCCACAGATGCTCGGGGGCTACTGTCGGGGACAGCCCTAGGGGTCCCCTTAAACAATGGGGACATCCTCACTTAAAACCCACAAAAGGCCAAAACACAAATCGTCTAACCATGCAGGGAACAGCCCACGCCTCAGGGACTCCGACGGCCCATCGAGGCGGCCCACTTAGAGATCCCCTCGAACAGGCTCCACCTCGTTCGAGGATGCGTGCTCCCTTCGGGCGGGCTCCGCCCCGTCCGAGTGGTAACACTTCCCTCGAGCGGGCTCCGCCCCGCTCGAGGGCTCACTCCCCCTCGAGCGGGTTTCGCCTCGCTCGAGGGTACGCCCGCCCTCGGCCGAGGTCCGCCACGCTCGAGGGCGCCCCTCACGCGTGCGCCGGCCCCCGTACACGGGCATTTAACGCCCCGACGCCGGCGGGACGGCGCCATCATGCGCCGGGGCTCGCACCCCGGTGCCGCCGCACCAACTCCCCGGGGGAGGAGCCCATCCCCGCCACTGTGGGAGGGGACTGTGCAGCGCGGCCAGTGTCAGTCCCGTGACACCGTGCGCACGCTCCAGTACGGCTAACGAGCCGAGCCCTCGAAAGGGAGCCGGCGCACCCTCGATTCACTTTCTTGTGACCCTACAGGGTTAGGTGGAGGCGCTAGGCCGGTGGACTGCCATCCCTGCCACTGTAACGGCGTGGCCGCCGTACCCGCGCGTGCAGGAGCACGCCTGACGTTGTAGCAACAACTCCAGGCCTGTGAAGCGCGTCGGGAAGGAACGCCGTTCTGCCAACTCCTGTACTCCGTACAGGCCTGCGTCAACACCTCCCACGAGCCTATCAGGGGACATCACCACCATCCGCTGCTCTCCTACCCTCGAACCGCCACTGTTCGGGTACAAGTCAGGCCATGATGACCAGATCGCTGCAAGGATCGCCCGGACGTCCGCCCACTCTACAGCATAGCACGTCGCACTTCCCCACGTAGCTAGGTACCGCGGCGCGCATGTAAACCGCCTCCCCCTTGATCTATAAAAGGGGGAGCGAACCCCCCAGCCGCGGGGGACACGAGATAGCAGACAACAGGAGCCTTTCACACACACCACGTACTCACTCCGTAATTCCCCCACAACATCTTCAGCCAGGGACTTGGAAGCCTTGCTTCCTTTCCCGCCTTGCTTGTAACCGCCCCACTACAGGCACCCCCGGTGCTAAGTAATATAGTGCCTCGAGCACGCCACTGCTGGACGTACGGCCCGCTCGGCCGGAACCAGGATAAAAACCCTGTGTCACTTGTTACTTAGCATCGACCATTGAGGGATAGACCTCGGCGCTATCTACTGGTTAGTGTCGGGACCATATTCCGCACCGACAGAAAGATATTGTAATCAGGATAGATATGACCAGGTGCAACCGTGTATAGGTTGTTGAGATAAGCTGCGAGTCAATCTAGGTTTGTTTAGATGACAGGGGCGGCTAAGAATTTGTAAATCTTGTTGTGTACTCCTCAAGGCATGTTGCCTATATATTAACACGCAATCATGGTGAACCAAAATAGGCAACCACGTTCCCATATTCTTTTACACTTTTCAGTTCCTCATGTATTATGTCTGCTTTTGTAACTGCATGCTAGGTGAAAAACTGGTTGCCGTTTATGGCATCTTAGTGTGAATACAAGTAGTGCCTAGCATTGAATTGGATTTGCAAGTAGCGCTCCAGCTTATTCTAAGACTGCGCTGCGTAGCATGGAATTGGAATTGAACAGAATTGGATCTAGTTTGATTCAGTCTATTTTGCACTTTTGTCTTTCTGATCAGATCAAAGATGTTGTCATAGCCTCTACCACAATTCTATGGTGTACCTGAACTTTGTCTGGTACAAGAATACAAGATAGTATTGTGTACTTTCAGCTTCTGGAATCTTATTTTATACTTGCCTATTGGTTTTCACAATATTGAATGCAGAAAGGCGCGCTAGCTATGGACAAAACCAGAAATTCTGTACTCATTTTTTATTCTGATGTCTCCGCAAGCTCTTGCAGACTTCCAGTAAATTCAATTTATTATAAGCTCTGTTGATGAGGACATCACCAACTCAAATATAACCATGTTAATGGCTTGTGAAGAAAAGATGAATCAATCCTATATCATGGTTATTGTTGCTACATTCGATGAATTGATGTTGCGCAATGATGTGTGTTTATTGTCATTTTCAGAAATACGTACTTGGATCAAAAAGAATGTTAAACACTCATGGAAGGTATGGAAGATCAAAGAAGTTGCTTGGGGATCAAGTCCAAGTGTTCCCCACGTCCTCCACCAGTCCACCACGTCACTTATGGCCCAAAGATGAAAAGAGATCAAGGGGGCACGTTTTGGGCGCTGGATTCGGACTGCAGAAAAGCACCATCTTGTGACGGACGCCACAGTCGCATACGGAGTCGGATTGGGGCGTTCAAGTACTTCCTGGAACCGTGATGAAGTCACCTTTAATATGGATCCAGTCTCAAGTCCATATCTATTCTGAGGCGGCCGCAATCGTCCAAACATTGACCCTATGTCAATCTGTTCCAGGTGCTGCGCCACCTTATTTGGCCCAATGGGCCGTGTATCAAGTTGGGTCCATTACGAACGTGTCCTAGGGTTAGAGGTCGACCCCAGCACCCCTTTGGTCGTCCTCCCATGTCCTCATATTGCCCCATAGCCGCCACAAACAGTTCGGGTTTTGTTTCGTTGTAAGTTTAGCCATTGCTACTTCCTTGTAGACGCGTGTGTCGGCTAGACCACCCGTTCTACCTGATTTGGAACCCCAACTTGGTTATTTCAGATTGGTTTTCCATCTTCATATTTGCAATTGAGTTGCTTGTTATACTTGTTCTTGCTTGTTCTTCGATTGCTCGCAGGAACGGGTGCCCTAGTGGCGGTTGACGCGCTCCACAAGATCGTGACAGCCATAGGAGGTGGTGTATCGGTTGCTAAGGCGCAGCCTTGAGGGGTTGTAGTCAGGCCGAGAACGTCATCTCTTCTTCAATCGAGTTATCCACGCCTCTCATCGAAAGATCGGGAACAAACCCTAGCGGGTTCATATCATCTGTTCTATTAATCTGATGTAGGTAGCCATGACCCATGATTTTCTAAGCCGGAATCCAAATTTCACAATTTCTAGCTGATGACTCAACTTTCATATAAACTACATTATACTCAACTTTCAATGCAAATCACAGCACTGTAGAATGCATATTTATCTTAGTTTGGTTCTAGTTCGTTATCGTTACAACAGAAGGGACATGCATTATATAACGGTACCGATCTGTAGTACACAATAAGTTAACAGGTAATTACTTTTGTTAATACTTTGCAGTAGACATACTCATAGTCACCGGGAACGCAGGACGACGCATGGTTCCTCATTCTGCGGACCGTCGTTCCGGAACGCGGATCGGGAACGAAGCGGAACACTGCAGGGATCGTAGCTGGTACGCGATCCGGCGAGTGCATGGATGTCGTGGTTCCGGTGGGCTTTATGGCCGGCGGAGGGCTACTTGGCTTTTAAGTTTGCTACCTCTGGGTTATTCATTTGCTTACGGTATGGGCTGTTCACATAGTTAGCCCATTTAACTACTACAGAGCACGGAAATCAATGTGAGGTATGAAATGACAAAAATACCCCTTGTCTTATATGGGAAAGATACTCCATAGCATTTGATTTGTCTTTTATGTGAGAAAATTCTAGAGTCTCTTGTCCCCCCCACCATGGAGGGGGGATGTTGTTTCGGAAACATGTGAACTAACAAATATGCGAAACTTTCGGGGAAAACGTCTTGCGATGAGCATCAACATGTGACTAACACTAAGTACCCGCAAGCTAGGGATTGACCTTGTGGTCGTGGGTTCGAGCCCCACGGTGGGCACCAAACTGTTGGTGTAATTTGGGACCGAAGGCCCACCAACACCACAGTACACTTCTCCTCTGAAGGGGCAAAGAACTAGGGCCCCTTCGGAGGACTACTCATTCTTCCTCCACTATTGCTACCTCTACTACTTTTGCAGCTAGCTTTTCTACGTCTACTACTACAAAGCAGAAAGTAAAATAGGCAGCAGAAATAGTAAGTTGCTACTTCGGAGCTCTCTCCTCATTTATTGCTTTTCAAATAAATTACAATGATCCTCCTAAATTTATAGGGATGGGGTAGATGGCAATTTTCCCCCAAGCCCCTGGTGGTTATTTTCCTCCGAAACACTGATGGACGCGGTATTTACAAAAAGCTCATTAAGCTCACACAAAGGCCCACTAACTCTTACATGGGCTGGGCCACTCCCCCAACACACATGTCGCCGCTGGCTTTTTGCGGCGTATGCGGCAGCCCGCATAAGCCGCTGCTTTCCTCGCTCTCTCTGCCGCACAATTCCCTCCCTCTTCCAATCTACGTCCTTGCTGCTGCCGCTCACCATGGATTCTGCTCGTGCTGGTGATTACCATGAGCATCGATTGCTGGATGCGCCGTGAGCAAGGTTGACGAGAATCGAGATGTGATAGAGTCAGGTTGAGACCGCACCAGCTGTGTGCTGGCCTGAAGGCTGTAGCCGTTGAATTAGGCGTGAATTCTTAATCGATAACTTCATAATCAAGATAAACAGCTAAAAGGATAAATAAACAATCGAATTCGTTATACACTTTAATTTGGTGAAGCTACATCTAGTTCATGTCATATCTGCTCGAGGAATCATGAGTTCGTGAGTTCCATGAATTGTATTCAGTATTCGATTCCATTCGCATGCAGAAAGATGGATGGAATGCAACGATATCGATTTCTCGATTGGATCCTATAGGTGTTCTCAAATCGCAAGGATTAGGATGGAAATAGCATAAAAAAACAATGCTGGCAATGGGTCCTGTTCTCGTGATTCTATTTGAATTCAACTTATCCCCAGATTCTCAGTTTCCACACAGCTTTCAGGTGTAGATTCCCAAGACAACCAAGCACCTGTTCTTCTTTGACGGCGGTCGTGAGCGCGCTGCAGTCCTCTCTCGCCGCCACGCTCGCGGTCTTTCTCTCCTTGTCGGCAAGCAGACCTTCCGCCCCGGAGACGTCGTCGTCGATGCGCTCGCGCGGCCACCATGAAAAATAGCTGAGGTGCGCTGCAATCCCTCCGCTGCTTGACCTTTTACGGTTCCGGCGCCGCGGCGACGCTGAGCGATGCGGACAGCCCGCATGCTGCCGCTTGTGCGAAGCGGATCACAACGGCGTGCTGCATAGGTTTGCGGCACGAGCGAGCCCGACGGGTTAGCGGTGAAACCCGCGCCACTTGCAACCCTAATTTCAAATTACTATTCGTTTTGATTTTTCTAAACACATCTCTTTCACTATGTATTAATTTAAGTATTATTTAGATGCATATCGAAAGATGTATCTAACAGGCTAAAATGAATAGTAATTTAGGATGAAGGGAATAGTTCGAATATCTCTTTGTACATTTTGGAACCTTATTAAAGCTAATGCATTGATAACTTTTTTATTTGAACGAATCGCTCCAAAGTAACTTGAGGTACCAGGTGCTTTAGATAACAAGAATTGTCAGATTTTGCAACAATGTCAACCCCATCTGCTTAAAACGATAGCAGAGATAGAATTTCCAATTTGCTGAAGAACATTCTCAAAAAGGCAAGAAGCGTAGCAGTTCGGACTGCCTAAGAGAAATAATAAGATGTCAGCAATAGGTTCGTCATTAGTTTTTAAAGAAAGAGTTCGCCATGTCAATTCACAAATAGGCGCGCACACAATGATTCCTAGCTCTGCTTTTCCGACAAATTATTTTTTCAGATTTTGCTGTATGAAGGTCTATGAAGACATGAAGTCTTAAGATAATCCCATTTCTGTTTCAATTTCTCATTAAGAAAAGGGAACAGTGATGCTATAAGAGATGTCATAGTGGCATTTATGTAGTTAAAACAATGGAAAAATCTTTTACTCACACCTAGTATTACAGTACTAGCAAAATAATTAAAAGCATCGTATATCACCAAACCAAGACATTGCCCTGCTTCAAAGCATATATGCAGTTCAGATACTGTAGTACAGAAGGCAATGGTACATAAGCTTTCCCCCTTCGAGACATGTTCGAGAACAAGGAGTCGACGGGTAGGTTGGGCAAGTGGGCCTCGGAATTGGCGGAGCACGTCATAAGCTTCGTCGCCCGCAGCGCGATAAAGTCTCAAGTCCTCGCTGACTTCGTAGCTGACTGGACGCCTTCGGCGCCGAAGGGGGAAGCAGTGGTCATAGAGCCAATATGGGAAGTCCAATGTGATGGCGCATACTGCCACCTTGGGTCGGCGGCCGCAGCAGTCTTAAAGTCCCCTTCGGGCATCAAACTCCGATATGCCTTGCGGCTGAATTATGACAACTGCACAAACAACGTGGCAGAGTACGAAGGCCTGCTGCTCGCGCTTCGGAAGGCCAGGGCTGTAGGTGCAAGGAGGCTCGTCATCCTGACGGACTCCGAGCTTGTTGCCTGCCATATTGGGAAAACCTACAAGGCAAAGAACCCGGATATGATGAAGTACCTGCAGGCCGTCCGAAGCATGGAAAAGTTCTTCATCGGTATTACAGTGAGAAGTTTTCCCAGGAACCATAACAAGGAGGCCGATGCTATCATGAAGGCAACCGCGCTACTTGAGCCCCTGCCACCGGATGTCTTTTATGAAACAACCACATCGAGGTCCGCAGTCGACGAAGCAGCACCCCCCAAATTTGTGAACGCCATACAGAGCGAGGACTGGCGTGCCCCAATAGTAGCGGCGCTCAAAGGTTACTATGAGGCCGAAGATGGGGTCATCACCAAGAGGGTGGCCATCAGGGCGAGGAACTAACACCTCGTCGACGGTAACCTGTACCGAAGGGGGGTGTGTGCCCTGCTGCTAAAGTGCATATCGGTCACCGAGGGGAAACAACTGCTCCACGAAATTCATAGCGGCATGTGCTCACACCACCTCGGCACCAGGGCATTGGTGCAGAAAGCCTTCTGCCAGGGCTTCTACTGGCCTTCGGCGGTCGCAGATGCCCACGACATTGTGCGCCATTGTCCAGAGTGCCAGCGCCATGCGCCTTACAGCAAGTTCGCTTCCAATGAGATACAGCTGTTACCACCGGTGTGGCCCTTCGCCCGGTGGGGTGTTGACATCGTCGGCCCGCTACCCACGGCACCCGGAAACTACACTCATGCGGTAGTGGCGGTTGAATATTTCTCCAAGTGGGTTGAAGCGAAGCCGTTGTTGAGCATCACTTCGGCAACTATTCAGAAGTTCTTTTGGCAGAACATAGTGTGCCGCTTCGGCGTCCCCCACGAGGTCACGGTGGATATTGGCAAGCAGTTCGACAGCGCTGAGTTCAAAGAATTTTGTACATACTTGGGAACGAAGTTGTGCTTCGCTTCGGTCTACCACCCGCAATCCAACGGAGCAGTGGAGCGGGCCAACGGGATCATCTTCGCCAGCATCAAGAGGAACATCACTGACTTACCCAAGAGCAAATGGGCCGAAGAGCTACCGAGAGTAATCTGGTCCCACAACACCACCACATCCAGAACTACACAATTCTCCCCCTTCAAGCTGCTATACGGGGAGGAGGCCATGCTACCCGAAGAGCTATGTCTGGGCACCTGAAGAAACGCTCCCTCCGGAGACGAAGACCTTAAAGCATCGGTACAGAACATTGAGGAGGTCCGCCTACAGGCAGCCGAAAACCTCTCAGTTTATCAAGATGAGACCCGAAGGTGGAAAAACAAGAAGATCAAACCGAAGCACATAAGGTCAGGGGACCTAGTACTACGCAAGGTGCTTGAAGGGCGATTGAAGGGCAAGATGCATGGGAAATGGGAAGGCCCGTTCATAGCGACGGCGACCGCAAACGAAGCAGCGTTCAAGTTGCGCCGGCTAACGGGCGACGAAGAGCCGTACACCTGGAATGTCGACATGCTTCAGAAGTACTTCGTCTGAAGCAACCGCAAGTTTTAACATAGGTCTTGGATTTCAATAGCTTCTTTTTCTCTTAAGTCGAGATTAACGACTATGTATCCTATGTACAGTAAAGTAGTGGGGGACGTACTCTTTTCCTCACGGGGCAGGCTTCGCGGTTCCCCTCCGGATCCGCGAAGCGTGAGGTTTTTAACGAGGCGGCCCCTTGTACCCCTTTTTTGATTCCCGACATGTAATATAAGTCAGTGTTCCCCCATCCTTTCGCATGCACTACACTTTCTTTTCAAAGAATGCTCTCGCCACCCTGTCGAAGCTAGGCCACCGCCTTTGAGGGGGGCCTAGTCTCCGAGGTGGCCTTCGGCACGGTAAGTGACAGCCCCGGCACGGATCGCCTTGGGGGCACGCGCACCAAGCCTGTCACTTATTGTCGTGACCGAAGAGAAAAACCGCTTGATGCGGGACAGGGCCACGATTCGGCCGAAGTAAGCGCACGCCTGGAGCGATGCGTCGGTCTCGAGTTGACCGAAGAGAAAACCGCTGACGCGGGCGGGGCCTGGTCGGCCGAAGTAAGTGCACGCCTGGAGCGATGCGTCGGTCTCGAGTTGACCGAAGAGAAAAACCGCTTGACGCGGGACAGGGCCACGATTCGGCCGAAGTAAGCGCACGCCTGGAGAGATGCGTCGGTCTCGAGCTGACCGAAGAGAAAAACCGCTTGATGCGGGGCAGGGCCACGATTCGGCCGAAGTAAGAGCACGCCTGGAGCGATGCGTAGGTCTCGAGTTGACCGAAGAGAAAAACCGCTTGACGCGGAGCGAGACCACAATGTGGCCAGAGTAAACGCACGCCTGCAGCGATGCGTCGGTCTCGGTTCGACCAAAGGAAAAGCACTTAGTGCAAAACAAGGCCGCGACTCGGCCGAAGTAAACGTACACCTAAAGTAGCACTTCGGCCCCGTTCTAGACCGAAGAGAAGCCCGCCTCGCGTGGTGTACACCACGGCTTGGCTGGAGCAGGCGCACTAAAAATGGCCAGCCAAAAACGCACGTCCTAAACGCAACGGTGTTTTCTAACCCGAGGAGGCGAGCCGTTGCAAGTTAACTCTAAAGGGGAAGCGCGGTGCCGCTTCGTCCCAACGCACTCAGGGCTTTTCTTGATCAAGCAAGCAGCGAACGAAACACCGAAGCACGTAAAAGATGGGCGAAAACACCTCTCGTCCGTCTCTCCTTTTCACGCTTTCGACATACAACGTCCATCGTAAAAACAATATAACTTTACAAGAGGAACAACAATGCAGTTACAACACATACTGCCTCGAACAATAAATTTACAAGTTTGTGGTCAGAAATCCGCTCCGGGCATGCCGCGAACACTTCCGGGGGGGAGTTCCGAAGTCCTGTGCTTCAAGTTTTCGCGCCAGCCCGTAGCCACACTTAACGATCATTCTTCGTTTAGTACGTCCTCACAGATCTCGTCGATCAGCCGAAGATATGCCATGTCTATGATCTCCAGAGCCATCTCCCGAAGCTCGTTGTCGGTAGGCATCCGCCCTGCGCCGAAGTCGGGATTAGAGTCTATGCGAAGGGGATCACTCCGTCTCCACCTTCACCGCCTCCGACGAGGCGTCAGGAATTAAATATACATACTCGGGCGGCCCAAGGACCCCCTCTTCAATCGGCTCTGTTTTTGGAACGACCCCTTTGGCCACGAAGGGGTCCACTAAGTTACGCTTGGCCGCCCTACGGGCGGCCCGCTCTCTAAGAATGGCATCCCGACGCGCGGGATCCCTTGAAAACTCAGCGAAAAAGCGCTTAGCCGCTTCGTTGTGAAGGCGGTAACGCTCCGCTCGGTACGACAAAAACTCGGCGTACGAAACATTAGGATGGCGAATACTAAACTTCGTCCAAACGTTAGGCGCGACAAAAAGGGAGTTAAGAGGCAGAGTTGAGCCGCTCGCACCTTCGGCCCTCTGCGCAGGGACCACCGAAGGAACCTGCGCAGAGATACCGTGCATCAGTTTACTTTACAAAAATTTCATCCCGCCAAGGGGAGACTGGTTCACTCCTTTACAAGTACTAGGCCGACGCGCTTCAGACCTCGGCACCTTCTGCGACGACAGGGGCCTCGCTCAGCACGGTACTAGCTTCGGTGGCCTCGACCGGCGCGACAGCCGCGTTGACTGCTGCCTCCATGGGTCCCTCGCCGCCAGGGGAACTGGCAGCAAGCAGCGTAGCCTCAAGCTCTGCCGCATGCGCCACCTCCGAAGCATCTGCCGCAGCATCTTCTCCCGCGGGTGCCGTGGCCGCCACAGCATCAACAGGGGCAGGCGCGACCTCAGAAGCTGCTTCGAGACCGGCGGGTGCCAAAGGGGCGGTCCTCGCGGCCGCCTCGGCCTGCTCCCCTTCAGTTGCGGGCCCCCGCGCGCCGCCCTCGTGCCTTTCTTCGGTGGTGGGAGCCGTCATGTCTCCGGCGGCGCTAGCTTCGTCCACAGGAGCACCGACGGCTTCACCTCCCTCCTGCGCCGCGGCTACGGAGCCCTGAGCGGTGATAAGAGGAACGCCGGGCATGGCGATCCAATCCCCGTCCATAATGAACTGGGGCAGGGGTGGAGCGCCGCCGTATCGAGCCAGGAGACGATCGTAGACACGTTGTTGCAGCCGAGGCTTTATCTGCAAAACAGCGAGGGCAACGTGTTAAAGTATTTACGAGGATATGCTTTCAACAAAAGGAAGAAGTAGCTTCGGCGTACCTGGGCACTAAGGCGTTCGGACTCGTCCAAGGTGAGTTGATATCCGCGTCAGGCGAAGAAGGTGTTCATGAAGTTTTTCGCAAGGTTCTTGGGGAGCACCGGGAGCTGACCAACATCTAGCTCCACGTCGCTAGGCCATTCAAAGTTCTCCTTCGTAAGACGACGAAGATCGCCCTTGCTGATCGTCTTCTCCGAAGATGGACGATCCGGGGGCACCAACGAGCACACCGAATACGCCAGCGTGCGAACCCCCACTGCAGCCCCAAGCTCTCCAAAGATCTTCGTGTTCATCGAGATGATGTCAAAGCAGGCATTCACCCACTCATAGAATGACTCAACGGTGCAATGGGGGAGCAGGACAGGCGGCGCACTCAGATTGCACTGATCCAGCAGCCGCAGTATGTCATCGCGAAGGGTTTCGGTGCTCCGGATGTGATCTGTGCGGTACCGCTCCAGCGCTCCGTTCAGCTCACTCGCTTCTCTCTGCACTTCGGCCAACTTGGCCTCCCTGTCGGCGAGCTGAACGCGCTAGTCCTCCTTGGTGCTGCTCAGGACCTCCACATCGTGGCGCAGCGTGTTGAGGAGGGCTTCAGAGGACTTCGCCGAGGTTTCCTTCTCCTGTTGCAGCTTCCGAGAGCGCTCCTACTCCGCAGCCAGTCGTTCTTCCAGCTCCGCCACTCTGTTCTCAAGCGTCGAGACGGCGGCCACCGATCTCTCCTTCGCCTCCTTGCTCTCCTGCTCAAGCCTTCGGGAGAGGCACCGTGACGCGACGAAGGCCTTTAGAGACAGGTCCCGCACGCCGTCGTGAGCTCCGCGGCGGTGAGCTTCCCAAAGTATTCCTCTTCATGAGGAATGGCG
Organism: Cenchrus americanus; assembly: GCA_947561735.1. Taxonomy (NCBI): domain Eukaryota; kingdom Viridiplantae; phylum Streptophyta; class Magnoliopsida; order Poales; family Poaceae; genus Cenchrus; species Cenchrus americanus. The sequence continues at coordinate 146,504,338 of OX387244.1, read as the reverse complement.
AAGCTTGCCCCGGCTTCTTCCAGAAACCTGCGCTCATGCCCGCCGCTTGTCAGCCCCAAAAAGCGGATCGTCTTCCCGCCAATCAGCTTGGCTTCGGCAGGGACTTGGAGACGAACAGCGGCGGCCCGGGGCTCCTCAGGCGTCACCCGATAGCTGCTGCTCTCGGGCTCCCCGTCCTCCTCTTCCTCCGCTTCGGGGACGACATCATTTTTCTCAGAAGCAGGGGTCGAAGGGGAGGCGGACTGCTCGGTGCCATCGGAGGACGTGTCGGACGAGCTGCTGGAGGTGGAGCTGGGTTCATCCCTTTCTTGTGGGGCTTCGGCGCCGAGGGCGGCAGCGCTTGGCTTGCGCGGCACGTCACCGACGGAGGACACAATGCGAACGTCGCTATCGTCGTCACTGTCTTTCTCCGGTGGGCTGAGGGGGACAAGTAGCGGCTCGGTGGCCCCTTGCCCAGCCCCCGCCGAAGGCGAGTCCGAAGGTACGTCCGAAGGCGCGGCCGGGCGCAGCGGTACGGCGGCTATCACGTCTTCGACGAGACCCGTTTCCACGTCAACGACGCGGGTCCTCTTGGGGGAGGGGGGCGAGTCCGCCGGCCGCCCGCCCCGTTTCTTCGGGCCTTCCCTTCGGCGGCGGCGGTGGCCGCGGCAAGCGCGCTCCTCCTGCCCCGCCCGCCCCGTTTCTTCCGGCCTTCCCTTCGGCGGCGGCGTGGCCGCGGCAAGCGCGCTCCTCCTGCCGGTTTTCTGCGGAGCGGCGCGAGGCGAAGTCGCCGTCTCCTCAGCGTCCGCTTCGGCGGCTGCAACCGCCGCGGCCTTCTTCTCGGCTGCCTCGCAGTGCTTGGAAAAACCGATGCGCTCAGGTGGTGTGATCCTGAAAAATTCGAATATACGATTCGTCCGGGACCCGTTCCGCTCCGCGACGGTGTCCTTATACTCCTTCGGCGAAACGGGGCCGAGGATTAAGTCCCCGTGCGCCTCCACCTTCCTTCTCCTCAACACTGCAGGAAAACAGTCCAGTCGGTCAACATTTCGTTTGCTAAGGACGTAGCTAAGAACAACTCAACGAAGGACGCAAAATAACTTACAATCGGCTGTAAAGCCGAAGACCTTCGTCCAGGTCGGGCGGGGATGCCCCCGATATCCTCCGCCCACTCGTCTTCGGCCACGGACCAGCCGTCCACCAGCGGGCACACGGGGATGCTGCAGTACTCCTCCATGATGTCGCGAGTGCCGTACTTCCGCGCAAACCGGCGCAGCATCATCACGAACTCGTCACCCTCCGGACACGAAGGATTCTTGGCGTAGGACTCGTGGAGGGGCGGGAGTTCCTTCGTCGCCAGCGGGTGAGAGCCTCCGGAAGTAGGCGGGCTCAAGGTGTAGTAGAACCAGTGCTGCTGCCAATCCGAAGGCCACTTGTTTCGGTAGGCGGTGACCGGGCTCACCACGCCAGCCTTGTAGGAGAAGTTGAGACAGCCGAACTGGCAGTCCTTCTCCACGGATTGGTCCCCCTCCTCCTCGAAGACCGTCCGCCGCTGGTGGTGCACCTGGTGCGCCGAAGCAAACCCCTCGGCGGAGGGCTTGATCTTTGTTGTCCGGCATATCCACATGTACACCGACAGCCGCAGGATGGCGTTGGGGGTGAGCTGGTGGAGGTAGATGTCGAAGTACCGGAGGATGTCGATGACTGCGGGGTGCAGTGGGAACCGAAGCCCCGCATACAGTAGGTCGCGAAAGATGACAACTTCGTTGTCCCGCGGCCGCGGCACAGTCTCCCGGCCAGGGGCTCGGCCGACCCCAACCATGCGGTTCTTCACCAGCGACTCCACGTCGGTCTTGTCGATCTGGCTCCGACTGAACGTGTAGGTCTTCGCAATCTCTCTTGTGACAGCATCGCGTCTCCGCTTCGGTGCCATGAATGCTAACTAAGCACAAAGCGAAAACGGAAATGAAGGGGCTGGAGGAAGTCTTACAATAGACCTTCGGAGCTCTCGCGCGTCGTAGCTTTGGGGTCGCAGCTGCAGTGTGGGGGCAACCCAAAGGGCGGCCTTCCCTTTTTATAGTAATGAGTCCCGATAATCGCGCCGACGACGACCGAAATTACCTTTTTACCCAGTAACAGCCCCTCACAACGGTAAATCTCCCAAGGGGCAGCGCGCGTCTTTTTTCGGGTCGCCATATCAGCGCGGACCGTCCGGGGGAGTTCCGAAGCCCATTCTTCACCCTGACAAGGAAAATCGTAAGTTCGGCCCATCGCAAGATCAGGACGGCCCTCACTGACGAGGGGCTACTGTTGGGGAAGTTGGTCTTCGGAAGCATCACCCTCGTCCGGCCACGCCGGCCACCTACTGTCTGTGCACGGTTTTGGTCTCGCGGGGAAGCTTTCGCTGTGCGGGCGCTAACGAAACGCTAATGCCGCTTGTGCCATGTGAGTTTTTGCCATGCAGGGATGATCCAACGTGGCGGCGCCTGCCTTCGGTGCTGAAGGCTCGGTTGGCCGTGCTCCGGCGCGAAGGTTCGTGAGGACCAGGAACGAGGCGCGCCGGCCAAGGACATCGCGTCCGGGGCCGGTAGCGGCGCGGGCAAGGTATCCGAGGAGGCGTGACGCCCCCAGTCCAGGATCGCTACTTCGGCGCCGAAGGTGCGGCGATCCTGGACACGTGGCTGCCGCCAACGTGTAAAGTGGGCTCCGGTCAAGGCAGAGACAAGGGTGGCCGCGTGTAAAGGTGTTTCGGCCGTACGAAGACACGCTGGAGGCCTGTACGACGCGGGGACTTACTGTTATACCCTTGTAAAGTGTTTAAAGCAGTTTGTCAGGAACGGAAAAGGTGTAATTGAGGCAAATGACTATACCCAGGGGTCTCCTATAAATAGTGAACCCCTTGTAATGAAACGGACACACTGTAATGAGAAGAGAGCACCGAAGGCGTCTGCTGGTCTTTCGGTCTTCGGTCTGTTGAGTATTTCCTCTTTTCCTTTACTGTTCGGTTGAGTTTTAGCGTCTCCTCTCCTCGCACAAGTAGAAGTAGTAGCCTTACGGAAGCAAGTGAAGGGAGGGAGAGAACTCAGGGGGCTGTTGTGTCGGCGTCCACCCTTCGGGCCCGATTTCCACCAACAGAGAGGTTCCACGAGACTACTGCAAAGGACAGGCCCCTGGCCGCTGCGGCGGCGAGGGCGCCGCCGCGGAAGAAGCGCGACATGACTGGCGGCGCAAGCGGAGGCGAAGCGGTTGGAGTCGGCGATTTGTGTGTGCTTGGGTCCACTTCGGCTTGTGCTGATTTGGGGGTGCTGGCGACGGAGAGATTTTTTTTGACACAGTGCCACGCATATGCTCACAACACGTGCACATTCACTCCTATGAATACACGTACGCAAACTTTACTCTTATGAGCACCTTCGAAGGACTGAGCACCGGTAAAGCTGGAGATTCTCGAATTCACGTTAAGTGGTAAGCGACGTTCCCGTCGGAGTGGCCTTTTTGCGTGAGCACGCTCGCTAGCCGTGAGCTTGCGACGGTGCCTATGGGCGACGGCTGCAGCGGAGGGGTAACGGAATGGGAGGTGTCGTTTGTATTACGTGATGGATACCATCAAAATGCATTTCAAAAAAAATAAATGTAGTAACTGTTGATTTTTATAGAATTACATTGTAGTATAACGTAAACACTCGTAATACACACATACTCACACCCGTACTGACACATGCAAACCCTACCTCTGAGAATTTTCGAAAGACCGAGCACCTAACAGCTCTGGAGATTTGCGAAGTCACCATTTGCACCTTGTCGTTGACAGAAACGCCACTTCATTCCCACACAACACACAACGTCGGCAAATCCAGACAAAATCTCAGGAAAAGGTGTGAGCACTCTAGTGAGTAGCATCCCACTGGACCGTCTCATCATAGACTACAAGTCAATTCGTATGTAGTAATTGTTAATGTGTGAGTCAACACGTATCAGACTGATTTTGTCGGTGCGGAAAGTAGTCCCGACACTAATTAGTGTAAGCCAACACGTATCAGACTGATTTCCGCAATACATGTTTATTCTTTTGGTGGTTCCTTGGCTCCTTTACTTGCGCAATAGCCCCATTGTTGTCACAATAAAGATCCAATGGGCTAGAGATACTCGGAAACACACCAAGTTCAGAAAGGAACTTCCTTATCCAAACACCCTCCTTTGCAGCTTCCGAAGCCGCGATGTACTCGCCTTTCGTTGTAGAATCGCCACTCGTCTCCTCGCTTGGAACTCTTCCACTCACAGCTCCACCATTTATCGTAAATACGTATCCTGATTGCGACTTTGAATCGTCTTGGTCAGTTTGGAAACTAGCATCGGTGTAACCCGTTACAACGAGCTCCTCCTCACCACCATAGACTAGGAACATGCCTTTAGTCCTTCTTAAGTACTTAAAAACATTTTAACCGCTGTCCAGTGACCCTCACCTGGATCAGATTGGTATCTACTTGTAACACTGTGTGCATACGAAATATCTGGACGTGTACATATCATTGCATACATAATAGATCCGATGCCCGAAGCAAACGGTATTCTACTCATGTGTTCCCGCTCATCAGTTGTCGAAGGACACTGAGTCTTGCTAAGATGTATGCCATGTGACATAGGCAAGAACCCTTTCTTCACCTCTTCCATGTTGAACCTTTTCAACACTTTATCAATGTAAGTGTGTTGGCTTAATCCTATAAGCCTTTTTGATCTATCTCTATAGATTTTGATGCCCAAAATGTATGCCGCCTCACCTAAGTTCTTCATTGAAAAACTATTTTTTAATGAGGTCTTAGCGGCCTCAAGTATAGGAATGTCATTTCCAATCAGTAATATGTCATCCACATATAAGATTAGAAATACTACAGAGCTCCCACTTGCCTTCTTATAAACACAAGGCTCTTCTTCACTCTGAATGAAGCCAAACCCTTTGACCACTTCATCAAAGTGAAGGTTCCAACTCCGAGATGCTTGCTTCAATCCACAAATGGATTTTTGAAGTTTGCACACATTTCCAGCATTGGTTGGATCAACTAATCCCTCGGGTTGTGTCATATACACATCCTCAGTTAGATTTCCATTTAGAAAAGCTGTTTTGACATCCATCTACCATATCTCATAATCGAAATATGCAACTATAGCTAGAATGATCCGAATAGATTTAAGCATCGCTACGGGTGAGAATGTCTCGTCATAGTCAACTCCTTGAACTTGTCGAAAACCTTTTGCAACAAGTCGAGCTTTATGGATGTGAACATTTCCATCCATGTCCCTCTTCTTCTTATAGATCCATTTGCACTCTATGGGTTTAACAACATCTGGCGGGTCAACCAAGTTCCAAACTTGATTGCCATCCATGGAATCTATTTCGGATCTCATGGCACTTTGCCATTTCTCGGAATCTGGGTACATCATTGCTTCCGCATATGTCATAGGTTCATCATTGTCTAACAACAATATGTCGCGCTCTCCCGCGATCATGAGATTGAGCATATCAGTTGCGCGACGTGCCCTTTCAGACCTTCGTGGTTGTGGTGGTGCTTCTCTTGCCATGGGCATCTCAACTCGTTCAGCTACATTAGCATCAATTGTGAAATCTTGCCCAAGCGGTTCATCTTGAACTTCTTCAAGATACACCTTCTATCTACATTTTTCTCTTTTAAGAAACTCTTTCTCTAAGAAAACGCCGTTCCGAGCGACAAACACTTTGCCTTCTGACCGGTTGTAGAAATAATATCCCAAGGTTTCCTTTGGATATCCCACGAATATGCACTTGCCCGATTTAGGTGTTAATTTATCTGATTGAAGTTTCTTCACATAAACCTCACAACCCCAAATTTTCAGAAAAGAAAAATTGAGAGTCTTACCAGTCCACATCTCATATGGTGTCTTAACTACGGACTTAGAAGGTACCCTATTTAAAGTGAAAGCTGCGGTTTCTAGAGCATAACCCCAAAATGATAATGGTAGGTCCGACTGGCTCATCATTGATCGGACCATGTCCAACAAGGTTCGATTACATCGCTCGGATACACCGTTTCTTTGAGGTGTTCCAGGTGGCGTAAGTTGTGGAACAATTCTGCAACTCTTTAGATGACTGCTAAACTCATGGCTCAAATACTCACCTCCACGATCAGAACGCAAGGTCTTGATTTTCTTGCCACGTTGATTTTCTACTTCACTCTGAAATTCTTTGAACTTTTCAAAAGTTTCAGACTTGTGCTTCATTAAATAGACATAACCATATCTACTTAAATCATCAGTGAACGTTATGAAGTATTAGTATCCACCTCTAGCTGTCGTACTCATTGGTCCGCACACATCCGTATGTATGAGTTCCAGTAAGTCTGAGGCTCTCTCAGGAAAACCTAAGAAAGGTATCTTGGTCATTTTGCCTACCAAACAAGCCTCACATGTCTCGTAGGATTCAAAATCAAACAAAGTTAAAAGTCCATCGTTATGGAGCTTCTTCATGCGCTTTTCACTGATGTGACCCAAACGACAATGCCATATATAGGTAGGACTCAAATCATTAGGTCGAGACCCTTTAGCACTTATGTTACAGATAGGTGAATCATCAAGATTTAAAACAAATAAGCCATTCACAATGGATGCACAAGCCACAAACATATTATCCTTAGAGATCACACAACCATTGTTTTCACTCGCAAATGAATAACGATCCTTCATCAAACATGAAGGGGATAAAATGTTTCGACACAAATTAGGAACAAAATAACAATTATTCATTTCCAATATAAATCTCGATGGGAGGTGTAGTTGCATCGTTCCGACACTCAATGCAGCAACTCTTGCATTATTGCCTATGCGGAAATCAACTTCTCCTCGTTCCACGCTTCTACTTCTTATCATTCCTTGCATCGAGTTGCAAATATGAGCAACTGATCCGGTATCAAATACCCAAGAATTAGTATAAGAATCAGCGAGGAAAATATCTGTAACATAAACATTAAGTGTACCTTAAGTGGAAGTACTCTTACTTCCCTTGCTTTTCATAGAAGCTAAGTACAACTTACAATTTCTTTTCTAGTGACCGATTTTCCTTAAAATGAAAACATTCAGCCTTGGCAGCTGGACTAGCCTTGGGCGCCTGGTTTGGCATTGGCCTTACCTTTCTTCTTCCAAGAATTGCCCTTTCTTTTAAAGATCAGCTTGTTTTGGATTGCCATCACATGACTACTGCCCATGCTTTTCTTAACGTTATCATCTATTGGTAAGGGGGTGCCTAGAACTCCTTCCCTTTTCTAAGCTCTGAGAACAATTCTTAGATTATGAATCCAAATCGTAAAGTTTGTTCCAGTCAACTTGTCCTTCTCAAGGACCGAATGCAAGGTAAATGATGTGGTGTTGCTAGGTGCCTGTAATCTACAACAGAATAACAAATGCAAAACACTAAGACAATATATCCATGACAGAGTAAAATAAAAGAATTTACTCCCACTAAAATCAACATCCCCACATTGATACTTAGTGATTCAGAATCCACAACTAACAAGTCTACTAGTGAGCTTTTGCGTCACCGCTAGTAAACAAGGTAGATCGTTAAGCAACTCTTTGCTAATCATATCACATATGACTCCTGTTGTTGGGTGACATCTCTATGTCTAGGCTCCCAACCTTTATGCCCCAAAGTCCTTAACCGTTAATATGACTTTGATAAGCAAACCAACACTTATGCGTGTAAGTATCCGATACAAACCCGTCTAGTCAAGGAAAACTAGTGGCACCCTAATTTCATAGACCCACCACTAATTGTACGAGACGTGGGACGGTGGCAAGTGTTGGGAGGGCATGTTAACTTAAAATTCCAAAGGGATCGTTCTACTCGTAACATCACACGCAAGAAAATAACATTGTCGCATGTAAAAGTAGAACGGTAAGAACGACATTCACACGGTGGTAACACGGTATGGCCTATTGTCACATGGTGATCTCCATCTCCATTGACTCGTACATCATGTTGATCTCCATCTCCATGGTCTGTGTGTGCCATCCTCCATGTGATGAGTCCTCCAAGAACTATCTAACGCGTGCTAGTAATGAAAGTTACACAATCGCGTATTAGATCATCACAAATTGGTACGCAGACCATTACATTAATTTTGACAATACATGTGGCTCCAGCCGTATTGCCATATGCGTGACACGTAGGTAACGAAAAAATTACACACATGCATCACATACACATATAGGTCATACCGATCACAAAACCTGCAAAACAGATTATCGCATTTCCGACGTCCAAACTTAAAACGCCCGAAAACCCATCTTACAAGCCGAATTTGGCAAAACTAGTTTCGCCGAGACCAGCTCGACTGGTTTATCACATGTGTAAAATTTTCTGTAGATAAATTTTCGTATAGAAAACGTCTTCATCCGAGTTAACCATGAAAAGTTATGACTGTTTTACCGAACAGTATGTTTTCTGATTTTTCCCGGGCCGGTAGAGATCCAATCTGCCACCGCCACGCATCCCATGCGCCCGGCACTTGACCTAGCTTCGTTTCGACCAATCCAATTGATCTCCTTCTTGTTGTGATCGGGGTTTACGTGTATCACTTAACTCGATGGCGGAATTCCGACCGTAGGAGTAATTCGTTACACGATCATCACGTCAAGAACACGAAGCCGATCAAAACTTTGATCTACATCTGCATATCTCCATATGCACACATCTCGAATCTAAAACTTAGCAACCTATGGCTCCGATACCACCGAAGGGATACGGGGTGGCTACGCTAGCGCAAAACAAAATTTTTCCCCGCAAAACAGAACCGCCTCGTCGGAGATCACGGGATTACCACCAGACGCGCAGATGCAGCGGAACCGTCTCGATGTAGACGAACGCGTCGAGGGTAGCTGGCAGTGGAGTTGCTCACGTCCTTCTTGACTTGCACGTGTGGCTCGTCCGATCCAAGTGCTCCAGATGCAGCACCTCCAAGGTATCCACACGTACGGAGAAGGAAGCGACGCACGCCGGACTGCTAGGTCCGCGAGTGCGACGAAGAGAGAGCGTTGGCAGCGCGGCTGCTACTTGAGAAAGTTGTGTCTTTTCAGGAGGGGTGTGGTCTATATTTATTGGGAGGAAAACCCCCCACACCATCGTCCATTAGCAATACGGGACTAATAGATGGTGTACCCTTCCAGCGCTAATGGGCTTTACAACATTTGTGGCCCATTAGGACTTTTACACCATAATGGATCGAATCCATCTGAGCCCACTAGTGGATCAAATCCAGTTGGCTCTAGGGCATATTTCCAACAAGCATGGGATTTGGGCTCCGGTCCAATGGCTTCGTTGGTTAAGTGTTTGAAAGTACTAAACACTTGTCGGAAATGGGTACGATAAGCCTAGTACCTAAATGAGGCGGTACGGGGTTTTACTACCACTACTCTTAGGGTTGCGGCCCCGGGCTCGCCACCCGAGTGCATGCGTGAGGCTGGGTGACCTTGGTGGCGTAGCCCAGATAAACCTTGTACTTAAGACTGTGAGCTATTATCCCCAAACGAAGAATGACGAGAACCGCCTGGTTGGTGAACTCTTGGTGAGGACACCTCCCGTGTGTTTAGGTCCACCTTGCAAAGTTATAAATCAATCGATTGTCGGCCTCTCACCGTCATCTGAGACTGCTTACCTGACTGGCCATGATATCCCTTTATGATGGAACTTTGTGAAGATTATTACTTTGATTAATTGTTTGTACAACTTTGGTTGCAATAGTTGCTTACCTAGTAATGATTACTTCTACTAGAACTTGAGGTAAAATGTGAAAGTAAGGATTCCCTACTTAGTAGCTTTTTGGCAAGGAAACCCACAAGCCAAAAGCCTTGCATAATTAGAGGTAAAGTCTTTCTTTTAGACGGGTAAGTCTTGCTGAGTATTAGTATACTCAGCCTTGCTTTATAAATGTTGTTTCCAGGTAATGCATGTGATGTGTGGCCCGGAGAACTTCCACCCGGCTGGGAGCTGGAATGGGTGCATGACGAATAGTGATTGCATCATGGACATGCCTCCTATGATGTGATCGTACCATTTAGTTATCTTCCGCTGTTTTCAATAAACTCTGAACCATTTACTTTCATGTCAAAGAACTATGTTTGTAATAATGAACCCTACGGGGATGTGATGGTTAATTTGTAAGGCACTCTAGACTCTCCTTCGTGGGAATTTTAATGCATACATTCGATCCTCTCTGTGATGTAAGTGATTTACTAGGCGTTAACCCGACAACACTCAACGGGATATTTGTTTATTATCGCTTAATGACATAATGGAGTGGTTTAGGCGATAGTACAGAATTATCTCGGGTGGGGTTGTCACACTAGGGGACTGCCCCTCCTTTTATAGGACAAGGAGGCGACAGTTTACAAGCGTGTCGCATTATTCCGCCTATGTGTAGAGGCATAGTGTACAGCGTCGTGGAGTAGACGGCCGTCCTGGTGAATCTTTCTTCTGGCGGGGCGGCATGGCGCGTCCTGTGCGCGTCCGGGAACGGCTTCGAGGGTGGCGGTGTAGAGGTCTCCTGTTCGGTGGCCGCCCGTGTGAGGACTCTAGGGTGCCGTTGACGCGAAGCCGCCCGTCGATTCATGGCAAAGGAAAAGGAACTTTAGGACATGCTTTATTCAAACTAGTGTAGTCTACACACATCCGCCACTTCCCATTCTTTTTCTTAACTAGTACAGGATTAGCTAGCCACGTGGGGTGAAACACTTCCTTGATGAACCCGGCTCGAGGAGCTTCCACAGATCCACTCCGATCGCCCGGCGCCGCTCTTCATCAAAGCGGCGCAGCCGCTGCTGCATGGCGCGGGAGTGAGGTAGGATGTCAAGGGAGTGCTCGGCGACCTCCCCCGGGATGCCTGGCATATCTGAGGGGCTCCACGCGAAGATGTCGGTGTTGGCGCGGAGAAAGTCGACGAGCACCACTTCCTATTTCGGGTCGGGGGTGGAACTGACCCTCAACGCCTTGCCCTCAGGGGCAGTAGGGTCAGGGGCACCTCTTTGTTTTGTTCAGCAGCCTCGAAGCTACCAGCGTGCTTGGCGGTGGAGTCGAGGTCCTCGTTGACCAGCTTCTCCAGGTTCGCCACGAGCGCTTCATCTAGTGCTAGCGCCTCAGTGTGCTCTACGCACTCGACGTCGCAGTCGAACGCGTGCTCGATCGATGAGCCCACGGTGATGACGCCTTTAGGTCCCGGCATCTTCATCTTGAGGTAGGTGTAGTTCGGGACCGCCATGAACTTGGCGTAGCACGACCGCCTGAGAATGGCGTGGTACGCGCCCCTGAACCCCACCACCTCGAAGGTGAGAGTCTCCTTGCGGAAGTTGTCTGGCGTGCGCAACCAGACAGGCAGGTCGATCTGCCTGAGGGGCTGGACGTGCTTGCCCGGCGCGATGCCATGGAACGACATCGTGTTGGGCCGCAGCTGGTCCAACCCGATCCCCAGCAGGCGTGGAGTGTGCGCGTAGAGGATCTTGAGGCTGCTGCCTCCGTCCATCAGCACCTTGGAGAAGCGCGCATTGCCGATGACCGGGTCGACGACCAGCAGGTACTGGCCTGGGTTGGAGATGCGGTTCGGGTGATCCTCACGGCTGAAGGTGATGGCGTCCTCCGACCAGTCGAGGAAGGAGGGAGGAGCCTTCTCCGCGGCGAGGACCTCGTGCCGCTCCCACTTGCGCTGGCTGTTGGATATGTCCACGGTCGCCCCCCCCCCCCCGAAGATGAGGAAGACGTTTTCCACCGCGGGGAAGCCGCCAGCGTCGCCGTCACCCTTATCCTTCTTGGCTTCGACATCCTTCGCGGCAGTGCGGCTGTAGTATCTTTTAAGCAGGTCGCACTGCTCGAGGGTGTGGTTGACTGGTGTCTTGTGGTACGGACAGGGCTTCTTCAACATGTCGTTGAATACGTCGGGGCCTCGAGGGGCCACTCGAGGGCCCCTTCGAGTTGGGTCAACGGCGAAGGCCTCGTCCCCGTCGTCGTCACGCCCCTGCACGCGCGCCTCGCAGCGCGGCTTCTTGCCCTTTTTGCCCCGCTTCTGCTTCTGTTGCGGCTCCTTGGACTTGCTGCCCTCCGCGGGCGCATCATCCACACGCTTGCCCTTCTTCCCGTCGAAGATGGCTCCCACCGCCTCCTCGCCGGAGGCGAAACTGGTGGCGATGTCGAACAGCTCGTTGGAGTCGACCGGCGGGCTGCGCCCGAGCTTGCGTATGAGGTCCCGGTAGGTCGTGCCCTCGAGAAAGGCATGTACGATCTCTGACTGGGCCACGCTCGGGAGCTCCGTGCAGCGCTTGGAAAAGCGCCGTATGAAATCCCAGAGCGACTCGCCGGGCTTCTGGGTGCACGCGCGCAGGTCCCAGGAGTTCCTAGGGCGCACGTACGTGCCCTGGAAGTTCCCCACGAAGGTGCGGACTAGGTCGTCCCAGTTGTGGATTTGGCTGGCTGGCAGGTGCTCGAGCCACGTTCGTGCTGAATCGGCGAGGTGCAGCGGCAGGTTGTGGATGGTCACCTCGTCGGTGCTGGCTCCACCCAGCTGGCATGCTAGGCGGTAATCGTTGAGCCATACACGGGGGTCCGTCTCCCCCGTGTACTTGATGATGGACGTGGGCTGGCGGAAGCGCTGCGGGAAGCTTGCTGTGTGGATCTCCCGGCTGAACAAGAGGGTCCCCTGGGGCTCCAGCGTTGGGGAGCGGTCTTCACGGCTGTCGTAGCGCCCACCCCGCCGTGGGTGGTAACCTGCCGCCGCCCGCATCTCTGCGTTGCCCGTCCGCCGGGCATTAATGATGTTGCGAGCGTCGCCGTCTCGGGCTTGCCCGCGCGTGTCAAGGATCCGCTCCCTGACCGGCATCCGTCCTTGATTGGTGGGTTGCCCCGTTGCGCCGCCCGCGTGAACTGATGCCTCAGGGCCTTGCACGACTCCGTCGTCCTGCGCGCACCCCTGCTGGCGAATGAGAGACGCTGACTCTCGGCCTATTGCACGACCGCTTGCTCGATAAGCGCCTGCACCTCGCGATGCAGGTTCCATGCCTCGGGTGTTGAAGAAGCGGGCATGGCTCACAGCAGTGTCGCAGCAGCGATGAGCTTCTGGCTCTCTCGTGGGGGCATGCTTGGGTTGTCTACGTCGAAGTCGGCGTTGATGCACTCGCGGGCTTGCTTGCCCAGCTCACGCGCGTGTTCGCCGCGCGCGGAGGCTTCCCCAGCGATGGAGGCACGTAGTAGTGTGGACCATGTGTGGTTCGAGGACCGGTGGATGGTCGCTTCCTTGTGTGATGAGTGATCGATAATATTGTGTGGACTGATTCTTGGCTAAGTAATGCAGGTGCAGGTTGCGGCTTGACTGGTGTTGGTGCAGGTGAAGAACAAGCGCGAAAGGTCGTCGCCGGTGAGGCCTCCAGGTGTGGAGAAGATAAGTAGGCTTCGTTCGAGGGACCTGGTGGCTAGCAGGATCAAGTGCGAGCCGCATGGTGGCATGAACAGAAAGATGAAGTCATGGACGGTTTCTTGGTTGAGCCATAAAACCAAGGTCGAGCCGGGACTTCGTGGGAGCCAAGTCATGAGTGGTGATTGGCAGAGGCTACATCAAGTTCGTGGGGTTTGCGATGGTTCACCAGAAAATCACCGGGTTACTCGACTGAGCCACAAAGCCGAGGCCGAAGACCGGGCGTGGCTGTCTAGCCAAAACCGGTCTAACCGGTTTGGAGAACCAGTCTGATCCGTTTGGGGTCGCAGGGCATCGGAAGCTTCGAAGCGGAGGACATGCGTCGGGATCGCAAGGCTTGCGTCGAGGCTACGTGAAGTGCGGTCGCTGGGCATCCGCCCGATGGAGAAAATCTGAAGACTTCCAAAACCGCCCTTGAGGGGCTTGTATCCCTAGTTATTAAGTAAGGGTATTTTAGACTTTCGGTTGCCTCCATATAACCCATGAGGTGAGAGGATGACAACTATCTCTTGTAATTCTAGTTCATTTGCTTTCCTATTTTCCCTTCCTATTTTCTTAGGATTTCATAGGACTAGCTTGAGAGCTTCATGGTGAGATCTTGTGAGAAGGTTGGATGATCGGGCGGCAAGCTAGACCTTGTATGAACCTCCTTGGCATGTATAGATGATTCGGCGTGGTTCCTCAAGGCTTTCTTGTGTTGTTCTCGGTTGTTCTTGGTGATGATTTTCGGAGGTCTCTCTTAGTGGTTTTCTTGGTGTGTTTTCGGGACCTTGTTCTTGGGGATTTGATGGGGGAAATTCGTGTGAACCCTTCGTGGTTCTTTTGGCTTTGATTCCCCTCCCAAATCCGCAAGTTAAGGGGCTTGATTTTGGTGTTTTCGGAGCTCTAGGGTTAGAGGTGTTCTTGAGGGTTGACTTTCGATTCCTCTTGATTGAGTGGGTTTTGGGGACCGAGCTTCTAGCCAAGGGTAGCCCACGAGGTACCCCAACTTTCCCCAAAGTCTCACTTTGATCCGTGGAATGAATCGGGAGATCGATTGGTGGAAGGGTTGGGTTTTTCCCGTGGGCTGTTTCCTTCCCGACTGTCCAGGCAAAAACCGGCCTGACCGGTTTCCCAAACTAGTCTCACCGGTTTCGCCCTGTGGGCCGTCGAGAAGGGTTTTTGAGCAAGGAAGTCTCTGTTGCGCTATGGAATCTTTTGTTCAGATGTGGAAAGGCTCTTAAGGTGATTTGGATCTTTGGGGAGTTTCTGGACAAAGTCGGTTCGACCGGTTTGTCAAACCGGTCTGACCGATTTCCCCTGCCTGCGTGAGGCTAAGTCCAACAGAAGCGGTCTGACCGGTTTCAGAAACCGGCCTGACAGGTTTGGGCTGCCAGCAGCCGTGTTGTGTGTGTGTTTCCACTGCGTGTTTGCTGTGGCTGTTGGTTAGGTCTTGCTCCTAGGTCCAGCAACACTTCATTGGCTATGCGAACTTGGCAAGAGAAGCTTGCGGAGGTGCACGAGTGAAATCGGGTTCATAGGCCGAATTCTTGAATAAAATTTCTATCGGCTCCCATTCATCCCCCCCTCTCTGGTTCGCCGTTTCAGTCCTTCAAGTGGTATCAGACCGGTTCGGGTCTTTATTGACTCTAACCAGTCTAAGGTCCAAGGATGGCGTACCAAGAACGGGGTTCGGGTCCTCCACACTTCGATGGAAAGAACTACCAGATGTGGAGTAAGCGGATGGCAGCGTTCCTCCGCGGAAAGGGTCAGATTCTTTGGGATGTCACGGTGGACACAGGCTATGTCCAGCCGATGAACTTCCTTTCTCCAGGATCGAGGGACATGTTCGACGCCAACAATAAGGCGGTCGACTACTTGTTTCGTGCTTTGTGTCAGCCAGAGTTCGATCGGGTGCACATCGAGCACTTGGCTTGTAGAATCTGGTTGGTGTTAAAGGAGGCTCATGTTGGGAATGCCCAAGTTTAGGCTCGGATGTATGCGACCTACCGGAGAGAGTACGAGAACTTCACTCATCTCCCCAGTGAGTCCATCGATGCCTTGTTTCAGAGGTTCACGGTGGTTGTGAACAACATGAGGGCCAATGTGGATCTGCTCCCGTACGATGATCATGACAGAGCGGTCAAGCTCTTACACTCTTTGGATCGTACGATTTGGGGTGGAAAGTTCAAGGCTATTGTGGAGTCGGAGAAGTATGACACTCTGATGGTGAACGAGCTGTTCTCGAAGCTCAAGTCGGCTGAGGTGGATAGGGGCATGACAGCCAAGCTCGAGGGCCCGACTGACTCATAGTCTCGCCCTCATTGGTGGATCGAAAGGAAAGGCTAACATTAACCCATCCACCAGGATGTTCTCTTTGTTCTCTTTGATGTCTATGCCAGATGAGGAGTTCGACGTACTTGGAGAGGACGAGCTGGCGTTGCTGACGAGGAGATTCGAGGGGCTGCACGAGAACCGGGTGAACATGAGGAGGAACATGAGGACATGCTTACAGTGCGGCAAGCCGGGACACTTCATCGCCGACTGCCCTGAGAAGGTCGAGAACAAGGATGGCTACAAGCACAAGTCAAGGACGGACGACAAGTACCGGCTGAGACGTGACGACAAGAGCAAGCACAAGAACAAGCACAAGGACGAGCGATGATCGAGGAAGAAGGAGAGCCGAGGCAAGGCCCGAGCGATGGTTGGAGCGAGCGACGTCGACTCCAGTTCCGCGTACTCCACCTCGAGCTCAAGCAGCAGTGAAGATGAAGGTGATCATCGCAAGAGCAGGAAGTCATCCAAGAACCTGAGGGGCTGAGCTGCTTCGCTAGAGACGGCTTCTGCACCATGGAGCTGAGCTCCAGCAACAAGAAGAGCACACAGAGCGACTCGGACTCTGATTCCGACGACGAGGTGCGTGATGAACTCCCCTTCTTGCGTCAGGAGAATGAACGGCTTGGCTTGTTGCTTCATAATTGTGATGACATGCTTAGAGAGTGGCTGAGATAGAAACACAAAATTTGGATGCTAAGCTGGAAATTGATTCTCTGAAAGCTTCACCTGTTGTTTATGATGATGTTGAATGTGCTGATTGCTCTATCTTCCTTGCTAATCTTGCCTTGTTTAAGGAAAAGCATGCCTCCAAGTGTGAGGAACTAGATGTGCTTAGGGTTGAAGTGGCTGAGATTAAGTTTAGATCTGCTTTGCTAGGTGCTTGCACTTCTTGCCCTGTCTTGCATGGTAAAATTGATGAGATGCATGCTTACACTGTTTCTCTTGAGGCTAAGTTGAAAGAACCAATTCCTACATCTTGCTGTACCTGTTAAATGCATGCTTTGAAGAATTTGGAACTTGCACATTATGTTGATCGTTTGCAGGATGAGAATGATGAGTTGAGAAAGTTGATGGGTTGGTTGTCTGGTCATGAGCCTCAGTTGAGGATAATGATCGAGACATTCAAGAGGCAGGATGGTGAGGGACTTGGGGCAAACAAGGTTGGTGAGGGAAGTGGAGAAAACATTCCAGAGCCACCAAAAACCCACCACAAAAATGATTTCCCACCAAAACCTAACCATCTCAGGAACCGACTAGACACAACCCCAGCTCCACCAGTGTTTCCTCCACAAACAAATGATTTCCAAAAGCCTATCAAGTTTGTAAGTACTTCTGGGAATGTGCTCTTTAAGAAAGAAAGTGGGAAGGCTAGTGAGGAGAAACCGGTTGAGAAGTCGAGTGGAGAGAAACCAAGTGAATAGCCCCAACCTAAGCCTAAACCCAAGATTGTGAGGTTTCATTGTGGCTATTGTGGGAGAGATGGCCATAAGGATGAGTTTTGCTTCAAGAGGAAACGAGAGGAGAGAATGGTGAAGGAGTGGGCTAACAAGAACAAGTACCACCCTCCCGTGGTGTACTTGAGCCTCGTGTGTAAATGCCCAAAGCTAAGGCGAGTGTGAGAACAGTTCCGGCTTGGGGAGAGCGAAAGGCTGCAGGAGGTGCTACTGGAAGTGTGAAACCGATCAGACCGGATTTGAAAGCGGTTAGACCGGTTTGGGGTCTGCAGGGTGGCAAGTTTGGTTTTCGTGCTCGTGAGGAGTCTCGGTTTGTCTCAGGTGGTCGTGGTTCTGGTGGTTGGTCTGGAGAGTTTGTAGGTGATCAGTTTGCTAGGCATTCTCCCTCTCGTGTTCAATACAGGAATGGGAGGAGTCGTAGCTTTGAGATGGAGAGGAGGGACGTGTCGTATGGACCTCCCTGGGCCCACTACCTCGGTGGGTACCAGGACCGACTACTCGGTGGGCCCCTGGGACTACTCGGCTTGCGCTACACGGCACCTGAAGGCGTGGAGCACAAGGACTACACAGGAGTAGTACTCGGTTAGGGAGCTGTACATGTTCCGCACTGTATAGAGGACTCCTAGACGTACTCGACTAGTACCCTCTCCCTACTCCGACTTGTAACCCTGCCTCCCGACTATATAAGGCGAGGCAGGGACCGATCTCTAGCATCCAATCTCCTCTCATACAACTCACGGCGCACCATTGCACCATCTTGTAATCGTGCCCAATCAATCCGAGCTACGCAAAGCATACGAGACGTAGGGTTTTATGCACCTCGCGGCCCGAACCTGTCTAAATTGTGTGCCACGTGTCTCTTCCTTCGAGTTACCGATCTCGGCGAGTCACATTCATCTACTTCGGGTACTCCCCTTAGTAGGTTGCCGGTCTAAAACACCGACAGCTGGCGCGCCAGGTAGGGGGTCTCGCCCGAGATCACATGGCGAACTCGACGGCTCCCGTCCACTTCAAGCCAACCGTCGCCTTCAACCGCGGCGACACCTTCGTGTTCGGCGCCTGGGTCTGCACTGCTGATGGCGCGGGCTCCTTCCAGCGCCGCCTGACCATGCAGCCCAACCTGAAGACAGGCTTCGTGACGCTTCCTGAAGTTGTCACGGGTGAACTCGCCAGCAAGTTCGGCGAAATTTCGCTCTTCGACCACCACGCTGACTTCGAGCTCGAGTCCGCTCCCAACACGAACTCGACGTCGCCATGGGCCATCGCATGCGAGCCGGCTGCTCAGCCATCGCAGGCGACCCCCTCACTTCGCGAGCGCTCCGCGCGTGGCCCCCGCATCCTCAGCCGGGCCCGCACGGGGGCTCCCACTTCGCGCCGGGCTGGCAAGGAGCCCGTACCCGAGTACAGCTCGGACTCCGACGCCACCCCCGATCGTGCTCCGGACTCCAGCCCTCTCTCCGAGTTCTACTCGAACCCGGATTACGAGTTCGACTTCGGGTCGGACCCTGAGGAGCCCAAGTCCGAGGACAACTCCACTGAGCTTCCTTTATCAGGGCCAGCCTCTGGGCTGGTTATAGCATCCACGCCGGCCGGAAGATACGTCTACTGGCCAGACCGCAAACCTGCTGACCTGACAAAGGGAGACTCACGCTACGTCGCCTACATCGACTCGCTACCGTTCCAGGAGGGAACACCGCTAGCCCGAGCTGACTCAAGCACACCAACTGAGGTGGCACCCTCTGAGTCCAGCCTTGGCACCCCCGATCGCCAAGTCTTCATGGCCGCCGGCGACACCCCAGGGCCTTCAAGAACAGCTCAGGATAAGTACCTGGAGGACATCTCCTCCGACGAGCTCTCTGCTGACGCTCCACCGAACGAGACTCCGGCGGACAGAGACACTCGACGTGAGCGTAACCGGAAGCGCAACGAAGGTCGTCGACGCCTCCGCGACAACTTCCCCGTCCGCAACCTTGCAGAAGCTCTCGAGGCAGTCGAGAGCAAAGTACACACCACCCCTGAGCAGTGCCTCATGTCGATCACAGCGATCGCACGCCAGGCTCAGGGCATACGCGCTGGAGAGGTCATCGCCAAGCTCGCCAAAGAAGCTTACTTCATGCGGGTCGACAACAGAGTCAACCAACCTCCTCCAGCTAAACCCCGCGACAACGAAGCTACTAGTCGCAACGCCAACCACGGTCCCAACCGTACTCGAGCTGAGCTCCCAGCCGAGCCAAACCGCCGTCGTTCCAACGCCGGGGGACCTTCACTGCAAGACCACGGCAACCGAGAAGTTGTTCCCCACCGTGCTCCGGCCGGTGGCGGCGGCAACGACCCCGACGGCGGCGGCAGCGACGACGGAAGCTCCAACCATGGAGCCAACAGGAGAGCTGGCGGCGGCGGCGGTCGCGGCGGCCGAGGCCACGCGAACAGCCACGCCTCCGGTGCCTCACATGGCGGGTACGACGCTCGCCAGAAGATTGAAGAATTGCGGCGGAATAAGTCGACCACCGCAGCTGAGGGCGATGGCTTCCCCGCCTTCTCACCTCGACTTCGCAACTTGCTCCTCCCCGACAAATTCAAGCCTTTGGGGATCACCAAGTACGATGCGAAGCAAGACCCCATCCAGTGGCTCAGGTGCTACGCCCTCTCCATCGAGAACGCTGGCGGCAACAGCGACACCAAGTGCCTCTACTTCCCCTTCGCCTGGACCAAGCACCACTCACTTGGCTCGAGTCGCCGGACAAGCACTCGATCGACAAGTGGGACCACCGAAGGAGCAGCTCACGAGCAACTTCGCGGGCGCCATGGGCCGATCGGGTACTCGCATGGACCTGTCCATGATCAAGCAGGAACAAGGCGAGACCCTCTGCAAGTACATGCGCCGCTTTTTCGACAAGCGCGCCACCGTCGTCGACGTCACTGACAAGGAGGTCATCGACCTCTTCCAAGACGGTCTCTACCACCGCCGCACCTTCGAAGACTTCGGTCGTAGCCGCCCCAGGTCCATCCCCCACCTCAAGGACATGATCACGTCCTGGGCGGATGAAGAAGACAAGGCCAATGCCAAGTACGACGCCATTCGTGGCAAGACCAAGCAGAACCAGGGTGGCAGCAGCGGCAGCAATGCGAACCAGGGCGGTCACAACAACAACAACAACAACAACAACAACAACTCAGGTCCCAACCGCAAGCGCAAGCCAGACAACACTGTCGCGGCTATCCAGCGCCCTACGAAAGGGAACTCAAAGAAGAACTCTGGCGGTTTCAAGGACCTGCTGAATGAGAAGTGCCCGTGGCATCCAAACAGCAACCACACCACCGAGCAGTGCTACCAGCTCAGGCACGCACTCAAGGAGACGCCGGAGCCACCGCACCCTCACGACCAAAAGGGCAAGAAGAAGGACGGCGGCAACAACGACTTCCAAGAGCCTGAGAAGACCGTCAACGTCCTCTTCGGCGGACTGCCCAGCAGGCGGGAGCAGAAGGCTACCCGTCGGGAAGTGATGTCCATTAAGCCAGCAGTCCCGACCCCTCTAAG
The DNA here is from genome assembly GCA_947561735.1 of Cenchrus americanus. Lineage (NCBI taxonomy): Eukaryota > Viridiplantae > Streptophyta > Magnoliopsida > Poales > Poaceae > Cenchrus > Cenchrus americanus. The sequence goes on along the minus strand of OX387244.1, from coordinate 146,483,573 downwards.
GTGGTCGGAGGTACCCATCACCTTCTCCCGCGTGGACCAATGGACCAGCTTCTCTGAACCAGGATGGTTCCCCCTCGTCTTGAAGCCAACGGTGGCGGGCTCCAAACTCAACAAGGTGCTCATCAATGGTGGAAGCGGGCTCAATGTCCTTTTCACTAAGACCTTGAAGAAAATAAAGCTCGACATCACTCATATGCTCACCAAGAGCAACGTGCCCTTCTACGGCATCGTCCCTGGAAACGCGGCTATTCCACTGGGCTCAGTGGTCCTGCCAGTTACCTTCGGGGCATCTCGGGACAACTACCGTACCGAGTACATCAAGTTCGAGGTCGCAGACTTCGAGACCTCCTACCACGCCATCCTCGGCAGACCGGCCATCGCCAAGTTCATGGCGGTGCCCCACTACACCTACTTGGTACTCAAAATGCCAAGTCCAGCCGGTGTACTCTCCCTCCAAGGGGACCTCAAGATCTCCCACGACCGCGACACAGAAGCCGTGGAGATCGCCTCAACAAATCAAGTACCCAACGCGATGATGGAGGTCTACGCCGCGTCGAAGAAGCTTGCTACAAGTGAACTCGACATCCCAGAGAAGTCTGATAGCACCAACAAGCCTCAGCCACCTGAGGAGGTACTCGTCAAGGCGATCGACCTTGGAACAGGCGATCCCAGCAAGACCACCACCATCGGGGCAGGCCTCGACCCCAAATAGGAAGACGCGCTCATCAGCTTCCTTCGGGCTAACCGCGACATCTTCGCGTGGAAGCCAGTAGACATGCCAGGAGTGCCCAGGGAGTTGATTGAGCACTGCCTCAACGTCGATCCTAAGGCCACCCCAAGCGACAACACCTCCGACGCTTTGCCGACGACAGGCGAGACGCCATCAAGAAGGAACTCGCCAAGCTACTCGCAGCTGGCTTCATCAGAGAAGTCTTCCATCCTGAGTGGCTCGCCAACCCCGTCCTCGTCCGCAAGAAGAACTCGAACGAGTGGAGGATGTGCGTCGACTACACCGACCTCAACAAACACGCCCCCAAGGACCCCTTCGGGTTGCCGCGGATTGATCAAGTCATCGACTCCACGGCGGCCGCGACCTGCTCGCTTCCTCGATCGCTACTCCGGGTACCACCGGATCGCAATCAAGGAAGAAAACCGAGAGAAGACCGCGTTCATCACCCCGTTTGGCGCATCGCTACACGACCATGTCATTCGGGTTGAAGAACGCCGGCGCTACCTACCAACGAGCCATCCAGGCCTGCTTCAAGCGGCAACTCAACAAGAACGTCGAGGCCTACGTGGATGACGTGGTTGTCAAGACCAGGGACTCCAGTACCCTCATCAACGATCTTGAAGAGACCTTCGCATCACTACGCGAGTACCGCTGGAAGCTCAACCCGAACAAGTGCGTCTTCGGCGTCCCTTCGGGCAAACTACTCGGCTTCATCATCAGCCAGCACGGCATCGAAGCCAACCCCAAGAAGATCTCCACCATCACCAGCATGAAAGCTCCAACGAGCAGCAAAGACGTCCAGAAGCTGACGGGGTGCATGGCGGCGCTGAACAGATTCATCTCGAGGCTAGGAGAACGGGGCCTCCCCTTCTTCAAACTACTCAAGCATCAAGAGAAGTTCGTGTGGACTCCAGAGGCGGATCAAGCCCTTGCCCAACTCAAGGACTTCCTATCAAAGCCACCGATCCTCACTACTCCTCACAAGGGAGAGCAGCTGTTGCTCTACCTCGCTGTGACTACTCACGTGGTCAGTACTGCCATCGTTGTCGAGCGGCAGGAAGACGGCCACGCCAACCCGGTCCAGCGTCCAGTCTACTTCGTCAGCGAGGTTATATCAGAGTCCAAGGCCCGCTATCAGCCTGTGCAGAAGCTCCTGTACGCTCTACTCATCACCTCGTGGAAGCTACGACACTACTTCCAGCAGTACTCGGTCTCCGTCGTCACCGACTACCCGCTTGGCGACATTCTGCGGAACCAAGATGCTACCGGAAGAATCTCCAAGTGGGCGGTCGAGCTCGGCGCCCTCACTATCGACTTCAAGCCACGCACAGCCATCAAGTCGCAGGCACTAGCGACTTCATGGCGGAGTGGCGGGAGAACCAGCTACCTACTCCCACTGTGCGACCAGAGCATTGGGTGATGTACTTCGACGGCTCACTCAACCTTGAGGGCGCAGGTGCAGGGGTACTCCTGATCTCTCCAACGGGCGAACAACTCAAGTACGTCCTGTAGATCTTTTGGAAGGTCTCCAACAACGAAGTCGAGTACGAAGCCCTCCTACACGGGCTTCGCCTCGCGGCTTCACTGGGCATCAAGCGGCTACTAGTCTATGGCGACTCCGCAGTGGTCATCAACCAAGTCAACAAGTCCTGGGACCGCAACAAGGAGAACATGGACGCCTACTGCCTGGAAGTCCACAAGCTCGAGAACAAGTTCTACGGTCTCGAGTTCTATCACATCGTCCGCGACAACAACGTTGCAGCGGACGTCCTCTCCAAGCTCGGATCCACCCGCGCTCAAGTGCCAGTGGGTGTCTTCGTACACGAGCTTCACGCGCCATCCATTCCGGAGCCGGCGCCTCCGACCACTGTCCCAACCCATCCACCAGCTGGGCAGGAGGTCATGATGATCGACGTGGACTAGAGGCAACCCTTCATCGACTACCTCAGCGAGCAGAAGGTCCCCTCCGACAAGAACGCGGCCGAGCAACTCGTCCGCCGCGCCAAGTCTTACGTCCTCGTCGGAGACAAGCTTTACAAGCGGGGCACATCTTCTGGAGTACTCATGAAGTGCGTCCCTCGCGAAGAAGGCAAGGACATCTTGGAGGAGATCCACAAGGGCGTCTGCGGCAACCACGCATCCTCATGCACGCTGGTCAGCAAGGCTTTCCGACGAGCTTTCTACTGGCCCACAGCTCTGGGCGACGCCGAAGAACTCGTCGGAAAGTGCCAAGGATGCCAATACTTCGCCAAGCAACAACACGTCCCAGCCTACAAGCTAGTCACCATACCGCCAACCTGGCGCTTTGCTTGCTGGGGGCTCGACATGATTGGGCCACTGCCAACTGCGCCAGGAGGGTTCAACAGGGTATTGGTGGCCATCGACAAGTTCACCAAGTGGATCGAAGTCAAGCCGGTCACATGCCCCAAGGCTGACAGAGTACTCGACTTCCATGACGAACTCGTACACCGCTACGGGCTACCCCACCGCATCATCACAGACCTGGGTCCCAACTTCAACAACCACCAGTTCTTGGAATATTGCGAGAACAGCGGGATCGACGTCCGATACGTCTCAGTTGCCCATCCACGGGCCAACGGACAAGTCGAGCGCGCCAATGGGATGGTGCTCGACGCTCTCAAGAAGCGGCTACACGACGCCGCGAACTCAAAAGGGGGCAAGTGGATCAAGGAACTACCCAACGCACTCTGGGGGCTACAGACTCAACCATCCAAGCCAACAGGGCAAGCCCCCTACTTCCTGGTCTACGGCTCCGAAGCAATCCTCCCTGCCGACGTCATATGGAACTCGCCAGCAGTGGAGCACTACGACGAAGGCGTCTCAGAATATAGCAGACGAGTTGATATCGACAGCCTCGAAGAAGCTCGCTGCGCTGCCCTCGTCCAATCAGCAAGGTACCTAGAGGGTATCCGACGCTACCATGATCGCAACGTCAAGGAACGCTCCTTCAACGTTGGAGATCTCGTCCTCCGCCGTATCCAGAACACGGAAGGACTTCACAAGCTCAGCTCCCCCTGGGAAGGTCCCTTCACCGTGGCAAAGGTGACCGGGCCGGGCTCCTATCGCCTCCAAACACTTGAAGGCGAAGACATCAACAACTCGTGGAACGTCGACCAGCTCTGTCGATTCTACGCCTAGTCTACACGACTACTCTGGGGTTCAAGTCTACACGACTACATCAACACCCCCTGGCCGTAAGCGACCCCCCGGGTCCTGGCTCCAGTCTCCGGACTTCTCCTCTCCAGGGTCCAGTCCGTGCGGCTACCTACGGACCCTGGGCTGCCACGAGCGTCAAGGACTCTAGCAGCGGTCTACTAAGAGACCACACTCCAAGATCCAGCCTGCACGGCTACCTACGGATCTACGATCCAGCCTACACGGCTACCTACGGATCAACTGCTGTAAGCGGCTACCCGCTCCAGCTCTACTCAGCTGTAAGCGGCCTCCGGGTCCAAGCGACTACTTTGTAACTACGGCCCTGGCCACCCAGGTGTACTTCTTCAGTAATAAAGTTTGATTGTTCATCAACTTTTTTACTGTCTTCTCCCTACAACGGGACTACCAAAGCCGAGTACTACTACTCGCATCCACTCCGCGATGGGGGCTCCGCACTCTGAGATCGCGACTACGAGTACTCATTGCTGGAAAATTTCTTTCATTAATACTTAAGCAATTCATTACAATTGTCTTCCTGTACAACCATGGCTACTAGCTACCTATTACGGGGCTACCGGAGGTTCGGCTTCTCGGCTACTCGCTCCGCGATGGGAGCCATCCGCTCCCGGCCGGCTCGCATACTTGCTCATCGGAAGCGGTTGGCGGCTACCCCCGCCGGCGACTACCTCCACCGGGGCCTTCGGGAAGTACGACTTCATGAAGGCCAAGACTTGTCTTGGGATCGACCTCGCCATGTGCTTCACATAGGCGACCGGCCCGGCTCGGAGCTTCCTTGAGGCGATCCACCGGAGGAGCAATCTTGGGGCCGCCGGGTGCGGCACCGGGAGCCTTGCGATCGGCGGTGCGGCTTCTTCCAACTCCTTCAGCGGGCCCGCAAAGCCTCGCAGTCTTCGTTCAACTTCGCAAGGATTTGTAGCAGTTGACGAGATCTCGGTCAGAAGCAATCCGAAGCTCCATATGCTTCTCGCACTCGAAGGCGAGTTCTTTGTAGTCGAGCTCGAGTACTTGGCGGGCTTCTTGCTCCCGGTAGAAGAGGTTCTTCATGCTCGTCTCCGAGGCCTTCAGCTGCTCCACCTGGCCCTCAAGCTCTGCAACACGACAGCAGCATAGCGGGTCAAGGACTTCTCGACCTCCAACAAGTACCTGACCAGTTCAGCGGCGTACCTTTGTTCTTGTTGCGGAGGCCCTTGTTCTTGCGCACCAAGTCGTCGCCCTTCGCCTGCAACTCCTGGACGTCGTTGTGGTACTTGGCGAAGGCGGCGTCGAGCTTCGACTGCATGGCAGCAGCGTGCTTCCGCGACTTCACAAGTTGCTCTTCTAGCTCCTCGGCTCGGAGCACCGCGTCGCCATAGCCCTGCAGCAGGTTCGACTTGTCGCGGGACCGCTCCGCAACGTCCTGCACAAGACAACTCAAGTCACAAGAGTACTCAATGACAAAGGATTGGCTACTCAAAGGCTACGGCTACTTACCTTCATCCACTGCTCGGCTTGACGGATTGCCTCCAGTTGCTTTGCCACCGTCGCCGGCTCGATAAGATCGTCTGCGAGCAGCTCTATTCCGCCGCGACTACTCGTGGTGGCCTCCGTCATCGGCGCAGAGCGGATGGGCTCTGCGTCCTGGATCTCGGGGGAGTGGATAGCCACCTCCAGAGCAATCTCTGGTGACGTGGTGACCGCCTCTCCCCCAGCGGACTTCTCGACGACCTTCTCCATGGGCTCGGGGGCTCCTTCCGCAGCCTCCGGGGCCTCTGGTGTCAACCTCTGCATCGGCACCCCTGCAGGGATGTCGTCACCTCCAGCTTCAGTGCCTGTCACAAAGACGACAAGTGCATCAGTGCCTACGACTACTCCTCAAAGAGCTTTATAGCTTCAAGAAGGGTACTCACCTTCGACTACGCTGGCCTCCGGCAGCGGCGCCTCGGCAGCCGGTGGCTCAGTCGCGGCTTGGGTAGCGGGAGTGGCCTCCTCGGCGGGTGGCGCGTCTTCTTCCGCCACTGCTGAAGAGGGCTCCTCCCCCTCCCAAGACAAATCCGTGGACTTCCTGCAGAAACACTCACAGATGGTCGTCAGTCAACATCGACTACTGCAACAAGTACTACTCGGAAGGATACGGTACTTACAAGTTCGACCGGACAATTGTCACGGCCGAGCACCGAGGATGCTGGCGATATCGACCAGTCCACCCTCGGCGGGCGCCTCCTCTGACGCCCCTGCGGCTACCACCTCCTCCACAGCAGCGGCGGCCGGCGCAGTGGTCTCCTGCGCTCCTGAAGCCACCACCTCTTCAACGGCGGCGGCTACGGGTCTCGTGCTCCCTCGTGGAGCAGGGGGCTGGCGCTCCAGTTGCGCCAAGATCTCCTCCACAGTGGGGGCTAGACTACGACTTCCAGCTGGCTCCCCCACCGTGTCCCACACGCCCTCATCGCCCTCTTCGACGGGCTCCATCGGCGGCACCTCCTGCATACAAGGGAGACTACTCATCAGCAATCGTACTCGTACAACGGGTACTCGACTACCCTGTTCAAGACAACTTACCTCCTGAGGCGCGGTCTCTGAGACCTTGAGCTTCTTCGTCACCCGCTTTCTAGCGGGGTTGCGCGGCTTCCGTGGCGGCGCAGCCAGGCTAGCCTCCAGGCTAGTCGGGGGGTCTTGTACCAGAGGAACATGAGGCAAGCCCGGGTGGCTAAACCTCGACCGCAGCTGGAAGCGGTCCTGCAACGTTTCTTCGTCGTCTTCGTCGTCGTCGGTGGTGTCTTCCACAACGACGGTGTCATCGCCTTCACCGACTTCTCGCCGTTCCTTCGCCTTCCCCTCCATTGGGATCTCGATTCTGCTCGGAGGTGGCTGCGGCTCGGAGATGAACTTCTTCAAGTCCTCCTGCAAGATACAAGACGTCAGCAACTCTACACTAGGCAATGACTACTCGACTGATAGAGTACGACTACTCACCTCCTTTGGCGGGCGCGCGGCGGAGTACTCCTGTACAGGGCACGCCATGTATGGCGGCATGTCTTTGAAGATCCGCGACAACCTCTCGACGATGTTGCTGTCGTCCAGCTCGCCTTTCGGCATCCGCGACGTGTCGTCGTCGCCGGTGTACTCGAAGCCTAGGGTGTCTCGAGCCATCAACGGCTGCACCCTCCGCTTCATGAAACTGAAGGCCACGTGCTCGGCCCTCAGTCCCGCCTCCCTGAGCACCTTAATGCGTGCAAGCAGCTCAGGAAGCTGGATCCCCTCTTGCATGGTGGGCTCCGTGTTCCACCATTCTCTATGCCTGTGCTGCCGTCCGCTCGGCTTCGGCAGGCCGGGGTGGTGGTTCGTGATATAGAACCACCTGGTCTTCCAATCAGTATTGGAGTCAACAAGTTTGTACGCCAGATATTGCTCTGCGGCATCCTCCCTCAGCTGGATGCTAGCTCCTCCGACTACCCTGGGGTTGGTGGCACTTGGCTGCGGCTTGACGCGGAAGAACTTCCGGAAAAGCACCCAATGTGGCTTGATCCCGAGGAAGGCTTCGCAGAAGTGCACGAAGACCGCCGTGTGGAAGATGCCGTTGGGGTTCAGGTTCAGGTACTCGATCCCGTAGTACCCGAGCAGCCCCTTGAAGAAATCGCTGGCCGGGAGCGCAAGCCCGCGCTCGACGAACCGCGCGAACATCGGGATCTCGTCTTCGACCTTCTCCATCGGATATGGATCTCCAGCGGCGGATCTCCACATGTAGACTTCCTTCTCCCTGATGAACCCACTGTTCAGGAGGGTCAGCAGATCCTCCGTCTTCACTTTGGACTTCTTCCACTCGCGGCTTGGATCGGCCCGCGGTGGAGACATGGGCGGCGCCGCTCCGGTGGCAGCCGCGGCGGCCTCTTCGCGGCCCCTCTTCTTCCCGGCGGCCTTCGACGTCTTGGACGGTGACGGCTTCATCCTCCAAGTGCAGGGCGTTTTCACTCGCATCCGCTCGGGGGCTACCCTAAAAGCTTTGGGTGGCGACGCACTTGAATCTACTACGGCGGCAGCAAGCGCTGGGAGTGGATTTGCTTCAGATGGATACGGAATGGCTGCAGCTCGAATGGGTGAAAAACCCTAAGGGTTTTGGCTTCTATTTATAAGCCAAAGCGGCTCCGCAACGGGCGGCTGGATAAGTCCACGCGCGACTGACTCAGCGGCTGTGCGTGGCCCTTCGTATTCTACTAGTCGACGCGCCTCACCTCGGGGGCTCGGCTACTTCTACTCGACTACCTGGGAAGCGGCTAGTCTCAAGAGCATCTCAGGACACATTCTTCAAGATGACCCTTCAATTCGAGAGGAAGTACTCGACTCAAGGCTCGGGGGCTCCGTGCCACGTGTCCTTCGGTTTTTTCTCTCCGGATTTTTCGGGATTTTCTTGCCAAGACTTCAGATGGACCCTCAGCCAGAGCCCGCGGCTCAACCTAAGGCTCGGGGGCTACTCCATATGGAGTGCGATTTTGCAAATTGCACCTCCATGTCAGCTCCGGCTTCAAGACAAGACAGACAGTTTTTGAAGACCTTCGAAGGCAGTTTTCGAGGACGCTTGGGACTACTCGAGAAGACTTCAAGATTGCTCAAACATCAGCTGGAGTACATTCCAGCCTCGGGATGCTTCGACTACTCTTGAGGACTTTTGACTTGTAGCACTCAGGGACGCCTGAGGACTACTCGTTAAGGCCGTCAAGATTACTTGAAGCTATCTTTCTCGACTACAAAGTACTCGGGGGCTTGTCGTATGGACCTCCCTGGGCCCACTACCTCGGTGGGTAGCAGGACCGACTACTCGGTGGGCCCCTGGGACTACCCGGCTTGGGCTACACGGCATCTGAAGGCGTGGAGCACAAGGACTACACAGGAGTAGTACTCGGTTAGGGAGCTGTACATGTTCCGCACTATATAGAGGACTCCTAGACGTACTCGACTAGTACCCTCTCCCTACTCCGACTTGTAACCCTGCCTCCCGGACTATATAAGGCGAGGCAGGGACCGATCTCTAGCATCCAATCTCCTCTCATACAACTCACGGCGCACCATTGCACCATCTTGTCATCGTGCCTAATCAATCCAGAGCTACGCAGCATACAGGATGTAGGGTATTACGCACCTCGCGGCCCGAACCTGTCTAAATTGTGTGCCACGTGTCTCTTCCTTCGAGTTACCGATCTCGGCGAGTCACATTCATCTACTTCGGGTACTCCCCTTAGTAGGTTGCCGGTCTAAAACACCGACAGGGCGATCCACGGTTCTCCTTTCGTGGTTTTGTTCCTCCTCCAGGCAGAGAGGGTTGGTTTCCTCGGAGTGGTTACCGAGGTGGTGTTCGTGGTGGTAGTTTTGGTAGGAAAGATGGCTTGGTTTGTGCTAACCCCAATTGCGATTAAATGGTTCGACACTGGTTTTACTCTTTTGGTACTAACCCCAGTGCTGAGTCGTTTGTTCGCTCACATGCTCGTTTTTGAATTTCAGGTGGGAGACTTGAAGAACATTTGGTTGATTGACTCTAGTTGCTCGAGGCATATGACCGGAGACAAGGGGTGGTTCTCAAGTCTTGTCCCGGTGTTGACAAAGAGGTACATCACCTTTGGGGACAATGGGCGTGGGCGTGTGCTTTTAGAAGGTGAGATTATGGTCAGTGACAAGATTACTCTGAGGCGTGTTTCTCTTATTCAATCGTTTGGATACAATTTGCTTTCTGTGTCCCAGCTGTTGGATGAGGGTTTTGAGGTGTTGTTTCAGCCTGGTGGTTCTCAGATTTTGGACTCTCGAGGGGACCTTGTCTGTATGGTCGTTCCCGAGGGTCAGGTGTTTTGAGCTGATTTTTCTCAGTCTTCGGGTGTTGAGCGTTGTTTCTTGGCTGGTTCTTCGAGTGAGTTGTGGAAGTGGCATAGGAAGTTGGGTCACTTGAGCTTTGACCTTTTGTCTCGCTTGAGTAAACTCAATTTGGTCCAAGGATTGCCACGGTTGAGGCTTGAGAAAGAGTTGGTTTGTGCTCCGTGTAGGCATGCCAAGATGGTAGCCTCTTCCCACCCGCCTCTCACCGATGTGATGATTGAGCTTCCATGCGAGCTGCTCCATATGGACCTTGTTGGCCTAGCTCGTGTGCGATCTGCGGGTGGGAAGTGATATGTACTTGTTGTGGTGGACGACTATTCTCGGTATGCGTGGGTGTTCTTTCTCGAGGATAAGGGGGGGACGTTTGGTTTTGTTCGAGATCTTTTCTTGAGATTGAGGAACGAGAGGCACGGAGATGCCATACGAGCAATTCGTAGTGACAATGGCTCAGAATTCAGAAACTCTCATTTTGAAACCTTTTGCCATGACTTTGGTCTTGAACACCAGTTTTCGAGTCCGTATACGCTTCCCCAGAATGGTGTTGTGGAATGGAAAAACAGGACCTTGTGTGAGATGGCTCGGATGATGCTTGATGAGCATAGGACTCCGAGAATGTTCTGGGCTGAGGCGGTGAATACCGCGTGCTTTGTGTCAAACAGGATCTACCTCAAAGTGCATAAGAAGAAAACATGCTACGAGTTGATGCACGGTCGCACACCCAAGGCGAGTCACTTCCATGTCTTTGGTTTCAAGTGCTTTATTCTGAAGAAAGGGAAGAAGTTGGATAAGTTTGAGGCTAGGTCGGTCGATGGTATTTTCTTTGGTTATGCATCTCATTCTAGAGCATATCGTGTGCTCAATCTTGAAACTAACCAAATCATGGAGACTTGCGAGGTAACCTTCGATGAGATACAGCAACGTAGTCAGCTTGTCTTTGAGTGTGCAGGTGATGATGAGCTTGGCGAGGAGATCTTTCAGGATGAGGAGCATGAACATGGGGACGATGAAGATGGCGTTGTGGTGCCCTCGGCTGAACATGTACCTACTACTTTGACTACGGTGGTGGACGGACCCTCTCCTACACCTACGACGACGAATCAAGATCGAGGAGAAGCTACAGTTGAGGGCGAGGTAGCATCAAGGCGAGAACCTCCCCGGTGAGTACAAGTGGATCACCCAGCTTCAAGGATCATCGGCGACATGAATGAACGTACTACACGGTCGAGGGTTCGAAACAATTCTCATTTTGCTCATGCTGCATTTGTTGCCACCTTTGAGCCCAAAGACATTGGACACACACTATCTGATCATAATTGGGTTAATTCGACGCATGAGGAGTTGGAGAACTTTGAGAGGAATCAGGTTTGGGAATTGGTTGACCCTCCCCCAGGGTGTAAGCTGATTGGTACAAAGTGGGTGTGGAAGAACAAAGAGGGAGAGAAAGGTGAAGTGGTGAGAAACAAGTCAAGGCTTGTTGCTCAGGGGTTCAGTCAGAAGGAGGGGATCAACTACGAGGAGACCTTTGCTCTCGTAGCCCGTTTGGAGGCGATAAAGATCCTTCTAGCCTTTTCTGTGGCTAAAGGGTTCAAGTTGCACCAAATGGATGTGAAGAGTGCCTTCCTGAATGGTGTGTCGGAGGAAGAAGCGTATGTGAGGCAACTACCGGGGTTTGAGAGTGAGAAGTACCCCCACCGGGTGTACAACTTGAGGAAGGCGCTTTATGGGTTGAAGCAGGCGCCTAGAGCTTGGTATGGTAGGTTGAGGGGGTTCTTGTTTGAGAGAGGTTTTGAGACGGGGAAGGTTGATCAGACCTTGTTTTTACTTAAGCAGGGCAGAGATATCCTGATTGTGCAGGTGTACGTGGATGATATTGTCTTTGGTGGTTTGTCTAACTCTCTTGTTGCAAGGTTTGCTGAGGATATGAGCAGAGAATTTGAGATGAGCATGATTAGCGAGTTGCAGTTCTTCCTTGGGCTACAAATCAAACAATCAAAGAAAGAAACATTTGTGCACCAAGCTAAGTACACCAAGGACATTGTGCGGAAGTTCAAGATGGAGGACTCCAAGGCTATGACGACGCCGATGAGTACGACTACAGCTCTTGATGCGGACGAGGAAGGTGAACACGTGGACCAGAAGGAGTACCGGAGCATGATCTGGTCACTCCTCTACTTGACGGCGACGAGGCCGGACATCCAGTTCTCGGTATGTCTGTGCGCTCGTTTTCAAGCGTCTCCGAGGACTTCGCATCGGCAAGTGGTGAAGCAAATTTTTAGGTACTTACATCACACTCCCGACTTCGGCCTTTGATACTCCGCGTCCTCTTCTTTGGCGCTTCATGGTTTTTCGGATGCGGATTTTGCCGGGTGTCGGTTGGATAGGAAGTCCACTTCAGGGACTTGCCAGTTTTTGGGATCTTCTTTGGTGTCTTGGTCTTCCCGCAAACAGTCGAGTGTTGCTCAATCCACTACCGAGGCAGAGTACGTTGCCGCTGCTAGTTGTTGCTCTCAGCTCCCATGTTCCACTACCGCGACTTTGGTGAGGAGTATACCCATGTTCCACTTCAATGTGACAGCACCAGTGCCATAAGTGTTGCGAAGAACCCAGTGCTCCATTCCAAAACCAAGCACATAGAAGTGAGGTATCATTTTCTGAGAGACAATGTTGAGAAAGGGAATATAGATTTGATCCATGTACCCACACATGACCAACTAGCTGATATTTTCACCAAACCCCTAGATCAAGCAACTTTCACTCGTTTGCGGGGGGAGCTTGGTGTGTGTTTGATTTCTTGAGTTGGGTGTGTGGGAGCTCCTTTGTAGCATATGTATAGTTTCATTTGTGCATTTATTGCATTTGGCATGGCATATGTAACATGATGTATAGGCATCTTTATATCCTAGATTGCATGCATTTTGTATCATATGGATTTTGTAGGAAAAGCTTCTCTCATATACATTGTTCACCATGATGTGCTATATGTGATCGTGTGAGCTAGTTTGGTATGCTATGGTTAGTTTGGCTTAGCTTTTGATGATCTTGATTTATATCCTTGGTTGATGGCTATGCTTTTGAAAAATGTAACATATATGCTCTCTCATGTGTAAATGCCTTTATATGATCTTGACATGTTTTAGTGGCTTGGTCATGCTTAATTTGTGGATGGATAGCTAGTTTATTGATCGTATGGGGCCAAAGGCTCATTTGCCATCACGAATGTTTAGCCCTCTTGCTTTATTTTGTGGAGGGGCATAAGTTCCTTTTTGTCGCAAAGACATTTCATGTACCAAATTTGAATCTGAAAATGAAATGTAAAATGCTTGGAAAATGTGCTCCTATGTCATATGTGCTAAACTTTACTTTGGGTGCTAAATCGTTGCATGATGCCTACCAATGAGAAGTCTCATATATAGTCCTAGCATGAAGTTTGTGTGGCTTTGCCATTTTCACATGTTTTGCTCATGTTTAGAACATTGCTCATGAGAGGGTAACTTTTCGCAAAATTGCTCAATTCTATCTTAGCTTCGTCCGTTGGTTGTGAAACTTGGTAATCATGAAGTTGATGTCATTACGAAGCTGTTGAGTATCTAACTTGCTCATTTGGACAAGTGTAGCATCTTGTGATGAATTTTGTATACTTGAGAAGCTCTAGGTTGCATATTTTCAAATTTGAGCCTCGATTCATGCATTGGCAGCAAGGGGGAGAAAGAAAGGTGGAGAAAAGTTGCATTGCATCCCTGGAACCTATCCCAAGAGTCAAGGGGGAGCTTGTGCATTTCTTTTGCATTTTTGGCTTTTGGGGGTGTGGTATGCTGTTTGAAATCGGCCTGACCGGTTTTGGTGGAACCGGTCTGACCGGTTTTGGGAACCGGCCTGACCGGTTTGTGCCCAAGGTTGGCACTTGTTCAGTGGGAGTTTGCAATGTGCAGGGGAGCTCTTGTTTGCTTTGGTGGTTTGTGCTTTTTGCTTGAGCATGGTTTTGTCTCGGATGTGTCGAGCCGTTGCCCTTGCCTAAGGGGTCCGAGACTTGTCTTCTTCGAGTGATCTTGTTCTTTGCCTTTCTCAGCTTTCGATCGCTTGTTGGAGTTTCTCTTTATTCGTTTCTTTTCTTTCCCCTTTTCTCTGATTTTCAATTGTGTGTGTTGTCAATGCACTCATCAAGGGGGAGATTGAGGACCATGTGTGGTTCGAGGACCGGTGGATGGTCGCTTCCTAGTGTGATGAGTGATTGACAACGTTGTGTGGACTAATTCTTGGCTAAGTAATGCAGGTGCAGGTTGCGGCTTGACTGGTGTTGGTGTAGGTGAAGAACAAGCGCGAAAGGTCGTCGCCGGTGAGGCCTCCAGGTGTGGAGAAGACAAGTAGGCTTCGTTCGAGGGGCCCGGTGGCCAGCGGCGTCAAATGCGAGCCGCATGGTGGCATGAACAGAAAGATAAAGTCATGGACGGTTTCTTGGTTGTGCCATAAAACCAAGCTCGAGCCGGGACTTCGTGGGAGCCAAGTCATGAGTGGTGATTGGTAGAGGCTACATCAAGTTCGCGGGGTTTGCGGTGGTTCACCAGAAAATCACCGGGTTACTCGGCTGAGCCACAAAGCCAAGGCTGAAGACCGGGCGTGGCTGTGTGGCCAAAACCGGCTTGACCGGTTTGGAGAACCGGTCTGACCGGTTTGGGGTCGCAGGGCACGGAAGCTTCAAAGTGGAGGACACGCGTCAGGATTGCAAGGCTTGTGTCGAGGCTACGTGAAGTGCTGTCGCTGGGCATCCGTCTGATGGAGAAAATCTGAAGACTTCCAAAACCGCCCTTGAGGGGCTTGTATCCCTAGTTATTAAGTAAGGGTATTTTAGACTTTCGGTTGCCTCCATATAACCCATGAGGTGAGAGGATGGCAGCTATCTCTTGTAACTCTAGTTCATTTGCTTTCCTATTTTCCCTTCCCTTTTCTTAGGATTTCCATAGGACTAGCTTGAGAGATTCATGGTGAGATCTTGTGAGAGGGTTGGATGATCGGGCGGCAAGCTAGACCTTGTATGAACCTCCTTGGCATTTATAGATGATTCGGCGTGGTTCCTCAAGGCTTTGTTGTGTTGTTCCCGGTTGTTCTTGGTGGTGATTTTCGGAGGTCTCTCTTAGTGGTTTTCTTGGTGTGTTTTCGGGACCTTGTTCTTGGGGATTTGATGGGGGAAATTCGTGTGAACCCTTCGTGGTTCTTTTGGCTTTGATTCCCCTCCCAAATCCGCAAGTTAAGGGGCTCGATTTTGGTGTTTTCAGAGCTCTAGGGTTAGAGGTGTTCTTGAGGGTTGACTTTCGATTCCTCTTGATTGAGTGGGTTTTGGGGATTGAGCTTCTAGCCAAGGGTAGTCCACGAGGTACCCCAACTATCCCCAAAGTCTCACTTTGATCCGTGGAACGAATCGGGAGATCGATTGGTGGAAGGGTTGAGTTTTTCCCGCGGGCTGTGTTCTTCCCGACTGTCCAGGCAAAAACCGGCCTGACCGGTTTCCCAAACCGGTCTGACCGGTTTTGCCCTGTGGGCTGTCGAGAAGGGTTTTTGAGCAAGGAAGTCTCTGTTGCTCTATGGCTTCTTTTGTTCAGATGTGGAAAGGCTCTTGAGGTGTTTTGGTTCTTTGGGGAGTTTCTGGACAAAGTCGGTCTAACCGGTTTCCCCTGCCTGCGTGAGGCTAAGTCCAACAGAAGCGGTCTGATCGGTTTCAAAAACCGCCTGACCGGTTTGGGCTGCCAGCAGCCATGTTGTGTGTGTGTTTCCGCTACGTGTTTGATGTGGTTGTTGGTTGGGTCTTGCTCCTAGGTTCAGCAGCACTTCAGTGGCTGCGTGAACTTGGCAAGAGAAGCTTGCGGAGGTGCACGAGTGAAATCGGGTTCATAGGCCGAATTTTTGAATAGAATTTTTATCGGCTCCCATTCACTCCCCCCTCTCTGGTTCGCCGTTTCGGTCCTTCAAGTAGTCAAACCGCGCGGTACTCCTCCGCGAGTTTGGCCTCGAGCTCACGCGCTTGAGCTAGCTGCACGTTGATGTCGGCGCCCCTCGGCGGTGAGGTGGGAGGCACACTTGGCCCCGTGCCCTGGTGTGGTCCAGTTCCCGGGTTGAGGGGGACCTCTCCGTCGCCAGCTTCCGCCGCGTTCGCGGCATTTGCTTGGTCGTTGGCGATCACGACGAAGCACTCCCGCGCGGGGTCGTAGCTCCCAGCGCTGAAGTTGTCGGAGTAGCCGAAACAGTTGTGACAGAACCGCTCAAATTACTTCTATATTATCGCCTAAACCGCTCCTCTAGGTCATTAAGCAATAATACAGAAGTAACCCGTCGTCTCTGCCGGGTCATACCCGGTAAATCACTTACATCACAGGATCGACATTTGTACAACAAATTCACACGAAGGCGAGTCCAGAGGTAAACAAGTCACCAATTTTTATTACATAACATCCTTCACAGGTTCATTATTACAAACCAAGTCTTTTGCATAAAAGTAAACAGTTCAGAGTTCGAAACACAGCGAAAATAAACACTACACGACATAAGTAACATCACACGAGGCCATCTATGATGCCACTAAGCACTGTCATCCTCCCACTCGTATTCCCAACCGGGTGGGAGAGAACCAGGCCACGGAGAGCCATCATCACACAAATCATCACCTGAAAATCAGCAACAAAAGCAAGGCTGAGTATACTAATACTCAGCAAGACTTAACCGTCGGGTGATTGGAAAGATCACCAACCCTCTAGACATGCAAGGCTTTATGGCTGGTGGTTTGTTTTGCTGAAAAGTAACAAAGAATATGTCCTTACTTTCAAGTTCTAGCTCACATTCTATTCTTTTAACCATTACTAGGTTAGCCAACTAATTCAAACAAAAGTTGTACAATACAATTTTAACAAGTATACAAGTTCCTTCTCAATTCCATCATTAAGGGACATAGAGTGAATGGTTAAGCAGTCTCAGATAACGGTGAGAGGCCGACGATCGATCGATTAGTAACCTTGCAAGGTGGACCTAAACATACGGGAGAATGCATACCCCAAGAATACCAAACAAAACCAAAGGGGTGGGGTATACACCAACCAGGCGGTTCCCAACTGTCCTCAGTTCGGGAGCAAGTCCACAGTCCCTGGTACGAGGTTATCCAGCCACGGTATCCGACCATTCGGATCCACCTACGCACCACTGCCTAGTATCTGGGGATCTCTCCCGGGTGTAGTGGTAGAGAGTTCCCTTGCTAGATCAGGAAAGTACTAGGCTTACAGGTCCCATTCCCGACAAATACTTAGTACGTTCAAAAGCTTAACCACTGACATCTACTGACCGGAGTCAGTCCCATGCTCTTACCACATGAGCAGATAAGTTCAACAATCTTATGATTCCAACATAAGGGACTTATAGCTCGCGAGTGATGGTCATCACTCGACTTCTACCGTGGTCCTAAGCATGGCAACTAGCGACCTAACAGGCTAGTATCAAACATAGGAACCTAGGATCATGCATCTAAGGTTTCAAGTCAACTCCTGAACGTAAATGCACAGGCATTGCATAAAAGGAAAAGTTGCAGGAGTTTAACAGAAGTAGGTTATGCTCCGGGGCTTGCCTTCGCTGGCAAAGTCAAAAGCGAGATCCTCCGAACTTTGGTTCGGGTCTTGCTGCACTTCCACCACGTTCACTTCTCCCTCAGCTGGTTCTCCTTCAGACTCCGGCACCAGCTCGTAGTTCCCGTCAGGAAGTTCTATACGACATGCAGATGCATTATGATTCAAGTATACAACTTAAGTAGGTAAATTCAGTTCTGAATTTAGATATAAACATAGGGGTTCTTGTTGGTCCTATTCACCTTAACAAGTTTTCAATTAACTGCTTTTCACTAGAACAAAGGGATCGGTGTGAAAGTTCATTCTTGTTTGATGGTGATTGTGTGCACATCTAAGCCCGTTAGTTAAGTGAACTTCATTAAAGTGTTTTGGGGCTGTTCAGATATGGTTTCACAAATTTCAAGCTTGGAATTTAAACTGCACATGGAGACAAGTTTGATTTCCCTTTATTTGGCCCATGTTAAGCTTGATGACTTAAGAAATTAATTCTGGCAAAAATATACCCAAATTGATCACCATTTTTCACCAGCATACACATAACAGCAAAACATAATTTCTGACCAAAAATTACGCGAAACATCATTACCTAGCAACTATGACAAATATAACAAGTTTAAGCTAATAGAAGCATGAATAAATCATAAAGCACCAGATACTTAGAATCTGAAGCTATAACTTGGCACACAACAAGATAGGGACAAATTTAGCTCCCATACCAAAAATCACATCCATAGCTGCAGCAGAAATATGGATTTGAATTTAACTCGAAATAGCAACCATAAGTTAGCAGGGCATTTTACATAAGCCTAAAATTCATCTCTGATTTATGAAACACACTACTAAGCATTGCAAAGCTACAGGAGAAGGTTGGAAGGCATTTGACTAATAGATAAATTTAAACAATTCATAAATGGAGAACAGGCTGAAATCAATAAATTCATAACTGAAGTTTCACACATGATTTCGGTGCCATCTTTCTACACAAGGCCAGGAATGCTATTATTGACAACATACCCAAAATTCACACGCAGATCATTTACACATTTCAAGTTATTTCAAATTTACTCAAACTGATCAATTCAAGATCATTTAAAACTACTCTGAAATTTAAAACTTCCTTTCTAGAAAAGTTAGGTTTCTCCACAAGTATTCCAGAACAGTTAAGTTTGCATTTTTACGATTTTCCTGTGATATTATATCGATTTTACAAGGCTCAGCTTGTTAACCCTAAATATGTAGATGTCTTTTTGCAGAAAGGCCCCCCGATCGAATACTTAAGATTACAATCAGGTCTCCGGCGGCGGAGCAAGGCTGGCCGGTGGCGAGGGGTGGCCGGACTCCGGCGAGCAAGCGGCTAGGGTGGGGTTTGGACTCACCCTCAGTCGATTGGCGGGGTTGGCTTGGCGGAAAACGACTCCGGCGATGGTCAGCGGCGAGGGGGGCGGCGGACGGCCGCGGCGACCGCAATGCCGGCGGGCGGCGGTTCGGCCGACCAATGCGCGTGCACGGGAGCGTTCCGGGGGTGCGTGTGGAGGCTAGGGTGGAGCTTGGGCTTGAGCGAGAGGCGGTGGATGGCGGGGCGCACGGCGAACTCGCGCGCGGCGGCCAAGGCGGACGCGGGGGAGCGGCGCGGTGCGGCGCGTGAGCAATGTGAGGGAGGGGGGAGTTGCGTGGGGCGTCGGGGGGTGCCTAAAGGCGTGCATGCGAGCCGGGGTGGCGCGGCCGGCCGGGGACCGGACGCGCGGGGCACGGCGCGTGGCGGCGGCGGCGGCGACGCGCGCGCACGGCGCGGCTCGGCCGATGGCGGCGCGGACGCGGGCGATCGCGCGGGCGTGCGGGCGCGGGGGCGTGGGCCCAGCCACGATGGCCAACGCGTGTCCCTCGCCGTGACGGCGTACGGACGGCAGGCGGTTGTGGGCCTGGCGCGCTTGGGCTTTGACCACAGATTAGGGTGTTGCCCAAGGTTCTTTGTGCAAAAGTGTGAGTCACTATGTTAAACATGATTAGAGGCTACTTAATCTTGATTATTAAGGCTAGGTGATGTCATAAGCAAAAATAAACATCAGGGATGTTACAGCCTACCCCCTTAACAAGGATCTCGTCCCGAGATCGGAATTTTAAAAACAAAGGTTAGGGATAGGTCACTTACGGTTCTGGACTTGCCGAAACCCTGGGTAGTGAGTGTTAAGATAGTGTTCAGTTTCCCATGTGGCTTCCTCTTCTGTATGATGACTCCACAAGACTTTATACATGGTCACCGACTTCCTCCTCGTCTTCCTCTCCTTTGTGTCAAGAATCCGCATCGGATGTTCCACTAGTGAAAGATCTGGTTGTATCCATGCGTTGGCTTCATTGATAACCCTTATTTCTGGTTCATGGGCGCACTTTCTCAATTGAGACACGTGGAACACGTTGTGTATAGCAGCAAACCGCTCGGGTAGGCGAATGCGATAAGCAACGGGTCCATAAACTTCAGTAATTTCATAAGGGCCAATGTATCTGGGAGCTAACTTCCCCTTGACTCAAAATCTTTGTACCCCTTTCGTTGGTGAAACTCTCAAATACACTTTTTCGCCAACTTGGTATTCCCTTACAGTTTTCCCCTTGTCATGGTAACTCTTTTGCCTCATTTGTGCGGCTTTTAAGTTTTCCTTTATTACTTTGACCCTCTCCTCAGCTTCCTTAACTAAATTTGGTCCAAAGAACTTTCGCTCTCCTACTTGTGACCAGATTAAAGGGGTGCGACATCTTCACCCATAAAGAGCCTCAAAAGGTGCCATTTTCAAGCTAGCCTGATAGCTGTTATTGTAAGAAAATTCTGCCAGTGCCAAGCATTTGTCCCAGCTCTTGTCGAAGTGAATGATACATGCTCGAAGCATGTCTTCTACAATTTGGTTGACTCTCTCCATCTGTCCATCCGTCTGAGGATGATAGGCAGAGCTACGGATTAGCTTTGTTCCTAAGCTTTCGTGTAATTGTTCCCAAAAACGAGATACAAATTGAGGACCTCGATCCGAAATGATGGTTTTAGGAATTCCGTGTAGTCACACTACGCGGTCAAGATATATCTCTGCATAGTCTTTGGCTGAGTAGGTGCTGTTAACTGCTATGAAGTGTGCAGTTTTGGTTAACCTATCAACCACGACCTAGATAGAATCGTGATTTCTGGATGTGAGTGGCAATCCCACAATAAAATCCATGTTGATATCATCCCACTTCCAAGAGGGTATGGGCAAAGGTTGGAGAGTATCCGCTGTTTTTAAATGGCTTGCCTTGATTTTAGAACATGTGTCACACTCAGAAACATACTTTGCTATGTCGACCTTGATGTTGGACCACCAGAAATTCCCTTTCAAATCTTGGTACATTTTACTACTCCCTGAGGATTGCGAATTTGGAGAGATGAGCCTCTTCCAAAATTTCCTTCCGGAGGGTAGGATCTTCCGGGACAACTTGACGCTGCCCGAACCAAATTGTACCATTGGTGTCTTGTCGAAAACACGTGTATTTCGGATTATTTTGCGACAATCTTTGTTTAATGGTTTTGATTCCCTCGTCCCTGGCTTGAGACATTACTAACTTATCCCCCAAGACAGATTCTGCCGAGATGGTATTCAACCTGCCCTGAGGAACAATTTCCAGGTGTAATTTACTTAGCTCGCTTCACAAGGTATCCCTATAAGATTCCGCGGATAAGCAGTAGCAGTGACTCTTACGACTGAGAGCATCCGCAACTACATTTGCCTTGCCGGGGTGGTAGTGCACTTCAAGATCGTAATCCTTAATAAGTTCCAACCACCTTCTTTGTCACATATTTAAATCTGCTTGGGTAAAGATGTACTTGAGACTTTTGTGATCAGTGTAGATATTGCAACGGGTTCCCATTAAATAATGCCTCCAGATTTTCAAGGCATGAACAACCGCTGTTAACTCGAGATCGTGAGTTGGGTAATTCTTCTCGTGAGGGCGGAGTGCTTGGGAAGCATAGGCAATTACTCGGTTTTCTTGCATAAGGACACAACCCAGACCTGTGCCCAAGTATCACAATAAACTTCATATGGCTTGGAGTTATCAGGTTGAGCTAACACTGGGGCAGAAGTTAGGTACTATTTCAGAGTTTGGAAAGCATTCTCACATTTCTCGTGCCACACGAATTTGACTCCTTTCTTCAATAATTCAGTCATAGGTTTGGCAATTCTAGAAAAATCCGGGACAAAACAACGGTAATACCCAGCCAATCCAAGAAAACTTCTAATTTGATGGACGGACTTTGGCGGTCTCCACTCCATCACTTCTTGCACTTTACTTGGATCTACGGATATACCTTCATTAGATATGGTGTGCCCTAAGACCTTGACACTATCCAACCAGAATTCGCATTTGGAGACTTTGGCATAAAGTTTATGATCTCTCAAACGTTGAAGAACAATGCGAAGATGTTCTGCATGCTCCTCTTCGTTCTTGGAATAGACCAAGATGTCATCGATGAAAACCACCACGAATTTATCCAGTTCAGTCATGAATACTGAGTTCATGAGGTACATGAAGTAGGCAGGTGCATTAGTGAGACCGAAGGACATAACCAGATATTCATACAGTCCATAACGTGTGGAGAAGGCAGTCTTATGAATATCACAAGGCCGGATTTTTATCTGATGATAACCCGACCTAAGATCAATTTTGGAGAAGACCTTGTCTCCAGCCAGTTGATCAAACAGCACGTCAATGCGGGGAAGGGGGTACTTATTTTTTATGTTGACTGCATTGAGAGGGCGGTAGTCTACACACAGTCTCAAGCTACCGTCTTTCTTCTTGACAAAGAGAGCAGGACATCCCCAAGGAGAAGAACTCGGGCAGATAAAACCCTTGTCCAATAACTCCTGAAGCTGGGTTTTCAGCTCTGCCAGCTCCTTGGGAGGCATACGGTAAGCTCTTTTCGAAATAGGTGTCGTACCAGGTTGTAGTTCAATCACGAACTCAATGTCCCGATCAGGTGGCATGCCCGGCAGATCATCAGGAAAGACATCCGGGTAGTCACATACCACTGGGATCTCCTCTAAGCTTGTGGCTATCGAGACATAGGCACTGGGGTCCGCAGATCCCCTCAAAGGTAAGTAGAGAGTCGAGACACCTACAGCAGGTGAAGCAATTTCTATCCTTCGTTCAGCAATATCCAAGAGTACTTTATGATGTGACATCCAATCCATTCCCAAAATGGCATCTATTCCATCTAACCCCAAGGTTAAGAGATTGGTCTGGAAGATCTTGCTACCTAGCTGCAACGGGACACTCTTGACTAGTGTGTAGGAGGATACTTTCCCTCCCGGGGTTGCGATCTTAAATTCATTCTTAACTCGAAGCACATTTAGACCCAAGTTGACTCGTGTACTTTGGTTTATAAAGCTATGTGTAGCACCGGAATCAAACAAAATCTTAACAGGTTTGCCATGGATAGAGAAGGTACCCATCATAACTGCTGCTCCCTCAGGAATTCCCACTATCGTGGTGAAGTTAAGACGACCCTGCTTGACTTGCACAGTCTGCTTCTTCCCTTTGTCCTTGATGCTCTGAGGCTGTCCCCGTCCTTGATTCTGCTGCCTGGGTTGAGGACAGACATTCATGAAATGCCCGAGTTTCCCACAATTGTAGCAACGTCCTTCATTGTTGGTGCGGGCTGGTGGGGGTGCATTAGGCCTAGCATTCTGCTGCTGAAAATTTGGGGAACGGAAATTCCCTTGCTGCTGATTTTGGGGAGGTTTTGCCACCCATCGCCCAGAGCGTTGGTTCCGCTGGAAATTTTGCTGTGCCTTCCGAACTATGTGGAACTTGCGCTTAGGCGCGTTGTTAGAGTTGAACGCAGCCTTCCTTTTCTTTGCATTCTGCACCTTCTTCATTGCATCTTCCTGGGATATGGCCAGGTCCACTATCTCATGATAGCTGTTCGTTTTGATGGGGTTCAACTTTTCATAGAGCTCAGGATCAAGACCCCTGCGAAAGCGATCCATTTTCTTGACATCTGTATCAACATAGTAGTCACCATACTGACACAGGTTGTTGAACTTCTGGGCGTACTGATATACAGTGTCAGAACCCTGCCTCAAGTTCAAGAGCTCATTTAACTTCCTCTCCACCATCCCCTTAGGAATGTGGTGATTCTTGAATGCAGATTTAAATTCAGCCCACGTGATCTCACGGCCATTGGGCTGCATCATTTTGAAGTGATCCCACCAAGCAGAGCCGGACCACAGAGATGCATTGATGCAAACTTAATCTTTCTCTCCTCGGAGCATGGCGAGGTGAGAACATCCAACTTGGCTTCGATAGCACGCAGCCAAGCATCAGCCTCCAATGGTTCCTCCGCTTTGTGAAAAAGCGGCGGTTTCAGTGCAGAGAACTGAGCATAGGTTGCCACTCGAGGATCTTCTTCTAACTGGTCATTGCGCCGCTGATTCATCTGCTGTTGATTTTGCAGTATCTGGCGCATCATATCAGCTTGAGAAAGGAGGAAGGTCTCCATAGGCGTCATGTTCGGTGGGGGAGGTGGTGGTGGCAGATTGCTACCACTAGCCTCACCAAACCCATGGGGGTTTCCGCGTGTTGCTCCCACCATCTGAAAAATTTGGTAATGGAGGTTAGCCACATATCCATAATCTTGCCAATATAAGCATAAACAAGAACATGTGTAAAGCGTTTCCTCCATGCACAAATTTCAGAAACAAGACAGCCAAGTACTCTGCCGTGCAAAATTCATATCTTGTTGCTCGGTTATCGAACGATGCTAAATTTTGGTCAGTAGCAGCAAAATTTCATTCGATACAACTTTGGTCTTCAACCGAACTCTGAATTTCGGCGTTAACATGCCCGAAAAATTAAAATCCCACTGGTCTGTCCAATCTGAATTTCAGACTGCAGTCAGTTACAGAAAAATTCGTAACTCCAAAACCATAGAAGCAACGAGGCTGAAATTTTACGACCATGCACACAAAGCAATTTCCAACAACTTTGGTATTCATTTTACAGCCCAGATCATGCCATAAAGAGGTTCAAACAGTCATTACATACCGCTACATCCAGACCGCAGCATTCACTAGCAGACTTAATTACAACACATTAGCCTAAATTTCAACAAGTCTTCACCCTAGGTTACATAGTGGTCAATGGTAGCATCAGGCCACCCAAAATAATACTCATCCTACGTCAGCCTATCCCATTCACGGACCAAAATCAGGCCACTCGTATGAGTATGGACACTAGTCTATCAACATCTAGTAAGTATCATCACCGCCCGAGGCGGCACTAGCAGCAGGTGAACACTCGACCATCGAGTCCAGTGGCGGAGCCTTGGTGTCGTCCACCATGGACTGAGCGTCGTCGTGGTCACCCTCCATAGCTCCCGGGGCTGGCGGGGGAGCCGGCTGCTGCAACACCTGGATCAACTCGTTGGCCGCCTCCAGGTGCTGGTCCATGGCCTCAAGCTGCCCATCCATATCTATCAGTGCCTGAAGGTGCACAAACCTCTCGTCCTTCAGCTACTCCATCTGCTCTCTCTGCTGCTCCATCTCCTCTCTCTGCTGCTCCCGCTGCTCCTGCAGTCCCACGATGGCATGGAGACGGTCAGTGAGGATGTTGACCCACTGAGCGTCACGTGCCACCCAGTTGGCCTCACGGGCCTCCAGCTGCCCAACCCTCAGTCGAGCCTTGGTGAGGTCCCTCTCAAGGCCCATGTAGCCAAAAGAGAGAGAGCGCAGGTGGTGGGTGCGCACTCCCAGCTCTCCGGCGGAGTCGAGAGCGGTAGCAGTCACCGCGGTGGACGCAGCGCTGCGAAGAGCCTGAAGACGGTACAACGCACCCTCGCGCCGAACCATCTCCTGCAGCACGTCGAGTGGGCACATGCCGGCCAGAAGGTCAGCCATGTGCCCCATACGGTGCCTCCACGCGGGGTCCTCGGGGTCCACTGCCGGTAGCAGTCCCACCAGTGAGGTGGACACCTCATCAGGGTGCTGGGCGCAGAAGGAGTTAAGCACTCCCAAAGCAGCCACCTCCCGGCGTCTCCACAGAATCGGACGCTCACCATGTCCGTGCTCAGGTCGGCCCACTCCGGGTGGTCAGGGTGGAGCGGCACAGACACCCGAACACGACAGCGGGGCACTCCCAGCTGCACGGTCTCCATCGCCTCGTATGTCGGAGGCGTCGGGTACCCAGACAAGCGGAGGGTGTCCCACAAGATGCGGGCAAAACCCTCAAGGTGCAGCCCGTCAGTACGGACTGAACCGTTCGGACGAACCTCCCAGAAAAGCCGTCCAGCCATCTGCATCACAAAACTCCCACTGGTTAGCGTGAGTTGAGAAATGACAGATTCTGTACAGTGCACAAAAATGCATGTAACTCAAAAACTATTGAGCCAAAAATTCCCAAATTTCACCAGATTCTTGCTGAGATACTAAGACACAAGTTTGGTATTCAAAGGTTGAGCCAAAAACAAATGGAAAATGGCCAAAAAGCTACAAGTTCAGGTTGCTGTCACCCAGAAATTCCAGCTAACAGCACTGCACTAAACAGAGCATAACTTCAATTCCCTTTACCCAAACTTCTTGAATTTTTCACAGAAGATCCACAACAAGATTTAAAGCAACTTTTGTATCTAGCACTTTTGCTGGAAACTAGATTTTGGGGGCCTAAAATTTTCAGATCTGAACTGCTACTAAAAGACAGCTAGAACAACCTTAGGAAGAAATCCTAACTTGAGTTTGGTTAAACCATGTTTTATGAAATTTTTACGGTATACCCTTTGGAAGATTTGGAACCTTTTTCTTAGATGATTTCTGAAGAAAAACTTGTTATATTGATCGGGAAAATAATTCCAGACCAGCAGCTTATTCACAAGATATCTAGTTGGACCTTACATGCTTTTTGACAGATTGTTGGTCAAGTCTTGACTTCAAGTTTTAATTGTAGGGTTCCTGTTCACTTGTGATTTTTAACATGATGCAAGCACACCTATGCGTCCTCACAGACAATTTCTTGCCAACACGAAGTTAGTGCCGGTGGCAGGGCAAATAATCTCTCACTATAATAGCTAGTCAAGAGCTAAACCAAGGAGTTACCGGATCTAACGATTCACGGTTAGCGTACCTGCAGAAGATCACAAAACATCCCGAACCTTTCATGCCAGCACTCATGAAAGCGTCCCCATACATTACCGTTCACTATAGAAACGGTATCGTTGCATCACGCCGCTGCATGGACAGCGTCCAACCTCGGACACCCTCCGTTTGAATGGAGTGTATCCTTGCCTCGCATGAGCGACATGCGGAATGCACACGTATAAAACACGTGGCGACACACAACTCCTAAACAGACGCGAAGATGGGATCCGTGGAATGGATCACTCCATCAACCCTCGCAATTCCCGTGATGCGTGAAGGATCAGATGGCGACTAGAGAGGGGGGGAGTGAATAGGAGCCGGTAAAAATTCTTCCCAAAAAACCCGGCCTATACCCTAGTCAAATCCCGGTCACACACAAGCGATGGATCGAATCACACACCAATCGCCAAGACAACGAGGTTATGGATCAACCTCTAGCCTTAGGAACGATTCCTTGAAGCACACGCGGAAGCACGAAAGAAGGAAGGGAGGAATCGAACCAAGAAGCAAAGTGCACAGCCTCTGGCGGACCGTCCGACCAGACAGGGCGGACCGTCCGCGATGGGCCACACGGACCGTCCGGCAGGGTACCGCGGACTGTCCGCACCCTTGCCGCGGACTGTCCGGTCTGAGCCGCGGACCGTCCGTTAAAACAAACAGGACCTCCAGTAGCACACCGCGAACCACGGACCGTCCGCGGGGAGCACGCGGACTGTCCGCCAGGCACCAGCGGACCGTCCGCCCAACACACGCGGACCGTCCGAAACTTCGTCCAACCAAAACTCAAAACCACGACGGATCAAAACGAAAGGTGAGCAAGAACACGAAGAACGCGGGATGAACACGAGCGGCGCGGACCGTCCGCCAGGAGGGCGCGGACCGTCCGCGAGGCTCGGACAGAGCAGAAAAATGCCCGACCTCGAAAGTCAACTC
This sequence comes from Cenchrus americanus, assembly GCA_947561735.1. Classification (NCBI taxonomy): domain Eukaryota; kingdom Viridiplantae; phylum Streptophyta; class Magnoliopsida; order Poales; family Poaceae; genus Cenchrus; species Cenchrus americanus. Next base: position 146,456,133 of record OX387244.1, on the reverse strand, counting down.
CCCCAAATCATCATCGGATTTCCCAAACGGTTGAAGCTGTGGAGACAAGGGTTTGGGGACTTGAAAAGCGTCACACAAGGATGCTATAGCCCAAAAATCTTGCCTCCTAACTCCCTAAATCACCGGGAATCGCGAATCCTTTAAGCACCACCGAAAGCTAGAGCACCGAACGAAAACTCACGAATCGAAGTGGTTTCCCGGCGTTTGAGGGAACAAGATCAATCACAAAGATGCATGAGACATCTATCCATGTTTCCCTCAAAGAAATCTGAGGAGAAACCCACTCAAATCCGTGGAATCGCACCGAGAACAAAAGCACGAAAACAAGCAGAAAAGACCACGAAAAACACAACTCCTAATCTTCTATACAAACCAGGAAAGATTCACAAGGTCTAGCATGCCGCCCTTGCATCCATCCCTCTCAACAAATCTCTCATGAAGCTCTCATGCTAGCCTAGAGAAAATGGAAGAAAAATAGCTACGAAAATGAGAAAATGGAGGGAGGAAATGAAACCCTAAGTCACGGAGAGAGAGAGCCATCCACACACACTCATGGCTTATATATCAGGTCCCGCCGGAGTGGTAAATGACTTGACTACCCCTAACTTAACTACTAGCGATATAACCCACGCAGGGGCATTTAGGTAATGTTTGTGGGTCTTGCCATCGGACGGCCATGCCTTTGCCGCACCCCGCGTCCTCCCGACGCAAGCCATGCGATCCCGCCGCGTGTCCTCCGCCTCGAAGCTTCCCGACACGCCCGGATCCCGTCTCCGTCGTGTTGGGCCCTCGGACTTGATTTTGAGGCCCAAACCAAGAAACCGTCCTCCGATGGTTTTGTGGGCAAACCACCAAACCCCACGTGCTCGGTCCGGCCTCCCGCCAAACCACTTGACTCGACCGCCACCGTGCACCGGCTCGATTGTCCATGACTTCGTCTTGCTCGTGTCGCCACCATGTGGCCCGCACCCAGTCCCGCTGTCCACCGGATCCCTCGAACCGAGCCTACTTGTCTCTCCATCTCCCGGAGGCCCCTCAAGGCTGAAGACCTTTCGCGCCCGTTCTTCACCTGCAACAACACGAACTAGGCTGCAGCCTACACCTGCGCACTAAGCCAAGAGTCAGTCCAACACCCGTTGTCAATCACTCATCACTGAGGAGCGGTCATCCACCGACCACCGGGACGCTCCTGGTCCTCAATGCGGAACAACAGACGTATAAAACACGTGGCTCATCTAGTTTGGTTGTACAAGAAAGTAAATCTTGACTGAAAGTAATGTGCTGGAAGTTAGTCTAGATAAACCATAGTTAACTAGCCTTCTCAATTCCATCATTAAGGGACATAGAGTGAATGGTTAAGCAGTCTCAGATAACGGTGAGAGGCCGACAATCGATCGATTAGTAACCTTGCAAGGTGGACCTAAACATACGAGAGAATGCATACCCCAAGAATGCCAAACAAAACCAAAGGGGTGGGGTATACACCAACCAGGCGGTTCCCAACCGTCCTCAGTTCGGGAGCAAGTCCACAGTCCCTGGTACGAGGTTATCCAACCACGGTATCTGACCATCCGGATCCACCTATGCACCACTGCCTAGTATCTGGGGATCTCTCCCGGGTGTAGTGGTAGAGAGTTCCCTTACTGGATCAGGAAAGTAATAGGCTTACCGGTCCCATTCTCGACAAATGCTTAGTACGTTCAAAAGCTTAACCACTGACATCTACTGACCGGAGTCAGTCCCATGCTCTTACCACATGAGCAGATAAGTTCAACAATCTTATGATTCCAACATAAGGGACCTATAGCTCGCGAGTGATGGTCATCACTCGACTTCTACCGTGGTCCTAAGCATGGCAACTAGCGACCTAACAGGCTAGTATTAAACATTGGAACCTAGGATCATGCATCTAAGGTTTCAAGTCAACTCCTGAACGTAAATGCACAGGCATTGCATAAAAGGAAAAGTTGCAGGAGTTTAACAGAAGTAGGTTATGCTCCAGGCTTGCCTCTGCTGGCAAAGTCAGAAGCGAGATCCTCCGAACTTTGGTTCGGGTCTTGCTGCACTTCCACCACATTCACTTCTCCCTCAGCTGGTTCTCCTTCAGACTCCGGCACTAGCTCGTAGTTCCCGTCAGGAAGTTCTATACGACATGCAGATGCATTATGATTCAAGTATACAACTTAAGTAGGTAAATTTAGTTCTAAATTTAGAGATAAACACAGGGGTTCTTGTTGGTCCTATTCACCTTAACAAGTTTTCAATTAACTGTTTTTCACTAGAACAAAGGGATGGGTGTGAAAGTTCATTCTTGTTTGATGGTGATTGTGTGCACATCTAAGCCCGTTAGTTAAGTGAACTTCATTAAAGTGTTTTGGGGCTATTCAGATATGGTTTCACAAAATTCAATCTTGGAATTTAAACTGCACATGGAGACAAGTTTGATTTCCCTTTATTTGGCCCATGTTAAGCTTGATGACTTAGGAAATTAATTCTAGCAAAAATATACCCAAATTGATCACCATTTTTCACCAGCATACACATAACAGCAAAACATAATTTCTGACCAAAAATTAGGCGAAACATCATTACCAAGCAACTATGACAAATATAACAAGTTTAAGCTAACAGAAGAATGAATAAATCATAAAGCACCAGATACTTAGAATCTGAAGCTATAACTTTGCACACAGCATGATAGGGACATATTTAGCTCACATACCAAAAATCACATCCATAGCTGCAGCAGAAATATGGATTTGAATTTAACTCGAAATAGCAACCATAAGTTAGTAGGGCATTTTACATAAGCCTAAAATTCATCTCTGATTTAGGAGACACAGTACTAAGCATTGCAAAGCTACAGGAGAAGGTTGGAAGGCATTTGACTAACAGATAAATTTAAACAATTCATAAATGGAGAACATGCTGAAATTAATATAAATTCATAACTGAAGTTTCACACATGATTTGAGTGCCGTATTTTTACACAAGGCCAGGAATGCTATTATTGACAACATATCCAAAATTCACATGCAGATCATTTATACATTTCAAGTTATTTCAAATTTACTCAAACTGATCAATTCAAGATCATTTAAAAACTACTCTGAAATTTATAAACTTCCTTTCTAGAAAAGTTAGGTTTATTCACAAGGATTACAGAACAGTTGAGTTTGCATTTTTATGATTTTCCTGTGTTTTTATATCGATTTTACAAGGCTCAGCTTGTTAACCCTAAATCTGTAGATGTCTTTTTGCAGAAAGGACCCCCGATCGAATACTTAAGATTAAAATCGGGTCCCCAGCGGCGGAGCAAGGCTGGCCGGCGGCGAGGGGTGGCCGGACTCTGGCGAGCAAGCGGCTAGGATGGGGTTTGGACTCACCCTCAGTCGATTGGCGGGGGTTGGCTTGGCGGAAAACGACTCCGGCGATGGTCGGCGGCGAGGGGGGCGGCGGACGGCCGCGGCGACCGCAATGCCGGCGAGCCGGCGGTTCGGCCGACCAATGCGCGTGCACGGGAGCATTCCGGGGGTGCGTGTGGAGGCTAGGGTGGAGCTTGGGCTCGAGCGAGAGGCGGTGGATGGCGGGGCGCACCGGCGGCCGAACTCGGCGCGGCGGCGACGGCGGACGCGGGGGAGCGGCGCGGTGCGGCGCCGAGCAATGTGAGGGGAGGGGGGAGTTGCGTGGGGCGTCGGGGGTGCCTAAAGGCGTGCATGCGAGCCGGGGTGGCGCGGCCGGGCCGGGCCCGGGCGAGCGGGGGCACGGCGCGTGGCCGCGGCGGCGGCGACGGCTCGCACGCGCGGCTCGGCCGACGGCGGCGCTCACGCGGGCGATCACGCGGGCGTGCGGGAGCGGGGATGTGGGCCCGACCACGATGGCCAATGCGTGTCCCTTGCGGCGTGACGGCGTACGGACGACGGGGCGGGTGTGGGCCCGGCACACCGCGCGGCGCGGCGCCGACGGGGCGACGTCGCGCGCGCGGGCGCGCTCCGTGTTCCGCCCACAACCGATTCGATGTACCCCACTTTGACCGATTCAAACTCAAAAACTTTGAACTAAAGTTCAAAATCGCCAAATACGAAAGTTGTAGACCAGCTAACCCTCTTCAACTTTCGCAAAGGCCGACCGGTCGAATTCTCAACGGATTTGGAGATAATCATCTTCAAAGTTACAGATTTGTATGCATTGGTCAAACTGTGCAGTAGGGCTTTGACTGAGTTTTTGAGCATTTAAACCTCGGAATTTGAAATGCCAACAATGGAATGAATTGTGTTCCCAGAAAAACTAAGTAACTTTGTTGTTGGTCGATTTTGAAGTTCTATAGGAAAATTTTGAGAACACGCAGGAAAACTAATCCAGCCTTAAGAAGAACTTGGGCTTTGACCACAAATTAGGATGTTGGCCAAGGTTCTTTGTGCAAAAGTGTGACTCACTATGTTAAACATGTTAGAGGCTACTCAATCTTGATTATTAAGGCTAGGTGATGTCATAAGAAAAAATAAACATCAGGGATGTTACACTAGTAGTCCGCAGCGTCGAGGAACCGCTAGAACATCACCGGGTCCGGCATGCTGGAGAAGTCCCACTCCGCTTACCCGTGCGAAGTGGTGGGTGGCAGCTCGCTGGTGGAGCCGTGGTAGGACTCGTCGTCGGTGGTGGCGGCGAGGTTCCTAGCCGCCGGGACGTGGCGGCCGGGATGGCCCTCGCGCGCCACCATGTTGGGGCTGGCGGACGAGGCGTACACCATCGCGGCGTTGCGCATGCCGTGGGGGAACTGTGGTTCGGAATACACACGCTCCCCCGCGGGAGCGGTTGCTATCGCGCCAGTGGTCGTGTCGCATTGAGAGGCGACGCGCGCGGCCCGACGTCGTTCCATCCACGCCCGTCGAGAGGGCTGGCCGGAGCGTCGTCGGCGTTGTGGCGCTGACGGGCCCGCGCATCCGCTTGGGCGGGCGCCGGGGGTGTCGACAACGGGCGTGGCGGGAACCGGTCCTGGCCCGGTCGACCGCCACGGCTGAAGCTCGGCGCGGTTGGTGATGCGCATGAGGTAGCCGTTCCCCGTGGCCTGAAAGTTCAGGCTCCCGAACTGGGAGGGGGTCCAGCTACCCATGGAGTATCTCTGGCCCCTGTACTCGGTGCGGATCACCATCGAGATGGCTGGTGGTTGCTGATCTTCAGCGCGTGTCCCCCTACCTGGCGCGCCAACTATCGGTGCGAAAAGTAGTCCCGACACGAACCAGTAAGAAGCACTGAGATCTGTCTCTCGATGGTCGGTGCTAAGCAACTAGTGAGACTGGGTTTTATCCTGGTTCCGACCCGGGGCCGTACGCCCAGCAGGGGTGTGCTCAGTGTACTATATTGCGTTGCACCATGGTGCTCGTAGGGGGGGCTACAAGCGTGGCTGGAGAGGAGGTCGTACCTCCAGGTCCCAGAGGTACTGATTGAGGCAAGTGCTAATATCGTGGTCAAGGCGGAAAGCGTGCATGTGATCGCTATCCGTCCTCCCCTGCGGGTAGGGGATTGCCCCTCCTTTTATAGGCCAAGGAGGCGACAGTTTACAAGTGTGCCACACTATTTCGCCTACGTGTAGAGGCATGGTGTACAGCGTCGCGGAGTAGACGACCGTCCTGGTGAATCTTTCTTCTAGCGGGGCGTCATGGCGTGTCCTGTGCGCGTCCGGGAATGGCTTCGAGGGTGGCGGTGTAGAGGTCTCCTGTTCGGCGGCCGCCCGTGTGAGGACTTGAGGGTGCCGTTGACGCGATGTTGTACGGGGGTACAGTAGCTGGCGTGGCGGCGTCTCGTCGACGCACACTTCCACAGCGTCAGGGATGGCGATGCAGTGGCCGGGATGGCGTCGGGGACAGCGGGGATGGTCGCATAGGGCCGATGGTGACGGAGGTGACCGATCCAGCCAGTCCGACGTCACGGCGTAGTCCTTGCACGGACGTGGCGTAGTTGTTCGTCTTCCCTTCGAGGGCTCCGCCGTCCTTTTTCGAGGGTGCGGCGCGCCGGCCGTGCAGGAGTGGGTGGCACAGTGCCACAGGGTTGTTGCTGACCATGCCGCACAGCGTCGTGAGGACCATGTGTGGTTCGAGGACCGGTGGATGGTCGCTTCCTTGTGTGATGAGTGATTGACAACGTTGTGTGGACTGATTCTTGGCTAAGTATTGCAGGTGCAGGTTGCGGCTTGACTCGTGTTGGTGCAGGTGAAGAACAAGCGCGAAAGGTCGTTGCGGTGAGGCCTCCGGGTGTGGAGAAGACAAGTAGGCTTCGTTCGAGGGACCCGGTGGCCGGCGGGGGTCAAGTGTGGGCCGCATGGTGGCATGAACAAAGCAAGATGAAGTCGTGGACGGTTTCTTGGTAGAGCCTCAAAACCAAGGTCGAGCCGGGACTACGTGGGAGCCGAGTCATGAGTGGAGATTGGCGGAGGCTACACCGAGTTCGCGGGGTTTGCGGTGGTTCACCGGGAAAACCACCGGGTTACTCGGTTGAGCCACAAAACCGAGGCCGAAGACTCGACGAGGAGGTGCGGCCACCCGGGCCGGTTCAACCGCCCGGGAGGGGCGGTCGGACCGCCTAGGGCCGGTCGGATCCACCGGGCCGGTCTAACCGCCCGTGGGGGGGCGGTCCGACCGCCCGGCCGCCGGCGCCGAGAAGCTTCGAAGCGGAGGACACGCGTCGGGATCGCAAGGCGTGCGTCGAGGCTACGCGGGGTGCGGTCGCCGGGCATCCGTCCGATGGTGAAGACATCAAGAATTCCAAATCCGCCCTTGAGGGGCATGTATCCCTAGTTAGTAGAGAGGGGCATTTTAGACATTCGGTTGCCGCCTATATAACCCAAGAGGTGAGAGGTTGGCGGCCAACTCTTGGAACCCTAGCTCATTTCGTTTTTCCATTTTTGTTCTCTATTTTCCCTAGGTTTTTTAGAAGGCTAGTTTGAGAGCTTCATGTGAGATCTAGAGAGAGGGATGGATGTTTGGGTGGCAAACTAGACCTTGTACGAACCATTCATGGCATGTATAGAAGGTTCGGCGTGGTTCTTCATGGTGGTTTTCCCGTCTCTTTGATGTTGATTTTCGGAGCTCTTTTTGGCGGTGTTTTGAGAACGATTTCTTGGGGTTTTTGGTGGGTGTCACGTATGAGGCTCTTGTGCCTCTTTGGCTGGTGACTTTGCCACCAAATCTCCTTTGAATTGGACTCGATTTGGTGGTTTTCGTTGGAACTCGAGTTCTTGACCTAGAGAAGCGATTTCTTCGATTCCTCTTGATTGTGAGCGTTTCGGGTCGATTCCTTTGAGGTAGAGGTTGCCCAGGAGGTAACCCAGCTATTCCCGAAGTTTGACTGCAATCCGTGGAGTGATTCGGGAGATCGAGCGCGAGGAAGTTGAGGTTTGACCCGCGGGTTCTTGTTCTGGAAGGGGCGGTCTAACCGCCTACAGGGGGCGGTCTAACCGCCCGGGGTATTTCCGGGTCAAAGTTCTGTTTCGCCGGATTTTCCTCTGTGAGTTTGTGTGCCTTGATCAGAGGAGTGTCTGGGTGAAATTTGGGGTCGTTCTCGTGCAGTTTGCTAGGTGTTCTTGTTTGGAGTTCACTGCTGGGTACAGGAGGTTAGACCGCCCCTGGTAGCCGGTCTAACCGCCCCTAGGCCCTTGGGTGAAGTTTTGGTTTTCGCCAAGATTTTCGGTAGCTAGCATGGCCTTGACCAGAGATCTCTGTTGGTGAAACCGTGGTGTGTTTTGGTGCTCGGAAGAGGCGTTTCGGAGGATTTCTTGGTTGCCGGGTGGAGGCGGTCTAACCGCCCCCTATACCCGGTCTAACCGCCCCCCTCTCGGTTAGCCGGCTTTCGAGTTGTTTCCGGTTGTCGGTGCTGCGTGTGTGTTGTGGTTGCTGGTAGAGTTTGTTCCTAGGACCGGTAGCACTCCAGTGGCTACGTGGTTTTGGCAAACGGGAGGTAGAAGTGCGGAGCATGTGATTTTGGGGGTTCGACCGAGCTAGTTCGTCTTGTCGGAGTTTCAATCTCCCTCGAGAAGAATTTTTATCGGCTCCCATTCACTCCCCCCTCTCTGGTCGCCTTATCGGTCCTTCAAGTGGTATCAGATCCGGTTCGGGTCTTTGTTGACTCTAACCAGTCTAAGATCCAAGGATGGCGTACCAGGAACGGGGTTCGGGTCCTCCACACTTCGATGGCAAGAACTACCAGATGTGGAGCAAGCGGATGGGTGCGTTCCTCCGCGGAAAGGGTCGGTTGCTTTGGGATGTCACGGTGGACACGAGGCTATGTCCGGCCGATGGATTTCCTTGCTCCGGGGTCGAGGGACGGATTCGACGCCAACAATAAGGCGGTCGACTACTTGTTTCGTGCTTTGTGTCGGCCGAGTTCGATCGGGTGCACACCGAGCACTTGGCTTGTAGGATTTGGGCGGTGTTGAAGGAGGCTCATGTTGGGAACGCCCGGGTTCGGGCACGGTTGTATGCGACCTACGGAGAGAGTACGAGAACTTCACTCATCTCCCGGTGAGTCCATCGATGCCTTGTTCCAGAGGTTCACGGTGGTGGTGAACAACATGAGGGCCAATGTGGACGTGCTCCCGTACGATGATCATGATAGAGCGGTCAAGCTCTTACACTCTTTGGATCGTACGATATGGGGCGGAAAGTTCGAGGCCATAGTCGAGTCGGAGAGGTACGACACTCTGACGGTGAACGAGCTGTTCTCAAAGCTCAAGTCGGCTGAGGTGGATAGGGGCATGACTGCCAAGCTCGAGTGACCGACTGACTCCCATAGTCTTGCCCTCGTTGGTGGTTCCAAATGAAAGACTAACTCTAACCCATCCACCAGGATGTTCTCGTTTTCCTCTTTGATGTCTATGCCAGATGAGGAGTTTGATGACCTTGGAGAGGACGAGCTGGCGCTGTTGACGAGGCGGTTCGAGAGGCCGCACGAGAACCGCGTGAACATGAGGAGGAACACGAGGACTCGCTTCCGATGCGGCAAGCCGGGACACTTCGTCGCCGACCGCCGGAGAAGGCCGAGAACAAGGACAGCTACAAGCACAAGCCGAGGAAGAACGACGACAAGTACCGTTCGAGGCGCGACCACAAGAGCAAGCACAAGAACAAGTACAAGGACGAGCGACGATCGAGGAAGAAGGAGGGCCGAGGCAAGGCCCGAGCGATGGTTGGAGCGAGCGACGTCGACTCTAGTTCCACGTACTCCACCTCGAGCTCGAGCAGCAGCAACGACGAGGGAGATCGCCGCAAGAACAAGAGGTCGTCCAAGAACCCGAGCGGGGCTGAGGCCGCCGCGAGAGACGGCTTCGTACCATGGCGCCGAGCTCCGGCGGCAAGAAGAGCACACGGAGCGACTCGGACTGCGAGTCCGACGACGAGGTGCGTGATGAACTTCCTTTCTTGCGCCGAGGAGAATGAGAGGCTTGGCTCTTTGCTTGATAATCGTGATGATATGCTTAGAGAGGCCAAGAAAATGAGGAAAGAGCTTAGGGCTTCACTCGAGGATGCTAGGACTAGAGTGGGTGAGCTAGAGACACGAGGTGCTTGATAGCAAGCTTGAGATTGATTCGCTTAAGGCTAGCCCCGTTGTTGCCGATGAAAATGATTGTCTTGATTGCTCCATATTCCTTGTTGATCTTGCTTTGTTTAAGGAGAAGCATGCCTCCAAGTGTGAGGAACTAGATGTGCTTAGGGTTGAAGTGGTTGAGCTTAAGTCTAGACCTGCTTTGCTAGGTGCTTGCACTTCTTGCCCTGTTTTGCATGCTAAGATTGATGAGTTGCATGCTTACACTAGTTCGCTCGAGGCTAAATTGAAGGAACCCATGCCTACATCCTGCTCTACTTGTGAAATGCATGCATTGAAAAATTTGGAGCTTGCACATTATGTTGATCGGTTGCAGGATGAGAATGATGACTTGAGGAAGTTGATGGGTTGGTTGTCCGGTCATGAGCCTCAGTTGAGGATGATGATCGAGGCCTTTAAGAGGCAAGATGGTGAGGGGCTTGGGGCAAACAAGGTTGGTGAAGGAAGTGGAGAGAATATCCGGAGCCACCAAAAACCCACCACAAGAATGACTTCCCTCCAAAACCCAACCATCTTAGGAACCGACTAGACACAACCCCAGCTCCACCTATATTTCCTACACCCACAAATGATCTCCAAAAGCCCATCAAGTTTGTGAGCACTTCGGGGAAAGTGTTCTTTGGGAAAGTGAGAGAGAAGGCAAGTGAGGAGAAATCGGTGGAGGAGTTGAGTGGAGAGAAACCAAGCGAGCAGCCCCAATCCAAGCCAAAACCTAAGCTTGAGAGGTTTCGTTGTGGCCACTGTGGGAAGGAGGGTCACAAGGATGAGTTTTGCTTCAAGAAGAAGCGGGAAGAGAGGATGGCAAAGGAGTGGGCGAACAAGGATAGGTACAACCCTTCCCATGGTGTACCTAAGCCTCGTATGCCACTACCCAGGGGTAAGGCTGTGGTGAGAAGTGTTCCGGCATGGGGAGATGCGAGTTCCCGCGGCCCGAGGAGCTATTCTCGGGAGGGGGCGGTCGAGCCGGCCTCGGCTAGGCGGTCGGACCGGCCCCGGCCCGAGGGGGGCGGTTAGACCGGCCCGGCTAGGCGGTTTAACCCCCCCCCCCCAGTGCTCGGGGCGGAGTGGTTTTCGAGGTGGTGAGTCGAGAGGTTTCAGGTCTGGAGGTGGAGTTGCTGGTGGTTGGTCTGGAGAGACAGCAGGTGGTCGGTTTGCTAGGCATTCTCCCCCTCGAGGTCACTACGGGGATGGGAGGAGTCGTAGATTTGAGAAGGAGAGGAGGGACGCTCCACGGGTTGTCTTCCGTGGTTTTGGTCCTCCTCCAGGCAGTGAGGGGTGGTTTCCTCGGAGTGGTTACCGAGGTGGTGTTCGTGGGGATAGCTATGGTAGGAAAGATGGCTTGATGTGTGCTAACCCCACTTTCGAGCAAATGGCTCGGCACTGGTTTTCCTCCTTTGGTACTAACCCCTGGTCTTGAGTCGTTTGTTCGCTCACGTGCTTGTTTTTGAATTTCGGGTGGGAGACTTGAAGAACATTTGGTTGATTGACTCCGGTTGTTCGAGGCATATGACCGGAGACGGGGGGTGGTTCTCAAGTCTCGTCCGGTGGTGACGAAGAGGTACATCACCTTTGGGGACAATGGGCGTGGGCGTGTGCTTTCGAGAAGGTGAGATAAAAGTGAGTGACAAGATCACTGCGAGGCGTGTTGCTCTTGTTCAATCGCCGGGGTACAATTTGCTTTCTCGTGTCTCGGTTGTTGGATGAGGGTTTTGAGGTGTTGTTTCGGCCTCGGTGGTTCTCGGATTGTGGACTCTCGAGGGGACCTTGTTTGTATGGTCGTTCCCGAGGGTCAGGTGTTTCGTGCTGATTTTTCTCAGTCTTCGGGTGTTGAGCGTTGTTTCTTGGCTGGTTCTTCGAGTGAGTTGTGGAGGTGGCATAGGAAGTTGGGTCACTTGAGCTTTGACCTTCTGTCTCGCTTGAGTAAACTCAATTTGGTCCGAGGATTGCCACGTTTGAGGCTTGAGAAAGAGTTGGTTTGTGCTCCGTGTAGGCATGCTAAGATGGTAGCCTCTTCTCACCCGCCTCTCACCGATGTGATGACTGAGCGTCCATGCGAGCTGCTCCATATGGATCTTGTTGGCCCAGCTCGTGTGCGATCTGCGGGTGGGAAGTGGTATGTCCTTGTTGTGGTGGATGACTATTCTCGGTATGCGTGGGTGTTCTTTACGGAGGATAAGGGGGAGACGTTTGGTTTTGTTCGAGATCTAGTCTTGAGGTTGAGGAACGAGAGGCACGGAGATGCCATACGAGCTATCCGCGGTGATAATGGCTCGGAATTCGGGAACTCTCGTTTTGAAACCTTTTGTCATGACTTGGGTCTTGAGCACCGGTTTTCGAGTCCGTATACGCCTCCCCGGAATGGTGTTGTGGAAAGGAAGAACGGGACCTTGTGCGAGATGGCTCGGACGATGCTTGATGAGCATAGGACTCCGAGGAGGTATTGGGCCGAGGCGGTGAATACCGCATGCTATGTGTCGAACGAGAATATACCTCGAGTGCACAAGAAGAAGACATGCTATGAGTTAATGCATGGTCGCACACCCAAAGTGAGTCACTTCCATGTCTTTGGTTGCAAGTGTTTCATTCTCAAGAAAGGCGGGGAAGTTGGATAAGTTTGAGGCTAGGTCTGTCGATGGCATTTTCTTTGGTTATGCATCTCATTCTAGAGCATATCGTGTGCTCAATCTTGAAACTAACCAAATCGTGGAGACTTGCGAGGTAACCTTCGACGAGACAGAGCCACGTAGTCAGCTTGTCTTTGAGTGTGCAGGTGATGATGAGCTTGGCGAGGAGATCTTTCAGGAGGAGGAGCATGAACATGGTGATGATGAAGATGGCGGTGCGGTGCCCCCGGCTGGACATGTACCCACTACTTCGACTACGATGATGGATGGACCCTCTGCTACACCTACGACGACAAACCAAGAACGAGGAGAAGCTGATGTTGAGGGGGAGGTAGCTTCGAGGCGAGAACCTCCCCGGCGAGTTCAAGTGGATCACCCAGCTTCAAGGATCATCGGCGACATGAATGAACGCATTACACGGTCAAGGGTTCGAAACAATTCCCATTTTGCTCATGCTGCGTTTGTTGCTTCTTTTGAGCCCAAAGACATTGGACACGCACTATCTGATCACAATTGGGTTAACTCGATGCATGAGGAGTTGGAGAACTTTGAGAGGAATCAGGTGTGGGAGTTGGTTGACCCTCCCCCAGGGTGTAAGCCGATTGTTACAAAGTGGGTGTGGAAAAACAAAGAGGGAGAGAAGGGTGAGGTGGTGAGAAACAAGTCGAGACTTGTTGCCCAGGGGTTCAGTCAGAAGGAGGGGATCGACTACGAGGAGACCTTTGCTCCCGTAGCCCGTTTGGAGGCAATTAGGATTCTTCTAGCCTTTTCTGTGGCTAAAGGGTTCAAATTGCATCAAATGGATGTGAAGAGTGCTTTTCCGAATGGAGTGTTGGAGGAAGAAGTGTATGTGAGGCGACCTCGGGGTTTGAGAGTGAGAAGTACCCCCACCGGGTGTACAAGTTGAGGAAGGCGCCGTATGGGTTGAAGCGAGGCGCCTAGAGCTTGGTATGGCGAGGTTGAGGGGGTTCTTGTTTGAGAGAGGCTTTGAGATGGGGAAGGTCGACCAGACCTTGTTTTTGCGAGGCGGGCGGCGGAGATATCCCTGATTGTGCAGGTGTACGTAGATGATATTGTCTTTGGTGGCTCATCTAACTCTCTTGTTGCAAGGTTTGCAGATGAGATGAGCAGGGAGTTCGAGATGAGCATGATGGGTGAGTTGCAGTTCTTCCTCGGGCTACAAATCAAGCAATCAAAGGAAGGAACATTTGTGCACCAGGCTAAGTACACCAAGGACATTGTGAGGAAGTTCAAGATGGAGGACTCCAAGGCTATGACGACGCCGATGAGTACGACTACGGCTCTTGATGCGGACGAGGAAGGTGAACACGTGGACCAGAAGGAGTACCGGAGCATGATCGGGTCACTCCTTTACTTGACGGCGACGAGGCCGGACATACAGTTCTCGGTGTGTCTGTGCGCTCGTTTTCAAGCGTCTCCGAGGACTTCGCATCGGCAAGCAGTGAAGAGAATTTTCGGTACTTGCGTCACACTCCCGACTTCGGCCTTTGGTACTCCGCGTCCTCTTCTTTAGCGCTTCATGGTTTTTCGGACGCGGATTTTGCTTTGGGTGTCGGTTGGATAGGAAGTCCACTTCGGGACTTGCCAATTTTTGGGTTCTTCGTTGGTGTCTTGGTCTTCTCGTAAGCGATCGAGTGTTGCTCAATCCACGACCGAAGCCGAGTATGTTGCCGCCGCTAGTTGTTGCTCTCAGCTCCTTTGGATCACCTACACCATGAGTGACTTTGGTGAGGAGTATACCCATGTCCCACTTCATTGTGATAGCACCAGTGCCATAAGCGTTGCAAAGAACCCAGTGCTCCATTCTAAAACCAAGCACATAGAAGTGAGGTACCATTTCCTGAGAGATAATGTAGAGAAAGGGAAGATAGCTTTAATCCATGTACCCACACATGACCAACTAGCCGATATTTTCACCAAACCCCTAGATCAAGCAACTTTCACTCGTTTGCGGGGGGAACTTGGTGTGTGTTTGATTTCTTGAGTTGGGTGTGTGGGGGCTTTCTTTTGCCGGTGGTGTCGAGCCCGTTTCGCCTCCCCTCGAGGAGCCGGTTTTTGTAGCATATGTATAGCTTTTCTTTGTGCATTTCTTGCATTTGGCATGGCATATGTAACATGATGTATAGGCATTCTTGTATCTTAGATTGCATGCATTTTGTATCATATGCATTTTTAGGGAAAGCTTCTCCTATATACAATGTTTACCATGGGTTGCTATATATGTTCTTGTGAGCTTGTTTGATATGCTAAGGTTAGTTTGGCTTAGCTCTTGATGATCTTGATGAATGATCCATGGTTGATGGCTAATTTTTGAAAAATGTCACATACATGCTCTCTCATGTGTAAATGCCTATATATGATCTTGACATGTTTTAGTGGCTTTGCTATGCTTACTTTGTGGTTGGATAGCTAGTTTATTGATCATATGGAGCCAAAGGCTCACTTGCCATCATGAATGTTTAGCCCTCTTGCTTAATCTTGTGGAGGGGCATAAGTTCCTTTTTGTCGCAAAGACATTTCATGTACCATCTACAAATCTGAAAATGAAATGAAAAATGCTTGGAAAATATGTTCCCATGTCATATGTGCAGAATTTAATTTGCTTTGGGTGCTAAACCGTTGCATGATGCCTACCAATGAGAAGTCTCATACATAGAAGTAGGCACATGGCTCGGTGGCTTTGACATGACATGAGGTGCTTTTGGGTGTTTATGATGGTCTTATGATTAGAATGGCTGTCCTAGCATGAAGTTTGAGTGGCTTTGCCATTTTGATATGTTTTGCTCATGTTTAGGTATTTGCTTGTGAGAGAGTAACTTTTCGCAAAATTACTAAAATCCTTTTTAGCCTTGTCCAATGGTTGTGAAACTTGGTGATCACGTAGTTAAGGTCTTTACGAACTGTCGAGTATCTAACTTGCTCATTTGAGCTTGTGTAGCTCCTTGTGATGAATTTTGTATATTCGAGAAGCTATATGTTGCAAGTTTTCGCATTTTGCCTTGATTCATGCATTGTCAACAAGGGGGAGAAGTTTGTGCATGTTTTGGGCACCTGGGAGTGTTTGGAAGGTGTTCCAATTGTTTCGGGCAATTTTTGAGCAGTGTGGTGCAGGGCCGGTTTCTTTGGGCGGTCTAACCGCCCCCCGGGCGGTCGGTTCAGCGAGGCGGTCTAACCGCCCGGGCGGGCGGTCTAACCGCCCGGGCAGTGTGAGCGGGTTTTTGCTCTTTGTTGCATTCCCGAGTTGCATTGATGCATGTGTTCGGGGGGGAGTGTGTCTGTGGCTCAGGGGGAGCTTGTTTTTGTGCAGGGGGAGCTCTTTGTGGTGTTCGAGTTCTCGCTTTGGTGGTTTGCGCTCTTTGCTTGAGCGGCGTTTTGTCTCGGATGTGTCGAGCCGTTGCCCTTGCCTAAGGGGTCCGAGACTTGTCTTCTTCAAGTGATCTTGCTCTTTGCCTTTCCTTGGCTTTCGATCGCTTGTTGGGGTTTCCTTTTATTTTGTTTTTTTTTCTTTTCCTTTTCTCTTGTGTTACTTCATTTGAGTGTGTTGTCAATGCACTCATCAAGGGGGAGATTGAGGACCATGTGTGGTTCGAGGACCGGTGGATGGTCGCTTCCTTGTGTGATGAGTGATTGACAACGTTGTGTGGACTGATTCTTGGCTAAGTATTGCAGGTGCAGGTTGCGGCTTGACTCGTGTTGGTGCAGGTGAAGAACAAGCGTGAAAGGTCGTTGCCGGTGAGGCCTCCAGGTGTGGAGAAGACAAGTAGGCTTCGTTCGAGGGACCCGGTGGCCGGCCGGGGTCAAGTGCGGGCCGCATGGTGGCATGAATAGCAAGATGAAGTCGTGGACGGTTTCTTGGTAGAGCCTCAAAACCAAGGTCGAGCCGGGACTACGTGGGAGCCGAGTCATGAGTGGAGATTGGCGGAGGCTACACCGAGTTCGCGGGGTTTGCAGTGGTTCACCGAAAACCACTGGGTTACTCGGTTGAGCCACAAAACCGAGGCCGAAGACTCGACGAGAAGGTGCGGCCACCCAGGCCGGTTCAACCGCCCAGGAGGGGCGGTCGACCGCCCGGGGCCGGTCAGATCCACCGGGCCGGTCTAACCGCCCGTGGGGGGCGGTCCGACCGCCCGGGCCGCCGCGCCGAGAAGCTTCGAAGCGGAGGACACGCGTCGGGATCGCAAGGCGTGCGTCGAGGCTACGCGAGGGTGCGGTCGCCGGGCATCCGTCCGATGGTGAAGACATCAAGAATTCCAAATCCGCCCTTGAGGGGCATGTATCCCTAGTTAGTAGAGAGGGGCATTTTAGACATTCGGTTGCCGCCTATATAACCCAAGAGGTGAGAGGTTGGCAGCCAACTCTTGGAACCCTAGCTCATTTCGTTTTTCCATTTTTGTTCTCTATTTTCCCTAGGTTTTTTAGAAGGCTAGTTTGAGAGCTTCATGTGAGATCTAGAGAGAGGGATGGATGTTTGGGTGGCAAACTAGACCTTGTACGAACCATTCATGGCATGTATAGAAGGTTCGGCGTGGTTCTTCATGGTGGTTTTCCCGTCTCTTTGATGTTGATTTTCGGAGCTCTTTTTGGCGGTGTTTTGAGAACGATTTCTTGGGGTTTTTGGTGGGTGTCACGTATGAGGCTCTTGTGCCTCTTTGGTGGTGACTTTGCCCCCAAATCTCCTTTGAATCGGACTCGATTTGGTGGTTTTCGTTGGAACTCGAGTTCTTGACCTAGAGAAGCGATTTCTTCGATTCCTCTTGATTGTGAGCGTTTCGGGTCGATTCCTTTGAGGTAGAGGTTGCCCAGGAGGTAACCCAGCTATTCCCGAAGTTTGACTGCAATCCGTGGAGTGATTCGGGAGATCGAGCGCGAGGAAGTTGAGGTTTGACCCGCGGGTTCTTGTTCTGGAAGGGGCGGTCTAACCGCCTACAGGGGGCGGTCTAACCGCCCGGGGTATTTCCGGGTCAAAGTTCTGTTTCGCCGGATTTTCCTCTGTGAGTTTGTGTGCCTTGATCAGAGGAGTGTCTGGGTGAAATTTGGGGTCGTTCTCGTGCAGTTTGCTAGGTGTTCTTGTTTGGAGTTCGCTGCTGGGTACAGGAGGTTAGACCGCCCCTGGTAGCCGGTCTAACCGCCCCTAGGCCCTTGGGTGAAGTTTTGGTTTTCGCCAAGATTTTCTGGTAGCTAGCATGGCCTTGACCAGAGATCTCTGTTGGTGAAACCGTGGTGTGTTTTGGTGCTCGGAAGAGGCATTTCGGAGGATTTCTTTGGTTGCCGGGTGGAGGCGGTCTAACCGCCCCCTATACCCGGTCTAACCGCCCCCTCCGGTTAGCCGGCTTTCGAGTTGTTTCCGCCGTCGTGTGCTGCGTGTGTGTTGTGGTTGCTGGTAGAGTTTGTTCCTAGGACCGGTAGCACTCCAGTGGCTACGTGGTTTTGGCAAACGGGAGGTAGAAGTGCGGAGCGTGTGATTTCGGGGGTTCGACCGAGCTAGTTCGTCTTGTCGGAGTTTCAATCTCCCTCGAGAAGAATTTTTATCGGCTCCCATTCACTCCCCCCCTCTCTGGTCGCCTTATCGGTCCTTCACGTCGCACAGTGGCGGGGATGGCCTCGCCACGGGAGTTGGCGCAGCAGTGCCGGGGCATGATTCCCACGCGTAGTGGCGCGGATTCGCCTTTGACTTGGGCGCCTGCAAATGTCAGTGCATTAAATGCCCCTGCCGAGGGAGCAGGTATGGAGGCGGCGGGCCCGTGATGCCCTCGAGCGGGACAGAAACTTGCTCGAGAGGACGCTTGGTTCTTGATCGAGACGGGGACTCGCTCAAGGGGGCGCTTGGCTCTCGATCGAGGCGGAATCCCGCTCGAGGGGTCGTCGAGCCCCCGAGGGGGCGACCGGCTCTCGAGCGAGGCAAGGTCGTACCGGTGCGGCGCCGTACCCCTCGAGCGAAGCAGAGTTCCACCCGGGGGTGGCTAGGCCGATTGTCTGGTGGGCCGTGGGTCCATGGGTTTGTTTTGCGCGTATGTTTAGGTTTGTTTGCGTTTGTTATTTACGAATTTAAGCGGGTTTTCCCTATTTGTTTAGGGGACCCTCATGGCTGTCCCCGACAGATTTTATGATACACCCCACTCAACAACATATCCTAGTTTCATATTTTCAGTCTAAATCTACCGAGCCTAACTAGTCATTCAACATTTTCAACGAATAAGAGCAACTTCAACCGTCATTGTAAATCTATTGCACCAGTGAGAAAATAGAAGACACAAATGATTTATGTGTCCAACAGCTTAGCTATGGCCGTCGCCTCATCATCTCGATCGCAATCACGCCCAGTCATCATTCGCGAGCGATTCCAGCTCAACTGTTAGAGAGCGCAACGGAATCCGGCTCGGGAATTTATGCCCGGCATCTCAACAGATATATGTCTAACGGAGTCCACAACAGCAAGGACTTGGACCTAACTCAACCAAAAGACTATCCTGATGGCTGAGACCTACCCTCACCTTTATGCTCTTCTCGCTCACAATCAGTCTCCGATGTAGGACTAATTCAACAATCCCCCCATCACACATCGATCGCAACTCTTCCACCACATAACAACACATGCGCACAACATGAAAGGTTATTACAGACTCAGAGTGTAATTCTCCCGTCACAAGGATTTTCGTGATCTTACGGAGACATCAACGGGCTCCCACGTCAACGTGTGAGCCGGAGATGTTTTCACATGTTTTTCTGACCTTCGACTCTAATACCACTTGTTAGCAAATAATGTGAAAATAAGATCTAAGACGAGACACGATTTTTACGTGGAAAACCCTTGCGGGAAAAACACGGGCGTCAATGGGTGATCTTCAATATCATGAGAAAGTTACAACGTATAGAATACAATAAGCCCGCTTGCTCTTCCCATACGGCTTATAAGATGTATATGTGGCGAACTAAACTGACTGTAGTCAACTACGAAAACAAATTTGTTAAACACATAACCTGAGGCGTGAGCCTGTCCCCAAGATACGTTAAGAGCGTGGGCCCGTCCCCGAGATACGTTAAGAATTTGGATCATATCAACATCACTAATTCAATCCTTTGCGCGCTCCCGCATTACAGGCCCTTACTCGGTTTTGCGCCCTCCCATGCTCTTCCGTCTGCGCCGCCGCATCGTCGCTGCCGCTCCCTTCCATCCGCTCTGCTGCACCCGGCACCTTCGGTCCCACGACCTTCCTTCTGCGCCACCTGGTAGGTAGACCACGGCGCCGCGTCGCCCTGTCCAGCCCGCGCCGTCGTGCCATTGTGTGCAGGCAGCGCCGGAGTATGTGTGATGGACCCGGCATCGATGTCACTGCAGCACTGTCCAGCGCCGCAACATCGAAGTCGCAGCAGGAGTAGCAGCAGCGTCCGTTGAGTCGCCACGGCGGCGGCGGAGGGTAGCACCCAGGTTGTGGCGTAGTGCGACGGGCCCAAGGGGAAAAATCGATGTGAACGATTGGACAGAACGTGTGACCAGGGTCTGACGTGGATGCCATTTAAATTTGAAGGATATAGATTTGGAGAGTTTGTCGGAAATCCTACCATTTGGAAAGTTTTCTATTTTTATAGACCTCAAAAAACTTTAAATATAGCTATAATTTTACCTAGACAGTTGGAGTTGCTCTAATGATTGTTAATGTTGACCAACATGATTCAAGAATGTTGAACCTATACTTCTTTTGAAAAAGTAGAATACAACATTTTTGAGAAAGGTTTTGCACCAACATTTTCATTTTTAGAACATTTTTAAAAACATCATCAACATTTGCATAATTTTTAAAAAATGTTAGACCGACTTTTTTCCCATCTACTTGGCGGCTTGAGGGTCGCGGCGCTTGCAAGGAGCCGCACGTGGCCTGGGAAGGAATACCAGTCGGGACAGGCCTGGGCGCCGGTGCGGAGGCGCTCGAGGAGGAGCACCGTTGTGGAGAGGCGCGCATCCCCTGACGTCTGGATGAGCACGATAGTGACACGGGGAGGCTCGTCAGCAAGGGAGTTACCCTACCAGCAGCGCTGGATGGAGCACCAGGTCGATGTCCGCTAGAGCCTAGAGGACTCCACTAGGGGACCCTCTTTAGCTCTGATTTGGCTGCTAAGATCTTTGCAACTCCGAGAACCAAGCCCACTGCGGAACTCATCGCTAGGTTAGCAATAATGTGTGAGTTTATTCCCCATCAGTGTTTGGTGACCCCTCCCATTCTCCATCTAGTTTTGTATTGTTTCTTTGTATTGTATTATATTTAGTATATTATGATTTTTTATTTCATTCATGTTTCCTTCATTATTGTCTATTTTAACTAATTATAGTGTTTTAAAATACATGTTTAATTTTTCATATATATTTTAATATTTGTTATATATTGATGATGTATCTATTACATATGTACATATTTTTCTTGAATTTGTACAATGTGTGATGAGGGGGATAAACTAGGGTAATCAACTTAGCCTCTAATCCCCCGTATACAAGACTATGACGGCCCACAGTCGCAACGTCCCAACATCAACTCCAGCAAAGCAGGTTGCCGTCATCATCAAGCATAAGTCATGTGTCGCTTTGAAAGGTCGGCTCCGACTTAAGCGTACGCCCCACGCGACTTAGAGTAACTCCATCAAAGACCCCTATTTTGAGCCCCTACTTTTGTGAGTGGGGGCTCTCCTGTTTTTTGGGTTCATACTTTTTACCTCCAACTCGAGTAATAGGCCCTACTTCAGAACCTCTACTTGCATTATGACAGATGGGTCCAACTTGTAAGTGTTTGTAATTTCTTTTCTATTTTTCTACCTACAATTTCTATCTTATCTCTTCCCCCTCGCTTCCTTGTGCCCGACGCCCATACCCATCTCTCCCACTACCACACCTCTCTCCACGCTCCCAATTGCCGGACGCGCGGCCGGTGGCGGCGGAGCTCGAGCTCCGGCAACCCCTCCTCTCCTCCAGCGACACGCCGCTCCTCCTGCTCGGGCTCCGACGGTGCGTGAGCTTTGGCGACGGTGCAGCAAGGAGGCGGTACGACCTGCACGGCCGGTCGGCACGTAGATGCAGTGGATTTGCGCATGACAACCTCGACCTCCAGCTCTAGGCAGAGCTCCAGCCCCAGGCGCGGCGACCACGACCTCCAGCTCCAGACATCGATTTCCAGCTCGGGCCGGCCGCGACAGGGACCCCTCCACATAGGCGCAACACAGCGGGCCAGGAGTGTAACACCCCGTGTTTTTATTCAGTTCTAAATAGTGCTAATCATCATCTTAATCAAGTCAACAAGCTTTAGTGGCCAAACGCTAGTCAAAGTCTTGGTCAAACCCCTAGCTAAACCATTGAACTCCATACCCTGCCTAGAACTTTTGCCACGTTCTCCAAATTTTACCAAAACACTTCAAAATCTCCGAATACCAAAGTTGTGTAGTTTTTCATGGGACACAACTTTGCTGTTGAGTGGCATTTCGAATTCGAAGTGTAAAGTGGTGAAAAACATGGTCAACGACAACAATCACTGTTTCCAAGCGCTGAGAAATTCTTCATCTTGGCATGCCATTTATGCGAAATCTGTTGATTAAAACACCTAGGAACCTTTGTAAAAGATGCAGAGGGTCACGAGATCTCTAAATTTGGCATATACACTTTGGAGCACTTTTTTTTGCAAAATTTTGAGATAAACGGGCTCATATAGGGCTACTCTGAACTGGAAACGCACCTCAACCTCTGGTCGTGGAAATACACTTTGGATCTGGCGGTGAGAGCTCGACCTTTGGCCGTGGAGGCGGCGATGTGGTCGCGCAGATGGAGCTAGACCTCTGGCCGTGGAGGCGATGGCAGGAGGGAGCTCGAGCTCCTACCGGTGTGGAGGCAGCGCTCGCTGGCGGGACCAACGGCCGTGGGGAAGCTTCTGGTGATGCGACCCGGAGGGACCGACAGTGGAGGAGCGGACTCCGCTCAATGGCCCATGAGCGGAAATGAGCAACCAACGAGTAGGGGCTCCCTTCTCCACCCGCAGGAGAAGGGCTCGAGGGGGGAAAGTAGGGGGTGAACAGTGATGGGGGCTGTAGTAGAGGCTCTGCTGGAGTTCATTTTTTTGCTCCCAGCCCCTACTTTTTGAGTAGGTGCTCAAGTGGGGGATCTACTGGAGTTGCTCTTAAGAAGGCACCAAGCCTGATGCCTACCTCGAAAAAAAGCTCTGCCATGCACGACTCGTGGCCCTGCCTCCCGCAACCAAGCGTCAGGGCTCCCTCTGACGAGAACTGCAACATGGCAGGGTCACAGGGCAGGAGGATCTTTGTTGTGAGGCCATGGTGAGATTTCTCTGATGTGGGAGAGCCACTGCGAAGATGTCCCATCACCTAAATGTGCTACGGTGACCAAGGATAGGCGAATACTTCACAGATAAATCATCAAACGACGCGTTCCAACCAAGTAACTATCAGAGGCAAGGTTGAGGCTTCCACGGGAAGTCTCCGACATACCAAGCGCACAAGACAATATGTCGAAGAGCAGCCACCTTGGGGCAGGGGCTGCCGCCCATGACGCCCAATGAAAACTACCTCACCTAGCTAGGCGTACGACACCAATCAAAGATGGAGGTCCACACCATGACATTGTTCTGACTACTGTTCCGGCACTATTACAACACTGTAGCGGGACACAATTTTACCACCTTACCCCTTGTACACCTGCACCTCTTGAACTATAAAAGAGGGAAGCAACTACAGTGAAGGGAGAGGGGACACGATGAGACCGATCAGGAAATCGGACAACACACAATGAAAGTGATCACGCTATCACACCAGACAACCATTTACTCAACGACGCTCCACGCTCAACACCACCCCAAGAGAGTTGGGACCTACTCCCTCTCTCAAGCTAAGCTTGTATCCTCTACTACAAGCCCTTGGGCATATAGAACACTTCCCCCGACTGGATGTAGGACCCCCCGCGGTGCTCGAACCAGTATAATTCTTGTGTCTCTAGTCCCAACCGTCCAAATCTGACGCACGAACATACCAAATTTTACTTGTCAACGGTATCAAACCCCGACAGTTGGTGCTAGGTAGGGGCACTTCGTGTGTCACGAAGCCATCAGGGTCCAGATGGCCCATTCTGACGAGCACTCGATGCCAGGAACCATGCTGCGTTTCGACTCACTGGACTTCGTCTACGACGGATTAGTAGAGTCTCCGGCTGGAGCCGTCTTCATGCGCTCCTAGTCTGACGCCCTTATGTCTACTGTTGACGGCTGTTAAGTGCCACTTTTATGTCGGCAACTCCTGCATAAAATAAATGGAAAGTGATCATCAACACTAGGATAGGGCTTTATACTGACAATTTACACAAGTGTCGGTGTTTCTAGCTTTTGATGCAGGACAGGCCAAAATACACATGAAATGATATAGCTGAGAGCAAGTGCATTAATGGCATGAATATGGCATCATCATAAACAGTCCCAAATGCCAAATTGGACTGAACCATTGTGACGGGCTTGATGAGACGATCAAAATGAATATATCATTTGCATACATTGGAGCGCGGGTGAAAGAGATATGCACAAGATAAGATCACACTATATCATGTGAGCTGGTGGGACCCACACCAAGCCACGTGGCGATGTGCTGGCATGCAAATGCCACATGTACATGACACCTCCTGACGAATCAGACGCCGCCACGTGTTCAACATAAGGATTTAAGGGCCCACAACCTGAGCAAACCGCCTCCAACCAAACCATACACCGGGAACCGTCATATGGGACCACATGTCAATCACTGGGAGAAAGCACAGTGCGAGACGTGGCATGGCCAGGTCAGCCGAACCCTTGGATTGGCCGAACTGACTTTTCCATAGATCGCCATCTGCTTCCACGTGGTGCTCGGTGATTAGTCCTACAGTGGATTCCAAGGTGCCCAAACTGTTCTCTCGCTGGTAGCTTGGCATATAACTATAAGGGGAGGGGGTAAGAATAAGGACACACGCTTCAACACCATTCCATCGAAGGATGAGAGCTTGCCTTCAAAGGAGAGGCCTCTCCTTGTAGATTAGAGAATAGGAGAGTGAGTGAGGGATTTGTATCTCTGTGGATGCTTCGTTCTTCATTTAGAATAAAGTGACTATTTCTGCATTTTCTATTTAGACTAAAGTTGTATTCATGCATAGATGAATAGTTCTTGTGTTCTTCACTTGTTCTTGATTTAGAGGCTTGTGTTCTTCATGAGCTTAGCCTTTGATCTTCTGGTGTAGTTCATTAGTTGCTAATTCCATTTGTATGTCTGCTAGTCCAATTAGAGTAAAGTGGATGCTCCTACATTCTAGTTTAGACCAAAGTCCTTCCATGATGCTTGTGTAGATAGCGATTACCTGAGTGAGTCCTGATCTCTCCCTCGTGGGTTCGTCGCTTCGTCTTCGTATGTAGTGCTATAGTATGCTACGAGAGTGCCTAGACGTAGTCGTATTATAGTAGTAACCGGTGGTGTAGACGTGGTGTCTAGACAACGGGTTATCCTTTGATTGCCTTATATCCCACGGTTTGTCTTGGGATAGGCCGCGGTGGTGACAGCCATTGGGCCATTATGGAATCCCCCACGTCCAGATACAGGTGTAGGCAACCTTTTGCTGTGAACTGACTATTATAGCCAGGAGGGTTCATTGTCCGAAACAAGAGTCCCTAACCGAGAGATTGTTCTTAACTCTACCCACTGTCAACAGGATCCTCTCCATCTTCATCTCATCCTATAGAGTTGTGTCCTTGGACCATAGCTAAGCTAGGAGGTAGCACACAACGTTCCTTGGATTCGATACCCTTGGGAATACTCAAGAGTTGAAGTGCTACAATGGTATTTCCATGTGCTTGTGGATTCTTTCGTACCCGTCGGTATACCCAGGTGGATCTTACGCTCACGCTAGGTGCACAACTAGTGGTGAGGTTAAGAAATACCAAGAAGCATTTCTGGCGCTGTTGCTGAGGAACGGTTGTCGTATCTATCTTCGAACCTAGTGGTCCTCGTATCCACCTTTTTCATTTTTCTTCTACCTTTACCCCTGTTACCTTTCAAGATATCCTTTTCCATTTTCTTTACTTCTACCTCTACCCCCGCTATCCACAGGGAAGATTTTCTGTAAAAGCATCTCCGTCTCCAGGGATGAACCTCTAGAGCCACAACCTTCTGTGCATCTTATTTTAATATCTGACTTTAAGTTCCTTCCTGGGTATATTGAGTATGTTCGGGAACATTCCTTCTCCAGGTTAGCAAGCGAAAACCCACACGAGCATCTGTGCGAATTCGAGCATTTCGGTTTGTCACACCCGATTTTACAAGGAAAACCAAATGCATCTCATATGTGCGCCAGGATCAAATTACACACACATGATAGACAATAGAGTGTAATACCATAACTGTAATCAAAACGTACAAGAGTTTAACCGATACAATATTAATTTATTACACTCAGACGGGTGGTCACGAAGGTCCGAACACAAACGATAACTAAAACGAGAAGCTCCTTCTTCAACTTCCACAGGCATAATGACTGGGGGATCCGCGTGCCTTAGAACTCCTCGTAGTCGCTCCAGTACTCCTCACCGATGTTCTCCTCTGAACAGCGGTAAGCAAGGGTGAGCACTCTTATGGCTGGAGCTCAGCAAGTGGGGAAAACATGCAAGGCTACCAAGGATAGGCTATGGTTTACAGCGGTTAGCATTTTATAAGTTGGTCAAGTTTTAATTAACAGCACCTAGTTACTAGATGTAAGTTTATACCAACCCACTAAAGCTTTAAAAGACAACCCAATCCCAAAGACCCACAATATCCACTATTTACGTCCATCTTTAAGTTTGATTATCATGTGAGGGTCCAAGCCGCTCTTGACCGTGAGCACGACTGATCGATCAGTTTTAACTCTGCAGTGGTTGTACACTTTACCCACAACTCGGGTTCCCCATGTTGCCCGGGTTAGCTAGACCCTTAAACACTTCCGAGGTGAGTGGCTAGGGGTCTACTACGAAGCGATTACAAAGGAAAGCAGAGAAACCAACGATCCGCGATAGTTACAGCAACGGAGCGGACTATAACCCTCCCTAATGGTCAGCACCTTAGTCAAGGCTGCTACCCCAAAAGAACCAGGCTATACCCCTTCAACTCCGCCCCCTGTGCCCCTTTCGGAAAAAGGCTATCAGATAAATCCACCCTCCTAAATACTTGGCTAAGCCAGAGCCATGTGGAAAACTGTGGTTGTACTATTATCTTGGGTGGTTCTCCATGTTCTATTTAAAGTATATGATCTTGTCTTAATCATTAACAACTTTTCATAAACAGAATAGATTGCATTACATAACCAACATAACCAGCCCAAGTTAAGCAAACTGAGCAATTATCTACACAAAGCATTTGTAAAATAGGGTTGATCAATATAACAGGGTGAAACATCTAGTCAAGTCCTTAGAAAGGTGTTTGCCCATCAATTTAATGCATAGCAACAGATAAAGTAAACATTGTATAAGCATGCAGTTATATAGGTTCAAAAGAGAATATGTAGAGGGGGAAACCCACTTGGCTTCCTCTACAATCTGGGTATCTTCTTCTTCGTAGACAGGCTCTTCCTAATCACCTCCAATGGGGAGCTCAGACGAAACAGGCATGATATCTACGCACAAGCATATACAACAAACAATAAATAAACAGTACACCAAACAGTAACAAAAGCTGAAAACACACTGTCTAAATGATTCTACTCGCTGAGACAATCATTTCGGTGTATAGAATGCTAAAACAGAGTTAAAACAATAAAGATATGCTTTAAACAAGTTACAAGGACCTTTCTGTAAGAAAACTATGCCTACAGGACCTTTATGGATAATATCAGGGACTAAAACATAATTTCATATCAAAACTAAAGGGCTAACATGTTAAAACAAGTTAAAAGGACCTCGGGTGCTATTAAACAGAGAAGGCAGGGGCTAGAATATAAAATTTAGGACTTGTTTGCAAGGATTTGTATAGGTGGAAGGACCGGCATGCAAAAACATATAAGTCCAGGGGTTATTAAAATAAAACGGATTGATTGAGCAGTGGATCTCTGATCCAACGTCCGTGGCGGCGGTGAACCGCGCCGTTAGCCCGGTGCACGGGTCCACGGTGGACCGCACCGAAGGGGTATCCCCCGACTTAATGGATGCTATGGATCATTGATCCAACGGTCCAGGACTCGTGCGTGCGGGGCACGGCGGCGAGTGCGCCAAAGGCTGGAGCGCGTGCGGCGGTGCTTCGCCAGAAGTTCGCCAGCGCTCCCTAGATCACTGCACAGGGCATCATTTCGTGCGCGCGTGGGCTCTACACGTACCTGGAGCAAATGCACACACATCCAGCGGTTCAAGGGGGCGGCTTGTGCCTCCCCGGTGGCCGGCACCGAAAGGGAGCAGCGTGGGGCTTGCCGGTGTGCGGGTGTCGATGCTGCGGTACGCGTGCAGGACAAAGAATGGCGGCGAAGTGATGCTCACCACTCGAGAACGAAGATAGCGAGCTTGCCGGCGAGGAAGAAGCTGCGGTTGCGAAGATTGGCGACGACGGTGAGCTCGGGGCGACGCTCTGACGTGTGAGGACCATGTGTGGTTCGAGGACCGGTGGATGATCGCTTCCTTGTGTGATGAGTGATTGACAACGTTGTGTGGACTGATTCTTGGCTAAGTATTGCAGGTGCATGTTGCGGCTTGACTCGTGTTGGTGCAGGTGAAGAACAAGTGCGAAAGGTCGTCGCCGGTGAGGCCTCCAGGTGTGGAGAAGCCAAGTAGGATTTGTTCGAGGGACCCTGTGGCCAGTGGGGTCAAGTGCGGGCCCCGTGACAACAAGATGAAGTCGTGGACGGTTTCTTGGTAGAGCCTTAAAACCAAGGTCGAGCCGGGACTACGTGGGAGCCGAGTCATGAGTGGAGATTGGAGGAGGCTACACCGAGTTCGCGGGGGTTTACGGTGGTTCACCGAGAAAGCCACCGGGTTACTCGGTTGAGCCACAAAACCGAGGCCGAAGACTCGACGAGGGGGTGCGACCACCCGGGCCGGTTCAACCGCCCGGGAGGGGCGGTCGGACCGCCCGGGGCCGGTCGATCTCCCGGGCCGTCCAACCGCCGGGGGGCGGTCTGACCGCCCTGGCCGCCGGCGCCGAGAAGCTTCGAAGCGGAGGACACGCGTCGGGATCGCAAGGCTTGCATTGAGGCTAAGCAGGTTGCGGTCGCCGGGCATCCGTCCGATGGTGAAGACATGAAGACTTCCAAATCCGCCCTCGACGGGCATGTATCCCTAGTTATTAGTGAAGGGTAGTTTAGTCTTTTGGGTGGCTCCATATAAACTCATTGGATGGGTGGATGGCATCCAACTCTTGGAACCCTAGCTCATTTGGTTTTACATTTTTGTTCTCCATTTCCCTTAGGATTTTAGAGGACTAGCTTGAGAGCTTCATGTGAGATCTAGAGAGGGGGATGGATGTTTGGGTGGCAAGCTAGACCATGTACGAACCTTTCATGGCATGTATAGATGGTTCGGCGTTGTTCATCATGGTGGTTTTCTCCTCTCCTTTGTGTTGATTTTCGGAGCTCTTTGTTGGCGGTGTTTTGAGGACGATTTCTTGGGGTTTGTGGTGGGTGTCATGTATGAGGTTCTTGTACCTCTTTGGCTGGTGACTTTGCCCCCGAATCTCCTTTGACTCGGACTCGATTTGGTGGTTTCTCGAGTTGGGCGAGTTCTTGACCTAGAGAAGGGATTTCTTCGATTCCTCTTGATTGTGAGCGTTTCGGGTCGATTCCTTAAAGGTAGAGGTTGCCCAGGAGGTAACACAGCTATTCCCGAAGTTTTGCTGCAATCCGTGGAGTGATTCGGGAGATCGGGCGCGAGGAAGTTGAGGTTTGACCCGCGGGTTAGTTTTCCGGAAGGGGCGGTCTAACCGCTTGCAGGGGGCGGTCTAACCGCCCTGGGTGTTTCCAGGTCGAAGTTTTGTTTCGCTGGATTTTCCTCTGTGAGTTCGTTCGCCTTGATCGGAGGAGTGTCTGGGTGAAATTTGGGGTCGTTCTCGTGCTGTTTGCTAGGTGTTCTTGGTTGGAGTTCGTTGCTGGGTACAGGAGGTTAGACCGACCCTGGTAGCCGGTCTAACCGCCCCTAGGCCACTGGGTGGAATTTTGGTTTTCGCCAAGATTTTCTGGTAGCTAGAATGGCCTTGACCAGAGATCTTTGTTGGTGAAACCGTGGTGAGTTTTGGTGCTCGGAAGAGGCGTTTCGGAAGATTTCTTGGTTACCAGGTGGAGGTGGTCTAACCGCCCCTATACCCGGTCTAACCGCCCCCTCTGGTTAGCCGGCTTTCGAGTTGTTTCCGCTGTCGTTGCTGCGTGTGTGTTGTGGTTGCTGGTAGAGTTTGTTCCAAGGACCAGTAGCACTCCAGTCGCTACGTGGTTTTGGCAAACGGAAGGTAGAAGTGCGGAGTGTGTGATTTCGGGGGTTCGACCGAGCTAGTTTGTCTTGTCGGAGTTTCAATCTCCGTCGAGAAGAATTTTTATCGGCTCCCATTCACTCCCCCCCTCTCTGGTCGCCTAATCGGTCCTTCAAGTGGTATCAGAGCCGGTTCGGGTCTTTGTTGACTCTAACCAGTCTAAGATCCAAGGATGGCGTACCAGGAACGGGGTTCGGGTCCTCCACACTTCGATGGCAAGAACTACCAGATGTGGAGTAAGCGGATGGGCGCGTTCCTCCGCGGAAAGGGTCAGATCCTTTGGGATGTCACGGTGGACACAGGCTATGTCCAGCCGATGGACTTCCTCGCTCCAGGATCGAGGGACAAATTCGATGCCAACAATAAGGCGGTCGACTACTTGTTTCGTGCTTTGTGTCAGCCTGAGTTCGATCGGGTGCACACCGAGCACTTGGCTTGTAGGATTTGGGCGGTGTTGAAGGAGGCTCATGTTGGGAATGCCTAGGTTCAGGCACGGATGTATGCGACCTACCGGAGAGAGTACGAGAACTTCACTCATCTCCCCGGTGAGTCCATCGATGCCTTGTTTCAGAGGTTCACGGTGGTTGTGAACAACATGAGGGCCAATGTGGACGTGCTCCCGTACGATGATCATGATAGAGCGTTCAAGCTCTTACACTCTTTGGATCGTACGATTTGGGGCGGAAAGTTCGAGGCCATTGTGGAGTCGGAGAAGTATGACACTCTGACGGTGAACGAGCTGTTCTCGAAGCTCAAGTCGGCTGAGGTGGATAGGGGCATGACTGCCAAGCTCGAGGGACCGACTGATTCCCATAGTCTTGCCCTCGTCGGTGGTTTGAAAGGAAAGGCTAACACTAACCCATCCACCGGGATGTTTTCTTTGTCCTCTTTGATGTCTATGCCAGATGAGGAGTTCGACGTGCTTGGAGAGGACGAGCTGGCGCTCCTGAAGAGGCGGTTCGAGAGGCTGCACGAGAACCGGGTGAACATGAGGAGGAACACGAGGACATGCTTCAAGTGCGGCAAGACTGGACACTATTTCGCCGAGTGTCTGAAGGTGAACAACCACGACAAGCACAAGTTCAAGGACAAGAGGATGAAGTCCAAGAAGAAGGATCATGGACATGGGAAGAAGGCACGGTCTCGAGAGAAGATGAAGAGATCAAGCGACATCGAGTCTGATTCCGAGGACACGTCTTCAAGCTCGAGTGATGAAGACTAAGAGGATGAGAAGAAGAGGAGGAAGAAAAAGAACCTTGGCAAGTATCTCAACGGACTTTGTGTGACGGGCCTAAGCCTCAAGGACGACTTCTACGGCATGGCTCGCAGTTCGAGCAGCAAGAGAAGCCAGAAGGACGCCTCGGACTTGGATTCCGAGGATGAGGTATGTGATGAGCTCTCTTCTTTGCGCAAGGAGAATGAGGAGTTGGTTGACTTGCTTGATAATCGCGATCACATGCTTAGAGAGGCTAAGAAGCTTAGGAAGGAGCTTAGATCTTTGCTCGAGGATGCTAGGACTAGAGTGGCTGAGCTAGAAACACAGGTTCTTGATAGCAAGCTTGAAATTGACACGCTTAAGGCTAGCCCTGTTGTTTCTGGTGAAAATGATTGTGCTGATTGCTCTGCTTTCCTAGCTGACTTGACTGATCTTAGGGAGAAGTATGCCTCCATGTGTGAGGAACTAGATGTGCTTAGGGTTGAGTTGGCTGAGCTACAATCTAGACCCACTTTGCTTGGTGCTTGCACTTCTTGCCCTGGTTTGCATGAGAAAATTGTTGAGCTTCGTTCTCGCGTTGGTTCGCTAGAGGCTGATTTGAAAGTGCCTATTCCTACTTCTTGTTCTACATGTGAGTTGCATGCTATGAAGAATTTGGATCTTGCAAAATGTGTTGGTCGCTTGCAAGATGAGAATGATAAGTTGCGTGAAGCGCTGAGTTGGTTGTCGAGTCAAGAACCTCAGCTTGGTATGATGATTGCTAGCTGTAAGCGCTTTGATGGTTGGGCTTTGGGATTGGATAAGGTTGGTGAGGGCAGTGGTGAGAGAGAAAGAAAATTTGGAAATGTTTCAGTTCCACCACAACCCACACCCAAAGACAAGTTTGCATCCAAGCCAAACCAACCGAGAGAAAAACCGAGTGAGAAGGCAAGTGAAAAGCCTAGTGAGAAACCAAGTGGAGAGCCTCTCCCCAAGCCTAAGCCCAAACCAATCCTTTTCCATTGTGAGTTTTGTGGAAAGGATGGTCACAAGAGAGAGTTTTGCTATAAGAGAAAGAGAGAGGCGAGAATGGCTAAGGAGGGGGCGAACAAGGACAGGTACCACCCTTCTCATGGTGTGCCTGAGCCTCGTATACCACAGCCTAAGGGAAAGGGCTTTGTGCGTAAGGATCCGGCATGGGGAGATGAGAGATCCAGTAGCCGCGGTGGTGGTCTGTAGAGGGCAGTCAGACCGGCCTGGCTAGGCGGTCAGACCGGCCCTGCCCAGGGAAGGGCGGTCAGACCGGCCTGGCTAGGCGGTCAGACCGGCCCTCCCCAGATTTCTGGGCAATTCTATTTCCGAGGTCGTGATGTTGGTGGTTTCAGTTCCCTTGGTCATGGTGCAGATGGTAGACACTTTGAGTCTGGTGTTGTTGAGTTTGCTGGACGTTCTCTACCTCGTGATCAAATACGAGTTTGGGAGAGGTCGCAGCTTTGAGTCTCAGAGGGGCTACAGACCATTTCTTCCTTTTCGTGGTACTCATACTCCTCCAGTGAGACTATAGTGGTTTTCCCATGGTGGTTCTAGGTTTGATAGGTTTGACAGGATGGATCACAGTTTTGATAGGCGCGGTGGGATGGATGTTGCTAACCCTACTTTTGAGGAAATGGCCCGACACTGGTTTCACACCTTTGGGACTAACCCCAGTGTTGAGGCCTTTGCTCGTTCTCGCTCTTGGTTTTGAGTTGCAGGTGGGAGGCCCGGAGAACATTTGGTTGATATAGGGGGTGGTTCTTCGGCCTCATACCCCGGTGGTGACATGTAGGTGCATCACTTTTGGGGATGGTGGACAAGGATGAGTGAATTGTGAAGAAATGATAAAGGTAAGTGCTTTGTGACCTTCGAGTGTGTGGCCTTGGTCAAGCCACTTGGTTTGTTTTGCTCATTCTCTATATCATGTGTGTAGGGTGAGCTTTGTATGCTCTTTGGCCCTAGTGCATGTGTTTAGGGGGAGCTTGTGAGTTTTGTGCTTTTTTGCTCTTTTGTCGGTGGTGTCGAGCTCCTTTTGCCTCCCCTCGAGGTGCCGGTCTTTTGTGAGCTTTGTGTGTGTGGTTGGTTTCCTAAGTTGGTGGTGAAGCTCCTTGTGTAGCATATGTATAGCTCTCCTTTGTGCAGTTCTTGCATTTGGCATGGCATATGTAACATGATGTATAGGCATCCTTGTATCTTAGATTGCATGCATTTTGTTTCATATGCATTGGATAGGAAAAGCTTCTCCTATATACATTGTTCACCATGAGTTGCTATATTTGTCTTTGTGAGCTTGTTTGGTATGTTATGGTTAGTTTGGCTTAGATCTTGATGATCTTGATGAATAATCCATGGTTGATGGCTATATTTTTGAAAAATGTCACATATATGCTCTCTCATGTGTAAACGCCTCTATATGATCTTAACATGTTTTAGTGGCTTTGCTATGCTTAATTTGTGGTTGGATAGCTAGTTTATTGATCATATGGGGCCAAAGGCTCATTTGCCATCATGAATGTTTAGCCCTCTTGCTTTATCTTGTGGAGGGGCATAAGTTCCTTTTTGTTGCAAAGACATTTCATGTACCAATTATAAATCTGAAAATGAAATGTAAAATGCTTGGAAAATATGCTCCTATGTCATATGTGCTGAAATTAATTTGCTTTGGGTGCTAAACCGTTGCATGATGCCTACCAATGAGAAGTCTCATACATAGAAGTAGGCACATGGCTCGGTGGCTTTGACATGACATGAGGTGCTTGTGGGTGTTTGTGATGGTCTTATGATTAGAATGGCTGTCCTAGCATGAAGTTTGTGTGGCTTTGCCATTTTGACATGTTTTGCTCATGTTTAGGTTTTTGCTTATGAGAGAGTAACTTTTCGCAAAATTACTCAAATCCTTTTTAGCCTTGTCCAATGGTTGTGAAACTTGGTGATCATGTAGTTAAGGTCATTACGAACCTGTAGAGTATCTAACTTGCTCATTTGGACTTGTGTAGCTCCTTGTGATGAATTTTGTATATTTGAGAAGCTATATGTTGAAACTTTTCGCATTTTTCCTTGATTCATGCATTGTCAATAAGGGGGAGAAGTGTGTGCATGATTTGGGCACCTGGGAGCTAATGGAAGGTGTCCAAAGTGGTTCGGCAATTTTCAGAGAAGTTTTTGCAGGGCGGTCACATGGGGCGGTCTAACCTCCCAGGGGGCGGTCACATGACCAGGGGCGGTTTAACCGGCCTGTGCAGGCGGTTTAACCGCCCTATGCAGTGTGAGCTAGGTTTGCTCTTTGTCATGCATCTCCAAGTGACCTTCTTGCATCCATTGGTTCAGGGGGAGTTTGCATATGTGCAGGGGGAGCTCTTGTGTGAGTTTTTGGCTCGTGGCCTTGTGTGCTTTTGGTGGTTTTTGCTCTTTGCTTGAGCATGGTTTTGTCTCGGATGTGTCGAGCCGTTGCCCTTGACTAAGGGGTCCGAGACTTGTTCTTCTTCAAGTGATCTTGCTCTTTGCCTTTCTTTGGCTTTCGATCACTTGTTGGAGTTTTTCTTTTAGTAGTTTATTTTCTTTTCTTTTTCTCTTTGGTTACAAATCATGTGTGTTGTCAATGCACTCATCAAGGGGGAGATTGAGGACCATGTGTGGTTCGAGGACCGGTGGATCGTCGCTTCCTTGTGTGATGAGTGATTGACAACGTTGTGTGGACTGATTCTTGGCTAAGTATTGCAGGTGCAGGTTGCGGCTTGACTCGTGTTGGTGCAGGTGAAGAACAAGCGTGAAAGGTCGTTGCCGGTGAGGCCTCCAGGTGTGGAGAAGACAAGTAGGCTTCGTTCGAGGGACCCGGTGGCCAGCGGGGTCAAGTGCGGGCCGCATGGTGGCATGAACAGCAAGATGAAGTCGTGGACGGTTTCTTGGTAGAGCCTCAAAACCAAGGTCGAGCCGGGACTACGTGGGAGCCGAGTCATGAGTGGAGATTGGCGGAGGCTACACCGAGTTCGCGGGGTTTGCAGTGGTTCACCAGAAAACCACTGGGTTACTCGGTTGAGCCACAAAACCGAGGCCGAAGACTCGACGAGAAGGTGCGGCCACCCAGGCCGGTTCAACCGCCCAGGAGGGGCGGTCAGACCGCCTGGGGCCGGTCAGATCCACCGGGCCGGTCTAACCGCCCAGGGGGGGGCGGTCGACCGCCACGCCGCCGGCGCCGAGAAGCTTCGAAGCGGAGGACACGCGTCGGGATCGCAAGGCGTGCGTCGAGGCTACGCGAGGTGCGGTCGCCGGGCATCCGTCCGATGGTGAAGACATCAAGAATTCCAAATCCGCCCTTGAGGGGCATGTATCCCTAGTTAGTAGAGAGGGGCATTTTAGACATTCGGTTGCCGCCTATATAACCCAAGAGGTGAGAGGTTGGCAGCCAACTCTTGGAACCCTAGCTCATTTCGTTTTTCCATTTTTGTTCTCTATTTTCCCTAGGTTTTTTAGAAGGCTAGTTTGAGAGCTTCATGTGAGATCTAGAGAGAGGGATGGATGTTTGGGTGGCAAACTAGACCTTGTACGAACCATTCATGGCATGTATAGAAGGTTCGGCGTGGTTCTTCATGGTGGTTTTCCCGTCTCTTTGATGTTGATTTTCGGAGCTCTTTGTTGGCGGTGTTTTGAGGACGATTTCTTGGTGTTTGTGGTGGGTGTCACGTATGAGGTTCTTGTACCTCTTTGGCTGGTGACTTTGCCCCCAAATCTCCTTTGAATCGGACTCGATTTGGTGGTTTCTCGAGTTGGGCGAGTTCTTGACCTAGAGAAGCGATTTCTTCGATTCCTCTTGATTGTGAGTGTTTCGGGTCGATTCCTTTAAGGTAGAGGTTGCCCAGGAGGTAACCCATCTATTCCAGAAGTTTTGCTGCAATCCGTGGATTAATTCGGGAGATCGGGCACGAGGAAGTTGAGGTTTGACCCGCGGGTTAGTTTTCTGGAAGGGGCGGTCTAACCGCCCTGGGTGTTTCCAGGTCGAAGTTTTGTTTCGCCGGATTTTCCTCTGTGAGTTCGTTCGCCTTGATCAGAGGAGTGTCTGGGTGAAATTTGGGGTCGTTCTCGTGCTGTTTGCTAGGTGTTCTTGGTTGGAGTTCGTTGCTGGGTACAGGAGGTTAGACCGCCCCTGGTAGCCGGTCTAACCGCCCCTAGGCCCCTGGGTGGAATTTTGGTTTTCGCCAAGATTTTTTGGTAGCTAGCATGGCCTTGACCAGAGATCTTTGTTGGTGAAACCATGGTGAGTTTTGGTGCTCGGAAGAGGCGTTTCGGACGATTTCTTGGTTACCAGGTGGAGGTGGTCTAACCGGCCCCTATACCCGGTCTAACCGCCCCCCTCTGGTTAGCCGGCTTTCGAGTTGTTTCCGCTGTCGTTGCTGCGTGTGTGTTGTAGTTGCTGGTAGAGTTTGTTCCTAGGACCAGTAGCACTCCAGTGGCTACGTGGTTTTGGCAAACGGAAGGTAGAAGTGCGGAGCGTGTGATTTCGGGGGTTCGACCGAGCTAGTTCGTCTTGTCGGAGTTTCAATCTCCCTCGAGAAGAATTTTTATCGACTCCCATTCACCCCCCTCTCTGGTCGCCTAATCGGTCCTTCAACGTGACAAGGGCGCAGCTCCTGAGGGTTCCGAGGGCGCGAACCTACAGCAAGAAAAGCTCAGCAAGCGTAGGATGCAGCTCTAAAGTGAAAGAAAGGGAGAGAGAGAGATGAGCCCTTCACCGGCGACGTGTTCTCCACCGACGGCAATGGCGGAACCGAGGCGGCGGCGATGGTGAATGGGGTGGCTCGGGTGGCAAGGCATGTGAAAGTGTGATGCAAAAGCAAAGAGGAGGGCGAGAGCCAAAGCTTGAACTTAAATAGAGACGGAGAGGAAGGGAAAGGGGAACGGTAGGGCGCGGCGGCCGGCGGCCTTGTCATAGATGGCAGGCGGTCATTGCGGGAGGTGGGGCCGAGAAACGGTAGTGTAATTGAGGGAGGAGGGGGCGCAGGGATTAACTTCCCATTAATCACGACTTAAGGAAGGAAAGGAGGGCGAGGAGAGACGGGCGGGCGCGGCCGGTAGCCCGATCGGCGCCGGCGGGCGGAATAGAGGAAAGGAGATGGAGGGAGGAAGGAGAAGGGGGCTGACAGGCGGGGCCGACATGTCAGCGACCG
The DNA here is from genome assembly GCA_947561735.1 of Cenchrus americanus. NCBI lineage: Eukaryota > Viridiplantae > Streptophyta > Magnoliopsida > Poales > Poaceae > Cenchrus > Cenchrus americanus. Next base: position 146,419,027 of record OX387244.1, on the reverse strand, counting down.
CGGGGGAAAAAGAAATAGGAGGTGGGGACGTGGGCCGCTGCGGGGGAGGCTTAGGTGGGCCGGTGGGCCGCTGGGCGGAATAGGAAGAGGTGAGGTTTTTCCCTTTTTTTCCTTTTTCTTTTTCAAACTCTTTTCAAATCAATTTTTTTCAATTCAAATTCAAACAAAACTTTTCAAACTTTTTCACAAAATTTTATAAACCTTTTATACCTCACACAAGCAACCAAAAACCATGCATAGCCAAATAATGATGCACAATCACTTGTTGTCTCTAGATTAATATTAATTTAAATAATTTAGAGCTCAAATTTAAATAACATTTCATTTTAAATTTTTAAGACTATGCTATCATGTTGCTTAGGTGAATTTTAGTGATGGAATTTTAGGGTGTCACAAATCCTACCCCTTAAGAGGATCTCATCCCGAATTCAGAAGATTTAGAGAACAGCTGAGGAAAATCTTCTTTGAGTTCATCCTCTCTTTCCCAAGTTGCTTCTTCCTCAGTGTGATGACTCCACTACACTTTACACATCCTGATGACCTTGCACCTAGTAACCCTTTTCGAGGTATCCAAGATCTTGATAGGGTATTCCTTGTAAGTCAAATCTTTTCCCATCTCAATGTCTTCCAGCAGTACTGGCTATTTTGACCTCACTTGTACACTTCTTTAACTGTGATACATGGAACACATCATGAACACCTAACAGTTGTGCTGGCAACTCCAATTGGTAAGCTACTTCTCCTCTTCTTTCCACTATCTTGAAAGGACCTATGAATCGGGACATTGAACCTTTGCAGACCACGGATAGGTGACACTATGAGATATGCATAGTCACCAACTTCGAAAACCACTTCTCTTCTTCGAGGATCAGCATAGCTCTTCTGACATGACTGTGCAGCTTTGAGATTCTCTCTAATGATCTCAACTTGCCTCTCTGCTTCTCTTATGTTGTCTGGTCCAAAGAGCTGACTCTCTCCAGTCTGGTTCCAAAACAACGGTGTTCTGCACTTTCTCCCACATAGAGCTTCAAATGGTGCCATGTTGATGCTGGACTGATAACTGTTGTTATAAGCAAACTCTGCATAAGACAAACTCTTATCCCATCTGCCACTATTTTTCAACGCACAAGCTCTCAACATGTCCTCAAGAATCTGATTTGTCCTTTTTGTCTGCCCGTCTGTTTGAGGATGGTACGCTGAACTGAAATTTAGCTTTGTATCCATTGATTCATGCAACTTCTGCCAAAACCGTGAAGTGAACTGAGTGCCTCGATCTGATACTATCTTCTTTGGTACCCCGTGCAAACACACTATCCTTGAATTATATAACTCTGCTAGCTTGACTCCTATATAGGTTGTCTTTACTGGAATAAAGTGTGCTACCTTGGTTAATCTATCCACAATATAACCCATATAGAATCATACCCGTCATAAGTACGAGGTAATCCCACTATGAAATCCATACTAATCTCTTCCCACTTCCACTCAGGTATCTTCAAAGGTTGAAGCAATACTGCTGGCCTTTGATACTCAGCTTTCACTCTCTGACATGTGTCACACAAAGCTACATGAGCTGCTACATCCTTTTTCATTCCATACTACCAATACCTTTGTTTCAAATCCTGATACATCTTAGTACTTCCAGGATGGATAGAGTAAGCTGAATCATGTGCTTCCTTCAAAATAGTTTCTCGCAGCTCCTTGATCTCAGGTACAAAGATTCTGTTCTTGAACCACACAGTTCCTTGCTCATCTTCCCTGAACTCTGGAACTTTTCCTAACTTTATCAGCTTCTTATACCCTGCAATCTTCTCATCAGTCAACTGTCCTTTCGTAATATCCTGCTCAAGTGTCGACTCAATCTCCAACGTCAAAGTTTCAGTTGAAGCAACTATTCCCAAGTTGAGTTGTGCCACCTCCCAACACAACTCCTGAGATAACAAGTGCCCTATCAGGATATTGGTCTGACTCTTCCGACTCAAAGCGTCTGCTACCACATTTGCTTTACCAGGATGATACTGAATATCCAAATCATAATCCTTGATTAACTCCAACCATCTTCTTTGCCTTAGATTTAAAACCTTCTGAGTAAAGATGTACTTCAGACTCTTGTGGTCGGTGAAAACCTGACACTTATTTCCAATCATATAGTGCCTCTAGATCTTCAAGCATGAACAACTACTGCCAGCTCAAGATTGTGAGTTGGATAGTTCTGCTCATGTTTCCTTAACTGCCTTGAAGCATATGCTACTACCTTTCCTTCCTGCATCGACACACAACCCAATCCTTGCCGAGAAGCATCACAGTACATATCAAACCCTTTATGTATATCTGGCATGATCAACACAGGAGCTGTAGTCAATCTTCCTTAAATTCATCAAAACTAGCCTGACACTTCTCATCCCACTTAAATTCCTTACCCTTCTCAAGTAGAGTTGTAAGGGGTTTCACAATCTTATAAAATCCCTTGATGAATCTACAATAGTATCCAACAAGTCCAAGGAAACTTCTGATCTTTAGTACATTCTTAGGCGGGCTCCAGTCCAACACATCCCGAACCTTGCTTGGATCCACTGCAATCCCTCCATCAGTGATGATGTGTCCGAGAAAAGAGACCTCCTTCAACCAGAAATCGCACTTGCTGAACTTGGCATACAGCTGATGTTCACGGAGCTTCTGCAATACAAGCCTTAAGTGTTCTTCATGTTCTTCCCCACTCCGAGAGAATACCAAAATATCATCAATGAATACCACAACAAACTTATCAAGATACTCCATGAATACCTTGTTCATAAAGTACATGAAGTACGCTGGAGTGTTGGTCAAGCCAAAAGATATCACAGTGAACTCATACAACCCATATCTAGATGTGAATGCTGTCTTTGGTATATCCTCCACTCGGATTTTCAACTAATGGTAACCTGATCTAAGATCTATCTTAGAGAATACTTTAGCTCCTCTCATCTGATGAAACAAATCCTCAATCCGAGGTAAAGGGTATTTGTTCTTGATAGTAACCTCATTAAGAGATCGATAGTCTATACACAATCTCCTAGATCCATCCCTTTTATCAACGAAGAGTTTGGAGGCTCCCCATGGTGACGAACTAGGACGGATAAACCCTATACTAAGTAGTTCCTCTATTTGTTTCTTTAATTCAGCTAAGTCTTTAACATTCATTCTATAAGGTCTTTTTGATATAGGAGGAGTACTAGGTATAAGTTCAATGCTAAATTCAATGTCACGGTCAAGTGGCATACCTAGCAGATCCTCTGGAAATACATCCGGGAATTCACTCACTACCCTTAAATCCTCCAAAGCCTTGCCTTCTACTGAATTCACAGTTCCACTGTTGGATGAGGGTGTACCCACATATTCTATTCTCTCTCCTTGTGTACTGGTTAACAATACTGACTTCTTTCGACAATGAATAACTCCATCACAACTTCTTAACCAATCGATCCCAAGAATGACATCTATCCCCCATGATTTTAAGACTACCAGATTGGCGAGAAAGTCTACTCCCATGATATTAATCTTTACTTGTGGGCATATGTAACCAATTTTCATTTCTCCTCACGGGGAGCTAACTATCAGTGGATTCTTCATCGAGCTCATAGATAAGTTATGTTTGTCACAAATTGATCGGTTATGATAGAATGTGATGCCCCCGAATCAAATAATACTATAGCAGGTATAGAGTTGACAGGAAACGTACCCAATACCACGCCGGAGTCATTCTGGGCTTGCTCCACTGATACATGATTAACTCGGCCACGCACATAGTTCCGCTGGCCTCTCTTGCTAGGAGTCTGTGGAGTACGAGCCTGTGAAGATGGCTGTCCAGACCTGTTACCACTGTCTCTCTGAGGTGTCTGCATTGCCCTCTTGGGACAGTTGTTAGCATAGTGTCCCAACTCTCCACACTTGAAACACCCATCGGGCTCAATAGGGGTAGTGTTTCTGACAGGTGCTCCAGAGCCATTGTTGGAACGTCTCTGCTGAGGAGTAGGAGCACTGGGTGTCTGAGGGTTGAAGCGCTATGGTTGAAACGAGCGCTGCAGCTGCAAGTTCTGTGGATACCTGTAGCGGGTATAGAGTTGACAGGAAACGTACCCAATACCACGCCGGAGTCATTCTGGGCTTGCTCCACTGATACATGATTAACTCGTCCACACACATAGTTTTGCTGGCCTCTCTTGCTAGGAGTCTGTGGAGTACGAGCCTGTGAAGATGGCTGTCCAGACCTGTTACCACTGTCTCTCTGAGGTGTCTGCATTGCCCTCTTGGGACAGTTGTTAGCATAGTGTCCCAGCACTCCACACTTGAAACACCCATTGGGCTCAACAGGGGTAGTGTTTCTGACAGGTGCCCCAGAGCCATTGTTGGAACGACTCTGCTAAGGAGTAGGAGCTCTGGTTGTCTGAGGGTTGAAGCGCTGTCGTTGAAACGAGTGCTGCAGCTGCAAGTTCTGTGGATACCTTCCACCTTGTCCACCAGGACGGAACTAAGACGGACTCTGCTGAGAACTGAAGCGAGGACGAGTGTTACTACTTGACTGTCCATGTGACTGGAACTTGTGTTTCTGCTCACCCAGTTCCTTCCTCTTGCTCTCCAGTCTAATTGCCTTGTTCACTAGTGTCTGAAATTTTGGAAATGTGTGGCTCTGCAGCTGATAGTTGAGGGGCCCAGTCAAACCATCCAGAAACCTTTCTTGTCTCTTAGGATCAGTGTTCACCTCATCCGGTGCATAACGGGACAAATGAGTGAACTTGTCCAAGTCCTCAGTGATAGACATGCTACCCTGCCTCAGTGACAAGAACTCCTTCTGCTTAAGGGATGTGATAGGTACCCTGAAGGGATGTGATAGGTACGAAAGTTGTCATGGAACTCCTTCCAAGTGATATTCTACCTGTTGGGATGTGCAGTTGCATATGCATCCCACCAATCTTCGGCCTGTCCCACAAGTCTTCCAGCAGCATATAACACCATTTCCCTGTCAGTGCACTGAACAATCTCCAGCTTCTTTGTAATTGTCTTCAACCAATCATCTGCATCCAGCGGATCAGATGAGTGAGAGAAGGTAGGAGGATTGTGGCTCATGAATTTCTTGTGCCAGTCCCTAGGCGGCGAAGGAGCTGCCTGTGGTGGCTGGTTTTGCTGATCCTGCATCTTCTGCACAGTGTTGGTGAGGTTCTGGATCAACTGCATCTGCGCGGCGAAGAACTGTTGCATAGCCGGATCCATTGATTGATTGACCGGTGGGGGTGGTGCAGGATTCTACTGATTAGCAATATGAGCACGAATCAAAGGCGGTACATCTTGACCTCCTCCGGACCTGGTGTTTACCATCTGATCATTAGAAAAATACATTTCAGAGAGATGTATTGAATTTATGCATAATAAGATAATCTCAAAATGAATAAGCAACATGACTTCCAACTAGGACAGATTCTGTTGACCTCAATGAATCAGGTGTAACTCTCTATATAATTATCCAAAAATCATGAATTTTTGCCAAGTTGTGAGGTGCAAAATTATAAAAATATTCCAACTGGAATCACTTCAATTGAAGATCTACAACTCGAGATAAAATTCAAACAGCTCGGCTGTGTCAGCAGAAATTACAGACTGTGACGTGCTAAATACTTTGTGCATAACTCCCAGAATACATAATGTATAATATTGAATTTTTTATAGAACATCATCCTTAAAATTTTTGAACTAACCCAACTGATTTCATGTCATTTGGAGCTTTTTAGCTTGAGATAAAATTAAAACATTACTGCTATGTCAAATAACTGCGAGAACAGATTTGCATCATTCCAAACTTGCATGAGAGATAAAATAGAAGACAACCAGATTTGAACCCAAACTAACTTTATTTAACTTAATGGTTTCTTGTTGTATTGTGGCCATCACTCCGTCATACAACTCACACACAAGCAAAATCCAAATCAAACATGTTTTTAAGAAACAACCATTATTACAAGCATACGTCCTCACAGGAACGGTCTATCAAAACTTTAAAAAGGTAAAGGCAGGCATGCTAAGATCCTAGCCAAGATGGGTCGTCGCTTCAGCAGTTCCATAGCGGAGCTTCTTGTGTGGAGGAGAGGCTGTAGTTTGGTATGTCATTGCTTCCTGAGGGGGTCGCTGACCAGCAAGCTTTGCTTCCAGATGGGCAATCATAGCCTGAGTAGTCTGCAGTTCTTCATGGTACCTATCCATCTCAGTTGTTGCACCTTCAAGGTCGGTGTTCAGTGCAGCAATCACTCGAGCCAAGATGTCAATGCGGTCATCACCTCCAGTAGGCACTATGGTCTCCTCAGAGCCACTCACACGGCGAGGAACATGACGGAACTCAGACCCATGTAGATGTTCACGTTCGGCATTGCAAAGTGACCAGAGAGCCCTTCTTGCTGCATCATTGACCACAACATCATCAGTGGAGAAGTGAGCTGTGCTGTGGTGTGATGAGCGATTCCTCCACCTATTGGTGTCATTCAAAGTCACACGGATGTAGACTCGGCTGGTGTAGTAATCCCTCATACCAGGCTCACTAAAATGCTTGGTGACATAGAGGGGCTTCATGGTGTACCCAGGTGCTGCAGTACCTCCTACAGTAGAACACAGAACTGGCCACTCTCATCTTCAGTGGAGTGCTTGTGGTACTCAGCCCCATGATAGCGAAGATCATCATCATCTTCCTCAGGATTTTCATCACCATTGTTGTTGTCTTCATCATCCTCTCCATTGTCATCCCCTGAATCATCAGGATCTCCACCCATAGCATTGGGTGCAGGGGCAACTGGCGCAGGGGTGCATCTTCCGCTGCTTCAGGTGTTGGTGGGATCACAATGTCACCATCTGCATTAGCTTCCATATAGCTGTGGCTGCTCAACTGGATCCTCCTCCTGCTGCACTTCTTCAGGGTCTTCTTCAATCTCAGGTTCCGGCTGCACTTCTTCTGGATCCTCCACAATTTCAGCCTCAGGATGCACCTCCTTGGGTGACTCCTCAGCAACAACATGTGGCTAATGACGAGAAGCCAGCTGTCCACGAGGGAAACGTCCACCAGTGCTCTTGCAGGGAGTCAGATAAGTCCTAGCCATCTGACAAAACAAAGCCGAACTTAGTACAGAATAAATCAAAATGATAGAGTTTAAATAATAAACAAGAATAAATTAGATTTTTAACCGTAAATAAGATAATTTAAAGCATGACATGGCTTTCTAGAACATGAATCCTTAATTTCGACCATTTCTAACTAAGGCTGCGACCTACAGTCATTACAGTTCTGGTACCACTTTTTCACACCTGATTTTACAAGGAAAACTGAATGCATCTCATATGTGCGCCAAGATCAAATTACACACACATGATAGACAATAGAGTGTAATACCATAACTGTAATCAAAACGTACAAGAGCTTAACCGATACAATATTCATTTATTACAGTCAGACAGGTGGACACGAAGGTCCGAACACAAACAATAACTAAAATGAGTAGCTGCTTCTTCAACTTCCACAGGCATAATGACTGGGGATCCACATGCCTTAGAACTCCTCATAGTCGCTCCAGTACTCCTCACCAATGTTCTCCTCTGAACAGCGGTAAGCAAGGGTGAGCACTATTATGGTTGGAGCTCAGCAAGTGGGGAAAACATGCAAGGTTACCAAGGATAGGCTATGGTTTACAACGGTTAGCATTTTATAAGTTGGTCAAGTTTTAATTAACAACACCTAGTTACTAGATGTAAGTTTATACCAACCCACTTAAGCTTTAAAAGACAACCCAAGCCCAAAGACCCACAAGATACACTATTTACATCCATCTTTAAGTTTGATTATCATGTGAGGTTCCAAGCCGCTCTTGACCGTGAGCACGACTGATCGATCAGTTTTAACTCTGCAGAGGTTGTATACTTTACCCACAGCTCGTGTTCCCCATGTTGCCCGGGTTAGCTAGATCCTTAAACACTTCCGAGGTGAGTGGCTAGGGGTCCACTATGAAGCCTTTACAAAGGAAAGCTGAGAAACCAACAGCCCGCGACAGTTACAGTAGCGGAGCAGACCATAACCCTCCCTAATGGTCAGCACCTTAGCCAAGGCTGCTACCCCAAAAGAATCGGGCTATACCCCTTCAACTCCGCCCCCCTTTGCCCCTTTCGGAAATAGGCTATCATATAAATCCACTCTCCTAATTACTTGGCTAAGCCAGAGCCATGTGGACTGTGGTTGTACTGTTATCTTGGGTGGTTCTCCATGTTCCATTTAAAGTATATGATCTTGTCTTAATCATTAACAACTTTTCATAAACAGAACAACTTACATTACATAACCAACATAACCAACCCAAGTTAAGAAAACTAAGCAATTATCTACCCAAAGCATTTGTAAAATAGGGTTGATCAAGGTAACAGGGTGAAACGTCTAGTCAAGTCCTTAGAATGGTGTTTGCCCATCAATTTAATGCATAGCAACAGATAAAGTAAACATTGTATAAGCATGCAGTTATATAGGTTCAAAAGAGAATATGCAGAGCAGGAAAGCTACTTGCCGTCCTCTACAAACTGGGTATCTTTTTCTTCGTAGACAGGCTCTTCCTGATCACCTCCAATGGGGAGCTCAGACGAAACAGGCACGATATCTACACACAAGCATATACAACAAACAATAGATAAACAGTACACCAAACAGTAACAAAAGCTGAAAACACACTGTCTAAATGGTTCTACTTGCTGAGACGATCATTTCGGTATATAGAACGCTAAAAACAGAGTTAAAACAAGAAAGATATACTTTAAACAAGTTACAGGGACCTTTCTGTAAGAAAACTATGCCTATAGGACCTTTATGGATAAAATCAAGGACTAAAACATAATTTCATATAAAAACTAAAGGGCTAACATGTTAAAACAAGTGAAAAGGACCTCGGGTGCTATTAAACAGAGAAGGCAGGGGCTAGAACATAAAGTTTAGGACCTGTTTGCAAGGATTTGTATAGGTGGAAGGACCGGCATGCAAAAACATATAAGTCCAGGGGTTCTTAAAAGAAAACAGCTTGATTGAGCTGTGGATCTCTGATCCAACAGCCACGGCAGTGGTGAACCGCGTTGTGAGCCCGGTGCACGGGTCCACGGTGGACCGCACCGAAGGGGTATCCCCCCGACTGGATGGACGCCGTGGATCATTGATCCAACGGTCCAGGACTCGTGCGTGCGGGGCGCAGTTGCGAGTGCGCCAGAGGCTGGAGCGGCGCGGCGGTGCTTTGCCGGAAGTTCGCCGGCGCACCCTAGATCACTGCACAGGGCATCATTTCTGAGGACCATGTGTGGTTCGTGGACTGGTGGATGGTCGCTTCCTGGTGTGATGAGTGATTGACAACGTTGTGTGGACTGATTTTTGGCTAAGTATTGCAGGTGCATGTTGTGGCTTGACTGGTGTTGGTGCAGGTGAAGAACAAGCGCGAAAGGTAGTCGCCGGTGAGGCCTCCATGTGTGAAGAAGACAAGTTGGCTTCGTACGAGGGACCCGGTGGCCGGTGGAGTCCAGTGCGGTCCGCATGGTGGCATGAACAACAACATGAAGTCATGGACAGTTTCATGGTTGAGCCTCAAAACCAAGGTCGAGCTGGGACTACGTGGGAGCCGAGTCATGAGTGGCGAGTGGCGGAGGCTACACCGAGTTCGCGGGGTTTTCGGTGGTTCACCAGAAAACCACTGGGATCCTTGGTTGATCCACAAAGCCAAGACCGAAGAACCGAAGAAGGAGATGCAGCAGCATCAAACCGGTCTGACCGGTGAGGAGCACCGGTCTGACCGGTGTGCGACGACGCAGTCCGGAGACTTCGAAGCGGAGGACACACGTCGGGATCGCAATGCTTGCGTCGAGGCTAAGCAGGTTGCGGTCGCTGGGCATCCGTCCGATGGAGTGATGGCAAAGATTTCCGATTTCGCCCTCGGGGGGCATGTATCGGGCGGCAAGCTAGACATTGTATGAACCTTCTTGTGATGTATAGATGATTCGGTGTGGTTCTTCAAGCCTTGGATGTGTTGTTCCCGTTCGTTCTTTGCGGTGATTTTTGGAGCCCTCTCTTGGTGGATTTATTGGAGTGTTTTCGGGACCTTTCTCTTGGAGATTTGGTGGTGGATGTATGTGTGAACCCCTCGTGGTTCTTTTCTCTTTGATTCCCTCCCAAATCCGTGAGTAAAGGGGCTCGATTTTGGGGTTTTCGGTGTTCTAGGGTTAGAGGAGCTTTTGGCGGAATTTCTTCGATTCCTCTTGATTTGGCAAGTTTTGGTGGACAGAAACTTGGCTATGGACTCCCCATGAGGTGTTCCTACTATCCCCAAAGCCTTGCGCAAATCCGTGGAGCGATTCGGGAGATCGGGAGTTGGATTTGGGGGAGTTGACCCGCGGGTGCTCTTCATCCCGACGAGCTCAGGTCACACCGGTCTGGCCGGTGCCTCTCACCGGTCTGACCAGTGTAGACCCTTGTTGGGTTTTGCTCGGGTGAACATTTCGGTGAGTTTGTTGTTGTCTCGTGTTGCTGTTGTTTCGAGTTTGGGTCGTTTTGGAGCTCGGTAAGCCTATTTGGTGTTTTGGGGCTTTCTGGCTTGGACCGATCTAACCGGTGTGTTGCACGTGTGTTGCACCAGCCTGACCGGTGTAGAGCTGTTCTGTGGAAGTCGCCAGGTTTCACCTGCAGGGACCGGTCTGACAGGTGGTGCTCACCAGCCTGACCGATGTAGGTCAGTGAGGCTCGAGTTTTGTGTTCCGTTGTGTTCTTGAGTCTGTGAGGTTGGGTGTTGGTTCCTAGGTCCAGTAGCACTCCTGTGGCTGCGTGGGCTTGGCCAACTTGTGTAGTAAGTTGGAGACGTGTGTTGGAAGCCGTGTTCGTCTTGTTGGAGCTTTCATATCCTTCGAGAAGAATTTTTATCAGCTCCCATTCACTCCCCCCTCTCTGGTTCGCCGTATCGGTCCTTCAATTGGTATCAGAGCCGATTACGGGTCTTGATTGACACTAACCAGTCTAAGATACAAGGATAGCATACAAGGAATGGGGTTCGGGTCCTCCACACTTCGATGGAAAAAACTACCAGATGTGGAGTAAGCAGATGGCGGCGTTCCTCCGCGAAAAGGGTCAGATCCTTTGGGATGTCACGGTGGACAATAGCTATGTCCAGCCGATGAACTTCCTTGCTCCAGGATTGAGGGACATGTTCGACACCAACAACAAGGCGGTCGACTACTTGTTTCGTGCTCTGTGTCAGCCTGAATTCGATCGGGTGCACACGGAGAGCTTGGCTTGTAGAATTTGGTCAGTGTTGAAGGAATCTCATGTTGGGAATGCGCAGGTTCAGGCTCGGATGTATGCGACCTACCGGAGAGAGTACGAGAACTTCACTCATCTCCCCGGTGAGTCCATCGATGCCTTGTTTCAGAGGTTCACGGTTGTGGTGAACAACATGAGGGCCAATGTGGACGTGCACCCGTACGATGATCATGATAGAGCTGTCAAGCTCTTACACTCTTTGGATCGTATGGTTTGGGGAGGAAAGTTCGAGGCCATTGTGGAGTCAGAGAAGTATGACACTCTGACGGTGAACGAGCTGTTCTCGAAGCTCAATTCGGCTGAGGTGGATAGGGGCATGATAGCCAAGATCGAGAGCGCAACTGACTCTCATAGTCTCGCCCTCATCAGTGGTTCGATAGGAAAGACTAACGCTAACCCATCCACCAGGATGTTCTCTTTGCCCTCTTTGATGTCTATGCCAGATGAGGAGTTCAACGTTCTTGGAGAGGACGAGCTGGCGTTGCTGACGAGGCAGTTCGAGAGGCTGCACGAGAACCGGGTGAACATGAGGAGGAACACGAGGACATGCATCCAGTGCGGCAAGCCGGGACACTTCGTTGCTAATTGCCCGGAGAAGGTCGAGAACAAGGATAGGTACAAGCACATGTCAAGGACGGATGGCAAGTACCAGTCGAGGCGTGGCCACAAGAGCAAGCACAAGAACAAGCACAAGGATGAGCGACAATCAAGGAAGAAGGAGAGCCGAGGCAAGGCCCGAGCGATGGTTGGAGCGAGCGACGTCGACTCCAGTTCAGCGTACTCCACCTCGAGCTCGAGCAGTAGTGAAGATGAAGGTGATCACCGCAAGGGTAGGAAGTCGTCCAAGAACCTGAGCGGGCTGAGCTGCTTCGCTAGAGACGGCTTCTGCACCATGGCGCTGAGCTCCAGTAGCAAGAAGAGCACACAAAGCGACTCGGACTCTGACTCCGACGACGAGGTGCAGGATGAACTTCCCTTCTTGCGTCAGGAGAATGAACGGCTTGGCTTGTTGCTTGATAATCATGATGACATGCTTAGAGAGGCCAAGAAGATGAGGAAAGAGCTTAGGGCTTGAGGGCGCTAGGACTAGAGTGGCTGAGCTAGAAACATAGAATTTGGATGCTAAGCTTGAAATTGATTCTCTGAAAGCCTCGCCTGTCGTTTCTGATGAAGTTGAATGTGCTGATTGTCCTATCTTTCTAGTTGATCTTGCCTTGTGTAAGGAAAAGCATGCCTCCAAGTGTGAGGAACTAGATGTGCTTAGGGTTGAAGTGGCTGAGCTTAATTCTAGACCTGCTTTTCTAGGTGCTTGCACTTCTTGCCCTGTTTTGCATGGAAAAATTGATGAGATGCATGATTACACTGTTTCTCTTGAGGCTAAGCTGAAAGAACCAATTCCTACATCTAGCGCTACCTGTGAATTGTATGCTTTGAAGAGTCTGAAACTTGCACATTATGTTGATCGTTTGCAGGATGAGAATGATAAGTTGAGAATGTTGATGGGTTGGTTGTCTGTTCATGAAGGATCAGATGGCGACTAGAGAGGGGGGGAGTGAATAGGAGCCGGTAAAAATTCTTCCCAAAGAACCCGGCCTATGCCCTACTCAAATCCCGGTCACACACAAGCGATGGATCGAATCACGCACCAATCGCCAAGACCACGAGGTTATGGATCAACCTCTAGCCTTAGGAACGATTCCTAGAAGCACACGCGGAAGCACTAGAAAGGGAGGAAGGAATCGAACCAAGAAGCAAAGCACACATGCTCGGCGGACCGTCCACGCGAGAGGGGCGGACCGTCCGCACAGGCCGCGCGGACCGTCCGGCCGGTACCGCGGACCGTCCGCACCCGAGCCGCGGACCATCCGGCCCGAGCCGCGGACCGTCCGTTAAATCACACGAACGGACCAAAGCCACCCACGAACCACGGACCGTCCACGGGGAGCACGCGGACCGTCCGCCAGCACCCGCGGACCGTCCGCCCAACACCGCGGACCGTCCGAAACTCCGTCCAACCAAAAACCAAAATCGCGACGGATCGAAACGAAGGACGAGCAAGAACACGAAGAACACGGGACGAACCCTAGCCGCGCGGACCGTCCACCGAGTCCTCGCGGACCGTCCGCTGTGTGCGGACGGAGCCGAAAACGCCCGACCCCGAAAGTCAACTCCCCCAAATCATCATCGGATTTCCCAAACGGTTGAAGCTGTAGAGACAAGGGTTTGGGTACTTGAAAAGCGTCACACAAGGATGCTATAGCCCAAAAATCTTGCCTCCTAACTCCCTAAATCACCGGGAATCGCGAATCCTTTGAGCACCACCAATAACTAGAGCACCGAACGAAAACTCACGAATCGAAGTGGTTTCCCGGCGTTTGAGGGCACAAGATCAAGCACAAAGATGCACAATACATCTATCCATGTTTCCCTCAAAGAAATCCGGGGAGAAACCCACTCAAATCCGCGGAATCACACCGGGAAGAAAGGCACGAAAACAAACACAAAAAGCCACGAAAAACAACCCCGAATCTTCTATACAAACCAGGAAAGATTCACAAGGTCTAGCATGCCGCCCTAGCATCCATCCCTCTCAACAAATCTCTCATGAAGCTCTCATGCTAGCCTAGAGAAAAATGGAAGAAAAATAGCTACGAAAATGAGAAAGGGGAGGGAGCAAATGAAACCCTAAGTCGCGGAGAGAGAGAGCCATCAACACACACTCATGGCTTATATATCAGGTCCCGCCGGAGTGGTAAATGACTCGACTACCCCTAACTAAACTACTGGCGATACAACCCACGTAGGGGCATTTAGGTAATGTTTGTGGGTCTTGCCATCGGACGGCCACGCCTTTGCCGCACCCCGCGTCCTCCCGACGCAAGCCATGCGATCCCGCCGCGTGTCCTCCGCCTCGAAGCTTCCCGACACGCCCGGATCCCGTCTCCGTCGTGTTGGGCCCTCGGACTTGGTTTTGAGGCCCAAACCAAGAAACCGTCCGCCGATGGTTTTGTGGGCAAACCACCAAACCCCGCGTGCCCGGTCCGGCCTCCCGCCAAACCACTTGACTCGACCGCCACCGTGCACCGCTCGCTTGTCCATGACTTCGTCTTGCTTGTGTCGCCACCATGTGGCCCGCACCCAGTCCCGCTGTCCAACGGGTCCCTCGAACCGAGTCTACTTGTCTCTCCATCTCCCGGAGGCCCCTCAAGGTCGAAGACCTTTCGCGCCCGTTCTTCACCTGCAACAACACGAACTAGGCCGCAGCCTACACCTGCGCACTAAGCCAAGAGTCAGTCCAACACCTGTTGTCAATCACTCATCACTGAGGAGCGGTCATCCATCGACCACTGGGACGCTCCTGGTCCTCAATCTCCCCCTTGATGAGTGCATTGACAACACACTACGCGAAATGAAATTCAGAGAAAAAGAGAAAGAAAGAAGAAAGGAAAAGAAAGGTCACAAGCCAAGCAAAGCACAAAATCCACACCGAAAACAGCAAGAAAGCTCCCCCTGAACAAATGCAAGCTCCCCCTGAACATGTGAATGCAAATTTCCAAGTTTCAGCTCACCTCTTCTGAATTTTCATTAAGCTCACCTCTTCTCCCCCTTGTTGGCAATGTATGAATCAAGATGAAAATGCAGGAATGCAAAAGCAAAGCATATAAACAACTACATGAGCTTCTCAAATAGGCCAAATCTAGTGTCAAAGGCTAAAACTGAGACAAAGATCACACATATGAATTATAGCATAGTCAAAGCATTGCCACAAGTAATATATGAAAATAAAAGCATGTGACAAAGCAAAATTTTCAGATTTAAGCAGTTTTACCAAAAGAAGGCTCGCTTCACATGTAAAAGCCTATCCATGTCACACTTGAGCCACAAACATGCATATTACTCAAAGATCATACAAGGATATCAAATTCTCAGCAAAAGATCATGGCAAACACCCATAAAGCAAAGCATGTCATGTCAAAGCTCATGAGCCATGTGTCCACTTCGGGGAGACTTCTCCACTGGTGAACATCATGCAACATGTTTAGCACCCATAAGTGAAAGATAATATATTTTAAGCATCGACATGATGGATGGAGCATTTTTCAAGCATTCACACTTCTTTTCAAGATTAATTCATTTCATGGTACATGAAGTGCCTTTGCGGCAAAAAGAAGCTTATGCTCCCCCATGAATGCAACATAGGCTAAACATTCACCATGATATCCGGCCTTTGGCCCAAATGCAAGAACAAGGCATCCAAGCACAATCTAAGCATGAAAAGCACATTTAGACCAAACTGTGACATGGATACACAACTACACAAGAGTGGAGCATATTTCATCAAAAATTAGTCGAGTTTACCATTTATTTCAAAAGGGGCTATCTCACCACACATATATCTCAAATATTCCAAGAGCATAGCCTCACATCACCATTTCTCCACACATATAACCAATATCTCACAAATAGCCAAAGAGACTCAAATATGACATATGAAAGAAGCTCATCATCCTAAAATGCAATATATGGCAAATGCAACATGATATATGACAAGATGGCTATCCTACCATGGTTTGTACATCAATCAAAGCATGTATATACATCAAAGTAAAACATGGTATGATACATATGATACAAAAAGAAAATCCCCCAAGAATCAACTAGAAAGGGCAACAAACCCCAAGTTCCCCCCGCAAGCGCACAAATGTAGCTTGGTCGAGAGGCTTTGTAAAGATGTCGGCTAGCTGATCTTGGGTAGGGACATGGCTCAAAACAATGGTTCCTTTCTCCACATTGTCCCTCAAGAAATGATACCTCACCTCTATGTGTTTGGTTCTGGAGTGAAGCACTGGGTTTTTGGCTACGCTTATGGCACTAGTGCTATCACAAAGAAGTGGGATTTGGGTGCACTCCTCACCAAAGTCTCTCAAAGTGTATGAAATCCACAACAGCTGGGAACAACAACTCGCGGCAGCAACATACTCCGCCTCTGTGGTAGACTGAGCTACACTAGACTGCTTGCGGGAAGACCATGAGACCAACGAAGATCCATGAAACTGACAAGTGCCAGAAGTAGACTTCTTCTCGACTCGACAACCAGCAAAATCCGCATCGGAAAATCCATGAAGAGACAGAGTCGAGGAGGAAGAATACCAAAGGCCAAGACCAGGGGCAGACTGTAGGTACCTGAAGATCCTCTTGACGGCCTGTCGATGTGATGTCCTCGGCGAAGCTTGAAAACGAGCGCACAGACACACGCTGAACTGTATGTCTGGCCTCGTCGCCGTCAAGTAGAGGAGGGAGCCGATCATGCTCCTGTACTCCCGCTGGTCCACTGGTTCTCCGTCCTCATCCGCATTCAAAGTGGCCGTACTCCCCATGGGAGTCGACATCGGCTTCACATCTTGCATCTGGAACTTCCTCAGCATGTCTGTTGTGTACTTGCTCTGGTGCACAAATGTACCGTCCTTCACTTGCTTGATCGCGCCCCCGAGAAAATACCGCAACTCGCCCATCATGCTCATCTCGAACTCCCCGCTCATCTCATCCGCAAACTTGGCAACAAGGTTATGTGACGAGCCACCAAAGACAATATCATCCACGTATATCCGAACAATCAACGAGTCATTTCCATGCTTGAGGAGAAACGGGGTTCTATCTACGGTACCCATCACAAACCCTCTCGCTCAAAAGAAAACCTCTCAATCTCCCATACCAAGCACGGGGCGCCTGTTTCAACCCATACAGAGCCCTTTTCAACCTGTATACCCTGTGTGGGTACAACTCGCTCTCAAACCCAGGTGGCTGCTTCACATACACTTCCTCCTCTATGACCCCATTCAGAAAAGCACTCTTCACGTCCATCTAAAACAACTTGAACCCTTTAGCCACGTCAAAGGCTAGAAGGATCCGAATTGCCTCAAGACGGGCCACAGGAGCAAAGGTCTCCTCATAGTCGATCCCCTCCTTCTGACTAAACCCCTGAGCAACAAGTCTGGACTTGTTCCTCACAACCATCCCATTCTCTCCCTCTTTGTTCTTCCAAACCCACTTGGTTCCTATGGGATGGCAATTTGGAGGTGGTTCAACTAACTCCCACACCTGGTTCCTTTCAAAATTTTCCAACTCTTCATGCATAGAATTGACCCAGTTTGCATCAGATAAAGCATGTCCAATGTCCTTGGGCTCAAAAGTAGCAACAAAAGCAGCATGAGCAAAATGAGAGGAATTCCTGACCTCGACCGGTGTAGTGCGTTCATCGATGTTCCCAATGATCTTCGACAGGGGATGCACTTCTTGAATCCGCCGGGGAGCCTCACGCCTCGAGACTACCTCCCCCTCAACTTCGGCTTCTCTCGCCCGGTCCTCTTGTTGCACCGTCGTTGTCCATGAAGTAGACGGTCCATGCTCCGAAGTGGTCGTAGGGGAAGTAGTGGGTACATGCTCGGCTTCGGGCGCATGGTTCTCCCCATCATCATCTCCGGCTTCATCTTTCTCCTCTTCAAAGAGGTCCTCGGCCATCTCTTCATCACCGCACATTCAAAACCAAGAGAGGTACATGGCATTGTCTCGTCGAAGGTCACCTCGCAAGTCTCCATGATTTTGTTAGTCTCAAGGTTAAGCACCCTATAGGCTCTAGAGTGGTTAGCATATCCAAAGAAAATACCATCACTAGACCTAGCCTCAAACTTGTCGAGTTTTCCCTTCTTCAAAATAAAGCACTTGCAGCCAAAAACTCGGAAGTGACTCACCTTGGGTGCCCGACCATGCATAAGCTCATAACGAGTCTTCTTCTTGAAAGCTCGCAATAAAATCCCGTTGGAAACATGACAAGCTGTATTGACCGCCTCAGCCCAATACCTCCTAGGAGTCCTGTGCTCATCGAGCATCGTCCTAGCCATCTCACAAAGAGTCCGATTTTTCCTTTCCACGACTCCATTTTGAGGGGGCACATAGGGGGTCGAATACTGATGTTCAAGACCTAGATCACGACAAAAGGCATCAAAACGAGAGTTCTTGAACTCAGAGCCATTATCACTACGGATAGCTCGAATAGCATTCCCATGCCTCTCGTTTTTCAACCTCACGATCAGATCTCGAACAAAACCAAATGTCTCACTCTTATCCTCCAAGAAAAACACCCAGGCATAGCGAGAGTAATCGTCCACCACAACAAGGACATACCACTTCCCACCCACCGAGCGAACTCGAGCTGGCCCAACAAGATCCATATGCAACAGCTCTGTCGGATGCTCGGTCATGACATCGGTCAGGGGTGGATAGGGAGTGGCTACCATCTTACCATGCCTACAAGGAGCACAAACCAAATCCTTTTCAAACTTCAACTTCGGCAATCCTCGGACAAGGTCAAGACCACTCAAGCGGGAAACCAAATCAAAGCTCAAGTGTCCCAACCGCCTATGCCATTTCCACAAATCAGAAGAAGGACCAGCCATCAAACAGCGAGCGGGACCCAAAGAACGAGAGAAATCGGGCTCGAAAATCGACCCTCGGGGATGATCATACGGACAAGATCACCTCGAGAATCAAGCAAACGAGACTCGCCGGACTTGAAACGCACCTCAAAACCCTCATCAAGCAAGCGAGAAACCGAAAGCAAATTAAAACCCAAAGACTTCACAAGAGCCACTCTCTTCAACGTTACCTTGTCACTCACATGCACAACACTCTCGGACAAAGACCCTACCTCGTCCATTGTCCCCAAACGTGATGTACATCTTTTCCTTCATCGGGGTGAGGCCGGAGAACCACTTCTTATCTCCGGTCATGTGTCGAGAACACCCGGAGTCGATCAACCAAATGTCCTCCAAGCCCCCGCTCCGGTCGAAACAAGAACGAGAGTGAGCTAGCGACTCGACACCGGGGGTTAGCACATAGAAAGTTAAACCGGTGTCGAGCCATCGCTCGAAAGAGGGGTTAGCAAACATCACTCCCTTGCCACCAAACTTCCCATGTCCCATGGGAGGAGTACGAGCACCACGAGGGGGAAAACGTGGTCCGTAGTTCCTCTGGAACCCAAAGCTGCGATCATCTCCCCTAAACCCGTACTGAGGACGAGTAGGAGGACGTCCAGCAAAGCCACCACGAGCCCGACCAAACCTCTCACCAGCACGCACACCATCATCTCTCCTGACAAACCTCTCACCACCACCTCTCTGTGGGAACCTGCCAACACTCCTCACACTTCCCACACCCCGTGGAAGTGGCACTCTAGGCTCAGGAATACCATGAGGCTAGCGATACCTGTCCTGGTTCGCTTGCTCCCTAGCAAGCCTCTCATCCCTCTTCCTCTTGTAGCAAAAATCTGCAAGATGCCTCTCCTTGCCACAATACTCACACCTGAAGGGTATGGGTTTTGGTTTTGGCTCTGGCTTCTCTCTAGGCTTCTCACCCTTCTCACCCACAAACTTCACTGGTTTCTAGAAATCATTTGTCTTAGGTGGGAATTTGGGTGGATCTTGGGTTGTGTCAAGCTTGTTGCAAAGGTGGTTGGGCTTTGGTGTGAAAGAGTTCTTGGGTGCTTTTGGGAGTGGGACTTGGATCTCTCCGATCACCTCAAACCCGGGGTTAGACTCAACACACTTCTCGTACACACTCTCCCCACTTTGTTCTCTCCCACTTTCTCACCCAACTTCTCAAACCCCAAACCACGACCATCGGTTCTCTTGAACTCCTCAATCATGATTTTCAATTGAGGTTCCCGCGCTCGTACAACCAACCCAACACCTTCCTCAAATAGTCATTCTCCTCATAGATGACATCCAAACGGGAAGTAAGTTCAAGATTACGCAAAGTGACTTCATCACAGCTAGAACATGCATTTGCAACAGGAGATTTCAAAGATGCTTCCAAAGAACTAATGGTAGAATGAGCATCGACAAGCTTAGCATGCATAGTAGGACATGATTTGCAAGCATCAAGCAAAGTAGGTCTAGCCTTAAGCTCATCATGTTCAGTCCTAAGAGCATCTAGTTGAGCCAAAATAGAAGCATTCTTCTCATTAAGCAGTTTGATCTCATTCAACCAAGCATCACATTCAACACATTCAACATCGTCAAGAGGAGTAGGAGCAAGTTTCAAAGAGTCATTCTCAAGTTTCAATTCAAGCAATTTTGACTCTAACTCTCCTACTTTCTCGCTAGCATTCTCAAGCTGAGCCCTAAGGTCTTTCCTCATCCTTTTGGCATCTCTCAGCACACTATCACGATTATCAAGCAAGCCATTCAACCTAGCAATCTCAGCAAGCAAAGAGTCGGGGTCACGGTTTACCTCATCCTCAGAGTCGGAGTCGCTGTCTTCCTTCTCGCTCTTCTTCTTGCTGCTTGAGCTATGGGCCATGCCACAAAAGCCCTCAAGCGCCACACGGCTCGGCCCGCCGAGGTTCCCGCTTGCACTCTTCTTGCCATTGCGCCTCCCGGCGTCTTCATCTTCGCCGCTTGAGCTTGACTGCTCCTCGCTTGAGCTTGAGTCGACGTCGCTCGCACCGGCCACCATCGCTCATGCCTTGTTCTTCTTGTAGCTGCTCTTGCTCGGTCGCCGCTTGTCCTTGTCCTTGCTCTTGGACTTGTTGAAGTGCTTTCCCTTGGAGGAGTACTTGTCTTCACGCCTCGGGTGCGCCTTGTACTCGTTCACCTTATACTTGTTCTCCTCCGCTTCCGGGCACTCGGCGATGAAGTGGCCACGCTTGCCACACTTGTAGCACGTCCCTGAGCTCCGCCTTGCATTCCTCCGACTCTCGTGTAGTCGTTCAAACCTTCTTGAGAGCAAGGCCAGCTCCTCCTCGCCCAGCACATCAAACTCCTCATCTGGAATGGACATAAGAGAGGACAAAGAAAACTGTCGACAGGAAGGGTTAGATTTGCCCTTAGATCCTCCCACAAGAGCAAGACTATTGTCAGTCGAGCCCTCATGCTTGGATAGCAACTTCCTGTCAACCTCAGCCGACTTGAGCTTAGAAAAGAGGTCATCCAACTCAATAGTCAAGTAATGCCCAAACTCCTTGATGGCCTCAACCTTAGCACCCCAAACATTTGGGTCCAAGACATGCAAGAGCTTCAAAGCCTGATCATGCTCGGAGTACGGAAAATCCTCAACATTAGCCTTCATGCTGTTCACGATGGCGGTGAACCTGCGAAACATCGCATCAATGTCCTCACCGGGAAGTGGAGTGAAATTCTCATATTGCATCAGGAAGAGACAAAGAGGCGAGCCTTCACATGGTTATCACCACCGTGAGCAACCAACAACTTTTCCCAAATTTGCCAAGCAAGATTCAAATGGCGAACACGCTCAAACTCTGGATCACACAAGCTCCGGCACAAGTGATCAACGGCTTTTGCATTAGCCTCATACTTGGCCTTAGCATCGGCATCGGTCACCATAAGAGTATGGATGTTGCCAGGAATAGCATAGGTCTTGTCAAGCACAATAAAATCCAACGGCTTTCCACGAAGAAAAATCATCATACGAGCCGCCCACTTGTGGTAACCCTTGCCATCGAAGTGCGGCGGACCGCCCCGCTCAACGTACGCCATCTTAGGATTCGAGACTTGTCAAAGTCGCAATGAATCCGGCACCAAGCTCTGATACCAATTGAAGGATCAGATGGCGACTAGAGATGGGGGGAGTGAATAGGAGCCGGTAAAAATTCTTCCCAAAGAACCCGGCCTATGCCCTACTCAAATCCCGGTCACACACAAGCGATGGATCGAATCACGCACCAATCGCCAAGACCACGAGGTTATGGATCAACCTCTAGCCTTAGGAACGATTTCTAGAAGCACACGCGGAAGCACTAGAAAGGGAGGAAGGAATCGAACCAAGAAGCAAAGCACACGGGCTCGGCGGACCGTCCGCGGGAGAGGGGCGGACCGTCCGCACGGGGCCGCGCGGACCGTCCGGCCGGGTACCGCGGACCGTCCGCACCCGAGCCGCGGACCGTCCGGCCCCGAGCCGCGGACCGTCCGTTAAATCACACAGAACGGACCAAAGCCACCCACGAACCACGGACCGTCCGCGGGGAGCACGCGGACCGTCCGCCAAGCACTCGCGGACCGTCCGCCCAACACCGCGGACCGTCCGAAACTCCGTCCAACCAAAAACCAAAATCGCGACGGATCGAAACGAAGGACGAGCAAGAACACGAAGAACACTGGACGAACCCAAGCCGCGCGGAACGTCCGCCAGGTCCTCGCGGACCGTCCGCCAGGTGCGGACAGAGCTGAAAACGCCCGACCCCGAAAGTCAACTCACCCAAATCATCATCGGATTTCGCAAACGGTTGAAGCTGTAGAGACAAGGGTTTGGGTACTTGAAAAGCGTCACACAAGGATGCTATAGCCCAAAAATCTTGCCTCCTAACTCCCTAAATCACCAGGAATCGCGAATCCTTTGAGCACCACCAAAAACTAGAGCACCGAACGAAAACTCACGAATTGAAGTGGTTTCCCGGCGTTTGAGGGCACAAGATCAAGCACAAAGATGCACAATACATCTATCCATGTTTCCCTCAAAGAAATCCGGGGAGAAACCCACTCAAATCCGCGGAATCACACCGGGAAGAAAGGCACGAAAACAAGCACAAAAAGCCACGAAAAAAACCCCGAATCTTCTATACAAACCAGGAAAGATTCACAAGGTCTAGCATGCCGCCCTAGCATCCATCCCTCTCAACAAATCTCTCATGAAGCTCTCATGCTAGCCTAGAGAAAAATGGAAGAAAAATAGCTACGAAAATGAGAAAGGGGAGGGAGCAAATGAAACCCTAAGTCGCGGGGAGAGAGCCATCAACACACACTCATGGCTTATATATCAGGTCCCGCCGGAGTGGTAAATGACTCGACTACCCCTAACTAAACTACTGGCGATACAACCCACGTAGGGGCATTTAGGTAATGTTTGTGGGTCTTGCCATCGGACGGCCACGCCTTTGCCGCACCCCGCGTCCTCCCGACGCAAGCCATGCGATCCAGCCGCGTGTCCTCCGCCTCGAAGCTTCCCGACACGCCCGGATCCTGTCTCCGTCGTGTTGGGCCCTTGGACTTGGTTTTGAGGCCCAAACCAAGAAACTGTCCGCCGATGGTTTTGTGGGCAAACCACCAAACCCCGCGTGCTCGGTCCGGCCTCCCGCCAAACCACTTGACTTGACCGCCACCGTGCACCGGCTCACTTGTCCATGACTTCGTCTTGCTTGTGTCGCCACCATGTGGCCCGCACCCGGCCCCGCCGTCCACCGGGTCCCTCGAACCGAGCCTACTTGTCTCTCCATCCCCCGGAGGCCCCTCAAGGCTGAAGACCTTTCGCGCCCGTTCTTCACCTGCAACAACACGAACTAGGCCGTAGCCTACACCTGCGCACTAAGCCAAGAGTCAGTCCAACACCTGTTGTCAATCACTCATCACTGAGGAGCGGTCATCCATCGACCACTGGGACGCTCCTGGTCCTCAGGTCATGAGCCTCAGTTAAGGATAATGATCGATACATACAAGAGGCAGGAGGGTGAGGGACTTGGGGCAAACAAGGTTGGTGAGGGAAGTGGAGAGAATATCCCAGAGCCACCAAAAACCCACCACAAAAATGATTTCCCTCCTAAACCTAACCATCTTAGGAATCAACTAGACACAACCCCAACTCCACCTGTGTTTCCCACACATACAAATGATTTCCAATAGCCTATCAAGTTTGTGAGCACTTTGGGAAAAGTGTTCTTTGGGAAAGAGAGTGAAAAGGCTAGTGAGGAGAAACCGGTTGAGAAACCGAGTGGAGAGAAACCAAGTGACCAGCCCCATCCCAAGCCTAAGCCTAAGCATGTGAGGTTTCATTGTGGCTTTTGTGGGAGAGATGGCCATAAGGATGAGTTTTGCTTCAAGAGGAAGCAAGAGGAGAGAATGGCAAAGGAGTGGGCTAACAAGGACAAGTACCACCCTCCAAGTGGTGTACTTGAGCCTCCCAGGGCCAAGACGAGTGTGAGGACAGTTCTGGCTTGGGGAGAGCGAAAGGCTGTTGGAGGTGCTGCTGGCTGGGCTACACTGGTCAGAACGGTGAGAGGCACCGATCAGACCGGTGCAGGCCTGGACAGGTAGCAGTTTGGATTTCGTGCTCGTACAGGTGCTAGGTTTGGTTCTAGAGGCCGTGGTTATGGTGGTTGGGCTGGAGAGGTTACAGGAGGTCAGTTTGCTAGGCGTTCTCCCCCTCGTGATCAATACGAGGATGGGAGGAGTCGTAGCTTTGAGTTGGAGAGGAGGAACGGTCCACGGTTTTCCTTTCGTGGTTTTGGTCCTCCTCCAGTTAGAGAGGGCCAGTTCCCTCGTGGTGGTGTTCGTGCAGGTAGCTTTGGTAGGAAAGATGTTTTGGATTGTGCTAACCCCACTTTTGAGCAAATGGCTCGACACTGGTTTTACTCTTTTGGTACAAACCCTAGTGCTGAGTCGTTTTTTCGCTCACATGCTTGTTTTTGAATTTCAGGTGGTAGACTTGAAGAACATTTGGTTGATTGACTCCGGTTGCTCGAGGCATATGACCGGAGGCAAGGGGAGGTTCTCAAGTCTCGTCCCAGTGGTGACAAAGAGGTACATCACCATTGGGGACAATGGGCGTAGGCGTGTGCTTTCAGAAGCTAAGATTAAGGTGAGTGACAAGATCACTCTCAGGCGTGTTGCTCTTGTTCAATCACTTGAGTACAATTTGCTTTCTGTGTACCAGCTGTTGGATGAGGATTTTGAGGTGTTATTTCGGCCTGGTGGTTCTCGAATTTTGGACTCTCGAGGGGACCTTGTTTGTATGGTCGTTCCCGAATGTCAGGTGTTTCGAGCTGATTTTTCTAAGTCTTCTGGTGTTGAGCGTATTTTCTTGGCTGGCTCTTCGAGTGAGTTGTGGAAGTGGCATATGAAGTTGGGTCACTTGAGCTTTGACCTTTTGTCTCGCTTGAGTAAACTCAATTTGGTCCGAGGATTGCCACGGTTGAGGCTTGAGAAAGAGTTGGTTTGTGCGCCTTGTAGGCATGCCTAGATGGTAGCCTCTTCTCACCCGCCTCTCACCGATGTGATGACTGAGCGTCCATGCGAGCTGCTCCATATGGACCTTGTTCTCCCAGCTCGAGTGCGATCTGCGGGTGGGAAGTGGTACGTCCTTGTTCTGTTGGACGACTACTCTCGGTATGCGTGGGTGTTCTTTCTTGAGGAGAAAGGGGAGACATTTGGTTTTGTTCGAGAACTTGTCTTGAGGTTGAGGAACGAGAGGCACGGAAATGCCATACGAGCAATCCGCAGTGACAATGGTTCAGAATTCAGAAACTCTCATTTTGAAACCTTTTGCCATGACTTGGGTCTTGAACACCAGTTTTCGAGTCTGTATACGCCTCCCCAGAATGTTGTTGTGGAAAGGAAAAACGGAACCTTGTGTGAGATGGCTCGGACGATGCTTCATGAGCATAGGACTCCGAGAAGGTTCTGTGCTGAGGCAGTGAATACCGCGTGCTATGTGTCGAACAGGATCTACCTGAGAGTGCATAAGAAGAAAGCCTACTATGAGTTGATGCATGGTCGCACACCCAAGGTGAGTCACTTCCATCTCTTTGGTTGCAAGTGTTTCATTCTTAAGAAAGGCAAGAAGTTGGATAAGTTTGAGGCTAGGTCGGTCGATGGTATTTTCTTTGGTTATGCATCTCACTCTAGAGCATATCGTGTGCTCAATCTTGAAACTAACCAAATCGTGGTGACTTGCGAGGTAACCTTCGACGGGACACAACCACGTAGTCAGCTTATCTTTGAGTGCGCAGGTGATGATGAACTTGGCGAGGAGATCTTTCAGGAGGAGGAGCATAAACATGGAGACGATGAAGATGGCGGTGAGCTGCTCACGGCTGAACATGTACACACTACTTCGACCTCTGTGATGGACGACCCCTCTCCCACACCTACTGAGGACCATGTGTGGTTCGAGGACCGGTGGATGGTCGCTTCCTTGTGTGATGAGTGATTGACAACGTTGTGTGGACTGATTCTTGGCTAAGTATTGCAGGTGCAGGTTGCGGCTTGTCTGGTGTTGGTGCAGGTCAAGAACAAGCGCGAAAGGTCGTCGCCGGTGAGGCCTCCAGGTGTGGAGAAGACAAGTAGGCTTCGTTCGAGGGACACGGTGGCCAGCGGGGTCAAGTGCGGGCCGCATGGTGGCATGAACAGCAAGATGAAGTCGTGCACGGTTTCTTGGTTGAGCCTCATAACCAAGGTCGAGCCGGGACTACGTGGGAGCCGAGTCATGAGTGGTGATTGGCGGAGACTACACCGAGTTCACGGGGTTTTCAGTGGTTCACCAGAAAACCACTGGGTTCCTTGGTTGATCCATAAAACCAAGACCGAAGAACCGAAGATGGAGCTGCAGCAGCGCCAGACCGGTCTGACTGGTGGGGAGCACCGGTCTGACCGGTGTGTGACGACGCAGTCCGGAGACTTCGAAGTAGAGGACACGCGTCGGGATCGCATGGCTTGCGTCGAGGCTACGCAGGGTGCGGTCGCTGGGCATCCGTCCGATGGTGAAAACATGGAGACTTCCAAATCCGCCCTTGAGGGGCTTGTATCTTTAGTTATTAGGAAAGGGCATTTTAGACTTTCGGTTGCCTCCATATAACCCAAGAGGTGAGAGGATGGCAAAAAACTCTTGAAACCCTAGTTCATTTGCTTTCCTATTTTCCCATCCTATTTTCCTTAGGATTTCCATAGGACTAGCTTGAGAGCTTCATGGTGAGATCTTGTGAGAGGGTTGGATGATCGGGCGGCAAGCTAGACCTTGTAGGAACCTTTGTTGCATGTATAGATGATTCAGCGTGGTTCCTCAAGGTTTGGATGTTCGTTCCTGGTTGTTCTTGGTGGTGATTTTCAGAGCCCTCTCTTGGTGATTTCTTTGGGGTGTTTTTGGGACCTTGCTCTTGGGGATTTGATGGGGGAAATTTGTGGGAACACTTCGTGGTTCTTTGGGCTGTGATTCTCCCCTCAAAACTGTGAGTAAAGGGGCTCGATTTTGGGGTTTTCCGAGTTCTAGGGTTTGAGGTGTTCTTGGCGGGATTTCTTCGATTTCTCCTTTTTGGACAAGTTTTGGTGGGATTAAACTTGGCTACGGACTCCTCATGAGGTGTTCCTAATATCCCCAAAGTCTTGTTCAAGTCCGTGGAGTGATTCGGGAGATCGAGGTTTGGATTTGGGGGAGTTGACCTGCGGGTGCTGTTCTTCCCGAGCTGCCCAGGCTACACCGGTCTGACCGGTGCTCTTGACCGGTCTAACCGGTGCAACCCTCGGTGGGTTTTTGCTCGGGTGAACATCAAGGTGTGTTCGTTGTTGTCCTGTGTTGCTGCTGTTTCGAGTTTGGGTCAGTTTGGTGGTCAGTTGGCCTGTTTGGTGCTTTGGGGGCTTTCAGGCTATGACCGGGCTAACCGGTGTATCTCACCGGTCTGATCGGTGTGGAGCCATTTTGTAACATCCCTCAAATTTGGAGGAATGTTAATTAATAAAAATGTGGATTTACAATTTTCGATGAATCATTGGAGTGCATGTCAACTTAAAATAAGGATGTCTTCCATCTCTCTCTCCTTTAATCCCTAGATGTATTTTGAGCTAAATGAACTTCCTAGGAATTATAAAAATGCTAGTGTGAGAAATTTGGAGTCTTTTGGTTTTATTTGAAATTATTTGAGTGGGAATTCAAATTTGAATCTGCATTCAAATTTCAATCTAAATTAGAAAGGGGTTTGGAAGAAATTAGAAAAGGGGGAAGGGGATTGCTTCTGGGCCGCGAGCCCAAATGCTCCAAGTCCGCCAGGCCACCTCTCTCTCTTTTTCCCGCACACCGCGACACCTCCTTCCCTTCCCTTTCCAGCCCACCGCGGCCCGGCCCGACGCCGGCCCGCCTACCACCTACCACACCCGCACCGGGTTGCCGCCAGGTGGGGCCCGCATGACGTCGCCCCCGGCGTCATCCTTCTTCCTCCCGTCACCCCTCTCTTTTGCTTTCTCTTTTCCCCTTTGCGACATCGCCCCGGGCATCAGCGCCGCCCCGCCCGCCTAGCAGCCGTCCGCACCCGCCGGAGCCATCCGCGCCGTCCACGCGTCCCGCGCCCCCGCCATGCGCTCTAAGAGGGCCGCCGCCGCGCCTCGGGGGTAGCCCCAACCCTAGCCGCCACGGGGAGTTCGCCCCGCTCCACACCACCTGCGCCGCCGGGAGAAGAAGGAGGAGGAGGAGGGGAGAAGGAGACCGGAGGCCCACCGCCGGCTCGCCGTCGACCCCGCGAAGCCGGAGGACCGCTCGTGGGGAGCCCGAGGACGCCGCGAAGCCAAGGACCGCGACGCCCTCGCTTCCTCTCGCTCCGCGCCGCCGTCTCCTTCCACGCCGGCGACCCCGCTTCCTCTCGCTCCGCCCGCTTCACCGCCGTCCCGCACGTCGGCCCGTGGCCACCAAGGTGAGGCAAAGCCCCCTCACCCCTCTGTGGTTGACCCGGCCTTCGAGCCGCGGCGCTTGCACTCGCCGTACCACCCTTGCCGCCGCGCCGCCGCCGGTGGTGATGCCGGCCATCGTGCCAGGCTGGGAAGCTATTTTTGTGCAGGTGCCACCGCCGCCGCCGCCGCGAGCGCGCACACACGCCGCCATTCCCTTTTTTCGACACCGCACCGTCCTCACGTCGCCGACGCGCGTCACGCCGCCGTCGTGCTCCGAGCGCCGCGCCGCCGGCCCGCTCGACCCCGTTCCACACGCGCACGAGCGCCCGCCACCCACACGAGCCCGGCAACACGACCGCCTCGACGCCCTAGCCACCGTGCGCACTCACGCAGAGCCACCCCTAGGCCGGAGCCGTGCTCGCACCGCGCACCGCCGCCGGCCGCAGCTGCGCCACGGAGGGCGGGAGCCGTCCGGAGAAACCTAGGGGGGGGGGAAGCCCCGGCTTTAGGCGTTTTCGCGCCTGTAGGACCCGTCGCAACCAACCCCGGGCGCCGGGCAATGATCGGCGCCGTCGCCGGCGACCCTCGCCGTGCCGCCGCCCACGCCCATCACCGCCGCTCCTCCCCTCGCCGCCGGCCGCCCATCGTTAGCCAAGGTCGTCCACGCTTGGGGGCCAAAAACCGAGCCTTGCTTCTCCTCGACCTTGCCCGGTCATCCGATGGCCCGGCCGAGAGCGCCTCGCCGCCGGCGAGCCGCCGCCGCGCCGCCGCCCATCACGGGCATATCGCCAAGCACCTTGCGCGCAAAAGGGGGGGAAACCCGGGGGTTTGGATCGCACACGGGCGCCCACACGCATACGTGGCCGCGGGGGATCCGGGGGGGGATCCCGTGCGCCGGGCAATCGCGGCCGGGCCGCACGGGCGCCGCACGGCCGCGCGCCGCGGTGATCCACCCCGAGATCCGCGCGCGCGCCGCGCCACGCGGGCGCCGCGTGGCGAGCCACGCCCGGCCGCCGCCGGCTTAAAGCCGCTGGCGTGGCAGCCACATCAGCGGCTGTAGCCAGCCTACAGCTAGCTTAAAGCTAGGTTTGAGCCAGCTGGAGCTACCCTATAGCTAGCTAAGAGTCTGCAATATTGTATATGCGTATTTTAATTTCAGAAATGTATATTATCTTTGGAAATTCATAATAAATCCGTTTTAACTCCGAAAAATATGAAACTTCTTCTGAAAATCCTCTAAAAACCCAAACTCCGTGCTAGACTAGGGTTTGCCTCTTTTTGGATCTTATTTGCTCTTATTTGAATTTAAGTTGCCATAGGACCGCTATTTATTTCCTTTTTCGCGCTTTTAGGAGCAGTAGGAGCCGGAGAGCTGAGCCAGGAGTACGACTACGCCGACGACTTCACCGCGGAGGACTACCCGACCCCACGTTCACGCCCGACTGATTCTGAACTACCCATTAGGCATTGTTGAGTAGTATTGCTAGCGCTTTACTTAATGTATGCATGTTGATGAACCTTGCACTGCCACTTTATTTACCCTGTCCTTGATTGTCCTACCACTACTATATATGTTTATGTGAGCGTGTATATATGCCGAGCTTCGCGTTGCATGTGTTGGGATGGGAGTAGTGGTTCTTGGCGTGTGTGGGGTAAAAACCGGCAGGAGAAGGCGTTTTGGGTACTTTGGCGGGGGTGAGCTCGAAACAACCGATCTGGGATCGGGGATAGGGGTGCACTCCTCAGTGCATCCCTCCTGTTACGGTTTTCGGAGCCTAGGTGTTGGGGTTTTACGTGCGCTTGGAGGACATGAGCTCGCCCCAGTCTGAAATCGAGTGGATCAACTTGTTCATAGGACATCGTACACACCACCCCGCCGAGAGTGGGGATAGGGCCGTGTTGAGCTCGGCAAGTGCAAAACCATACCTGCTTAGGATGGATAGCGGGGTATCAGTGGGGGAGTGGTGGAGGTGAGACCACCCTCTCAGAGCGACTCCCGTGTGGCCACACGGGAGCATTTCACAGTTCCGGTGTAGTCCCTTCCGAGGGGGGGGGGCAGCTTTGAGGGCCGGATGCAGGATGGGTTCGTAACTACCGAGAGTTCGCCGGTAGGATGGGCTCGGTCGGCCGTACACCGGCCGGGTACCATTCCGGGATGGGTACAGGTGTACACGCTCTGCAGAGTTGTTCGATCTATAGCTATAGCCGCGTCCTCGGTTATGGACACTGCCTAGAAGACATGTTCGTTCCTCATGTTTTGGGATTTCTACCTTCCCCCTATAGGTGAGAGTGTGGTGAGCCGTGGTTAGAGACGGCTAGAGGAGAGAGGCTCCATCTACCTCGTCGATCCGGTTGTAATCATTGAGGTGCGAGGAGAGGAAGTTCTCGCATCGACCCTAGACAGGAGTAGGAGGTGGTGACGGGCCTTTTGGGTGACCAGTTGGATCCGGGTTGTGTTGAGAGACTTGGGTTTTGGGTTATTGAAGAAGATACCTTGTTTATACTCTGCTACTGTTGCATAGGAAACCCCAGCCGTTTCCTTGTCTATACTCTTTTCCCCTTTAGATGTTAGGCCACTTAAAGCTGCATACGGTTGGTGACGTGGACCCATCCCGCTCCTTGGGGATAGACTTTGGGTGTGCAGGGTACGATTCCGAGTTCGACTGCAACGCCGACGGATGGTACGACTAAGGGATACGTCGCTTCGCTCGAGTTTGCCTGTGGCGGGAAGAATAAAGATGGAGACCCTTCTGAGAAGATAGCTACCGTTGCGTAGAGTTTTCACTCTAATTCAGCCAAGAGGCTTGTAATGATGTACTCCATAATGGACATGTAATAAATTAATGTTCTATTAACTTTATGTGATGCTATGTATGACTTTGTGTATCTATCTGTGAGACATTCTGTACGCGATAGCCACTGATCCAGGGACTATCGCGATGGTACAGGGATTCGGGTTTTCTACGAAAATCCGGGGTTTTACAGGTGGTACCAGAGCCATGCTTGATCGTAGCACGTGTCCCTAGGAAAGGTCGATAGAGATAGGACTCTATGCGCTCTACCTTTATAGTTATACCCTTGAACTATGTTATAAAACTCGTTCCCTCTTTGAAAATTTCTTACTCACCTGCGCTGACTGAAATTCCTTGCGTTTCACAGGAGATGGAGCACCAGGTCGCGGAGATCACCCCCGAGACCTGCGGGGCGATCTGCCACTGGATGGAGAGGGCCCTTCTCAGGCTTGGGGTCCCTCCGACCTACGTCACGTACCGCGCCGAGTACGTACCCGCCGTGACTGGGCGGATGGTGCTCTGCACAGTCGCTGTGCTACCTCACCCGAGCCTCCCCGGGTTCAAGGGAGAGGTCTGCTACAGCGCTGCACTCACCGTCGCGACCGCGCTCGACGTCGCCTGCCGCCAGGCCCTGGGCTGCCTACTCGCACAGTACCGCGCCTCCTTCGAGACCGGGACTCTTCGGCTGCTACCCCGGGACTACTGGCGCCTCGCACCGCTCGTGGACGGAGTTCCTTCGTACGAGGGGATCCAGGACGACGTCGACGCTGCTCCCTTCCGCGAGACCGACGAGACCCTGTGGAGACCGCCAGCTACTTGGTCGACCTCGACAAGTACGCGCGCCGACTGGAGGACGAGTCACGTACCCTCTACGGCCAGGTCAGGGACGCCACCATCGACGCGCTCCGTACCGGCCCCGCCGCGCCGGAGCCCGGAGAGGGAGAACACCGCTCTACGCCACCGTGTTCGCCGGCTCGAGTTGAGCCTCGACCGCGCGACCCGCGTCCTCGTTGCGGTCCGAGAGGGAGAGGGTGGACACCGGGGAGGGAGATGTCGCACGCCAAGGAGGACCTACGCGGCCGACGGCGAGTCGAACGGGGCCGAAGGACAAGCTCGAGCGCAAGGACGACCTGCTCACGGTGCGCGCTCACCTGCTCGGGTGTGAGCGGCTCAAGGTGGAGAAGCTGGAGAAGAGCCGAGCGGACAACGTCGCCAACATCGCGTGGCTCACGCGCACGGCCGTCTACCTGAGGGACAAGGCCGAGAGACTGAGGAGGACTTGGGAGGACGCCGACTCGCTTCGCGTGGACGAGCTCTTCGAGCTCAACGGAGAGCTGCCTTCCGAGTCTCAGCGTGAGATTCGCACGGAGACCTTCGAGCCGCACCGGGCCGCGCCTCAAGCTTCACCTGTGCCCGATGGCCCGTCTGCCGACCCCCGTCGAGCCCGAGGAGGTTCGAGAGGCTCACGCCTTCTTCGTCCGGATCTTTCCGCCGGACTACCCCACCGAGGACCGCTACCCCGTCACGTACCGGAGGGCACGCACCGAGTAGGGAGGGCGAGCGGGGAGGCATGACCTAGAGTAGTGTTTTATGCTAGTAGTTTCCATGAGATGTTCCATGCAGCCGCGAGCATGTTCCGGTGCATGAAGAGAGTCATGCCACACCATGTAGACACTACCCTTTTGAGATTGTACCGATGAATTAGATCGATGACTTGTTGCTGCTACCCCAAGGTCTGAGTCAGCCTCAGGGGAGCAAGTGTAATAATCTTGTTTACTGTGTGCTTGGATCTTAATGATGTTATTTGCGTCTTAATGCTTCTTCTACTTGAGTGTAGGTTATAATTAGAACTATTTTCTTGTATGCTTAAGACTCATGTGTGAGTTGGTGAGTGACGTGCGTAAACTCCTCCCTTTTCCCTTATGTTTTCAGAAGGATGTCGATCCGCCGCTCCAACCGGCTGATAGCCCGCCTCGAGGAGGCAGCTGCTGAGGATGAAGCCCAGCAGGGGCGTGGACGCGGTCGTGGCCGTCCACCCCTGCGTGGAGGAGCTTTGGGGACTAGGGCCCGAGGTGACGGAGCACCGCCACCACTGCTCGAGAACCCTGAGGCCGAGGTTGAGCAAGGAGCAGCCGAGCAAGGCCAGCTTGAGCTGGAACAGCCACCACCACCCCCACCTAACTTGGTGGAAGTGATGGCGCTCCAGACTCAGCTGATGCAGAGGATGGCGGAGGCCATGGAGCACCGTGGCAACGGTGGGAACCGCGTCGCTCCGCAGGACGAGGACCTCACGCGGAAGATCGAGAGGTTCATCCGCCTGAAGGCCCCCACCTTCAGCTACTCGGATGACCCACTCGAGGCCGACGACTGGCTGAGGGTGATCGAGACCAAACTCGACCTCACCGTCTACTCCGACGAGGAGTGCGTCGCTATCGCCGCGCACCAGCTGGAGGGTCCTGCCAAGGCCTGGTGGGACAACTACACTGCCACCCACCCGAACCCAGCTTTCATCACCTGGCTGGAGTTCTGCGAGGCGTTCCGCGAGCGCACCTTCCCCGATGAGCTGCCGGTCCCGGAAGGCGCAGGAGTTCCGCACCATGACTCAGGGTGCGATGAGGGTCGAGGAGTACGAGCGTCACTTCATGAAGATGATGCGGTACGCCCCCGACGACACCAACACCGACCAGAAGAAGCAGTTCTGGTTCCTGCGAGGCCTCCACCACGGCCTTCGCCAGGCGCTGAAGGAAAGTGAGCACAAGTCCCTGCGCCATCTCGTCAACCGCACCATTGCGGTCGAGGACGAAAGGAGGGGCCACGAGGAACGCATGAGGGGCAAGAAGAGGATGGGAGATCAGGATCAGCCTAACCGATCCTTCCAGAAGCCGCGAAGCGGACGGAGCAACATGCTGAGGGGGAGCTACCGCCCGGGGCACAACCAGCCTGGGCGTGGCTTCGGAGGAAGTGGACGTAGCCCGTTCCCCGGAGGGAGGAACCCCAGCTACCCCCGGCCAGACCGGGAGGTTACACCCGTGCTCCACCGAGCACCGCGCGACCCGCCACAGGAGGCTTCACCGTCACCTGCTTCGCGTGTGGCAAGCCAGGCCACAAGTCCTACGACTGCCCCGACAAGAAGGCCGCTGTCACTCCCGCGAGGGCACCTGCCCCAGGAGGCCGACCTCCTCAGGCCGCGCCGCCCTGGGCCGTCGGCCGTGGGAGGCTGAACCACCTCACTGAGGAGGAGGCTGCCGATGCCCCCGACGTCGTGATCGGTAAGTTTTTGGTTTGTGGTACTTCTGCTCTGGTTCTCTTCAACACCGGTGCAACCGGGTCTTATATCACCTCTCGGTTCGTGAATAAACTCTCCCTCCCTACAACCACCCGAGCGATGCCTATCATCACGAGCTCTCCGCTCGGGGATATCTGATGCACCCTGCTGTGCAAAAGAGTGGAAGTGGTCTTCCAGGGTCACACATTCTATGGGGATCTTACCGTGCTGCCTTCCCATGGTATCGACGTGATACTGGGAATGGATTGGATCACTGCCCACAAAGGTGTCATCTCCACTTCGCCGAGGCTGGTGACACTACTGCACCCTGACGGGACAAGGGTGACCTTCGAGCCGATGAAGTCTCGAGACATACCGGCCGTGTACAGCCTTCACACGAAGGCCATATCGGACGTACCGGTGGTCTGTGAGTATGAGGATGTGTTTCCAGAGGAGTTGCCCGGATTGCCTCCTGATCGTGATGTGGAGTTCGTGATTAACCTGCTGCCGGGAACGGCGCCGATAGCCCAAAGTCCGTACCGTATGGTAGAGGTTGAGCTGAAACTATTGAAGGCAGAGCTAGACTCGCTACTCGAGAAAGGGTTCATTCGGCCAAGTGCTTCACCCTGGGGTTCACCAGCACTATTCGTACCAAAGAAGGATGGGACGCAACGTCTGTGCGTCGATTACCGCGCCCTGAACGCGGTGACCATCAAGAACAAGTACCCACTGCCCAGGATTGATGATTTGATGGATCGCCCGAGACAAGCCAAGTACTTCGAACAAGATTGATCTCCGGTCGGGTTACCACCGGATGAAGATCCGCCGGAGGACATCCACAAGACGGCATTCGTAACCGGTATGGGCAGTATGAGTACACAGTCGTGTCGTTTGGCCTGACCAATGCCCCGGCATACTTCATGAACATGATGAACAAGATCTTCATGGACGAGTTGGACAAGTGTGTCGTCGTCTTCATTGACGATATACTGGTCTACTCCCAGACAGCAGAAGAGCACGAGGAGCACCTGAGGTCGTGCTGGGGAAGCTCAGACAGCATCAGTTGTACGCCAAGTTCAGCAAGTGCGAGTTTTGGATGGAGGAAGTCGCGTTTCTGGGTCATGTGTTGTCAGCTAAAGGAGTAGCAGTAGATCCGAGCAAGATTGAGGCAGTGTCCAAGTGGCAGTCACCGAAGTCCATGACAGAGATCCGCAGCTTTCTCGGTTTGGCCGGATACTACCGCCGATTCATCGAGAACTTCTCGAAGATCGCCAAGCCCATGACAGAGCTATTGAAGAACAACACGCCGTATGTGTGGTCGGACAAGTGTGAAGCCAGTTTCCAGGAGCTCAAAACTCGTCTCACCACTACCCCGGTCCTGACCCTGCCCGACGCGAGCAAGAATTTCGTGGTGTGCTGTGATGCGTCGAGGCAAGGACTCGGCTGCGTGTTGATGCAAGGAGGCAAGGTAGTGGCCTACGCTTCACGACAACTAAGGAAGCATGAGGAGAACTACCCTACGCACGACCTCGAGCTAGCCGCTGTCATTCATGCGTTGAAGATATGGAGGCACTATCTGATGGGGAACAAGTGCGACATCTACACGGATCACAAGAGTATGAAGTATATCTTCACCCAGTCGGAGTTGAACCTGAGGCAAAGGAGATGGCTAGAGTTGATCAAGGACTATGACCTGAGCATTCACTACCACCCTGGTAAGGCAAACGTCGTAGCCGACGCCCTGAGCCGCAAACACTACTGCAACAACCTGATGGTGCAAGAGGAGCAACCCGCCTTACATGAAGAGCTGGAAAAGCTGAGCTTAGAGATTGTGGAGGAGGGGCAGTTGAACCAGTTGCGGGTGAAATACACACTCGAAGACCAGATCCGCCAAGCTCAGAAGGAGTGCCCAGAGATTCAGGAGGTGAAGCACCTGATGGAGAATGGCAAAGCAGCTGACTATCGCCTCGACGAACAGGGTACACTGTGGCTGAAGGACCGCATCTGCGTGCCTCAGGACAAGGAAATCCGGGACACGATCCTTAAAGAGGCCCACGACTCTCGGTACTCGATCCACCTTGGTTGTACCAAGATGTACAAAGACCTGAAGGTACGGTTTTGGTGGGAAAAGATGAGGGAAGACATTGCTGAATACGTCGCTCGATGCGACACGTGTCAGCGAGTGAAGGCCGAACACCGAGGCCCGCCGGCCGCTGCAACCGCTCGAGATACCCACGTGGAAGTGGGATGATATCAGTATGGACTTCATTGTGGGGTTGCCACGCACGCAGAAGGGAAATGACTCCATTTGGGTGATTGTGGATCGATTAACCAAGGTAGCACATTTCTTGCCAGTGAAAACGAACTACAGCGTGAGCCAACTTGCAGAACTGTATGTGGACAACATCCTGAAGCTTCATGGGGCTCCGAGGAGCATTGTGTCAGACAGAGGGCCTCAGTTCACCGCCCAGTTCTGGAAGAGCTTGCACGCTTCCATGGGCACCCAGCTGAACTACAGCACAGCGTTCCACCCACAGACTGACGGTCAGACAGAGAGGGTAAATCAGGTACTAGAAGACTTACTGAGAGCTTGTGTGTTGACCTATGGGTCTGATTGGGAAAAGAGCCTATCGTATGCCGAGTTCTCTTACAACAACGGCTACCAGGCCAGCTTGAAGATGGCTCCTTTCGAAGCCCTGTATGGCAGAAAGTGTCGGACGCCGTTGATGTGGTCCGAGGTGGGGGAGCGAACTTTTTTCGGTCCCGCCACTATTGTTGAGGCCGAGGAAAATGTCGCCAAGGTCCGAGAGAACCTGAAGGTAGCTCAGAGCAGGCAGAAGAGCTATGCCGACGCGAAACGAAAAGATGTCTCGTTTGAAGTAGGGGATCACGTCTACTTGAAGGTGTCGCCCCTCCGAGGCACGAAGAGATTCCACATCAGAGGGAAGCTGTCCCCTAGGTACGTTGGGCCATATCCTATTGTGAGTAAGGTCGGGAAGGTGGCTTACAAACTCGAGCTACCTCCAGAGCTTACGGGAGTTCACCCGGTGTTCCATGTCTCCCAACTTCGGAAGTGTGTGGTCGTCGAGAAGAGAGTGCCTGCTCAGGCGCTCGACGTCCCGGAAACCCTGGAGTACTTGGAGTACCCGGTTCGGATCCTGGACTGGGCGGAGAAGTCGACCCGAAACACCACCACGCGCTTCTGCAAGGTGTTATGGAGTAACCACTCCGAGCGCGAAGCTACATGGGAGAAGGAGTCAGCGTTGAGGGAGAAATACTCTCATCTCTTCGAAGCGGAGGTAACTTCTTAATCTCGGGGACGAGATTCTTGTGAGGGGGGAGTCCTGTAACATCCCTCAAATTTGGAGGAATGTTAATTAATAAAAATGTGGATTTACAATTTTCGATGAATCATTGGAGTGCATGTCAACTTAAAATAAGGATGTCTTCCATCTCTCTCTCCTTTAATCCCTAGATGTATTTTGAGCTAAATGAACTTCCTAGGAATTATAAAAATGCTAGTGTGAGAAATTTGGAGTCTTTTGGTTTTATTTGGAATTTATTTGAGTGGGAATTCAAATTTGAATCTGCATTCAAATTTGAATCTAAATTAGAAAGGGGTTTGGAAGAAATTAGAAAAGGGGGAAGGGGATTGCTTCTGGGCCGCGAGCCCAAATACTCCAAGTCCGCCAGGCCACCTCTCTCTCTTTTTCCCGCACACTGCGACACCTCCTTCTCTTCCCTTTCCAGCCCACCGCGGCCCAGCTGACGCCGGCCCGCCTACCACCTACCACACCCGCACCGGGTTGCCGCCAGGTGGGGCCCGCATGACGTCGCCCCCGGCGTCATCCTTCTTCCTCCCGTCACCCCTCTCTTTTGCTTTCTCTTTTCCCCTTTGCGACGTCGCCCCGGGCATCAGCGCCGCCCCACCCGCCTAGCAGCCGTCCGCACCCGCCGGAGCCATCCGCGCCGTCCACGCGTCCCGCGCCCCACCATGCGCTATAAGAGGGCCGCCGCCGCGCCTCGGGGTAGCCCCAACCCTAGCCACCACGGGGAGTTCGCCCCCCTCCACACCACCTCTGCCGCGGGAGAAGAAGGAGGAGGAGGAGGGGAGAAGGAGACCCGGAGGCCCACCGCCAGCTCGCCGCCGACCCCGCGAAGCCGGAGGACCGCTCGTGGGAGCCCGAGGACGCCGCGAAGCCAAGGACCGCGACGCCCTCGCTTCCTCTCGCTCCGCGCCACCGTCTCCTTCCACGCCGGCGACCCCCGCTTCCTCTGCTCCGCCCCGCTTCACCGCCGCCTGCACGTCGGCCCGTGGCCACCAAGGTGAGGCAAAGCCCCCTCACCCCCTCTCTGTGGTTGACCCGGCCTTCGAGCCGCGGCTCTTTGCACTCGCCGTACCACCCTTGCCGCCGCGCCGCCGCCGCTGGTGATGCCGGCCATCGTGCCGGGGCCGGGAAGCTATTTTTGTGCGGGGTGCCACCGCCGCCGCCGCCGCGAGCGCGCACACACGCCGCCATTCCCTTTTTCCGACACCGCACCGTCCTCACGTCGCCGACGCACGTTACGCCGCCGTCGTGCTCCCGGAGCGCCGCGCCGCCGGCCCGCTCGACCCCGTTCCACACGCGCACGAGCGCCCGCCACCCACACGAGCCCGCAACACGACCGCCTCGACGCCCTAGCCACTGTGCGCACTCACGCAGAGCCACACCTAGGCCGGAGCCGTGCTCGCACTGCGCACCGCCGCAGGCCAGAGCTCTGCCACGGAGGGCGGGAGCCGTCCAGGCAACCTAGGGGGGGAAGCCCCGGCTTTAGGCGTTTTCACGCCCGTAGGACCCGTCGCAACCAACCCTGGGCGCTGGGCAATGATCAGCGCCGTCGTCGGCGACCCTCGCCGCGCCGCCGCCCACGCCCATCACCGCCGCTCCCTCGCCCCGCCGCCGGCCGCCCATCGTTAGCCAAGGTCGTCCACGCTTGGGGGCCAAAAACCGAGCCTTGCTTCTCCTTGACCTTGCCGGTCATCCGATGGCCCGGCCGAGAGCGCCTCGCCGCCGCGAGCCGCCGCCGCGCCGCCGCCCGTCACGGGCATATCGCCAAGCACCTTGCGCGCGGGAGAGGGGGTGGGGGAAACCCAGGGGGTTTGGATCGCACACGAGCGCCCACACGCATACGTGGCCGCAGGGGATCCGGGGGGGATCCCGTGCGCCCGGCCAATCGCGGCCGGGCCGCACGGGCGCCGCACGGCCGCGCGCGCGCAGCATCCACCCCGGGATCCGCCGCGCGCCGCGCCACGAGGGCGCCGCGTGGCGGAGCCACGCCGGCCGCCGCCGGCTTAAAGCCGCCGGCGTGGCGGCCACATCGCCGGCCGTAGCCGGCCTACGGCCTAGCTTAAAGCTAGGTTTGAGCACCGGGAGCTACCCTATAGCTAGCTAAGAGTCTGCAATATTGTATATGCGTATTTTAATTTCAGAAATGTATATTATCTTTGGAAATTCATAATAAATCCGTTTTAACTCCGAAAAATATGAAACTTCTGAAAATCTTCTAAAAACCCAAACTCCGTGCTAGACTAGGGTTTGCCTCTTTTTGGATTTTATTTTCTCTTATTTGAATTTAAGTTGCCATAGGACCGCTATTTATTTCCTTTTTCGCGCTTTTAGGAGCAGCAGGAGCTGGAGAGCTGAGCCAGGAGTACGACTACGCCGACGACTTCACCGCGGAGGACTACCCGACCCCAGGTTCACGCCCGACTGATTCTGAACTACCCATTAGGTATTGCTGAGTAGTATTGCTAGCGCTTTACTTAATGTATGCATGTTGATGAACCTTGCACTGCCTCTTTATTTACCCTGTCCTTGATTGCCCTACCATTACTATATATGTTTATGTGAGCGTGTATATACGCCGAGCTTCGCGTTGCATGTGTTGGGATGGGAATAGTGGTTCTTGGCGTGTGTGGGGTAAAAACCGGCAGGAGAAGGCGTTTTGGGTACTTGGCGGGGGTGAGCTCGAAACAACCGATCTGGGATCGGGGATAGGGGTGCACTCCTCAGTGCATCCCTCCTGTTACGGTTTTCGGAGCCTAGGTGTTGGGGTTTTACGTGCGCTTGGAGGACATGAGCTCGCCCCGGTCTGAAATCGAGTGGATCAACTTGTTCATAGGACATCGTACACACCACCCCGCCGAGAGTGGGGATAGGGCCGTGTTGAGCTCGGCAAGTGCGGAACCATACCTGCTTAGGATGGATAGCGAGGTATCAGTGGGGGAGTGGTGGAGGTGAGACCACCCTCTCAGAGCGACTCCCGTGTGGCCACACGGGAGCATTTCACGATCCGGTGTAGTCCCTTCCGAGGGGGGGGGGGGCAACTTTGAGGGCCGGATGCGGGGATGGGTTCGTAACTACCGAGAGTTCGCGGTAGGATGGGCTCGGTCGGCCGTACACCGGCCGGGTACCATTCCGGATGGGTACGGGTGTACACGCTGCGAGTTGTTCGATCTATAGCTATAGCCGCGTCCTCGGTTATGGACACTGCCTAGAAGACATGTTCGTTCCTCATGTTTTGGGATTTCTACCTTCCCCCTATAGGTGAGAGTGTGGTGAGCCGTGGTTAGAGCCGGCTAGAGGAGAGAGGCTCCATCTACCTCGTCGATCCGGTTGTAATCATTGAGGTGCGAGGAGAGGAAGTTCTCGCATCGACCCTAGACAGGAGTAGGAGGTGGTGACGGGCCTTCTGGGTGACCGGTTGGATCCGGGTTGTGTTGAGAGACTTGGGTTTTGGGTTATTGATGGAGATACCTTGTTTATACTCTGCTGCTGCTGCATAGGAAACCCCAGCCGTTTCCTTGTCTATACTCTTTTCCCCTTTAGATGTTAGGCCACTTAAAGCTGCATACGGTTGGTGACGTGGACCTATCCCGCTCCTTGTGGATAGACTTTGGGTGTGCAGGGTACGAGTCCGAGTTCGACTGCAATGCCGACGGATGGTACGACTGAGGGATACGTCGCTTCGCTCGAGTTTGCCTGTGGCGGGAAGAATAAAGATGGAGACCCTTCTGAGAAGATAGCTACCGTTGCGTAGAGTTTTCAGTCTGATTCAGCCAAGAGGCTTGTAATGATGTACTCCATAATGGACATGTAATAAATTAATGTTCTATTAACTTTATGTGATGCGATGTATGACTTTGTGTATCTATCTGTGAGACGTTCTGTACGCGATAGCCACTGATCCAGGGACTATCGCGATGGTACAGGGATTCGGGTTTTCTACGAAAATCCGGGGTTTTACACATTTAGTGAAGGTTGCCTAGTTTCACCAGCAGGGACCGGTCTGACCGGTGGTGCGGTCTGACAGGTGTTGGTCTGTAGACTCGAGGTTTGGTGTTCCGCTGCGTTCTTGGGTCGGAAGGTTGTGTGTTGGTTCCTAGGTCCAGTGGCACTCCAGTGGCTACGTGGCCTTGACCAACTTGGGTAGTGAGTTGGGGAAGTGTGTTGGAAGCCGCGTTCATCTTGTTGGAGTTTCCATCTCCTTCGAGAAGAATTTTTATCGTCTCCCATTCACTCCCCCCTCTCTGGTTCGTCGTATCGGTCCTTCAAGTGGCATCAGAGCCGGTTCGGGTCTTTGTTGACTCTAACCAGTCTAAGATTCAAGGATGGCGCACCAGGAACGGGGTTCGGGTCATCCACACTTCGATGGCAAGAACTACCAGATGTGGAGTAAGCGGATGGGTGCATTCCTCCGCGGAAAGGGTCAGATCCTTTGGGATGTCACGGTGGACACAGGCAATGTCCAGCCGATGGACTTCCTCGCTCCGGGATCGAGGGACAGATTCGACGCCAACAATAAGGCGGTCGACTACTTGTTTCGTGCTTTGTGTCAGCCTGAGTTCGATCGGGTGCACACCGAGCACTTGGCTTGTAGAATTTGGACGGTGCTAAAGGAGGCTCATGTTGGGAATGCCTAGGTTCAGGCACAGATGCATGCGACCTACTGGAGAGGGTACAAGAACTTCACTCATCTCCCCGGTGAGTCCATTGATGCCTTGTTTCAGAGGTTCACGGTGGTTGTGAAAAACATGAGGGCCAATGTGGACGTGCTCCCGTACAATGATCATGATAGAGCGGTCCAGCTCTTACACTCTTTGGATCGTACAATATGGGGCGGAAAGTTCGAGGCCATTGTGGAGTCAGAGAAGTATGACACTCTCACGGTGAACGAGCTGTTCTCGAAGCTCAAGTCGGCTGAGGTGGATAGGGGCATGACTGCCAAGCTCGAGGGTCCGACTGATTCCCATAGTCTTGCCCTCATTGGTGGTTCGAAAGGAAAGGCTAACACTAACCCATCAACCAGGATGTTCTCTTTGTCTTCCTTGATGTCTATGCCAGATGAGGAGTTCGACGTGCTTGGGGAGGACGAGCTGGCACTCTTGACGAGGCGGTTCGAGAGGCTGCACGAGAACCGAGTGAACATGAGGAGGAACACGAGGACATGCTTCCAGTGCGGCAAGCCAGGACACTTCGTCGCCGACTGCCCGGAGAAGGTCGAGAACAAGGACGGCTACAAGCACAAGTCGAGGATGGATGGCAAGTACCGGTCGAGGCGCGACCACAAGAGAAAGGATAAGAACAAGTACAAGGACGAGCGACGATCGAGGAAGAAGGAGAGCCGAGGCAAGGCCCGAGCGATGGTTGGAGCGAGCAACATCGACTCCAGTTTTGCGTACTCCACCTCGAGCTCGAGCAGCAGTGAAGATTTAGGTGATCGTCGCAAGAGCAAGAAGTCATCCAAGAACCTGAGCGGGCTGAGCTGCTTCACGAGAGACGGCTTCTGCACCATGGCGCTGAGCTCCAGCAGCAAGAAGAGCACACAGAGCGACTCAGACACCGATTCCGATGACGAGGTGCGTGATGAACTTCCCTTCTTGCGCCAGGAGAATGAGAGGCTTGGCTCTTTGCTTGATAACCGTGATGACATGCTTAGAGAGGCCAAGAAAATGAGAAAAGAGCTTAGGGCTTCACTCGAGGATGCTAGGACTAGAGTGGCTGAG
Organism: Cenchrus americanus; assembly: GCA_947561735.1. NCBI lineage: Eukaryota > Viridiplantae > Streptophyta > Magnoliopsida > Poales > Poaceae > Cenchrus > Cenchrus americanus. The sequence goes on along the minus strand of OX387244.1, from coordinate 146,375,145 downwards.
CTAGAAACACAGGTGCTTGATAGCAAGCTTGAGATTGATTCCCTTAAGACTAGCCCTGTTGTTTCTGATGAGGTTGATTGTGCTAATTGCTCCATCTTTCTTGCTGATCTTGCTTTTTTCAAGGAAAAGCATGCCTCCAAGTGTGAGGAACTAGTTGTGCTTAGGGTTGAAGTGGCTGAGCTTAAGTCTAGACCTGCTTTGCTACGTGCTTGCACTTCTTGCCATGTTTTGCATGCTAAGATTGATGAGATGCATGCTTACACTAGTTCTCTTGACGCTAAGCTGAAAGAACCCATGCCTACATCATGCTCTACCTGTGAAATGCATGCGTTGAAAAATTTGTGTCGGTGCGGAATGTAGTCCCGACACTAACTAGTAATAAGCGCCAAGGTCTGTCCCTCAATGGTCGGTGCTAAACAACTAAAGACACAAGATTTATCCTGGTTCCGGCCGGGGGCCGTACGTCCAGCAGTGCTGTGCTCGAGGCACTATATTGCTTTGCACCGGAGTGCCTGTAGTGGGGCAGCTACAAGCGAGGCGGGAGAGGAGGCGTGGCCTCCAAGTCCCTGGTGTAGTGATCGAAGTGAGTTCAGATGTTGTGGGAGAATTGTGGAGTGTATGCGTGGTGTTCCCTACTAGACGTCTGATGTCTCATGTCCCTTGCGGCGAAGGGGTTCACCTTTCTTTTATAGACCAAGGAGAGGGCGAGTTACAAGCATGCTGCACTATTCAGCTACACGGGGAAGTATGGTGTGCAGCGCCGCGGAGTTGGCGGCCGCCTTGACGGTCCTTGCCACGATCTAGTCATCATGGCGTGTCTTGTACCCGAACAGTGGCAGCTTCGAGGGTAGGGGCGCAGTAGTTGGCCGTGGCGTCTTCAGAAAGACTTGAGGAAGCCGTTGACAGCGATCCATACGGGGTACAGTGGTAGCCGTGGCGGCGTGCCGCCCCCGCATGCCTCACGGCGCCAGAGTGGTTGTAACAGTGCCCGGTGTGGTGTTGCGAGCACGGGGGCGGCCGCACAAGACCAACAGTGGCAGGAATGGCGTCCCGCCGGCCTAGCGTCATGACCTGGCCCTGCAAGTTCACGAGAAAGTGGTTCGAGGGTGTGGCCGGCCCACCTTCGAGGGCGCGGTGCGTTAGCCGTACAGGGGTAGGCGGCGTAGTGTCACGGGGCTGACACCGGCCACGTCGCACAGTCCCCCACAGTGGCGGGGATGGGTTCCCCCTAGGGAGTTGGCGCAACAGGGCCGGGGCATGATTCCCAGGCGCATGATGGCGCCGCCCTGCCGTGCAAGATCATTAAATGTCCGTACCCATGTGCGGGAACGGGCGTGTGTGTGAGGGAGTCTTGAGCGAGGCGGAGGCGAACCGTCGAGCAAGGCGGAGCCCGCTCGAGGGGGCCGTGAACCCTCGAGCGAGGAGGAACCCGCTCGAGGGAGGTGTGAACCCTCGAGCGAGGCGAAATCCGCTTGAGGGAGGTGTGAACCCTCGAGCGAGGCGGAACCTGCTCGAGGGGGCCTTTGAGTGGGCCACTCCGGTGGGCCGCGGGGACCACCGCAGTGTGGGCCGTGCCCCGTGTGTGCGCTTAAGTGAGATGTGTTTAGTTTCGGTTCTTTGTAGACTTTAAGTAGGATTCCCCTGGTTGTTTTAGGGGACCCTCAGGGCTGTCCCCGACAGTAGTCCCCGAGCATCTGCGGGTTTGCCCGCCAGGCTACCACAGTTGCTGAAGCCTACTGATAGGACATCCTTCCCCCCTGGTTGCTAATGCTTTCCGTGGGGCCACGCCAGCGGACCCGCGGGTGTAGCCCCCGAAGCCCTAGAGGAGCGTGAGTGCTCTTGCAGGGGTTTTACCGCGGAGTCTGGTCAGTGGGTGTGGTGCTTATCTCAACTGGCGTCGGTGATGTTCCAGCCGGCTTCGGTGACACACGCACAACTGGCACTACCTGCGGCCGGTGCAACCAAGCCTGGGCCCATTCAATGCGATCGGGGCGAGCTCTCCAACTTGCATTTAACGCACCCTCGCCGTCCCTCCGCGGGACGGAGGGTGAGGTTTCCGCAACCCCCATCGATCGGGTCGCGGATTGCGGATTCCTCATTGAGCTGTTAGTGGGTGGTTCGAGTGGACGCCCATGCCCCGTTCGATAAGGGTAGGCTGCGCGGTCCGGAGACGCGTCCATTAAAGTGCTTGCATGGGTTTGCTAGGTGGGGCTCGGTCCCATTCGGTAGGGACCGAGGGCGCGAAAGCTCTCCCTCGGTGGGATCCCCCCGGCTAGCTGCCCTCGCTGGCTCTCGAAGACGACATGTGGGGCACCATTGAGCCGGCGGGCTCGAGGAAAGGCTCGAATGCGCGTTCCCTCTTCGTCCCTGACTCTGGTGATCTAGGGCGCCTGTTCGAACCCGTGGGGGGTCAGGCTTCGAATCTCTGATCAGTAGGGCTGTGCGGGGTAACAGCCAAGTCCCCCCGTCTTTTGCATCTGCAGGTTTCGAGGGTCCTTGGCCGCGCCAGCCCCGAACCGCTGATCAGTAGTACTCGTGAATCGAGGGCACCTGTGGCGCCCATTTATTTCAAACGGGCTTTGAGGCCACTAGTCAATGTTTGCACCCTTCGAGGGTCGTATTAATTCGAGCCAGGGGCTCGGGCCGCTTCGAAGGTATACCTTACTCAGTAAGGGACAGGGCCATTAAATGCTCGCAGTCGCGAGTGTAATCTCGCGCCGCGGGCGCGCCTTCGTTCGCGCCGCGCGCGCGCGTAGTGGGCGGAGTGGGCAGGCGGATGTGACCGCCTGCCACGGCCCCCGGTTACCGCGCCGTGATGATGGCTCGCGGGCGGTTGCGTGGGCCGCCGCGGTCGTGGTGGGGCCCGTTCGTCGGGCCGAGGGAATATTCCGGGCCGTTAGCACGCGCGCAGGCGTGCGCTCCGGAGAGCACGCCTGCGGCCTATAAATCCAATGGAAGGGAAATGGGCGGTTTTTACCTTTCCGTTTAGCACTCGCCGTTCTTGCCCCTTGCGCTCTAGCCCCCGAGCCGCTCTCGCCATTGCACCTCTCTCCTCTCGGAGCTCTTCTCTTTCCTTGTCCTTCGCCTCTTCACCCGCTCGCATGGCGCCCCAGCCGCCTCTCATCATCATCGACCCGTTGGCGTTGGAGCGCTCGACGGTGACACGGCTGGCCCTGAACCGGCTGGTAACCGGTGGCCAGCTGGTGGCGAACGAGGATGGACGGCCGGCCGAGTGGATCGTGCCGTCGGAAAGGGAGCGAGCGCCCAACCCTCCGAGCGGCTACGCGGTCAGCTTCGTCCGCTTCCATGAGCGGGGCTTCATGGCGCCGGCGAGCCATTTCATGCGGGCTCTCTGCCACCACTACGGTGTGGAGCTCCACAACTTCGCGCCAAACACGATCTCGCAGGCGCCCACATTCGTTGGCGTCTGCGAGGGCTTCTTAGGGATCCCGGTGAACTGGGATCTCTGGGTTCATCTCTTCCGCGCGGAGCCGTACATGCTGCCGACGACGGAGATGAGGACCCGCCGCGCGGTGCGTGCCGGTGGCATGTCGCTCGCCGTGCGGAGCCAGCGCAAGGACGACTACATCCCCTGCACGATGACAACCAACAACGCGGACTGGGAGCGGGGGTGGTTCTACCTCCGCAACACCGAGCCCGGCCTCCCCTCTACACCGGCATGGTGCTCCGGGAGAGGCCCGCCTCTTGGTACCACGGGGTGTCTCCGCCCCAGCACCAGGAGCGGTTGGACTCGCTCCTGGCCGCACTGAGGAATCTGGCGGGCCACGGGCTGACCGCGGAAGTCGTCCTCGCGCACCTCCACCACCGGCGGATCGTCCCCTTGATGGAGAGGCCGCTCTGCATCTAACAGATGACCAAGGATGCGGACCCCGTTGCGTTGGAGAAATCGCGTTCGTTGCCGAGCCCCTTGCTGCGGGACTACGCGGCTACCCGGGCGCAGCGCGCCATCGACCCCAAGTCCGGGCGCTACAATTAGAAGGCCCTGTGGGATCTCGAGATGTTGACCACTGGCCAGCTGGTGAGCGGAGTTCTTGATTTCATTCCCAGTATCGCCAAATTTCCGAGTTGTTGACGCGTTTAATGCTTTGCCCACAGATGGTGCGGGTGAGCGCCGCGAAGTCTGAGCCGCCTACCCCCCGCTCCCGCGTGCTCGCGCGCGTGGCACAACAGCGAGAGCGGGAGCGGGCGGCACGCAAGAAGGAGCGTGCAACGCGACATCGGAAGAGTCGCGAGCGGAGGAGTGAGGAGTTCCGGCTGCGCGAGCAGCAGGGGCTCTCCTCGCCGGGGACCGAGGAATACTCGTCATCGGACGAGGAGGAGGAAGAGGAGGAAGAGGTTAGGGGGCTTGCCCTCCCCGATAGGTGGGAGCCTGCACCCCAATCACCGGAGCCGGCTCTGGTGGCGAGAGTGGCATCGCCTGGGGCGGGTGTGGGGGCGCCTGCCACCGGGCAATCAACGACAGAGGCGGCGCGGGTCGCGGAGGCGCCGGCGCGCACCTCGGAAGCGTCCGTGCGCGCGGCGGAGGCACCCGCGAGTGCAATGTAGATGACTGGAGGTGCGGCGGCGGTCGCGCCGGCCGCACCCGCAACGTCAGCGGTGACCTCGAGGAAGAGGAAGCGCGCCTTCTCCTCCTCGAGGTCAGAGATCGTCTTTCGAGGGGTTGTGTGCCTGACAGGCGGGAATCTGACGGTTTGTTTGCATCTCCGCAGGGTGGTTACAACTGTGCCTCCCCTCGCACCGGCCAAGGTGCTGAGGGCAGATGCGTCCGTCCCTACCCGGCGGCGTTCGTCAAGGGCGCTGCGGACGGGGGCGAGCGAGGCGGCGACGGCGAGCGAGAGTTCGCGAGGGTGCGGCCGAGGCCTCGAGGCCACGGTTGGTGGCCTCGCTTGCCGAGCTACGGCACCGACGGTTGCCGAGGAGCGGCGGGCGCCGGTCGTGGAGGAGGCGCGGCGGGCGGCGGCCGCGACGCAGGCAAGGCCGAGGCGGAGGCACGGCCGGCGGCACCGGTTGCGGCGTCTGTCGTGGAGGGCCACCGGCTCCGGCGGCCGGCCGAGACGCGGCGGAGGCGGCGGCCATGGTTCCGCGGCCGGGAGACCGCGGCCGCGGAGGCGCGGTCGGAAGCGGCCGTGGGGGCGCAGCGAGAGCCCGCGCTCGCCGGCCCGGCGGTGGCGGTGGAGATCCCGGACGACGACTCCCCGCCGCCCGGGTGGGACCAGTGGGTGAACCTACCCATGCCGTCCCCCGAGTCCCAGGAGGGGGCACTCGTGAGGCGGTGGGACGGCCACATGGTGGCCGAGGGCCGAGGGCGTGGCACCGAGGCTTCTTCTCCCCGCACCGGCCGCTCCGCTTCGAGAGAGGGGCGTGTCGACGAGCCACCCGCCCTCGCCGACGCTCAGGAGGAGCACCAGATATGGGGGGAGCTCCGTGACCACGACGCCGCACTCAACCGGGCGTTGAACGAGGCGCTACAGATCCATGGTGGCCCGGCGTGGCGCATCTTCCAGGTGAGGCACTGTTGCCCTTTTTCCTCGATTTCGTCGTCTTTGTGTTTGTTTCATTCAGCGCGACGCTTACTGGTTTTGATCTTTTGGTGGCAGGAGCTCGAGCACCGCGCCCGCGACAAGTATGGCGCCTTTGTCCAGATGAGTGCTGAGCTCCGCCATCTCCAGGAGCAGCGTGATGCCTTCGACGCGCTAGCGAACGCCTCGGGAACCCCAGATGGCTGGCTGTCGTACCGGGCTGAGGCCCTACGTGATCAGCCCCTCGAGTACGAGAGGCAGGCCGCGGCGCGCCCCCACCCTCGAGCGGATTTGCACAGCCCTCATCGATCGGGATGAGGCACTGCAGCAGGTGCAGGGGGACCTAGAGAAGATGCGCACGGTGGCTTCCAATTGGGAGGCAGAGGTGGGCACCGTCCGGGCCGACAACCGGGAGCTCCGCACATGGCTCCAGGGGGCCCAGGCCCAGCAGAGCCAGGCTGAGGAGAGGGCGCGCGCAGCTGAGCAGAAGGCCAAGTAGGCCGATGAGTTGAAGACCGCCCTTGATGCTAAGGCTGCCGCGCTTCTCGCGGCGGAGGAGCAGCTCCGGCAGGAGCGCGCCACCCGCGAGGAGGTCGAGGGCCAGCTCCGGCAGGAGCGAGCCGCTCTTGCCGATGCTCGGTCCACGCTCGAGCAGGAGCGTTCCGCTCGCGAGACAGCGCAGAAGTCGCTGGAGGCGCGGGACGCTGACGTTTCAAAGCTCGAGGGCGAGCTGGTAGCCCTCAGCATTACGAGTGCGGATCAGGAGATGGCCCTCAAGGAGCAGAGCGCTACCGTCGTCAGCCTGCAGCAAGCGGTCAAGGCCGAGCGCCACGCCCTCGAGGTGGAGAAGAAGCAGGTTGAAGGTGGGTCACCGTTTCGTCTCTTGTTTTGCTGATCTTTCCTTTGAGGGTTCGTTCCCCTTCTGATTTCTTTCGCTGGTAACGTTCAGGCCTGCGCACCGCGCTGGGGCAAGCGACCGACCGGGCCGAGGCGCTGCAGGCTTCCTACAACTTCTCCGAGCGGGAGCTGTTGGAGCTGCGTTCCGCGGCCCTCAAGACCTTCCAGGCCGTGGAGGAGGGCGAGGCGCAGGCTGGAAGCTCGTTGGTCAGTCGCCTGCGCGCCCTCGGCGGGCACGTCTCTGGGTGCATGCGCCGCGCGCTGCACCTTGGCGTCCAGAAAGCTCTCGGGGTGGTGCGGTCCCACTACGAGATGAATTTTGAAGCTGTGGCGGAAGGCTACATCGTCCCGGAGGGCGTCGAGGATGAAGTGGCGATGGAGCGCATGGACGCGCTAGCTGCTGACGCCGCCGAGGCGCTCGCCGAGGCCTTCGAGGAGTTCCTGTTTCCAGACGCCGCTGACGCTGATGCTCCTCAAGCAGCTGGATGTTCCAGGCGTTGGTGAGTTCTTCGCCGTCCTCGTTGGCTAGCTTGTACGTGCCAGGCTTAGCACCTTCACCACGACGTAGGGTCCCTCCCACAGAGGTGATAGCTTGTGGTGTCTTCGGTTGTCTTGGCGTAGCCTTAGGACCAAATCCCCCTCGCTGAAGTCCCGCCGGCATACCTTCCGAGCCTGGTAGTGCCTTAGGGACTGCTGGTATCTTGCGGAATGCATTAGGGCCACGAGGCGCGCTTCATCCAGCTGGTCCAGTGAGTCCTCGCGGGCCCGCTGGTTGGTGTCCTCGTCATAGCCTCGCACTCTGGGTGACCCATATTCTAAGTCCGTGGGGAGGACGGCCTCCGCGCCATGGACTAGAAAGAACGGGGTCAACCCGGTGGCTCTTCTTGGGGTGGTCCTTAGGCTCCACACGACCGTAGGTAGTTCCTGGAGCCATTTCCGACCAGACTTGTTCAGCTGGTCGAAAATTCTGGGCTTGAGGCCTTGTAGGATCATGCCGTTGGCACGTTCTACTTGGCCGTTGGTCTGTGGATGGCCACAGCCGCCCAGTCCACACAGATGTGGAATTTATCGCAAAACTCCAGGAATTTCCTGCCCGTGAACTGGGACCCGTTGTCGGTGATGATGGAATTGGGCACTCCAAAGCGATGGACGGTGTCCGTGAAAAACGTCACCGCCTGCTCTGCCCTGAGATTCGTAATGGGGCGCACCTCTACCCACTTGGAAAATTTGTCGATTGCGACCAACAAGTGGGTGAAGCCCCCGGGCGCTTTCCGCAAGGGCCCAACGATGTCCAGCCCCCACACGGCGAAGGGCCACGTGATGGGGATGGTCTGCAGGACGTGCGCAGGGAGGTTGGATTTACAGGCGTAGAACTGGCACCCTTCACAGGTGCGCACGATCCCGCTGGCGTCGGCGACCGCGGTGGGCTAGTAGAAGCCCTGGCGGAACGCATTGCCTACGAGGGTGCGGGGCGCGGCATGGTGGCCGCAGATGCCCACGTGAATGTCCCGGAGGAGCTCGCGCCCCTCGGGAACGGGCACGCATCGCTGCAGGATGCTGGAGGCGGCGCGCTTGTACAGCTCGCCGTCGACGAGGGCGAAAGATTTGGCCATCCTAGCGATGCGCCTGGCCTCGGACCGGTCTGATGGGAGTTCCCCTCGACCCATCCAGGTGATGTATTTGTCGCGCCAGTCCACCCTGCTGGGGGCCGGCTCGACGTCCATGACCTCGGCCTCACTGGAGCCGTACCCCTCGAGGAGGGAGAGCGCGTACGCCTCGCTCGAGGGGTCCTCGTCCATGGGCTCTGCTCCTGCTGGACTCGAGGGAGCCCCCGAGGGTTCCGTGTGGTTTGAGGGGTGCGGCTCGAGGGTGACGGATGGTTGGGCGATATCTCGGGCAAAGACGTTCGGGGGGACGATGATCCGCCCCGACGCGATCTTGGCAAGCTCGTCCGCCTCCTCGTTGTACCGGCGGGGCACGTGATTAAGCTCGATGCCGTAAAACTTGTCCTCGAGGGCCCGCACGGCCTTGCAATATGCTTCCATCTTGTCGTCGTGGCAGCTTGCGTTTTTCATGACTTGGTCGATCACGAGCAGCGAATCTCCTCGCACGTCGAGGCGTTTGATGCCTGTCTCGATGGCGATCTTGAGGCCGTAGAGCAGGGCCTCGTACTCAGCCATGTTGTTTGACACGGGGAAATGGAGGCGTACTACGTACCGCATGTGCTCCCCGAGGGGTGACACGAAGAGCAGGCCCGCACCCGCCCCGGTCTTCATCACTGAGCCGTCGAAGTACAGAGTCCAGCACTCTGCTTGGATCTGCGGCGGCGGCAACTGCGTGTCCGTCCACTCGACAACGAAATCTGCCAAGATCTGGGACTTGATGGCCTTGCGCGGGGCGTAGGCAAGCGTTTCGCCCATCAACTCCACCGACCACTTGGCGATCCTGCCCGCTGCTTCTGGATTGCGGATGATCTCTCCTAGTGGAAAGGAGGAAACCACCGTGACAGGGTGGGCCTCGAAGTAGTGGCGAAGCTTGCGCCACGCGAGGACCACTACGTAGAGCAGCTTCTGGACTTGAGGGTATCGCGCCTTGGTGTCGGACAAGACGTCGCTGACGTAGTACATCGGCCGCTAAACTGGCAAGGCGAGCCCCTCCTCCGTGCGCTCTACCACGATCACGACGCTGACCACCTGGGTAGTCGCAGCCACGTAGAGGTGCAGAGGTTCACCATCTCGCGGTGGTGTGAGGATTGCGGCGTGGGTCAAGGACGCCTTCAGCTTGTCAAGCGCCTCTTGGGCCTCGGCGGTCCAGGAGAAGCGCTCGTGCTTCTTGAGGAGGCGGTAGAGGGGCAAGCCTTTCTCGCCGAGCCGCGAGATGAAGCGGCTCAAGGCAGCAAGGCACCCCAGCACCTTTTGTACCCCTTTGAGGTCCCGAATCGGACCCATTCGCTCGAGGGCTGCAACCTTTTCGGGGTTGGCCTCAATGCCTCGCTGGGAGACTACGTATCCTAGAATCATGCCCCGCGGCACGCCAAAGACACATTTTTCGGGGTTCAGTTTTACCCCATTGGCCCGCAGGCAGCCGAACGCGATGCTGAGGTCGCTGACCAGGTCGTCCGCCTTCCTGGTTTTTACGACTATGTCATCCACGTACGCCTCGATGGTCCGGCAGATGTGGTCTCCGAAAACGTGCTGCATGCACCGTTGGTACATCGCACGCGCGTTCCGGAGGCCGAACGACATCGTGACGTAGCAATACATCCCGAACGACATGATGAATGAAGTCACGAGCTAGTCGGACTCCTTCATTTTGATTTGGTGGTACCCGGAATAGGCATCAAGGAAACAAAGTAGTTCACACCCGGCGGTCGAATCAACAATTTGATCAATACGTGGCAGAGGAAAAGGAACTTTTGGACATGCTTTATTAAGACTGGTGTAGTCTACACACATCCGCCACTTCCCATTCTTTTTCTTTACTAGTACAGGATTGACTAGCCACGTAGGGTGGAACACTTCCTTGATGAACCCAGCCTCAAGGAGCTTTCGCAGCTCCGCTCCGATCGCCCGCCGCCGCTCCTCGTCGAAGCGGCGGAGCCGTTGCTGCACGACGCGGGAGTGAGGTAGGATGTCAAGGGAGTGCTCGGCGACCTCCCTCGGGATGCCTGGCATGTCCAAGGGACTCCACGCGAAGATGTCGGCGTTGGCGTGGAGGAAGTCGACGAGCACCACTTCCTATTTCGGGTCGAGGGTGGAACTGACCCTCAACGCCTTGCCCTCGGGGGCTACAGGGTCAAGGGGCACTTCCTTGGTCTGCTCCGCGGCCTCGAAGTTGCCGGCGTGCTTGGTGGTGGAGTCGAGGTCCTCGTTGACCATCTTCTCCAGGTTGGTCACCAGTGCTTCATCCAGCACTAGCGCTTCCGCGTGCTCCACGCATTCGACGTCGCAGTCGAAGGCGTGCTCGATGGATGAGCCCACGGTGATGACACCGTTCGGTCCCAGCATCTTCATCTTGAGGTAGGTGTAGTTGGGGACAGCCATAAACTTGGCGTAGCAGGGCCGCCCAAGTATAGCGTGATATGCACCCCTGAACCCCACCACCTCGAAGGTGAGCATCTCCTTGCGGTAGTTGCTCGGAGTGCCGAACCAAACAGGCAGATTGATCTGCCCAAGGGGCTGGACGCGCTTGCCCGGCACGACGCCATGGAACAGCGTCGTGCTGGGCCGCAGCTGGTCCAACCCGATCCCCAGCAAGCGCAGCGTGTGCGCGTAGAGGATATTGATGCTGCTACCTCCGTCCATTAGGAGCTTCGAGAACCGTGCGTTCCCAATGACCGGGTCGACCACCAGTGGGTACTGGCCCGGGTTAGGGATGCAGTTCGGGTGATCCTCGCGGCTGAAGGTGATGGCATCCTCCGACCAGTCAAGGAAGGAGGGAGGTGCTTTCTCCGCGTTGGGAACCTCGTGCCGCTCACGCTTGCGCTGGCGGCTCAACATGTCGACGGTCGCCCCCCCCCGAAGATGAGGAACACGTTCTCCACAGCGGGGAAGCCGCCGGCGTCACCATCACCCCCGTCCTTCTTGGCTTCGGCGTCCTTCGCGGCGGCGCGACCATACAACCGCTTGAGCAAGTCGCATTGCTCGAGGGTGTGGTTCACCGGTGTCTTGTGGTAGGGACATGGCTTCTTTAGCATGTCGTCGAACACCCCCGGACCTCGAGGGGCCGGTCGAGGGCCCCGTCGAGCCGGGTCAACAGCAAGGGCCTCGGCGTCGTTGCCGTCGCGTCCCTGCTCGCGCGCCTCACGGCGCGGCTTCTTCCCCTTCTTGCCCCGCTTGTCCTTCCGGTGGAGCTCCTTGGACTTGCTGCCCTCCGCGGGCGCGTCGTCCGTGCGCTTGCCCTTCTTGCCGTCGAAGATCGCCCCCACCGCCTCTTCGCCTGAAGCAAAACTGGTGGTGATATCGAACAGTTCATTCGAGTCGACCGGCGGGCTGCGCCCCAACTCGCGCACGAGGTCCCGGCACGTGGTGCCCTCAAGGAAGGCGTGCACAATCTCAGATTGCGCCACGCTTGGGAGCTCCGTGCAACGCTTGGAGAAGCGCCGTATGAAGTCCCGGAGTGACTCACCAGGCTTTTGGGTGCAGGAGCGCAAGTCCCAGGAGTTCCCATGGCGCACGTACGTGCCCTGGAAGTTGCCGACGAACGTTCGGACGAAGTCATCCCAGTTGTCGATCTGGCTGGCCGGCAGGTGCTCGAGCCATGTCCGGGCTGAGTCGGTGAGGTGCAGGGGGAGGTTGCGGATGATGACCTCATCACTGGAGGCTTCGCCCAGCTGGCACGCCAGGCGGTAATCGTTGAGCCACATGAGGGGATCCGTCTCACCGTTGTACTTGACGATGGTCGTAGGTTGGCGGAAGCGCTGGGGGAAGGACGCTGCGCGGATCTCCCGGCTGAACACGCGGGTCCCCGGGGGTTCCGGTGTTGGCGAGCGGTCTTCATCGCTGTCGTAGCGTCCACCCCGTCGGGGGTGGTAGCTTGCGGCCGCCCGCGCCTCCGCTTTGCTCGTCCACCGAGCGTTGATGACATTGCGGGCGTCGCTGTCCCGCGCCTGCCCACGTGTGTCGAGGAGTCGCTCCTTGGCCAGCGTGCGCCCCGGGTTGGCGGGGTGCTCCGTTGCTCTACCCGCATGTACCGAGGGTTCGGGCCCCTGCGCGCCCCATCGTCCTGCGCGTCCCCCTGCTGGCGGATGCGGGACGCCGAGCTCTCGGCCTACTGGACGGCCGCTTGCTCGATGAGCACCTGCGCCTCACGGTGCAGGTTCCGCGCCTCGGGTGTCGAGGGGGCGGGCATGGCCCGCAGCAGCGTTGCGGCGGCAATGAGCTTTTGGCTCGCTTGCGGAGGCGTATCTGGGTTGTCGATGTTGAAATCAGTGTTAATGCGGTCGCGGGCCTGTATGCCCAGCTCACGCGCGCGTTCGCCGCGCGCGGAGGCTTCCCCCGCCATAGAGGCGCGGAGCAACCGCACCGTCCGATACTCTTCCGCCAGCTTGGCCTCGAGCTCGCGGGCTTGGGCCAGCTGCGCGTTGATATCGGCCCCTGTTGGGGGTGAAGGAGCAGGGGCGCTTGGCCCCGCAGCCAGGCGCGAAGCGGTCCCTAGAGCGGGCGGAACCTCTCCATCGCCGGCGCCCGTTGCGCCGGTGGCGTTTGCTGGGTCACTGGCGATGATGACGCAGCACTCCGGCGCGGGGTTGTAGCTCCCCGCGCTGGAGTCGTCAGAGCAGCCGAACCAGTAGTCCGTGGTGTCGAGGAATCGCCTGAACATTACTGGGTCCGGTACGCCAGAGAAGTCCCACTCCGCGTACCCGTGCGAGGTAGCGGGTGGCAACGCGTCGAGAGAGCCCAGGGACGACTCGTCGCCGGCGGAGGCGCTAGGATCCCTGGCAACGAAAACGTGGTGGCCAGGGGGAACCCTGCACATCGTGGCGCTGGCATTGGCGTTGGCGGTGTAGGCCGCCGTGGCGCTGCGCAGACCGATGGGGAAGCGCGGCCGGGGACCGTGGGCTCCCCCGCCGGGGCGGGCGGTCGCCGTGGCCGACGGGCGCACCGCGTTGTGAGGCGACACGCTCGGCGTGCCATCGCTCCGACCGCGCCACGGCGCGAGCACCGGCCGGAGTGGCGGCGGCGCCGTGACGCCGATGGGCCCGCGGCGTCCGTGCCGGCGGCAGCGCCGGTGTCGCGGCGACTCGTGCAGCGGCGACCGGGGCGGCCCAGCTTGGCGCTGCGCGAAGTTCCTCACGGTTGGTGAGGCGCATCAGGTAGTCGTTCCTCGTAGCCTGGAAGTTCAGGCCCCCGAACCGAATTTCGAACCCGGCAGGGAGGGGGTCCGAGCTGCCCATGGAGTAACGCGTGCCGCGGTACTCGGTGCGAATCACCATGGAGGGAGTTGATGGCGGATTGACCTTCGGCGCTCGCGTGCCCCACAGTGGGTGCAGAATGTAGTCCCGACACTAACTAGTAATAAGCGCCAAGGTCTGTCCCTCAATGGTTGGTGCTAAACAACTAAAGACACAAGATTTATCCTGGTTCCGGCCGGGGGCCGTACGTCCAGCAGTGGTGTGCTCGAGGCACTATATTGCTTTGCACCAGAGTGCCTGTAGTGGGGCAGCTACAAGTGAGGCGGGAGAGGAGGCGTGGCCTCCAAGTCCCTGGTGGCCAACTTTTATAGACCAAGGAGAGGGAGAATTACAAGCATGCCGCACTTTTCAGCTACACGGGGAAGTATGGTGTGCAGCGCCGCGGAGTTGGCGGCCACCTTGACGGTCCTTGCCACGATCTAGTCATCATGGCGTGTCTTGTACCCGAACAGTGGCAGATTCGAGGGTAGGGGCGCAGTGGTTGGCCGTTGCGTCTTCAAAAAGGCTTGAGGAAGCCGTTGACGGCGATCCGTACGGGGTACAGTGGTAGGCGTGGCGGCGTCCCGCCCCCGCGTGCCTCACGGCGCCGGAGTGGTTGTAACAGTGCCCGTCGTGGCGTCCGCACAGGACCAACAGTGGCAGGAATGGCGTCCCGCCGGCCTAGCGTCATGACCTGGCCCTGCAAGTTCACGAGAAAGTTGTTCGAGGGTGTGGCCGGCCCCCTTCGTGGGCGCGGTGCGTTAGCCGTACGGGGTAGGCGGCGCAGTGTCACGGGGCTGACACCGGCCACGTCACACAGTCCCCCACAGTGGCGGGGATGGGTTCCCCCTAGGGAGTTGGCGCAACAGGGCCGGGGCATGATTCCCAGGCGCATGATGGCGCCGCCCTGCCGTGCCAGACCATTAAATGTCCGTACCCGCGTGCGGGAACGGGCGTGCGTGTGAGGGAGTCTCGAGCGAGGCAGAGGCGAACCCTCGAGCAAGGCGGAGCCCGCTCGAGGGGGCCGTGAACCCTCGAGCGAGGCGGAACCCGCTCGAGGAAGTTGTGAACCCTCGAGCGAGGAGGAACCTGCTCGAGGGGGCCTTTGAGTGGGCCACTCTGGTGGGCCGCGGGGACCACCGCAGTGTGGGCTGTGCCCCGTGTGTGCGCTTAAGCGTGCGAAGGAGTGGGCTAACAAGGACAAGTACCACCCTTCCAATGGTGTACTTGAGCGTCGTGTGCAGATGCCCAGGGCTAAGGCGAGGTGAGGACAGTTTGGGCTTGGGGAGAGCGGAAGGCTGTTGGAGGTGTTGCTGCCTAGGTCACACCGATCAGACCGGTGTGGGGCACCGGTTAGACCGGTGCAGACCTGGACAGGCAGCAGTTCGGGTTTCGTGCTCGTACAGGTGTGAGGGTTGTTTCTGGAAGTCGTGGTTCTGGTGGTTGGGCTGGAGAGTTTGCAGGTGGTCAGGTTGCTAGGCATTTTCCCCCTTGAGTTCACTACGGGGATGGGAGGAGTCGTAGCTTTGAGAAGGAGAGAAGGGACGTTCCACGGGCCTTCTTTCGTGGTTTTGGTCCTCCTCCAGGCAGAGAGGGGTAGTTCCCTCAAGGTGGTTACCGTGGTGGTGTTCGTGGAGGTAGTTTTGGTAGGAGAGATGGTTTGGTTGGTGCTAACCCCACATTCGAGCAAATGGCTCGGCACTGGTTTTACTGTTTTGGTACTAACCCCAGTGCTGAGTCGTTTGTTCACTCACGTGCTCGTTTTTGAATTTCAGGTGGGAGACTTGAAGAACATTTGGTTGATTGACTCCGGTTGCTCGAGGCATATGACCGGAGATAGGGGGTGGTTCTCAAGTCTCGTCCCGGTGGTGACAAAGAGGTACATCACTTTCGGGGACAATGGGCGTGGGCATGTGCTTTCAGAAGGTGAGATCAAAGTGAGTGACAAGATCACTCTGAGGCGTGTTGCTCTTCTTCAATCGCTGGGGTACAATTTGCTTTCTGTGTCCCAGTTGTTGGATGAGGGCTTTGAGGTGTTGTTTCGGCCAGGTGGTTCTCGGATTTTGGACACTCAGGGGGACCTTGTCTGTATGGTCGTTCCTGAGGGTCAGGTGTTTCGTGCTGATTTTTCTCAGTCTTCGGGTGTGGAGCGTTGTTTCTTGGCTGGTTCTTCGAGTGAGTTGTGGAAGTGGCATAGGAAGTTGGGCCACTTGAGCTTTGACCTTTTGTCGCGCTTGAGTAAACTCAATTTGGTCCGAGGATTGCTACGGTTGAGGCTTGATAAAGAGTTGGTTTGTGCGCCATGTAGGCATGCCAAGATGGTAGCCTCTTCTCACCCGCCTCTCACCGATGTGATGACTGAGCGTCCATGCGAGCTGCTCCATATGGACCTTGTTCGCCCAGCTCGTGTGCGATCTGCGGGTGGGAAGTGGTATGTCCTTGTCGTGGTGGACGACTATTCTCGGTATGCGTGGGTGTTATTTCTCGAGGATAGTGGGGAGACGTTTGGTTTTGTTCGAGATCTGGTCTTGAGGTTGAGGAACGAGAGGCATGGAGATGTCATACGAGCTATCCGCAGTGATAATGGCTCGGAATTCAGAAACTCTCATTTTGAAACCTTTTGCCATGACTTGGGTCTTGAGCACCAGTTTTCGAGTCCGTATACGCCTCCCCAGAATGGTGTTGTGGAAAGGAAGAACATGACCTTGTGCGAGATGGCTCGGACGATGCTTGATGAGCATAGGACTCCGAGGAGGTATTGGGCTGAGGCGGTGAATACCGCGTGCTATGTGTCGAACAAGATCTACCTCAAAGTGCACAAGAAGAAGACATGCTATGAGTTCATGCATGGTCGCACACCTAAGGTGAGTCACTTCCATGTCTTTGGTTGCAAGTGCTTCATTCTGAAGAAAGGCAGGAAGTTGGATAAGTTTGAGGCTAGGTCTGTCGATGGTATCTTCTTTGGTTATGCATCTCATTCTAGAGCATATCGTGTGCTCAATTTTGAAACTAACCAAATCGTGTAGACTTGCGAGGTAACCTTCGACGAGACAGAGCCACGTAGTCAGCTTGTCTTTGAGTGTGTAGGTGATGATGAGCTTGGCGAGGAGATCTTTCAGGAGGAGCATGAACATGGAGACGATGGAGATGGCGGTGCGGTGCCCCCGGCTGAACATGTACCCACTACTTCGACTACGGTGATGGACGGACCCTTTACTACACCTACGACTATAAATCAAGAACGAGGAGAAGCTGATGTTGAGGGGGAGGTAGCATCGAGACGAGAACCTCAGCGGCGAGTACAAGTGGATCACCCAGCTTCGAGGATCATCGGCGACATGAATGAACGCACTACACGGTCGAGGGTTCGAAACAATTCTCATTTCGCTCATGCTGCATTTGTTGCTACCTTTGAGCCCAAAGACATTGGACACGCACTATCTGATCACAATTGGGTTAATTCGATGCATGAGGAGTTGGAGAACTTTGAGAGGAATCAGGTTTGGGAGTTGGTTGACCTTCCTCCAGGGTGTAAGCCGATTGGTACAAAGTGGGTGTGGAAGAACAAAGAGGGAGAGAAAGGTGAGGTTGTGAGAAACAAGTCGAGGCTTGTCGCTCAGGGGTTCAGTCAGAAGGAGGGGATCGACTACGAGGAAACCTTTGCTCCCGTAGCCTGTTTGGAGGCGATTAGGATCCTTCTAGCCTTTTCCGTGGCTAAAGGGTTCAAGTTGCACCAAATGGATGTGAAGAGTGCTTTCCTGAATGGTGTGTTGGAGGAAGAAGTGTATGTGAGGCAACCTCTGGGGTTTGAGAGTGAGAAGTACCCCCACCGGGTGTACAAGTTGAGGAAGGCGCTATATGGGTTAAAGCAGGCGCCTAGAGCTTGGTATGGTAGGTTGAGGGGGTTCTTGTTTGGGAGAGGTTTTGAGATGGGGAAGGTCGATCAAACCTTGTTTTTGCTGAGGCAGGGCAGAGATATCCTGATTGTGCAGGTGTACGTCGATGATATTGTCTTTGGTGGCTTGTCTAACTCTCTTGTTGCAAGGTTTCCAGAGGATATGAGCAGGGAATTTGAGATGAGCATGATGGGCGAGTTGCAGTTCTTCCTCGGGCTACAAATCAAACAATCAAAGGAAGGAACATTTGTGCACCAGGCTAAGTACACCAAAGACATTGTGCGGAAGTTCAAGATGGAGGACTCCAAGGCTATGACGACGCCGATGAGTACGACTACAGCTCTTGATGCGGACGAGGAAGGTGAACACGTGGACCAGAAGAAGTACCGGAGCATGATTGTGTCACTCCTCTACTTGATGGCGATGAGGCTGGACATACAGTTCTTGGTGTGTCTATGCGCTCGTTTTCAAGCGTCTCCAAGGACTTCGCATCGGCAAGCGGTGAAGCGAATTTTCAGGTACTTGCATCACATTCCCGACTTCGGCCTTTGGTACTCCGCGTCCTCTTCTTTGGCGATTCATGGTTTTTCAGACGCGGATTTTACTAGGTGTCGGTTGGATAGGAAGTCCACTTCTGGGACTTGCCAGTTTTTGGGTTCCTCTTTGGTGTCTTGGTCTTCCCGCAAACAATCGAGTGTTGCTCAATCCACTACTGAGGCCGAGTACGTTGCCGCTGCTAGTTGTTGCTCTCAGCTCCTTTGGATTTCATGCACCATGAGTGACTTTGGTGAGGAGTATACCCATGTCCCACTTCAATGTGATAGCACCAGTGCCATAAGTGTTGCAAAGAACCCAGTGCTCCATTCCAAAACCAAGCACATAGAAGTGAGGTACCATTTTCTGAGAGACAATGTAGAGAAAGGAAAGATAGCTTTGATCCATGTGCCCACACATGACCAATTAGCCGATATTTTCACCAAACCCCTAGATCAAGCAACTTTCACTCGTTTGCGGGGGGAACTTGGTGTGTGTTTGATTTCTTGAGTTGGGTGTGTGGGAGCTCTCTTTGGAGCATATGTATAGCTTCCTTTGTGCATTTCTTGCATTTGGCATGCCATATGTAACATGATGTATAGGCATCTTTGTATCTTATATTGCATGCATTTTGTATCATATGCATTGGTTAGGAAAAGCTTCTATCATATACATTGTTCACCATGGAATGAGATATATGTCTTTGTGAGCTTGTTTGTTATGCTATGGTTAGTTTGGCTCAGCTCTTGATGATCTTGATGAATAATCCATGGTTGATAGCTATGTTTTTGAAAATATCACATGTATGCTCTCTCATGTGTAAATGCCTTCATATGATCTTAACATGTTTTAGTGGCTTGGGTATGCTTAATTTTTGGTTGGATAGCTAGTCTATTGATCATATGGGGCCAAAGGCTCATTTGCCATCATGAATGTTTAGCCCTCTTGCTTCATCTTGTGGAGGGGCATAAGTTCCTTTTTGTTGCAAAGACATTTCATGTACCATTTACAAATCTGAAAATGAAATGAAAAATGCTTGGAAAATATGCTCCCATGTCATATGTGCTGAATTTAATTTGCTTTGAGTGCTAAACCGTTGCATGATGCCTACCAATGAGAAGTCTCATACATAGAAGTAGGCACATGGCTCGGTGGCTTTGACATGACATGAGGTGCTTGTGGGTGTTTGTGATGGTCTTATGATTAGAATGGCTATCCTAGCATGAAGTTTGTGTGGCTTTGCCATTTTGATATGCTTTGATCATGTTTAGGACTTTGCTCATGAGAGGCAACTTGGTGCTCATGTACCAGAGCATGATTGTGTCACTCCTCTATTTGATGGCGATGAGGCTGGACATACAGTTCTCGGTGTGTCTGTGCGCTCGTTTTCAAGCGTCTCCGAGGACTTCGCATCGGCAAGAGGTGAAGCGAATTTTCAGGTACTTGCATCACACTCCCGACTTCGGCCTTTGGTACTCCGCGTCCTCTTCTTTGGCGATTCATGGTTTTTCAGACGCGGATTTTACTGGGTGTCGGTTGGATAGGAAGTCCACTTCTGGGACTTGCCAGTTTTTGGGTTCCTCTTTGGTGTCTTGGTCTTCCCGCAAACAATAGAGTGTTGCTCAATCCACTATTGAGGCCGAGTACGTTGCCGCTGCTACTTGTTGCTCTCAGCTCCTTTGGATTTCATACACCATGAGTGACTTTGGTGAGGAGTATACCCATGTCCCACTTCAATGTGATAGCACCAGTGCCATAAGTGTTGCAAAGAACCCAATGCTCCATTCCAAAACCAAGCACATAGAAGTGAGGTACCATTTTCTGAGAGATAATGTAGAGAAAGGAAAGATAGCTTTGATCCATGTGCCCACACATGACCAACTAGCCGATATTTTCACCAAACCCCTAGATCAAGCAACTTTCACTCGTTTGCGGGGGGAACTTGGTGTGTGTTTGATTTCTTGAGTTGGGTGTGTGGGAGCTCTCTTTGGAGCATATGTATAGCTTTCCTTTGTGCATTTCTTGCATTTGGCATGGCATATGTAACATGATGTATAGGCATCCTTGTATCTTATATTGCATGCATTTTGTATCATATGCATTGGTTAGGAAAAGCTTCTATCATATACATTGTTCACCATGGAATGAGATATATGTCTTTGTGAGCTTGTTTGTTATGATATGGTTAGTTTGGCTTAGCTCTTGATGATCTTGATGAATAATCCATGGTTGATAGCTATGTTTTTGAAAATATCACATGTATGCTCTCTCATGTGTAAATGCCTTCATATGATCTTAACATGTTTTAGTGGCTTGGGTATGCTTAATTTTTGGTTGGATAGCTAGTTTATTGATCATATGGGGCCAAAGGCTCATTTGCCATTATGAATGTTTAGCCCTCTTGCTTCATCTTGTGGAGGGGCATAAGTTCCTTTTTGTTGCAAAGACATTTCATGTACCATTTACAAATCTGAAAATGAAATGAAAAATGCTTGGAAAATATGCTCCCATGTCATATGTGCTGAATTTAATTTGCTTTGAGTGCTAAACCATTGCATGATGCCTACCAATGAGAAGTCTCATACATAGAAGTAGGCACATGGCTCGGTGGCTTTGACATGCCATGAGGTGCTTGTGGGTGTTTGTGATGGTCTTATGATTAGAATGGCTATCCTAGCATGAAGTTTGTGTGGCTTTGCCATTTTGATATGCTTTGATCATGTTTAGGACTTTGCTCATGAGAGGCAAGTTTTCGCAAAATTGCCCAAATCCATCATAGCTTCGTCCAATAGTTGTGCAACTTGGTGCTCATGTAGTTGAGATCGATACGAAGCTGTAGAGTATCTAACTTGCTCATTTGGACATGTGTAGCATCCTATGTTGAATTTTGTCTATTTGAGAAGCTCTAGGTTGAAAATTTTGCATTTTGGCTTGATTCATGCATTGCCAACAAGGGGGAGAAGTTTGAGCTTGAAATGGCTTGCTGGACGCATTTAGAAGGTTT
Organism: Cenchrus americanus; assembly: GCA_947561735.1. Classification (NCBI taxonomy): domain Eukaryota; kingdom Viridiplantae; phylum Streptophyta; class Magnoliopsida; order Poales; family Poaceae; genus Cenchrus; species Cenchrus americanus. Next base: position 146,354,382 of record OX387244.1, on the reverse strand, counting down.
TCAGGTGGTTTCGAGCCATTTTTGGGCTCTGTTGTCCACCGATCGGACCGGTCGAGGTCACCGGTCTGACCGGTGTGAGTGCTGGTCCTGTGCACATGTTGGGCACCGGTCTGACCGGTGGTGGTGACCGGTCTGACCGGTGTGAGGTGAAGTTGCTACAGCTGTCCTGTTTTCAGCTGGTTTGCATGAATTCGTCCAGGGGGAGGTGCATTAGTCCAGGGGGAGCTCTTTGTGGTGTTTGAGCTTTGGTTCGGTGGTTCGTGCACTTTGCTTGAGCTTTGTTTTTTGTCTCGGATGTGTCGAGCCGTTGCCCTTGCCTAAGGGGTCCGAGTCTTGTCTTCTTCAAGTGATCTTGCTCTTTGCTTTTGTTTGGCTTTCGATCGCTTGTTGGAGTTTCTTTTTGTTCGTTTCTTTTATTTTTCTTTTCTCTCTTGTTACTTTCGTGTGGGTGTTGTCAATGCACTCATCAAAGGGGAGATTGAGGACCATGTGTGGTCCGAGGACCGTTGGATGGTCGCTTCCTTGTGTGATGAGTGATTGACAACGTTGTGTGGACTAATTCTTGCCTAAGTATTGCAGGTGCAGGTTGCGGCTTGACTGGTGTTGGTGCAAGTGAAGAACAAGCGCGAAAGGTCGTCGCCGGTGAGGCCTCCAGGTGTGGAGAAGACAAGTAGGCTTCGTTCGAGGGACCCGGTGGCTAGCGGGGTCAAGTGCGGGCCGCATGGTGGCATGAACAGCAAGATGAAGTCGTGGACGGTTTCTAGGTTGAGCCTCAAAACCAAGGTCGAGCCGGGACTACGTGGGAGCCGAGTCATGAGTGGTGATTGGTGGAGGCTACACCGAGTTCGTGGGGTTTCCAGTGGTTCACAAGAAAACCACTAGGTTCCTTGGTTGATCCACAAAGCCAAGACCGAAGAACCGAAGATGGAGCTTCAGCAGCGCCAGACCGGTCTGACCGGTGGGTCTGACCAGTTTGACCGGCGGGTACCGGTCTGACCGGTGGGGAGCACCGGTCTGACCGGTGTGTGACGACGCAGTCCGGAGACTTCGAAGCGGAGGACAACGTCGAGATCGCATGGCTTGCGTCGAGGCAACGCAGGGTGCGGTCGCCCGGCATCCGTCCGATGGTGAAGACATGGAGACTTCCAAATCCTCCGTTGAGGGGCTTGTATTCCTAGTTACTAGGAAAGGGCATTTTTGACTTTCGGTTGCCTCCATATAACCCAAGAGGTGAGAGGATGGCAAAAAAACTCTTGAAACCCTAGTTCATTTGCTTTCCTATTTTCCCATCCTATTTTCCTTAGGATTTCCATAGCACTAGCTTGAGAGCTTCATGGTGAGATCTTGTGAGAGGGTTGGATGATCGGGCGGCAAGCTAGACCTTGTATGAACCTTTGTTGCATGTATAGATGATTCGGCGTGGTTCCTCAAGGTTTGGATGTGTCGTTCCTGGTTGTTCTTGGTGGTGATTTTCGGAGCCCTCTCTTGGTGATTTCTTTGGGGTGTTTTCGGGACCTTGCTCATGGGGATTTGATGGGGGAAATTTGTGGGAACCCTTTGTGGTTCTTTGGGCTGTGATTCCTCTCCCAAAACCATGAGTAAAGGGGCTCGATTTTGGGGTTTTCCGAGTTCTAGGGTTTGAGGTGTTCTTGGCGGGATTTCTTCGATTCCTCCTTTTTGGACAAGTTTTGGTGGGATTAAACTTGGTTATGGACTCCTCATGAGCTGTTCCTAATATCCCCAAAGTCTTGTTCAAGTCCGTGGAGTGATTCGGGAGATCGAGGTTTGGATTTGGGGGAGTTGACCCACGGGTGCTGTTCTTCCCAAGCTGCCCAGGCTACACCGGTCTGACCGGTGCTCTTGAACGGTCTGACCGGTGCAACCCTCGGTGGGTTTTTGCTCGGGTGAACGTCTGGGTGTGTTTGTTGTTGTCCTGTGTTGTTGCTGTTTCGAGTTTGGATCAGTTTGGTGGTCGGTTGGCCTGTTTGGTGCTTTGGGGGCTTTCAGGCTGTGACCGGTCTAACCGGTGTATCTCACCGGTCTGACCGGTGTGGAGCCATTTAGTGAAAGTTGCCTAGTTTCACCAGCAGGGACCGGTCTGATCGGTGGTGCTCACCGGTCTGACCGGTGTTGGTCTGTAGACTCGAGGTTTGGTGTTCCGCTGCATTCTCGGGTCGGAAGGTTTTGTGTTGGTTCCTAGGTCCAGTGGCACTCCAGTGGCTACGTGGGCTTGACCAACTTGGGTAGTGAGTTGGGGAAGTGTGTTGGAAGCCGCGCTCATCTTGTTGGAGTTTCCATCTCCTTCGAGAAGAATTTTTATCGGCTCCTTCACTGCCCCCCTCTCTGGTTCGCCGTATCGGTCCTTCACCTACGACGACAAACCAAGATCAAGGAGAAGCTACAGTTGAGGGCGAAGAAGCATCAAGGCCAGAACCTCCCCGGTGAGTACAAGTGGATCACCCAGCTTCGAGGATCATCGGCGACATGAATGAACGTACTACACGGTCGAGGGTTCGGAACAATTATCATTTCGCTCATGCTGCTTCTGTTGCCAACTTTGAGCCCAAAGACATTGGACATGCACTATCTGATCATAATTGGGTTAATTCTATGCATAAGGAGTTGGAGAACTTTGAGAGGAATCAGGTTTGGGCATTGGTTGACCCCCCCAGGGTGTAAGCTGATTGGGACAAAGTGGGTGTGGAAGAACGAAAGGGAGAGAAAGGTGAAGTGGTGAGGAACAAGTCAAGGTTTGTTGCTCAAGGGTTTAGTCAGAAGGAGGGGATCGACAACGAGGAGTCCTTTTCTCCCGTAGCCCGTTTGGAGGCTATTAGGATCCTTCTAGCCTTTTCTGTGGCTGAGAGGTTCAAGTTGCACCAAATGAATGTGAAGAGTGCCTTCTTGAATGCTGTGTTGGAGGAAGAAGTGTATGTGAGGCAACCACCGGGGTTTGAGAGTGAGAAGTCTCGGTGTTTTAACCCGACAACCTACCAAGGAGAGTACCCGAGGTAGATGATTGTGGTGTGGATCACTAGACCTGGAACTCGAAGGTGTGCGCAAGGACATAGGGCACAAGATTTATTCAGGTTCGGGTTGCCAAGGTGGAGAACCCTACGTCCTGTTTGGGGATCAAGTATGGCACCCTTCGCTTGGTGTTGGGTTAGATCAGGTGCCCGGCTAGGTACCCGACCCTCCTTTATATAGTCCAGGGGGCAGGTTCCTAGTCGGTTACAAGGCAGGAGTCTTAGTAGGATTACACGGAATGAGTCCTAATAGGATTACAAGGTAATACTAGTAGGAGTCTGTCTTCATCGTTCCTCGTATGGGTACCCGGGGAGTATGCCTGACAAGCCCCCGAGCACATTGTAGTCGAGAGTAGTAGTTCGAGTAGTCTTGAAGCCTCTTCGAGTAGTTCTTGAGCGTCCTCGAGTACTGCTTGGAGAAGTCTTCAATAGTACTTGAACTGCCACGAGGCTGGAAGGTGGTCCAGCTCATCAGTCTTGAAGTCGAGATTTATATGGAAGTGCGGTTTCAAAATCGCACTCCATATGGAGTAGCCCCCGAGTCTTAGGTTGAGTCATAGACTCTAGCTGAGGGTCAATCTTGATTCCGAATCTTCTGTCTTGGAAAAATTGAATGATGGGTGTAGCATAGTAGCCCCCAAGCCTTGAAATGATTAGGTAATCAATCCAAGGGTCTTCAGTGTTCGCGAAAGCCATCATCCGAGTACCCTTGCAGCGTGTAGCTCCCGAGAAAGAGAGCCGTATGAACCACGTCGAGTAGTTGTTGGTGCGGAGCCCCCAAGCTCGAAGCATGCTGAAGTTATCCTCGAGTAGTATGTTGGTGTAGCCCCTGAGCTGGAGAGATTCCAAGTAGTAAGTTGGCATCGAGCCGTGGAGCTTGAGAAGTAGTCGTGCCGTCAGAGCGGACTTTAGATGCAACCGGAGTCGACTTTAGATGCCGGCAGAGCGGACATTAGAATGCGACTTGAAAACCGAAGTCGACTTTGTGCCGCATAGAACAGACTTTGGAATGTGACTTTAAAACCGAAGTTGACTTTATTTGCCGTGCAGAGCGGACTTTGAGATGCGACTTGAGAAACGAAGTCGACATTAGATTGCCGTGTGAAACAGACTTTAGATGCGACTATAGTAGTCGACTTTGCCACACGGGGTGGACTTAAGATGCAAAAAATGAAAAGCACGTTCTGGAAAGCCAAAGCGAATGAAAAATCAGAGAAAACGAATAGTTTTGCCGCCGGAGCTAGCTTAAGATTGCGACCAAAGTCAGCTTGTGCCACTGGAGTGGGCTTGGGTGCGACTGTTAGCATCGTCTTGTGCCACCGGAGTGGGCTTAAGTACCTGAGTCATGGATTTCAGACCCAAGGTACGATTGCCGCCAGAGCGGGCTTGAAGGTGTGACCGGAGTTGACTTGTTTACCTGGGCCATGGATTTCAGACCCAAGGTACGATTGCTGCCAGAGAGGGCTTGAAGGTGTGACCGGGGTCGACTTGTGTACCTGGGCCATGGATTTCAGACCCAAGGTATGGAGCGTGAGTACTTAGGGTACTTGGACGCATGGTACAAAGCGTGAAGACCACGTGCAGCTAGGATCCATCATCGCTAGGACCCGAGGGCCACTTAAAGCTAGGTTCCATCGAAGCTTACACACGTAATATGCGACCGAAGCAGGCGAAGATGCGACCAGAGTCAACTTTAAGTTGCCACACGGAGCGGACTTTAGAAGCTGCAACCTTGGGATAGCCCCCAAGTTGATGAAGTAGGCTCGTGGTGACTTGATTGATATACCCCAAGAGTAGTCAGTAGAATGTAGCTTCCGTGAAAACCCGCCGAAAAGCGTACACGAGGGCATGTTGTCCTGCATGATGAGGAAAACAAGTCAAGAAAAGAAAAGGTAATCATTTCAATAAATGACTTATTTGTTGCTGCCTACGCAGACTGTTGATGAAGTCGTGGCGGTCAGTGATAGAGCCACGACGGTTGTTGCTGAAGTTGACTAGTCAGAGTTGATTCCGACTAGTTGTTGGGGGTGTGACTGTCATTCTCGACTAGTTTGGAAAACTAGTTGAGATGAATGGACGATGCGATGCGACCGGAAGATGACGTCACGGCAGCGCACGACGTACTCGAAGTAGAGCCAGTCTTGCTGCGAGACAAGTAGTTGCGACGCACGGCGTGGCTGAAGTAGAGCCAATGTGGCTGCAAGACAAAGTCGCGACACACGGAGTAGTCGACGACGAGCCTCGTGACGAGCCGCGCGACATGCCGAGGCACTCGAACGCACGGCGTAGGTGAAGTAAGCAACAACGAGACGCGAGACGTGCCAAGGCACCCTGAAGCGCGGCAAGTAATCGACGACGAGCCACGCGAGGCAAAGTAGTCGACGACGAGCCGTGCGACGAGCCGCGCGACATGTCGAGGCAGCCAGATGCGCGGCGTAGGCGAAGTGGTCGACGACCAGCCCCGTGACGAGCCGTGCGATGTGCCGAGGCACCCGGACGTGCGGCAAGTAGTTGACGACGAGCCGCGCGAGGGAAAGTATATCTGTTGCGGTCGCGAGACGGGTAGTCACGATGCACAACGAAATGACCAGGCACACACGTGAGCCAGTGCGACCAACTGACGAGAAGTTGAGCGTGGAGACGGTGCCTCCGGATGCATGGCATAGGCGTAGTAGAGCCGGTGCAATACGGACGATGAGTAGTCGCGCCGTGAAACGCAGTGACCGGACGCGCGACGAGAGCCAGTGCGACCGACCAACGAGAAGTCAAGCGTCGAGATGGCGCGTCCGGATGCACGACATAAGCGCAGTAGAGCCGGTGCATTCCGGACGACGAGTAGTCGCGTCGCGAGACGCAGTGACCAGACGCATGGCGAGAGCCAGTGCAACCAACCGACGAGAAGTCGAGCGGCAGGACGGCGCATGACAAGGTTGAGGTAGAGCCCGTGTAACCGGGAGACGAGTATCCGCGGCGCACGACGTAGTTGATGTAGAACCTGTGCGACCGGGAGATTAGTAGTCGCGGCGTACAGCGCAGTTGAAGTAGAGCTCATGCGACCGGGTGACAAGTACTCGCGGTGCACGGCAAGGTTGAAGTAGAGCCAGCGCAGCCATAATTTGTGTACTCGTACTTGTGTATGTTGCTTGTGAGCCAAGAGGAGATCTTGAAACTTCCTGGTAGCTTGTTTGTGTGCGTGTAGCTGAGTTGCACCAAGTTGAATTTTCTAACCACACATGCATGGACAGCTGTTCCGTTGATGCTTGCTGGCTGTGGGAGTGTGAGCACGTAGTTTTTTCCATTTCTATGTTTAGAACCATAAGCCGCAGCTGGGTGCTCTGCTCCAGCTTGCTTCGTCTTGGAGTGTACATGTAGGGATGCTATGCTGCGGCGGTACGGAGTGCCCTTTGTCTTGGAGTTGGATACGGAGTTGTCTTGGAGCAGGTTAGCTCGGATATAGCTTTTAGAATCAAAACCTGGTAGGCTTCGGACTTGATGTCGAACGAGTGTGTGTCGCCGAGTAAGTTGAAATTGAATTCGTCCGGAACTTGCACACAGATAGATTCGACGAGTTGCTGTGTCAGCCGTTGCTAAGGTACATCAAGAAGACGCGGTAGTTTAATCTTGATGGATGTGGTCCTTCGAATTCGCTGGTGATCATGACGATCACCCCTACTTGGCGCGCCAGCTGTCGGTGTTTTAACCCGGCAACCTACCAAGGGGAGTACCTGGGGTAGATGACTGTGGTGGGTATCGCCAGACCTGGAACTCGAAGGTGTGCGTAAGGACATGAGGCACAAGATTTATACAGGTTCGGGTTGCCAAGGTGGCGAACCCTACGTCCTGTTTGGGGATCAAGTATGGCACCCTGCGCTTGGTGTTGGGTTAGATCAGGTGCCCGGCTAGGTACCTGGCCCTCCTTTATATAGTCCAGGGGGCGGGTTCCTAGTCGGTTACAAGGCAGGGGTCTTAGTAGGATTACACAGAACGAGTCCTAATAGGATTACAGGGTAATTCTAGTAGGAGTCTGTCATCATCTTTCCTCGTATGGGTACCCGAGGAGTATGCCCGACAAGAAGTACCCGCACCAGGTGTACAAGTTGAGGAAGGCGCTGTATGGGTTGAAGCAGGCGCCTAGAGCTTAGTATGGTAGGTTGAGGGGGTTCCTATTTAAGCGAGGGTTTGAGATTGGAAAGGTCGATCAGACCTTATTTTACTTAGGCAGGGCAGAGATCCCGATTGTGCAGGTGTACGTGGATGATATTGTCTTTGGTGGCTCGTCTAACTCTCTTGTTGCAAGGTTTGCAGAGGATATGAGCAGGAAATTTGAGATGAGCATGATGGGTGAGTTGCAGTTCTTCCTCGGGCTACAAATCAAGCAATCAAAGGAAGGAACATTTGTGCACCAAGCTAAGTACACCAAGGACATTGTGTGGAAATTCAAGATGGAAGATTCCAAGGCCATGGCGATGCCTATGAGTACGACTACAGCTCTTGATGCGGATGAGGAAGGTGAACACGTGGACCAAAAGGAGTACTGGAGCATGATCAGGTCAATCCTCTACTTGACTGCAACGAGGTCGGACATTTAGTTCTCGGTATGTCTGTGCGCTCGTTTTCAAGCGTCTCCGAGGACTTCGCATCGGCAAGCAGTGAAGCGAATTTTCATGTACTTGCTTCACACTCCCGACTTCGGCCTTTGTTACTCCGCGTCTTCTTCTTTGGCGCTTCATGGTTTTTCAGACACTGATTTTGCCGGGTGTCGGTTGGATAGGAAGTCCACTTCTGGACTTGCTAGTTTTTGGGTTCTTCTTTGGTGTCTTGGTCGTCCCACAAACAGTCGAGTGTTGCTCAATCCACTACCGAATCAGAGTACGTTGCCACAACAAATTGTTGTTCTCAGCTCCTTTGTATCACATACACCATGAGTGACTTTGGTGCGGAGTATACCCATGTTCCACTTCAATGTGATAGCACTAGTGCCATAAGCGTTGCAAAGAACCCAGTGCTCCATTCCAAAACTAAGCACATAGAAGTGAGGTATCATTTTCTGAGAGACAACGTAGAGAAAGATAAAATAACCTTGATCCATGTACCCACACATGACCAACTAGCCGATATTTTCACCAAACCCCTAGATCAAGCAACTTTCACTCGTTTGCCGGGGGGGGGGAGAGCTTGGTGTTTGCTTGATTTCTTGGGTTGGGTGTGTGGGAGCTCCTTGTATCATATGTTAGCTTTCCTTTATGCATTTCTTGCATTTGGCATGGCATATGTAACATGATGTATAGGCATCCTTGTATCTTAGATTGCATGCATTTTGTATCTTATGCATTGGATAGGAAAAGCTTCTCCTATATACATTGTTCACCATGATGTGCTATATATGATCTTGTGAGCTAGTTTGGTATGCTATGGTTAGTTTGGCTTAGCTCTTGATGATCTTAAATTTATGCCCATGGTTGATGGCTATGTCTTTGAAAAATGCCACATGTGTGCTCTTTTGTGAGTAAATGCCTTTATATGATCTTGACATGTTTTAGTGGTTTGGCTATGCTTAATTTGTGGTCGGATAGCTTATTTTGATCATGTGGGGCCAAAGGCTCATTTGCCATCATGAATGTTTAGCCCTCTTGCTTTATCTTGTGGAGGGGCATAAGTTCCTTTTGTTGCAAAGACATTTCATGTACCAATTATGAATCTGAAAATGAATTGTAAAATGTTTGGAAAATGTGCTCCCATGTCATATGTGCTAAATTTAATTTGCTTTGGGTGCTAAACCGTTGCATGATGTCTACTAATGAGAACTCTCATATATAGAAGTAGACACATGGCTCGGTGGCTTTGACATGACATGAGGTGCTTGTGGGTGTTTGTGATGGTCTTATAATTTGAATGGCTGTCCTAGCATGAAGTTTGTGTGGCTTTGCCATTTTGACATGTTTTGCTCATGTTTAGGACTTTGCTCATGAGAGGGAAATTTTTCGCAAAATTGCTCAATTCTAACTTAGCTTCATCCAATGGTTGTGAAACTTGGTGATCATGTAGTTGATGCCAATACGAAGCTATAGAGTATCTAACTTGCTTATTTGGACATGTGCAGCATCCTATGTTGAATTTTGTCTATTTGAGAAGATCTAGGTTGAATTTTTGGCATTTTTGGCTTGATTCATGCATTGTCAACAAGGGGGAGAAGTTTGAGCTTGAAATGGCTTGCTGCATGCATTTAGAAGGTTTCCAAGTGGTTTCGAGCTATTTTTGAGCTCTCGCAGTTTCCCAGGTGGTAGCGGCCTGACTGATGAAGGACACTGGTCTAACCGGTGTGGTTCCCAGGTGCTGGGCGATCTTGCCCACCAGTCTGACTTGTGAGGGTGGCCGGTCTGACCGGTGAGAGTTGAGCTGATGAAACTACTCTATTTCATGAGGTGGTTCACATGCATTCGTCCAGGGGGAGTTGCATTGGTTCAGGGGGAGCTTGCATATGTGCAGGGGGAGTTCTTTGTGGTTTTCGAGCTTTGGTTGGTGATTTGTGCTCTTTGCTTGAGCATAGTTTTGTCTCGTATGTGTCGAGCCGTTGCCCTTGCCTAAGGGTTCTGAGACTTGTCTTCTTCAGGTGATCTTTCTCTTTGCTTTTGCTTGGCTTTCGATCGCTTGTTGGAGTTTCTTTTTATTTGTTTTTTTTCTCGTGTTACTTTTTGTGGGTGTTGTCAATGCACTCATCAAGGGGGAGATTGAGGACCATGTGTGGTTCGAGGACCGGTGGATGGTCGCTTCCTGGTGTGATGAGTGATTGACAACGTTGTGTGGACTGATTCTTGGCTAAGTATTGCAGGTGCTGGTTGCGGCTTGACTGGTGTTGGTGCAGGTGAAGAACAAGCGCGAAAGGTCTTCGTCAGTGAGGCCTCCATGTGCGGAGAAGACAAGTAGGCTTCGTTCGAGGGACCCGGTGGCCGGCGGAGTCAACTGCGGGCTGCATGGTGGCATGAACAGCAAGATGAAGTCATGGACGGTTTCTTGGTTGAGCCACAAAACCAAGGTTGAGCCGGGACTACGTGGGAGCCGAGTCATGAATGGCGAGTGGAGGAGGCTACACCGAGTTTGCGGGGTTTCCGGTGGTTCACCAGAAAACCACTGGGTTCCTTGGTTGATCGACAAAGCCAAGATCAAAGAACCGAAGACGGAGGTGCAGCAGCATCAGACCGGTCTGACCGGTAGGTACCGGTCTGACCGGTGAGGAGCACTGGTCTAACTAGTGTGCGACGATGCAGTCCTGAGACTTTGAAGTGGAGGACACGCGTCGGGATCGCAAGGCTTGCATCGAGGCTAAGTAGGTTGCGGTCGCTGGGCATCTGTCCGATGGAGCGATGGCAAAGATTTCCGATTTCACCCTCGAGGGGTATGTATCCCTAATTAGCTAGTAAGTCTATTTTAGACTTTCAGTTGCCTCCATATAACCCATGAGGTGAGAGGATGGCAGCCATCTCTTGGAACCCTAGTTCATTTGCTTTCCTATTTTCCCTTCATATTTTCCTAGGATTTCTATGGGACTAGATGGAGAGCTTCATGGTGAGATCTTGTGAGAGGGTTGGATGATCGGGCGGCAAGCTAGACCTTGTATGAACCTTCTTATGATGTATAGATATTTCGACGTGGTTCGTGAAGGCTTGGATGTGTTGTTCCCGTTCGTTCTTTGTGGTGATTTTCGAAGCCCTCTCTTGGTGGATTTATTGGAGTGTTTTCGGGAAATCCGTGGAGCGATCCGGGAGATCGGGAGTTGAATTTGGGGGAGTTGACCCGCGGGTGCTGTTCATCCCGACGAGCTCAGGTCACACCGGTTTGATCGGTGCCTTTCACCGGTCTGACCGGTGTAGACCCTTATTGGGTTTTGCTCGGGTGAATGTTTGGGTGAGTTCGCTGCTGTCCCGTGTTGCTGCTGTTTCGAGTTTGGGTCGTTTTGAAGCTCGGTAGGCCTGTTTGGTGTTTTGGGGCTTTCAGGCTTGGACCGGTCTGACCGGTGTGTTGCACCGGCCTGACCGGTGTAGAGCTGTTCTGTGGAAGTCGCCAAGTTTCACTTGCAGGGACCGGTCTGACCGGTGGTGCTCACCAGCCTGACCGGTGTAGGTCAGTGAGGCTCGAGTTTTCTGTTCCGCTGCGTTCTCGGGATAAAAGACGTATCCACCTATGATCCGCAAGCGTACAGACCTACACCTTTTTCACCACGAGATTCCCTAGGTTCTTGTCAATCCACGGAGCAAGGGGATTACAAGCGTTTGATCAGCTTCTACTTAATAACTTACCCAAACCCTAATCTATAGTTAAACTAGAAAACAACTACACTACACTGGAGAGAACAATTAAGCCGACTAGATATAAAAGAGACACTCGCCCATGGGTCTACGATACTTGAACATGCAACCGCTTAAAGCACGAAAACCGATCTAATCTATCGGGGGTTGTGACCACTGTTTCGCCCTTTCCCTCCCGCCATACTGTCACTACGCGGAGGTATTCGTGACTAGACCCATGATGGACACGGCGTATTGAATGGATCCAATGAAGTATTGAGGCCTTACTCCCTTCACGGCATGGTACTAACCTTAAACACTAAAGCATCTTCAACACTAGATGATAGATAGATATCCAAACAAAGTAGCGAATACATCTCAAGATCGATTACAACCCATGGACAAATGAGAAGATTACCCCATCAAGGTGCTAGACATAGCACCGTTGATCATGGTGACGCTTCTGACGGTGTCTTCCTTCTTCTCCACTTGTGGGTGCTTCCTTCGAGTTGAGCAATCCTCCTCCGAAGATCTCCCTCCTCTCTCTCTAGCCTGTGGATGGCCTCTCGGTGCGAATGGCAACGCCTCCATGAACTTGGGGTTGAAGGTCCTTCGGGTGCAAGAAAAGGGTGGCCAAACCGACGCTGGGCCTATCCCAGACTAGTTCGATCGCTCCTTCGCTCCCGTGGGTTCTCTTGTATTTATGCACTTTGACGCCTCCACTTGCACTATTTTGACGATGCCATCCTCGCGTCCAAGATGGAGGTTCTCCTTGCATGAAGTCCGGTCTTTTACGCTTCAATCCTCGTGGATGTTCCTTTGTAACACTTCGATCCTTGCCACCATTGGAACTGATTTCATCAAGCTCATAGACACGAATAAGACTCCTTAATTGCTCCTTTGAACTCGTTGTGAATCCGTCCTTTATGTCCATGTTTTCCTACATCAACATAACACTACCAAATGCATACACAAAAATAAACTTTTTATATGATTAGTGTGCCTAGTGGCGGGTTAGTTCCATAATCAAATCCAAACCGAAGTGTAATGAACATGTTTGGTGTACCAAAATACACTGTTAACATCTCCCCCACGCTTAGATCTTGCTTGTCCTCGAGCAAGTACTCGTAAAAGAACTTTGTCCAAGGTGTTGAAATCGTGCTTCGCTAATTCTTTCTTCACAAGTTAGTCAATCTTTTATCTTTAATACAATAAACATAAAGCAATGATCATCATACATAAACATGGGCATTTAGAATTTTTACCACATCAAGAATTACCCCACAACTCAAACTCTTCACTTGAGGTTTTCAATTTCAGCCATGCTTACTTCTTTGCTTCCATTGGAGGGTTTTCATGATTTTTTTCAAAAATAAAATTCCTGCAAACAAGTATTAGACAAAAACCTTTCTCCAAGTTCTCACATGTTGATCATATGAGGTGGCTATCCTAAACAATTTTTATAAAACTCTCACCTCCCATAAGTCTCTCATATAACATGTAAATTGGAGCTATAGGTATGGCTAGCACAATCAACACAAGTATTGTCAAGCTAAGAACTTTCTCTAATGGTTGTTTACCTTTCAAAGCCAACGATCATGAGAATTAAACCATATGTGGGGATGTCAAGGATAAGAAGATATAGAATGGTGGACATGTGCAAAGGCAAAAGAAAAAAAGCCTACGAGGCACTGGTGACGTCCTCGTTATCAGATTGCACATGCTTGGAAAAAGAGTGGAAGTTTCGTCTCTTAACAACACCACATCCTTCCTTGCACTTTATTTATCTTTCACTTGATTCATCCCTTTTCATATCTGTCTTGCTATTCCTCTTTCTTTCTTTTCTTTTTCTCTTTCTCTTTTTTTCTTTTTCTTTCTTTTCTTTTCCATACACCTATTTTTCACTTTACTTTTCCTTCTCTTGTCATCTTTATTTCTCTTTTCAGAGAGCCTCCATAACTCGAGCCAATGCCAAGAGTGAGACTCTAGGACTTTATGTGTGAATCCTATTTATGATAAAGCGTGTACTGATGTAGTCGGAGAGCATCCCATGCATAACAGTCTGAAATGCCAAGCTTTAATCTCATCTTTGACACTCTAGAGAAATCACAGTCGGACGGTGGAAGGCGCAGATGGTGATGATCAAGTCCAATTCATTGGGTCTCGACGTGCATCACCCACCACTGTAACAAGCCTAGAGGAGGGGGTTTCACTTTGCTGACGGGAGGGCTAGTTATGTTCTCACCGAGCCACCTTACCCGGTAGTATTCAAACGGAGAACAGGAGAATAGAAAGCTCTCAACTCCTCTCTTTCTTGCATAAAAACAATCTGAATTTTAAAATAAAACTATGCTAGAGACGAGACGAAACTTCGAGAATAGGTTGTGTTCAAGGAATATGATGTCCAAAAGAGATATAATGGTTTGGGTATGGAATTCGGTGATCTACGGGACTTCCGATATGAAAGTCACATTACCGAATGCATGATGAGGCTAGCAATAAAAGATAAGCACAAGGTCATGATCATTGCTTGAAATTAAAACTTCCAAAGAGAGAAGGATCCTGACCCAACTCATTATGCTAATCACACTTATGGGGGAGCGAAAATTAAATTAGGCTTTGTATAGGATTTTTCTTAAACTCTCAACTTGGAAAAAGAGAATTTGGTAACCTTTATTACAAGGGTATTTCAATAATTTTCGGAATTAAATTCCTTGAAATTTTAGCATCAAACATAGCACAATCAAAATAAAAACCTCTAGATCGAAGCATGATGAGGGTACTTTTAGAGGTAGAAACGCCACTAAGCACCACGGTAAATGTTTCAAACCAAATAATTATGTTTATTTATCAAAATTAAAGACGAACAAACGAGTAAAGTAAGAAAAGCAGCACAAGAGACAAAAATTAAAATGGCTCTTTTTATTTAATTTTCTTGACATGAACACTAACTTTAGGACACTTCAAACTTTCAAATATTTAAAAGCACACTCCTAAAACTTAAGACTCTCACACTCTTGTGAAAACTAAACCGAACCAAAACTAATCTTAAAGCAAAAGGCTAGCTAGCTAGCTCTCCCCCAAGCTAAAATCATACGACGTCCTCGTCGTATCTTACAAAAAACCTAAGGGGGAAACTCTATCTAATGGTACATCCCGCAGCTATTGCACCACTTGCCCTTCATGTTCCCCACCATGCCGAATAACTTCCGCATGTTGCGATTCAGAAATTTATAGTTATCTTCAACCACACGTTCCAAATCTTCCATGTGCTGCCTCATCACCTCCATGGCCTGGACACACTCGTCGACCGATGCGTAGAGCTCCGAGATGGAGTGACGACAAGCCGCACAACACATGATGCAACCCGAAAGGGTTGTCATCACCAGGGTTTCCGCCGTCGTCGTCGCCATCGTCGTTGTTGTCGTCGTTGCCGCCGTCGTCGCCGCCGCCGTTGGGGCCTTCAGGAGTCTTCTCCTTGGGCACCTCTTGCCAATACAAATCATTGTCATCTCTTCCGGCGGCCGCCCACGAGCTCGGGCTACGATCATCGGAATAGTCACTCCCCCCATAGTCTTTAGGCTCAGGCGACACCTCCTTGTAATCCTTCCTCTTCATGCCTTGGATGCGCACCGACCTTCGAACGGGAGTAGGGACCTTGTCCTCCTTGACAGGGTTGCGAGATGCGATTGCTCCGGTCGGGACACACCCTCCGCAACGGATGCGGGCGGTCCTCTTGATCTCCATGGGTAGCTTGAGCTCACATCGCTTGTCCTTCTCCATCGATGGATCCTTAGCACCCAACTTCAACTCTACACTCTTCGGGGACATCATGGCTGCTGCATGGGTGCAAGAGAATGCGAGATGGGATGGATTCCCGAGCTACCATCTCAGCCAATTAAATAGTCTGAAAAGGAATACTCTAGAAACCACATTTTCCTTTTCAAACGTCCCTTAAAATTTTCTGACCAAAGAAGGAAGTCGAAAAGGCGCGTCCAAGAGGGAACCGCGGGCGAACTGCCGCCCTGAACCCCTAGGCCGGTCGGATCGGGCCGGTCGGCCTGCTTCGGTTTGTAGGCCGGTGCGGTCCGGTTTTCCATGTACCCCTTTTATTTCGCATTTTCAGCCCATGAAAAAAATGGTCCAGTAAAATTTCGTGAGAAACTCTAGAAAAATAATAGAAAAACTATTTACAAAAACCTCACCTTGTTTTACGTCCTAGGCTAGACGTTCGGGCTCTTCTTCCATGGTGAAGACATCAATATGGTGAAGAGGCACA
The DNA here is from genome assembly GCA_947561735.1 of Cenchrus americanus. NCBI lineage: Eukaryota > Viridiplantae > Streptophyta > Magnoliopsida > Poales > Poaceae > Cenchrus > Cenchrus americanus. Next base: position 146,338,798 of record OX387244.1, on the reverse strand, counting down.
ACGTCGGGTTCGTAGTAAACCTTAAACCGTTGACCATTCACCATGAATTGATCACCTTTCACATCCATGATGGTTACCGCTCCATTGGAGAGCACCGAATGAACAATGTAAGGTCCGTCCCACTTGCTTTGCAATATCCCCTTTCCAAAGGTTTTAAACCTCGAATTTGAAGGATCAGATGGCGACTAGAGAGGGGGGGGGGTGAATAGGAGCCGGTAAAAATTCTTCTCAAAGAACCCGGCCTATACCCTAGTCAAATCCCGGTCACACACAAGCGATGGATCGAATCATAACCAATCGCCAAGACAACGAGGTTATGGATCAACCTCTAATCCTAGGAACGATTCCTTGAAGCACACGCGGAAGCACAAGAAGGGGAGGAAGGAATCGAACCAAGAAGCAAAGCACACAGGCTCTGGCGGACCGTCCGGCCAGGAGGGGCGGACCGTCCGCACGGGCCACACGGACCGTCCACCAATGTACCGCGGACTGTCCGCACAGGTACGGTGGACCGTCCGGCCTAGGCCGCGGACTGTCCGTTAAAGACAACAGAACCTCCAGTAGCGAACCCCGAAAAACGGACCGTCCGCGGGGAGCACGCGGACTGTCCGCCAGGCACCCGCGGACCGTCCCGCCCGCCGGCCGCGGATCGTCCGAAACCACTTCCAACCAAAACTCAAAACCAAAACGGATCGAAAGCGACGCCGAGCAAGAACACGAAGAACACGCGAAGAACACTGTTCACGCGGACCGTCTGCCAGACCCTCGCGGACCGTCCGCCAGGCACGTACAGAACTGAAAACAGCCCGACCCCGAAAGTCAACTCCCCCAAATCATCATCGGATTTCCCAAACGGTAGAAGCTGTGGAGACAAGGGTTTGGGGACTTGAAAAGCGTCACACAAGGATGCTATAGCCCAAAAATCTTGCCTCCTAACTCCCTAAATCACCGGGAATCGTGAATCCTTTGAGCACCACCAAAAGCTAGAGCACCGAACGAAAATCCTCGAATCGAAGTGGTTTCCCGGCGTTTGAGGGCACAAGATCAATCACAAAGATGCACGAGACACTCATCCATGTTTCCCTCAAAGAAATCCGGGGAGAAACACACTCAAATCCGCGGAATCAAGCCAAGAACAAAGGCACGAAAACAAGCACAAAAAAAACCACGCAAAACACAACTCCGGATCTTCTATATAAACCAGGAAAGATTCACAAGGTCTAGCATGCCGCCCTAGCATCCATCCCTCTCAACAAATCTCTCATGAAGCTCTCATGCTAGCCTAGAGAAAAAGGAGAAGAAAATTGCTACGAAAAATGAGAAATGGGAGGCGGGAAATGAAACCCTAAGTCGCGGAGAGAGAGAGCCATCCACACACACTCATGGCTTATATATCAGGTCCCGCCGGAGTGGTAAATGACTCGACTACCCCTAACTTAACTACTGGCGATACAACCCACGTAGGGGCATTTAGGTAATGTTTGTGGGTCTTGCCATCGGACGGCCACGCTTTTGCCGCACCCCGCGTCCTCCCGACGCAAGCCATGCGATCCTGCCGCGTGTACTCCGCCTCGAAGCTTCCTGACACGCCCGGATCCCGTCTCCGTCGTGTTGGGCCCTTGGACTTGGTTTTGAGGCCACCAAGAAACCGTCCTCCGATGGTTTTGTGGGCAAACCACCAAACCCCGCGTGCTCGGTCCGGCCTCCCGCCAAACCACTTGACTCGACCGCCACCGTGCACCGGCTCGATTGTCCATGACTTCGTCTTGCTCGTGTCGCCACCATGTGGCCCGCACCCAGTCCCGCTGTTCACTGGGTCCCTCGAACCGAGCCTACTAGTCTCTCCATCTCCCGGAGGCCCCTCAAGGCTGAAGACCTTTCGCGCCCGTTCTTCACCTGCAACAACACGAACTAGGCCGCAGCCTACACCTGCGCACTAAGCCAAGAGTCAATCCAACACCCGTTGTCAATCACTCATCACTAAGGAGCGGTCATCCATCGACCACTGGAACGCTCCTGGTCCTCAATCTCCCCCTTGATGAGTGCATTGACAACACTCAACGCGAAATGAAATTCAGAGATAGAAAGAAAAAAAGAAGAAAGAAAAACAAATAAGCTCAACTCATGACCAAAACCAAGGAAAGGCAAAGAAAGGTCACAAGCCAAGCAAAGCACAAACTCCACACTGAAATCAGCAAGAAAGCTCCCCTTGAACAAATTCAAGCTCCCCCTGAACATGTGGATGCAAACTTCCAAATTTTAGGTCACCTCTTCTGAATTTTCATTAAGCTCACCTCTTCTCCCCCTTGTTGACAATGTATGAATCAAGGTGAAAATGCAGAAATGCAAAACAAAGCATATAAACATCTACATGAGCTTCTCAAATAGGCCAAATCTAGTGTCAAAGGCTAAAAATGAGACAAAGGTCACACATATGAATCATAGCATAGTCAAAGCATTGCCACAAGTAATATATGAAAATACAAGCATGTGACAAAGCAAAATTTTCAGATTTAAGCAGTTTTACCAAAAGAAGGCTCGCTTCACATGTAAAAGCCTATCGATGTCACACTTGAGCCACAAACATGCATACCATTCAAAGATCATACAAGGATATCAAATTCTCAGCAAAAGATCATGGCAAACACCCATAAAACAAAGCATGTCATGTCAAAGCTCATGAGCCATGTGTCCACTTCGGGGAGACTTCCCCACTGGTGAACAACATGCAACATGTTTTGCACCCATATGTGAAAGATAAGACATTTTAAGTATAGACATGATGGATGGAGCATTTTTCAAGCATACACACTTCTTTTCAAGATTAATACATTTCATGGTACATGAAGTGCCTTTGCGGCAAAAAAAGCTTATGCTCCCCCATGAATGCAACATAGCCTAAATATTCACAATGATATTCGGCCTTTGGCCCAAATGCAAGAAAAAGGCATCCAAGCACAATCTAAGCATAGAAAGCACATTTAGACCAAAACGTGACATGGATACACTACTACACATGAGTAGAGCACATTTCGCCAAAAATTAGTCAAGATTAGCATTTATTTCAAAAAGGGGTATCTCACCACACATATATCTCAAATATTCCAAGGGCATAGCCTCACATCACCATTTCTCCACACATATGACCAATATCTCACAAATAGCCAAAGAGACTCAAATAAGGCATATGAAAGAAGCTCATCATCCTAAAATGCAATATGATACAAATGCAACATGATATATGACAAGATGGATCCTACCATGGTTTATACATCAAGCAAAGCATGTATATACATCAAAGTAAACATGGTATGATACATATGATACAAAAGGAAATCCCCCAAGAATCAACTAGAAAGGGCAACAAGCCTCAAGTTCACCCCCGCAAGCGCACAAATGTAGCTTGGTCGAGAGGCTTTGTAAAGATGTCGGCTAGCTGATCTTGGGTAGGGACATGACTCAACACAATGGTTCCTTTTTCCACATTGTCCCTCAAGAAATGATACCTCACCTCTATGTGTTTGGTTCTGAGTGAAGCACTGGGTTTTTAGCTATGCTTATGGCACTGGTGCTATCACAAAGAAGTAGGATCTGAGTGCACTCCTCACCAAAGTCTCTCAATGTGTATGAAATTCACAACAGCTGGGAACAACAACTCGCGGCTGCAACATACTCTGCCTCGGTGGTAGACTGAGCTACACTAGACTGCTTGCGGGAAGACCATGAAACCAACGAAGACCCAAGAAACTAGCAAGTACCAGAAGTAGACTTCCTCTCGACTCGACAACCAGCAAAATCCGCATCGGAAAAACCATGAAGAGAGAGAGTCGAGGAGGAAGAATACCAAAGGCCTAGACCAGGGGCTGACTGTAGGTACCTGAAAATTCTCTTGACGGACTGTCGATGTGATGTCCTCGGCGAAGCCTGAAAACGAGCGCACAGACACACACTGAACTGTATGTCTGGCCTCGTCGCCGTCAAGTAGAGCAGGGAGCCGATCATGCTTTTGTACTCCCGCTGGTCCACTCGTTCTCCATCCTCATCCGCATCCAAAGTGGTCGTACTCCCCATGGGAGTCGACATCGGCTTCACATTTGGCATCTGGAACTTCCTCAGCATGTCTTTCATGTACTTGGTCTGGTGCACAAATGTTCCGTCCTTCACTTGCTTGATCTGCAGCCCGAGAAAGTACAGCAACTCGCCCATCATGCTCATCTCGAACTCCCTGCTAATCTCATCTGCAAACTTGGCAACAAGGTTATGTGACGAGCCACCAAAAACAATATCATCCACGAATATCTGAACAATCAACAAGTCATTTCCATGCTTGAGGAGAAACAAGGTCCTATCCACGGTACCCATCACAAACCCTCTGCTCAACAGAAAACCTCTCAATCTCCCATACCAAGCACGAGGCGCCTGTTTCAACCCATACAGAGCCCTTTTCAACCTGTACACCCTGTGTGGGTACAACTCACTCTCAAACCCAGGTGGCTGCTTCACATACACCTCCTCCTCTATGACCCCATTCAGAAAGGCACTCTTCACATCCATTTGAAACAACTTGAACCCTTTAGCCACAGCAAAAGCTAGAAGGATCCGAATTGCCTCAAGACGGGCCACAGGGGAAAGGTCTCCTCGTAGTCGATCCCCTCCTTCTGACTAAACCCCTGAGCAACAAGTCTGGACTTGTTCCTCACATCCATCCCATTCTAACCCTCTTTGTTCTTCCAAACCCACTTGGTTCCTATGGGATGGCAATTTGGAGGTGGTTCAACTAACTCCCACACCTGGTTCCTCTCAAAGTTTTCCAACTCCTCATGCATAGAATTGACCCAGTTTGCATCAGATAAAGCGTGTCCAATGTCCTTGGGCTCAAAGGTGGCAACGAAAGCAGCATGAGCAAAATGTGATGAATTCCTGGACCTTGACCGTGTAATACGTTCGTCGATGTCCTCAATGATCTTCGACAGGGGATGCACTTCTTGAATCCGTCGGGGAGCCTCACGCCTCGAGACTACCTCCCCCTCACCTTTAGCTTCTCTCGCCTGGTCCTCTTGTCGCACCGTCGTTGTCCTTGAAGTAGACGGTCCACGCTCCATAGTGGTCATAGGGGAAGTAGTGGGTACACACTCAACTTCAGGCGCATGGTTCTCTCCATCATCATCTCCAGCTTCATCCTTCTCCTCTTCAAAGAGGTCCTCGGCCATCTCCTCTTCACCTGCACATTCAAAGCCAAGAGAGGTACATGGCATTGTCTCGTCGAAGGTTACCTCGCAAGTCTCCATGATTTTGTTAGTCTCAAGGTTAAGCACCATATAGGCTCTAGAGTGGTTAGCATATCCAATGAAAATACCATCACTAGACCTAGCCTCAAACTTGTCGAGTTTTCCCTTCTTAAGAATAAAGCACTTGCAGCCAAAGACTCGGAAATGACTCACCTTCGGTGCCCGACCATGCATAAGCTCATAACAGGTCTTCTTCTTGAAAGCTCGCAATAAAATCCTATTGGAAACATGACAAGTCGTATTGACCGCCTCAGCACAATACCTCCTAGGAGTCCTGTGCTCATCGAGCATCGTCCTAGCCATCTCACAAAGAGTCCGATTTTTCCTTTCCACGACTCCATTTTGAGGGGGCACATAAGGGGTCGAATACTGATGTTCAAGACCTAGATCACGACAAAAGGCATCAAAATGAGAGTTCTTGAACTCTGAGCCATTATCACTACGGATAGCTCGAATAGCATTCCCATGCCTCTCGTTTTTCAACCTCACGATCAGATCTCGAACAAAACCAAATGTCTCACTCTTGTCCTCCAAGAAAAACACCCAGGCATAGCGAGAGTAATCGTCCACCACAACAAGGACATACCACTTCCCACCCACCGAGCGAACTCGAGCTGGCCCAACAAGGTCCATGTGCAACAGCTCTGTCGGACGCTCGGTCATGACATCGGTCAGGGGTGGATGGGGAGTGGCTACCATCTTGCCATGCCTACACGGAGCACAAACCAAATCCTTCTCAAGCTTCAACCTCGGCAATCCTCGGACAAGGTCATGACCACTCAAGCGGGAACCAAATCAAAGCTCAAGTGTCCCAACCGCCTATGCCATTTCCACAAATCAGAAGAAGGACTAGCCATCAAACAGCGAGCAGGGCCCAAAGAATGAAAGAAATCAGCCCTGAAAATCTGACCCTCGAGGATGATCATACAGACAAGATCACCTCGAGAATCCAGCAAACGAGACTCGCCAGACTTGAAATGCACCTCAAAACCCTCATCAAGCAACGGAGAAACCGAAAGCAAATTGAAACCCAAAGACTTCACAAGAGCAACCCTCTTCAACATTACCTTGTCACTCACATGCACAACACCCTCAGAAATCACCCTTCCTCGTCCATTGTCTCCAAATGTGATGTACATCTTTTCCTTCACTGGGGTGAGGCTGGAGAACCACTTCTTATCTCCGATCATGTGTCGGGAACATCCGGAGTCGATCAACCAAATGTTCTCCAAGCCTCCTGCCTGTAGTCAGAAACAAGAACGAGAGTGAGCTAGCGACTCAACACTGGGGTTAGCACAAAGAAAGTTGAACCAGTGTCGAGCCATCTGCTCAAAAGAGGGGTTAGCAAACATCATTCCCTTGCCACCAAACTTCCCATGTCCCATAGGAGGAGTACGAGCAGCATGAGGGGGAAAACGTGGTCCGTAGTGCCTCTGGAACCCAAAGCTGCGATCATCTCCTCTAAACCCGTATTGAGGACGAGTAGGAGGACGTCTAGCAAAAGCACCACGAGCCCGACCAAACCTCTCACCAGCACGCACACCATCATCTCTCCTAACAAACCTACCACCCTGAGCTCCAACTCTACCAACACTCTTCACACTTCCCACACCCCGTGGAAGTGGCACTCTAGGCTCAGGATTACCATGAGAATGACGATACCTGTCCTGGTTTGCTTGCTACCTAGCAAGCCTCTCATCATCTTCCTCTTATAGCAAAACTCTGCTAGGTGTCTCTCCTTGCCACAATACTCACACCTGAAGGGGATGGGTTTTGGTTTTGGCTCTGGCTTTTCTCTAGGCTTCTCACCCTTCTCACTCACAAACTTCACGGGTGTCTGGAAGTCATTTGTTTTGGGTGGAAATTTCGGTGGATCTTGGGTTGTGTCAAGCTTGTTGCAAAGGTGGTTGGGCTTTGGTGTGGAAGTGTTCTTGGGTGCCTTTGGAAGTTGGACTTGGATGTCTCCGATCATCTCAAACTCGGGGTTAGACTCAACACACTTCTCATACACACTCTCCCCACTGTTCTCTCCCACTTTCTCACCCAACTTCTCAAAACCCAAACTACGACCATCCGCTCTCTTGATCTCCTCAATCATGATTTTCAATTGAGGTTCCTGCCCAAACAACCAACCCAACACCTTCCTCAAATAGTCATTCTCCTCATAGATGACATCCAAACGGGAAGTAAGTTCAAGATTGCGCAATGTAACTTCATCACAGCTAGAGCAAGCATTTGCAACAGGAGATTTCAAAGATGCTTCCAAAGAACTAATGGTAGAACGGGCATCAACAAGCTTAGCATGCATAGTAGGACATGATTTACAAGCACCAAGCAAAGTAGGTCTAGCCTTAAGCTCATCATACTCAGTCCTAAGAGCATCTAGTTTAGCCAAAGTGGAAGCATTCTTCTCATTAAGCAACTAGATCTCATTCAACCATGCATCATACTCAAGACATTCAACATCATCAGGAGTAGTAGGAGCAAGTTTCAAAGAGTCATTCTCAAGTTTCAATTCAAGCAATTTGGACTCTAACTCTCCTACTTTCTCACTAGCATTCTCAAGTTGAGCCCTAAGATCTTTCCTCATCTTCTTAGCATCTCTCAACACACTATCACGGTTGTCAATCAAGCCATTCAACCTAGTGATCTCAGCAAGCAAAGAGTCGGGGTCATGATTTACCTCATCCTCCGAGTCGGAGTCGCTGTCTTCCTTGTCGCTCTTCTTGCTGCTCGAGCTGTGGGCCATGCCACAAAAGCCTTCAAGCGCCACACAGCTCAATCCACTGAGGTTCCGGCTTGCACTCTTCTTGCCCTTGCGCCTCCCGGCGGCTTCATCTTCATCGCTTGAGCTTGACTGCGCGTCGCTTGAGCTTGAGTCGACGTCACTTGCACCGGCCACCATGGCTCTTGCCTTGTCCTTCTTGTAGCCGCCCTTGCTCGGTCGCCGCTTGTCCTTGTCCTTGCTCTTGGACTTGCTGAAGTGCTTGCCCTTGGAGGAGTACTTGCCTTCACGCCTCGGGTGCGCCTTGTACTCGCTCATCTTGTACTTGTTCTCCTCCGCTTTCGGGCACTCGACGATGAAGTGGCCACACTTGCCACACTTGTAGCACGTCCCTGAGCTCCGCCTTGCATTCCTCCGACTCTCGTGTAGTCGATCAAACCTTCTTGAGAGCAAGGCCAGCTCCTCCTCGCCCAGCACATCAAACTCTTCATCTAGAATAGACATAAGAGAAGACAGGGAAAACCGTTGACGGGGAAGGGTTAGATTTGCCCTTTGATCCGCCCACAAGAGCAAGACTATGGTCAGTCGAGCCCTCATGCTTGGATTGCAACTTCCTGTCAACCTCAGCCGACTTGAGCTTAGAAAAGAGGTCATCCAACTCAACAGTCAAATATTGCCCAGACTCCTTGATGGCCTCAACCTTAGCACCCCAAACATTTAGATCCAAGACATGCAAGAGCTTCAAAGCCTGATCATGCTCGGTGTAAGGAAAAAATCCTCAACATTAGCCTTCATGTTGTTCACAATGGCGGTGAACCTCTGAAACATCGCATCGATGTCCTCACCGGGAAGTTGAGTGAAGTTCTCATATTGCATCCGGTAAGAGACAAAGAGGCGAGCCTTCACATGGTTATCACCACCGTGAGCAACCAACAACTTCTCCCAAATTTGCCAAGCAAGATTCAAATGGCGAACACGCTCAAACTCAGGATCACACAACCTCTAGACCAAGTGATCAACGACTTTTGCATTTGCCTCATACTTGGCCTTAGCACCAGCATCGGTCACCATAAGAGTATGGATGTTGACCGGAATAGCATAGGTCTTGTCAAGCACAATGAAATCCAACAACTTGCCACGAAGAAAGATCATCATACGAGCCGCCCACTTATGGTAACCCTTGCCATCGAAGTGCGGCGGACCGCCAGCTCAACGTACGCCATCTTAGGATTCGAGACTTGTCAAAGTCGCAAAGAATCTGGCACCAAGCTCTGATACCAATTGAAGGATCAGATGGCGACTAGAGAGGGGGGAGTGAATAGGAGTCGGTAAAAATTCTTCTCAAAGAACCCAGCCTATACCCTAGTCAAATCCCGGTCACACACAAGCGATGGATCGAATCACACACCAATCACTAAGACAACAAGGTTATGGATCAACCTCCAGTCCTAGGAACGATTCCTTGAAGCACACGCGGAAGCAAAAGAAGGGGAGGAAGGAATCGAACCAAGAAGCAAAGCACACAGGCTCTGGCGGACCGTCCGGCCTGGAGGGGCGGACCGTCCGCACGGGCCACACGGACCGTCCGCCAATGTACCGAGGACTGTCCGCACAGGTACGGCAGACCGTCCGGCCTGGGCCGCGGACTGTCTGTTAAAGCCAACAAAACCTCCAGTAGCGAACCCCGAAAAATGGACCGTCCGCGGGGAGCACGCGGACTGTCCGCCAGGCACCCGCGGACCGTCCGCCCGCTGCTGCGGACTGTTCGAAACCACTTCCAACCAAAACTCAAAACCAAAATGGATCGAAAGCGACGCCGAGCAAGAACACGATGAGGACCATGTGTGGTTCGAGGACCGGTGGATGGTCTCTTCCTTGTGTGATGAGTGATTGACAACGTTGTGTGGACTGATTCTTGGCTAAGTATTGCAGGTGCAGGTTGCGGCTTGACTCGTGTTGGTGCATGTGAAGAACAAGCGAAAAGGACGTTGCCGGTGAGGCCTCCAGGTGTGGAGAAGACAAGTAGGCTTCGTTCGAGGGACCCGGTGGCCAGCGGGGTCAAGTGCGGGCCGCATGGTGGCATGAACAGCAAGATGAAGTCGTGGACGGTTTCTTGGTAGAGCCTCAAAACCAAGGGCGAGCCGGGACTACGTGGGAGCCGAGTCATGAGTGGAGATTGGCGGAGGCTACACCGAGTTCGCGGGGTTTACAGTGGTTCACCAGAAAACCACTGGGTTACTCGGTTGAGCCACAAAACCAAGGCCGAAGACTCGACGAGGGGGTGCGGACACCCAGGCCGGTTCAACCAACCAGGAGGGGCGGTCAGACCGCCTGGGGCCGGTCAGATCTCCCGGGCCGGTCTAACCGCCCATGGGGGGCGGTCCGACCGCCCGGCCGCCGGTCGAGAAGCTTCGAAGCGGAGGACACGCGTCGGGATCGCAAGGCTTGCGTCGAGGCTAAGCAGGTTGCGGTCGCCGGGCATCCGTCCGATGGTGAAGACATGAAGACTTCCAAATCCGCCCTCGAGGGGCATGTATCCCTAGTTATTAGTGAAGGGTAGTTTAGTCTTTTGGGTGCCTCCATATATACTCATTGGATGGGTGGATGGCAGCCAACTCTTGGAACCCTAGCTCATTTGTTTTTCCATTTTCGTTCTTTATTTTCCCTAGGATTTTCGAGGACTAGCTTGAGAGCTTCATGTGAGATCTAGAGAGAGGGATGGATGTTTGGGTGGCAAGCTAGACCTTGTACGAACCTTTCATGGCATGTATAGATGGTTCGGCGTTGTTCATCATGGTGGTTTTCCCGTCTCATTTGTGTTGATTTTCGGAGCTCTTTGTTGGCAGTGTTTTGAGGACGATTTCTTGGGGTTTTTGGTAGATGTCACGTATGAGGTTCTTGTGCCTCTTTGGCTGGTGACTTTGCCCCCAAATCTCTTTTGAATCGGACTCGATTTGGTGGTTTCTCGAGTTGGGCGAGTTCTTGACCTAGAGAAGCGATTTCTTCGATTCCTATTGATTGTGAACGTTTCGGGTCGATTCCTTTAAGGTAGAGGTTGCCCAGGAGGTAACCCAGCTATTCCCGAAGTTTTTTTGCAATCCGTGGAGTGATTCGGGAGATCGGGCGCGAGGAAGTTGAGGTTTGACCCGCGGGTTTGTTTTCTGGAAGGGGCGGTCTAACCGCCTGCAGGGGGCGGTCTAACCGCCCTGGGTGTTTCCAGGTCGAAGTTTTGTTTCGCCGGATTTTCCTCTGTGAGTTTGTTCGCCTTGATCGGAGGAGTGTCCGGGTGAAATTTGGGGTCGTTCTCGTGCTTGTTTGCTAGGTGTTCTTGGCTGGAGTTCGTTGCTGGGTACAGGAGGTTAGACCGCCCTTGGTAGCCAGTCTAACTGCCCCTAGGCCCCCGGGTGGAGTTTTGGTTTTCGCCAAGATTTTCTGGTACCTAGCATGGCCTTGACCAGAGATCTTTGTTGGTGAAACTGGGGTGAGTTTTGGTGCTCGGAAGAGGCGTTTCGGAGGATTTCTTGGTTACTAGGTGGAGGTGGTCTAACCGCCCCCTATACCCGGTTTAACCGCCCCCTCTGGTCAGCCGGCTTTCGAGTTGTTTCCACTGTCGTTGCTGCGTGTGTGTTGTGGTTGCTGGTAGAGTTTGTTCCTAGGACCAGTAGCACTCCAGTGGCTACGTGGTTTTGGCAAACGGAAGGTAAAAGTGCTGAGCGCGTGATTTCGGGGGTTCGACCGAGCTAGTTCGTCTTGTCAGAGTTTCAATCTCCCTCGAGAAGAATTTTTATCGGCTCCCATTCACTCCCCCTCTCTGGTCGCCTAATCGGTCCTTCAAGTGGTATCAGAGCCGGTTCGGGTCTTTGTTGACTCTAACCAGTCTAAGATCCAAGGATGGCGTACCAGGAACGGGGTTCGGGTCCTCCACACTTCGACGGCAAGAACTACTAGATGTGGAGCAAGCGGATGGGTGCGTTCCTCCGCGAAAAGGGTCAGATCCTTTGGGATGTCACGGTGGACACAGGCTATGTCCAGCCGATGGACTTCCTCGCTCCAGGATCGAGGGACAGATTCGACGCCAACAACAAGGCGGTCGTCTACTTGTTTCGTGCTTTGTGTCAGTCTGAGTTCGATCGGGTGCACACCGAGCACATGGCTTGTAGGATTTGGGCGGTGCTGAAGGAGGCTCATGTTGGGAACGCCCAGGTTCAGGCACGGATGTATGCGACCTACCGTAGAGAGTACGAGAACTTCACTCATCTCCCCGGTGAGTCCATCGATGCCTTGTTTCAGAGGTTCACGGTGGTTGTGAACAACATGAGGGCCAATGTGGACGTGCTCCCGTACGATGATCATGATAGAGCGGTCAAGCTCTTACACTCTTTGGATCGTACGATATGGGGCGGAAAGTTCGAGGCCATTGTGGAGTCGGAGAAGTATGACACTCTGACCGTGAACGAGCTGTTCTCAAAGCTCAAGTCGGCTGAGGTGGATAGGGGCATGACTGCCAAGCTCGAGGGTCCGACTGACTCCCATAGTCTCGCCCTCGTTGGTGTTTCAAAAGGAAAGGCTAACTCTAACCCATCCACCAGGATGTTCTCTTTCTCCTCTTTGATGTCTATGCCAGATGATGAATTCGACGAGCTTGGAGAGGACGAGCTGGCGCTCCTGACGAGGCGGTTCGAGAGGCTGCACGAGAATCGCGTGAACATGAGGAGGAACACGAGAACATGCTTCCAGTGCGGCAAGCCAGGACACTTCGGTTTGTAGGCCGGTGCGGTCCGGTTTTCCTTGTACCCCTTTTATTTCGCATTTTCAGCCCATGAAAAAATGGTCTAGTAAAATTTTGTGAGAAACTCTAGAAAAATAATAGAAAAACTATTTACCAAAACCTCACCTTGTTTTACGTCCTAGGCTAGACGTTCGGGCTCTTCTTCCATGGTGAAGACATCAATATGGTGAAGAGGCACAACGTCGGGTTCGTAGTAAACCTTAAACCGTTGACCATTCACCATGAATTGATCACCTTTCACATCCATGATGGTTACCGCTCCATTGGAGAGCACCGAATGAACAATGTAAGGTCCGTCCCACTTGCTTTGCAATATGTAACACCCTAATTCTACTAAAAAACTTGGCTTTATTAAAATTTGATAGCAACCATTTAATTGCTTAAGGAGTATAAGGTTGTTTTATTTAACTTTAGGCATTTAACAATTTTCTAAAATAACTTTAATGAACTATAGGATTTGTTTGTGGCATACATGCTGGTGCATTATTTTGGTTGTTGGAATTCAAATTCAAATTCAAATTTGAGTTCTAAATGTTTGAAAACCTTTTTTTCCCAAAAATCCCAAAACTTATCTCCTTAACCCCTCCCCCTTTTCCCTTTCAGCCCAGGCTCCTAGCCCAACCCAGTAGCCTGCCCGCCTAGCTACCAGGCCGTAGCCTGCCCGGCCCGCACGCGCCGGCCTTCCGGCCCAACGCCGCGCGCGCCGGCCCGGCCAGCCGCACCGGCCCGCTTCCCCGCCTCCGCGCGCGCCGCCGGCGACGGGCGGGCCCCGCCTGTCATCCCCGCCGCCGCATCGTCCTCGGGCGGGACTCGCCTCCGAGTCCGACCGCGCCGCCGCCTTGAGTCCCGGCCGCGCACGCCTCGGACGCGTGGCCCGCACGCCAAGGGGCGCACCGGGGGTATTTATAGCGCGCCGCCGCCCCCGGGACGACCCCACCCAAGCGCGCCGCCTTGCGCCCCTTGCCCTAACCGCAAGCCGCCGGAACCCTAGCCGCGCCGCCGTGTGAGCTCGCCGCCGCCGCCGTGGAATCCCGCCGCCGTCGCCGCTCCGCCGCCAAGAAGTCACCCGGGGAGGCTGCGCCGGGGAGGTGAGGAGCACCCCCGTGCGCGCCGTTGCCGGCTTCGAGCCCCTCCTCGCCCTAGCGCCGTCGCCGAGCCCGCACGCCGCGCCGCCGCGTCGACCCGCCGCTCCGCCGCGCTAGCGCCCGAGCCGCCGCCCTAGATCGCTCCGCGATCTCGCGCGTGTCGCGTAGATGCCTTCCGCGGTTCGAATCGTGGCCGGAAACCCCAAGACCGGTCCCCGCCGGCGAGCCGCCGCCGCCCGCCGCCGCTCGCCGCCGCCGCCGGCCTTCGCGCGCCGCCGCCCCGCCGCTCGCGCTTCACCGTGGCCGTTAGATCTAGATCTAATGCGCCGGATCTAGGCCACCGCACCGCTTCGCCCGCGCGCGTCCTCGGCCCGCCGGATCTAGATCCAACGGATCTAGATCGGGTCAACCCGATCAAGCCGGTCAAACCCGCCGCCGCCCCACGGCGTTTTTGCGAAAAGCCCCTGGATTTTCTTTATTTACAAAAATACCCTTCCACCGTATAAGATTTCTTACAGTTTAGTCCTTTTTCTTTATTTTAGCCCGAAACCTTTTCAAATCTTCGCAGATTAGTCCCTGAACCTTCCCGAGCCCATAACTTGGTCGTTTTAGCTCCGATTTTAGCGTTCTTTATGTTCACGCGTTCGTCTTGAAGCGTAGATTAGTTTTATGCTACTGTTTAGATCTGTTTGATCTGTTTGGTGACTGTTTCTTATTTATTTCTATTGTATGCTTGTATGTGATGATTGTGGATCGTAGAGAGCGATTCGTTCGAGGGATTTGAAGATCCGGTCGTGCAAGAGTTTGAGCAGCAAGGCTTTGTTGAAGGCAAGTATTCCTTGATGCATGCCCGCTTGTCCTACATAACATGCATTTAAATTCACGTTTTTACTTTTCGCTTGCATTAAATTGATGGGAACCTATTAAGGATCATGCCTAGCTTTTGACTACCTTTACCTTGATGCCGGGAATTAAATTAATCTTGTGGTAGTTATTGCTTAGCATGCTCAACTGGGTATTGGTATTAATCTACTTGGTTACCTTTTTGTTATTTCATGTTCCGTTTACGATCGTTTATCTTTACAAGACCACCTTTAATGTGTAATCGGAACATGGAGAACCACCCAGGAAAACAGTACAACCACAAGAACTAATGGGCAATGGTCTTGGCTGAATAATTAGGAACTTTAGCATGGGATGGTCTTACCTGATAAGGACAAGGGATCGGCGGTACTGTGGGGTATGGACTCGCTCTAGCAGGGGTTGGGTGAGTTATTCTTTTATGGTGGGGTATTGACCTGCTAGGGGACTTTATACCTTGCTAACTGATCCGGACCTTGTGGGTCATAACTTGCTAGGGAACCTTTGTAAAGGCCATGTAGCGTCCCTATGCGATCACACCTTGGAAGTGTGGTATGGTGTCTTGCAAACACCGCATGGTTGGGTCCAAAGTTCTTCGGAGCTTTTACGCTGCTTGTGGGTAAAGATGTACAACCTCTGCAGAGTGTTAAACTAATCGATTAGCCGTGCTCACGGTCAAGAGCGGCCTGGACACTCACATGATTAAATTATGGAACTTTAATGTTTAAATTGTGGTTTATCTCTTTATTTTTGATGCTTATATCTTATTAATTGGGTTGGTATGAACTTACACTTTTAGTAATCGGAGTTGCTAATAAAATTTGACCAACTAAAATGCTAAAGTGCTTGAACCTTAGCCATCCACCATATGGCCTCGCATGTTATGTTGTTTTCCCTTGCTGAGTACGAAATGTGCTCACGCTTGTTTATTCTCTTGCATCTACGATACCCGGATTTCTTTGCTCGGACCGGGAGAACTTTGAAGATAATCCGAAGATATCCGGGAGTTCTAGGTGTGCGTAGTCTTCGATCGGTACCGCCTGTGGAGGCATTTTGTCCGCATTGCGAGAACTCGTTTATTTAAGTTTCGTTTAAGACTATGGCTTGTAATAACTTTTTATTCGTGTGGCACTGATTTTGGTATTCATAATGTCTAAGCGTGTGTGTAACTTGATCCTGGCGCACACGTGATCAATGCATTCGGTTTTGCCTTTAAAACCGGGTGTGACACAATATCCCCTTTCCGAAGGTTTTAAACCTCGAATTTGAAGGATCAGATGGCGACTAGAGAGGGGGGGTGAATAGGAGCCGGTAAAAATTCTTCTCAAAGAACCCGGCCTATACCCTAGTCAAATCCCGGTCACACACAAGCGATGGATCGAATCATAACCAATCGCCAAGACAACGAGGTTATGGATCAACCTCTAATCCTAGGAACGATTCCTTGAAGCACACGCGGAAGCACAAGAAGGGGAGGAAGGAATCGAACCAAGAAGCAAAACACACAGGCTCTGGCGGACCGTCCGGCCAGGAGGGGCGGACCGTCGGCACGGGCCACACGGACCGTCCGCCAATGTACCGCGGCATCGTCCGCACGAGTACGGTGGACCGTCCGCCCGGGGCCGCGGACCGTCCGTTAAAGACAACAGAACCTCCAGTAGCGAACCCCGAAAAACGGACCATCCGCGGGGAGCACGCGGACTGTCCGCCAGGCACCCGCGGACCGTCCGCCCGCTGCTGCGGACTGTCCGAAACCACTTCCAACCAAAACTCAAAACCAAAACGGATCGAAAGCGACGCCGAGCAAGAACACGAAGAACACGCAAAGAACACTGTTCACGCGGACCGTCTGCCAGACCCTCGCGGACCGTCCGCCAGGCACGTACGGGCGAAAACAGCCCGACCCCGAAAGTCAACTCCCCCAAATCATCATCGGATTTCCCAAACGGTAGAAGCTGTGGAGACAAGGGTTTGGGGACTTGAAAAGCGTCACACAAGGATGCTATAGCCCAAAAATCTTGCCTCCTAACTCCCTAAATCACCAGGAATCGTGAATCCTTTGAGCACCACCAAAAGCTAGAGCATCGAACGAAAATCCTCGAATCGAAGTGGTTTCCCGGCGTTTGAGGGCACAAGATCAATCACAAAGATGCACGAGACACTCATCCATGTTTCCCTCAAAGAAATCCGGGGAGAAACACACTCAAATCCGCGGAATCAAGCCAAGAACAAAGGCACGAAAACAAGCACAAAAAAAACAACGCAAAACACAACTCCGGATCTTCTATATAAACCAGGAAAGATTCACAAGGTCTAGCATGCCGCCCTAGCATCCATCCCTCTCAATAAATCTCTCATGAAGCTCTCATGCTAGCCTAGAGAAAAAGGAGAAGAAAATTGCTACGAAAAATGAGAAATGGGAGGCGGGAAATGAAACCCTAAGTCGCGGAGAGAGAGAGCCATCCACACACACTCATGGCTTATATATCAGGTCCCGCCGGAGTGGTAAATGACTCGACTACCCCTAACTTAACTACTGGCGATACAACCCACGTAGGGGCATTTAGGTAATGTTTGTGGGTCTTGCCATCGGACGGCCACGCTTTTGCCGCACCCCGCGTCCTCCCGACGCAAGCCATGCGATCCTGCCGCGTGTACTCCGCCTCGAAGCTTCCCGACACGCCCGGATCCCGTCTCCGTCGTGTTGGGCCCTCGGACTTGGTTTTGAGGCCACCAAGAAACCGTCCTTCGATGGTTTTGTGGGTAAACCACCAAACCCCGCGTGCTCGGTCTGGCCTCCCGCCAAACCACTTGACTCGACCGCCACCGTGCACCGGCTCGATTGTCCATGACTTCGTCTTGCTCGTGTCGCCACCATGTGGCCCGCACCCAGTCCCGCTGTTCACCGGGTCCCTCGAACCGAGCCTACTAGTCTCTCCATCTCCCGGAGGCCCCTCAAGGTTGAAGACCTTTCGCGCCCGTTCTTCACCTGCAACAACACGAACTAGGCCGCAGCCTACACCTGCGCACTAAGCCAAGAGTCAATCCAACACCCGTTGTCAATCACTCATCACTGAGGAGCGGTCATCCATCGACCACTGGAACGCTCCTGGTCCTCAACCTCCCCCTTGATGAGTGCATTGACAACACTCAACGCGAAATGAAATTCAGAGATAGAAAGAAAAAAAGAAGAAAGAAAACAAAGAAGCTCAACTCATGACCAAAACCAAGGAAAGGCAAAGAAAGGTCACAAGCCAAGCAAAGCACAAACTCCACACTGAAATCAGCAAGAAAGCTCCCCCTGAACAAATTCAAGCTCCCCCTGAACATGTGGATGCAAACTTCCAAATTTTAGCTCACCTCTTCTGAATTTTCATTAAGCTCACCTCTTCTCCCCCTTGTTGACAATGTATGAATCAAGGTGAAAATGCAGAAATGCAAAACAAAGCATATAAACATCTACATGAGCTTCTCAAATAGGCCAAATCTAGTGTCAAGGGCTAAAAATGAGACAAAGGTCACACATATGAATCATAGCATAGTCAAAGCATTGCCACAAGTAATATATGAAAATACAAGCATGTGACAAAGCAAAATTTTCGGATTTAAGCAGTTTTTTCCAAAAGAAGGCTCGCTTCACATGTAAAAGCCTATCGATGTCACACTTGAGCCACAAACATGCATACCATTCAAAGATCATACAAGGATATCAAATTCTCAGCAAAAGATCATGGCAAACACCCATAAAGCAAAGCATGTCATGTCAAAGCTCATGAGCCATGTGTCCACTTCGGGGAGACTTCTCCACTGGTGAACATCATGCAACATGTTTTGCACCCATATGTGAAAGATAAGACATTTTAAGTATAGACATGATGGATGGAGCATTTTTCAAGCATACACACTTCTTTTCAAGATTAATACATTTCATGGTACATGAAGTGCCTTTGCGGCAAAAAAAGCTTATGCTCCCCCATGAATGCAACATAGGCTAAATATTCACAATGATATTCGGCCTTTGGCCCAAATGCAAGAAAAAGGCATCCAAGCACAATCTAAGCATAGAAAGCACATTTAGACCAAAACGTGACATGGATACACTACTACACATGAGTAGAGCACATTTCGCCAAAAATTAGTCAAGATTAGCATTTATTTCAAAAAGGGGTATCTCACCACACATATATCTCAAATATTCCAAGGGCATAGCCTCACATCACCATTTCTCCACACATATGACCAATATCTCACAAATAGCCAAAGAGACTCAAATAAGGCATATGAAAGAAGCTCATCATCCTAAAATGCAATATGATACAAATGCAACATGATATATGACAAGATGGATCCTACCATGGTTTATACATCAAGCAAAGCATGTATATACATCAAAGTAAACATGGTATGATACATATGATACAAAAGGAAATCCCCCAAGAATCAACTAGATAGGGCAACAAACCTCAAGTTCACCCCCGCAAGCGCACAAATGTAGCTTGGTCGAGAGGCTTTGTAAAGATGTCGGCTAGCTGATCTTGGGTAGGGACATGACTCAACACAATGGTTCCTTTTCCACATTGTCCCTCAAGAAATGATACCTCACCTCTATGTGTTTGGTTCTGAGTGAAGCACTGGGTTTTTAGCTATGCTTATGGCACTGGTGCTATCACAAAGAAGTAGGATCTGAGTGCACTCCTCACCAAAGTCTCTCAATGTGTATGAAATTCACAACAGCTGGGAACAACAACTCGCGGCTGCAACATACTCTGCCTCGGTGGTAGACTGAGCTACACTAGACTGCTTGCGGGAAGACCATGAAACCAACGAAGACCCAAGAAACTAGCAAGTACCAGAAGTAGACTTCCTCTCGACTCGACAACCAGCAAAATCCGCATCGGAAAAACCATGAAGAGAGAGAGTCGAGGAGGAAGAATACCAAAGGCCCAGACCAGGGGCTGACTGTAGGTACCTGAAAATTCTCTTGACGGACTGTCGATGTGATGTCCTCGGCGAAGCCTGAAAACGAGCGCACAGACACACACTGAATTGTATGTCTGGCCTCGTCGCCGTCAAGTAGAGCAGGGAGCCGATCATGCTTTTGTACTCCCGCTGGTCCACTAGTTCTCCATCCTCATCCGCATCCAAAGTGGTCGTACTCCCCATGGGAGTCGACATCGGCTTCACATCTGGCATCTGGAACTTCCTCAGCATGTCTTTCGTGTACTTGGTCTGGTGCACAAATGTTCCGTCCTTCACTTGCTTGATCTGCAGCCCGAGAAAGTACAGCAAGTCGCCCATCATGCTCATCTCGAACTCCCTGCTAATCTCATCTGCAAACTTGGCAACAAGGTTATGTGACGAGCCACCAAAAACAATATCATCCACGAATATCTGAACAATCAACAAGTCATTTCCATGCTTGAGGAGAAACAAGGTCCTATCCACGGTACCTATCACAAACCCTCTGCTCAATAGAAAACCTCTCAATCTCCCATACCAAGCACGGGGCGCCTGTTTCAACCCATACAGAGCCCTTTTCAACCTGTACACCCTGTGTGGGTACAACTCACTCTCAAACCCGGTGTGGTCGCTTCACATACACCTCCTCCTCTATGACCCCATTCAGAAAGGCACTCTTCACATCCATTTGAAACAACTTGAACCCTTTAGCCACAGCAAAAGCTAGAAGGATCCGAATTGCCTCAAGACGGGCCACAGGGGAAAGGTCTCCTCGTAGTCGATCCCCTCCTTCTGACTAAACCCCTGAGCAACAAGTCTGGACTTGTTCCTCACATCCATCCCATTCTAACCCTCTTTGTTCTTCCAAACCCACTTGGTTCCTATGGGATGGCAATTTGGAGGTGGTTCAACTAACTCCCACACCTGGTTCCTCTCAAAGTTTTCCAACTCCTCATGCATAGAATTGACCCAGTTTGCATCAGATAAAGCGTGTCCAATGTCCTTGGGCTCAAAGGTGGCAACGAAAGCAGCATGAGCAAAATGTGATGAATTCCTGGACCTTGACCGTGTAATACGTTCGTCGATGTCCTCAATGATCTTCGACAGGGGATGCACTTCTTGAATCCGCCGGGGAGCCTCACGCCTCGAGACTACCTCCCCCTCACCTTTAGCTTCTCTCGCCTGGTCCTCTTGTCGCACAGTCGTTGTCCTTGAAGTAGACAGTCCACGCTCCATAGTGGTCGTAGGGGAAGTAGTGGGTACACACTCAGCTTCAGGTGCATGGTTCTCTCCATCATCATCTCCAGCTTCATCCTTCTCCTCTTCAAAGAGGTCCTCGGCCATCTCCTCTTCACCTGCACATTCAAAGCCAAGAGAGGTACATGGCATTGTCTCGTCGAAGGTTACCTCGCAAGTCTCCATGATTTTGTTAGTCTCAAGGTTAAGCACCATATAGGCTCTAGAGTGGTTAGCATATCCAAAGAAAATACCATCACTAGACCTAGCCTCAAACTTGTCGAGTTTTCCCTTCTTAAGAATAAAGCACTTGCAGCCAAAGACTCGGAAATGACTCACCTTGGGTGCCCGACCATGCATAAGCTCATAACAGGTCTTCTTCTTGAAAGCTCGCAATAAAATCCTGTTGGAAACATGACAAGTCGTATTGACCGCCTCAGCACAATACCTCCTAGGAGTCCTGTGTGTTGACGCAAAATGTGCACTCAACGCCAATCACACAGCAAGCCGAAAAAGCTAGCTTCGCACGCGCAGAGAGCAAATGACGTGCCAGTCAATTTTTCCTGAAAATTAACAAAAGATAAAGCAGTTAGATACCAAAGCTTGGAACGTGTCGGGTGGCACCGAACGGTTCCATATTTATGGCCAAGAAGCCAAGCAAGAATGACATGTAGCTATGTAGAGCTACCCGTCGGAGAATCACAACCATCAGGACCATTATAAAGGGAAAAAGAATACCGCCGAATGGATGACGTAAGCGTGACGATGATCGGTCTTTGTATAGATAAAGATATACCGGCATGAAGTTATGACCGATCCCCGTGAGGTTTGTCATTAAATAAAATGAGGTGAAGCACGGACATGATCATGTATTAAATGAGCACGCATAGATCAAAGCACTAGTCTACCGCATGTCTAGGTACTTTAAGATCCGTCGGGTACGATCACAAACAAATCTATCCACCGCATGATACGACTTGCATGAAAAACGTACCACTTCCCGCAAATAGATCTATCCACCGCATGATACAATCTAAATACGGAAAGCTAAAAGCATACATCACTTAAGGCACGAACGAGGCACGTGATCTACTCGTGAAGATATAACCGAATACGGCTGAACAGCCGATCCAGGGTCCATGAAGAAGGAACAAACATTACCACGTGAGTAACTCTATCGATCGACCCGGAAATCTAATCCACCGGATGACTAGCTCCAAAGCAACCCAAAAACCTGCATCTACCGCATGATACCCGGTTCTTTCAAGATTTATACGCACAAAGCAAGCTTGAACCCGCAACACGTGACAACCTAGATCGATTCGGTTTCGGCTATCGGAGAGCACAAGATCCACGCGTCAAAAACACGAAACCTGCTCGCGCACGGATCTTAAAAGGAAAAAAGCCGATCCAAACCCATCTAGATTGGGCAAGAGTGTATTACATGAATTAAAACATAAAGTAAAACTCATGATAACACGGGGTAACTTAATGAATCTATTGGATCTTGCCAAAATCCGATAGAGCCGATAACTAGCTTCGAGCTAGATCTTAGCCTACCGCATGGCTCATGATCTAACAAGAAACCCTCTTGAACCAAGCTTGAATCTACCGCATGACACGAAGCGTGGTAACAAGACTACTTGCATCAGATCTAAATCCACCGCATGATACTAGACATGATACAAGGTTGCGGTACTCACGGAGGTCGACGGATCGATTGGCCCTCTCGAAGAACTCGACGACACGACAAGGACTCTAGGGTTTGGCGTAAGGCCGGTGTGTATTGAGGAATGAACGTGTCCGTTACATACATCCGGGGATCATATTTATACCTGCGATTACAATTGCGAATGGATTCACCGCCTAACTAAACTCGATCGCCTATCCATCCATTCGCTTCCTCCGATTGAGCCACGTCACCGTCCAATCCCGCAAAATCAGCTCTCACTTGTTCTTTTGCCGGCCCCGGAGCGGATAGCCGACCGCGGATCCTCTCGCCGAAAATCTCTGAAAATATCTTTCCTTCCACCAGACGGACTCTTTTTCGAATCGGACCCACATGTCATACTCCTTACCAAATTTTGGTGTTAACACATGCCCCTTCAATTGTGGGATAAAAGTAATTTTGTTCCACAATTGACTCTAGCCACGAATCCTTGAGCCAAACCTGTCAACTTTTTGTTCTTCGCAATCCGCCGGATTCTTCGTTCGAGATCCAACCCTAGATCCCCTTCGTTCCGAGCTTGAATCTCCAATGGCAACTCGGAACCAAGTTGCTCGGAGTAAATTCACCCCTCCAAACCTTTGTTCGGCATTAGGTTTTCAACTTTACCGAGATTTTCTTCTTCCGCTCTCTTCCGGGAACCTTCTCTTGCTCTTCGATTCCTATTGAGGCCAATTCGCAGTCTTATTATCTTGGTCCCGAAGGGAATCCCGACCCCGAGATTTTATTGCCGCCGAATCTCGGAGAATCGCTTTCAAGGTAGCTTTATCTCCACCTCCCCGGTGGCAAGATGCGTTCAAGAAGCGGCCTTTGCCCCCAATTGCGAGTGGAAGACTTGGTATCGGAGGATTCTTGCGGATAAGAGTGGATTGACCAATGCGGATGCTCTCCGCATTGCTCAATGTGCGGAGTTATCCGTAGCCGAGACACCCAAGAATGAAGATCTTCGATAGCCGCATGCCACTTACGGTCAAATGGCGTCAACGCCTTCCTTTTTGGGCACGGCCCAATGTCTCCAACCTTGGCCGATGTGTACATGATCACCGGCCTTGACATCACCGGGTCCGTCCGGCCTTGGAACTTCAAGAATTCCTCACGCCAAACGGGGGTAAAGCCGGGGAATGGCTACAAGAATTATATTTCGAAGCACATGAGAGATAATCCCCTTGGCGAAGTTGAATACAGAGCCTTTTTGAACATGTGGTTATGCAGATTTGTCTTCTGTGGCAAAGCCAACGAACCCACTTTGAATCATATCGCGATGGCGATCCATCTGGCTAGTGGCAATCGCCTTCCTCTGGGAAAATTCTTCTTGGGCAGTGTATACCATATGCTTCATCAGACCGTTACCCAAATGTACACCAGTCAGAGGATAACATGCGTCAATGGTCCTTGGTGGTTTGTTCAAATTTGGCGCTGACTTCACATGCATCAGATTGTAGGCGTCGACTTGAGCTCCAGGTTCTTCCCCTGGTCCAATCCCCCCGAAGGAGAGCTTCAAGTTACCAGAGGATGCCAAAACTATGGAGAAGCAGCTTCAACTGTTATCGTTCAGCAGGACATCATCCAGCTCTTCGAGTTGTTCTTCAGAGGCTTCTCCAATCCTCTTTGGCTCCCTTATCTAGGCAATGACACTCTGACCTTCCCTGTCGAATTCTCCTTTGAGCCCGGCCATCAAGATAGGGGATTCTTGGAAATCTTTAACATCATAATCCGCCCATGCATATTACCGGCCGAGTTCAATGGAGGGAGGCAGAATACCAGTACTTATGAGTACTACCAGCCTAATGTAATGGCCAGGCAACTTGGATGTGGCCGGATGCCCCCAAGATTGTTTACGCATGAATTCCTCAAGCCCGGGGAAGAAATCAAAGAGGATGCGGTGCGAGCGAGTTTTCAACTATGTGTGCGGTCCCACTGTCTACACATGTCCTTTTGTACACCGCAACCATAGCTCACCCCACCTTCAACTCATGGTGGCAAGAATTCCATGACCACATCTTCGGTGAACCCGTTCATGTGTTACGTGCGTAAGTGGTGCACGATTTCCTGCCGACCTCGGAGGTAACACAATGAGCCCTTGGATCAAACACTTCTTCTCCATTCATGATTTTGACCTTCATCTTTTGCCCACGAACACGATACACCGCCCCTCGAGCCGGGGTAATCACTTATAATGCCGAAGGCCCGATTTCGACGCTTGGGGTTTAAATCCACAACCCCGCATCAATTGATGGCCGGGTATGCTACTACGGATCCCGGCCTTTCTAGCCTCGCTGCGGACGGGGAGGCAAGGTCCGCACTCGATTGCCCCTCCAAGTGCCAAAAGGAGAAGAACTGTCAAAAAGGTGCTTGTTGAGGTAAAACCCTTTACCTTCTTGATTACCAAGTCACTCTGTTCTTGATGGATCATATCCATTGTGCATTTTCAGACCAGAGCCCAACATTCTTCAGAACCAGCACCTGCCAATGCTCCACCCACTGGTATGTCCTTTACTGTCCTTTCTCGAGGATGAGCACTGGCACTCACTCTTTCTATTGGACACTTGCAGAGGAAGCCGTAGGAGAACCGCTTGTAGATGTTCCAGTGGTTCAACAAGTGAGCCCATCCAGGGTTGGATTGCCCATCCCAGTAGAGATCTCGTCTTCATCACCTTCTGCAGAAGCAGTACACTCTCCAGAGATGGACCTCCCAACTCAACTGGAGCCACCAAATTCCCCCAGGATGCCATCGCCTATCAGTCAAGCAGCAATGACCAACCCAACAGAGGAGGATCCGATTCTTCAGCTAGAAACTCACGAGTCGCCGATGGCCGCATCAGCATCCCCTGACTTGGGAGTTTCGGCTCTACCCGGGGCACCTTTCCCGTCTGCGATTGCCCCCGCTCAAGAAACCATTCATGAGGTACTCAATTCCGCGCTTGGTTTCGGTACTTTGATGTCAGCATTCTCACCTCGGTAATGTTACTTTTCAGGGTCATGCTCCGCCGTCACCGAGCTTGCCATCAGAAGGGCCCATCAGCGCCGAGGTGACGAAAGAAATAAACCAGCCGCTGCCAGATGAAGTGTTGCCCAAACTCAAAGAAATTGCAGCTTGGCTAGAAAAAGATGTTCGGGGATCGGGTCAATGATCTTCGCCATTTTGAAGAGATGTTTGAACCCATTAGTCGAAGACTCCCCGATGACATCGAGCTTTCCTATCATCCGTCTACGACTTAGAGCCCTTTTATGTTCCCTTGAGGCGCACTTGGAGGAAATTGCGCTCCCGTCCGGCCATCGAAAAGGAGAAAACGCGGCGAACATGCCATGAACGGGGCACAATCCCAAGCGAGAAAGTCATAAAGATGCCTTGGCCGACCGCAAGCTTCTTACGATTTGAAAGTCGCCGGGAAGGCGCTCTAGAGGCGGAATTGAGAAGCTTTGTCGGCGGAGATGGAGGTTGACCGAGGAAGAAAATAGCCGATCTTCCGGAGCGATAGCAAAGACCCAAGCGGAGGTAGAATCGGCCGTTACCAGAGTAAAGCAATGCGATGCAGAGCTCATTGACTTATCTGGTGCCCAAAAGGACTACCAGGAGATCTTGGATAATTCCCACTTGATAGTCTCCAATGTTCGTCATGCACTCGCAAAACTCCTTAATGCTTGAATGTCCTTATTGATGTATACCTGGACTGGTCGTTCTTGTAATATTTCCTTTGCGATTTGTTTCCTTTCCTTTGCGTACTTTGAGATGTAATGCTGAACGACCCATTCGGTAGTGAAACGCTAACTTCCGAACGATACCTTGAGTTCCTTTAGCCGAACCAATCAACTCGCACACGGTCCAGCTTGGAACTCCAAACGACCCGCAGGCGGGCTGGTCAAGGAAATCTCTCCGCCTTCCGATTTTATTGGGACGTGCGCCACGATCCACAGCCACGACACGAAGCCACGATTTACCCTGCCAGGCCTATAAATGTTGCCATAGGTGCCCCTAGCTCTCCACCAGGCCTTCTAGCTCTCGAATCTTTGCCAATCTCTCGGTCTTCTTGCAAACGGTGCACATCCCCAAACCGCAATGGTGCGCCGCCTCAACCGCCGCCGTGCCTCCGACGAGGCCGAGGGGGAGCAGCGCTAACGCGCGCAGGCGGTGATGACCGTCAACTTCTCCTCTTCGATCCTTCTCTTGATCTTCTTTTGCCTTGACAATCACCTCCCTTTTGCAGGTTGATTCAGTGGAATCCGCCTCGCGCGCCGACCAACCAACCCCTCCCAGATGACTCTTCGGAGTCTGATGGCCACTCCCCGGTACCGTACGGGGAAGCAGACGCCATCCGCTACAAGGAGGAGTTAGAGGCGTCCCGTCGCGAACTGGAGGATGTCTCCAAGAAAGCGGGCGTGGCCGAGTTAGAATGGGAGGACCAGCACAAACAACTGCTGGAGGCCATTGACGGTATGGCCCTGACATTGATTCTTGGTCCAGCTCGGCCTTTGATGCTAATCCCTTCTGCTTGTCTTTTGCAGCCCGCGACGCTGAGCTCGACCAGGCTAAAGACGTTGGTAGAGCGATTGGCCGAGAAGGTGAATGCCCACGGCGACACGCCGGCGGAGCGTCCGGCCGCGGTGGAGCGTCGCGTCGACGAGGTGGCCGTTCATGGCGTTCGCACGGGCACCACCTTGGGCCGGCTGCGATGGCGACGCATACGGACATCGACTACTCCACCCGGCCGCGTGGCTTCCGGGCGGCGCGCGGAGGATATCGACGAGATCGAGCTCATCTGGAGCGCCTCGACGGCCACGGCGACGCCATTGCCGAAAGTACCCATCCCCGGTCCGTGTTGAACAGACTCTTTGACTAGATTGTACTAGGGATGTGTAAATGTCGGCAATATATGATGAACTTTTGAATTCTGCATTTGTTCCGTGATATCTCCCTTCGCATCTGCATCTGTGAATTTTGTCTTCTTTGAATGCATTCGGGAACTGTCTTTAGCCGAACGCTTGCAAACAACTCCCCCTCGGCGCAAGATCCACAAAGGATCCCAATTCGGCAGTCCGTAAACACTGTTCAAAAGAAAACCCTTCGCACTCGGTGGAAACCCCTGCCGCTTGGTATTCCAACAGTGTGTACTGGCCCGATCATCACTCCCAATGCGCCTCCTTGGTCAATAAAATAGCCCGTGGGGTGCTCTGCAAATCCATTCGCGCACTCCTCCATCGCTTCTCGTCTCTTCCTTTGCTGCCAGAAGAAAAAACCCCAACGCCATGGACAAGGGTAAACAACCTCAGGGGAGCGGCTCATCAAGGAAGCGTACGATTCGGAAGTGAGTTCTTTCTTGATCCGCTCCTCGTTCTCCTCGCTTGATCTTACGCTTCATGTCTTCTTCTCGTCCTTTCGGCCTTGATTTGCTTCCGAAGAGGTCATTGGGACCGAAGATGTCCCCGAGTACATCTCCTGCGATTCCCTCCCACGAAGCGAGAGGATGCCACGCCCGAGCAAAGGGTCATTCATCGAGTGCGCCGCCGTGCCGGCACACCGGAGCGCGGCCTCGGGGACATGTCCGTCCGTTGCCAAGCCGAGCGCGAGCGTGCGCATGGCGCTGGAAGCACTAGTAGGGGGTAAACGCTTCTGACCCCTTCATGTTTGCATATGGATTTCTTGCCCCTAACCTTGATTCTTTTGCTCCGGATGTCTGCGACGAGTACAAAGCAACTTTGAAGGCGGCCTGGGATAGCTTGGTAGAGGCCGCCAATCATGGTCATCCTCGTGCGTTCCAAGTCGCCGTCACGGTGGTCCTGGAACAAGCGAAGGGGAGCGAGCGGCCCGAAGAAGCAAAGAAAAGATTGAATCATACTTTCGCTTCTTTCTCCACGCCTTCTGCTTCCCTCCCTTTAGGGGACCTGACCATCAGGGCTGCTAGATGTAATCTTGTAAGAAACAGTTGTAATGTAGTATTGAGCTAAGGGCAATGCATCAGGCACTGGCCATTTTCTCTTGTTCATGGATTTTTGTTCTAAAGGCGGCCTCATCCTTGAGCGCCGGCTGTTTCTGTGTCAGATGTGTATAATCATCGATCGATCTCAATGCTAGGATAATACTTCTTCAGATATCTTCCATTTATTGCGGCGGAAAACTCCTCTCCTAGCAAAGTTTTCAATATGTATGCATTACCAGGAACGCATCTGACCACACGAAAAGGCCCCTCCCGGTTAGGGGACCATTTGCCGAATTCATCGTATTTAGTTCCAATCGGCAATAGCGCTTTCCACACCGGGTCGCCTTCGCAAATTGCCTTACTTTTACTTTCTTGTTATAATATTTAGCGACCCGCGGTTTGTTCTTCTCGATGTTCTCCGGGGCCACGAGACGGATCATATGCAAATCTTCTAACTCATCCATCATCGGTGCCATCGTAATCCTTGGAGCTTAACTCGTTTTGCAGCACTACTCTCCTCGAGTCTGATTGCATTTCCCAAGGCAGGACTGCATGATGCCCGAAAACTAACTCGTAAGAAGTTTTTGTAGCTCCATGGGGGGCCATTCGGTAAGCCCACAGCGCTTCACTGAGTACCGAATGCCATCTCCTCGGCTTCTGGTCGATCTTCTTCTGTATAAGCTTGATCATGATTTTGTTAGAAGCCTCTGCTTGACCATTAGCTTGGGCATAGTATGGAGAAGAATTAAACGAGCTTTGATTCCCATGCTTTCGGCAAAATCTACGAACTCCAATGACACGAATTGTGCCCCCGGTCGGTGGTAATCGTCCGAGGGATTCCAAATCGATAGATGATGTGTTCCTTAACGAACTCGATCATGTTTTTCGACGTCACTTTCTTCAGTGGGATCGCCTCGACCCATTTGGTGAAGTAGTCTGTAGCCAAAAGCACGAACTTATGCCCCTTGCTAGATGGCGGATTAATTTGGCCAATCAAGTCTATAACCCGCCCCGAATGGCCATGGCTTGATGATGGGATTCAATGCCGATGCGGGGACCCTTTGAATATTCCCGAACCTCTGGCAATCTTGACACCCCTTGTAATACTCAAAGCAGTCCTCTAATATCGTCGGCCAAAAGCATCCAAAGCTTGCCTAACAACCCATTTCATCCGATAGGCCGATTGGTGCGCTCCACATATCCCATCGTGCACCTCGCTCATCATGTTCTTGGCTTCTTCCGGACCCGGGCATCGTAGCAATACTCCATCTAATGATTTAAAGAATAAATTATCATCCGAAGAACGAACTTGATTGCCTTGTACCGAGCTTCCTAGAGACTTTTCGGGATGGATCTCTCAAATAATCAACGATCTCTTTCCTCCAATCATCTTCTCGCAAGATCCGTCCCTAGTGCACTCACCTCTGCAAGAAATGCTTCTTGACTCTCTTTATAACCGGAGGCGCTGCGAGCCGGCTTGTTTGCTTCCTCGTTATGCTCTCTAGGAATGTCTTTGTAGGGTTACCGGCGGAAAGCCCTTCAAGATTTCTCTGCATTCCTCGTAGTAACTCCTCGGCGCCTCGCTCTGCATTCGTACGTCTGGCCGTTCAATTGCTTGATAACCAACTGCGAATCTCCATAAATTTCAACCGAAACGGCCCCGCTTCTCTCAAATATTGAAGCCCTCGAAGCGATTGCCTCGTACTCGCCCGGTTATTTGTGACGGTGGGTTGTATAGGAATGGCGAATTCAAACATCTCACCTCCGGGAGAAATTAGTAGGATCCCTAGTCCCCCACCTTTGCCACATGATGACCCATCAAAAAATAAAGCCCAAGGGGTAATTTCACGCGAGATCAACCGAAGGGTCACGATGCTCGGTAATAAAATCGGCAATGACCCGACCTTTGATG
Organism: Cenchrus americanus; assembly: GCA_947561735.1. Lineage (NCBI taxonomy): Eukaryota > Viridiplantae > Streptophyta > Magnoliopsida > Poales > Poaceae > Cenchrus > Cenchrus americanus. Next base: position 146,308,302 of record OX387244.1, on the reverse strand, counting down.
GCTTTTGCCGATTCGAACTTCAACTCGAATTCGATAAGGCTAAAATCCATTTGCCAATCCGTCCATTCAAAATTGGCATAGATAACATATGTTTTATCACATCAAACTTCGAGTATACGATTGCATTCGGCATTCAACAAGTAGTGCCGAAACTTTGTACATGAGTAGTATACGCAAAGACACGCTTTTTCCATAGCCGAATACCGGTTTCGGGATCAAGTAATTTTCGGCTAAGGTAAGCTACTACCCGCTCCTTTCCTTCGAATTCTTGGATAAGGGCCGATCCAATAGTTTGGGTATCGGCCGCCACGTACAACTTGAAAGGCTTGTTCACCGAGGAGGAACCAAGACCGGCGGCTCCTTCATGTATTGCTTGATTTCCTCGAAAGCCTTCGTTGTTCGTCGCCCCATGTGAATTTCTGATCCTTCTTTAGCTTTAGCAACGGAGAGAACGGCAACACCTTCTGTGATAAATTTGAGATGAACCTTCTCACGAAGTTGATCTTGCCGAGCAGTGATTGCAATTCCTTGATGTTGGTTGGAGGAACGACTTCATCAATGGCTTTCATGCTCTTTTTGCCAACTTCGATTCCCCCTTCGTGGACCAAAAACCCCAAGAACCCTCCAGCTGACACCCCGAATGCACACTTGTTCGGATTCATCTTTAGGCCATGCTTCCGGGTACATTCCAAGGTCTTCTTCACATCTTCCAGATGGGTGTCATGACTTAAGGACTTGATCACTACGTCGTCAATGTAGATTTCCACGGTCTTGCCGATCAACTCATGAAAAATGTAATTCATGGCCCGCTGATAGGTTGCACCGGCATTTTTCAACCCAAACGTCATGACTATCCATTCAAATAGGCCTATATGACCAGGACACCGAAGGCCGTCTTTGATATGTCTTCTATTGCCATGAAGATCCGATTGTATCCCGCGTTGCCATCCATGAAGCTAATCACCTTGTGCCCGAGCCGGCGTCAATCAACAAATCGGCAATAGGCATCGGGTATCCATCCATGGGAGTAGCTCCGTTTAGGTCCCCGAAGTCTATGCAAACTCTCATTTTTCCATTTTTCTTATACACGGGGACGATGTTAGAAATCCACTCCGCATATACGGGGCCGAACGAAGTTTGCGTCAAGTAATCTTTCGATCTCCTTCTTCACATCGGCCAATACCTCATCCTTGTAGATTTTACGGGCGGTTGCTTATATGGTTTGAAACCGGGCTTGATTGGCAACCGGTGCTCGACGATGGAACGATCCAATCCGGCATCTCCGAGTAATCCCGGGCGAAGCAATCTTTATATTCTTTGAGAAGCTCAATTAAGTTCCCCCGAAGTACGGGTTGCAAATTTGCACTCGATGAACGTCGGCCTTGGTTTGTCACCGTTCCCAATGTCAACTTCTTCCGGCCTTATCGACCGACATAAATCCTCGTCCTAACTTGCCATCAGTGCCATCCACGGGGTTCTCCATTAAAAATTACTATAAGAGCCGATCGCTTGAATCGGGCCGTTGGTCATCTTGCGGCGAGTTCAACGGGACCTTCTCCCCGATCCTTCCCCGAGAAGCAATCGATGACTTGGTACTCCCGAAAGGCTGGTTCCATGTTAGCCACGCTTACGGAGTCATCCGCCTGGACGACCTCGATTTCATCGTCCACCCTTTGGATCGTTGTTGATGCATAGTGGATGGGACGCGGCAGATTGGCGTGGATCCGGTCCCGCCCAAGCAGGCGGGCGCAGGCTCCCTTCCCTTCGATGACGAAGAAGGTGGTGAGCGGCGTCTTGGACCCGATCATCAAGTCCACGTGAGCGCATCCTTTGGTGTACGAGGGGTTCCCGACGAAGTCGTTCGGGATGATGCTTGTTGGTGTCGGATCGCTCGGGGTCATGCCAAGCTTCACGAAGGTGGTGTACGGCATTACGTTGACCGCTGCGCCACCGTCGACGAACATCTTGGTCAATGGCTTGCCATTGACGTACCCCCTCAAGTACAGCGGCCTCATATGGCGATTCTTGGCCGGCTTGTCGAAGATGGCCTGCTTGGCAAGCACCAGCTGCGCCATCATCTCCTCGGGCTGCTCGTCGTCAAAGGAAGCTTCCTCTGCATCACCGGTTAGCGGGAGCCATGAACTCGTTTGGCAGGAAGTATACCATGCATGCGGGGGCCGAACGCTTCGATCCTTCTGGCTGGTCCTTGGGGCGCCACTTACGCGCCTCGTCTGGATCCCGGCTTGCTTCATCTCGCGGTTCCTCAAGCGCTGGACCCGCCTCTTCTGGCTCCTGCGTAGGCCGGGCGGGCACCACTGCCCCTTCTGCCAGACGTGGACATCCTCGTCCTCTTCCTGATCAGCCCACCTGAGATCGGCTTGGCGCTTCCTGGGATGATCAATGATTTCAATTTTTTGCCGCCGATCCCCATTCGGGTGGATCCTTCCAAGTCTTTCATGGACGGATCGGCGATGGCGCCGTTTCCTTCTGTACTCAACATATCTGTCGCCGCATTCGGGACGGGTTCCTTAATGTGGGTAGCTTTAGGCCCTCATTCCGGCGGTGCTCGAAGAAGGCGCACCACCGGTGGGCGCGCTCTGCTCGCGCGTGTCTTGTTCTTGATTCCATCCGCGCGCCTCTTCTTCGAGCCCCCGCGTTGCTCCTCCTCGTGACGACGCTTTTGGTAGCGCTCCTTTTCCATCTGCGCTGCCATTTGTTGAGAGAGAATGCGTGACGTCACCTTGGGTTTAGGCACGGACGATTCCCCAATCTCGACGTGGCTCTTGAGAACGCGGGGGCGTCGCCACGCACTTGTTCTAGGGTCACACTGGCGCTCCGGGTCAGCGATCCATCTTGCTTGGACCTGGCCGAGGTCGGGGACCTTGACTTTCCCCTTCTCTTCGGTCGTTATCGCATTGATAGAAAAGCCGAGCATGTTCCCGAGGGAAGGGGTGGCCATCCGACTTCATCTTGTTATCGAACTTGAGGTGCCCCTCCTGGATAGCCTACGGATCCTCATCACGAAGACCACCGCAATCGTTGATGGAGTGCGAGTCCCTGTCATGGAAGCCGCGGTAACGTTTCGCTTTGACTCCATCCACCGGCCGAAGCATAGAGTGCCCTTCGGGCGGCTTGATTCGGCCTTCCCTTTACCAAGAGCTCAAACAACTTATCGGCCTTTGTGATGTCGAAGTCGTAGGTTCCTTTGGTCTGCCCGACCCACCGGCGATTCATTGTCAAGGGCTCTTTACCCCACAAGATCTCTGCTGCGGCCTATCTCCAATTCGTCGTCAGAATCTTCGCACAAATCAGCCTTGTCCAAGAATTGGTTGTAGATGTCGGCGATGTCATGCTTGCTTGCCAAACTTGGGGTCCTTCTTGAGGCCATATGACGATTGCTCATCAAGGATAACTTCTGCGATAGTTGGCCCAAGTTTTCAAACTCCATCCCAAATAGCTTCTCGCGCACGGCCGGCAACATCCCGGCGACGGCCATATCGACCCGCCGATCGTACGGCAAGTTCAATGAGAAGCACATGCCCTTGACTTCTCTCGAATCTTCTAAGAAACTCCGGCGGTGTTTCAGCGTGCCTTTGCTTCGGGGTGGCGAGATCGATCAACTTCTTCTCGAAGCTGCCGCCGAAGTAATGAGCGTGGAATTTACGCTCCAAATCCTTCCACCGGCCAGCGATTCGGGCGGCAAGGACGAGAACCACCGAAAGGGCTGGACCCGTCGGCCGAGGCGGGGAAGTAGCGAACCACGAACGTCTCTTCGGCCGAACATTCCCCAAGCCGCATGAGGTAACGAGCGATATGCTCGGCCGTGCTTGTCTCGTCTGCCGGAGAACTTTGTGAATTCCGTCGGCGGTTTCACCCTTGGTGGCGGGGAGCACGTTATAGTACCACTCTGGGAACGGCTGTGGGTGGGGCCCCGCATCCTTGGCTTGAGGCCGGGCCGATTCGCATCAATTCGGCCATCTTGCGTGCTAGGGCATCTTCCTCCCGAGCGCCCTCGCGGCGGCGCGTACCACGGGTGCGGGAAGGCATCGAACGCTCCGCAATTTCCCACTTCATGATAACCACCGCCGTACAAATTCCTCGCGGGAGCCGGTTGGTCGACGGAGCTATTCTTCGGCGGGGTCGAGTGGGGCCCCCCGGATGAGCCGAACGCTAGGTCTCCGTACGTAGGGCGGTACGGATCGGGCTTCGTTGCACGGGGCGCCCGTCTTTGCTTCCGTGGTGGCGGAGGATTGGTTGACTTCCTGAAGCTTGCAACGGAGGGCCGGACCGCCCCGCCCCCCCCGGCGCCCGCGGGAGGAGGTTGGAATGTCTCGCTCCCGGAGCTTTGAGGGGGAGGCTGCACACCTCGGCTTCGTGGCGGCGGGCGAGAGCTTGATTCACCCCGGCTCCACGGTGCCTTTTCGGCGTACGCCTTTCCGAACGCCCGCCCCGCGCCGGGCCAAAGAGGGCCACCATCATCGCTGGAGCGACCCGAGGAAAGCTTGGTTGTGCTTGGTGAGCATGTTGTCTACCGACTCCTGGAAGATCCGCGCGCATTCCTCTTTTTCTTGTTGGGTTGTGGCGTCGGTTTCTCCCGGCAACAGCACTCTAGGCAGGCCACTCTTCAGATATGGTACACCACTTCGATTCTTTTTAAACGACATGAGACACTTTTGCTGAAATTGATTCACGGCGTCTAGGAGCTGCTGATCTTTGGCTGCGGGAGAAAGCTCTTCGATGTTGACATCCAGGAGGTCTGAGACTTCAGGCATCTTGAACCAATTCGGTTGTATTGTCCCACCGGGCGTGCCAAAAAGTGTGTTGACGCAAAATGTGCACTCAACGCCAATCACACGGCCAAGCCGAAAAAGCTAGCTTCGCACGCGCGAGAGAGCAAATGACGTGCCGTCAATTTTTTTCCGAAAATTAACAAAAGATAAAGCGGTTAGATACCAAAGCTTGGAACGTGTCGGGTGGCACCGGACAGTTCCATATTTATGGCCAAGAAGCCAAGCAAGAATGACATGTAGCTATGTAGAGCTACCTGTCAGAGAATCACAACCATCCGGACCATTATAAAGGGAAAAAGAATACTGCCGAATGGATGACGTAAGCGTGACGATGATCGGTCTTTGTATAGATAAAGATACCAGCATGAAGTTATGACCGATCCCCGTGAGGTTTGTCATTAAATAAAATGAGGTGAAGCACGGACATGATCATGTATTAAATGAGCACGCATAGATCAAAGCACTAGTCTACCGCATGTCTAGGTACTTTAAGATCCGTCGGGTACGATCACAAACAAATCTATCCACCGCATGATACGACTTGCATGAAAAACGTACCACTTCCCGCAAATAGATCTATCCACCGCATGATACAATCTAAATACGGAAAGCTAAAAGCATACATCACTTAAGGCACGAACGAGGCACGTGATCTACTCGTGAAGATATAACCGAATACGCTGAACGGTCGATCCGAGTCCATGAAGAAGGAACAAACATTACCACGTGAGTAAATCTATCGAGGCCGAAGGCGGGAAATCTAATCCACCGGATGACTAGCTCCAAAGCAACCCAAAACACTCGCATCTACCGCATGATACCCGGTTCTTTCAAGATTTATACGCACAAAGCAAGCTTGAACCCGCAACACGTGACAACCTAGATCGATTCGGTTTCGGCTATCGGAGAGCACAAGATCCACGCGTCAAAAACACGAAACCTGCTTGCGCACGGATCTTAAAAGGAAAAAAGCCGATCCAAACCCATCTAGATTGGGCAAGAGTGTATTACATGAATTAAAACATAAAGTAAAACTCATGATAACACGGGATAACTTAATGAATCTATTGGATCTTGCCAAAATCCGATAGAGCCGATAACTAGCTTCGAGCTAGATCTTAGCCTACCGCATGGCTCATGATCTAACAAGAAACCCTCTTGAACCAAGCTTGAATCTACCGCATGACACGAAGCGTGGTAACAAGACTACTTGCATCAGATCTAAATCCACCGCATGATACTAGACATGATACAAGGTTGCTGGGTACTCACGGAGGTCGACGGATCGATTGGCCCTCTCGAAGAACTCGACGACACGACAAGGACTCTAGGGTTTGGCGTAAGGCCGGTGTGTATTGAGGAATGAACGTGTCTGTTACATACATCCGGGGATCATATTTATACCACTGGCTGATTACAATTGCGAATGGATTCTTGCCTAACTAAACTCGATCGCCTATCCATCCATTCGCTTCCCTCGATTGAGCCACGTCACGCGTGCAATCCCGCAAAATCAGCTCTCTTGTTCTTTTGCCGAAGCGGAGCGGGATAGCCGAGCGGATCCTTCGCCGAAAATCTCTCGAAAATATCTTTCCTTCCACTCGTACGGACTTCCTTTTTCGAATCGACCCACATGTCATACTCCTTACCAAATTTTGGTGTTAACACCGTGCTCATCGAGCATCGTCCTAGCCATCTCACAAAGAGTCCGATTTTTTCCTTTCCACGACTCCATTTTGAGGGGGCACATAAGGGGCCGAATACCGATGTTCAAGACCTAGATCACGACAAAAGGCATCAAAATGAGAGTTCTTGAACTCGAGCCATTATCACTACGGATAGCTCGAATAGCATTCCCATGCCTCTCGTTTTTCAACCTCACGATCAGATCTCGAACAAAACCAAATGTCTCACTCTTGTCCTCCAAGAAAAACACCCAGGCATAGCGAGAGTAATCGTCCACCACAACAAGGACATACCACTTCCCACCCACCGAGCGAACTCGAGCTGGCCCAACAAGGTCAATGTGCAACAGCTCTGTCGGACGCTCGGTCATGACATCGGTCAGGGGTGGATGGGGAGTGGCTACCATCTTGCCATGCCTACACGGAGCACAAACCAAATCCTTCTCAAGCTTCAACCTCGGCAATCCTCGGACAAGGTCATGACCACTCATGCGGGAAACCAAATCAAAGCTCAAGTGTCCCAACCGCCTATGCCATTTCCACAAATTAGAAGAAGGACTAGCCATCAAACAGCGAGCAGGGCCCAAAGAATGAAAGAAATCAGCCCTGAAAATCTGACCCTCGAGGATGATCATACAGACAAGATCACCTCGAGAATCCAGCAAACGAGACTCGCCAGACTTGAAACGCACCTCAAAACCCTCATCAAGCAACGGAGAAACCGAAAGCAAATTGAAACCCAAAGACTTCACAAGAGCAACCCTCTTCAACATTACCTTGTCACTCACATGCACAACACCTTCAGAAATCACCCTTCCTCATCCATTGTCTCCAAATGTGATGTACATCTTTTCCTTCACTGGGGTGAGGCTGGAGAACCACTTCTTATCTCCGGTCATGTGTCGGGAACATCCAGAGTCGATCAACCAAATGTTCTCCAAGCCTCCTGCCTGTAGTCAGAAACAAGAACGAGAGTGAGCTAGCGACTCAACACTGGGGTTAGCACAAAGAAAGTTGAACCAGTGTCGAGCCATCTGCTCAAAAGAGGGGTTAGCAAACATCATTCCCTTGCCACCAAACTTCCCATGTCCCATAGGAGGAGTACGAGCACCATGAGGGGGAAAACGTGCTCCGTAGTTCCTCTGGAACCCAAAGCTGCGATCATCTCCTCTAAACCCGTATTGAGGACGAGTAGGAGGACGTCTAGCAAAAGCACCACGAGCCCGACCAAACCTCTCACCAGCACGCACACCATCATCTCTCCTAACAAACCTACCACCCTGAGCTCCAACTCTACCAACACTCTTCACACTTCCCACACCCCGTGGAAGTGGCACTCTAGGCTCAGGAATACCATGAGAATGACGATACCTGTCCTGGTTTGCTTGCTACCTAGCAAGCCTCTCATCCCTCTTCCTCTTATAGCAAAACTCTGCTAGGTGTCTCTCCTTGCCACAATACTCACACCTGAAGGGGATGGGTTTTGGTTTTGGCTCTGGCTTTTCTCTAGGCTTCTCACCCTTCTCACTCACAAACTTCACGGGTTTCTGGAAGTCATTTGTTTTGGGTGGAAATTTCGGTGGATCTTGGGTTGTGTCAAGCTTGTTGCAAAGGTGGTTGGGCTTTGAGGTGGAAGTGTTCTTGGGTGCCTTTGGAAGTTGGACTTGGATGTCTCCGATCACCTCAAACTTGGGGTTAGACTCAACACACTTCTCATACACACTCTCCCCACTGTTCTCTCCCACTTTCTCACCCAACTTCTCAAAACCCAAACCACGACCATCCGCTCTCTTGATCTCCTCAATCATGATTTTCAATTGAGGTTCCTGCCCAAACAACCAACCCAACACCTTCCTCAAATAGTCATTCTCCTCATAGATGACATCCAAACGGGAAGTAAGTTCAAGACTGCGCAATGTAACTTCATCACAGCTAGGGCAAGCATTTGCAACAGGAGATTTCAAAGATGCTTCCAAAGAACTAATGGTAGAACGGGCATCAACAAGCTTAGCATGCATAGTAGGACATGATTTACAAGCACCAAGCAAAGTAGGTCTAGCCTTAAGCTCATCATACTCAGTCCTAAGAGCATCTAGTTTAGCAAAAGTGGAAGCATTCTTCTCATTAAGCAACTAGATCTCATTCAACCATGCATCATACTCAAGACATTCAACATCATCAGGAGTAGTAGGAGCAAGTTTCAAAGAGTCATTCTCAAGTTTCAATTCAAGCAATTTGGACTCTAACTCTCCTACTTTCTCACTAGCATTCTCAAGTTGAGCCCTAAGATCTTTCCTCATCTTCTTAGCATCTCTCAACACACTATCACGGTTGTCAATCAAGCCATTCAACCTAGTGATCTCAGCAAGCAAAGAGTCGGGGTCATGATTTACCTCATCCTCCGAGTCGGAGTCGCTGTCTTCCTTGTCGCTCTTCTTGCTGCTCGAGCTGTAGGCCATGCCACAAAAGCCTTCAAGCGCCACACAGCTCAATCCATTGAGGTTCCGGCTTGCACTCTTCTTGCCCTTGCGCCTCCCGGCAGCTTCATCTTCACTGCTTGAGCTTGACTGCGCGTCGCTTGAGCTTGAGTCGACGTCACTTGCACCGGCCACCATGGCTCTTGCCTTGTCCTTCTTGTAGCCGCCCTTGCTCGGTCGCCGCTTGTCCTTGTCCTTGCTCTTGGACTTGCTGAAGTGCTTGCCCTTGGAGGAGTACTTGTCTTCACGCCTCGGGTGGGCCTTGTACTCGCTCATCTTGTACTTGTTCTCCTCCGCTTCTGGGCACTCGACGATGAAGTGGCCACACTTGCCACACTTGTAGCACGTCCCTGAGCTCCGCCTTGCATTCCTCCGACTCTCGTGTAGTCGATCAAACTTTCTTGAGAGCAAGGCCAGCTCCTCCTCGCCCAGCACATCAAACTCCTCATCTGGAATAGACATAAGAGAAGACAGGGAAAACTGTTGACAGGAAGGGTTAGATTTGCCCTTTGATCCGCCCACAAGAGCAAGACTATGGTCAGTCGAGCCCTCATGCTTGGATTGCAACTTCCTGTCAACCTCAGCCGACTTGAGCTTAGAAAAGAGGTCATCCAACTCAACAGTCAAATATTGCCCAGACTCCTTGATGGCCTCAACCTTAGCACCCCAAACATTTAGATCCAAGACATGCAAGAGCTTCAAAGCCTGATCATGCTCGGTGTAAGGAAAAAATCCTCAACATTAGCCTTCATGTTGTTCACAATGGCGGCGAACCTCTGAAACATCGCATCGATGTCCTCACCGGGAAGTTGAGTGAAGTTCTCATATTGCATCCGGTAAGAGACAAAGAGGCGAGCCTTCACATGGTTATCACCACCGTGAGCAACCAACAACTTCTCCCAAATTTGCCAAGCAAGATTCAAATGGCGAACACGCTCAAACACAGGATCACACAACCTCCAAACCAAGTGATCAACGGCTTTTGCATTTGCCTCATACTTGGCCTTAGCACCAGCATCAGTCACCATAAGAGTATGGATGTTGACCGGAATAGCATAGGTCTTGTCAAGCACAATGAAATCCAACAACTTGCCACGAAGAAACATCATCATACGAGCCGCCCACTTATGGTAACCCTTGCCATCGAAGTGCGGCGGACCGCCAGCTCAACGTACGCCATCTTAGGATTCGAGACTTGTCAAAGTCTCAAAGAATCTAGCACCAAGCTCTGATACCAATTGAAGGATCAGATGGCGACTAGAGAGGGGGGAGTGAATAGGAGTCGGTAAAAATTCTTCTCAAAGAACCCAGCCTATACCCTAGTCAAATCCCGGTCACACACAAGCGATGGATCGAATCACACACCAATCACTAAGACAACAAGGTTATGGATCAACCTCCAGTCCTAGGAACGATTCCTTGAAGCACACGCGGAAGCAAAAGAAGGGGAGGAAGGAATCGAACCAAGAAGCAAAGCACACAGGCTCTGGCGGACCGTCCGGCCTGGAGGGGCGGACCGTCCGCACGGGCCACACGGACCGTCCGCCAATGTACCGAGGACTGTCCGCACAGGTACGGCGGACCGTCTGTCCTGGGACGCGGACTGTCCGTTAAAGACAACAAAACCTCCAGTAGCGAACCCCGAAAAACGGACCGTCCGCGGGGAGCACGCGGACTGTCCGCCAGGCACCCGCGGACCGTCCGCCCGCTGCTGCGGACTGTTCGAAACCACTTCCAACCAAAACTCAAAACCAAAACGGATCGAAAGCGACGCCGAGCAAGAACACGATGAGGACCATGTGTGGTTCGAGGACCGGTGGATGGTCTCTTCCTTGTGTGATGAGTGATTGACAACGTTGTGTGGACTGATTCTTGGCATAGTATTGCAGGTGCAGGTTGCGGCTTGACTCGTGTTGGTGCAGGTGAAGAACAAGCGAAAAGGACGTTGCTGGTGAGGCCTCCAGGTGTGGAGAAGACAAGTAGGCTTCGTTCGAGGGACCCGGTGGCCAGCGGGGTCAAGTGCGGGCCGCATGGTGGCATGAACAGCAAGATGAAGTCATGGACGGTTTCTTGGTAGAGCCTCAAAACCAAGGGCGAGACGGGACTACGTGGGAGCCGAGTCATGAGTGGAGATTGGCGGAGGCTACACCGAGTTCGCGGGGTTTACAGTGGTTCACCAGAAAACCACTGGGTTACTCGGTTGAGCCACAAAACCAAGGCCGAAGACTCGACGAGGGGGTGCGGACACCCAGGCCGGTTCAACCACCCAGGAGGGGCGGTCAGACCGCCTGGGGCCGGTCAGATCTCCCGGGGCCGGTCTAACCGCCCGGGGGGGCGGTCCGACCGCACGGCCGCCAGTGCCGAGAAGCTTCGAAGCGGAGGACACGCGTCAGGATCGCAAGGCTTGCGTCGAGGCTAAGCGAGGTTGCGGTCGCCGGCATCCGTCCGATGGTGAAGACATGAAGACTTCCAAATCCACCCTCGAGGGGCATGTATCCCTAGTTATTAGTGAAGGGTAGTTTAGTCTTTTGGGTGCCTCCATATATACTCATTGGATGGGTGGATGGCAGCCAACTCTTGGAACCCTAGCTCATTTGTTTTTCCATTTTCGTTCTCCATTTTCCCTAGGATTTTCGAGGACTAGCTTGAGAGCTTCATGTGAGATCTAGAGAGAGGGATGGATGTTTGGGTGGCAAGCTAGACCTTGTACGAACCTTTCATGGCATGTATAGATGGTTCGGCGTTGTTCATCATGGTTGTTTTCCCGTCTCATTTGTGTTCATTTTCGGAGCTCTTTGTTGGCAGTGTTTTGAGGACGATTTCTTGGGGTTTTTGGTAGATGTCACGTATGAGGTTCTTGTGCCTCTTTGGCTGGTGACTTTGCCCCCAAATCTCTTTTGAATCGGACTCGATATGGTGGTTTCTCGAGTTGGGCGAGTTCTTGACCTAGAGAAGCGATTTCTTCGATTCCTCTTGATTGTGAGCGTTTTGGGTCGATTCCTTTAAGGTAGAGGTTGCCCAGGAGGTAACCCAACTATTCCCGAAGTTTTGCTGCAATCCGTGGAGTGATTCGGGAGATCGGGCGTGAGGAAGTTGAGGTTTGACCCGCGGGTTTGTTTTCTGGAAGGGGCGGTCTAACCGCCCTTGTGGGGCGGTCTAACCGCCCTGGGTTTTTCCAGGTCGAAGTTTTGTTTCGCCGGATTTTCCTCTGTGAGTTTGTTCGCCTTGATCAGAGGAGTGTCTGGGTGAAATTTGGGGTGGTTCTCGTGCTGTTTGCTAGGTGTTCTTGGCTGGAGTTCGTTGCTGGGTACAGGAGGTTAGACCACCCTTGGTAGCCAGTCTAACCGCCCCTAGGCCCCTGGGTGGAGTTCTGGTTTTCGCCAAGATTTTCTGGTACCTAGCATGGCCTTGACCAGAGATCTTTGTTGGTGAAACTGGGGTGAGTTTTGGTGCTCGGAAGAGGCGTTTCGGAGGATTTCTTGGTTACTAGGTGGAGGTGGTCTAACCGCCCCCTATACCCGGTCTAACCGCCCCCCTACGGTCGGCCCGGCTTTCGAGTTGTTTCCCTTGTCGTTCTTTGCGTGTGTGTTACGGTTCTTTGGTAGAGTTTGTTCCTAGGACCAGTAGCACTCCAGTGGCTACGTGGTTTTGGCAAACGGAAGGTAAAAGTGCTGAGCGCGTGATTTCGGGGGTTCGACCGAGCTAGTTCGTCTTGTCGGAGTTTCAATCTCCCTCGAGAAGAATTTTTATCGGCTCCCATTCACTCCCCCCTCTCTGGTCGCCTAATCGGTCCTTCAAGTGGTATCAGAGCCGGTTTGGGTCTTTGTTGACTCTAACCAGTCTAAGATCCAAGGATGGCGTACCAGGAACGGGGTTCGGGTCCTCCACACTTCGATGGCAAGAACTACTAGATGTGGAGCAAGCGGATGGGTGCGTTCCTCCACGGAAAGGGTCAGATCCTTTGGGATGTCACGGTGGACACAGGCTATGTCCAGCCGATGGACTTCCTCGCTCCAGGATCGAGGGACAGATTCGACGCCAACAACAAGGCGGACGTCTACTTGTTTCGCGCTTTGTGTCAGTCTGAGTTCGATCGGGTGCACACCGAGCACATGGCTTGTAGGATTTGGGCGGTGCTGAAGGAGGCTCATGTTGGGAACGCCCAGGTTCAGGCACGGATGTATGCGACCTACCGGAGAGAGTACGAGAACTTCACTCATCTCCCCGGTGAGTCCATCGATGCCTTGTTTCAGAGGTTCACGGTGGTTGTGAACAACATGAGGGCCAATGTGGACGTGCTCCCGTACGATGATCATGATAGAGCGGTCAAGCTCTTACACTCTTTGGATCGTACGATATGGGGGCGGAAAGTTTGAGGCCATTGTGGAGTCGGAGAAGTATGACACTCGACCGTGAACGAGACGTTCTCAAAGCTCAAGTCGGCTAAGGTGGATAGGGGCATGACTGCCAAGCTCGAGGGTCCGACTGACTCCCATAGTCTCGCCCTCGTTGGTGTTTCAAAAGGAAAGGCTAACTCTAACCCATCCACCAGGATGTTCTCTTTCTCCTCTTTGATGTCTATGCCAGATGATGAATTCGACGAGCTTGGAGAGGACGAGCTGGCGCTCCTGACGAGGCGGTTCGAGAGGCTGCACGAGAATCGCGTGAACATGAGGAGGAACACGAGAACATGCTTCCAGTGCGGCAAGCCAGGATACTTCTTCGCCGACTGCCCGGAGAAGGCCGAGAACAAGGACAACTACAAGCACAAGCCGAGGATGGACGGCAAGTACCGTTCGAGGCGCGACCACAAGAGCAAGCACAAGAACAAGTACAAGGACGAGCGACGATCGAGGAAGAAGGGGAGCCAAGGCAAGGCCCGAGAGATGGTGGAAGCGAGCGACGTCGACTCCAGTTCCGCGTACTCCACCTCGAGCTTGAGTAGCAGTGAAGACGAAGGTGATCGTCGCAAGAACAAGAAGTCGTCCAAGAACCTGAGCGGGCTGAGCTGCTTCGTGAGAGACGGCTTCTGCACCATGGCGCTGAGCTCCGGCAGCAAGAAGAGCACACAGAGCGACTCGGACTTTGAGTCCGACGACGAGGTGCGTGATGAACTTCCCTTCTTGCGCCAGGAGAATGAGAGGCTTGGCTCTTTGCTTGATAACCGCGATGACATGCTTAGAGAGGCCAAGAAAATGAGAAAAGAGCTTAGGGCTTCACTCGAGGATGCTAGGACTAGAGTGGCTGAGCTAGAGACACAGGTGCTGGATAGCAAGCTTGAGATCGATTCCCTTAAGGCTAGACTCGTTGTTTCGGATGAGGTTGATTGTCTTTGATTGCTCCATATTCCTTGCTGATCTTGCTTTGTTTAAGGAGAAGCATGCCTCCAAGTGCGAGGAACTAGATGTGCTTAGGGTTGAAGTGGCTGAGCTTAAGTCTAGACCTGCTTTGCTAGGTGCTTGCACTTCTTGCCCTGTCTTGCATGCTAAGATTGATGAGATGCATGCTTACACTAGTTCACTTGAGGCTCAGTTGAGCATGATGATCGAGGCGTTTAAGAGGCAGTATGGTGAGGGTCTTGGGGCAAACAAGGTTGGTGAAGGAAGTGAAGAGAATATCCCAGAGCCACCAAAAACCCACCACAAAAATGATTTCCCTCCAAAACCCAACCATCTTAGGAACCGACTAGACACAACCCCAGCTCCACCTATATTTCCTACACCCACAAATGATCTCCGAAGGCCTATCAAGTTTGTGAGCACTTCCGAGAAAGTGTTCTTTCGGAAAGTGAGTGAGAAGGCTAGTGAGGAGAAATCGGTGGAGGAGTTGAGTGGAGAGAAACCAAGCGAGCAGCCCCAATCCAAGTCTAAACCTAAGCTTGTAAGGTTTCGTTGTGGCCATTGTGGGAAAGTGGGTCACAAGGATGAGTTTTGCTTCAAGAGGAATCAGGAAGAGAGGATGGCAAAGGAGTGGGCGAACAAGGATAGGTACAACCCTTCCCATGGTGTACCTAAGCCTCGTATGCCACTGCCCAGGGGTAAGGCTGTGGTGAGAAGTGTTCCCTCATGGGGAGATGCGAGTTCCCGCAGTCGAGGAGCGATTCGCGCAGGGGCGGTCGGACCGGCCCGGCTAGGCGGTCGACCGGCCCCGGCCCGCAGGGGGCGGTTAGACCGGCTCCGGCTAGGCGGTTTAACCGCCCCCCCCCCACTCGGGCGGAGTGGTTTTCGAGGTGGTGAGTTGAGAGGTTTCGGGTGTCCGGAGGTGGAGTTGCCGGGTGGTTGGTCCGGGAGAGACGACGGTGGTCGGTTGCTAGGCATTCTCCCCCTCGAGTTCACTATGGGGATGGGAGGAGTCGTAGCTTTGAGAAGGAGAGGAGGGACGGTCCACGGGTTGTCTTCCGTGGTTTTGGTCCTCGTCCAGGCAGTGAGGGGTGGTTTCCTCGGAGTGGTTACCATTGTGGTGTTCGTGGAGGTAGCTTTGGTAGGAGAGATGCTTTGGTTGGTGCTAACCCCACTTTCGAGCAAATGGCTCGGCACTGGTTTTCCTCTTTTGGTACTAACCCCAGTGCTGAGTCGTTTGTTTGCTCACGTGCTCATTTTCGAATTTCAGGTGGGAGACTTGAAGAACATTTGGTTGATTGACTCCGGTTGCTCGAGGCATATGACCGGAGACAGGGGGTGGTTCTCAAGTCTCGTCCCGGTGGTGACGAAGAGGTACATCACTGTTATGACCGGCATCGAGTACGGCCGGCGCGCGCCACGTGGCTAGGGGGCGGCCGGCCAGATGGGCCTAGGGCCCGGTAGGGTTTTATTTTAAAGAGTCTTAGGGGTTTAATTACAAAAGTGTGAGCGTCATAAATATTCGTGTAAACTCTTCGTTTGGGATTAAGCAGAAACAATAATTTGTTTCTGGCTTCCCTGAGGGAGCCAGGAGACCCCAGAGCCCTAGCCACCTCCTCCTCTCTGCGCCGCCCCCTGCCGCCGCCTGCACGACGGCGCCCCTGCGCCGTCCTCGCCGCCGGCCGCCGCCAGCCTCTCATCCTTACTTGGTAAGGGAAATCCCTGGTAGGATCCGAAATCCTATCAACCTGGTATCAGTGATGTCAGGATCCCTCCCATCCGCCTCCGCTACGCCGCCGCCGCCACCGTCCTCCGCCGCGCCGCCATCGACCACCACGCCGCCGTCCTCCACGGCGCCATTGGACTCCACGGCGCCGTCCCTGACGGTGCCATCCGCCGCCTACCCCGTGTCGTCGGGGCTGTCGACGACAATCCCCACCCTGACGAACGATCAGCTGACTGCGGCGCTCCTCAACCTCTCCTTCGGCGTTACCGCCCAGGGCAACGCGATCGAGGCCCTCCGCACCGAGTTCCGAGAGTTCCGTGCCCTGATGACGAGCTCTCCGCCGCCGCCAATCACGGCCCCGACAACGCTGGCGTTGCCGTCCCTGATGGCGCCGGCTGGCCGACCGGCGGCGCCACCCACGGCCCCCGGCGCCGCCGTCATCGGGGGGTGTCGCTCGACCTCCTGTCGTTCCCGCCCTCGCCCTCGCCGCTCCCTCCGTGGCTGTTAGGGTCGACGACGGGCACTGTCACTTCCTCACCGCCACCACGCACCACGGCAGAGCGGCAGCCAACGCCGCAGATCACCACTGTGGCGTCCCGCGGAGGCGCGCCCACCTCGGGCGTCCGTTACGGCGGGGTGGATGGGACCTTCGTTCCGTCAACCTCCGCCGCCGCCGGGGACAGTCCGGAGCCGACCGTCGGCGGGGCGGCGCTGGAGATCACACAGGGCCAGGCCACCCCGCGTTTCTACAAGCTGGAGTTCCCCACCTACGACGGCACGGTCGATCCCCTGAACTGGATCAACCAGTGCGAGCAGTTCTTCCGGGGGCAGCGTACCCTCGCCTCCGACAGGACGTGGCTGGCGTCGTACCACCTGACGGGTGCGGCCCAGACATGGTACTTCGCCATTGAGCAAGACGAGGGGATGCCGACCTGGGAGCGCTTCAAGGAGCTCTGCCATCTCCAGTTCGGGCCAGCAGTTCGCGGCTCTCGTCTGGCGGAGCTGGGACGGCTCCAGTTCACCTCCACCGTCCTGGACTACGCCGACCGCTTCAACGCGGTGTTGTGCCATGCGCGGAACCTCGACGCCGTCCAGAAGGCAGAGCTGTTCGTGGGAGGCCTTCCTGACCACATCCGGGTGGACGTCGAGCTGTGTGCGCCAACGGACCTTCCGACGGCGATGTACTTGGCTCGCGCCTTCGAGCTCCGCGCGGCGGCCATGGCGACACGCGCGGCCGCCCGAACCATCGCGACCGGCGCGCCGGCACCGGCGGCGCTTTCGGCGGGCGCCGGCCGCACGCCGGCGTTGCCGGCCACCGGCGGCGGCACCAGCAGGGGGCGCTCCGCAGGCCCCCGCCGCCGCTCTTCCTCCGCCTATTCGACAGTTCCGCCGTCTCACCCCGGCGGAACAGTTGGAGCGTCGACGCCAGGGACTGTGCTACAACTGCGACGAGCCTTTCATCCGCGGCCATCAGTGCAAGCGGCTCTTCTACCTCGAGTCGGGCGACTACACGGATGACGAGGGTGGACCGGTTGAGGGGGTGGCCGCCGAGGAGGAGGTGGCCGCCCCCGTCGACGCGCTCGCCAACGCCCTAGTCGTCTCCCTACACGCCGTGGCGGGCATTCCGACGGAGAACACGATGGTCGTCTCCACCACCATCCAGGGCCAGCGCCTCCTGGCCCTCCTGGATACGGGCTCCACGCACAACTTCATCCAGGGCGCCGCAATGCGGAAGCTGGGCCTCGCGACGGCTGCCGGCGACCAGCTCCGCGTCACTGTGGCGAACGGCGATCGCCTACGATGCGTGGGGGTCGCGCGCGACGTTCCGGTGATGATCGTGGGTGAGCGGTACCACATCACCTGTGTCGGCATCGACTTGGGCTGCTTCGACTTCATCCTCGGCGTCGACTTCCTACACACATTGGGCCCCATCACATGGGATTTCGACGCCCAGACGATCGCCTTCACCCGTGGCGGACGCCGCTTCCTGTGGCACGGCGTGGGCTCTACACCGACACCGCCCCCGCCAACAGTCGCCGCTGTGGCCGCCGCCGATACGGGGCGGCCGCTGCTTGATTGCCTACTTCAGCAGCACGCCGCCATCTTCGACGAGCCGCAGGGGCTGCCACCGGCGCGTCCGTAGGACCACCGCATCCACCTGTTGCCGGGCACCGCTCCCATGGCAGTCCGCCCGTACCGATACCCACAGCTGCAGAAGGACGAGTTGGAGCGTCAGTGTGCGGCCATGCTCGCACAAGGGATCATCCGCCCGAGCACGTCACCCTTCTCCGCTCCGGTCCTTCTCGTCCGCAAGCCGGACGAATCCTGGCGTTTCTGCATCGACTACCGCGCCCTCAACGCCAGAACCTCCAAGGACAAGTTCCCGATCCCGGTGGTCGACGAGCTCCTGGACGAGCTGCATGGCGCCCGCTTCTTCACCAAGCTGGACTTGCGCTCTGGCTATCACCAGGTGCGCATGTTCTCGGGCGACATCGAGAAGACAGCCTTCCGCACACACCACGGCCACTACGAGTTCCTGGTGATGCCGTTCGGGCTCTCCAACGCACCGGCTACATTTTAGGCGCTGATGAATGACGTCCTACGGCCGTACTTGAGGAGGTTCGTGCTGGTATTTTTTGATGACATTCTCATATACAGTTCGTCGTGGGCTGAGCACCTCCAGCACATTGCCGTCGTCCTCAACGAGCTTCGAGCGCACAGCCTCCACCTCAAGCGCTCGAAGTGCTCGTTCGGGGCCCCGTCAGTGGCCTACCTGGGCCACGTCATCTCCGCCGAGGGCGTCGCCATGGATGTGGACAAGGTGGCGGCGGTGTCGGCCTGGCCGCCACCTCGCTCCGCCCGCGGCCTCCGCGGGTTCCTGGGGCTGGCCGGGTACTACCGGAAGTTCATCCGCGACTTCGGCCTCATCGCAGCTCCCCTCACCCGCCTTCTCCGACGCGACTCCTTCACATGGGACAAGGACGCGGAGGACGCGTTCCAGGCGCTTAAACGCGCCCTGACGACTGGACCCGTCCTCCAGATGCCGGACTTCGACAAGCTGTTCCTCGTCGACTGCGACGCGTCAAGGGTCAGGTTTGGCGCCGTCCTCCACCAGGGCGCCGGACCCATCGCGTTCTTCAGCCGACCGTTCGCCGCCCGAAATCTGAAGCTGGCGGCATACGAGCGGGAGCTCATCGAGCTGGTTCAGGCGGTGCGCCACTGGCGCCCTTACCTGTGGGGGCGCCAGTTCCTCGTACGGACTGATCACTACAGCCTGAAGTACCTCCTGGACCAACGCCTCTCCACCGTGCCGCAGCACTAGTGGATTAGCAAGCTGTTCGGGTTCAACTTCACCGTCGAGTACCGACCTGGGCGGCTAAACACGGTGGCTGACGCTCTCTCCCGACGCGATGCCGAGCACACACAGGACGACGCCGCCGGGCTGGGCGCTATGTGCGTCCAGTCTGGTCCGACCTTCACCTTCATCGACGACGTCCGCAGGGCAACAGCGCGGGCGCCTGAGGCGCGGGGACATGCGCCGCACCGCCCGCGCGGGGCGAGCTCCAGGCGCCGTGGCACTTCGACGACGGGCTGCTCCTGCACGGCAGACGCATCTTCCTGCCTGACGACGGCGACCTGCGCCACCAGGCCTTGAGCCTGGCACACTCAGCGGGACACGAGGGGGTCCTGAAAACCCTCCATCGCCTGCGCTCCGACATCTACATCCCGGGCGATCGCGCGCTGGTACAGGACTGGGTGCACTCCTGCAGCACGTGCCAGTGCAAT
The DNA here is from genome assembly GCA_947561735.1 of Cenchrus americanus. Taxonomy (NCBI): domain Eukaryota; kingdom Viridiplantae; phylum Streptophyta; class Magnoliopsida; order Poales; family Poaceae; genus Cenchrus; species Cenchrus americanus. The sequence continues at coordinate 146,288,499 of OX387244.1, read as the reverse complement.
AAGACAGAGGCCCGGCGACCGGCGGGGCTCCTGCAGCCGCTAGACGTGCCCACCCAGGTGTGGGCAGACATCTCCATCGACTTCATCGAGGGCCTGCCTAAGGTGGCGGGCAAATCGGTGATTCTCACGGTCGTCGATCGCTTCTCGAAGTATGCCCACTTCCTCCCGCTGGGGCACCCGTACACAGCAGCGTCCGTCGCCCGGGCATTCTTCGACGGCATCGTCCGCCTCCACGGGTTCCCGGCGTCCATCGTCAGTGATCGGGACCCCGTGTTCACAGGCCACGTGTGGCGCGACCTATTCGGCATGGCAGGGGTTAAGCTTCGCATGAGCACGGCATTTCACCCACAGACAGATGGCCAGTCCGAGGTGGTGAACAAGGTGATTGCTATGTACTTGCGGTGTGTTACAGGTGATCGTCCGCGCTCGTGGGTGGAGTGGCTGTCCTGGGCGGAATACTGCTACAACACCTCCTTCCACACCGCCCTCCGTGCCACACCATTCGAGGTGGTGTACGGCCGGCCCCCACCGCCCATCCTGCCCTACATGGCGGGGTCGGCCAAGACAGAGGCAGCAGACGCCCTGCTACGCAGCTGTGATGAGATGCTCGCAGAGGTGCGCCAGCGGCTTCTACAGGCGCAGCAGCTGTCCAAGAAGTACTACCACGCCTCCCATCGTGACTTGGAGTTCTTCGTGGGGGATTGGGTCTGGCTGTGCCTCCTGCACCGGACGACGTAGTCCCTCGACCCTCAGGCGCGCCGCAAGCTGGGGCCATGCTACGCGGGACCTTTCCAGATTGTGGAGCGCATCGGCGCCGTCGCCTACCGTCTTCAGCTCCCGGCCGACGCCCGCATCCACGACGTCTTCCATGTGGGGATGCTCAAGCCCCACCGCGGCGATCCCCCGGCTACGCCAGCTGAGATGCCGGCCTTAGTGGACGGGCGGATCACGCCGGTGCCGGAGACTGCGCTGCAGGCTCAGTTACGTCGCGAGGTGTGGTTTCTCCGCATCAAGTGGCATGGTTTGGGCGAGGAGGATGCTACATGGGAGAAGCTTGATGAGTTCCGCGCCCACTACCCCAATTTCCATCTCGAGGACGAGCTGTTTGCGCAGGCGGGGAGAGATGTTATGACCGGCATCGAGTACGGCCGGCGCGCGCCATGTGGCTAGGGGGGCGGCCGGCCAGATGGGCCTAGGGCCCGGTAGGGTTTTATTTTGAAGAGTCTTAGGGGTTTAATTACAAAAGTGTGAGGGTCATAAATATTCGTGTAAACTCTTCGTTTGGGATTAAGCAGAAACAATTATTTGTTTCCGGCTTCCCTGAGGGAGCCGGGAGACCCCAGAGCCCTAGCCGCCTCCTCCTCTGCGCGCCGCCCCCCGCCGCCGCCGCACGACGGCGCCCCTGCGCCGTCCTCGCCGCCGGCCGCCACCAGCCTCTCATCCTTACTTGCTAAGGGAAATCCCCGGTAGGATCCGAAATCCTATCAATCACTTTTGGGGACAATGGGCGTGGGCGTGTGCTTTCAGAAGGTGAGATAAAAGTGAGTGACAAGATCACTCTGAGGCGTGTTGCTCTTGTTCAATCGCTGGGGTACAATTTGCTTTCTGTGTCCCAGTTGTTGGATTAGGGCTTTGAGGTGTTGTTTCGGCCAGGTGGTTCTCGGATTGTGGACTCTCGAGGGGACCTTGTTTGTATGGTCGTTCCCGAGGGTCAGGTGTTTCATGCTGATTTTTCTCAGTCTTCGGGTGTGGAGCGTTGTTTCATGGCTGGTTCTTCGAGTGAGTTGTGGAAGTGGCATAGGAAGTTGGGTCACTTGAGCTTTGACCTTTTGTCATGTTTGAGTAAACTCAAATTGGTCCGAGGATTTCCACAGTTGAGGCTTGAGAAAGAGTTGGTTTGTGCTCCGTGTAGGCATGCCAAGATGGTGGCCTCTTCTCACCCGCCTCTCACCGATGTGATGACTGAGCGTCAATGCGAGCTGCTCCATATGGACCTTGTTGGCCCAGCTCGTGTGCGATCTGCGGGTGGGAAGTGGTATGTCCTTGTTGTGGTGGACGACTATTCTCGGTATGTGTGGGTGTTCTTTCGTGAGGATAAGGGGGAGGCAGTTGGTTTTGTTCGAGATCTAGTCTTGAGGTTGAGGAACGAGAGGCACGGAGATGCCATACGAGCTATCCACAGTGATAATGGCTCGGAAATCAGGAACTCTCGTTTTGAAACCTTTTGCCATGACTTGGGTCTTGAACACCAGTTTGCGAGTCCGTATACGCCTCCCCAGAATGGTGTTGTGGAAAGGAAGAACAGGACCTTGTGCGAGATGGCTCGGACGATGCTTGATGAGCATAGGACTCCGAGGAGGTATTGGGCTGAGGCGGTGAATACCGCGTGCTATGTGTCGAACGAGATATACCTCGAGTGCACAAGAAGAAGACATGCTATGAGTTGATGCATGGTCGCACACCCAAGGTGAGTCACTTCCATGTCTTTGGTTGCAAGTGTTTCATTCGAAGAAAGACGAGAAGTTGGATAAGTTTGAGGCTAGGTCTCCGTCGATGGCATTTTCTTTGGTTATGCATCTCATTCTAGAGCATATCGTGTGCTCAATCTTGAAACTAACCAAATCGTGGAGACTTGCGAGGTAACCTTCGACGAGACAGAGCCACGTAGTCAGCTTGTCTTTGAGTGTGCAGGTGATGATGAGCTTGGCGAGGAGATCTTTCAGGAGGAGGAGCATGAACATGGTGATGATGAAGATGGCGGTGCGGTGCCCCCGGCTGAACATGTACCCACTACTTCGACTACGATGATGGATGGACCCTCTGCTACACCTACGACGACAAATCAAGAACGAGGAGAAGCTGATGTTGAGGGGGAGGTAGCTTCGAGGCGAGAACCTCCCCGGCGAGTTCAGGTGGATCACCCAGCTTCGAGGATCATCGGCGACATGAATGGACGCACTACACGGTCGAGGGTTCGAAACAATTCCCATTTTGCTCATGCTGCGTTTGTTGCTTCTTTCGAGCCCAAAGACATTGGACACGCACTATCTGATCACAATTGGGTTAATTCGATGCATGAGGAGTTGGAGAACTTTGAGAGGAATCGGGTGTGGGAGTTGGTTGACCCTCCCCCAGGGTGTAAGCCGATTGGTACAAAGTGGGTGTGGAAAAACAAACAGGGAGAGAAGGGTGAGGTTGTGAGGAACAAGTCGAGACTTGTCGCTCAGGGGTTCAGTCGAAGGAGGGGATTGACTACGAGGAGACCTTTGCTCCCGTAGCCCGTTTGGAGGCGATTAGGATCCTTCTAGCCTTTTCGTGGCTAAAGGGTTCAAGTTGCACCAAATGGATGTGAAGAGTGCTTTTCCGAATGGAGTGTTGGAGGAAGAAGTGTATGTGAGACGACCTCGGGGTTTGAGAGTGAGAAGTACCCCCACCGGTGTACAAGTTGAGGAAGGTGCTGTATGGGTTGAAGCGGGCGCCTAGAGCTTGGTATGGCGAGGTTGAGGGGGTTCTTGTTTGAGAGAGGTTTTGAGATGGGGAAGGTCGATCAGACCTTGTTTTTGCTGAGGCAGGGCAGAGATATCCTGATTGTGCAGGTGTACGTGGATGATATTGTCTTTGGTGGCTCATCTAACTCTCTTGTTGCAAGGTTTGCAGATGATATGAGCAGGGAGTTCAAGATGAGCATGATTAGTGAGTTGCAGTTCTTCCTCGGGCTACAAATCAAGCAATCAAAGGAAGGAACATTTGTGCACCAGGCTAAGTACACCAAGGACAATGTGAGGAAGTTCAAGATGGAGGACTCCAAGGCTATGACGACGCCGATTTGCGGACGAGGAAGGTGAACACGTGGACCAGAAGGAGTACCGGAGCATGATCGGGTCACTCCTCTACTTGACGGCGACGAGGCCGGACATATAGTTCTCGGTGTGTCTGTGCGCTCGTTTTCAAGCGTCTCCGAGGACTTCGCATCGTCAAGCAGTGAAGCGAATTTTCAGGTACTTGCGTCACACTCTCGACTTCGGCCTTTGGTACACCGTGTCCTCTTCTTTGGCGCTTCATGGTTTTTCAGACGCGGATTTTGCCGGGTGTCGGTTGGATAGGAAGTCCACTTCTAGGACTTGCCAATTTTTAGGTTCTTCTTTGGTGTCTTGGTCTTCCCGTAAGCAGTCGAGTGTTGCTCAATCCACGACCGAGGCCGAGTATGTTGCCGCTGCTAGTTGTTGCTCTCAGCTCCTTTGGATTTCGTACACCATGAGTGACTTTGGTGAGGAGTATACCCATGTCCCACTTCAATGTGATAGCACTAGTGCCATAAGTGTTGCAAAGAACCCAGTGCTCCATTCCAAAACCAAGCACATAGAAGTAAGGTACCACTTTCTGAGAGATAACGTAGAGAAAGGGAAGATAGCTTTGATCCATGTACCCACACATGACCAACTAGCCGATATTTTCACCAAACCCCTAGATCAAGCAACTTTCACTCGTTTGTGGGGGGAACTTGGTGTGTGTTTGATTTCTTGAGTTGGGTGTGTGGGAGCTCCTTTGTAGCATATGTATAGCTTTCTTTCGTGCATTTCTTGCATTTGGCATTGCATATGTAACATGATGTATAGGCATCCTTGTATCTTAGATTGCATGCATTTTGTATCATATGCATTGATAGGAAAAGCTTCTCCTATATACATTGTTCACCATGGGTTGCTATATATGTTCTTGTGAGCTTGTTTGGTATGCTATGGTTAGTTTGGCTTAGCTCTTGATGATGTTGATGAATGATCCATGGTTGATGGCTAATTTTTTGAAAAATGTCACATATATGGTCTCTCATGTGTAAATGCCTTTATATGATCTTGACATGTTTTGGTGGCTTTGCTATGCTTAATTTGTGGTTGGATAGCTAGTTTATTGATCATATGGGGCAAAAGGCTCATTTGGCATCATGAATGTTTAGCCCTCTTGTTTTATCTTGTGGAGGGGCATAAGTTCCTTTTTGTCGCAAAGACATTTCGTGTACCAATTATGAATCTGAAAATGAAATGAAAAATGCTTGGAAAATATGCTCCCATGTCACATGTGCTGAATTTAATTTGCTTTGGGTGCTAAACCATTGCATGATGCCTACCAATGAGAAGTCTCATACATAGAAGTAGGCACATGGCTCGGTGGCTTTGACATGACATGAGGTGCTTGTGGGTGTTTATGATGGTCTTATGATTAGAATGGCTGTCCTAGCATGAAGTTTGAGTGGCTTTGCTATTTTGATATGTTTTGCTCATGTTTAGGTATTTGCTTATGAGAGAGTATCTTTTCGCAAAATTACTCAAATGTTTTTTTAGCCTTGTCCAATACTTGTGAAACTTGGTGATCACGTAGTTAAGGTCATTACGAACCTTGTGTAGCTCCTTGTGATGAATTTTGTATATTTGAGAAGCTATATGTTGAAAGTTTTCGCATTTTGCCTTGATTCATGCATTGTCAACAAGGGGGAGAAGTTTGTGCATGTTTTGGGCACCTGGGAGTGTTTGGAAGGTGTTCCAATTGGTTCGGGCAAATTTTGCGCAGTTTGGTGCAGGGCCGGTCTTTTGGGGCGGTCTAACCGCCCCCTTGAGGACCATGTGTGGTTCGAGGACCGGTGGATGGTCGCTTCCTTGTGTGATGAGTGATTGACAACGTTGTGTGGACTGATTCATGGCTAAGTATTGCAGGTGCAGGTTGCGGCTTGACTGGTGTTGGTGCAGGTGAAGAACAAGCGCGAAAGGTCGTCGACGGTGAGGCCTCCAGGTGTGGAGAAGACAAGTAGGCTTCGTTCGAGGGACTCGGTGGCCAGCTGGGTCAAATGCGGGCCGCATGGTGGCATGAACAGCAAGATGAAGTCGTGGATGGTTTCTTGGTTGAGCCTCAAAACCAAGGTCGAGCCGGGACTACGTGGGAGCCAAGTCATGAGTGGAGATTGGAGGAGGCTACACCGAGTTCGAGGGGTTTCCGGTGGTTCACCAGAAAACCACTGGTTCCTTGGTTGATGCACAAAGCCAAGACCGGAGAACCGAAGACGGAGCTGCAGCAGCGCCAGACCGGTCTGACCGGTGGGTCTGACCGGTCTGACCGGTGCGTACCGGTCTGACCGGTGTGCGACGACGCATTCCGGAATCTTCGAAGCGGAGGACACGCGTTGGGATCACATGGCTTGCGTCGAGGCAACGCAGGGTGCGGTCGCCGGGCATCCGTCCGATGGTGAAAAAATCAAGAATTCCAAATCCGCCCTTGAGGGGCTTGTATCCCTAGTTGTTAGAGAAGGGCATTTTAGACATTCGGTTGCCTCCATATAACCCAAAAGGTGAGAGGATGGCAGCCAACTCTTGGAACCCTAGCTCATTAGTTTTCCTATTTTCCACCTATTTTCCTTAGGTTTTCTCTAGGACTAGCAAGAAAGCTTCACGGAGAGATCATGTAGAGAGGGATGGATGATCGGGCGGCTTGCTAGACCTTGTACGAACCTTTGTTTCATGTATAGATGATTCGGCGTGGTTCCTCAAGGTTTGGATGTGTTTTCCCCGGTTGTTCTTGGTGGTGATTTTCGGAGCCCTCTCTCGGTGATTTCTTTGGGTTGTTTTCGGGACTTTTCTCTTGGGTATTTGATGGGGGAAATTTGTGGGAACCCTTCGTGGTTCTTTGGGCTGTGATTCCCCTACCAAATCCATGAGTAAAAGTGCTCGATTTTGGGGTTTCTTGAGTTCTTGGGTTGGAAGTGCTTTCGGCGGGATTTCTTTGATTCCTCCTTTTTGGACGAGATTTGGTGGGATTAAACTTGGCTATGGACTCCTCATGAGGTGTTCCTGATATCCCCAAAGTCTTGTTCAAGTCCGTGGAGTGATTCGGGAGATCGAGTTTTGGATTTGGGGGAGTTGACCGCGCGGGTCGTTGTTCATCCCGAGTCGCCCGTGCTACACCGGTCGACCGGTGCTCTTGACCGGTCCGACCGGTGCGAGCCCTTGTGGTTTTTTGCTCGGGTGAACGTCTTGGTGTGTTCGTTGTTGTCCCGTGTTGCCGCTTGTTTTGAGTTTGGGTCGGTTTGGTGGTCGGTTGGCTTTGTTTGGTGCCTTGGGGGCTTTCGAGGCCGCCATCGGTCCGACCGGTGTGTCTCACCGGTCTGACCGGTGTAGAGCCACTTAGTGAAAGTTGCTCAGTTTCACCAGTAGGGACCGGTCTAACCGGTGGTGCTCACCGGTCTGACCGGTGTGGGTCTGTAGGCTCGAGGTTTGGTTTTTCCTCTGCGTTTCTCGAGTCGGAAGGAGGTGTGTTGGTTCCTAGGTCCAGTGGCACTCCAGTGGCTACGTGGGCTTGACCAACCTTGGTAGTGAGTCGGAGACGTGTGTTGGAAGCCGTGTTCATCTTGCTGGAGTTTCGATCTCCTTCGAGAAGAATTTTTATCGGCTCCCATTCACTCCCCCCCCTCTCTGGTTCGCCGTATCGGTCCTTCACCCCAAGGCGGCTAGATGAGGCACAGGCGGTCTAACCGCCCTGCATAGGCGGTCTAACCGCACCGGGCAGAGGGAGCAGTTTTTTGCTCTTTGTTGCATTCCCGCGTTGCATTGCTGTATTTGTTTAGGGGGAGTGTGCTTTGGCTCAGGGGGAGCTTGCATATGTGCAGGGGGGCTCTTTGTGGTGTTCGAGCTCTGTTTCGGTGGTTTGTGCTCTTTGCTTGAGCATGTTTTGTCTCGGATGTGTCGAGCCATTGCCCTTGCCTAAGGGGTCCGAGACTTGTTCTTCTTCAAGTGATCTTGCTCCTTGCCTTTCTTTGGCTTTCGATCACTTGTTGGAGTTTTTCTTTTATTAGTTTCTTTTCTTTTTCTCTTTGGTTACAAATCATGTGTGTTGTCAATGTACTCATCAAGGGGGAGATTGAGGACCAAGTGTGGTTCGAGGACCGGTGGATGGTCGCTTTCTTGTGTGATGAGTGATTGACAATGTTGTGTGGACTGATTCTTGGCTAAGTATTGCAGGTGCAGGTTGCGGCTTGACTCGTGTTGGTGCAGGTGAAGAACAAGCGCAAAAGGTCGTTGCCGGTGAGGCCTCCAGGTGTGGAGAAGACAAGTAGGCTTCGTTCGAGGGACCGGTGGCCGGCGGGGGTCAAGTGCGGGCCGCATGGTGGCATGAACAAGCAAGATGAAGTCGTGGACGGTTTCTTGGTAGAGCCTCAAAACCAAGGGCGAGCCGGGACTACGTGGGAGCCGAGTCATGAGTGGAGATTGGCGGAGGCTACACCGAGTTCGCGGGGTTTACAGTGGTTCACCAGAAAACCACTGGGTTACTCGGTTGAGCCACAAAACCGAGGCCGAAGACTCGACGAGGGGGTGCGGCCACCCAGGCCGGTTCAACCGCCCAGAGGGGCGGTCGACCGCCCGGGGCCGGTCGATCTCTCCGGGCCGGTCCTAACCGCCCGGTGGGGGCGGTCCGACCGCCCCGGCCGCCGTGCCGAGAAGGTTCGAAGCGGAGGACACGCGTCGGGATCGCAAGGCTTGCGTCGAGGCTAAGCAGGTTGCGGTCGCCGGGCATCCGTCCGATGGTGAAGACATGAAGACTTCCAAATCCGCCCTCGAGGGGCATGTATCCCTAGTTATTAGTGAAGGGTAGTTTAGTCTTTTGGGTGCCTCCATATATACTCATTGGATGGGTGGATGGCAGCCAACTCTTGGAACCCTAGCTCATTTGTTTTTCCATTTTCGTTCTCCATTTTCCCTAGGATTTTAGAGGACTAGCTTGAGAGCTTCATGTGAGATCTAGAGAGAGGGATGGATGTTTGGGTGGCAAGCTAGACCTTGTACGAACCTTTCATGGCATGTATAGATGGTTCGGCGTTGTTCATCATGGTGGTTTTCCCGTCTCTTTTGTGTTGATTTTCGGAGCTCTTTGTTGGCGGTGTTTTGAGGACGATTTCTTGGGGTTTTTGGTAGGTGTCACGTATGAGGTTCTTGTGCCTCTTTGGCTGGTGACTTTGCCCCCAAATCTCTTTTGAATCGGACTCGATTTGGTGGTTTCTAGAGTTGGGCGAGTTCTTGACCTAGAGAAGCGATTTCTTCGATTCCTCTTGATTGTGAGCGTTTCGGGTCGATTCCTTTAAGGTAGAGGTTGCCCAGGAGGTAACCCAGCTATTCCCGAAGTTTTGCTGCAATCCGTGGAGTGATTCGGGAGATCGGGCGTGAGGAAGTTGAGGTTTGACCCGCGGGTTCGTTTTCTGGAAGGGGCGGTCTAACCGCCTGTAGGGGGCGGTCTAACCGCCCTGTGTGTTTCTAGGTCGAAGTTTTGTTTCGCCGGATTTTCCTCTGTGAGTTTGTTCGCCCTGATCAGAGGAGTGTCTGGGTAAAATTTGGGGTCGTTCTCGTGTTGTTTGCTAGGTGTTCTTGGCTGGAGTTCTTGGCTGGGTACAGGAGGTTAGACCGCCCTTGGTAGCCGGTCTAACCGCCCCTAAGCCCCTGGGTGGAGTTTTGGTTTTCGCCAAGATTTTCTGGTAGCTAGCATGGCCTTGACCAGAGATCTTTGTTGGTGAAACCGGGGTGAGTTTTGGTGCTCGGAAGAGGCGTTTCGGAGGATTTCTTGGTTACCAGGTGGAGGCGGTCTAACCACCCCATATACCCGGTCTAACCGCCCCCCTCTGGTTAGCCGGCTTTCGAGTTGTTTCCGCTGTCGTTGCTGTGTGTGTGTTGTGGTTGCTGGTAGAGTTTGTTCCTAGGACCAGTAGCACTCTAGTGGCTACGTGGTTTTGGCATGCGGAAGGTAGAAGTGCGGAGCGTGTGATTTCGGGGGTTCGACTGAGCTAGTTCGTCTTATCGGAGTTTCAATCTCCCTCGAGAAGAATTTTTATTGGCTCCCATTCACTCCCCTCTCTCTGGTCGCCTAATCGGTCCTTCACACGAAGAACACGCGAAGAACACTGTTCACGCGGACCGTCCGCCAGACCCTCATGGACCGTCCGCCAGGCACGGACAGAACTGAAAACAGCCTGACCCCGAAAGTCAACTCCCCCAAATCATCATCGGATTTCCCAAACGGTAGAAGCTGTGGAGACAAGGGTTTGGGGACTTGAAAAGCATCACACAAGGATGCTATGTCCCAAAAATCTTGCGTCCTAACTCCCTAAATCACCGGGAATCGCGAATCCTTTGAGCACCACCAAATGCTAGTGCACCAAACGAAAATCCTCAAATCGAAGTGGTTTCCCGGCGTTTGAGGGCACAAGATGTGACGCCCCAGGTTTTTAATTACCGTCATTAACGCTAATGACACGATTAGCCGGTCAAATGGTCAACCCTAGGTCAACCTGGGCCCTCACCCATGGAAACTCCTTAACACACCCCTAGTGACCCTAGTGAACAGTTAAAACACTTGTGGGGCCAACCCTTGGTCAAAGGGTGGGTCAAACCCCCTTGCCACCCAGTGCCCACGGTGTCCGCCGAACTTTTGCCGCGTTCTCCAAAATTCACCTAAACACTTAAAATTCTACCTTTGGGAAAGTTGTAGATCTTGTTGAGGGACACAACTTTCATGTAGAGTGGCATTGCTGGTTTGGAGGGGGAAATTGTGAAAAAGCCCTTGCAAGCCAGAGATCACTGTTGGCAAGCACATGCTGACATTCAAAGTTGGCACTCCCACAGATTCAAATCTAGGCAACAAAACCCTATACAGTCTTTGTAAAAGTTGTAGCTGGTACCTAGATCTACAACTTTGGTATTCATCACTTGGTCCGGTTCGTTGAAAAATTTTGAGAAAAATCGAGTCAAAGCATGCACCAGGCGGCACGGCCGAGCCGAGCGCGCCGCGCGCGACGTCGTGCGCGCCCGTGCGCCGCCGCCGCCGCCCGCCGCCGCCCGCCGCCGGCCTTGCCCCGGCGCCCGTGCCCGCGCCGCCCGAGGCCTCGACGTCCGCGTCACTCTACGTCCCGATGCCCCGCGCCCCGATGCGCCCCGTCCCGAGGCGCCTTGGCGTCCGCGCCACCGTGCGCGCGCACGCGCCACGGACCCGGCGGTCCGTCGGCGGCGTCGCCGCCGTACGCGCGCGCCTCGACGCGCCGTAGCACGGCCGCATCTTCCGTCGTCACCCGTGCGTCACCCGCAGCCGCCCGAGCCGAGTATAAAGGCTCCCCGCCTCTCCTCGCGAGCCGCCCGCGCCATTGCCGCCGCCATCCCGCCGCCGCGGTGCTAGCTCGCCTCGCTCGTGCTCGTCGCCGTCCAAGCCCCTAGATAGCCCCCCTAGCACTCAGGCAAGCTCGCAAGCGCGCTTGTTTGCACCAATTGGCCTCTACGCCGCAGCACACCGAGCCGCCCCGAGCGCCGCCGCCGGTCGCCGCCTCGCGCCGTCGCCGGAGCGAGTTCCACCCTCGCCACCACCACCAATAGGACCGGGGTGAGCTCAATTTCATCATGGCACCGCTTGTTGTCGTGGTCGGGCCCCACATCGCCGCCGGCGAGCCCTCCCGCCGCCGCCAGGGGCATGGATGTAAATCCGAGGGCCTGTTTGCAAGGAATTTTAACTTAGTTTATTTGCAGATCAGTCCACAGTCTTAGAAAATCCCTCGAAAATCACAGAAAATTCCAAAAATTCTCAAACAAATTTTGTAGGTCTCAAAATGTTAAACCCCACTGTAAGGAATCGGATGCCCGTTAGCCTAAGAGGGGGAGGGGGTGAATTAGGCAACTAAAAACCTTAACCTATGGCTTCACTAAATTTGTGCAAAGGTAAGCTAGAACATACTATCTATATGTGCAACTACGGTTGTTCTAGTGTGAAACTCCCATCCAAAAAGAAGGTTTGCAACCTATAGCCAATCCTAGCATGATACTACTCTAGGAATGTAGAGGCAAGCAAAGATTGCAAGAGAGTAAATGCGGAAACGTAAAGGGGATGAGAGGAAGCAAACTCTTGACACGCGATTTATCCCGTGGTATCGGTAGGCACTAAGCCACCCCTAGTACACGTTGTTGAAGCACTCACACAAGAGTATTGCTTCCGGTCACCAAGTCTCTCCCAAGAGCACCACTTGACTCGCCACAAAGGCTAGCCACTTAGGCACTTGTCAAGCTCCCTTGGTCACCTTGATGCCGCCTCCACTAAGGAGCTTCTCCACCAAGGAAGGGGGTCTCCACGTCCCCGCACAAAGTGTCCTCGCCGCTCCACACCAAGCCGGAGGGTCGATGACGATTGCCGGTGAGCCACTTAGGCCCCAAGGCTTCCGGCGAACCTTGTACAACCGGATTCACTCAAAAATCACCTCACAAGGTTGGCACAACCTTGCACTCACTCGCTCTAAGCTAAGCCTAGCACTAAGCAAACACACAAAGCATGCACTAGTCTAAGGATGAGCAATTAAGCACTTGGATGGATTGGATATGATCTTGAATGTGTCTTGAACTCCTCTCGCACTTCCACACAATCCAAGCACCTTCAAATGGGAGAGTTGAAGGGGTATAAATAGGCCAACACACCAATATAGCCGTTGCTCTAACGGCTATTTAAGATATACCGTCGGATGAACCGACGGTGTCATTTTATGTAGCGTCGGATCATCCTGTGATGCCATATGCCCTTCCGTATTTTGGCCATAACTCTCTGCTCCGAACTCCGTTTTGGGCAATCTTGTACTTGTTGGAAAGCTTATGAAATTCTCTACAAGATTCTGAAAAAATCCTGAGCATTTGAGCATTTTTTAAGCGTCGGACGGTGCTAGACATTTCTGCACGAATACCTCTCTGTATGTTTCACGAAAAAGCATAGGATGAACCGATGCAATCATCCGATGGTACCACCAGATCATCCGGTGCTTATACACTTGTTTTCTTCTTCTCAGGAGTTTATCCGGTGCTCACAAAAATGGGACCGTCGGATCATCCTGTGCCCTATTTTCAGCACATCTTAATTTGGGCATAACTTTTCACTCCGGATTCCGATTTTGATGATCTTGGACTCTATGGAAAGCTTGTGGAATAATCTTCATGATTCTGTAGCATTTAATACCATTTGATTGATCTAAGAATAATTTATTCATAGGACAAGTCCAATTCATTCCTCTCTTTATCCCGGCTTCATATTTTTTCTTTTGTCATGCTTTGCATTGTGTGCGGTTGCATCCATGGGACCTAGAAATGTCTACAAAGACATGCTCAAACAATATGGTTAGTCCCAATGATCATGTTGTCATGAATCACCAAAATCAAACTCCGAACAAATGGCATATGAGGCCATGTTCGCTACAATCTCCCCCTTTTTGGTGATTTATGACAACACAACCAAAGCAAGCATAAATTTGCTAGAATTGACAGAATTAGAACCACTTACACTTGCTTGGATGCTTACCATCATCCAAACTCCCCCTAGATCAAACTTCCCCCTTTTTGCTCTTATGTTCACATTCTCCCCCTTTGGTCTCAAATCCTTGAAATCACTTGTAAGCATCCTTGAGCCCACTTGTAAGCTTACGCCACACGCTTGCTTTGGTCTCACATTCTCCCCCTTTGGAATAAAGTCTCCAAAAAGTCCAAAGCAAATGGGTCCAAGGAAACTAGCAAGATCTAGCAACCATAGCTCAAAGGAGAGATGTTAAATGCAAGGGAGAAAGCCGCATGAACCATGATCCATAAGTATGATATCAATGAAGATACCACATGTGTGAATAACTAAGGTGGATCACAAGCTCATGAGACAAACATGATACAAACTAAGCTCCCCCTAAGTGTGTGAATAAAAAGAATACCACTTGCAAGACAAGGGTAGTGAGAAACAAGTGCACAACTACAAACTTGAAAGACAAGGAAGCTTAGAGCATATCATGCAAGGAGGTAGCTTAAGGGACAAGAGATAAGACAAATGGGTTCTTGTTACATTACCACTTGTAGATATCACTTGTAGTCTTTTGATCATTGCATCCCTCCGGGGGATTGATCCTCTCTACCTTTTTGGCACCACATTGAGATGAGCCACTTGGAAATGATATCACTAGGTGACACCACTTGGAAGAAGCTTGCATAGAAGACACTTGGGGTACCACAAGGATTAGGAATGTATGAGTACATTGCCTTTGAACTTATATAGAGACATAAGCTCGCAAGGACATGACTCAATAGCATGAAGCTCATATTGCTATATTCACTCTTTTAGAGATGTTAGATCACATTGAGAGTGAAATAGCATTCTCTTAGAATGAAACACCGCACCGAACGCGTCGCTAAGGGACTACATAAGATAAGCTTGAAACAATGTTAGTCCCATAATCAAACCATAGGATGAGCTCCCCCTAAATGTGTGCATTTAGTGTTTGAATCACCAACCAAATGTATGCACATTGTTTATGACAACAAAGGGAAGCTTACCCTATAGCTTGCTCATGATGCAAAAAGATATATATGAAAACATGCACCATGAAAGAACAAGTGTAGCTTTCCTACACACTAATCAAACCATGTAGATTTCTCATGGGTTAGCACATGACACAAGCAACTTACCATATGTAAACATTTCAACAAATGCAACCTAAATAAGGCAATGGAGCTACAATGATACAAGAGATGGGTTCTAGTTTCCATTACCTTAATCGGGGAACTTGGGCAACACATGTCCAATTTGCAAGCTTGGCTTATAGGCTTGAATCTTCTCATCTTGATTGTGCCAAGCCTCCCAAGTCCCCGCACTTAAGGCCTTCAAGTGGCCTTTGGAACCCAAACCATTTGAGGCCCCTTCATGTTGGTGATGACTTCCTTGGGCACCCAAATGGATTGGTTCCTACCACGCTCTTCCTTCATCTTCCCAACCTTGTGTGCAACCACCTTGCCATTAGCCTTCTTCTTGATGACGTAGGTGTTGCTCTTGGTCTTGTTCTTGCGGTTGGGCTTGGTGTAGATGAGGGAGCTCTTGATGGTGGGCTTCAACTTCTTCTTTGCGCCCTTGTCCATCTTCTTGACAAATTGAGGGCATTTGTAGAACTTGTGCCCTTCTCCATGACACTTGTAGCAAGTCACGGTTGCACCCTTCTCAAGCTTCTTCACCATGGGATCACGGTTATCTTGAGAAGGTTGGACTTGGCTCTTCATGTCTTGAGAGATGTCCACTTGTTCTTCATCATTCTTGCCCTTGCCCATCAAGTTTGCCAACCTCTCTCGGAGCCATTTCACTTCTTGCTTGAGCTCATCATTTTCCTTGCCTATGAGATAATCACATGATTCTACAACAACATTCTCATGGCAAGATGGTGAGCAAGATTCATCAATTAAATCAATGCAAGAAGTTGAAGCATCTACCTTGGAGATAGGAATTGCACAAGGGATAGATGTTTCATCAAGCTCAAAGGAATTACTTGTTTTAGTCTCATTGCTCTCAAGCTTAGATTTTAGCTCATCACACTCCTTGCTAAGCAATTTGAATTTGCACAACAAATGTTCATAATTTGTAGCAAGGGTGTCACTAAGATCATTGAGAGCATTGAGTTCTTTGATTTCATTAGCTTGTTGTTCAAGCATTCCTTTTTGCTCATGGATTAGCTCAACAAGATCATTGAGAGAGGTGGTGTTGGATTCGTCATCACTTACATTGCTTTCCATACCTTTGGCCATTAGGCACATGTGTGATGATGAAGGACCTTGCATGAAGCGGGTGGTGAAGTTCTTTCTTGATTCATCGCTTGAGCTAGAAGAACTTGATCCACCACTTGTCCACTCGCGGACGGCGAAGGTTGCTTCTTGCCTTGTTCTTCTCTCCTTGACCACCTTCTTCTTGGGCTTGTGCTTGATCTTGGTGAACTTGATGTGTTGATGATGGCGCCCTTCTCTCAAGTGGATGTTGTAGCCGTACATGTTGACTTTCTTCACATACTTGAAGATCTTCTTCACGTACTCGGCCACCATAGATTCAACCTCTTCATCACTTGAGGAATCTTCATTATCACCATCATCCTCACTTGAGCTTCCATGAGTAGCCATTCTACTCAACACCTTCTCTTGTCGGCTTGAGAGAGCATGGCTTGTTGTTGGAGAGGATGGTTCTTGGGGCTTTTCTTGGGGCGCCTTCTTTGACTTGGGCATGAGTTGAAACTCATGTGCCATGATCTTGCTCAAGATATGTGATGGCTTCAAATCTTCGAGCTTCTTCTCGTAGATGATTGCCTTCACCAAGTCATAGTCGGGCTTCCGGAGACTTTGAAGGATCTTGCGGTTGATGTTCAAGTCCGTGATGTCCTTCACACCTAAGGCATTTATCTCATTGACAAGCACATTTAGGCGTGAGTACATAGATTCGGCATTTTCATTAGCAAGTTGCTTAAAGCTATTGAATTCCTCAAGGAGACAACCGTAGCGTTCATTAGCAACTTCTTTTGAACCCTCATTTTGCTCCTTGATGGTTTTCCATAGCTCATGAGCATTTTCACAAGTAAAAACTCTATTGAAAACGCCTACATCTAGTGAGGACAAAATGATACTCTTAGGAATCACATCAAATTGCTTTTCCTTTCTAGTACCATTTTTCATGCCCTCATCGGTGACTCTCCAAACATCGAGGTCCCTTGCTTGGAGATAGGCCTCCATGAGAACCTTCCACCGAGGATGGCCCGTGCCATCAAAATGTGGAGCCAAACCTAAGGTATCCACCCCTTTCATTCCTCTATAGGGCAACTCACTAGGCGGTGAAGCCTAACCGTTCCAATGAGCCGGTTTTCACAATTTACCAATCGAATTGGCGTTTCCTTGTGAAGGATGTGAGTCCCGGCTCTGATACCACTTGTAAGGAATCGGATGCCCGTTAGCCTAACAGGGGGAGGGGGTGAATTAGGCAACTAAAAACCTTAACCTATGGCTTCACTAAATTTGTGCAAAGGTAAGCTAGAACATACTATCTATATGTGCAACTACGGTTGTTCTAGTGTGAAACTCCCATCCAAAAAGAAGGTTTGCAACCTATAGCCAATCCTAGCATGATACTACTCTAGGAATGTAGAGGCAAGCAAAGATTGCAAGAGAGTAAATGCAGAAACGTAAAGGGGATGAGAGGAAGCAAACTCTTGACACGCGATTTATCCCGTGGTATCGGTAGGCACTAAGCCACCCCTAGTCCACGTTGTTGAAGCACTCACACAAGAGTATTGCTTCCCGGTCACCAAGTCTCTCCCAAGAGCACCACTTGACTCGCCACAAAGGCTAGCCACTTAGGCACTTGTCAAGCTCCCTTGGTCACCTTAATGCCGCCTCCACTAAGGAGCTTCTCCACCAAGGAAGGGGGTCTCCACGTCCCCCGCACAAAGTGTCCTCGCCGCTCCACACCAAGCCGGAGGGTCGATGACGATTGCCGGTGAGCCACTTAGGCCCCAAGGCTTCCGGCGAACCTTGTACAACTGGATTCACTCAAGAATCACCTCACAAGGTTGGCACAACCTTGCACTCACTCAGCTCTAAGCTAAGCCTAGCACTAAGCACACACACAAAGCATGCACTAGTCTAAGGATGAGCAATTAAGCACTTGGATGGATTGGATATGATCTTGAATGTGTCTTGAACTCCTCTGCACTTCCACACAATCCAGCACCTTCAAATGGGAGAGTTGAAGGGGTATAAATAGGCCAACACACCAATATAGCCGTTGCTCTAACGGCTATTTAAGATATACCGTCGGATGAACCGACGGTGTCATTTTATGTAGCGTCGGATCATCCTGTGCTGCCATATGCCCTTATGTATTTTGGCCATAACTCTCTGCTACGAACTCCGTTTTGGGCGATCTTGTACTTGTTGGAAAGCTTATGAAATTCTCTACAAGATTCTGAAAAAATCCTGAGCATTTGTGCATTTTTATGCGTCGGTTGAACCGATGAAGCGTCGGTTCATCCGGTGCTAGACATTTCTGCACGAATACCTCTCTGTATGTTTCCCGAAAAAGCATAGGATGAACCGATGCAATCATCCGATGGTACCACCAGATCATCCGGTGCTTATACACTTGTTTTCTTCTTCTCAGGAGTTCATCCGGTGCTCACAAAAATGGGAGCGTCGGATCATCCTGTGCCCTATTTTCAGCACATCTTAATTTGGGCATAACTTTTCACTCCGGATTCCGATTTTGATGATCTTGGACTCTATGGAAAGCTTGTGGAATAATCTTCATGATTCTGTAGCATTTAATACCATTTGATTGATCTAAGAATAATTTATTCATAGGACAAGTCCAATTCATTCCTCTCTTTATCCCGGCTTCATATTTTTTCTTTTGTCATGCTTTGCATTGTGTGCGGTTGCATCCATGGGACCTAGAAATGTCTACAAAGACATGCTCAAACAATATGGTTAGTCCCAATGATCATGTTGTCATGAATCACCAAAATCAAACTCCGAACAAATGGCATATGAGGCCATGTTCGCTACACCCACCCATGTGTGGTACACTTGTGGCTAGATTCAGAGTAGTTTTGGCAGAAAAAATACAAATGTGTTATGCTTGAATCTGTCATAACTTGAAATGTATAGCTTCTCTGTAGTTGAGCTTTGGATATGTTGTGAGCAAGGTTAAGACTAGATGCTGTGCCAAAAATTGCACAAAGTTATCATGTGAATCTTTTTATAAAAATGTTTTTCCTTCTCTGGCAGAACTGCTTAAGTGATTTTTCATGTTAAATATATTCATGTTCTTGAGCCCAACTTATGCACACTGTCTTGAGATGTCAAAAGGCACATCTTGTGACTTAATCATGAATTTAGGAGTACAAGAAATAATTATTCTTGTTTAATGCATGTTTTCCTTTGTAAATTAATAAACCAAGTTCAGTAGAGGTTCCTTGTGAACATGCTAGCTTTTTAGACTTGTTTAGGACCAGAGAACATGCACCAGAAAGTTTGGATCATTTTGATGCTTATTTATTTTTATATGCATTTAAGTTGAACCACTAGATAACCTTTGTTATTTTCAATAATATTTAAATTCCTAGCATCCATCGCTTACATGTGGGTCCAATGGACCAGGATAGGTACTGTTAGGCCTAAGAAGCACTCATTTGATTTTTGGTAATTTAATTGGTTAAATAAATGGCTTAAATGCCCTTTTAATATTAAAGGGAAATTAAAATAAAAAGAAATCCTTAATTAAATCCTTTTTCTTTTGGTAATAGTACTTAATACAAATAAAAGAAATTTAAGTAACCTTACTGATAAGAAATTTAATTCATAAATAAAGGATATTAAGTACACCTTTGATGATAAAGATAAAAAGGAAATGAAGCTTCCACATGAAATGATAATCTTAAATAAAAACCTTATTCAAATAAGGAATAAAAGAGTAATCCATGCACAACCAATAACCTTCCTAAAAGAGAAACCTTAGATAGATGCTTGTTAAGGTGAATATGACCAACTAGAGTTGGATAGGACCACAAACTATCACATCACCTAAAGTGCATCGCATTCCGTGTAGATCTTCCGGACGGAGACTACTCCCTGGTCCCGGAAACCGAGGAAGGCGGGATAGAAGGTTCTCTGCAGTACGTGGACGGACTCGACGCCGAGGGTGCCCAAGTTAACCTAGTCGACGAAGGCAAGCTCCGGTGCATCTAACCTAGTTTTTAAAAATTTTGTATTCAATTATTTATGAATGATGGTGCATTTA
The DNA here is from genome assembly GCA_947561735.1 of Cenchrus americanus. Classification (NCBI taxonomy): domain Eukaryota; kingdom Viridiplantae; phylum Streptophyta; class Magnoliopsida; order Poales; family Poaceae; genus Cenchrus; species Cenchrus americanus. The sequence continues at coordinate 146,268,873 of OX387244.1, read as the reverse complement.
CGTTCAGGAGTTGAATGAAACCCTAGATGCATGATCTATAGGTACCTTTGGTCCCTACTAGTGTGATAGGTCGATAGCTGCTAAGCTATAGTACCGTTACAAGTCGGGTGATGACCTCACTCGCGAGAATAGGTTCCTAGATAGGAACCATACTATATCCTTAAATGGATTGCTCACGTGGTAAGAGCATGGGATCTGGGCTCCGGTCCAGTGGTTATGTGGGTTAAGTCTTTGAACGTACCAAGCATATGCCGGGTATGGGACTGGTAAGCCTAGTACCTTAATGAGGCGGTGAGGGATCTTACTATTACTACTCTTGGGATTCGCTCTCGCGGCTAGCTACCGGTGGTGTATGGTGACTCCGGGTATCTCGCGGGGTATGCCGGATAGCCTGCACCAAAGACTGTAAGATTCGATCCCAACCCGAGGATTTATGGGGACGGCCTGGGGAGTTGTCCTCGCGGGGGCAACCGACCGTGTGTTTGGGTCTACCTTGCAAGGTTTATAATCAATCGATTGTCGGCCTCTCACCGTTACCGAGACTACTTACTCCACTAGTCATGTGATCCCTAATGATGGAAGTTGATGAAGATGATGCTTGAATAATTGTATTGTACAACTTTGTTTGTATTAGTTGGCTAATGTAGTAAAGATTAAACCACTAGAACTTGTGCTAAAATATTGAAAGTAAGGACCTACTCTTTGTTACTTTTTAGCAAAAGCAACCCAGTAGCCAAAAAGCCTTTCATGGTCTAGCCTTGGTGAAGTAGTTATCACCGACGGGTAAGTCTTGCTGAGTATTAGTATACTCAGCCTTGCTATGATGTGTTGATCCAGGTAATGCCTTCGGTGATGTGTGGCCGGTGAGATCCCGCCCGCCGAGAGCCGGGAGTGGGAGGAGGACGACTACCGAAGCATCATGGATGGCCTCCCGTGGTGACTTGCTTCCGCTAGTTAATTTCCGCCGTGTCTTTTCAAAACTATGAACTATTCTGTCATGACCCAAAACTATGGTTTGTAATAATTAAACCCTTCGGGGTACGAATCTGAAGTTTAATGTTGTTGTATCTCTGGACTCGCCTTCGAGTGAGTTTTAATGCATATATCGATCCTTGTGCTATTCAAGTGATTTAGCGGGCGTTAACCAGGCGACTAACGACAGGATGGTACTTTATTATTGCTTAATGGCCAAAGTGGATCGGTCTTAGGCGATAGTACAGTACTTTCCTGGGCGGGTTGTCACAGTTGGCATCAGAGCTTATATGCACCAGAGATTAATTAATAAACCTTAATCACTGATTTTTGAATAAAATATGCCAAGGTTTTCTGATTTTCCAAAATACGTTGGTCAGCTAAGGATAAACTAGACCGAGAGGCCCTAGAGGGAATTTTGGGTTCTTTCAGGTGGCTTAAATAACTTATGGTTTATTTTGCTAACCCCCAGCACATTACTTTCTGTCAGACTTACTTTATTGCACAACCAAACTAGGAGCCACGTGTTTTATACGTGTGTTGTTCCGCATCACGGGAATTGCGAGGGTTGATGGAGTGATCCCTTCCACGGATCCCATCTTCGCGTCTGTTTATGAGTTGTGTGTCGCCACGTGTTTCATACGTGTGCATTCCGCATGTCGCTCATGCGAGGCAAGGATACACTCCATTCAAACGGAGGGTGTCCGAGGTTGGACGCTGTCCATGCAGCGGCTTAACGCATGGATACCGTTTCTATAGTGAACGGTAATGTATGTGGACGCTTTCGTGACGTGCTGGCACGAAAGGTTCGTTTTCTGCAGGTACATAACAGCGCTTCGTTAGTTGTTAAGCGAGTACCGTATAGCTCTCGACTAGATATTATAGGGAGAGACGAATAAAGGCCTTGCCACCGGCACTAACTTCGATTTTTGGCTTGATTGCCATGTGAGGTCGAATAGGACGTCTTGCATGCATGTTAAAAATCGAAACAACTAAAATAGACCCCAAAAATCGAAATTCCATGTGTTCTCTAAGGAAGATTATGCTAGTGTGTGCTTTTTATAAATTAGAAGTACCCCTCATACCTAGCCGTCATGCTGCCGAAATTTTGTGAAAAAGGTTGTTTACCTTGTGATAGGTTAATTAAACCAAATTGTTAAAAATAATTGCTCCTCAACTAGCTGTCTTGTAATAGCAAGTCTCAATTCTAGTTCGTTGGGTTGGTTCACTTTTCCCCTAGGCACATCCAAGTTAAGGACCCTCCATCTTGTTTCCTTGATCGTTATTCAACCATAAAATCCCAATTAAGAGTATTAAAGGATTAATTTAAAAGTTGGGAAAATTTTGAGGTTTCTGGGCTTTTGGTTATGAAATTTTGTTCACAACTGCCAGAACTTCACCATTTGTCATGCCGTTCTCTTTTGAGATCTGACATGGGTTACCTTTGTGTACAGATGGATTTCCCCGTGTTTCACCAGTTCGACGCTGACGGTACGATCCGTACCAACGGGTTGCACTGGGAGGGTTTTCCGCGCTTGGCGTGGGAAGCACTCAGTGCCGCAGGCTACCTTACCCCGCCGACGTACGAGGTGAAGGAGTTTGAGCGCTTTGGTGTTCCCCGTTGCAGGGTGATCGTGACTGTGCTTGTGGACCAGGAGCGTCCCAGTGGTCGATGGATGACCGCTCCTTAGTGATGAGTGATTGACAACGGGTGTTGGACTGACTCTTGGCTTAGTGCGCAGGTGTAGGCTGCGGCCTAGTTCGTGTTGTTGCAGGTGAAGAACGGGCGCGAAAGGTCTTCAGCCTTGAGGGGCCTCCGGAGATGGAGAGACAAGTAGGCTCGGTTCGAGGGACCGGTGGACGGCGGGGACCGGGTGCGTGGCGACACAAGCAAGACGAAGTCATGGACAAGTTGAGCCGGTGCACGGTGGTGGTCGAGTCAAGTGGTTTGGCGGGAGGCCGGACCGGGCACGCGGGGTTTGGTGGTTTGCCCACAAAACCATTGGCGGACGGTTTCTTGGTTTGGGCCTCAAAACCAAGTCCGAGGGCCCAACACGACGGAGACGGGATCCGGCGTGTCGGGGAAGTTTCGAAGTGGAGGACACGCGGCGGGATCGCATGGCTTGCGTCGGGAGGACGCGGGGTGCGGCAAAGGCGTGGCCGTCCAATGGCAAGACCCACAAACATTACCAAAATGCCCCTACGTGGGTTGTATCGCCAGTAGTGTAGTTAGGGGTAGTCGAGTCATTTACCACTCCGGCGGGACCTGATATATAAGCCTGGAGTGTGTGTTGATGGCTCCCCCTCTCCGCGACTTAGGGTTTCATTTCCCTCCTTCTCTTTCTCAGTTTCGTAGCTATTTTCCTTCCTATTTTCTCTAGGCTAGCATGAGAGCTTCATGTGAGATTTGTTGAGAGGGATGGATGCTAGGGCGGCATGCTAGACCTTGTGAATCTTTCCTGGTTTGTATAGAAGATTCGGGGTTGTTTTTCGTGGCTTTTTGTGCTTATTTTCGTGCCTTTGTTCCCGGTGTGATTCCGCGGATTTGAGTGAGTTTCTTCCCGGATTTCTTTGAGGGAAACATGGATAGATGTCTTGTGCATCTTTGTGCTTGATCTTGTGCCCTCAAACGCCGGGAAACTACTTCGATTCGTGAGTTTTCGTTCGGTGCTCTAGCTTTTGGTGGTGCTCAAAGGATTCGCGATTCCCGGTGATTTAGGGAGTTAGGAGGCAAGATTTTTGGGCCATAGCATCCTTGTGTGACGCTTTTCAAGTCCCCAAACCCTTGTCTCCATAGCTTCAACCGTTTGGGAAATCCGATGATGATTTGGGGGAGTTGACTTTCGAGGTCGGGCGTTTTTCTGCTCTGTCCGAGCCTCGCGGACGGTCCGCGCCCTCCTGGCGGACGGTCCGCGCCGCTCGAGTTCATCCCGAGTTCTTCGTGTTCTTGGACGAAGTTTCGGACGGTCCGCGGTATCGGGCGGACGGTCCGCGGGTGCTTGGCGGACGGTCCTCGTGCTCCCCGCGGACGGTCCGTGGCACGGGGGTGTCTTTGGGTAGTTCTGTGTAAATTAACGGACGGTCCGCGGCTAAGGCCGGACGGTCCGCGGCTCGGGTGCGGACGGTCCGCGATACCCGGCCGGACGGTCCGCGCGGCTCTTGCGGACGGTCCGCCCCTCCCCGCACGGACGGTCCGCGCGAGCTCGTGTGCTTTGCTTCTTGGTTCGATTCCTTCCTCCCCTTTCTAGTGCTTCCGCGTGTGCTTCGAGGAATCGTTCCTAAGGCTAGAGGTTGATCCATAACCTCGTGATCTTGGCGATTGGTGCGTGATTCGATCCATCGCTTGTGTGTGACCGGGATTTGAGTAGGACATAGGCCGGGTTCTTTGGGAAGAATTTTTACCGGCTCCTATTCACCCCCCCCCCTCTCTAGTCGCCATCTGATCCTTCAATTGGTATCAGAGCTTGGTGCCGGATTCTTTGCGACTTTGACAAGTCTCGAATCCTAAGATGGCGTACGTTGAGCGGGGCGGTCCGCCGCACTTCGATGGCAAGGGTTACCACAAGTGGGCGGCTCGTATGATGATTTTTCTTCGTGGAAAGCTGTTGGATTTTATTGTGCTTGACAAGACATATGCTATTCCGGTCAACATCCATACTCTTATGGTGACCGATGCCGATGCCAAGGCCAAGTATTAGGCTAATGCAAAAGCCGTTGATCACTTGTGCCGGAGCTTGTGTGATCCAGAGTTTGATCGTGTTCGCCATTTGAATCTTGCTTGGCAAATTTGGGATAAGTTGTTGGTTGCTCACGGTGGTGATAACCATGTGAAGGCTCGCCTCTTTGTCTCTTACCGGATGCAATATGAGAATTTCACTCCACTTCCCGGTGAGGACATTGATGCGATGTTTCAGAGGTTCATCGCCATCGTGAACAACATGAAGGCTAATGTTGAGGATTTTCCGTACTTCGAGCATGATCAGGCTTTGAAGCTCTTGCATGTTTTGGATCCAAATGTTTGGGGTGCTAAGGTTGAGGCCATCAAGGAGTCTGGGAATTATTTGACTATTGAATTGGATGACCTCTTTTCTAAGCTCAAGTCGGCTGAGGTTGACAGGAAGATGCTATCCAAGCATGAGGGCTCGACTGACCATAGTCTTGCTCTTGTGGGAGGATCAAAGGGCAAATCTAACCCTTCCCCGTCGACGAGTTTTCTTTGTCCTCTCTTATGTCCATTCCGGATGAGGAGTTTGATGTCTTGGGCGAGGAGGAGCTGGCCTTGCTCTCAAGAAGATTTGAACGACTACACGAGAGTCGGAGGAACGCAAGGCGGAGCTCAGGGACGTGCTACAAGTGTGGCAAGCGTGGCCACTTCATCGCCGAGTGCCCGGAAGCGGAGGAGAACAAGTACAAGGTGAACGAGTACAAGGCGCACCCGAGGCGTGAAGACATGTACTCCTCCAAGGGCAAGCACTTCAACAAGTCCAAGAGCAAGGACAAGGACAAGCGGCGACCGAGCAAGAGCACCTACAAGAAGAACAAGGCAAGAGCGATGGTGGCGGTGCGAGCGACGTCGACTCAAGCTCAAGCGAGGAGCAATCAAGCTCGAGCGGCGAAGATGAAGACGCCGGGAGGCGCAAGATGGCAAGAAGAGTGCAAGCGGAACCTCGGCGGGCCGAGCCGTGTGGCGCTCGATGGCTTTTGTGGCATGGCCCATAGCTCGAGCAAGCAAGAAGAGTGTGAAGGAGGACGGCGACTCCGACTCGGAGGATGAGGTAAACCGTGATCCCGACTCTTTGCTTGCTGAGATTGCTAGGTTGAATGGTTTGCTTGATAACCGTGATAGTGTGCTGAGAGATGCCAAAAAGATGAGGAAAGATCTTAGGGCTCAGCTTGAGAATGCTAGCGAGAAAGTAGGAGAGTTAGAGTCAAAATTGCTTGAATTGAAACTTGAGAATGACTCTTTGAAACTTGCTCCTACTTCTCCTGATGATGTTGAATGTGTTGAATGTGATGCTTGGTTAAATGAGATCAAACTGCTTAATGAGAAGAATGCTTCCATTTTGGCTCAACTAGATGCTCTTAGGACTGAACATGATGAGCTTAAGGCTAGACCTACTTTGCTTGGTGCTTGCAAATCATGTCCTACTATGCATGCTAAGCTTGTCGATGCTCGTTCTACCATTAGTTCTTTGGAAGCATCTTTGAAATCTCCTGTTGCAAATGCATGTTCTAGCTGTGATGAAGTCACTGCGTAATCTTGAACTTACTTCCCGTTTGGATGTCATCTATGAGGAGAATGACTATTTGAGGAAGGTGTTGGGTTGGTTGTCCGGGCGGGAACCTCGGTTGAAAATTATGATTGAGGAGTTCAAGAGAGCCGATGGTCGTGGTTTGGGGTTTGAGAAGTTGGGTGAGAAAGTGGGAGAGAACAAAGTGGGGAGAGTGTGTACGAGAAGTGTGTTGAGTCTAACCCCGAGTTTGAGGTGATCGGAGAGATCCAAGTCCCACTCCCAAAAGCACCCAAGAACTCTTTCACACCAAAGCCCAACCACCTTTGCAACAAGCTTGACACAACCCAAGATCCACCCAAATTCCCACCTAAGACAAATGATTTCCGGAAACCGATGAAGTTTGTGGGTGAGAAGGGTGAGAAGCCTAAAGAGAAGCCAGAGCCAAAACCAAAACCCATCCCCTTCAGGTGTGAGTATTGTGGCAAGGAGAGGCATCTTGCAGAGTTTTGCTACAAGAGGAAGAGGGAAGAGAGGCTTGCTAGGGAGCAAGCAAACCGGAGACGTGTATCGCCGGCCTCGCGGTATTCCTAAGCCTAGAGTGCCACTTCCACGGGGTGTGGGAAGTGTGAGGAGTGTTGGCGAGTGTTTCCACGAGAGAGGTGGTGGTGAGAGGTTTGTCGGGAGAGATGATGGTGTGCGTCTCGGTGAGAGGCTTGGTCGGGCTCGTGGTGGTTTTGTCGGACGTCCTCCTACTCGTCCTCGGTACGGGTTTAGGGTAGATGATCGCAGCTTTGGGTTCCGAGAGGAACTACGGACCACGTTTTCCCCCTCGTGGTGCTCGTACTCCTCCCATGGGACATGGGAAGTTTGGTGGCAAGGGAGTGATGTTTGCTAACCCCTCTTTTGAGCGAGATGGCTCGACACCGGTTTAACTTTCTCCGTGCTAACCCCGGTGTCGAGTCGCTAGCTCATTCTCGTTCTTGTTTCGATTTGCGCAGCAGGAGGCTTGGAGAACATCCGGTTGATCGACTCCGGTGTTCTCGACACATGACCGGAGACAAGAAGTGGTTCTCCGGCCTCACCCCGGTGAAGGAAAAGATGTACATCACATTTGGGGACAATGGACGAGGTAGGGTGCTTTCGAGAGGGTGTTGTGCATGTGAGTGACAAGGTAACGTTGAAGAGAGTGGCTCTTGTGAAGTCTTTGGGTTTTAATTTGCTTTCGGTTTCTCGGTTGCTTGATGAAGGTTTTGAGGTGCGTTTCAAGTCCGGCGAGTCTCGTTTGCTTGATTCTCGAGGTGATCTTGTCCGTATGATCATCCCCGAGGGTCGATTTTCGTGGCTGATTTCTCTCGTTCTTTGGGTCCCGCTCGCCGTTTGATGCCGGTCCTTCTTCGATTTGTGGAAATGGCATAGGCGGTTGGGACACTTGAGCTTTGATTTGGTTTCCCGCTTGAGTGGTCTTGACTCCGGTCCGAGGATTGCCGAAGTTGAAGTTTGAGAAGGATTTGGTTTGTGCTCCTTGTAGGCATGGTAAGATGGTAGCCACTCCCCATCCACTCCTGACCGATGTCATGACCGAGCGTCCGACGTAGCCGTTGCATATGGACCTTGTTGGGCCAGCTCTAGTTCGCTCGGTGGGTGGGAAGTGGTATGTCCTTGTTGTGGTGGACGATTACTCTCGCTATGCCCGGGTGTTCTTCTTGGAGGATAAGAGTGAGACTTTTGGCTTTGTTCGAGATCTGATCGTGAGGTTGAAAAACAAGAGGCATGGGAATGCTATTCGAGCTATCCGCAGTGATAATGGCTCTGAGTTCAAGAACTCTCGTTTTGATGCCTTTTGTCGTGATCTAGGTCTTGAACATCAGTATTCGACCCCTTATGTGCCCCCTCAAAATGGAGTCGTGGAAAGGAAAAATCGGACTCTTTGTGAGATGGCTAGAACGATGCTCGATGAGCACAGGACTCCTAGGAGGCATTGGGCTGAGGCGGTCAATACAGCTTGTCATGTTTCCAATCGGATTTTATTGAGAGCTTTCAAGAAGAAGACCTGTTATGAGCTTATGCATGGTCGGGCACCCAAAGTGAGTCATTTCCGAGTTTTTGGCTGCAAGTGCTTTATTTTGAAAAAGGGAAAACTCGACAAGTTTGAGGCTAGGTCTAGTGATGGTATTTTCTTTGGATATGCTAACCACTCTAGAGCCTATAGGGTGCTTAACCTTGAGACTAACAAAATCATGGAGACTTGCAAGGTGACCTTCGACGAGACAATGCCATGTACCTCTCTTGGCTTTGAATGTGGGGTGATGAAGAGATGGCCGAGGACCTCTTTGAAGAGGAGAAAGATGAAGCCGGAGATGATGATGGGGAGAACCATGCGCCCGAAGCCGAGCATGTACCCACTACTTCCCCTACGACTACTTTGGAGCATGGACCGTCTACTTCATGGACAACGACGGTGCAACAAGAGGACCAGGGCGAGAGAAGGCCGAAGTTGAGGGGGAGGTAGTCTCGAGGCGTGAGGCTCCCCCGGCGGATTCAAGAAGTGCATCCCCGTCAAAGATCATTGGAGACATCAATGAACACACTACACGGTCGAGGTCCGGGAATTCCTCTCATTTTGCTCATCTCGCTTTTGTTGCTACTTTTGAGCCCAAGGACATTGGACATGCTTTATCCGATGCAAACCGGGTCAATTCTATGCATGAGGAGTTGGAAAACTTTGAGAGGAACCGAGTGTGGGAGTTAGTTGAACCACCTCCAAATTGCCATCCCATAGGAACCAAGTGGGTTTGGAAGAACAAAGAGGGAGAGAATGGGATGGTTGTGAGGAACAAGTCCGGACTTGTTGCTCGGGGGTTTAGTCGAAGGAGGGGATCGACTATGAGGAGACCTTTGCTCCGTGGCCCGTCTTGAGGTAATTCGGATCCTTCTAGCCTTTGCCGTGGCTAAAGGGTTCAAGTTGTTTCGGATGGACGTGAAGAGTGCTTTTCGAATGGGGTCATAGAGCAGGAGGTGTATGTGAAGCGACCACCGGGGTTTGAGAGCGAGTTGTACCCACACGGGGTATACAAGGTTGAAAAGGGCTCGTATGGGTTGAAACGAGCGCCCCGTGCTTGGTATGGGAGATTGAGAGGTTTTCTTTTGAGCGAGAGGGTTTGTGATGGGTACCGTGGATAGAACCTTGTTTCTCCTCAAGCATAGGAATGACTTGCCGATTGTGCGGATATACGTGGATGATATTGTCTTTGGTGGCTCGTCACATAACCTTGTTGCCAAGTTTGCGGATGAGATGAGCGGGGAGTTCGAGATGAGCATGATGGGCGAGTTGCGGTATTTTCTCGGGGGCCGCGCATCAAGCAAGTGAAGGACGGTACATTTGTGCACCAAACCAAATACACGAAAGACATGCTGAGGAAGTTCCAGATGCAAGATGTGAAGCCGATGTCGACTCCCATGGGGAGTACGGCCACTTTGGATGAGGATGAGGACGGAGAACCAGTGGACCAGCGGGAGTACAGGAGCATGATCGGCTCCCTCCTCTACTTGACGGCGACGAGGCCAGACATACAGTTCGGCCGTGTGTCCGTGCGCTCGTTTTCGTGCTTCGCCGAGGACATCACATCGACAAGCCGTCAAGAGGATTTTCGGGTACCTACGTCCGCCCCCGGTCTTGGCCTTTGGTATTCTTCCTCCTCGACTCTGTCTCTTCATGGTTTTTCCGATGCGGATTTTGTCGGGTTGTCGAGTCGAGAGGAAGTCTACTTCGGTACTTGTCGGTTTCTTGGTTCTTCGTTGGTCTCATGGTCTTCCCGCAAGCGGTCTAGTGTAGCTCGGTCTACCACGAGGCGGAGTATGTTGCTCGCCGCTAGTTGTTGCTCCCGGTTGTTGTGGATTTCATACACTTTGAGAGACTTTGGTGAGGAGTGCACCCGGATCCCACTTCTTTGTGATAGCACCGGTGCCATAAGCGTAGCCAAAAACCCGGTGCTTCACTCCCGTAACCAAACATATAGAAGTGAGGTATCATTTCCTGAGGGACAATGTGGAGAAAGGAACCATTGTTTTGAGCCATGTCCCTACCCAAGATCAGCTAGCCGACATCTTTACAAAGCCTCTCGACCAAGCTACATTTGTGCGCTTGCGGGGGGAACTTGGGGTTTGCTGCCCTTTCTAGTTGATTCTTGGGAGATTTCCTTTTTGTACCATATGTATCATACCTTGTTTACTTTGATGTATATACATGCTTTGCTTGATGTATAAACCATGGTAGGATAGCCATCTTGTCATATATCATGTTGCATTTGTGTCATATTGCATTTAAGGATGATGAGCTTCTTTCATATGCCATATTTGAGTCTCTTTGGCTATTTGTGAGATATTGGTTATATGTGTGGAGAAATGGTGATGTGAGGCTATGCTCTTGGAATATTTGAGATATATGTGTGGTGAGATAGCCCCTTTTGAAATAAATGCTAAACTTGCCTAATTTCATTTCGCGTTGTGTGTTGTCAATGCACTCATCAAGGGGGAGATTGTGGACCAGGAGCGTCTCAGTGGTCGATGGATGACCGCTCCTTAGTGATGAGTAATTGACAACGGGTGTTGGACTGACTTTTGGCTTAGTGCGCAGGTGTAGGCTGCGGCCTAGTTCGTGTTGTTGCAGGTGAAGAACGGGCGCGAAAGGTCTTCAGCCTTGAGGGGCCTCCGGGAGATGGAGAGACAAGTAGGCTCGGTTCGAGGGACCCGGTGGACGACGGGGACTGGGTGCGGGCCACATGGTGGCGACACAAGCAAGACGAAGTCATGGACAAGTTGAGCCGGTGCACGGTGGTGGTCGAGTCAAGTGGTTTGGCGGGAGGCCGGACCGGGCACGCGGGGTTTGGTGGTTTGCCCACAAAACCATTGGCGGACGGTTTCTTGGTTTGGGCCTCAAAACCAAGTCCGAGGGCCCAACACGACGGAGACGGGATCCGGGCGTGTCGGGAAGCTTCGAAGCGGAGGACACGCGGCGGGATCGCATGGCTTGCGTCGGGAGGACGCGGGGTGCGGTAAAGGCGTGGCCGTCCGATGGCAAGACCCACAAACATTACCAAAATGCCCCTACGTGGGTTGTATCGCCAGTAGTGTAGTTAGGGGTAGTCGAGTCATTTACCACTCCGGCGGGACTCGATATATAAGCCCGGAGTGTGTGTTGATGGCTCCCCCTCTCCGCGACTTAGGGTTTCATTTCCCTCCTTCTCTTTCTCGGTTCGTAGCTATTTTCCTTCCTATTTTCTCTAGGCTAGCATGAGAGCTTCATGTGAGATTTGTTGAGAGGGATGGATGCTAGGGCGGCATGCTAGACCTTGTGAATCTTTCCTGGTTTGTATAGAAGATTCGGGGTTGTTTTTCGTGGCTTTTTGTGCTTATTTTCGTGCCTTTGTTCCCGGTGTGATTCCGCGGATTTGAGTGAGTTTCTTCCGGATTTCTTTGAGGGAAACATGGATAGATGTCTTGTGCATCTTTGTGCTTGATCTTGTGCCCTCAAACGCCGGAAACTACTTCGATTCGTGAGTTTTCGTTCGGTGCTCTAGCTTTTGGTGGTGCTCAAAGGATTCGCGATTCCGGTGATTTAGGGAGTTAGGAGGCAAGATTTTTGGGCCATAGCATCCTTGTGTGACGCTTTTCAAGTCCCCAAACCCTTGTCTCCATAGCTTCAACCGTTTGGGAAATCCGATGATGATTTGGGGGAGTTGACTTTCGAGGTCGGGCGTTTTTCTGCTCTGTCCGAGCCTCGCGGACGGTCCGCGCCCTCCTGGCGGACGTTCCGCGCCGCTCGAGTTCATCCCGAGTTCTTCGTGTTCTTGCTCGTCCTTTGTTTCAATCCGTCGTGATTTTGATTTTTGGTTGGTCGAAGTTTCGGACGGTCCGCGGTATCGGGCGGACGGTCCGCGGGTGCTTGGCGGACGGTCCGCGTGCTCCCCGCGGACGGTCCGTGGCACGGGGTGTCTTTGGGTCGTTACGTGCAAATTAACGGACGGTCGCGGCTAAGGCCGGACGGTCCGCGGCTCGGGTGCGGACGAGCCCGCGATACCCGGCCGGACGGTCCGCGCGGCTCTTGCGGACGGTCCGCCCCCTCCGCACGGATGGTCCGCCGCAGCTTTGTGTGCTTTGCTTCTTGGTTCGATTCCTTCCTCCCCTTTCTAGTGCTTCCGCGTGTGCTTCGAAGAATCGTTCCTAAGGCTAGAGGTTGATCCATAACCTCGTGGTCTTGGCGATTGGTGCGTGATTCGATCCATCGCTTGTGTGTGACCGGGATTTGAGTAGGACATAGGCCGGGTTCTTTGGGAAGAATTTTTACCGGCTCCTATTCACTCCCCCCTCTCTAGTCGCCATCTGATCCTTCAGTGCTGCCGCACCCTGACCACGTCGACTGGTTTGACCTGAGTTTTATTTACTGGGGATTTAGCACGCACGAGTCCGTGGAGTCAGCCGCCCTCAGAGTGCTGACAGACTTTTGTGACCACAACCCTACTGTGGTAGCTCTTTCACCGTTTGGACTGTTTCCAGCTGTGAGTTCTCACGACCCAGCTTGGTTGGACTGTTTGGACCATCTACGGGGGTTACTGACCCTAGCAGAGCCGTTGGATGTTACTCAGACACTTGCCCGTTGTCTGAACGTGGTTTTCACACTCCAGGGGCTGCGTTTTAACACCGCAGCGATTATTGCACAACGCTTGGAGGCATCTAGGCGCGATTGGGAGCAGCTTTCAGCCGCACACCAGCAGCTGAACTTCACGCTTACCCAGGTGCAGTAGGAGAACGACAGGTTGCGTACTAGGAGGTTCCAGTTGGAGCTTGAGAGAGGTGACAACCTCCAGAGGATCGTGAACCTAGAGACGGAGAACAATGCACTAGAGGAGGATGCCGTCACACACGAGATTGAGAGGCTGACCCTGTTGCAGAACATTGCTGATATGCAGCAGCAGGTGCAGGAGGCCGAGGTACAGGTGGCAGCCTTACAGGCTATAGTGGCCTTACGAGCCCACCGCCCCCAAGAGAGAACACCGGAGGAGCGACAGGCCGTGTCCGGTCCGGATCGACGAGCCAGGCAGGACCACCACTACCGACTCCCCCAGCTTCGCCTTCATACAGTGGTGCTTCAGTGGGCAACTAGGTTGCGACAGCAGGGAGCAGCAGGAGATCGATCTTATCGAGTTGTCTTAGAGATGTTGGAGTAGTGGCTTGACAGCACGTCTTCGTGCCAAGCAACTATTGTATCATGTGTTGTCTTGATGTTTCAAAACCGAGTTGTAATGACGTTGAACCTTGTTCTGTCATGTTGTAATAAGAATATTCAAGCTTGTATGCTTTAAGTGAACTTCGTTGTCTCTAAAAGTGAATTTGTTTTATGCTAAATGTCGTATCCTTGGATAATTCGTTGCGAACGATCACGCTTGTCGAAGAATGCATTTTTTATCTCCTATGAACGTAGGTAAAACAAAGCATTTTTGCGAACGTCACTCGTTGCCAGCATATAAGTGCTCGTTCGTATACCATCTTCTGTGGTATCCGGGATAACGACGATCGTTCGGAAGTGATTAGGAGCCGCGCAGTTGAGCAATCACCGTCCTAACCATGTTAAGAGAAACGATTCTATGAATCTTGGTGGCTATAGAATGTGGTGCTTGTTGCTGTACCCATTACTTATTACTAATGAGATGTGATAATGCATCATCGTGCTTGTCATCATTTGGGAGTAAGCTTTTGGTTATCTCACTAATAACGCTCACTTTTCAGATGGTGGGAACCACGCGCAGCTCTCCCAACGGTTTTGGAGCGAGTGGTAGTGGTGACTTGCCGCCACCCCCGCCCATGAACCCGACGGAGGCTTTCATGGCCACCCGGATCGAGGTGCTGCGCCGCATCTTGCGGACACGGCAGCGGATCGCCCGGCCAGATGAACCGAGGGCCGCCACATGGGGCCAACCACGAGGGACCTAACCGGGTCACCACGTATGCCCGAGTTCATCGCCATGAAGCCGCCAACGTTCGCGAAAGCCGAAGACCCTCTGGAAGCCGAGGCTTGGGTCAAGGCCATAGAGGCGAAATTCTCTGCCTTTGTGCTGCCTTGCTCGGAGGAGAACAAAGCGAACTTCGCAGCCCTGCAACTGCGAGGTGAAGCTTTGATGTGGTGGGACCATTTCAAGTCCATGCAGCGAAATCACGCAGTGACTTGGGAAGAATTCAAGCAAGCTTTCAAGAGTCATCACATCCCGAAGGGTCTTATGGACCGAAAGATGAGGGAGCTGCTAGCCCTTCGTCAAGGATCTGACTCCGTGTACCGCTATGCCCAGAAATTCAATAGCTTATGCCAGTACAGTGGGCATCATGTTGATACGGATGCCAAGAAGATGGAGAGGTTCCGCGACGGGCTTGATGGCAAGCTGTATGAGCGCCTAAATCTGCTCGAGCCCGCCAACTTCCATGAGCTCGTGAATAAAGCTATCTCGCAAGAAGATGCTATGAAGAAAGCCCATGGGGACAACAAGAGAGTGTCCGGTTTCACCCCAGGCAGCGGAACACACAAGAAGTTTCGCTTTGTGAAGAAGGAAGCTCCAGGCCCATCCCAGCAATCTTCAACTGGACGCTGGACGATGAAGCCATTCCAGGGCAAACCTGCCGGGAACTTCCAGTTCCGCCGTGCCCAGCCACAGGCTCCAAAGCCCAATGCACCCCCTCGTGATGTTGGAGATCGCCGTTGCTACAACTGTGGCCAGCCAGGGCACTACATCAATAAGTGTCCCAAGCCCAGGTAGATCAAGCCAAACCCGCAGAACCAGAATACGGGAAACAAGCCCTCCACTCCGGCCAAGAAACCCATGGTGCAAGTGCGCCAGGGCAAGTTGAACTTCACCACCATGAGTGACATTCCCGCAGGAGCTCCAGTACTCACGGGTACATTCTCTATCAATAACACTCCTGTCAAGGTCTTATTTGATTCGGGAGCCACCCATAGTTTCATAAATGAGAGTCTACTAGACAAATTGGGTCTAAGAGGAGTACCAACCAAATCTACTTATAAAATTACCACACCTGGTGGAAACATCACGTCTCAATTAGTGATCTTTGGAGTTCCCCTAAGACTAGAAAGTCGGGTCGTTCAATCTAATCTGATAGTCATCCAGTTAGGAAGCATGGATGTTATTTTGGGTATGGAATGGATGAATCAACATAAGGTGGTTCTAGATATATCAGATAGGGTCGTAGAGATCCACTCTCCTACGGTCCGGCACACTACCTTGTACCTACCTTTCCGGGACGGTACCGACTCTTGTGCCTATGCGACCATTATCTCCTCCCTTGATGAGATTCCAGTAGTGTGTGAGTACCTGGATGTATTTCCTGACGAGTTGCCTGGTATGCCACCAGACAGAGATATCGAGTTTGTGATTGAACTCCAACCCGGTACCGCACCCATTTCCAAAAGACCTTATCGCATGCCACTCAAAGAGTTAGCCGAGCTAAAAACCCAACTCCAAGAATTGTTGGATAAGGGTTACATTCGCCCGAGCTCTTCTCCTTGGGGTTGCCCTGCTCTTTTTGTCAAAAAGAAAGATGGTAGCTTGAGAATGTGCGTAGATTATCGACCGCTCAATGCAGTCACTATCAAAAACAAATACCCACTTCCTCGAATTGATGTACTGTTCGATCAATTGGCTGGTACCAAAGTCTTCTCTAAGATTGACCTTCATTCTGGCTACCACCAAATCAAGATTCGACCATGCGATATTCTTAAAACCGCTTTTTCCACTCGTTATGGTCTTTACGAGTTCTTGGTCATGTCCTTCGGACTCACTAACGCACCTGCCTACTTCATGTACCTCATGAACTCCGTATTCATGACGGAGCTCGACAAATTTGTCGTGGTCTTTATCAATGATATCCTCATCTATTCTAAAAACGAGGCAGAACACGCCAACCATCTCCGAGTTGTCCTTCAGCGTTTGCGAGATCATCAGCTTTATGCTAAATTCTCCAAATGCGAATTCTGGTTGAAAAGTGTTAAATTCTTGGGGCACACCATTTCCCACGATGGTATCTCCGTAGATCCTAGTAAAGTTCAGGAGGTGATGGATTGGAAACCACCCAAATCCGTACATCAAATCCGCAGTTTCCTAGGATTGGCGGGATATTACCGTCGATTCATTCCTGATTTTTCTAGAATCGCAAAACCCATGACCAAATTACTCAAGAAGGGAGTGAAATTCGTGTGGAGTGAAGCATGTGAGAAAGCTTTTCACACCCACAGACAACACTGACTTCAGCCCCAGTGCTAGCTCAGCCCGCTAACTCCAAGCCATTTGAAGTTTTCTGTGACGCAACAGGCACCGGTCTTGGCTGTATCCTTATGCAAGAAGGCCGAGTCATTGCCTATGCTTCGCGAGCCCTTCGACCACATGAACTCAACTATCCTACCCATGATCTTGAGTTAGCTGCTGTTGTTCATGCCCTCAAGATATGGAGACATTATCTAATGGGCAATCATTGCAATATCTTCACTGATCACAAGAGCCTCAAGTATATCTTCACCCAGTCA
The DNA here is from genome assembly GCA_947561735.1 of Cenchrus americanus. Taxonomy (NCBI): domain Eukaryota; kingdom Viridiplantae; phylum Streptophyta; class Magnoliopsida; order Poales; family Poaceae; genus Cenchrus; species Cenchrus americanus. The sequence goes on along the minus strand of OX387244.1, from coordinate 146,252,085 downwards.
GAATTGAATATGAGACAAAGAAGATGGCTTGAGTTGATCAAGGATTATGATCTAGAAGTGCACTATCATCCTGGCAAAGCAAATGTTGTTGCGGATGCTCTTAGCCGCAAGGATCATTGCAACCACCTAGAGTTGGTGCCAGTCAGCGAACCACTGTGTGAGGAAATGAGAAAGCTCAGCCTAGAAGTGGTACCGCAGGGAATTCTTTATGCCTTGACGGCAGAATCCAGCCTTTATGACGACAATTGTCATGGCCCAGCCGCAATGATGCGAATATCCAAACCATCGAGCGAGAAACTAGTGGAAGGAGACCCAAAGTACACTTGTTTTCAGCAAGATCACCAAGGTGTGGTCTGGTTTGGAAAACGTCTAGTGGTCCCCGTTGACCCGGAAATCAAGAAGATCATTCTAGACGAAGCTCACAAGTCCAAATTCTCTATCCATCCCGGTAGTACCAAGATGTACCAAGATCTAAAGCAGAACTTTTGGTGGTCTAACATGAAGGTGGATGTAGCCAAGTATGTAGCCGAGTGCGATACTTGCCACCGGATGAAAGCAAGTCATCCGAAATCGGCGGGAGTACTCCAACCCCCGTCGATACCTATGTGGAAATGGGATGACATTAGTATGGATTTTATTGTAGGTTTACCCCCGACCCCTAGGAAGAAGGATTCTATTTGGGTGATCGTGGATAGACTTACCAAGCTTGCTCACTTCATTGTCGTACACACCACTTACTCGGACAACAAGATGCGAGTTGTACGTGGACCACATAGTTCGTCCGCATGGAATCCCAAAGACTATAATCTCCGATAGAGGAACTCGGCTTGTAGCCCGTTTTTGGGAGCAGTTGCATGAGTGTTTGGGAACCCGGCTACTCCGTAGTTCCGGCTTATCATCCCCGCATCGATGGTCGACGGAGAGGATAAACCGTGATTCTAGAAGACATGTTGAGAGCAAGCATCTTGCACTTTGACAAGAGTTGGGACAAGTGCTTGTCTTTGGCGTAGTTCTCCTACAACAACGCCTATCGAGGCCGTTTGAGAATGGCACCGTTCGATGCTCTATACGGACGCGCATGCCGCACCCCACCGAATTGGTCGAAGCCGGAGAAAGAACACTCTTTGGACCGAGTTAGTTAAAGAGGCCGAAGAGAAGGTACAAGTGATAAGAGAAAATTTGAAGATGGCCCAGATGAGACAAAAGAGTTATCATGATAAGGGAACCGCACCTCGACACTTTGAAGTGGGAGATCATGTGTACTTGAAGGTATCCCCCACCAAAGGTGTGCAAAGGTTCGGAGTCAAAGGAAAGTTAGCCCCGCGCTACATTGGACCCTATGAAGTAATAGAAGTATGTGGACCCGTGGCCTACCGTATCCAATTGCCAGAACGGTTTTCCGCGGTGCACAATTTGTTCCATGTAACTCAGTTGAAGAAAGGAATGCCTGTTCCGGAGAACGAGATCATCACAGAAGCTAATGCTTGGATCGAGCCGGATTTCTCGCTCGTCGAGCATCCCTTAAAGGTACTAGACCAAAAAGAGCGAAAGACCCGGAGGCAAACCGTGGGAATGTACAAGATCCAATGGAGCCATCACACGGAAGAAGAAGCCGCGTGGGAGACGGAGGATTATCTTGACACCAAGTATCCGGGCTTCCTCCAATCCCGAAGCAGTGAGTCCTTTTTCCCCATCCCTTCGTTGTCAAGTCGAATCTCGGGACGAGATTCTTTCTAAGGGGGGTAGGCTGTGACGCCCTAGGTTTTTAATTACCGTCATTAACGCTAATGACACGATTAGCCGGTATGGTCAACCCTAGGTCAACCTGGGCCCTCACCCATGGAAACTCCTTAACACACCCCTAGTGACCCTAGTGAACAGTTAAAACACTTGTGGGGCCAACCCTTGGTCAAAGGGTGGGTCAAACCCCCTTGCCACCCAGTGCCCACAGGTGTCTGCCGGAACTTTTGCCGCGTTCTCCAAAATTCACCTAAACACTTAAAATTTTACCTTTGGGAAAGTTGTAGATCTTGTTGAGGGACACAACTTTCATGTAGAGTGGCATTGCTGGTTTGGAGGGGAAAATTGTGAAAAAGCCCTTGCAAGCCAGAGATCACTGTTGGCAAGCACATGCTGACATTCAAAGTTGGCACTCCCACGTATTCAAATCCGGCAACAAAACCCTATACGGTCTTTGTAAAAGTTGTAGCCGGTACCTAGATCTACAACTTTGGTATTCATCACTTGGTCCGGCCCGTTGAAAAATTTTGAGAAAAATCGAGTCAAAGCATGCACCGGCGGCACGGCCCGAGCCGGAGCGCGCCGCGCTCGACGTCGTGCGCGCCCGTGCGCCGCCGTCGCCGCCCGCCGCCGCCGCCCGCCGCCGGCCTTGCCCCCGCGCCCCGCCGCGCGCCGCCCGAGGCCTCGACGTCCGCGTCACGCCGCGTCCCGATGCCCCGCGCCCCGATGCGCCTCGTCCCGAGGCGCCTTGGCGTCCGCCGCCGTACGCGCGCACGCGCCACGGACCGGCGGTCCGTCGGCGGCGTCGCCGCGCGTACGCGCGCGCCTCGACGCGCCGTAGCACCGGCCGCATCTTCCGCCGTCACCCGTGCGTCACCCGCAGCCGCCCAAGCCGAGTATAAAGGCTCCCCTCGCCTCTCCTCGTGCGCCGCACCGAGCCGCCGCCATCCCGCCGCCGCCGGTGCTAGCTCGCCTCGCTCGTGCTCGCCGCCGTCCAAGTCCCTAGATAGCCCCCCTAGCACTCGAGGCAAGCTCGCAAGCGCGCTTGTTTGCGCCAATTGGCCTCTACGCCGCAAAGACACCGAGCCGCCCCCGAGCGCCGCCGCCGGCCGCCGCCGCGCGCCGTCGCCGGAGCGAGTTCCACCCTCGCCACCACCACCAATAGGACCGGGGTGAGCTCAATTTCATCATGGCACCGCTTGTTGTCGTGGTCGGGCCCCACATCGCCGCCGGCGAGCCCTCCCGCCGCCACCAGGGGCATGGATGTGAATCCTAGGGCCTGTTTGCAAGGAATCTTAACTTAGTTTATTTGCTGATCAGTCCACAGTCTTAGAATATTCCTAGAAAATCACAAAAAATTCCAAAAATTCTCAATCAAATTTTTTAGGTCTTAGGATGTTAAACCCCACCCATGTGTGGTACACTTGTGGCTAGATTCAGAGTAGTTTTGGCAGAAAAATTACAAATGTGTTATGCTTGAATCTGTCATAACTTGAAATGTATAGCTTCTCTGTAGTTGAGCTTTGGATATGTTGTGAGTTAGGTTAAGACTAGATGCTGTGCCAAAAATTGCACAAAGTTATCATGTGAATCTTTTTATAAAAATGTTTGTCCATCTCTGGCAGAACTGCTTAAGTGATTTTTCATGTTAAATATATTCATGTTCTTGAGCCCAACATATGCACACTGTTTTGAGATGTCAAAAGGCACATCTTGTGAATTAATCATGAATTTAGGAGTACAAGAAATAATTATTCTTGTTTAATGCATGTTTTCCTTTGTAAATTAATAAACCAAGTTCAGTAGAGGTTCCTTGTGAACATGCTAGCTTTTTAGACTTGTTTAGGACCAGAGAACATGCACCAGAATGTTTGGATCATTTTGATGCTTATTTATTTTTATATGCATTTAAGTTGAACCACTAGATAACCTTTGTTATTTTCAATAATATTTAAATTCCTAGCATCCATCACTTACATGTGGGTCCAATGGACTAGGATAGGTACTGTTAGGCCTAAGAAGCACTCATTTGATTTTTGGTAATTTAATTGGTTAAATAAATGGCTTAAATGCCCTTTTAATATTAAAGGGAAATTAAAATAAAAAGAAATCCTTAATTAAATCCTTTTTCTTTTGGTAATAGTACTTAATACAAATAAAAGAAATTTAAGTAACCTTACTGATAAGAAATTTAATTCATAAATAAAGGATATTAAGTACACCTTTGATGATAAAGATAAAAAGGAAATGAAGCTTCCACATGAAATGATAATCTTAAATAAAAACCTTATTCAAATAAGGAATAAAAGAGTAATCCATGTACAACCAATAACCTTCCTAAAAGAGAAACCTTAGATAGATGCTTGTTAAGGTGAATATGACCAACTAGAGTTGGATAGGACCACAAACTATCACATCACCTAAAGTGCATCGCATTCCGTGTAGATCTTCCGGACGGAGACTACTCCCTGGTCCCGGAAACCGAGGAAGGCGGGACACAAGGTTCTCTGCAGTACGTGGACGGACTCGACACCGAGGGTGCCCAAGTTAACCTAGTCGACGAAGGCAAGCTCCGGTGCATCTAACCTAGTTTTTAAAAATTCTGTATTCAATTATCTATGAATGATGGTGCATTTACGTTCAGGAGTTGAATGAAACCCTAGATGCATGATCTATAGGTACCTTTGGTCCCTACTAGTGTGATAGGTTGATAGCTGCTAAGCTATAGGACCATTACAAGTCGGGTGATGACCTCACTCGCGAGAATAGGTTCCTAGATAGGAATCATACTATATCCTTAAATGGATTGCTCACGTGGTAAGAGCATGGGATCTGGGCTCCGGTCCAGTGGTTATGTGGGTTAAGTCTTTGAACGATCATATGCCGGGTATGGGACTGGTAAGCCTAGTACCTTAATGAGGCGGTGAGGGATCTTAGTATTTCTACTCTTGGGATTCGCTCTCACGGCTAGCTACCGGTGGTGTATGGTGACTCCGGGTATCTCGCGGGGTATGCCGGATAGCCTGCACCAAAGACTGTAAGATTCGATCCCAACCCGAGGATTTATGGGGACGGCCTGGGGAGTTGTCCTCGCGGGGGCAACCGACCGTGTGTTTGGGTCTACCTTGCAAGGTTTATAATCAATCGATTGTCGGCCTCTCACCGTTACCGAGACTGCTTACTCCACTAGTCATGTGATCCCTAATGATGGAAGTTGATGAAGATGATGTTTGAATAATTGTATTGTACAACTTTGTTTGTATTAGTTGGCTAATGTAGTAAAGATTAAACCACTAGAACTTGTGCTAAAATATTGAAAGTAAGGACCTACTCTTTGTTACTTTTTAGCAAAAGCAACCCAGTAGCCAAAAAGCCTTTCATGGTCTAGCCTTGGTGAAGTAGTTATCACCGACGGGTAAGTCTTGCTGAGTATTAGTATACTCAGCCTTGCTATGATGTGTTGATCCAGGTAATGCCTTCAGTGATGTGTGGCCCGGTGAGATCCCGCCCGGCTGGGAGCTGGAGTGGGAGGAGGACGACTACTGAAGCATCGTGGATGGCCTCCCGTGGTGACTTGCTTCCGCTAGTTAATTTCCGCTGTGTCTTTTCAAAACTCTGAACTATTCTGTCATGACCCAAAACTATGGTTTGTAATAATTAAACCCTTCGGGGTACGAATCTGAAGTTTAATGTTGTTGTATCTCTGGACTCGCCTTCGATCCTTGTGCTATTCAAGTGATTTACCGGGCGTTAACCCGGCGACTGACGACAGGATGGTACTTTATTATTGCTTAATGGCCAAAGTGGATCGGTCTTAGGCGGTAGTACGATACTTTCCGGGGCGGGTTGTCACACAAGATCAATCACAAAGGTGCACGATACATCCATCCATGTTTCCCTCAAAGAAATCCGGGGAGAAACCCATTCAAATCCGCGGAATCAAGCCAAGAACAAAGGCACGAAAACAAGCACAAAAAAACCACGCAAAACAAAACTCTAGATCTTCTATACAAACTAGGAAAGATTCACAAGATCTAGCATGCCGCCCTAGCATCCATCCCTCTCAACAAATCTCTCATGAAGATCTCATGCTAGCCTAGAGAAAAAGGAGAAGAAAATAGCTACGAAAAATGAGAAATGTGAGGGGGGAAATGAAACCCTAAGTCGCGGAGAGAGAGAGCCATCCACACACACTCATGGCTTATCTATCAGGTCCCGCCGGAGTGGTAAATGACTCGACTACCCCTAACTTAACTACAGGCGATACAACCCACGTAGGGGCATTTAGGTAATGTTTGTGGGTCTTGCCATCAGACGACCACGCCTTTGCCGCACCCCGCGTCCTCCCGACGCAAGCCATGCGATCCCGCCGCGTGTCCTCCGCCTCGAAGCTTCCCGACATGCCCAGATCCCGTCTCCGTCGTGTTGGGCTCTCGGACTTGGTTTTGAGGCCCAAACCAAGAAACCGTCCTCCGATGGTTTTGTAGGCAAACCACCAAACCCCGCGTGCTCGGTCCGGCCTCCCGCCAAACCACTTGACTCGACCGCCACCGTGCACCGGCTCGATTGTCCATGACTTCGTCTTGCTCGTGTCGCCACCATGTGGCCCGCACCCAGTCCCGCTGTCCACCGGTCCCTCGAACCGAGCCTACTTGTCTCTCCATCTCCGGAGGCCCCTAAAGGCTGAAGACCTTTCGCGCCCGTTCTTCACCTGCAACAACACGAACTAGGCCGCAGCCTACACCTGCGCACTAAGCCAAGAGTCAGTCCAACACCCGTTGTCAATCACTCATCACTGAGGAGCGGTCATCCATCGACCACTGGTACGCTCCTGGTCCTCAGAATTGTAGAGGAGGACCTTATCTCCTTCCTTGAATTCTTTTTTATTCAACCTTTTTTCATACCACCTTTTAATCCTCTCTTTGTATATGCTTGCATTCTCATAAGCTTTCAACCTCATCTCATCTAGCTCGCTTATTTGGATTCTTCGCTTTACCACTGCGGCATCTAGATCGAGGTTCATCTCTTTAATCACCCAATAGGCTTTATGCTCTAACTCAACCAGAAGGTGGCATGCCTTGCCATAGACGAATTGATAAGGCGTCATACCTATCGTTGTCTTGAACACCGTTCAATACGCCCACAAAGCTCCGTCTAATTTCTTTGACCAATCTTTGCCTCGCTTCTCTATGGTTTTGTTGAGGATGCTCTTTAATTGCCTTTTCGATGTTTCCGCTTGTCCGTTGGTTTCTGGGTGATAGGCTGTAGAGATCCTATGTTCAATTCCTAACTTGGAAAAGCACTTTTTGAAATTCTTCCCGGTGAAGTGAGTTCCTCCATCGCTTATCAAGATTCTCGTAGTACCGAAGTGAGGGAAAATCACACTCTTGATCATTGCAATGGACTCTTCCGTGGAAGCTTTACGACATGGCATGGCCTCTACCACTTGGATACATAATCAACCATGACTAGGATATGCTCAAATCCATGTGAGTTTTTGAAAGGCCCCATGAAGTCTATTCCCCACATATCGAATAAGTCGATTTGTAGATTATATTTCAAGGGCACAGAATTCCTTTGAGAAATATTCCCGGTTCTTTGGCATTCGGGGCATGACACAACATATCTTTTAGTATCTTCATGCATCTCCGGCCAATTGAATTCGTTGGTCCACACTTTTGCTTGGGTCTGAAAATGGCTATAGTGTCCACCATACTCCGTCGAGTGGCCCTTTCTCAAAATTTCTAGCCTCTCTTCTCTTGGCACATATCTTCTCATGACCCCATCATTGCCAAGATTGAAGAGGTAAGGTGCATCCCAAAAGTATTTTCGACTTTTGGAAACTATCCTCCTTTGAGTGTTTTTATCTAAATGGTCAAGAGGCATCTTCCGAATTGCTCAAATGATATCAATCATCCAAGTGTCTTTCTCGAGTACTTGATAGAGGTGATCATCTCTCATTTTATCTTCTATGGGCTCTTTATCATCTTGTCCATGGTTCATCACAGACAAATGATCGGCCACAAATTCTCCACTCCCTTCTTATCGCGAATTTCAACATCGAACTCATGGAGAAGAAGGATCCAACAAATCAACCTTACTTTAGCATCCTTCTTAGCCAAGAGATACTTGATGGCCATGTGATCGATGTAAACAATGACGTTCGAGTTCACGATGTAAGATCTGAATTTTTCAAAGGCGAATACCACCGCTAGCAACTTTTTCTCTGTAGTGGCATAATTTAATTGTGCCCCATTAAGAGTTTTACTAGCATAGCAAACAGCATGAACTTAGCCTTCTTTTCTTTGACCCAAAACCGCTCCTATGGCGTAGTCGCTTGCATCACACATGATCTTGAAAGGTTGGCTCCAATCCAGAGGTTGAATAATGGGGACACTCACCAAAGCACTTTTCAAGGTCCGGAATGCCGCTAAGCACTTCTCATCGAAGTCAAAAGCCACATGCTTTGGAAGGAGATGCGTTAAAGGCTTAGTGATCTTCGAGAAGTCCTTAATAAATCTTCTATAGAATCCAACATGACCTAGAAAGCTCCTCAAACTTAACATCCATCGGAGGTGGGAGTTGCTCAACCATTTTCACTTTAGCTTTGTCCACTTTGATTCCTCTCTCGGATATAACATGTCTGAGCACTATGTCTTGCTTTACCATGAAGTGACATTTTTCCCAATTTAGCACCAAGTCTTTCTCCGCACACCTCGTGAGGACCTTATCCAAGTGTTCCAAGCAATCCATGAATGTCTTCTCATAAACAGAAAAAACATCCATGAACACCTCGACAATTTCTTTGGTGAATTCCGAGAATACGACCATCATGCAATGTTGAAAAGAGGCCGGAGCATTGCATAGGCCAAAGGGAATCCTTCTATATGCAAACGTTGCATAAGGGTATGTAAATGTTATTTTGTGTTCATCATCTGGGTGAATTTGAATTTGCATGAACCCCGAGTACCCATCGAGAAAGCAAAAATAAGTGTGGTTTGCTAATCTTTCGAGCATCTCATCAATGAACGACAAAGGGAAATGATCTTTCTTCGTTGCTTTGTTTAGCTTTCGATAATCAATACACATCCGCCACCTGGTCACGGTTCTTTGCGGTATCAATTCATTCTTCTCATACTTTACCACAGTTAAACCTCCTTTCTTCGGTACACAATGTACCGAGCTCACCCATTCGCTATCCGGAACCGAGTAGATGATTCTGGCATCAAGTAACTTGATGACCTCTTACTTTACTACCTCTCGCATGGCATGAGTTAGCCTCCATTGGTGGTCCACTACGGGCTTACATTGGTCTTCCATAGGTATACGATGAGTGCAAAAGGCGGGGCTAAGTCCTCTGACATCGTTGATCGAGTATCCAATCACCTTCCTATGCTTTTTCAATAAATTCAGCAACTTCTCATTTTCTACGGGACTCAACTCGTCACTCACGATGACTGGATAAGTCTTGTCTGGGCCCAAAAATTCGTACTTTAATCCTCTGGGCAAAGGTTATCATCCACCTCAGGCACTTGTGGCTCCTCGGATTTAATTTCTCCTATGTCCTCGAATTTTTCTTCCTCCATGCTTCCATCTTGTGGTTCTAATCATTTTGTTACTTCTTCTAGTTCTTCATCTTGTTGATCATTAGCTTGATTCTCCATCGCTCTTTGCAGTGGGTGCCTAAGGGTTTCAACAAAACAAAGACTATCTACCTCCTCTACTTCTTCATCTTCAGGAGGAAAAGGTGAAGGGTGTTTAGAAACGCGAAGAAAATTATGTGTACTTCTTTCCATTAAGATTCATTGTTACTTTGCCTTTTCCGGCATCCAACACAGCATCAACCGACTTAAAACTATGTGATCATGATTACTATGGTTGAGGACCATGTGTGGTTCGAGGACCGGTGGATGGTCACTTCCTAGTGTGATGAGTGATTGACAGTTGTGTGGACTGATTCTTGGCTAAGTATTGTAGGTGCAGGTTGCGGCTTGACTCGTGTTGGTGCAGGTGAAGAACAAGCGTGAAAGGTCATAGCCGGTGAGGCCTCCAGGTGTGGAGAAGACAAGTAGGCTTCGTTCGAGGGACCCGGTGGCCAGTGAGGTCAAGTGTGGGCCGCATGGTGGCAAGAACGGCAAGATGAAATCGAGGACGGTTTCTTGGTTGAGCCACAAAACCAAGGTCGAGCTGGGACTTCGTGGGAGCCAAGTCATGAGTGGTGATTGGCGGAGGCTACATCAAGTTCGCGGGGTTTACGGTGGTTCACAAGACCGGGCGTGGCTGTCAGGCCAAAACCGGCCTGACTGGTTTGGAGTTCCGGTCTGACCGGTTTGGGGTCACAGGGCGCCAGAAGCTTCGAGGTGGAGGACACACCTCGGGATCGCAAGGCTTGCGTCGAGGCTACGCGAAGTGCGGTCGTCGGGCATCCGTCCGATGGTGTACGAAGACAAATTCCCAAATTTCCCTTGGTGGGCGTGTATCTTAGTTTAGGCCTTAGGGGCATTTTAGACTTTAGGCTTGCCTCCATATAACCAAGAGGTGAGAGGATGGCAGCCAACTCTTGGAACCCTAGCTCATTTGGTTTTCTTATTTTCTCTTCCTATTTTCCTTAGGATTTCTAGGACTAGCTTGAGAGCTTCATGGTGAGATCTTGTGTGAGGGAAGGATGATCAGGCAGAAGCTAGACCTTGTATGAACCCTTCATGGTATGTATAGATGATTCGACGTGGTTCCTCAAGGCTTGTTTGTGTTTCTCCTGTTTTTCCTTTTTGGTAATTTTCGGAGCTTTTTCTTGGATTTTACGTGGGAAGGATTTGAGGGCGTTTCTTTGAGGAATTCTTGTTGGATGTCATGTATGAGGACCTTGTGCCTCTTTGCTTGGTGACCTTGATCCAACAAACCCTCTGAAACGGCTTCGATTTGGGTGTTTTCGGTGGTTTCTTTGGGAAGGTGTTCTTGAGGGTTGACTTTCGATTCCTCTTGAGTGGGTTTTGGGGATCGAGCTTCTAGCCAAGGGTAGCACACAGGGTACCCCAACCATCCCTAAAGTCTCACTTTGATCCGTGGAACGAATCGGGAGATCGATTGGTGGAAGGTTTGAGTTTTTCCCGCGGGCTGTGTTCTTCCTGACTATCCAGGCCAAAACCGGCCTGACCAATTTTCCAAATCAGTCTGGCCGGTTTTTCCCTGTGGGCTGTCGAGAAGGGTTTTTGAGCAAGGGAGTCTCTGTTGCACTATGGCTTCTTTTGTTCTGGTGTGGAAAGGCTCTTGAGGTGTTTTGGGTCTCAGGGGAGTTTTTGGGGAGTTTCTGAACAAAGTCGGTCTTACCGGTTTGCCAAACCGGTCTGACCGGTTTCCCCTGCCTGTGTGAGGCTAAGTCCAACAGAAGCGGACTGACCGGTTTCAGAAACCGACATGACCGGTTTGGGCTGCCAGCAGCCTTGTCGTGTCTGTTTCCACTGTGTGTGTCTTGTGGCTATTGGTTGGGTCTTGCTCCTAGGTCTAGTTGCACTTTAGTGGCTGCGTGGACTTGGCAAGAGAAGCTTGTGGAGGTGCACGAGTGAAATCGGGTTCATAGGCTGAATTCTTGAATAGAATTTTTATCGGCTCCCATTCACTCCCCCCCCTCTGGTTCGCCGTATCGGTCCTTCAATGGTAAGCATGTATAACAAAGAAATCAGTTGGTATACATTTTCCAGAGATGATTACATTAATGTTGCAAGCAATACCTAGAGGTCTAATAGTTCTACGATCTCCCATAATTAACTTTGTTGATGTTGGAGCTAAGTCTAGGTTGTGGTCTTGAACTTTATCGTAAATTTTAGAAGATAGGACACTTACTTGGGCTCCGATGTGGCACAAAGCTTTGCATTGAACTCCATTGATCTCGCAACTCAAGTGTGGTGCCATCTTCTACTCTTCTTCGGATCCTATCTCGTAAACTTCAGCGAGGTGAGCGTATGGTGAGGCTTCGGGCTTGATCCCCATGATTCTTTTCACCTCGGCTATGTGTTTCGAATCCACTTCATCATCTCCAAAGAGCTTTTGAAAGATCTCACCGGTGGTTTTAAGATCATATGAATCTTCCGCTTTGTTTTCCTGTGGGAAATCCGCTTCTAATGCTCTAGCCATCCCATTTTGGTTAGGGAATGGTCTTCTCTTGTCGAATACTTCTCCGTAATCGATTGGAACCCAACTCATATATTCTAACTCCCTTAATGGCTTCACGCTTGACATACTTCTCTTACTTGTTTTATTTGATTCGGAGAAGTCAACGCTCAGGGTAGTTCTTGACTTGATGTGCTCTTCTTCAAGCTTTTTCGGGATTGGCTCCTCTTTTGTGACTTCCGGGGTTGGCTCTTTAGGAATTTCAGCACACGTCTTCATCCTTGAATTGTGTTCCGGCCGCAAGTCTTGTTTTCTAATCTTTTCGCATGGCCTCCGCTTTACTAATCTTTTGTAAAAGTTGAGCGGCTTCTGTGAGTGTTTTCTCCATGAGGTCCCCGCCTGCACACATTTGGACGTGTTGCATGCAACTAGGGGTTAGGGGGAAAAATGTAGGCAAGAGTACGTCATCAGAGAAGCCGAGTCTTGGTCCTTGTTCGATCAACTCATTAAACCTATTCCAAGCTTGGTCTATCCCTTCCTCTTCTCCTTGCATGATACTGATCACTTGCCTCCTTAGATGTTGAACCTTGCTAATTGGAAAAAACTTCTCGCAAAATTTATTTGTCAACAGCCTTCAACTTCAAAGGACGCAAACGAGTACCACGTCTTTGCTTCACCCGCAAGTGAGTGGAGAAAGAGATTCCATTTGAACCATTCATCAGGAACTCCTTATTGACGCACCATGTTGCATAGCGTCGTGAAATGCCTTATGTGTCTATATGGGTTCTCCGTAGCCATCCCTTCAAATGGGGTTGCCGCCACCATCTCGATGATCTTGGATTTGATTTCATACATGGTCGCTTCGAGCTTTGAATCCGACTCTTGTACTTTTATGTCTTTACATCGAGGACTAGCGTAATCCCTTAGTGATTTCTCTGGTTCTTCCATAGGGTGGTTGACGAACGCCATCTAGACAACAAAATAAAAACAAAAACAAAAATAAAAACAAAACAAAGTGGTTTTCCAGGTAATATGCGTTAGATATTAGCAAATAAATGATAAACTAAATGTAAATCAAAGTTAGATGCAAAACCAAATGATGTAAACTAGCTTGCTCCCCGGCAACGGCACTAGAAAAAGGGGCTTGTTGACGGATAAAAGACGTATCCACCTACGATCCGCAAGCGTACAGAGCACCTTTTTCACCACGAGATTCCCTAGGTTCTTGTCAATCCGCGGAGCAAGGGCATTACAAGCATTTGATCTACCTCTACTTACTAACTTACCCAAACCCTAATCTATAGTTAAACTAGAAAACAACTACACTACACTAGAGAGAACGATTAAGCTGACAAGATATAAAAGAGACACTTGCCCATGGGTCTACGATACTTGAACATGCAACCGCTTAAAGCACGAAAACCAATCTAATCTATCGGGGGTTGTGACCATGGTTTCGCCCTTTCCCTCCCCTATACTGTCACTACACGGAGGTATTCGTGACTAGACCTATGATGGACATGGCGTATTGAATGGATTCAAGGAAGCATTGAGGCCTTACTCCCTTCACTGCATGGTAGCTAACCTTAAACATTAAAGCATCTTTAACACTAGATGATAGATAGATATCCGAACAAAGTAGCGATTACATCTCAAGATCGATTACAACCCATGAACAAATGAGAATATTACCCCATCAAGGTGCTAGACATAGCACCGTTGAGCATGGTGATGCTTCCGACGGTGTCTTCCTTCTTCTCCACTTGTGGGTGCTTCCTTCGAGTTGAGCGATCCTCCTCCGAAGATCTCCCTCATCTCTCTCTAGCCTGTGGATGGCCTCTCAGTGCAAATGGCTCTCTGTCTTGCGAATGGCGATGCCTCCACGAACTTAGGGTTGAAGGCCTTCAGATGCAAGAAAAGGGGCCCGAACCGATCCTTGGAGTGGGCCAGGCCGGCCGGCTTGGGCCGACCGGCCCAGGCCCATCCCGGCCGGTTCGGTCGCCCCTTTGCTCTCGTGGGTCCTCATGTATTTATGCACTTTGCCCCCTCCACTTGCACTATTTTGACAATGCCATCCTCGCGTCCAAGATGGAGGTTCTCCTTGCATGAAGTCCGGTCTTTTTTGCTTCAATCCTCTGGGATGTTCCTTTGGAACACTTTGGTCCTTGCCACTATTGGAAGTGATTTCATCAAGCTCATAAACACGAACAAGACTCCTTAATTGCTCCTTTAAACTCGTTGTGAATCCGTCCTTTATGTCCATGTTTTCCTACATAAACATAACACTTCCAAATGCATGCACAAAGATGAACTTGTTATATGATTAGAGTGCCTAGCTAGTGGCGGGTTAGTTCCATAATCAAATCCAAACCAAAGTGTAATGAACATGTTTGGTGTACCAAAATACACTGTCAACAACAAACTTCTCCCCTAGGCCTTTGGTACCACCTCTACCTCCTGATCCTCCTGACGAAGCATATCTTGAGGAAGCCACGAAGGAGGAATGGTCACATGGAGTGACACACTTTTCCGAAGCAATTCGGATTAGTTCACCTTCTTTGATCGTTCCTTGTTCAGTTAGAGGAATTACCGTGGAGGCCCATTGTAACCCCATTATGGAGGTTAACATTTTGCCATGGCTCTTAGCGGAAACTCTCTTGGGCAATGTTATGCTAGCACCATCGGACATACTCCTCAAGAGCTGTCCCTCGGGACACGTTTTTGAATGTCGGGGGATCGCAAGAGCCATGCCGCTCATCATAGACGGGATCAAGGCTATCTTAGACTTTCACATCTTCGATGTCCTTGATCTTGATCTACTCTTAGGCTCCCCGGTAAAGACATTCCTCGATATTTCTTTAGGGAGCCTAGATCATAAGCTTAGGGAGCTCGCTTCTACCACTTCCATCATAGGTCCAGGACCTCTGCTGGTGAAGCCTCTTCCCAAGCAAGACCCGCTCGAGAAGATGGTGCATGTATCTCCGTTCACATTACCCGAGTCTTTTCTCATAGAGGTTGTAGACTTCTCTACCCCTAATGAGAATGACTCGGAAGGTTCTCTTCACTTCTATGAAGGATAACGATCATCATCTCTCTTGACCGAGTTTGAGCCTCTTCCCGCTGGCCCGTGTGATGTTTCTTTTGATCATGATCGAGAGTCAATATCGAGCTTTCATGATAAACCTCTTGAGATAGACAACTCATGGGCCATAGAATCTTGTGAGGTGCCGACTCTGGAATTCATAGGTAAAAGGTTCCATAGACAAGCATGGTAGTTTCATTTGTGGTACAATACATGGACCATGCTTGAATCACACCTATCCAGACCTAGCCATGCTTAGTGCACCAAGCACACATGAGGGCTGCAACCACCTTCTGGTCCTCTATTGCAGAATGTTTAAAAGGCTGATTATGGATGCGTATGTCTACCATAAGCATATCAAATTTCATGCCTACACTATTGCACTAACCTTGCAGCTAAAGTTTCACTGATACACCCAAGATTGGTGGTGAGACGAGAATGACATCACCATTGACAGCTGCAAGATGAAGTTCCCCTGGTCGAGCTTATGACCATAGTAAACAAAGCACTACCAGGAGATAGCCTGGATTAGAATAATTTTTATTTCCCTTTTCGAACAAAAGCAAGAACATGTTTTTAAGATAACGTTGTCCTTCGGATATTTTTGGTCCCTAACCTTTCAGGTGGAGATTGAAAAGAATGGTGGGCAGTGATGCCTAGGAACATATGAGGTACATAAACTACAACACCCTGGTAAGATTTTGGTGAGGGAATATTTAAGAAAGGAAGCTTGATCTCCACACACTTGAGTTTCGTTGTTTAGCAATTCAAACTCCAAGTGTGGGGAAGATATGTGAGCATCTAGAGTAAAGTTCCTCTCATGCAAAATCCTATCCTGGTTTGGAAATGATGTAAGATCTTTCATCTTGCCTGATTAGCTAGGTAAGTCCTGCTATTGACTTTAAATAAAGACCTTCTAGGAGGTTGCCTGAGGTTCACCGTTATGCGCCCATGCTTATGTTCCCTTTGAAAATAGATTGATTATGTTTACATGCTTCCTTTATCTTTGTTCATATGCTCTGGTTGAGTGTTTATGTTAGCACACATTCATAGACTATTTTAAATTGAGCATGGTGCTTAAGTTAAAATTGTCTTCTTCAATCAAAACAAGACATGGTGTCGAGTTTTGACTGATGAACCTTCGAGTTATGTTTTCATAAGTCCTTGGTTGCATGTATATGGACTAACTCCTGCAGAAAATCATCAAATGCAAATGGGTAAGTCATTAAGTTAGATTCAAATGGGAAGGTAAGTAAAGGTTTGGATTCATGTTGCATGACATACAAATGAGGTGAATATGACCTCTCGAAGGTCCAAGGTAAGTGTATCCTCCTTTGTTTATGGAATGCATTATTGATCTAACCTTGTTTGAGCAGATGACATGGTGAAGATAATAAACAAATATATATTCGTTTTAAAATAAAGGCTCTATGGTTCTCAAACTAGTAGAGTCCATCTTTTTGTTTCCACTTTTGTTTGAAGAACAACACCAGTACAAGCACTAGTGCGGGGGAGTTCTCTCAGGCTCATCATCAACATACCCACTTGAGAACTCCCACACAAAGGGCTGCATGACATCGACTACACCCTCATGACAAGGATAGGGTAAACTAGAGTGAGATGGCTACCCCACTGGTTAGCCAAATCACCACTAGTCTTCCTTGTTCCCCATATCCTTCAGGAGCTATGGTATTTGCACCCTTCATCACACTCTCTCTACCTATGAGTTTGAATGCTCTTCAATTCTTATATATGAATCAACCTCACATAATGGTGCTCTGCTTGCTCTACATGATTCCTGTGGCTGGCTTGCATATATTTTATTCCTTACTCATTGTCTTGATGCTTTTGAACAAATATCATTATGGAAATCATGCTCATCTAAGTAGTTGATGTTTGTGATATGTTTTGATGATATGATCTTCACTCTAAATGCTTGAGTGCTTGGGAATTTTATTTGAAAAAAATTTGAAAACTCTTTGCAAAGCTCCTCTTTGATATATCATAGTCCTACCAAGGCTAGTGTCCACCTTACCATACCCATCATACCCATACCCATACACGTGCACATCTTGATCTGATTGTATGAATTGCTCTTCTCCTTGGATCCAGTCTTTGACTGTGCAATATATGTGATGCAAGTATGCCTTATCACTCATACCTACCTTGGGCTCCACATATAGCCATCGTTATAAGTACAATGAATACATGCAATTCTAATGCCTTGGTGAGGACTTATACACATTGAGTGATCTGAGAGAATCAAATGAGGAGCTAAGCAAGGTTTGTTTTGAAAACTTATTGCAAAACCCCAGTATAAGTGATTTGATTCATGACCATTCCGTTCTTGAACTACCCAAGATGGCATGATAGACACTCCACAAAGTTTGTAAGTACAAGGTATGGTTGGGAATATCTCTTATGCTTGCTTCATATCTCTAGATATCATGTCCCACTTGATTTGTTCTCCCTTTACTCGGGACGAGCAAAGGTCAAGTGTGGGGGAGTTGTTGACGGCTGTTAAGTACCTTATGTCATCAACTCCTGCATAAAATAAATGGCAAGTGATCATCAACACTAGGATAGGGCTTTATACTGACAATTTCCACAAGTGTTGGCGTTTCTAACTTTTGATGCAGGACATGCCAAAATACACATGAAATGATATAGCTGAGAGCAAGTGCATTAATAGAATGAATATGACATCATCATAAACAGTCCCAAATGCTAATTTGGACTGCACCATTGCGATGGGCTCAATGAGATGATCGAAACGGATATTTCATTTGCATGCATCAGAGCCTGAATGAAAGAGATATGCACAAGATAAGATCACACTATATCCGCGAGATGTGGGAGGTCCAGGTCGGCCGAACACTTGGATTGGCAGAACCGACTTTGCCATGGATCGCCATCTGCTTCCACGTCGTGCTCGGTGATTTGTCCTATATATAGTGGATTCCCAGGTGTCCAAGCTATTCTCGCCGGTAGCTTGGCCTATAAATAGAAGGGGAGGGTTAAGAATAAGGACACACACTTCAACACCATTCGGTCAAGGACCTCTGGCCCTAGGGTAGCTGGCCCCTAGCTACGGAGTTTGTAGCCACGGTCCATCGTCGCCGGCGAGGTTTTGCCCCTCGGTCGTCGGCTTATTGAGAACGAGAGATATAGAGATTAGGAAATATCAATCTTGCTTGCCCCTTCCAAGTGTGCGGTTACAGAAATATAAGGCCAAGGGCCTAACCAATTTTCCTAAATTCAAGGGGAAATAATAGAAACTAATCTCTATTTCTAAAACTAGCCACTGGTGTTGGCCTCCTCCTGCGCGCGGTTGGCGCACTCAGCAGCACGGCGCGCGTCACAGCGGCGCCTATACGTGCGTCCGTACATGACACATTCCATCCAAGGATGAGAGCTTCCCTTCAAAGGAGATGCCTCTCCTTGTAGATTAGAGAGTAAGAGAGTGAGAGAGGGATTTGTCTCTGTGGATGCTTCATTCTTCATTTAGAATAAAGTGAGCATTTCTGCATTTCCTATTTAGATCAAAGTAGTATACATGCATAGGTGAATAGTTCTTCTGTTCTTCACTTGTTCATGATTTAGAGGCTTGTGTTCTTCATGAGCTTAGCCTTTGTTCTTCTGGTGTAGTTCATAAGTTGCTAATTTTATTTGTATGTCTGCTAGTCCAATTAGAGTGAAGTGGATGCTCCTAAATTTTAGTTTAGACCATAGTCCTTCCATGATCCTTGTATACATAGCAGTTACCTGAGTGAATCCTGATCTCTCCCTCGTGGGTTCATCGCCCCGTCTTCATATGGAGTGCTATAGTATGATACGGGAGTGCCTAGACGTAGTCATATTATAGTAGTAACCAGTGCTGTAGATGTGGTGTATAGACAACAGGTTATCCTTCAATTACCCTATATCCCACGGTTTGTTTTGGGGTAGGCAGCAGTGGTGACAGCCGTCGGATCCTTACGGAGTCCCCCACGTCCAGATACAGGTGTAGGCAACCATTTGCCGTGAACCGACTATTATAGCCAGGAAAGTCCGTTGTCCGAAACGAGAGTCCCTAATCGAGAGATTGTTCTTAACTCTACCCACTATTAATAGGATCCTCTCATCCTATAGAGTTGTGTCCTTGGACCATAGCTAGGCTAGGAGGTAGCAGACACTATTCCTTGGATTCCATACCCTTGGGAATACTCCCGAGGTGAAGTTCTACAACGGTATTTCCGTGCGCTTGCGGATTCTTTCGTACCCGTCGGTATACCCAGGAGGATTTTACGCTCATGCTAGGTGCGCAACTAGTGGTGAGGTTAAGAAATACCAACATCTACTTAGGGTAAGCAGCCTAAGGTGCCATGGTCGGTGAAATCCATCGCTAGTCAGGTCTTGGACCTAATTGTCCACGACATGGCAGTTGGCCTAGGGCCGAACCTGTCCTAGGAACTTCTTTTGCTTTGCGGTGTACGCCGCCACCATGCTTTCTTAGCGTATGCGAGATTATGAGATGTTGTCCTGGGAGGAGTTCAAGCTTTGATACGAAGCCATTTATCTTGAGGGGCAGACATGGCTTCCTTGAGGTGGGACGTGTGCCCTCACCGCCGGAGCAGACCGCGGTCCGGTCCCCTCGGAAACATCCACAGGAAGTTGCGAGGAGGTCGATAGTAGGGTGCCTCTCCTAGTGGGGGCGATGACGCCCCACGACCCGATGCGTGAGTGCTTCATCCTTCAGTAGCACGACAATGCAGTCTACTCAGCCCACATTGGGGAAAGCTCTATGGGAGGTGAGCCGACCTCACCCGACTCCTCCGCTGGCGAGTGGCCCTTGAAAGGTGAGGACGACCATGAGCGGCAGCACGCCCATCTCGATGAGCTCGATGAAACCCTGAGGGTGCTCGAGGAGGAGCCAGCGAGGCTTCACCAGGAGCTCGGAGTGGAAGCCGCCCCCACTCTAGCGAGCGAACACGCGCAAGAAGTGTGCTGCCACATTAACAGTGACATTCACGGGATGCTAATTCCCAAATGGGCCTCTTAGAACCTCACCGTGGTGGCCATACTCCTCAGAACCAGACCCCTGCCGGCGACCTTGGAAGAGAAGAAGCTTTGCCAACATCTCCAAATGCTCCTCGACGTGGCAGTTGTTCAGCAGGCAGAGAGCTCGGCGTCCCGGTGACCGGACACGTGGGAACAAGCCCCGAGCGTTCCGTTCGCTGCGGGTCCTCACGCCCATCGGGGTAGAAGGACCACTGTTGATGGCTAGTAAACACCATATTTATAACTGTCAACTCCTGCATTTTGACACAAGAAATATATAACCATGGTAGAATAGGGGCTTATATTCATAAATTCCACAAGTGGCAATGTATATTTGAATGCAGGCACCTAGCACAAGAAATAGAGCAAAAGCACACCTCATCCTTCCACCTCATCAATCCAAGCCTCTAAATCCCAGCCAATGAGAGGCTATCATGCAAGGTTGCACAAATCGCTGATGTCACCAATCCAAGGGAGAGAAGCAGATGAATTAGAAGCTGACACGTGTGCATCACATTGATCTTATGGCCCACAAACATGTCCAAACCCCGTGGACACCTGGAATCGACTTGAGGACCCACCTGACAACCACCTCGCGAAAGCACACAGTCATTGGGGCCCACAAGGAGTCAGTCGACCCCAAAGATCGGTCGAACTGACCTTGTGGCGGCTAATGAACTACCACCACGTGGTGTCTCCTGGTTGGCTCTTCGTCCATTCTTGTAGTGCTCACGCAGTTCTCACGAACTTGTCCAGGCCCTATAAATAGAAGTGCGGGGGTTAGAATAGGACACACTTCTTCTCCTCATTTGCCTTTGGGCTCCTACCTCTCTAGGAGAGAAGTGCCTTTGCATAGGCTAGCTTGCTAGTGCTTAGAGATTAGAAGGAATGTGAGGGGGTGACTTGGGGACATGCCATGTTGTTTTGGCATCTTTCCTCAAGAACGAACCTCTATTGATCGGATTCGACCTATTGGTGGTGACTGCCGTGCTCTCATTGACGAGGCAGGTGGCTAGAGTGGTGGATTCCGCCATCATAGAGCCAAAGCAGATGTCGATGGGATTGGTGAGGAAGTCCGCCATGCTTTTCGGGAAGATGACGCCATTTGGTGAAGCCATCGAGTTGCACGAAGAACCCTGGATTCCCTCCTACCTAGCGCACCAACTGTTAGAGGTTTAGATCTAGACAGCCCACAAGGGGGTTAACCCCGGTGGTTTATTTGTTGGGTGGGGCAGAATCTAGAGCACATAAAACACAGATAACACGACGAGTTTATACTGGTTTAGGCCTCTAGAGAGTAAAACCATATGTCCAGTTGTTGATGTAGACTGCTTGAGGATTTCATGATGTTACAAGGGGTTGCCTCGCCCGCCTTATATTGGCCAGCGGACAGGCTCGGTTCCCAGACTCTTGGTCGGTTACAATCAGGAGATCTAAGTCTAGTTTTTTACAACCATTGCCATATATGTCGATCTGCTGGTCGGAATCCACCGCTATCTTTTTTTGCACGCCAAGTCTCGAAGTCGCTCTGGATAAGGTCGTATGGGAATCTTCTGTAAGGTCTTCAGGAGGTCATGTGGGACACCAACCAGGTCAGTTGGGTCCACTGTTAGGTCAGTGAGTCTTCCAGTTCGCTGAACCCATTTGTCTGGGACGGCCGTGAGCCTGGTCGGTGGGGACCCAGGGGTACCCATGTCTCACAGGGATAGAGGTGGATCGAGCCAAAATATAAGTCATAAAAAATCTCCCACCACCTACCAATGCAAAGGGCGTTAGTAGTTTTCTAGACCATACAGGGTTCTATTGTCGTTTTATTAAGGATTTCTCTCAAATTGCTAGACCCCTCACCAGCTTGCTAGCCAAGGACACTCCGTTCGAATTCACAAAGGACTGCATGAAAGCTTTCCTCACTCTCAAGAAAGCTCTCGTCTCAGCCCCGACGCTTCCCTTCGAGATCATGTGTGATGCTAGCGATTATGCTGTAGGGGCCGTACTAGGCCAAACCAGAGACAAGAAGCATCATGCGATTGCCTACGCTAGCTAAACTATGGCCGGATCTCAACTTAACTATGCTCCTACTGAAAAGGAGCTCCTTGCAGTTGTCTTCACCCTAGATAAATTCTGATCTTACCTAGTAGGGGCTAAGATAATCATTTACACTTATCATGCTGCTTTGAAATATTTGCTCACTAAGAAAGATGCGAAACCTCATTTACTTCGATGGATCCTTTTACTCTAAGAATTTGATATTGAAATAAAAAATAAAAAGGGAGTAGAAAATTCTATTACGGCTCACTTGTCTCGTATGCGTGTTACTAACTCGCAGGACATACATATAAATGACTACCTCCGGGATGGCGTACTGCTAAAGGTCACTGACTCAAACCCCTTGTACGCAAATATTGTTAACTACATGGTTACAGGGTATATACTACCCGGGGGGACAAGAAAAAGCGGGTACACAAAAGCAAGAAACATATGTGGGATGATACCTATGTATATAGACTGTGTAGTGATGGTCTACTTTGAAGATGTGTGCCCGCTCTCGAAGGACTGCAAATCATTGAGAAATGTCATGAGGGACCATATGGAGGACATTATGGTGTTTTCAGCACACATGCAAAAAACTGGTACAATGATTTCTTTTGGCCAACCATGTATGATGACACCAAGGAATTCATTCGAAGATGCAAAAGGTGCCAAAAATATGGGGGAATCACTACAAGATATGCAATGCCCTTACAAGATAATCTTCAAGTAGAAATCTTTGACGTATGGGGCATTGACTTCATGGGCTCATTCCTGAAGTCGGGCAATTGTGAATACATCCTGGTTTCAGTTGACTATGTGTCAAAGTGGGTGGAGGCATTACCCTGCCGGTCTGCAGATTCCAAACATGCTCAGAAGATGTTCTGAAAGATAATTGTATCTCAGTTCGGCACACCAAGGCTGGTAATTAGTGATGGATATTCCCATTTCATTGGCAAAAGATTCAAGGGACACCAGAAGGAGATGGGGGCACACCATAATGTTTCCACTGCATATCATCCCCAAACCAATGGTGAGGCTGAAACTTCTAATAAGCAAATCAAAAACATCCTGCAGAAGACTGCGAGCGAGGCAGGAGGGAGTTGGAAGAAACATTTATCTGATGCATTGTGGGCATACAGGACTGCCTTCAAAACACCACTCAAAATGACCCCTTACCAATTAGTTTATGATAAAACATGTCACCTGCCAGTGGAAGTTGAACACAGAGCTTATTGGGACATCAAGACGTTCAACTTAGATTTCACCAAGGCAGGAAGACAAAGGAAGCAGCAGATCTCGGAATTGGAAGATATCACAACGCCAAGATCTATAATGAAAGAACGAAGAGATGGCACGACAAGATTATCAAGAAGAAAGAATTCACAACAGGAGACAAAGTGCTGCTCTTCAATTCACAGATAAAGCTATTTGGACATGGGAAGTTACGAAGTAAACGGGAAGGACCTTTCAATGTCATTGAAGTTGCACCACATGGGGCAGTCACACTGAAAAATGATGAAGGAGAAACCTTCAAGGTGAACGGCCACCGTTTGAAAATCTTCCTAGAACCTGATGAAACTAAGTATGAGGTCATGAAGTTCGTGGAAGGACCCTAGCCCAGGCTGCAACCCTCCACGACAACAGGTAAGGAACTAGTGTGGTGGAGCTTCTTAGCCCCACACTCATCAATAAAAGCACGTACAGGTATGTATCCTCACTCTTTAAGCACAATAAAGGTTATACTCTAAAGGTTTGTGTTTCCATTGCATGCTCTCAAAGGATAACTTGAAATTAGTTTCATTCCTTACTTGACATCTTGATGTTTTCGAGCAAAACCTGTTTAGGGAACTCGTGTCCATCTAGGCGACTGATGCTTGAGATGTGGTTTGATAACATAATCTTTGTTTCTCCATGTTTGAGCACTTGGGAATTTTATTTTTTTTAAAAAAACTGAAAACCCTATGCAAAGTTTCTCTTTGATATGTCACAGTCCTACCAAAGACATATGATGTTTTAGTTGAAAACCTTATACTCATATATTGCTTGTTATTACATTGAGCTTGGTCAAATTCTGTGACACTTATGAGAATTCCTTTCATGCTTTCATGATCAAGATTCATCTGCACGCCACCATTGCCCCTAGCTATGCTTCTATTTTGGAAGTTAGCATTATGTCATTCATCTATTAACCTACATAAATGCTCCATCATATGCTTGATTTCTCTCTCCTAAAGTATTTGTAAAAGAGGCATGGCTATCTGTTTAAAAAAAGCGGGACACATGACGGTCCACGCGGTTATAAAAAAATATGGGGACGTGAAGGTTCACTAAAAAAACAGAGGATATCCATGTGCTCATAATATTTTCATATATATATGAGTGAGAGAATCATGCAATGGAGTCATTCATCTCATTCATCAAATATGGTAATAACTAGCACACATTCCGGGCCTAGTATCCACCTTACCATACCCATATACGTGCACATCTTGATGTAATTTTGTGACTTGATTTTATCCTTGGATCCCTTTTTTGACTTTGCAATACATGTGATGCAAGTATGCCTTATCACTCATACCTACCTTAAGCTCCACATAAGCCATCATTAGAAGTAGGATGAAGAAAGGGATTTCTAATGCCTTGGTAAGGGCATACACACAACAAGTGACCTGAGAGAATCAAATGAAGAATAAAGCTAGGCTTTCTTGAAAAACTCATTGCAGAAACCACAAGTGCCTACATGATGAACGTAGTGATTGGAATCATGACTACTCCATCCCTCAATCGCTTAAGATGACATGATAGACAATCCACAAAGCTCGCAGACACAATGTGAAGGTTAGGATTGATTTTTTTCCTTGCCTAATACCTTTGAGTAGTTTGTCTCACCTTGATCTTCTCACCTTCACTCGAGGATGAGCAAAGTTCAAGTGTGGGGGATTTGTTGACGGCTATTAAACACCATATTTATAACCATCAGCTCCTGCATTTTGACACAGGAAATATAATACTGTGGTAGAATAGGGGCTTATACTGACAAATTCTACATGTTTCAATGTATATTTAAATGCAGGCACTTAGCACAAGAAACGGAGTGAAAGCACACCTCATTCTTCCACCTCATCAATCCAAGCCCCTAAATCCCAGCCAATGAGAGGTTGCCATACAAGGTACCACATAACATTGATGTCATCAGTCCAAGGGAGGGAAGCCGGATGAATTAGAAGCTGACACGTGTGCATCACATGGATCCTATGGCCCACAAACGTGTCCAAATTGCCTCCAAACCCCATGGATACTTGGAACCGACTTGAGGATCCACCTAACAGCCACCTCATGAAAGCACACAGTCTTGTGGCCCACAAGGGGTCAGCCGACCCCACAGTTCGGCTGAACCAACCTTGTGGCGGCCAATGAGCTGCTGCCACATGGTGTCTCCTGGTTGGCTCTTGGTCCATTCCTGGAGTTCTCCCGCTGTTCTCACGAAGTTCTCCGGGCCCTATAATTAGAAGTGAGGGGGGTTAG
Organism: Cenchrus americanus; assembly: GCA_947561735.1. Lineage (NCBI taxonomy): Eukaryota > Viridiplantae > Streptophyta > Magnoliopsida > Poales > Poaceae > Cenchrus > Cenchrus americanus. The sequence continues at coordinate 146,226,560 of OX387244.1, read as the reverse complement.
AATATGACACACTTCTTCTCCTCATTTTGCTTTTGGGCTCCTACCTCTCTAGGTGAGGAGTGCCTTTGCATAGGATTAGTGTTGGCTTGCTAGTGCTTTGAGATTAGAAGGAAGGTGAGGGGGTGACTTCGGGACATGCCATGGTGTTTTGGCATCTTTACCCAAGAACGAACCTCTACGAATGCCTTTGTTCTTCATTTAGACTAAAGTGAGTATTCTGATATTCTGTATTTAGACTAAAGTGGGTTCTTTCATTATTGAATAGTTCTTGTGTTTTTCATATGTTCTTGATTTAGAGGCTTGGGTTCTTCATGAACCCAACCCTCTGATCTTCTGATGTAGTTCATAAGCTGCTAATTCTGTTTGTAAGCCAATTAGTCTAACTAGAGTAAAGTGGGTGCTGCGTATGTTCTAATTAGACCAAAGTCCTTTTGTGATCGTATGCATGAGATAGCCAATACCTAGTGAGTTATAGTCTCTCCCTCGTGGGTTCATCACTTCGTATTTATATGTAGTCCTATAGTGTTGTTGCGGGTGGACAGACGGAGCCATGCTTTAGTAGTGATCGGTGGTGTAGACGTGGTGTCTAGACTATGGGTTATCCTTCGTTTGCCCCGTATCGCATGGATTGATAGAGGTAGGCCGCGGTATTGATAGCCGTTTGACCCTTTGTACTCCCCCATGTTCGGATACGGTGTAGAGCTTTCGGCCAGAACCGACCTATTATATCCACAAGGTAGCAGGTGCCCGTAACGAGAGTTCCTAATGGAGATACCATTCTTAACTGTGTACGCTATCAGTCGGATCCTTTCCATATCCCATCTCATCATATAAAGTGGTGTCCATGGACCATAGCTAGGCTAGGAGGTGGCGTTCACCGTTCCTTGGATTCGATACCTTCAGAATACTCCTTAGGCGAAGTACTACCGCGGTATATTCATGCGCTTGTGGACTCGTTCATTCTGATAGGTGTACCTAGGTGGATCTTACGCTCACGCTAGCATGGCACCGTTAGCAGTGACTTAAGAAATACCAACAAGCATTTCTGGCACTGTTGTCGGGGAATGGTTGTTGTATCTATCTTTGAACCAAGTGGTCCTCGTATTTATCCTTCTTTCATTTTCATCTTCTTTTCGGCTCTTCTTATTTTACCATTGCTATGGAGCAACTATCTATTCAAGATCTTTCAACTCCCAGGGCTGAATCATTTGAGCCACCACCATCTGAACATCCAATTCACACATCTAGCTATGAACTCAGCCCTACCTTAATCGACTTGGTTCAGAGGACTTGCTCCTTTTCGGGTCAATTAGTGAGAATCCATACACACACTTATAGGAGATTGAGCATATGTGTGCATGCTATGCTATTGCCGGCATGTCACATGACACCCATTGGTGAAAATTGTTTCATTTATCTCTAACGGGAGATGCAAAACAATGGCACAACCAAAACATAGGTAGCACAAGGGCCAGTTGGGATGTATTACTAGGAAATTTTTGCTAAAAATATTTCCATCCTCCCCGTATCGTTACCTTGCGAAGGGACACTCTCAGTTTCCAGCAAGGTGAAGAAAGCTTAGGTGTGGCCTGGGAAAGATTCTTACATTTGGTGAAATCATGCCCAATCCAGTCAATACATAAGCATGTAACACTTCAACACTTTTACAAGGGTCTTTACAAGGAATCCACCTCACGACTCGACATGTCCTCTATGGGATCCTTTTCTCAGAAAACCACAAGTGAGGGAAGGAAGTCTTTGATCGAATCTCCCAAAACTCCTTCATGGCCGACTACAAACCTGCCCTAGTAGTGTGTGCGCCTGAAAGCTGGACATTCTAGCAGTTGGGACCAGTACTGCACCATCCATACCTATAGATCCAGCTCTAGATGACACCCCTGATCCACGAGCATCGGAGGATGGGTCTTCTCGATCTCTGTTGACAGCTGTTAAGTGCTTACTTTAGCTGTCAATTTACTCATGAATAAAGGAGCAAGAGGCATTAATTACATGCATTTTAGTTAAGAATAATGTAGTTCCACTTGTCCTTGGAGACTATGTGATTGCACGAAAATAAGCATATAGAATGGCAAACTCACCCTCTATGATTCATGCCACGTCACCTCAACCAAGGATTGGTTGCCACCTCAGGTGCCATGCATGCAAGCCATGTCAACTTCACATGGATCCATGGGCCCACCAAAGTTCCTAAACCACCTCAAGAGCATGTGTACACTGGGGACCGACCTAAGGGCCCACAGGATAGCCACCCCGAGGAAGCACACCTCAAGGGGGCCCACCTGGGATGGGTTGACCCTTGGATCGGCCGAACCGACATTGGGTCGGCTGATCCCGGGCCTCCACATGGTGCTTGTCCATTGGTCCTAGAGGCCATCCCTGGGGTGTTTCACTCCTCTTGGCGCTAGTGCTTAGACCTATAAATAGAAGGGGAGGGGGTTCATTTCTTACCAATACACCTTACTCGTCCTCTCTCACTTTTGGTTTCTAAGGCTAGGAGGTAAGCTAGAGTAGTTCTACTTTAGGTTCCAAGTCTACTTTGGGATCTAGGTATGAGTTCTCAAGTATCTTTATTTTTATTGTATGAATTTCGTATGCTTCAGTTATTTAGCTATTTCATATAAAGTTGTGCTTGTATACATGGGTGATTTGTTCATGTGTTTTTCACTTGTTCATCATTTAGAGGCTCACGTTCGTGATGAACAAGGCCTTTTGATCTAGTTGACTAGTGACTTACACAAGCTTTCGATGTTTGTTCATAAGTTATAGGCTCGTGTTCTTCTCTAACACGACCCTTTGATCCTACTGAATAGACATAGGAAAGCACAAAATCCGTTTATGTACGTAGCCTAGTTTGATCCAATTAGATCCCATGTTTGTGTTGTATGAAGTTCGTGCTTAAGCTACGGTACTCGTTGTAATTGGCCGGCTTATCTGGCAGCTCTGAGCTAGGTCACAATAGCCCGGGCCGGTCAGGGTCCTGCTAACAATGTAAGCGTGGTGCTTGGGTTTCGTAGCTACATTGCTTATGAGTGTATCCCATGGTTTGTCTTGGGGTAGGCCGCGGTGGTGATAGTCATTAGACCCTTCTGGAACCCCCCACATTCGGATACGCTGTAGAAGTCTAAAGTCTAACAACCGAAGTCATGCGTAAGTGACGTGAGAGGTTAGCTCTTTGTTTTTACCTGGGTGCTTGAGCCAGCAGTCATGCAATGCTAGTGTAACTCGTCTGACTATCTTTGTGTGTTTATTACCTTATGACCTAGAACTAACTCATATGTTGCCCTTTGGAGAGAGTGTGTTTGTGTGTTCACACTACCGACTTATCTATCATATTTTACCCTATACTTGAGTGTCTGGTTTGTTTCCGTGTATGATTTATACTGATTGCAATAGTGTTGAACTTGTTGATCCGCCCAGCCTTCCTTGGATTCGATACCCTTTGGAATACACCTTTGTGGAAATGCTACAATAGTACTTATGTGCGCCTGCAGAATCTTGTAATCATTAGGATTACCATTTGGTTATTTCTGGCATCATTGCTAGGAACACATGACGTAGTGATGACGTTAAGAAATGCCAACAAGCATTCGCGCCGTAGCCGGGGAAGGCTATGGATAACATGTCAACACTTTGCAAATGTTTATAATCATGACAGGAATGAAACAGTTCCCAATGCATGCTAACTTTGATTGTCTTTTTTGTCTATGAAGGACCGATTAGGTGACCAAAGAGGGGGGGAGGGAGTGAATGGGAGCTGATAAAAATTCTTCCCGCAGGATGAACTCAGCCTATGCCCCAAATTCACAACCAAGGATTCCCACATGAGTTTGCCAAGGTAGCGTAGTCACAACTGACCTACCAACCCTAGGAAGAAACCCCAACTCAAAGCAACATGGAAGCACAACTCAAGAAGCGAAAGACTTAGGCAATCTGTAGTGCCTGGGGCGGACCGTCCGCATGGACCAGGCAGACTGTCCGCGGGGGCCTGGCGGACTGTCCGTGGGTTCACTGCGGACCATCCGAAAAAAGCCTCCCAAACCACCAGTAGCACACCCCGAAATACGGATCGTCCCTACCCTACCTGTGGACCAAATACGCCAGATGGACAGTCCGCGCTCTCCTCACGGACAATCTGCCTAACTCCTTGCAACCGAAAACCACCGACTCGATGGATCGAATGAAAGACTTGCAAGAACTCACGATGAACACGAAGAACAGCCAGCTATCAGGCTCCTCGCGGACCGTCTGCTAAGCACATGCAGACTGTCCACCAGGAGGATTTTCTGCGGCCTGAGCTCAAGTTCCCCAAAGTAAACACCCCCTTCCCTTTGCCCGATCTCCCGAATCAACCAAGGGAAAGCTACCAAATCATAGGTGAAGATGAAGCACCTCTAGGAGATGCTATACCTAGGAATTTGTAGCCTCAAACCCACTGAAACGAGAGGAATCGAGATTCTACCTAGCTCACACAAAGAGCTAGGGTTCCAACTGAAATCCTTCAATCGGAGTCTAAATCCGGAGTTTGAGGGGTCAAGATCAAGCACAAAGATACACAAGACATCTATCCATGATCCCCACAAGCAAATCCGAACCCAAACACCACAGAATTGAAGGAACATGCCGCACACAAAAATCCAACGAAAATAGCTAAAACAAGACATCTATCCCTTGTGCAATTCCTATCTCCAAGGTAGATGCTTCAACTTCTTGCATTTATTTAATTGATGAATCTTGCTCACCATCTTGCAATGAGAATGTTGTTGTAGAAAAATGTGATTGTCTCATAGGCAAGAAAAATGATGAGCTCAAGAAAGAAGTGAAATGGCTCCGAGAGAGGTTGGCAAGCTTGATGGGCAAGGGCAAGAACGATGAAGAACAAGTAGACATCTCTCAAGACATGGAGAGCAAAGTCCAACCTTCTCAAGATAACTGTGATCCCATGGTGAAGAAGCTTGAGAAGGGTGCAACCGTGACTTGCTAAAAGTGTCATGGAGAATGGCACAAGTTCTACAAATGCCCCCAATTTGTTAAGAAGATGGACAAGGGCAAGAAGAAGAAGTTGAAGCCCACCATCAAGAGCTCCCTCATCTACACCAAGCCCACCAGCAAGAAGAAGATCAAGAGCAACACCTACGTCATCAAGAAGAAGGCTAATGGAAAGGTGGTTGCACACAAGGTTGGGAAGATGAAGGAAGAGCGGGGTAGGAACCAACCCATTTGGGTGCCCAAGGAAGTCATCACCAACATGAAGGGGCCTCAAATGGTTTGGGTTCCAAAGGCCAATTGAAGGCCTTGAGTGCGGGGACTTGGGAGGCTTGGCACAATCAAGATGAGAAGATTCAAGCCTATACGGCAAGCTTGGAAATTGGACATGTGTTGCCCAAGTTCTCCGGTTGAGGTAATGGAAACTAGTACCTATCTCTTGCATCATTGTAGCTCCATTGCCTTGTTTAGGTTGCATTTGTTGCAATGTTTACATATGGTAGGTTGCTTGTGTCATGTGCTAACCCATAAGCAATCTACATGGTTTAATTAGTGTGTAGGAAAACTACACTTGTTCTTTCATGGTGAATGTTTTCTTATAAATCTCTTTGCATCATGAGCAAGCTATAGGGTTAGCTTCCCTTTTATTTTCATAAACAATGTGCATACATTTGGTTGGTGATTCAAACACTAAATGCACACATTTAGGGGGAGCTCATCCTATGGTTTGGTTATGGGACTAACATTGTTTCAAGCTTATCTTATGTAGTCCCTTAGCGACGCGTTCCGGTGCGGTGTTTCATACTAAGAGAATGCTATTTCACTCTCAATGTGATCTAACATCTCAAAAGAGTGAACATAGCGATATGAGCTTCATGCTATTGAGTCATGTCCTTGCGAGCTTATGTCTCTATATAAGTTCAAAGGCAATGTACTCATACATTCCCAATCCTTGTGGTACCCCAAGTGTCTTCTATGCAAGCTTCTTTCAAGTGGTGTCACCTAGTGATATCATTTCCAAGTGGCTCATCTCAATGTGGTGCCAACAAGGTAGAGAGGATCTTCCCCCGGAGGTATGCAATGGTCAGAAGACTACAAGTGATATCTATAAGTGGTAATGTAACAAGAACCCATTTGTTTTATCTCTTGTACTTTAAGCTACCTCCTTCCATGATATGCTCTAAGCTTCCTTGTCTTTCAAGTTTGTAGTTGTGCACTTGTTTCTTACTACCCTTGTCTTACAAGTGGTATCCTTTTGTGCACACACTTAGGGGGAGCTTAGTTTGTATCATGATAGTCTAATGAGCTTGTGATCCACCTTAGTTATTCTCACATGTGGTATCTTCATGGATATCATACATATGGATCATGGTTCATGCGGCTTTCTCCCTTGCATTTAACATCTCTCCTTTGAGCTATGTTTGCTAGGTCTTGCTAGTTTCATTGGATCTTTTGCTTTGGGACTTTTTGGAGATTTTATTCCAAAGGGGGAGAATGTGGGACAAAAGCAAGCTTGTGGCTCAAGCTTACAAGTGGTTTAAAGAATGTGAGACCAAAACAAGCTTGTGGCTCAAGCTTACAAGTGGTTTCAAGGATACTTACAAGTGGTTTAAAGGATATGAGACCAAAGGGGAGAATGTGAACATGAAGATCAAAAAGGGGGAAGTTTGATCTAGGGGGAGTTTGGATGATGGTAAGCATCCAAGCAAGTGTAAGTGGTTCTAATTTTGTCAATTCTTGCAAATTTATGCTTGCTTTGGTTGTGTTGTCATAAATCACCAAAAAGGGGGAGATTGTAGCGAACATGGCCTCATATGCCATTAGTTCGAGTTTGATTTTGATGATTCATGACAACATGATCATTGGGGCTAACCTTATTGTTTCAACATGTCTTTGTAGACATTTCTAGGTCCCAAGGACGCAAGAAAACTACATGCAAAAATGTAGAAAACAAGGGTCAAAACCGAGCAAGAAAAAGAAAAGAGAAGACACCGTCGGATGAACCGACGGTCCCTCAAATACAAGCATCGGTGCAATCGTCGGACGAGTTGGTGCACAGGGTCAAACCCTAGGTACCGTCGGATGAACCGAAGGTCTATTATTTAGTAGCATCGGACGAGTTGCAGAGGAAGAGCAATGAAGACAGTAGCACCGGATGATCCGACGGTCTGAGTGGGGACCCCGTCCGTCTATCCGACGATCAGTTTGAATTTGTACAGAAACGCGCCAAGACAAAGTCTTCAGCACCGGATGATCCGACGCCTTGGTCAGGGTTAGCGCCGGTCTATCCGACGGTCAGTTGGAAGCTATCACCGGATGATCCGACACACCGTCGGTGCCAAGCGTCGGAGTAGTTGTGTCAGAGAACCTCAACGGCTACGTGACGTGGGAGGGGCACCGGATGAACCGACGCCCTGGAAAATATAGCGTCGGATCATCCGACGGTACCTTTTTCAGTGGACGTTAGCCAACGGCTAGTTTGATGCCTTGGGCTATTTATACCCCCTCTACTCACCTATTTATACCCCCTCAACGCATTGAAGATCATATCCAATCCATCAAAGTGCTTAATTGCTCATCCTTAGACTTGCATATGCTTTGTGTATGTGCTTAGTGCTAGGCTTAGCTTAGAGCTGAGTGAGTGCAAGGTTGTGCCAACCTTGTGAGGTGATTCTTGAGTGAATCCAGTTGTACAAGGTTCGCCGGAAGTCTTGGGGCCTAAGTGGCTCACCGACAATCGTCATTGAGCCTCCGACTTGGTGTGGAGTTGTGAGGATACTTTGTGCGGGGGACGTGGAGACCCCCTTCCTTGGTGGAGAAGATCCTTAGTGGAGGCGGCATGAAGGTGACCAAGAGAGCTTGGCAAGTGCCTAAGTGGCTAGCCTTTGTGGCGAGTCAAGTGGTGCTCTTGGGAGAGACTTGGTGACCGGGAAGCAATACTCTTGTGTGAGTGCTTCAACAACGTGGAGTAGGGGTGGCTTAGTGCCTACCGATACCACGAGATAAATCGCGTGTCAAGAGTTTGTTTCCTCTCATCCCCTTTACGTTTCTGCATTTACTCTATTGCAATCTTTGCTTGCCTCTACTTTCCTAGAGTAGTATCATGCTAGGATTGGCTATAGGTTGCAAACCTTTTGGGATGGGAGTTCCACACTAGAACAACCGTAGTTGCACATATAGATAGTATTTTCTAGTTTACTTTTGTGTAAAATTTAGTGAGCCTTAGGTTAAGGTTTTAAGTTCCCTAATTCACCCCCTCCCCCTCTTAGGCTAACGAGCATCCGATTCCTTACATCGTGAGCCGCTACCCTGCACCGTCTCCGGTCAACGACTTCGTCTTGATTTTCTTGCCACCATGCGTCCTGCACTTGACCCTGCTGGCCACCGGGTCCCTCGAGCCGAGACTACTTGTCTCTCCACTCCTCAGAGGCCCATAAGGAAAAGCCCTTTTGTGCCTGCTCTTCACTTGCACCAACGCAAATCAAGCTATAATTTGCACCTGCAATACTCAACCAATAGTCAGTCCAAACCAAGTTGTCAATGACACATCACAGCTAGGAGTGACCATCCGCCGGTCCTCGGATGCTCCGGTCCTCAATCTCCCCCTTGATGAGTGCATTGACAACACACACAAAGTACCAATTCAGAGAAAAGAGAAAAAGAAAAGAAATGAATGAAAATCTCAAACAAGTGATCGAAAGCCAAACAAAAGCCAAAACAAGATCACTTGAGAGAAAAATCTCGGTCCCCTAAGGCAAGGGCAGCGGCTCGACACAACCGAGATAAAATGCTCCAAAATTTTCTACTCCTCAAGGTGAGGCAAATGGGTTTGACACAGTCGGCAAATGAGCACAACTAAAATCAGGCGACAAAGAGCTCCCAAATACATGAATGCCAGCTCCCCCCGAATAAATGCATTTCTCCCAATTTACATTGTGACGCCCCAGGTTTTTAATTAACCTTAATAGCCGGTCAAATAGTCAACCGTGGTCAAACCTAGGTCAACCTGGGCCCTCACCTCGCAAAACTCACTAACCCACCCTAGTGACCCTAATTGACTAGTAAACACACTTGTGGGGCCAACCCATGGTCAAAGGATGGTCAAACCCCCTTGCCACTCTAGTGTTCCCAGGTGTCTGCTGGAACTTTTGCCGCGTTCTCCAAAATTCACCTAAACACTTAAAATTCTACCTTTATGAAAGTTGTAGATCTTGTTGAGGGACACAACTTTCATGTAGATTGGCATTTCCAATTTTGAGGGGAAAAACTTGAAAAAGCAACTGCAAGCCAGAATTCATTGTTTGCAAAACCCGACTGACATTCAAAGTTGGCATTCAAATAACTTTTGATATGGGCAGAAAAACCCTATATGGCTTTTGTAGAAATTGTTGTTGGTAGCTAGATCTACAACTTTGGTATTCATCACTTGGTCCAGTTCTATTCAAATTTTTAGAGAAAAATCGACATGAACAGGGCACCAGCAACACGCTTGAGCACAGAGCGCCGCTGTCGCCGCCCGCCACCGGCCTTGCCCCGGCGTCCACGTCCGCGCCGCCCGAGGCCACACCGGCCGAGGCATGCTCCATCCCGAGGCCCCGCGCCCCAACGCGCGCGGCCCGAGATGCCCCGACCTCCGCACCGCCGCACGCGCGCGCCGCCGCGCGGACCGGCGGTCCATCGGCCGTGTCGCCGCCGTACGCGCGCCGCCCGAGCGCCGTAGTACGACGAGGCATCTTCGCCGTCATCCTTTCGTCACCCCGACGCGCCCGGTCCCATATAAAAGCGCCCCCTCGTCCCACGCGCGCCGCCCCGAGCCGCCCGCCTCCATTGCCGCCCCCGCCCGTGCTGGAGCTCGCCGCCGGTGCTCACCGCCGACCAGCTGCCCTATTAGCTTCCCTGGCCCCTAGTGAAACTCACGCAGTCGCTTGTTTGCCCGCATTTCGCCCCCACGCCATCGTCCACCGAGCCGCCGCGGCCGCCGCCACTAGCTGTCGCTGAACCTCGCCGCCGGCCAACTCCCCACCTCCACTCCAGTGCCCTACCGCTTCTAGGTGAGCCACGTGACCCCCCCGAGCCGCTTGCCGGCCGGCGCCGCCGCCCGCTCGCTGGAGATGGCCGTAACCGCGCCGCCCGGCCGGCCAAGGGTCGGATTGCATCGATTTCGTTAATTCCACGGTGTTTTGCGTGAAAGTCCAGGGCTTAGTTGTTAAGAACCCTATCTAGTTTTTCTTGCAGATTAGTCCAGTGCCTTGTAAAATCACTAGAAATTCGTAGAAAAATTTGAAAAATCCCAAACCAATTTTGTAGGGTTCAGGATGATAAATCCCGTCTCTTTTGTTATTTACTCATGGCTGGATTCTAAATAGTTTTAGCATGAAAAATACAAATGTGTTAAACCTAGATCTGTCATAACTTGAAATCCATAACTCCTCTGTATCTCAATTTTGGATATGTTCTGTGTTAGGATATGACTAGTTGCTGTGCCAAAAATTGCACAAAGTTATGCAGTAGATCTTGTTAAATAAATTCTTGTCCATTCTTGCAGAAACTGCCTAATTGATTTTTCTTGTTAAATATATTTATGTTCTTGAGCTCCACTTGTGCACATTGTCTTGATATATCAAAATGCACATCTTGTGAATTGATCATGATTTATGGATTAACATAAATGATTATTCTTGAATTATGCATGTTTTCCTTTGCAAATTAATAAACCCGGATCAGTGAAGTTCCTAGGTGAATGTGCTGGTTATTTAGACTTGTTTAGGACCAGAGAGCAGGCATGAGAGTTTTTAGATCATTTTGATGCTTATTTATTTTTGAATGCATTTAAAATGAATCACTAGCTAGTCCTTGTTATTTTCTCCAATATTTAATTTCCTAGCATCCAACACTTACATGTGGGTCCAATGGACCAGGATAGGTGCTAATATGCATATGAAACACTTCTTTAATTTTTGGGAATTTAATTGTTTAATAAAAAGCTTAAAAGCCCTTTTAATATTAAAGGGAAGTTAAATAAAGAAAACCCCTAATTAATTCTTTTTTTTGAAAGTATTATTTAATTTCATTAAAAAGATAATTAATTATCATTGCGGATCAGAAAGTAATTCATAAATAAAAATATTATTTACGCCCTTGCTTGTGAAAGTAAAAGGATTAAAGCCTTCACATGAAATGACAAGTACAATAAAAACCTTTATTCAAAAATGCAATAAAGAATAACCCATGTACACCAATAACCTTCCTAAAAGGGAAACCTTATCTAAATGCTTGATAAGGCGAATATGACCAACCAAGAGTCGGATAAGACAACAAACTATCACATCACCTAAATCTTGCATTGCATTCCGTGTAGATCTTCCAGACGGAGATTACTCCCTTGTCCCGGAAACCAAGGAAGAGCGGAAGCGTCGCTGCAGTATGTGGAAGTACTCGACACCGAGGGTGCCCAGGCTAACCTAGCTGACGAAGGCAAGCACCGGTGCATCTAACCTAGTTTTTCAAATTCTTTATTCAATTATCTATGGATGATTGTGCATTTACGTTCAGGAGTTGAATGAAACCCTAGATGCATGATCCCTAGGTACCTTTTGTCCCTACTAGTGTGATAGGTCGATAGCTGCTAAGCTATAGGACCATTACAAGTCGGGTGATGACCTCACTCGCGAGAATAGGTTCCTAGATAGGAATCACAATGTATCCTTAAATGGATTTCTCATGTGGTAAGAGCATGGGATCTGGGCTCCAGTCCAGTGGTTATGTGGGTTAAGTCTTTGAACGTACTAAGCACATGTCGGGTATGGGACCAGTAAGCCTAGTACCTTAATGAGGCGGCAAGGGATCCTACCGTTACTACTCTTGGGATTCGCTCTCACGGCTCGCCACCGGTGGTGTATGGTGACTCCGGGTATCTCGCGGGGTATGCCGGATAGCCTGCACCAAAGACTGTAAGATTCGATCCCGACCCGAGGTTTTTTGGGGATGGCCTGGGAAAGTTGTCCCTCTGTGGGCAGCCTACCGTGCGTTTGGGTTTACCTTGCAAGGTTTAAATCAATCGATTGTCGGCCTCTCACCGTTATCCGAGACTACTTACTCCACTAGTCATGAGATCCCTAATGATGGAAGTTGATGAACGTGATGCTTGATTAATTGTATTGTACAACTTTGTTTGTACTAGTTGGCTAATGCAGTAAATATTAAACTACTAGAACTTGTGCTAAAATCTTGAAAGTAAGGACCTACTCTTTGTTACTTTTTAGCAAAGGCAACCCAGTAGCCAAAAAGCCTTTCATGGTCTAGATTTGGTGAAGTAGTTATCACCGACGGGTAAGACTTGCTGAGTATTAGTATACTCAGCCTTGCTAATGTGTTGATCCAGGTAATGCCTTCAGTGATGTGTGGCCCGGAGAGATCCCGCCCGGCTGGGAGCTGGAGTGGGTGGAGGACGACTACTGAAAGCATCATGGATGGCCTCCCGTGGTGTCTTCGCTTCCGTTAGTTAATTTCCGCTACTTTTCAAAAACTCTGAACTATCTCAGTACGGCAAAAACTATGGTTTGTAATAATTAAACCCTTCGGGGTACGAATTTGGATTTCAAGGTTGTTGTATCTCTGGACTCGCCTTCGAGTGAGTTTTAATGCAGATATCCGATCCTTGTGCTTTTCAAGTGATTTACCGGGCGTTAACCCGGCAACTAACGACAGGATGATGCTTTATTATTGCTTAATGACCAAAGTGGATCGGTCTTAGGCGATAGTACGGTATTTTCTTGGGCGGGTTGTCACAGTTGGCATCAGAGCTTATATGCACCAGAGATTAATTAATAAACCTTAATCACTGGTTTTTGAATAAAATATGCCAAGGTTTTCTGATTTTCCAAAAATACGTTGGTCTGTTAATGATAAACTAGACCGAGAGGCCCGAGAGGGAATTTTTGGGTTCTTTCAAGTGGCTTAAATAACCTATGGTTTATTTTGCTAACTTCCAGCACATTACTTTATGTCAGACTTACTTTCATGCACAACCAAACTAGAAGCCACGTGTTTTATACATGTGCTGTTCCGCATCACGAGAATTGCGAGGGTTGATGGAGTGATCCATTCCACGGATCCCATCTTCACGTCTGTTTGTGAGTTGTGTGTCGCCACGTGTTTCATACGTGTGCATTCCGCATGTCGCTCTTGCGAGGCAAGGGTACACTCCATTCAAAGGGAGGGTGTCAGAGGCTGTCCATGCAGCGGCTTAACGCATGGATGCCGTTTCTATAGTGAACGGTAATGTATGTGGACGTTTTCGTGACGTGCTGGCACGAAAGGTTCGTTTTCTGCAGGTACATAACATCGCTTCGTTAGTTGTTAAGCAAGTACCGTATAGCTCTCGACTAGATATTATAGGGAGAGATGAATAAAAGCCTTGCCACTGGCACTAACTTTGATTTTTGGCTTGATTGCCATGTGAGGTCGGATAGGACGTCTTGCATGCATATTAAAAATCAAAATAACTAAATGGACCCCAAAAATCGAAATTCCATATGTTCTCTAAGGAAGATTATGGTAGTGTGTGCTTTTTATAAACTAAAGTACCTGTCATACCTAGCCGTCATGCTGCCGAAATTTTGAAAAAGTTGTTTACCATGTGCTAGGTTAATTAAACCAAATTGTTAAAAGTAATTGCTCATCAACTAACCATCTGGTAATAGCAAGTCTCAATCCTAGTTCGTTGGGTTGGTTCACACTTTCCTAGGCACATCCAGGTTCAGGACCATCCACCTTGTTTCCTTGATCGATGCTTAACCTTAAAAATTTATTAAGTATTAAAGAAGTTTATTTTTGAACCGGGAAACTTGAGAAGGTTTTGAGGTTTCTGGATTTTTGGTTATGAATTTTTATTCACAGCTGCCAGAACTTCACCATTTGACATGCCGTTCTCTTTGAGATCTGACATGAGTTACATTTATGTAAGATGGATTTCCCCGTGTTCCACCAGTTCGACGCTGACGGTACGATCCGTACCAACGGGTTGCACTGGGAGGGTTTTCCGCGCCTTGCGTGGGAAACACTCCGTGCCGCAGGCAACCTCACCCCACCGACTTACGAGGTGAAGGAGTTTGAGTGCTATGGCGTTCCCCGCTGCAGAGTGATCGTTACTGTTCTGCCACCCGGACCACGCCGACTGGTTTGACTTGAGCTTTATCTACTGGGGATTTATCACTCACGAGTCCGTTGAGTCAGCCGCCCTCAGAGTGTTGACAGACTTCTGTGACCACAACCCCACCGTGGTAGCTCTCTCTCCGTTTGGACTGTTTCCTGCTGTGAGTCCTCACGACCCAGCATGGTTGGACCGTATGGACCACCTACGGGAGCTACTGACCCTAGCAGAGCCGTTGGATGTTACTCAGACGCTAGCCCGTTGTCTGAACGTGGTTTTTACACTTCAGGGGCTACGCTATAACACCGCAGCGATTATTGGGCATCGCTTGGAGGCATCTACGCGCGATTGGGAGCAGCTTTCAGCAGCACACCAGCAGCTGAACCTCACTCTTACTCAGGTGCAGCAGGAGAACGACAGGCTGCGTGCTAGGAGGTTTAAGTTAGAGCTTGAGAGAGGTGATCGTTTACAGAGGATTGTAGATTTGGAGGAGGAGAACCATGCACTAGAGGAGGATGCCGATGCGCACGAGATTGAGAGGCTAACACTACTGCAGAACATTGCTGAGATGCAGGAGCACGTGCAGGAGGTCGAGGTACAGGTGGCAGCTTTGCAGGCTATAGTGGCCTTACGGCCCATCGCCCCCGACAGGCACACACGGAGGAGCAGCAGGCTTTGTCCGGTCTGGATCAGACGAGCCAGGCAGGACCACCGCTACCGACTCCCCCAGCTTCGCCTACGTACAGTGGTGCTTCAGTGGGCAACTAGGTTGCCGACAGCAGGAATAAGAAGGATGTCGATCCGATCGAGTTGTCTTTGAGATGTTTAGAGTAGTTGGCTTGACAGCACGTCTTCGTGCCAAGTAACTGCTTGTATCGTGTCATGTCATGTTGTTTCAAATTCGAGTTGTATTGTCCTTGAACCTTGTTCTATCGTATTGTAATAAAAGAATGCTTAAGCATGTGTGCTTTAAGTAAAAATTCGTTTGTCATTCAAATTTGAAACCTTCTTGCGTATGATTACCACATCCGTGGATAAACCATAGCAAATGACCACAATTGTCAATTTCGCTTTCCCACTTGAAAAACATTGGTAAACCAAAGCATTTCTAAAGGCATCACTCGTTGCCAGCGAATAAGTGCTCGTTCGTATACCACCTTCGTTGGTATCCGAAATAACAACAATCGTTCGTGGGTAATTATGAGCCGTACAATTGAGTGATCGCAGTCCTAACCGTGTTGAGAAAAACGATTCGATAAATCTCGGTGGCTATGGAATATTGTTGATTGTTGCTGTCCTCATCGCTTAAAGTGCTAATGAGATGTGATTATGCATGATCGTGCTTGTCATCATTTGGAGTAAGCTTTTGGTTCTCTCACTAATAAAGCTCACTTTTCAGATGGTGGGAACCACGCGCAGCTCTCCCAACGGTTTCGGAGCAAGTGGTAGTGGTGACTTGCCGCCAACCCCGCCCATGACACCGACAGAGGCCTTCATGACCACCCAAACTAAGGTGCCACGCCAGATCCTGCAGACGCAGCAACAGATCGCCCAGCAGATGAACCGAGGGCCGCCACACAGGGCCAAGCACGAGGTGCCTAACCAGGTCACTACGTATGCCCAGTTCATCGCTATGAAGCCGCCAACCTTCGCTAAAGTAGAATACCCCCTGGAAGCTGAGGCTTGGGTCAAGGCCATAGAGGCAAAATTCTCTGCCTTTGTGTTACCTTGCTCCGAGGAGAACAAAGCCAACTTCGCAGCGCTGCAACTGCGGGGAGAAGCTTTGATGTGGTGGGACCACTTCAAGTCAATGCAGCGAGGGCATTCTGTGACTTGGGATGAGTTCAAGCAGGCTTTCAACAGCCACCACATTCCCAAGGGACTGATGGATAGGAAGATGAGGGAGCTGTTGGCCCTCCGTAAGGGATCTGACTCAGTGTATCGCTATGTCAGAAGTTTAATAGCTTGTGCCAGTATGGTGGGCATCACGTTGATACTGATGCCAAGAAGATGGAGAGGTTTCGTGATGGGCTTGATGGCAAGCTGTATGAGCGTCTAAATCTGCTCGAGCCCGCAAACTTCCATGAGCTAGTGAACAAGGCTATCTCCCAAGAGGATGCCATGAAGAAAGCCCACGGGGACAACAAGAGGATGTCTGGTTTCACCCCAGGCAGCGGAACAGGCAAGAAGTTTCGCTTTGTGAAGAAGGAAGCTCCAGGCCCATCCCAGCAATCTTCAACTGGACGCTGGACGATGAAGCCACCTCAGAGCAAGCCCGCATGGAACTTCCGGTTCCGCAGTGCTCAGCAGCAGGCTCCAAAGCCTAATGCACCTCCTCGCGATGTTGGAGATCGTCGTTGCTACAACTGTGGCCAGCCAAGGCACTACATTAATGAGTGTCCCAAGCCCAGGCAGATCAAGCCCAACCCACAGAATCAGGGTGCAGGAAGCAAGCGTACCACTCCGGCTAAGAAGCCTATGGTGCAAGTGCGCCGAGGCAAGCTGAACTTCACTACAACGAGTGACATCCCAGCAGGAGCTTCAGTACTCACGGGTACATTCTCTATCATTGACACTCCTGTTAAGGTTTTATTTGATTCGGGAGCCACCCATAGTTTCATAAATGAGAGCCTATTAGACAAATTGGGTCTAAGGGGAGTACAAACCAACTCTGCTTGTGAAATTACCACACCAGGTGGAAACATCACGTCTCAATTAGTGACTTTTGAAGTCCCTCTAAGACTAGGAAGTAAGGTTATTCGATCTAGTCTTATAACCATCAAATTGGGAAGCATGGATGTTATCTTGGGTATGGAATGGATGAATCAACATAAGGTGATTCTAGATATATCGGATAGGGTCGTAGAGATCAGTTCTCCTACGGTCGGGCACACTACCTTGTACCTACCTATCAGGGACGGTACCGACGCTTGTGCCTATGTGACCATTATCTCCGCTCTTGATGAAATTCCAGTAGTGTGCGAGTACCTGGATGTCTTTCCCGAGGAGTTGCCTGGCATGCCACCAGACATAGATGTCGAGTTTGTGATCGAACTCCAGCCCGGTACCGCACCCATTTCCAAAAGACCTTATCGCATGCCACCCAAAGAGTTAGCTGAACTAAAAACCCAACTCCAAGAACTGTTAGATAAGGGTTATATTCGCTCGAGTTCTTCTCCTTGGCGTTGCCCTGCCCTCTTTGTTAAGAAGAAAGATGGTAGCTTGAGAATGTGCGTAGATTATCGGCCGCTCAATGCAGTCACCATCAAAAACAAATACCCGCTTCCTCGAATCGATGTTCTTTTTGATCAATTGGCTGGTGCCAAAGTCTTCTCTAAGATCGACCTTCGTTCTGGCTACCACCAAATCAAGATTCGACCTTGCGATATTCCTAAAACCGCTTTTTCCACTCGTTATGGTCTTTACGAGTTCTTGGTCATGTCTTTCAGACTCACTAATGCCCCCTCCTACTTCCTGTACCTCATGAACTCCGTGTTCATGACGGAGCTCGATAAATTTGTCGTGGTCTTCATCGATGATATCCTCATCTATTCCAAAAGTGAGAAAGAGCACGCCAAACATCTCCGAGTTGTCCTTCAGCATTTGCGAGATCATAAGCTTTATGCTAAGTTCTCCAAGTGCGAATTCTGGATGGAAAGTGTGAAATTCTTAGGACACACCATTTCCCACGATGGTATCTCCGTAGATTCTAGCAAAGTTCAAGAGGTGATGGATTGGAAACCACCCAAGTCCGTGCATCAAATCCGCAGTTTCCTAGGGTTGGCGGGATACTACCGTCGCTTCATTCCTGACTTTTCCAGAATCACAAAACCCATGACCGAATTACTCAAGAAAGGAGTGAAATTCGTGTGGAGCGAAGCATGTGAGAAAGCTTTTCACACCCTCCGGCAACATCTAACTTGAGCCCCAGTGCTAGTTCAACCCGATAATTCCAAACCATTTGAAGTCTTTTGTGACGCATCAGGCACGGGTCTCGGCTGTGTCCTTATGCAAGAAGGCCGAGTCATTGCCTATGCTTCACGGGCACTTCGACCCCATGAGCTCAATTATCCTACCCATGATCTTGAGTTAGCTGCTGTTGTTCATGCCCTCAAGATATGGAGACATTATCTAATGGGTAATCGTTGCAATATCTTCACCGATCACAAGAGTCTCAAATACATCTTCACCCAATCTGAATTGAACATGAGACAGTGAAGATGGCTTGAGTTGATTAAGGATTATGATCTAGAAGTGCACTATCATCCCGGCAAAGCAAATGTCGTTGCGGATGCTCTTAGCCGCAAGGACCATTGCAACCACCTAGAGTTGGAGCCAGTCAGTGAACCATTGTGTGAAGAAATGAGGAGGCTCAACTTAGAAGTGGTACCGCAGGGAATTCTTTATGCCTTGTTGGTAGAGTCACTGCCCAGCGCGATGATGCAGATATTCAAACCATCAGGCAGAAACTAGCAGAAGGAGACCCCAAATATACTTGTTTCCAGAAGGATCACCAGGATGTGGTCTGGTTTGGGAAACGCCTAGTGGTCCCCGTTGACCCAGAAATTAAGAAAATCATTCTAGATGAAGCTCACAGGTCCAAATTCTCTATTCATCCCGGTAGTACCAAGATGTACCAAGATCTGAAACAGAACTTTTGGTGGTCCAATATGAAGGTGGATGTGGCCAAGTATGTGGCCGAGTGCGATACTTGCCACCGGATGAAAGCAAGACATTTGAAATCGGCAGGTGTACTCCAACCCCTGTCGATACCTATGTGGAAGTGGGACGATATTAGTATGGATTTCATTGTGGGTTTACCCCTAACTGCTAGAAAGAAAGACTCTATTTGGGTGATTGTGGATAGACTCGCCAAGACCGCTCACTTCATTGCCGTGCACACCACTTACTCCGTACAACAATATGCAGAGTTGTACGTGGAGCACATAGTTCGTCTACATGGAATCCCAAAGACTATCATCTCTGATAGAGGGGCTCAGTTTGTAGCTCGTTTTTGGGAACAATTGCATGAGTATTTGGGAATCAGCTGATCCGCAGTTCCAGTTATCATCCGCAGACCGATGGTTAGACGGAGAGGATAAATCAGATTTTGGAGGACATGTTGAGAGCAAGCATCTTGCACTTTGACAAGAGTTGGGACAAGTGTTTGTCCTTGGCAGAGTTCTCTTACAATAACAGCTATCAAGCCTGAAAATGGCACCGTTCGATGCTCTATACGGACATAGATGCCGCACTCTGCTGAACTGGTAGGAGGCCGGAGAGAGAACACTCTTTGGACCGGAATTAGTTAAAGAGGCCGAAGAAAGGGTGCAAGTGATAAGAGAGAATTTGAAGATGGCACAGATGAAGCAAAAGAGTTACCATGACAAGGGAACCGCACCTCGAAACTTTGAGGTGGTAGATTATGTGTATTTGAAAGTATCCCCCACAAAAGGTGTGCAAAGGTTCGGAGTCAAGGGAAAGTTAGCCCCGCGCTATATTGGACCATATGAAGTTAAAGAAGTGTGTGGACCCGTGGCTTACCGTATCCAATTGCCAGAACGGTTTTCCGCAGTTCACAATGTATTCCATGTAACTCAATTGAAGAAGGGAATGCCTGTGCCGGAAAATGAAATCATCACAGAAGCTAATGCTTGGATTGAGCCGGATTTCTCGCTCATCGAGCACCCATTGAAAGTACTAGACCAAAAAGAGCGAAAGACCCGAAGGCGGACCGTGCGAATGTACAAGATCCAATGGAGCCATCACACGGAGGAAGAAACAACGTGGCAGACGGAGGACTATCTTAATACTAAGTATTCGGGCTTCCTACAATCTCGAAACCGTGAGTCCTTCTCCCCATCTCTTTGTTATCAAATCGAATCTCGGGACGAGATTCCGTTTAAGGGGGTAGGCTGTGACGCCCCAGGTTTTTAATTAACCTTAATAGCCGGTCAAATAGTCAACCGTGGTCAAACCTAGGTCAACCTGGGCCCTCACCTTGAAAAACTCACTAACCCACCCTAGTGACCCTAATTGACTAGTAAACACACTTGTGGGGCCAACCCATGGTCAAAGGATGGTCAAACCCCCTTGCCACTCTAGTGTTCCCAGGTGTCTGCTGGAACTTTTGCCGCGTTCTCCAAAATTCACCTAAACACTTAAAATTCTACCTTTATGAAAGTTGTAGATCTTGTTGAGGGACACAACTTTCATGTAGATTGGCATTTCCAATTTTGAGGGGAAAAACTTGAAAAAGCAACTGCAAGCCAGAATTCATTGTTTGCAAAACCCTGCTGACATTCAAAGTTGGCATTCAAATAACTTTTGATCTGGGCAGAAAACCCTATATGGCTTTTGTAGAGAATGTTGTTGGTAGCTAGATCTACAACTTTTATATTCATCACTTGGTCCAGTTCTATTCAAATTTTTAGAGAAAAATCGACTTGAATAGGGCACCAGCAAAACGCTTAAGCACTAAGAGCCGCCACGCGCGACGTCGTGCGCACCCGCGCGCCGCCGCCGCCGCCCGCCGCCGGCCTTGCCCCGGCGTCCACGCCCGCGCCGCCCGAGGCCACGGCGGCCGAGGCATGCTCCATCCCGAGGCCCCGCGCCCCAACGCGCGCAACCCGAGACGCCCCGGCGTCGCGCGCGCGCCGTACGTGCGCGCACGCGCGGGACCGGCGGTCCGTCGGCCGTGTCGCCGCCGTACGTGCGCCACCCGAGCGCCGTAGTATGGCGAGGCATCTTCGTCGTCATCCTTTTGTCACCCCGACGCGCCCGGTCCCATATAAAAGCGCCCCCTCGTCCCACGCGCGCCGGCCCCGAGCCGCCCGCCGCCATTGCCGCCACCGCCGTCTTGGAGCTCGCCGCCGGTGCTCACCGCCGACCAGCTGCCCTATTAGCTTCCCCCGGCCCCTAGTGAAGCTCACGCGAGCCGCTTGTTTGCCCGCACTTCGCCCCCACGCCGTCGTCCACCGAGCCGCCGCGGCCGCCGCCACCGGCCGTCGGCCGAACCTCGCCACCGGCCAACTCCCTGCCTCCACTCCGGTGCCCTACCGCTTCTAGGTGAGCCATATGACCCCCCCGAGCCGCTTGCCCGGCCGGCGCCGCCGCCGCTCGCCGGCGATGGCCATGCCCGCGCCGCCCGGCCGGCCAAAGGGTCGGATTGCATCGATTTCGTTAATTCCAGGGTGTTTTGCGTGAAAGTCTAGGGCCTAGTTGTTAAGAACCCTATCTAGTTTTTCTTGCAGATTAGTCGAGTGCTTTGTAAAATCTCTAGAAATTCGTAGAAAAATTTGAAAAATCCCAAACCAATTTTGTAGGGTTCAGGATGATAAATCCCATCTGTTTTGTTATTTACTCATGGCTGGATTCTAAATAGTTTTAGCATGAAAAATACAAATGTGTTAAACCTAGATGTGTCATAACATGAAATCCATAACTCCTCTGTATCTCAATTTTGGATATGTTCTGTGTTAGGATATGAGTAGTTGCTGTGCCAAAAATTGCACAAAGTTATGCAGTAGATCTTGTTAAATAAATTCTTGTCCATTCTTGCAGGAACTGCCTAATTGATTTTTCTTGTTAAATATATTTATGTTCTTGAGCTCAACTTGTGCACATTGTCTTGATATGTCAAAATGCACATCTTGTGAATTGATCATGATTTATGGATTAACAGAAATGATTATTCTTGAATTATGCATGTTTTCCTTTGCAAATTAAGAAACCTAGATCAGTGAAGTTCCTAGGTGAATGTGCTGCTTATTTAGACTTGCTTAGGACCAGAGAGCAGGCATGAGAAAGTTTAGATCATTTTGATGCTTATTTATTTTTGAATGCATTTAAAATGAATCACTAGCTTAGTCCTTGTTATTTTCTCCAATATTTAATTTCCTAGCATCCAACACTTACATGTGGGTCCAATGGACCAGGATAGGTGCTAATATGCATATGAAACACTTCTTAAATTTTTGGGAATTCAATTGTTTAACAAAAATCTTAAAAGCCCTTTTAATATTAAAGGGAAGTTAAATAAAGAAAACCCCTAATTAATTCTTTTTTTGGAAGTATTATTTAATTTCATTAAAAAGATAATTAATTATCATTGCGGATCAGAAAGTAATTCATAAATAAAAATATTATTTACGCCCTTGCTTGTGAAAGTAAAAGGATTAAAGCCTTCACATGAAATGACAAGTACAATAAAAACCTTTATTCAAAAATGCAATAAAGAATAACCCATGTACACCAATAACCTTCCTAAAAGGGAAACCTTATCTAAATGCTTGATAAGGTGAATATGACCAACCAAGAGTCGGATAAGACAACAAACTATCACATCACCTAAATCTTGCATTGCATTTCGTGTAGATCTTCTGGACGGAGATTACTCCCTTGTACCGGAAACCAAGGAAGGAGGAGCGGAAGCGTCGCTGCAGTACGTGGAAGTACTCGACACCGAGGGTGCCCAGGCTAACCTAGCTGACGAAGGCAAGCTTCAGTGCATCCAACCTAGTTTTTCAAATTCTTTATTCAATTATCTATGGATGAATGTGCATTTACGTTCAGGAGTTGAATGAAACCCTAGATGCATGATCCCTAGGTACCTTTTGTCCCTACTAGTATGATAGGTCGATAGCTGCTAAGCTATAGGACCGTTACAAGTCGGGTGATGACCTCACTCGCGAGAATAGGTTCCTAGATAGGAATCACAATGTATCCTTAAATGGATTGCTCATGTGGTAAGAGCATGGGATCTGGGCTCCGGTCCAGTGGTTATATGGGTTAAGTCTTTGAACGTACTAAGCACATGTCGGGTATGGGACCGGTAAGCCTAGTACCTTAATGAGGCGGCAAGGGATCCTACCGTTAGTACTCTTGGGATTCGCTCTCACGGCTCGCCACCGGTGGTGTATGGTGACTCCGGGTATCTCGCAGGGCATGCCGGATAGCCTGCACCAAAGACTGTAAGATTTGATCCCGACCCGAGGATTTTTGGGGACGGCTTGGGAAAGTTGTCCCTCTGTGGGCAGCCTACTGTGTGTTTCGGTTTACCTTGCAAGGTTTAAATCAATCGATTGTCGGCCTCTCACCGTTATCCGAGACTACTTACTCCACTAGTCATGAGATCCCTAATGATGGAAGTTGATGAACTTGATGCTTGATTAATTGTATTGTACAACTTTGTTTGTACTAGTTGGCTAATGTAGTAAAGATTAAACTACTAGAACTTGTGCTAAAATCTTGAAAGTAAGGACCTACTCTTTGTTACTTTTTAGCAAAGGCAACCCCGTAGCCAAAAAGCCTTTCATGGTCTAGATTTGGTGAAGTAGTTATCACTGATGGGTAACACTTGCTGAGTATTAGTATACTCAGCCTTGCTAATGTGTTCATCCAGGTAATGCCTTCAGTGATGTGTGGCCCGGAGAGATCCCGCCTGGCTGGGAGCTGGAGTGGGTGGAGGACGACTACTGAAAGCATCATGGATGGCCTCCCGTGGTGTCTTCACTTCCGTTAGTTAATTTCCGCTGCTTTTCGAAAACTCTGAACTATCTCAGTATGGCAAAAACTATGGTTTGTAATAATTAAACCCTTCGGGGTACGAATTTGGATTTCAAGGTTGTTGTATCTCTGGACTCACCTTCGAGTGAGTTTTAATGCATATATCCGATCCTTGTGCTTTTCAAGTGATGTACCGGGCATTAACCCGGCAACTAACGACAGGATGATACTTTATTATTGCTTAATGACCAAATTGGATCGGTCTTAGGCGATAGTACGGTATTTTCCTGGGCGGGTTGTCACATACATTCTCCCCAAAGCAAGAATTGGATACGATCTCGCCCCCTTGTTGGTAATGCATGAATCTAGTCTACAAATGCAAGCTTGTGCTTCTCAAATATACAAAGAGCACGACAATATGCTAAAATTGAGACATAGACAAGAAGATAGCCAGAAATTTAGTACAAGCATCACCAACAAGATAGATAGGGACATATAAGCTTGTGACATAGCCTTTGATAGCCATGATCAAAAGGAAGAATTTTTAACAAAACATCCCTTTCATGAGCATAGGACCTCAACATGACCAAAATGGGCACAAACAACATATGCCCACAAACTTCATTCAAGGTCACAAATTCTCATCACAAACACATATGAGCTATCTCATTTCCTATAAAAGCCACCGAGCCATGTGTCCACTTCTAGATATGAGACTTCTCATTGGTGAACATCATGCAACAGTTTAGCACCCAAGATAAGGAATTTAAAGCAAGTTGACATGGAAGCACATTTTTCAAGCACAAGCGTTTCATATACCAATCTCATGACTTACAAATTAAGCATGGTACATGAAGTGCCTTTGCGGCAAAAAGAAGCTTAGGCTTCTCCACAAGGTAGCATGTAGTCTAAACATTCATGATGACAAATGGGTCTTTGATCCCAAATGAGAATAACAAGTTTCCAAGCAAAAATTAAGCAAGATATAGCCATAAGCGCACAATTGCAACATGGAAGGCATTCAACTCACGAGAGAGGAACATATATAGCGTTTTTACAAAAGAAAGCCATCCACAAGCATATACATCCCAAAGCAACCAGGACCACAACTATACATCACATGAGCATCACTAGCAAAGTCAAAAGCTCATATCCAGCATATCATGGTTATCAGAGTATATAGGAGAAGCACATCTCTAAAGCATATGATACAAATGTAGTCTATGATATAAAGATGCAAACATGATATATGATACATAGATAACGATGCAACATGCATATGTACATCAACCCCCCAACCGAAGGTCAAAAAGGGAAAATAACACCAAGCTCCCCTCGCAAACATGAAAATTGTCGGTGCAGAATATGGTCCCGACACTAACCAGTAGAAAGCGCCGAGGTCTATCCCTCAATGGTCGATGCTAAGCAACAAGTGACACAGAGTTTTTATCCTGGTTCCGGCCGAGGGGGCCGTACGTCCAGCAGTGGCGTGCTCGAGGCACTATATTACTTAGCACCGGGGGTGCCTGTAGTGGGGCTGCTACAAGCAAGGCGGGAGAGGAAGCGTGGCTTCCAAGTCCCTGGAGAAGTGGCTGGAGATGTTGTGGGGGAATTGGAGAATGAGCACGTGGTGCGTTGTGTGTTCCAGTTCGTCTCCTTGTGTCATCTCCCCTGCGGCTGGGGGGTTCGCTCCCTCTTTTATAGATCAAGGGGGAGGCGGGTTACATGCGCGCCTCGCTATCTAGCTACGTGGGGAAGTGTGACGTGCTATGCTGTAGAGTGGGCGGCCGTCCGGACGATCCTCGCAGCGATCTGGTCGTCGTGGCCTATCTTGTACCCGAACAGTGGTGGTTCGAGGGTAGGAGAGCAGCGGATGGCGGTGATGTCCTCTGACAGGCTCGAGGGAGGTGCGGCGACGCCGTACGGGGCACAGGAGTAGGTAGAACGGCGTCCCTTCCCGGTGCGCTCCACAGTGTTGGGGTTGTTGCTACAGCGCCAGGCGTGCGCCTGTACGCGCGGGTACGGCGGCCACGCCGTTACAGTGGCAGGGATGGCGATCCACCGGCCTAGCGCCTCCACCTAACCCTGTAGGGTCACAAGAAAGTGAATCGAGGGTGAAGCCGGCCCCTTCGAGGGCTCGGCGTGTTAGCCGTACTGGAGCAGGCGCACGGTGTCACGGGACTGACACCGGCCGCGCTGCATAGTCCCTCCCCACAGTGATGGGGATGGGCTCCTCCCTGGGGAGTTGGTGCGGCGGCACCGGGGCGCGAGCCCCGGGCGCATGATGGCGCCGTCCCGCTGGTGTCAGGGCGTTAAATGCTCATGTACGGGGGCCGGCGCACGCGTGAGGGGCGCCCTCGAGCGTGGCGGACCCCGGCCGAGGGCGGGACGTACCCTCGAGCGAGGCGGAGCTCGCTCGAGGGGGGAGCGAGCCCTCGAGCGAGGCGGAGCCCGCCCGAGGGAAGTGCTACCCCTCGGATGGGGCGAAGCCCGCCCGAGGGGGGCGAGCGTCCTCGAGCGAGGCGGAGCCTGCTCGAGGGGATCTCTAAGAGGGCCGCCTTGATGGGCCGTCAGGGTCCCTGCGGCGCGGGCCGTGTCCTGCATGGTTAGGCACCTGCATGGTTAGGCTTAGTGTGTTTTGAGTTTTGTTGCGGGTTTTAAGTGAGGTTTTCCCCATTGTTCAGGGGGACCTCTAGGTTTTCCCCATTGTTCAGGGGGACCTCTAGGGCTGTCCCCGACAGTAGCCCCCGAGCATCTGTGGGTTTGCCATTGAGGCTCCCGCAGATGCTGGAACCTACTGATAGGACGTTCTTCCCTCCTTGTTCTGCGAACGCTTTCCGTGGGGCCGCGTCAGCGGACCCGCGGGTCTAGCCCCCGAAGCCCTGCAGGAGTGTGGGTGCTCCTGCAGGGGTTAGCCGCGAGAACTGGTAAGAGGGCGTGGCACATGTTTCAACCGGCATCGGCAGTGTCTCAGCCGGCTTCGGTGACGCACGCGCTGCTGACGATGTCTCCGGTGGGTGCAGGTCAAGGAGGTGTAGCTGTGCGTTAAGCCCCCGAGCCTGGGCCCGTTCGAGGCGATCGGGCAGAGCTTTACGACTTGTTTTTTAACGCGCCCTCGCCGTCCCTCCGCGGGACGGAGGGTGAGGTTTCCGCAACTCCCATCGAGCGGGTCGCGAATTGCGGATTCCACGTCGAGCTGCTAGCGGGTGGGCGTCCAGAAGGCCCTCGGAGTGGTGCGGTCCCACTACGAGGTCAACTTCGAGGCGCTGGCGGAGGGCTACGTCGTCCCCGAGGGTGTCGAGGACGAGGTGGCGATGGAGCGTGTGGATGCGCTCGCCGCTGATGCCGCCGGGTCGCTCGCCGAAGCCTTCGAGGAGTTCCTCTTCCCGGACGCCGCTGACGCTGCCGCTCCTCCCGCCTGAAAGCAGTTGGGCGCTAGGCCCGTTTTTGATGTGTATCAGTACTCTGGCCTCGTGGCCTTTTGTAAATGAACAAGTTGTTCTTGGACATAAACTTTTGCTTTAATGAAGTCATTTGTCTATCACGCTTTTTGTTTCTCCTTCTTCCTGAGTAGATTCTAGTTAGGGGAGTTCGATTTTCGCGGGGGGCCTGCTGGGTTGGAGGCGAGAGAGAAGGGCCATATCCACGTGGCGTAGGCTATCTCTGGCTCGCACGCTCCTTCCGCTAGGCCGCCTGCGCCCTGTTCGAATCGTTGCTCGAGGTTGAAGTAGGAAACAAACTTAGCGCGTGTGAGTTATTTCATTTTTGCGCGAAAAATGGGACCACTTTGGGGGGGGTGCCCCCCCCGCAGTAGCCCCCGAGGGTAACTTGGGTTTCAGGGGAAAGCCGAGTTGCCCTTTTTATTAAACTTAAAGCTTTTACATAGTTGCAACCAACTGGGGCGTTGGCCGTGTGATTTTTACAACAGAAAAAATGCTTGGGAATCCTAGCTAGGGGTAGAAACGACGTAGCTGTTGGATGTTCCAAGCGTTGGTGAGCTCTTCACCGTCTTCGTTGGCCAGCTTGTACGTGCCGGGCTTGAGTACCTTCACCACGACGTAGGGTCCCTCCCATGGGGGTGACAGCCTCCTTTTGTCTATAACCCTGAGCAACCAGCCTGGATTTGTTCCTCACCACCTCATGTGAGACATGGGTACCCCTGGGTCCCCACCGACCAGGCCCATGGTTGTCCCCGACAAGTGGGTTCGGCCTACTAGAAGACCCGCCGACCTGTCAGTGGGCCCAACTGACCTAGTTGGCATCCCACACGACCTCCTGAAGACCTTCCAGAAGATCCCCTAGACGACCTGATCTATCACGACCTCAAGACTTGGCGCACAAGACAAGACCTTAGTTGATTACGACCAAAGCAGATCGACGGGATATGGCAAGATGTGTAACGTAGACTTAGGTCTCCTGGTCGTAACCGACCAGGAGTCTGGGAACCGACCTCATCCGCTGGCCAATATAAGGCAGACGAGGCGATCCCCTTGTAACATCATCATCTCGACCAACCCTCAAGCAATCTACACCGACAACTGGATGTAGGGTATTACTCTCCGGAGGCCCGAACCAGTATAAACTCGCTGTGTTCTCTGTGTTCCGCGTACTCGTGTGTGACCTTCAAGTTCATAGCCTTAGACTCCTCCCCGCCGCACAAATAAACCACTGGGATTAACACCCCGTGGGCTGTCCAGATCTCACCATCTGACAGTTGGCACGCCAGGTAGGGGCTGAGTCAAGGTTTTCTGTGCAACTCGATGGCTTCGACCAACGATGTCACCTTCCTGGAGAGCATGGCGGACTTCCTCGCCAACCCCGTCGACATCTGCTTCGGCTCGATGCCGGCGACATCCACCGCTCCAGCTGCCTGCCTTGTCATCGAAGGCAACGCGGTCTCCACCAACCAACAGATCAAAATAGATCCGTCGAAGAAAACCCACCCACCTACTACTAGCGACCTGATCGCTGGGATCGATCGTGTTGGGTATATGATCTCCGATACAATGAAATTTTGTGAGCACGCCAAACGTCCTCGCACGACTCCTTCAACCTCTAGCATGCCTCTCGGCCTGCGCAATGCTACCCGCGTAGCATCACGGTACATGAAGCGCAAGACCCAGATTGAATCTGGACTCTGCCATCAAGATCGTGGAAGCTGCTGGAATCACCTCAATGAGCCCTGCCATATCCACGAAAACCCCAAGCACCGCACGCCAGTGCCGTGTCCTCAAGAAGTTTCGTTGACCTCTTACCGCGGCTCGTTGCCCCCGGTTGAACCAAGAATCGTCTCTAGACCGCCTCGCGTTCCAGGTCGCCCACACAACGATCTCCCCGAATTATCCGAGAGAAGAATTCGAGACCCTAGATCGCTAGATCTTGGTCGTCTCTGCAGATGTACCACTGCAAGACAGAGAGACATACACACAGCGTCAAGAGAGAGAAAATGCCAATGTTGCCCGAGCTGTTCGACGACAACAAGAAATCACAGCCGCTGCCCCAGCTGCAGGCCTTCAACCGGCTAACGCCGGAGAGGTCAACGCCAACCCCGAACAAAAAGCACTTGTGGTACCAACGGCTCCACAGCAGCGACGCCACGACGATCCACCTCAAGCCAATAGACTACGTGCGCGAGATCTCCTCAAGGACTTTGAGCGCAACAGACATGAAGTCTACAACTCACCACAGACCAACTTGGGAGCTACCCTCGTTGTCCTAAACCACCTCGAAGATTCTCCAGCAATCCGGCGCCTCCAAGCCAATGTTCGTGTTGCAGCCGCTCAGATCGAAGAAAGAGGCCTAGATACAGCAGATCCGTGTCAAGTTCGTACTCCAGAAGCAGATCAGAGTGTCCTCGATAGCGACGTCAAGGCCAGGGTCCTCTCGACTCGGTGGCTGAAGAAGGTGTTAACACCAAAAATTGGTACAAGAAAGGGACTGACTTGTGGGCCGAGTTTGGTAACGAAGAGCCATTCGGTAGGAAATTCTCCTCAAAGGATTCGGTAAAGATACTTGCGGTCGGTAGTACGCCATCATTCGGTAGAAGGGCTGTTTGCGCTTAAAAAAGGAAGCTTTCGGGAATATGTGATGACGTGGCCCGGACATAAGGAAGGGACGAATTGATGTCGGGTGCGAGATGGACATTGGCGCCGAAACATTAATTTAGGTAATAAATGTTGTACTTGTAGTCGACCAGGAGTCGTGTTAGGACAAGGGTATAAATATAAACCCTTGGTGTCTGTAATAAGGATCGAACAATTTCACAACAAAAAACGGCCTTGTGCCAACCTTCGAGTCCTTTAGTCGAGTCGTCGAGTTCTTCGAGAGGAGCCATCGACCCGTCGACCTCCGTAAGTACCGGCAACCTTGTATCATGTCTAGTATCATGAGGTGGATTTAGACCGTGATGCAAGTAGTCTTGTTACCATGCTTAGTATCATGTGGTGGATTTAAGCGTGGTTCAAGAGGGTTTCTTGTTAGATCATGAGCCATGCGGTAGGCTAAGATCTAGCTTGGAGCTAGTTATCGGCTCTATTAGATTTGGCAAGATCTAATAGATTTATTAAGTTACCATGTGTTGCTTTGAGTTTTGCTTTATGTTTAATTCACGTAACACTCTTATTGTCCAATTTAGATTGATTAGATTCGGCTTTATCTTGTTTACGATCCATATGATGTGCGTTCAAATTTTCTACTCAATATGGTGCATGGATCACGTGCTTTTTAATAGCCGAACTCAAAATCAGTCTAGATTGTCACGTGTTGCGGGTTCAAGCTTTATTGATGTTGCATAGATCTTGACAGAACCGGGTATCATGCGGTAGATGCAGGTTTTTGGATTGTCTTAGAGCTAGTCATCCGGTTGATTAGATTTCGATTCAATCTGATAGATTTATCACCTTTGGCAATGTTTGTTCCTTCTCCACGGAACCTGATTCGGCTATACAGCCATATTCGGCAATTTTACCACGAGTGAAACGTGTTCACAAGTTTGTTTTAAATAATGTATGCTTTTAGCCTCCTCGTTTAGATTGTATCATGCGGTGGATTGATCTAATCTTGGTTGGTGTTGTGGTTTCAAACAAGTCGTATCATGCGGTGGATTAACTTGTTTTGTGTCATGCTCGATGGGTTTAAAAGTACCTAGACATGCGGTAGATAGTGCTTTTGGCCTATGCATGCTTGTTTACTTCAAATTTATAATCATGCTTTCACCTTATTTATCTTATTGTAATTCATCCTGGAAAACCGGTCATGATCACGTGCGAGCAATGTTGTTTAAACAAAGACCGATCTTTCATCATGCTTACGTCATGCATTCGGCTATATCCTGTTTTCATGTTTTAAAGCTCCCGAATGATATTCAAACTGCTGACAGATAGCTTGTTGTTGCTATATGTCTTTCTACTTGGCTTTCTGGCCGTAAATACGGAACTGTCTGGTACCACCCGACAAGTTCCAAAGTTTTATCTAACTGCTTTTCATCTTTTGTCAGTTTCAGGAAAATTGACTGGCACGCTTTGGATTCAACACGTGTGTTAAGCCAGCTTTGTTCGGCTTGCTGTGTGCTTGGCGTGAGGTGCTGATTTTACGTCAACACACTTTTTGGCACGCCTGGTGGGACCATCTAGCTGATCAAGATGCCTGATATTCATGATGTCATGGATGTCACCATGGAAGAGCTGTCTCCAAAGCAGCAAGTGCAATTAAAGGATGCAATTGATCAATTTCAGCAGAAGTGCCTAATGTTGTTTGGTAAAAACAGAAGTGGTGTGCCATGTCTTAAGTCTGACATGCCAAGAGTTCTACTACCAGGAGAACCTGACACTACATTTGCTGAAGAGAAACTGGAAGTTATGAATGTAGTTCAGCAAACTATGGAAAGAATAATGACCAAACACAATACTGCTTTCTTGAATATGTTCCGACAAATGATGGTTGGTGTGTTTGGCCCAGGCATGGAAAGGGTGCTTGGTCGAGTATCACCCCAAGGGCCTACTGTGGAGATAGGAGAATCAAGTGCTGCTGTCAATAGCCAACCAGCTCGAGATGCAAGTGCTCAGCCACCTTTGCAAAGTACGGGAGGTCAACCAATCCAACCACCTCCGTAAAGCATGGGAGGTCAACCAATCCAGCCACCTTTGCAAAGCACGGGAGGTCGTCCAATCCAGCAACAGAATCCTTATCAGGCAATGCCCAACAAGCCTACTTATGGAGAATTGGCATTCGGCTCTTCTGGAGTTCCACCTGGCTCTACTTACAGAATAGCCCTAGCAAATAATAGGCTACAGAAGAACATGTTTGAGGATGGATATTCGGAATTAATGGATTTCGGTGCCATTGATGCTTTCCCGAATCCTAGATATGGTATGGCCACAGGAATGCCTACTGGGCCTACTGGAAGGCCAGGGGATCAAGACGCTAACGTTGATCCTTTGGTGCAGAAAATGGCTGATGTGTTACAAAATCAATTCGGCCTGAAACCTAAGAATCAAGGGCATGAGTATACACCTCCTTTCCCAGAATGGTATAACAGGGTGGCTTTGCCACACAGGGTGAAAGCTCCTGCAGATTTCACGAAGTTCTCTCGGCAATATGATACTAGCACTGTGGTGCATATAGCCCGATATTTGATGCAACTTGGGGAACCTTCAGCTGATGAAGCATTCAAGATCAGATGTTTTCCCTTATCACTGACAGGCCCAGTCTTTACATGGTTCGCTTCTTTGCCTGCTCAATCAATCTGTTCCTGGAAGGATTTGGAACAAAAGTTTCACGCTCATTACTTCATTGGTAGTAATGAAAAAAGCTAATTGATCTAACCACCCTGAGACAGAGGCATAATGAAACACCCATGGAGTTCCTCATGAGGTTCAGAGAGACTAAAAGCATGTGCTTCTCTTTGAATCTACCAGATGATCAATTGGCTGATATAACTATAGCAAATATGTTGCCAGCTATTCGGGAAAAGCTATTCGGCATCGAGTTCGACAATCTTGGCCAACTGTCACACAGATTGTCATTAATGAGCAACCAAGCTTATGGCTTCAAGATAGACTCCAGGTTCGCCAAACACAGTGATATAGCTGACATCTACAAACAATTCCTTGAAAGGGCTCATCAAGGAGAGGAATTTGATAATGAAGAGGAGATAGCTGCAGCTGAAATGGTGTGGGGCAAAGAGCCGTTAACAGTGAACCAGAGATGGGTCAAGCAAGACAAGGGCACCTATGACTTTGATGTGACCAAGGCTGATAAGCTCTGTGAGTTCCTTGTAAAGGAAGCCCGAATCAAGTTGCCAGAGGGGCATTCTATGCTTCGGCCTGATGGAGTCAAGGAAAGAAGATACTGCGGGTTTCACGACAGGAATTCTCATTCCATTAATGAGTGCAGGGTTTTCAGGATGAGAATTCGAAAGGCTATCCAAGAAGGTCATTTGAAGTTTGACAACAAGATGAAGTTGGATGGCAATCCTTTTCCTCAAAACATGATTGGGTTTTCAGTTAACATGGTGACTGATGAGGAATGGGAAAAGTGAAAGTTTTGACTTCAGCAAGGGCAAAGCAAGATGGATCAGTTGACCCTGCTCAACAAGTAGCAATGGAACAAATCCACAAGGAAGTGCCTCGCATCCTGAAAATTCAGATTGAAGTGGGGGAATCCTCCAAATCCAAACCCAGGGTGACTTTGTGTATTCTCCTTAACAAGTGGCAGCATCAGCAAGAAAAAGAACGCTACTAGAAACAAAAATACGAGAAGGAGAAGCGAAGATATGAAGAAGAAGTGCACAGGAAAGAACGGGAAGAGCACGCACGAGAGCAAGAGCGTGTGCATTAGGGATGTGCGTTCTTCAGGCACTGCTGGAATGAGGGTTTGAAGCTCCCCACGTTAAACAATTATCCTGAATGTAGTGATAAATATACTGAGTATAGGCAGGATATGTCAATTGCCGATCCGTCCATGAAAGATATGCGAGTCCATGATCACCTAAGAAAAAGATATGCTGATCATAGGTGGTTGATCATGAAGAACAAGAGTGTGAATATGTCTGGAAGAAAGGACAGTGGTACCCACCTGGCTTGAGGAGGAGCCAAAAGAAAAGAGTTCAACGCTTGAGGAATCAGTAGTTGAAGCAGGAAGGGATCAAGAGGAAACAGGTGTGGCGTCCAAAGGATAAGCCTGATGGATTTGATCGTTCGGCTCCAGCGTGCATGGTATGCTTCTTGCCGAATGAATTCATGGCTCCAGCTAATCAGATTGTGCAGGAAGAAACGTCGCCAGACATCGATGAGGTTGAGCAACTTGGGCTGATGGCACAGCTGGTGTTGGCCAAGCAAGCAACCTTTGACAAGCCAGCCAAGAATCGGCACATGAGACCGCTGTACTTGAGGGGATATGTCAATGGGAAGCCATTGACCAAGATGTTCGTTGATGGTGGAGCTGCGGTCAATGTGATGTCCTATACTACGTTTAGGAAGCTTGGCATGGGCCCAGGGGATTTAACGCCAATAAGTATAGTTCTGAATGATTTTGCTAGGAATCCTTCAGACACCAAGGGCTGTGTACATGTGGATCTGATTATCGGGTCTAAGACTTTGCTCACGACCTTCTTTGTCATTGAGGGCAAAGGGGCATATAGTTTGCTGCTTGGACAGGACTGGATTCATGCAAATTGCTGCATCCCATCTACCATGCATCAACAGCTTGTTCAGTGGGTGGATGATGTTATAGAAGTGGTCCATGCAGATGATTCAGTAAGCGTGGCTAATGTGGAACCAGCCTTCTAGGAGTATCAAAGTATAGATTGCTTTTCAGGCAAGGACTGGGGTGAAGGTCCTGTTGAACCAGTTAGCAGTGATCAACAGCCGATTCAAGCAGTCGGCTCTTATAGCAATTTTTAATGGATAATCCAATTGATGGAGCTGATGGAAAGTTAGGACGTGGATTCATGTCGGCTGACAAATTGGAAAAAATTGATATTGGAGATGGTGATAAACCAAGGCCGACATTTATCAGTGCTAACTTGGATTCAAGTTTCAGAAAGGAGTTGATCAAGTTACTGAAAGAATACAAAGATTGCTTCGCTTGGGATTATTCGGAGATGCCTGGTTTAGATCGTTCCATTGTTGAGCATCGGTTGCCAATCAAGCCTGGTTTTAAACCTTACAAGCAACCTCCCCGAAAGATCTACAAGGATGAAGTATTGGCCGACGTGAAAAAAAAAGTTGAGAGATTGATCGAAGCAAATTTCATTCGGCCATGTAGATATGCAGAATGGATCTCTAATATTGTCCCTGACTACAAGAAGAATGGGAAGATAAGGGTTTGCATAGACTTTAGTGATCTAAACAGAGCTACCCCCATGGATGGATATCCAATGCCTGTTGCTGATTTGTTGGTTGATGCCGCTACTAGACATAAAGTTATTAGTTTCATGGATGGCAATGTAGGGTACAATCAAATTTTTATGGCAATAGAAGATATATCAAAGACATCCTTCAGATGTCCCGGACATATAGGCCTTTTTGAGTGGATTGTTATGACATTTGGGTTGAAAAATGCCGGTGCAACTTATCAAAGAGCCATGAATTATATCTTTCATGAGTTGATCGGCAAAATTGTTGAGATATACATTGTTGATGTTGTGATCAAGTCTTTGGATCATGAATCACACTTGAATGATGTGAGGAAAACTCTAGAGTGCACTCGAAAACATGGGATTAAGATGAACCCGAACAAGTGTGCCTTTGGGGTTTCAGCTGGAGAGTTCTTGGGATTTTTGGTGCATGAGGGAGGAATTGAAGTTGGCAAGAAAAGCATGAAAGCTATTGATGA
Source organism: Cenchrus americanus (assembly GCA_947561735.1). Classification (NCBI taxonomy): domain Eukaryota; kingdom Viridiplantae; phylum Streptophyta; class Magnoliopsida; order Poales; family Poaceae; genus Cenchrus; species Cenchrus americanus. The sequence goes on along the minus strand of OX387244.1, from coordinate 146,191,063 downwards.
AGTTGTTCCTCCAACAAATCTCAAAGAATTGCAATCAATTTTGTGAGAAGATTTATTTCAAATTTATCATAAAAGGTGTTGCCTTTCTCTCCGTTGTTGAGGATCAAGAAGGATCAGAAGTTTGTATGGGGTGACGAACAACAAAAAGCTTTTGATGAGATCAAGAAGTACATGAAGGAACCACCAGTGTTGGTGCCTCCACAATTGAACAAGCCTTTCAAGTTGTACGTGGCGGGCGATACCCAAACCATTGGATCGGCCCTTATACAAGAGTTTGAGGGAAAGGAAACTGTAGTTGCGTACCTTAGCCAAAAATTGCTTGATCCCGAGACAAGATATTCGGCTGCGGAGAAGCTTTGCCTGTTTGTTTATTACTCATGTACAAAGTTTCGGCACTATTTGTTGAATGCCAAATGCGTTGAATATTCAAAGTTTGATGTAATTAAACACATGTTATCTATGCCAATTTTGAATGAAAGGATTGGCAAGTGGATTTTTGCTTTGTCTGAGTTTGAGTTGAAATTCGAATCGGCAAAAGCTGTTAGAGGTCAGATTATTACTGATTTCATTACTGAACATCGTGATCCATCAATTGATTTTCTTGAAATCACTCCTTGGGCTTTATTCTTTGATGGATCCTCATGTGGCAAAGGTGGTGGAGTAGGAATTTTATTAATTTCACCCAGAGGTTAGATGTTTGAATTTGCTATCCCTATTCAACCTACCGTCACAAATAATCAAGCTGAATATGAAGCACTGCTTAGAGGGCTTCAATATTTGAAAGAAGCAAAGGCTATTTCAGTTGAAATTTATGGAGATTCAGAGCTAGTTATAAAACAATTGAATGGCCAATATGAATGTAGAAATGATATCCTGAGGAATTATTATGAGGAGTGCAAGGAAATCTTGAAAAGTTTTCAGTTAGTGATTCTACAACATATTCCTAGGGATCGCAATGAAGAGGCAAACAGGTTGGCTCAAAGTGCTTCGGGTTATAGAGAAAATCAAGAAGTGTTTGCCAACGATGTGTGTGCTTTCGGGAGTGATCTAGCAGAAGATGATTGGAGAAAAGAAATTGTTGATTATCTGGAAAATCCATCTCGAAAGGTCTCTAGGAAGCTCAGGTATAAAGCTATAAAGTATGTTCTTCTTGATGGCCGTTGGTTTTACAAATCATTAGATGGGGTGTTGCTACAATGCCTGGGTCAAGAAGAAGCAAAGAAAATGATGAGTGAAGTGCACGATGGGCTGTGTGGAGCGCATCAATCAGCTTACCAAATGAAGTGGGTTATCAGGCACACTGGGTGTTATTGGCCGACGATGCTGGAAGATTGCTTTGAATATTACAAAGGGTGTCAAGATTGTCAGAAGTTTGGGAATATCCAAAGAGTTCCAGCGTCAGCTTTGAATTCTATTATCAAGCCATGGCCATTCAGAGGATGGGGTATAGATTTGATTGGACAAATAAATCCTCCATCAAGCAAGGGGCATAAGTTTGTGCTTTGGCGACAGATTATTTCACTAAATGGGTTGAGGCAATTCCAATGAAAAAAGTAACATCAGAAAACATGGTTGAATTTGTTAAAGAGAACATTATCTACAGATTTGGAAATCCTCAAACAATTACAACTAATCAAGGAACTCAATTTACATCTTCAGAGTTCAGGGAATTTGCTGAAAGCATGGGGATCAAATTGTTGAATTCTTCTCCTTATTATGCCCAAGATAATGGTCAGGCAGAGGCTTCTAACAAGATCATGATCAAGATTATATAAAAGAAGATTGATCAGAAGCCAAGAAGGTGTCATTCAGTACTCAATGAGGCCTTGTGGGCTTTCCGAATGGCCCCTCGTGGAGCTACAAAAACATCTCCTTATGAGTTGGTTTATGGGCACCATGCTGTTTTGCCATGGGAAATGCAATCAGACTCAAGGAGAGTGGTTTTGCAAAAGGATTTAAGTTCCAAAGATTACAGTGGTTTAATGATGGACAAGTTAGAGGATTTGCATATGATTCGTCTTAGGGCCTTGGAGAACATTGAGAAGAACAAGATGCGAGTTTCTAAATATTACAACAAGAATGTATAGGTCAAGCAATTTGCAGAGGAAGATTTGGTTTGGAAAGCATTACTGCCGATTGGGACTAAGTACAGTACGTTCGGCAAATGGTCCCCGAATTGGGAAGGTCCTTTTCGGGTGGTTAGATGTACGCCTAGAAATGCATTTATCTTGAAAACTTTACTAGGAGAAAAGTTTACTGCTGCTATAAATGGAAGATACTTGAAGAAATATTATGCTAGTATTGAAATCAATCATTGATTACAAGCATCAGGATTACAAACATCAGAAATATAGAAACAGTCGGCGTTCGGGAAAGAAGCCGCCTTCATAATAAAAATCCGGAGGAGATGGCCAATACTGAAGTGTATTGCCCTTAGCACAAAAAATGTTCTACATTACTAACGTTTCGTGCAGGTTCTTTATTTGGCAACCCAGCCACCTAAGATTACAAGAGGGAGCCTGTGGGAAGCAGAAGGCCTGGAGGAAGAAGCGAAAGTGTGCTTCATTTCTTTGATTCCACATTTTTCCTCTTCAGCTCTTCCCTCTTCAACTGTTCCAGGACCACCGTAACAGCAACGTAGAAGCTTCGGATATTGCCATGACTTGCAGCTTCCATCAGGCTGTCCCAGGAAGTTTTCAAGTTGTTGTACCTGTCAGACACATCTGAAGGAAGGGAACAGTTTGTTGAATGTGAGATCTCAAACTTAAACATGAAAATCGAATGAGGATGAAGATCTTACCCCCTACCATCGCCTCCAGGCTTCTGCGGTGCTTGTGTTCGGCACTGCAGCGGGAGGTGATGTCCCGCAGGTTGTGTTCTAGATGCCGAATGCGATGGCACATTTGGTGGTTGGTCTTCTCTTCCGGCGTGGCGTCTTCTTCTTCAGCAGAGGAATCAGAGAGGATGTACTTGGGAACCTCTTCAGTTCCAAAGACCTCCTCTGGAAGCAAATTGAGGCTGAAAACAAAGGAAGGTAAATCACGAGATTGCAGTCGAGAGCAGGCAGAAAGAATGAGAAGGAAAACTTACTCTCGGATGGTTCGCTTCTTTGACAGAGCGCTGCTCTCCTCAACTGGCTTTTTCCCCTTGTCCGCCATGGCCTTGGGGTTTTTTCCTCTGGAGAAGCAGGGAGAGAGGACGTGAGGTGATGGAAGTGTATGCGAGTGGATTTGCAGAGCACCAAGGGGGCTAGTTTATTTGCTGTGTGAACGCATTGGGAGTGATGATTGGCTGGCGTACATTCATGGGAATACCAAACGGCGGGGTTTCCTCCCCGAATGAGAAGGGTTTTTCATTGAACAGTGTTCGTGGCTCTCGAATGAGGATTTTCTGCGGATTCTACGCCAAGGGACAGGAGTTTGTGCGTATTCGGCTAGGATAAAAGTTCCTGAATTCGTTCAAAAACAGTAAGGTTCGCATGCACAAATCGAAGGAAATCATCACAACACAAGTGCAGGAGATAAAATTTCATTATTTATTGCAGAAATTCCAACATCCCTAGTACAAACTAATCAAAAAGCTTGTTCAGCACAGACTGGGGATGAATGGAGTCGGCAATGGCGTCGCCGTGGCCATCGAGACACTCCAGGATGACCTCGATGTCATCGATGTCGTCCGGCGCGCCGCCATGGAAGCCATGTGGCCGCGTGGAGTAGTCGATGCCGGTGTGCGTCGCCTTGGCAAACAGGCTTAGGGTGGTGCCCAGACGGACACCATGGAGGGCCACCTTGTTGATGCAGTCTTCCACCGCGCCAAGGCGAGCTTCCGGCGTGTCCCCGGGAGCGTTCAACTTGTCCGCCAGCTTCTTCACCAGCGTTTTCAGCCAGTTGAGCTCGACGTCGCAGTCTACAGCAATTACAGAGCAATGGCGGTTAGTTCAAAGTTGAGTTAAATTAAAACAAATCACAAGATTCACCATCGATGGCCTCCAACAGCTGCTTGCGCTGGTGCTCCCATTCGAGCTTGGTGATTCCAGCCTTCTTGGAGACGTCTCCCAACTCGCGCCAGGTTTCATCGCGCTCCGCCTTGAACCTGCGGCGTCGTGATCGGTGTAGCGCGAGCTGGGGGAGTGAGAGTAGCCGGACGATCCCGAGGAGTCACCCACCATGGCCAGAGTTGTGGCCGGCACAGGAGCGGAGTACCACTGGATGAGCCTGGAAGCTCGAAGAGGATCATCAAAAACAAAAGGGAATATAGAAAAAGCTGTGAAGAAATTGACGATCACCACCTCTAGTGAGCGCCAGCGCGGCTCCCCTCGGCCTCGTCGCTGGCTCGGCGCCTGTTGCTGCTGCCTGCCATTGGGCTTTTGGGAGTACTAGTGCTAGAGAAGAGAAGATTAGATTGGCAAAGGCTTGAAAGCAGAAGACTTAGTGAAAGGCTAGGGGCACCCGAGGTTCTTATTTATGGGACTGGCAAAGAGATCGTGGCCGGAGATCGTGGTGCATATCCCGAGAAATTTGGGAGGTGGAGAGACTTCCTTAACCGAATCGTCGTCGAGTCGTTTGGAATTCAAGATGAGTCATATTCCGTTTGACTGGTTGAGATTTGTCTGAGTTGCGGTCGGGTTGCTATTTGGGTCTAACACTGTTTGACCGGAGTTGCCGAATGAATCGTCTAAAAGTTGCTCGCTAAAGTAAGGCAAGACAAATGTTGAAAAGCAAAGTTTATGGTCAGCAAAATTACAAGGACGATGAACCATTCAGCTACAAATTGTTTGATACAATCATATATTCAAGTACTTTGGGATTACACTGGAAGCATATGATATCATCTTGTTGATGTTCTCCAGCAGTTTCTGATCAGCTTCCTGGGTGTTAGATAGAGCGGAGAGCTTTGTCTTGAGCTGATTTGATTCAACCAAGGCTGTTGTAGCTTCCTTTTGGATTTTCTCTGTTAACCAGAAAGTTCAGCTATCTTTTTCTTGTCAGCCTCGATTTCAGCTGTCAAGTTCTTCAATTCAGTTTCTAATGCAGCTTTCCTGGCGATCTTCAACTCAAGTGTAGGCTGTAGTTCAGCCAGCAGTTCCTTATTGTTGGATTTGAGCCTATGAATCTTTCACGAATTGCTTGGCTTTGGCTCTCCTTTGTTCCAGGGCTTGTCGGGAGGATTGATTCTTCAAAGCTCACCTCACTACTGCAAAGTGATTGTCCAGTTGTGAGATAGGCTACAAGGACGTTTTAATATCATCAGGAAGCTCTTGGTTGATGGATTCAAGCACTTCTTCTAGAAGATCGTCCCTGACTTGATCCTGGATATCCCTTTGCAGCAAAGAGAGGATTTCTTTTAGCTTTGCTTGGTTTTCCTTTGACAAAGCTTGGCCTGAAGATGCCTCATCTCCTTTTTTGGCAGTTAAATCATCCACGGTAAAAGAAAAGCTTGGTGGTGATGCAGCCTGATCCTGAAAAGAAAGGGTTGCCGAATTAAGGATGGTTTATTAAATGGAAATAAAAGGGGGAAACATTTATACTTACCTCATTCCTGGCCTCCTGAGTTGGAGAAAGGAGTTTTTCAGGCTCAAGAAGGGGTTCCTGGATGGTCAGTCGAGGAGAAGCTTGAGAGGTCCCTGGTAAAGGCGAAGCTTCTAGCTGAGGAGAAGCTGGTGGAGTCCTTGGTAGGTTTGAACCTTTAGGCTGAGGAGAAGATGGATCCATCCTTGGTGAAGTTGGAACTTCTACTTGAGAAGAAGATGGTTGAATTCTTGGTGAAGCTGGAGCTCCTGCTTGATGAGAGGATGGTTGGATCCTTGGTGAAGCTGGATTTGAAACATGTCGAGGAGGAGAACTCCCTGCAGATTGGTTCACCAAAGTTTCCTCTGCAAATAATAAGTAGAGGATAAATGCCAATGAAGAAATGGTTTTAAAAAAAGGGGAAGATATGGTGAAAATCTTACCAGTAGATGGGGCATTGGCAGATTCTGTAGTGATTGATGGTTGTTGAGCTCTGGTCTGAAATTACACAAGATAAAATTATTAGGATGAAGAGTGATTTTATGCTTAGGAAGGAAAAGATGTTAACCTCAATAAGAACTCTTTTAGATGTTCTTTTCTTCTTGGCAGCTGGAGGAGCAACCAGGGATGGAGCTTTCCTTTTATCAGAGGCTGAACTGATGAGAGTTGGGTCTGATGTGGCACATCTGGACATCAGTTGAGCCAAGGTGGTGGAATTAAATCCCAAGGCAGAGATTGGGCCTGCAACATTGTAGGAAATTGTCCTAGCACGAGGGGCAGGCACTGTATTCTTCAAAAGATGGCCAAGGATCATGATCAGTAAAGGAGGACATGATTGAGAAAAGGGAAAAATAAGTATGTTACCTCTGAAATTGGTTGGAAATCAGACATTAGCTCAAGACAAAGAGAATGTACTGGCTCATTGTAGGTGTGATCATGGAATTCTTGCCACCAGGAAGTAAAGGAGGGATGAGCTATTGTTGTTGGTACAAAGGGCCAAGGTGCATAAACAGTTGGGCTGCACTGATACTCAAAGACTCTTCTGGCTTGTAGGGCTTCCTTAATTTCCTCTCTGGGCTTGAGGAATTCATGAAGGAATAGCCTTGGGGGCACTTGGCCACATCCTAGCTGTCTGGCCATCATATTTGGTTGATAGTATTCAAAGGTGCTGTGATTTTGCCTTCCTCCACTGAATTCTGCTGGCAGGATGCATGGATGGATGAAGATGTTGAAAATTGCTATGGATTTTACAATATTACATCCAGTCTCAAAACTGAATTCATAAGGGAGAGTAAAGTTATCATTGTTCAGATAAGGAAGCCAAGGGGGATTGGTAAAACCCTTGAAGAAAAGCTCAAAAAGTTGGCTAATGTTTTGGTCGATGGATATGGTTGAGGCAGCTTCTCCATAAGTTTGGAAACCTTTGGTGATCTGGACTTCCCCTTTCTTATAGTTGGATGAAGGAAAATGTCAGTTGTTAAGGTCAATACCAATGATCTGGTGCATGTATAGCTGCAACCACATATGAACAAACTACCAGGGGCCATTAACACAGGAGATCTTCTGGCTGGTGTGCTTCAAGTAGGTTGTCTGATGAAGCATGTGGTATACACGTCCTAGGAGGTACTTTCCAAGAATAATGAGATTACCAACAGCCAAGTCTTCAGCCATTACAATGTGGTTTAAGGTTGGCTAATTGGCTTTTCCAGAAGATGAATCTGCATAGCCACATGTTCAGAAAGGCCCTGTACTCAACTTCAGACAAAGGGCCATCAGACATATGTTTTTGGTTATACATCTTATATCCAACTCCTTTTTTACTCCTTTTTGCCTGGAGGAGCCTTTATATTTGTGAGGATACACGGATCCTGTGACATCAAGGCCGGTTATCATATACACATCGGCCAAAGTGGGAGACACTGGTCCATGACCAAAAAGAAAAGCATTGACACCATTTGACCAAAAATGACAGGCTGCAATCAAAAGATTCTCATTTTTGGGTGTTTCGGCCAAGGATAATTCCAAACACTGGGCAATGCGAAGGCTGTCTCAATTGCTTCTTTTAGCACTGTCATCATCAAGCATCCTTTTATACCAATTTTCCAACTTGCAATTGGGGGCCGGGGCGAGTCCTTGAAGGTATCTTGCCATTCATGGGGTCTTGACAAAGCTGCTTTGAAAGGGATCCTCTGAGATTCAGCTTCAATGAACTCGAGAGGGTCAGAGGTTTCCACGGGCCCAAGGAAGTAGGATGGTGATTGGTCCTCGATGGAGATCAAAATCTCGGCGGCTAGAGTCTATCAAGAACAAGAGAAGCCAAAAGAAAAAAATCTAAGATGGAATTCGAAAAAGTAATGCCGAATGAGACTTAGGGGGATGAGATTTACTTGAAGAACTTGGTCTTGGTCTGCCATTTGAAGATTTGAGCTTGAGGGATTGATGAACTAGGGTTTGGATATGAGCGAAGACTCCAACGGTTTGCAAGAGGAAAGAACGGTTGTTGAACAGATTTAGCTCGGAGACGTTGAGCATTTATAGACAATTCCGGAATAAAATCACTTTTATCTCATAATTGAAGGGGCATATGTTAACACCAAAAATTGGTACAGGAAAGGGACTGACTTGTGGGCCGAGTTTGGTAAAGAAGAGCCATTCGGCAGAGAAATTCTCCTCAGAGGATTCGGTAAAGATACTTGCGGTCGATAGTACGCCATCATTTGGCAGAAGGGCTGTTTGCACTTAAAAAAAGAAGCTTTCGGGAATACGTGATGACGTGGCCCGGACATAAGGAAGGGACGAATTGATGACGGGTGCGAGAAGGACATTGGCGCTGGGACATTAATTTAGGTAATAAATGTTGTACTTGTAGTCGACCAGGAGTCGTGTTAGGACAAGGGTATAAATATAAACCCTTGGTGTCTGTAATAAGGATCGAACAATTTCACAACAAAAACCGGCCCTGTGCCAACCTTCGAGTCCTTTAGTCGAGTCGTCGAGTTCTTCGAGAGGAGCCATCGACCCGTCGACCTTCGTAAGTACCGACAACCTTGTATCATGTCTAGTATCATGAGGTGGATTTAGACCATGATGCAAGTAGTCTTGTTACCATGCTTAGTATCATGCGGTGGATTTAAGCTTGGTTCAAGAGGGTTTCTTGTTAGATCATGAGCCATGCGGTAGGCTATGATCTAGCTTGGAGCTAGTTATCGGCTCTATTAGATTTGGCAATATCTAATAGATTTATTAAGTTACCATGTGTTGCTTTGAGTTTTGCTTTATGTTTAATTCACGTAACACTCTTATTGCCCAATTTAGATTGATTAGATTCGGCTTTATCTTGTTTACGATCCATATGATGTGCGTTCAAATTTTCAACACGATGTGGTGCATGGATCAAGTGCTTTTTAATAGCCGAACTCAAAATTAGTCTAGATTGTCACGTGTTGCGGGTTCAAGCTTGTTTATCTTGCATAGATCTTGGTAGAACCGGGTATCATGCGGTAGATGCAGGTTTTTAGATTGTCTCAGAGCTAGTCATCCGGTGGATTAGATTTCGATTCAATCTAATAGATTTATCATCTTTGGAAATGTTTGTTCCTTCTCTACGGAACCCGATTCGGCTGTACAGCCGTATTCGGCAATTTTACCACAAGTGAAACGTGTTCACAAGTTTGTTTTAAATAATGTATCGTTTTAGCCTTCCACTTTTAGATTGTATCATGCGGTGGATTGATCTAATCTTGGTTGGTGGTGCGGTTTCAAACAAGTCGTATCATGCGGTGGATTAACTTGTTTGGTGTCATGCTCGACGGGTTTGAAACTACCTAGACATGCGGTAGACTAGTGCTTTTGGCCTATGCATGCTTGTTTACTTCAAATTTATAATCATGCTTTCACCTTATTTATCTTATTGTAATTTATCCTCGAAAATCGATCATGATCATGTGCGAGCAATGTTTTTTAAACAAAGACTCATCTTTAATCATGCTTACGTCATGCATTCGGCTATATCCTGTTTTCATGTTTTAAAGCTCCCGAATGATATTCAAACTGCTGACAGATAGCTTGTTGTAGCTATATGTCTTTCTACTTGGCTTTTTGGCCGTAAATAAGGAACTGTCTGGTACCACCCGGCAAGTTCCAAGTTTTTATCTAACAGCTTTTCATCCTTTGTCAGTTTCCGGAAAATTGACTGGCACGCTTCGGATTCGGCACGTGTGTTAAGCCAGATTTGTTTGGCTTGCTGTGTGCTTCGCGTGAGGTGCTGATTTTACGTCAACAGAAGGGAGAGGTGAAAACAAAGTAATGCAGCCAGCTAATCCCGCTGCTAACGCTGCAGCCAACGCTCCAACCAACCAAGCGGCTAATGCTGGCAACGCCGCCAACAATGCAGCCAACGCTACCAATATCCAGCGGAACCCCACCCCAAATCCAAGACGCAATGCAGGAGCTCAGCCTCCTCCGGTCCAGCCTGATCATGCAGAAGGAAGTCGGCGCCACCGCATAAGAGATGAAGTCGAGATAGCTCTGCGTGCAAACTACGACCGCGAGCATGGGGCACCTGACCCCCTCGACGCCAACAACCTCATCCAAGCTACAGATCTCTGGATCATGCACGACCAGGAACTCCTGCGACGTGCCCAGTACGACCAAGACAATGGCCCTACCGACGACCTCTACATCATCCTGCTGATCATGCTCCATCAACAATTTCCCAGCTTTCTCACGACGTCTCCGGACGATCAGATATCCCAAAGACTTCAAGCCTTCAATTGAGAAGTACGATGGTTGCTCTGACCCGAGTATATGGCTCAAGATGTACAGTATAGCCGTGCGTGCCTCGGGAGGCAATGAAGACCACATTGCCGGATACTTTCCTCTCGTGATGGGCAAGGCGCCACTCCTATGGCTCGACAATCTCCCAGCAGAGTGCATCACATCCTGGGCGACTCTGTCCCGCCTATTCACAACCAATTACCAGGCGACCTACAATCATCCTGGCAATACTCACCACCTCGCCAGAGTACGGATGAGAAGAGACGAAACTCTCCGTGAGTACACCAACCGCTACTTCGAGAACCGCAACACCCTCGCAGGTGTCAAAGACGACGACGTCATTGCATACTACAATAAGGGGATAACTAACATCAAGTTATTTGAGAAGATCCACGAAGTCGATGCCAAAACCATTGGCAACCTCATGGCTTACGTCGACAAACTGGTCGACACTCAAGACGCAGTAATGCATGACTTCAATGGAGAAGACCACGAAGACGGAGGCACCAGGTCGCGCAAGCGATCCGGTGAAGCCTATGTAACAGATCCGCCAAGACCTTCCACCTTCCTTGAAGGTGACTTCAATATGGTCATGGACGACCAATGCCAGTTCCACCGCGATGCCAAGCATACCATGAGGGAGTGCGAGCAGTTAAAGTGTGCCCTCAGGGTACCATCTACTTCCAAGGAGACCAGGAGCAACAGCAACGACGATCGCAATGGTGGCCAAGGCTTCGAGAATCGTAACCGTCGACCTGATCGACGAGATTACCGTGACCGCAGACCCTATCCTCACAATGACGATAGGGACGATGTGACTACCGCCGCGACTACCGCTGCGATGACAGACGCGACGACTACCGTCGCGACGACCGCGCTAATAAGCGTGATAAAAGTGATTATCGTGACGATCGCCACGATGATCGTCACAACGACCAGCGCGACGATAGACGTTGCCAGGATGACCACAACCGCCAAGACAAAAACCGCAAGGAGCGGACACCTCCGCCACCGCCCAAAGGAGGCAACCCCAATGGTGCATTCCAGAAGGCGAACCACGAGATCAACTTCATTGTTGGTGGTCGCCAAGCGATCAAAACCAACCGACCGACTCGATCGAACGCCAGGGAGATTGGGCACGTCAACATTGAAAATCCACGACCTCTACGGTGGTCCGAATTCCCAATCACTTTCTCCAGGAAAGATCATTTGGTTCATATTCCTGACCCGGAACTTATCCGCTGGTTGTTAACCCCATATTTAATGGGGCCTGGTTGCCTAAGACCCTCATTGACAGAGGTAGCATCCTAAACATCATCTTCACAGAGACGCTACGCGAGATGGAGTTCGACTTCTCCAAAATGACCGCTTGTGACGAACCCTTCTACGGGGTCGTGCCCGGCAAGGCTGCATACCCCATAGGTCGTGTATGCCTGCCGGTCACCTTCGGCACGAAGGAGAACTTCAGAACGGAGTACCTGACATTCGAAGTCGCGGACTTCCGCTCTTCATACCACGCCATCTTCGGACGACCTATGCTCGCCAAGTTCATGGCTATACCACACCACACCTACCTCATCATGAAGATGCCGACACCAAATGGAATCCTTTTCGTCCTTGGGGACATCATGGTCTCCTACAATTGCGAGAGCGCTACCGTCGAGCACTCCAAAGATTCAGCAATCAAAGCCGCTGCAACGGTCATGGTCGCTCAGGCAGCCAAGATCGATCAAACTACTCTTCAAGTACCGGAGCAGAAGCGTACGAGCACAGCTTTGGACCCAAGTCCAGCTGTCAAGAAGGTTTGCCTCGGCCTGCCCGATGCATCAAAGGAAGTCGTCATCGGGGCTGACCTTGACCCCAAATAGGAACTCGCGCTCACCAGCTTCCTCAGGGACAACGCCGACATCTTTGCATGGAGCCCATCCGACATGCCTGGAGTCCCTAGGGAGCTGGCTGAGCACAGACTCGAAGTCAACAAGACCGCTCGACCTATCAAGCAAAAGCTCTGGCGATTTGCAAAAGATAGAAAACAAGCTATAAAAGTTGAAGTCTATAAGCTCTTAGCTGCAGGATTTATTAGAGAGTGTCAACACCTAGTTTGGCTCGCAAACCCGGTCCTTGTACCAAAGAAAACTGGTGGATTAAGAATGTGTATCGATTACACCGATCTTAACAAGAACTGCCCAAAGGATCCGTTCCCTCTACCTCGTATCGACCAGGTCGTGGACTCCACGGCCGGCAGCGTCCTACTCTGCTTCCTCGACTGCTACTCAGGGTATCATCAGATAGCCCTACATCCTGACAACGAAGACAAGACAGAGTTCATAATGCCTCACAACATCTACTGCTATATGGTCATGACCTTTGGCCTGAAAAACACCGGATCAACCTACCAAAAAGCAATTCAGAAGTGCTTGAAGACCCAAATTGGGAAGAACGTCGAAGCCTACGTAGACGATGTGGTCGTCAAGACTACAGAGGAAGACAAGCTAATCGCCGACCTGACAGAAACCTTCGCCAATCTACGTGAGTTCCAATGGAAGCTCAACCCAACAAAGTGTGTCTTCAGTGTCCCTTCCGGAATGCTCCTGGGCTTCATGGTCGGGCACCGGGGCATCGAGGCCAACCCAGCAAAGATCGACGCCATGCGCAAGATGGCCAAGCTATCCAACAAGAAAGATGTCAAGAAGCTCACCGGCATGATGGCGGCTCTAGGTCGTTTCATCAGCAAGCTTGGTGAAAAGGGACTTCCTTTCTTCAAGCTACTAAAGAAGGCCGACAAGTTCGTATGGGATGACGAAGCCCAGCAAGCGTTCGAGGCTCTCAAAGAGTCCTTGACAACAACACTAGTTATGACGCCTCCAATACTGAAGGAAGCACTCTTGCTCTACATCTCTGACACCACTAATGTGGTCAGCATGATTCTCGTCGCCGAACGAGAAGAAGGGCAGGCCTATCCTGTTCAACGACCTGTATATTACATGAGCGAGGTTCTGGCCGACGCTAAAACATGTTACACACAACCTCAGAAGCTACTCTATGCACTCCTGATCACCTCGAGAAAGCTTCGACATTACTTCCAAGCTCACAAGATCGTGGTCCCGTCTTCGTTCCCCTTGGGAGAGATCATCCGCAACCGCGACGCTAACGCCCGCATCGTCAAGTGGTCGGTCGAGCTTGGAGAGTTTGAGATCGAATTTTGTCCGAGACAAGCGATCTAGTCTCAGATCCTCGCAGACTTCGTGTCTGAATGGACAGAAATCCAGATGCCCCCTCCAAAGGAGCGGCCTGAACACTGGATTATGTACTTTGACGGCGCCCTCAACCTCGAAGGGGCAGGCGTAGGCGTGCTACTCATCTCTCCCCAGGGAGAACAGCTCAAGTACGTCCTGCAGATTCATTACAAGGCCTCCAACAACGAAGCAGAATACGAAGCCCTAATCCACGGCCTCCAAATGGCAGTGTCCCTTGGCATCAAGCGACTACTAGCTTTCGGTGATTCCAAGGTTGTCATCGAGCAAGTCAACAAAGAGTGGGATTGCGTCAAGGACACGATGGATGCTTACTGCGCTGAGATTCGAAAACTCGAAGGCCACTTCGAGGGAATCGAATTCCAGCACGTCCCACGCAACAACAACATCTCCGCCGACGTACTCTCCAAACTAGGCTCACATCGAGCCCTAGTCCCAGCAGGTGTATTCGTCCAAGACCCATGCAAGCCTTCAATCAAGCTTCTAGATCCTGATAATCCAGAGCCACCTTCAAACGACCAAAATCCAGCACCTCCCCGTGACGTGCTCATGACTGAAAAAGAGGACGACTGGCGCAAGCCTTTCATAGACTTCATACTCGACCAGCTTGTCCCAGATGACAAAACGGAGCAAGAGCGCATCACATGGCGAAGCACTAACTACGTTGTGATTGGTTCCGACCTATACAGGAAAGCTGCCTCCACAGGCATCCTGATGAAGTGCATCCTACGATCGGAGGGTCTACAACTCTTAGCCGAAATACACAGTGGTGAGTGCGGCTGCCACGCTGCATCCACGAACTTGGTCGGTAAAGCATACCGATCTGGATTCTACTGGCCTACGGCTGTAACTGATGCAAAAGACCTCCTCAAGAGGTGCAAAGGATGCCAGTTCTTTGCCAAACAGCAGCACCTGCCAGCTCAGGCTCTGTGCACTATCCCTCCATCTTGGCCCTTCGCTATATGGGGTCTCGACGTGGTAGGACCGTTTCGTGCTGCTCCAGGCGGCTACAAGCATATCCTAGTTGCTGTAGACAAATTCACTAAGTGGATTGAGGTCCGACCTGTTGCGAAAGTAACGTCAGAAGAAGCAGTCAAATTCATCGGAGACATCAAACACCGCTTCGGTGTGCCCAATAGGATCATCACAGACCTAGGCACAACTTTCACTGGCTTGGTCTTCTGGGAATTCTGCCAAGATAACCTCGTTGACGTCTACTTTTCCTCGGTCGCCCACCCAAGGTGTAACGGCCAAGTCGAAAGAGCCAATGGCATGGTGCTCTAAGCACTCAAGGATCGTATCTACGATGACGCTTCCAACTACGCCACCAGATGGCTAGCCGAGCTGCCTCATGTAGTCTGGGGCCTCAGGACTCAAGTCAGCTCCGCGATAGGCTCCTCGCCCTTCTTTCTGGTCTACGGATCAGAAGCTATACTTCCTACCGACGTCACCTTTGGAGCTCCACGAATTCAGTTCTACGAGGAAGGAGAGGCCGAGCAAACACGTTGCATCAACCTCGACAGTCTTGAAGAACAAAGACTCACCGCTGTCATGAGGCAAGCCCATCACGACCAGTAGCTATGTCGCTACCATGATCGCAATGTTAAGGAGACCTCCTTCAACGTTGGCGACCTCGTCCTTAGACGCATCCAAAAGACTGACGGCATGCACAAGCTCTCTGCCCCATGGGAGGGACCCTTCATCGTCACGGAAGTAATTAGCCTGTCGACCTATCGGCTTCAGTGGGGTGACAGGCAAGGAGTACCCAACCCTTGAAACGTGGAGCATCTACGACGATTCTATCCGTAGATTAGTTTCTTTTTAAAGCTATGTATTTTCCCTTTTGTATTCCACTTTTCAGATTAAATAAAAAGCATTTCAAGCAGTCCTCTGCTATGAGTCGAGCACTACCTCCTCCTTCCTCACATCATAAACTGCCCCCCCTTGACATGCTCGAGGACTTGGCTAAAGCCAACTTCTGGGTTGCAGGACCTGGGGGGTCCTAACTCTTCTCCATCCTTTCCCCTCGACATGATCGGGGCCTTGGCCAAAGCCAACCTAAAGGTCGCATGAACTAAGGGCACCATCCTTAACGAGTACGAAGCCCCCTTCCGCCACGAGTAATGCTTGATCAGAAAGATTGCCAGACTTGAGCCCTAGGTTCCTCCCTCGCGCGCAGATCTCTCGTAAGCCTCCACGCCGAGCTGTAGAGGTCGGTAAGCCAGCCTCTCCGTGAGTAGTGGTTAGCAAGCCAAGAATTCAAAATGTCGTCACCCGCAACATCAACCAGAACTCGTGCAGGCAAAAGGAAAGTACTTCGTCACATATCTCTTCACAGTTTTTCTACAAGACAAGAGAGGAGGGGGAGGTACAGCTCCTAGCTACTACTGGTTGCTATAATCGCCACCGGCTTCATCATCGCTCTCAAAGTCGATGCTCTTTGCCACCTCGGTGGCGGCTTCACCAACTTCAAGCTCCAGGGCATGAAGGTCTTTCGTGGTGTCAGTACCGCCCTTGATCTTGGTCATGTCGACCTCCGGATAGTGGGACTTGACTCTCACCAACACATCGGTCGCAGCCGCCAAGCCGGTTGCCCTCAACAAGGTCAACAGCCTATTAGGAACATCTACCAGGCGATCAATGATGGACTACTGCTGACCCCCTTCCTCCGGAACAGGTATGCAAGACATTGCATAATTGGCAGCACCCTTGAGGTCGCTCAGCTCCACCTCATACCCTGCAATGGTGATTTGGTCACTCTCCAATTACTTCAAAACAACCTCGAACTCGACTTCAAGGGACTGACGAGCTGCAGTCTCATAAGCCAGCTTTTGAGATACGGCGTACTCACTCTCGGTGGCCTCCTTCATCGCCCGTTACGGACGTCGACTATTCCACGGGCGCGTGGCTTTGGAGGCGGCACGCGGAGGACATCGACGAGATCGAGCTCATCTGGAGAGCGCCTCGACGGCCACGGCGACGCCATTGCCGAAAATTACCCATCCCCAATGCGGCTGTTGAATGACAACACGACTAGATTGTACTAGGGATGTGTAAATGTCGACGTATATGAGGAACTTTTGGTCTGCCTTGTTACACGATCACTCCCCTTTGTTGCATCTGCCAAATTTTCCTTTGAACGCATCCGGGAACTATCTTTGCTTGAACGCGTGAGAACAAGCTCCCCCCTTGGCGTAAAATCCCTGGAGGGATCCCAATTCGGCAATCCGTAAACCTTGTTCAAGAGAAAACCCTTCGCACCTGGTGGAAAACCTACTTGGCTTGTTCTTCCAACGAGTGTGTCTTATTAATCCTTCACTCCCAATGCGCCTCCTCGGTCAATAAAATAGCCCGTGGGGTGCTTTCTGCAATCCATTCGCACACTCCTTCATCATTTCTCATCTCTTCCCTTCGCGCTGGGGAAAAAACCCCAACGCCCGGACAAGGGTAAACAACCCCGGGGAGCGTATCAAGGAAGCGTACGATTCGGTGAGTTCTTTCTTGATGCGCTCCTTGTTCTCCAGCAGTCTGGCGCTTCATGTTTTCCTTTCGTCCCTTTCGGCCTTGATTTGCTCCCTGAAAGTCATCGGGACCGAAGATGTGCTGGTACATCTCCTCAGGTCCTCTCTCGGAAACGCGCGAGAGGATGCCACGCTGAGCGAGAGGACCAACCATCGAGTTTGCGCCGCCGCGTCCCGGCACACAGGCATGTACCTCGGGGACATCCTCCGCGTTGCCAAGCCGGCGCGGCGCTGCATGGCTGCTGGAAGCACTAGTAGGGGGTAAATGTTCACGACTCTTTCATGCACCTTTGGTTCTTGCCCCTCGACCTTGATTTCTCTGCTCAGGATGTCTACGACGGGTACGACGCTTGAAGGCGGCACAGGATAGCATGGTAGGAGCCGCCAATCATGGCCATCCTCGTGCGTTCCAAGTTGCGGGTACGGTGGTCTGGAACAAGCTGAAGAGGGCGACGTAGAAGAAGTAAAAGAAGATTGTATCATACTTTCGCTTCCTTCCTTCGCCTTACGCTTCCCACCTCCTGGGGACTTGACCATCGAGTTGTTAGATGTGATCTGCAAGAAGCATTTGTAATGTAGTATTGAGCTAAGGGCAATGCATCTAGACGCGGCCATTTTCTCTTGTTCATGGATTTTGTTCTAAAGGCGGCCTCATTCTTGAGCGCGGCTATTTTGTGCCGGATGCGTGTAATCATCGATCGATTTCAATGCTAGGATAATATTTCTTCGGATATCTCCCATTTATGTAATGGAAAATTCCTTCTCCCGGCAAAGTCTTCAATATGTATGCATTACCGAGCCGCATCGACCACACGAAAAGGCCCCTCCCAGTTAGGGGACCATTTGCCGAATTCAGTTTGTATTTAGTTCCAATCGGCAATGGCGCTTTCAAACTAGATCACCTTACGAGATTGCTTTACCTTTACTTTCTTATTATAGTATTTGGCGACTCGCGGCTTGTTTTTCTCGATGTTCTCGAGGGGCCCTGGGGAGCGGATCTAATATGCAAATCTTCTAACTCATCCATCATTAGGCCAACCAATCATGGAGACTCAACTGTTTTGCATTTCTCTCCCGCGATACGATTGTATCTCCACGGCGAGTTGCATGATGTCCGTAAACCAGCTGCGTAGGAGAGTCCTTTGTAACTGAGTGGGAGCCATTCGGTAAACCCTAGCTTCCTTGAGTACGGAATGCCATCTCCTTGAGAAGCTACGATCGATCTTCTTAAGTATCGAACGATCATGATCTTATTGAAGCCTACTAGCCGACCATTAGCTTGGGCATAATATGGAGAGGTAAACAATTTGATTCCCATGCTTCCCGGCCAAAATCTGCGAATTCCAATGACACGAATTATTTGGTCGGTGGTAATCGTCGAGGGATCCCAAATCGATAGATGATGTGTTCCTTGAACTCGATCATGTTTTTCGACGTCACTTTCTTCGATTAGGATCGCCTCGACCCATTTGGTGAAGTAATGCAGCAGCCAAAAGCACGAACTTATGCCCCTTGCTAGACGGCGGATTTAATTTGTACAATCAGTCTATCTGACCCACGAATGGCCATGGCTTGATGATGGGATTCAATGCGGATGCGAGGGACTCTTTGAATATTCCCGAACCTGCGGCAATCTTGACACCCCTTGTAATACTCAACAATCCCTCTAGTATCGTTGGCCAAAAGCATCAGCTTGTCTAATAACCCATTTCCATCCGTGGAAGCGATTGGTGCGCTCCACATATCCCATCGTGCACCTCGCTCATCATGTTCTTGGCTTCTTCGGACCCCGGGCATCGTAGCAATACTCCATCTAATGATTTATAGAATAAATTATCGTCGGAAAAACGAACTTAATTGCCTTGTACTGAGCTTCCTAGAGACTTTTCGGGATGGATCTTTCAAGTAATCAACGATCTCTTTCCTCCAATCATCTTCGCAGGAATCCATGTAGTGCACACATACACGTGCTTGCTTCTTGACTCTCCTTGTAACCAGAGGGCGCTCGAGCCTTTGTTGCTTCTTCGTTATGCTCTCTAGGAATGTCTTGCAATAGGTTACCAATGGGAAGCTCTTCAAGATTTCCTTTGCACTCTTCGTAGTAACTCCTCGGCGCTTCGCTCACACTTTCGTATTGGCCGTTCAATTGCTTGATTACCAGTTCTGAATCTCCATAGACCTCCGTGAAGCGGCTGACTTCTCTCAAATACGGCCCTCGAAGTAGTGCCTCGTACTCGGCTGGTTGTTGTGACAGTGGGTTGTATGGGAATAGCGAATTCAAACATCTCACCTGCGGCGAAATTAGCGGATCCTACTCCCCCACCTTTGCCACATGATGACCCGTCAAAAAATAAAGCCCAAGGGGTAATTTCAAGCGAGATCAATCGAAGGGTCACGATGTTGATTCATAAAATCGGCAATGACACGACCTTTGATGGCTTTTGCCGATTCGAACTTCAACTCGAATTACGATAAAGCTAAAATCCATTTGCCAATCCGACCATTCAAAATTGGCATAGACAACATATGTTTATCACATCAAACTTTTAGTATACGGTGCATTCGGCATTCAACAAGTAGTGCGAAACTTTATTACTACAGTAAGTACACGCAAAGACATAGTTTCTCTATGGCCAGAATACACAGTTTCGGGATCAAGTAATTTTAGAAGCTGAATGAAATACTACCCGCTCCTTTCCTTCGAATTCTTGAATAAGGGCCGATCAATAGTTTTGGGTATGGGCGCCACGTCCCAACTTGAAAGGCTTGTTCGAGTCGGAGGAACGGCACCGGCGGCTCCTTCATGTATTGCTTGATCTCATCAAAAGCCTTGTTGTTCGTCGCCCCATGTGAATTTACGATCTTTCTTTAGCTTCGGCTTGATAGGAGAGAATGGCAACACCTTGCGATAGATTTGATATGAATCTTCTCTCGAAGTTGATCTTAGAGCGATTGATTACAATTCTAGCCAGAGGTTGGTTGGAGGAACGACTCATCAATGGCTTTCATGCTCTTCTTGCCAACACCAGTTCCCCCTTGATGGACCAAAACCCCAAGAACTCTCCGAGGCGATACCCCAAATGCACACTTGTTTGGATTCATCTTTAGACCTTAGGGTGCATTCCAAGGTCTTCTTCACATCTTCTAGATGGGTGTCATGACTTAAGGACTTGATCACTACGTCCTCGATGTAGATTTCCATAGTTTTGCCGATCAACTCATGGAAAATGTAATTCATGGCCCGTTGATAGGTTGCCTCGACATTTTCAACCCAAAAGTCATGACTATCCCATTCAAATAGGCCTATATGGCCGGGACATCTAAAGGCCGTCTTCGATATGTCTTCTATTGCCATGAAGATGCGATTGTATCCCGCGTTGCCATCATGAAGCTAATCACCTTGTCATCCCGACGGCGAGCGTCAATTAACAAATCGGCAATAGGCATCGGGTATCAATCCCATGGGAGTAGCTGTTCGGAGTCCACGAAGTCTATGCAAACTCTCATTTTCCCATTCTTCGCCTTACGGACGATGTTAGAAATCCACTCCGCATACGCACGGCCGAACGAAGTTTGCGTCGAAGTAATCTTTCGATTTCCTTCTTCACATCCGGCCAATACTTCATCCTTGTAGATTTTAAAGTGAGTTTGCTTATATGGTTTGAAACGGGGCTTGATTAGCCTTCGGTGCTCGGCGATGGAACGATCCAATCCGGGCATCTCCCGAGTAATCCCGGGCGAAACGAAATAACATATTCTGCGAGGCTCAATTGATTCCCCACGGAAGTCGGGTTGCAAATTTGCAGCGATGAACGTCGGCCTTGGCTTATCACCGCTTCCGATGTCAACTTCTTCCGGCTTATCGGCCGACATGAATCCTCGCCCTAACTTGCCATCCGGTGCCGCTCACGGGGTTCTCCATTAAAGTGCTGTAGAGCCGGCGCGAGATGGGGTTTTGTTGGTCACGCTGGCGACGAGTTCAACGGGACCTTCTCCCAGTCCTTCCACGAACGATCGATGCCTTGGTACTCCCGAAGGCGGTTCCATGTTGGCCACGCTCACGGAGTCCGCTCCCGCCTGGACGACCTCGATCTGTCTTGTCCACCCCTTTGAATAAAATTTGTTGATGCATGGTGGATAGGGCCAGCGAGCAGTTGGCGTGAATCCGGTCAGCGGCGGGCTGTCGGCTCCTTGCCTTCGATGACAAAGAAGGTGGTGGCCGGCGTCTTGGACCCGATCATCAAGTCCACGTGGCGCATCCCTTTGGTGTACGAGGGGTTCCGGCGAAGTCGTTCGGGATGATGCTGGCAAGTGTCAAATCGCTCGGGCCCATGCCAGAAGCTGCGAAAGGTGGTGTACGGCATCACGTTGGCTAGCTCCACGCGTCGACGAACATCTTGGTCCAATGGCTTGCCATTGAGCGTACCCCCCTCAAGTACGGCGGCCTCATATGGCAGATTCTTGGCCGGCTTGTCGAAGATGGCACCTTGGCCGGCACCGGTTAATGCCATCATCTCCTCAGAAGTGCTCGTCATCAAGGAAGCTTCCTCTGCATAACACAGGGTCGCGGGAGCCATGAACTCGTTTGGCGAAGTATACCATGCACGTAGGAGCCGAACGCTTCGATCCTTGGCTGGTCCTTGGGCGCCATACACTGTCCGGATCCCGGCTTGCTTCATCTCGCGGTTCCTCAAGCGGCGGATGCCCGCCTCTTGGCTCTGCGTAGGCCGGGCGGGCACCCCTTGCCCCTTGCCGGACGTAGACGTCCTCGTCCTCTTACGATCGGCCCACACGAGATCGGCTTGGCGCTTCTAGGGTGATCTATGACTTCCTTCAGTACACCGGCCAGCAGATCCCCATTCGGAGGTGAATCCTTCAAGTCTTCCGTGGACGGATGGGCGGTCGCGGTCTGCACATGCCTACAACATATGCATCGGCCCATTCGGGACGAGTTCTTCAATGTGGGCGGCTTTAGGCCCTCATGGGCGGTGCTGAAGAAGGCGCACCCCCGGTGGGCGCGCTCCTGCTCGCGCGTGTCTTGTTCTTGGCCTCTTGCGCGCTTCCTCTTCGGCTCTGCTTGTGCTCCTCCTCGTGGCAGCAAGTAGCGCTCCTTCTCTGGCGCTGCCATTGTTGGAAGATGCGTGACGTCACCTTGAGTTTAGGCACCGGACGATTCCCCAATCTCGATGTGGCTCTTGAGAACGCGGGGCGTCCGCCCTTTGTACTTGCTCTGGGTCACTGGCGCCTCGGGGTCACGCTGCTCACCTTGCTTGGACTGCGTGGAGACTTTGACCTTCCCCTTTTCTTGGTACAACAACGCGTTGACGGAAAAGCCCGGGCATGTTCGAGGGGAAAGGGGTGGCCATCCCGACTTCATCTTGTTATCGAACTTGGGGGTGTCCCTCTTTGGACGGCAGCCACGGATTCTCATCCACGAAGATTACTGCAATACGTTGATGGAGTGTGAGTCCCTGTCATGGAAGCCACGGTAACGTTTCGCTTTGACTCCATGCGGCCGGAAACGCAGAATGCCCCTCGGGCAGCTTAATTGGCCTTCCTTTACCAAGGCTCGGCTCGACGCTATCGGCCTTTGTGATGTCGAAGTCGTAAGTCCCTTTGGTGTTTGACCCAACGGCGGATTCATTGTCGAGGGCTCTTTACCCCATGATCTCATTGCGGCTACCTCCAATTCGTCATCAAAGTCCTCGAACAAACGGCCTTGTCCAAGAATTGGTTAGATGTGTGACGTGTCTTTGCTTGCCAAATTTGGGGTCCTTCTTGGGCCATATGCTGATTGTCATCGGGAGATAACTTTTGCGGAAAACAGAACATGACGGGTTTCAAACTCCATCCCAAATAGCTTTTCGCGCACGGCGCAGGCAACATTCCGGCGGCGGCCATGTCGGCCAGTCGTCGTACGCTTGAGTTCAACGAAAACTGTCTGCCTTTGACTTACTGAATCTTCTAGAAACTCCGGCGGTGTTTATTTGTGCCTTTGCTTCGGGGTGGCGGTCAATCGGCTTCTTCTCGGAGGCGCATTTGAAATAATGAGCGTGGAATTCGCTCCAAATCCTTCCATCGACGCGATTCGAGGAGCGGGGATGAGAACCAGCACGGAAAGCCGGACCTAAGACGGTGGGCGGGGAAGTAGCGAACCCTTTGAATGTTTTCCTCGGCAGGCATTCCCCAAGATGCATGAGGTAACGAAGTAGTGTGCTGGTAGGTGCTTGTTTCATCTGCTTTGAGAACTTTGTGAATTCCGTCGGCGGCTTCACCCTTGGCGGCAAAAGCACGTTATAGTACCACACTGCGGGAACGGCGGCCTATAAGCGGGCCTGCATCTTCCGAGCGAGGCCGGCCGGTGCATCAATTCGGCGCGTGCGCGACGCTAGGGCGTGCTTCCCCCGGCGCTGTGGCGGCGCGTGCCACGGGTGCGGGAGGGAGGCGTCCCGACGCTACGCTGTTCCCGCACGCCCCGACAACCCGCGCGTCTGAATTCTTCTGGAGCCGGTTGGTCGACGGAGCTATTCTTCGACCGGGGTCGTGGGGCCCCGGATGAGCCGAACGCTAGGTCTCCGTCCCGTAAAGACAGTGGGTCCCGGGCTGTTGCACGGGCGACTTGTCTTGCTGCGGCGGTGGCGGCGGGATTCGTTGACTACGAAGCTTGCAACGGGGCAGGCAGAGGCCCCCGGCGCCTGTGGAGGAGGTTGGAGCCGCTTGGCCCAGGCGCTGCGAGTAGGAGGTTGTTGTGTTTGGCTCGTGGCCGGCGGGCGAGCTTGACTCACCCGGCTCTATGGTGCTCTTCGGAAGAGCGTCTTCCCCGAGAACGCTTGCTCCATGCCAGTAGAAGATGGCCACCATCATCTTTGGAGCGGCGAGGAAGGCCTTATTGTGCTTGGTGAGCATGTAGTCTACGACTCTTGGAACATCCGCGCGCATTCCTCCTTTTCTACCGGGGCGTAGCGTCGACTTCTCTCCGTGCGCACCTAGGCATCTCATTCTTGAGATGGGGCTTGCTTGTTTTCTTCGCCGACATGAACCTGGCCCAGTGAGTCAGCGTCTTGTTGTCTTCTTTGCTTTCCGGAGACGAATCTTCAGTTGATATCCATAAGGTCGCCAATCTCGGGCATCTTGATTCGGTTGTTTGTGGTCCCACAGTGGTCACCCAAAATGTGTTGGCGCAAAAGTGCACTCAACGCCAATCACACGACGCGTCGAGGCGAAGCCGCCGCGCGAAACCGTGACGTGCAGTCGAACATTCACTACGAAAATTAACAAAAGATAAAGCAGTTAAATACAAGAAGCTTGGAACTTGGGGTGGTACCGAGGAATAGGTTCCATATTCCTCGACTAAAAAGCCAAACAAGATGACACATAGCTATGTAAAGCTATACGGCTCGAAAGACCCGACCATTCGGGTAACCGCAAAGGGAAAAAGAACAACTGTAGAATGGATGACGTAAGCATGACAATACTTAGGTCTTCATATAAGCAAAGATGTACGCGGGGTCACGGCCGATCCCCATGAAGATTAAAAGTCAAATAAATGAAGCAAGCACGGACATAATCATGTATTAAATAAACATGAATCAAACACTAGTCTACCGCATAATACAGCTGCTTTCAAATCAAATGGAGCAAGATGTGAGCAAATCTATCCACCGCATGATACGGCCCCATGAAAACGTACCACTCTCCACAAATAGATCTATCCATAGCATGATACAATCTAAATATGGAAAGCTAAAAGCATACATCATTTAAAACATAAATAATGCACGTGATCTACTCGTGAAAACATAACCGAATACGAGGAGAACGGCCCGTCAGAGTCCCTTGAAGAAGGAACAAACATTACCACGTGAATAAATCTATCGGACGATCAATCCTAATCCTGGGATGACTAGCTCCAAAGCAACCCAAAAACTTGCATCTACCGCATGATACCCGGTTCTTTCCACGATTTATACGAACAAAGCAAGCTTGAACCCGCAACACGTAACAACCTAGATCGGTTCGGTTTATTTCTCGGAGAGCATAAGATCCCACGTGTCAAAACCTGAGAAACCCGCCCCTGGCACAAGGATCTTAAAAGAGATATAGCCGATCCAAACCCATCTAGATTGGGCAAGGATGTGTTACATGAATTAAAACATAGTAAAACTCATGATAACACGGATAACAATGAATCTATTGGATCTTGCTGCAATCAACAAGTAGATAACCTTCGAACGGTACGCTACGCATGACTCATGATCTAACAAGAAACCCTCTTGAACCAAACCGAATCTGCCGCATGACAGCATGGTAACAAGACTACTTGCATCGAGATCTAAATCCTGCGATCACCCAAGACATGATACAAGGTTGCGGTATACGGAGGTCGACGGATCGGTGGCCCTCTCGAAGAACTCGACGACACGACAAGGACTCTAGGGTTTGGCGTAAGGCGGTGTGTATTGAAGAATGATCGTGTTTGTTACATACATCCGGGGATCGTATTTATGCCCTGCGTTACAAGCTATAGAATGGATTCATTGCCTAACTAGAAGCTCGATGCTTTGTCCACCATTCCGTCTCCTTGATTTGGAGCCACGTCACCGTCCAATCCCGCAATCGGCTCTCTTTTGTTCCTTTGCCGAAGGCTAGACGAGATAGCCGGCAAGCGGATCTCTTTGCCGAAAATCTCACGGAAATATCTTTCCTTCCATCGCAAGTGTGGCAAGCGTGGCCACTTCATCGCCGAGTGCCGGAAGCGGAGGAGAACAAGTACAAGGTGAACGAGTACAAGGCACACTAGAGGCGTGAAGACAAGTACTCCTCCAAGGGCAAGCACTTCAACAAGTCCAAGAGCAAGGACAAGGACAAGCGGCGACCGAGCAAGAGCACCTACAAGAAGAACAAGGCAAGAGCGATGGTGGCGGTGCGGCGACGTCGACTCAAGCTCAAGCGAGGAGCGATCAAGCTCAAGCGGCGAAGATGAAGACGCGGGAGGCGCGATGGCAAGAAGAGTGCAAGCGCGAGGACCTCGGCGGGGCACATTTGTGTGAGCGCTCGCGAAGGCTTTTGTGGCATGGCCCATAGCTCGGCCGGCAAGAGAGAGTGTGAAGGAGGACGGCGGCTGGGCTCGGAGGGATGAGGTAAACCGTGATCAGGCTCTTTGCTTGAGATTGCTAGGTTGAATGGTTTGCTTGATAACGTGATAGTGTCTTTGAGAGATGCCAAAAAGATGAGGAAAGATCTTAGGGCTCGGCTTGAGAATGCTAGCGAAAGTAGGAGAGTTAGAGTCAAAATTGCTTGAATTGAAACTTGAGAACAGCTCTTTGAAACTTTCTCCTACTACTCTGATGATGTTGAATGTGTTGAATGTGATGCTTGGTTGAATGAGATCAAAATGCTTAATGAGAAGAATGCTTCTATTTTGGCTCAACTAGATGCTCTTAGGGCGGAACATGATGAGCTTAAGGCTAGACCTACTTTGCTTGGTGCTTGCAAATCATGTCCTACTATGCATGCTAAGCTTGTTGATGCTCTCTCTTATTAGTTCTTTGGAAGCATCTTTGAAATCTCTGTTGCCAAATGCATATTCTAGGCGTGATGAAGTCACTTGCAAGTAATCTTGAACTTACTTCCCGTTTGGATGTCATTTATGAGGAAAATGATTATTTGAGGAAGGTGTTGGGTTGGTTGTACGGCGGGAACCTCAATTGAAAATCATGATTGAGGAGTTCAAGAGAGGGCGATGGTCGTGGTTTGGGTTTGAGAAGTTGTGTGAGAAAGTGGGGAGAGAGCAGTGGGGAGAGTGTGTACGAGAAGTGTGTTGAGTCGAACCCGAGTTTGAGGTGATCGGAGAGATCCAAGTCCCACTCCCAAAAGCATAAGAACTCTTTCACACCAAAGCCCAACCACCTTTGCAACGAAGCTTGACACAACCAGATCCACCCAGAACCACACCTAAGACAAATGATTTCCAAAAAACTGTGAAGTTTGTGGGTAGAGAAGGGTGAGAAACCTAGAGAGAAGCCGGAGGCCAAAACTAAAACCCATCCCCTTCGAGGTGTGAGTATTGTGGCAAGGAGAGGCATCTTGCGAGTTTCTGAAGGGAAGAGGATGAGAGGCTTGCTAGGGAGCAAGCAAGCCGAACGGTATCGCCGATCTCGCGGTATTCTGAGCCTAGAGTGCTGCTTCCACGGGGTGTCGGAAGTGTGAGGAGTGTTGGCGAGGTTCCCACGAAGAGGTGGTGGTGAGAGGTTTGTCGGGAGGAGATGATGGTGTGCGTCTTTGGTGAGAGGTTTGGTCGGGCTCGTGGTGGTTTCTTTGGACGTCCTCCTACTGGAGTCCTCGGTACGGGTTTAGGGGAGATGATCGCAGCTTTGGGTTCCGGAGGAACTACGGACCACGTTTTCCCCCTCGTGGTGCTCGTACTCCCTCCCATGGGACATGGGAAATTTGGTGGCAAGGGGTGATGTTTGCTAACCCCTCTTTTGAGCGAGATGGCTCGACAACGGTTTAACTTTCTTTGTACTGCTTGGTGTCGAGTCGCTAGCATTCTCGTTCTCGTTTACGGCGCGGGCGAGGAGGCTTGGAGAACATTTGGTTGATGTTCCGGGTGTTCTCGACACATGGCCAGGAATAGAAGTGGTTCTCAGCCTCACCCCGGTGAAGGAAAAGATGTACATCACATTTGGGGACAATGGACGAGGTAGGGTGTGGTACGAGGTGTTGTGCGTAGTGGCAGGTAACGTTGAAAGTGGCTCTTGTGAAGTCTTTGGGTTTTAACTTGCTTTCGGTTTCTCGGTTGCTTGATGAGGGTTTTGAGGTGCGTTTTAAGTGGCGAGTCTCGCTTGCTTGATTCTCGAGGTGATCTTGTCTGTGCCTTAGTCATCTGGGGAGTCGGATTTTGGTGATTTCTCTCGTTCTTTGCAGGTCACCTTTCATTTGTTTGATGAGTAGTGCTAACCACAGTTTGTGGAAATAGCATAGGCGGTTGGGACACTTGAGCTTTGATTTGGTTTCCCACTTGAGTGGTCTTGACCTTGTCCAGGGATTGCGAAGTTGAAGCTTGAGAAGGATTTGGTTGTGCTCCTTGTAGGCATGGTAAGATGGTAGCCACTCCCCATCCACCCACACGACCCGATGTCATGACCGAGCGTCCGACGGAGAGCATTTGCATATGGACCTTGTTGGGCCGGCTCGAGTTGTTTCCGGTGGGTGGGAAGTGGTATGTCCTTGTTGTGGTGGACGATTACTCTCGCTATGCACAGGTGTTCTTCTTGGAGGATAAGAGTGAGACTTTTGGTTTTGTTCGAGATGCGATCGTGAGGTTGAAGAAACGAGAGGCATGGGAATGCTATTCGACTATCCGCGGTGATAATGGCTGCGAGTTCAAGAACTCTCGTTTGATGCCTTTTGTCGTGATCTAGGTCTTGAACATCGGTATTCGGCCCCTTATGTGCCGTGCACTTTTCGCGTCAACACACTTTTTGGCACGCCCGGGGGACCACTCGAATAGATTCAAGATGCCCGAAATCGCGGACCTCATGGATGTCAACCTTGAAGATCTTTCTCCGCAAATGGGCGGCAAAAGCAACTCCAAGACGTCGTGGACCGGTTTCAGCGAAGTGTCCGCGTCGTTCAAGAAGAATAGAAGCGGTGTCCCGTATCTGAAGAACGAGATGCCCAGGGTATTGCTGCCAGGGGAGAGCGATACCACATCCCAGCAGGAAAAAGAGGAGTGCATGCGAGTATTCCAAGAATCAGCAGATTACATGCTTAGCAAGCACAACAAGGCTTTCCTCGGATCGCTCCAGCAGATGATGGTGGCCGTCTTTGGCCCGGGCATGGAGCAAGCGTTCAGCAAGGCACCCATCCAGGGGGGCACCGTGGAGCTGGGTGAGTCAAGCTCTCAGCCGCCGTTACGGAGCCAGCCACAGCAGCCTCCTCCTCAGAGCTCTGGAAGTCAAGCGTTCCAGCCTCCTCCGCAGGGCACTATGGGGCGGCCGGCCGCCCCGGCCCCCGTTACAAGCTTCGGGGAGGTCGGCCCGGCTCGCCGCCACCACGGAGCAAAGACAGTCGGCCCCGTGCAACGCGGCTCGAATCCGTACCAGCCTACGTATGGAGACCTAGCGTTCGGCTCGTCTGGGGCCCCTCTTGATCCCGGTCGCAGGATTGCTCCGGCGACCAACTGGCTGCAGAGGAATTTGTACGGCGGAGGTTATCATGAAGTGGGAAACTACGGAGCGTTTGACGCCTTCCCGCACCCAGATACGCGCCGCCCACAGTGCGCACAAGAGGATGACGCCCGGCGCGGAAGATGGCCGAATTGATGCAAAATCGCTCGGCCTCAAGCCAAAAATGCAAGGACCCGCCTATAAGCCGCCGTTCCCAGAATGGTACTACAATGTGCTCTTGCCGCCAAGGGTGAAGCCGCCAACGGAGTTCACAAAATTTTCGGGGCAAGACGACTCGAGCACGGTCGAGCACATCGCTCGTTACCTCATGCGGCCTCGGGGAGTGCTCGACCGAGGAGACATTCGGGGTCCGCTACTTCCCCGCATCACCGACAGTCCGGCGTTCCGGTGGTTCTCGTCCCCGCTCCCCGAACCGCCGCCAGATGGAAGGACTTGGAGCGAAAATTCCACACTCATTATTTCAGTGGCAGCTCGGAGAAGAAGTTGATCGACCTCGCCACCCTGAAGCAAAGGCACAGCGAAACGCCGCTGGAATTTCTTAGAAGATTCAGGGAAGTCAAAGGCATGTGCTTCTCGCCGAACTTGCCGGACGACCGGCTGGCTCGATATGGCCGTCGCCGGGATGTTGCCGGGCCGTGCGCGAGAAGTTGTTCGGGATGGAATTTGAGAATGCGGGGCCGCCTATCGCAAGCTATCACTGATGAGCAATCAGGCATATGGCTTTAAGAAGGACGCCAAATTTGGCAAGCAGCACGACGTCACTGATGTCTACAACCAGTTCTTGGACAAGGCTGATCTGTTCGAGGATTCTGATGATTAATTGGATGTAGCCACAGCAGAGATCATGTGGGGGAAGGAGCCTTTGACAATGAATCGCGTCGGGTCAAGCGTACCAAGGGAACTTATGATTTTGATATCACGAAAGCCGATAAATTGTTTGAGCTCTTAGTGAAAGAAGGCCGAATCAAGTCGCTCGAGGTGCATTCCATGCTTCGGCCCGATGGAGTTAAAGCAAAACGTTACCGTGGCTTCCATGACAGGGATTCACACTACATCAATGATTGCGTGGTCTTCGTGATGAAGATCCAAAAGGCTATCCAGGAGGGTCACCTCAAGTTCGATAACAAAATGAAGTCGGGATGGCCACCCCTTTCCTCGAACATGGTGGGCTTTTCTCGTTAATGTGATAATGTACCGAGGAGAAGGGAAAAGTCAAGGTCTTGACCTCACCTGTGTCTAGACAAGGTGGAGCAAAGGGACCCGGAGCGCCAAGTGACTGCTGGAACAGGTGCAAGGTGACGCCCCCCGCATTCTCAAGAGTCACATCGAAATTGGGGAATCATCCAGAGCTAAGCCCAGGGTGACATCGCGCATCCTCCTCAACAAATGGCTGCGCCAGATAGAGAAAGAGCGCTACCAGAAGCGGCGCTACGAGGAGGAGCAACGCAGAGCCGAAGAAGAGGCGCGCAGAAGGGACCAGGAGCAGTACACGCGCGAGCAGGAGCGCACACACTGGGGATGCGCCTTCTTCGGTGCATTGCCGGGAATGAGGGTTTAAAGCCGCCCACGTTGAAGAACCGTCCCGAATGCAAGGATGTGTATGTTGAGTACAGCAGAAATCGCCAATCGCCGATCCGTCCACGAGAGAATTGGAAGGATCCACCCTAACGGGGATAGGCGCCAAAAAATTGAAGTCATCGATCATCCCGGAAGCGCCAAGCTGATCTCGTGGGCCGATCAAGAAGAGGACGAGGATGACTACATCCGGCAAAAGGGGCAAGGTGGTGCCCGCCCGCCTACGCAAGAGTCGAAGAGACGGGTCCGGCGCTTGAGGAACCGTGAATCGAAGCGGTGCCGGGATCCGGACGAAGCGGTGTGTGGCGCCCCAAAGACCAACCGGAGGGATCGAAGCGTTCGGCTCCAGCATGCATGGTATACTTTCTGCCGAACGAGTTCATGGCTCCTGCTAACTAGGTTATGCAAGAGGAAGCTTCCTTCGATGATGAGCAGCACCGAGGGGATGATGGCACAACCGGTGCCGGCTGCTGTGCCATCTTCGACAAGCCGGCCAAGAATCGTCATATGAGGCCGCCGTACTTGGAGGGGGATACGTCAATGGCAAGCCATTGACCAAGATGTTCGTCGACGGTGGAGCGGCGGTAGCCAACGTAATGCCGTACACCACCTTCGGGAAGCTTGGCATGGGCCCGAGTGATTTGACGCCTACAAGCATCATCTTGAACGATTTCGCCGGAACCCCTCGGACACCAAGGGATGCGCTCACGTGGACTTGATGATCGGGTCCAAGACGTCGCTCACCACCTTCTTTGTCATCGAAGGCAAAGGAGCCTACACCGTCGCTTGGGCGGGACCGGATTCATGCTAATCGTTGCATCCCATCCACCATGCATCAACAGCCTTATCCAAGTGGGTGGACGATGAGATCGAGGTCGTTCGCGCATGACTCCGTGAGCGTGGCCAACATGGAACCGGCCTTCCGGGAATACCAAGGCATCGATTGTTTCTCGTGGAAAGATCGGGGAGAAGGTCCCGTTGAACCCGTCGGCCAGTGATCACCGATTCAAGCAATCGGCTCTTATAGCAATTTTTAATGGAGAACCCCGTAGATGGCACTGATGGCAAATTAGGGCGAGGATTCATGTCGGCTGATAAACTGGAAGAAGTTGACATTGAAAGCGGTGATAAGCCAAGGTCGACGTTCATCAGTGCAAATTTGCAACCAGACTTCAGGGGGAATTTGATTGAGCTTCTCAAAGAATACAAGGATTGGTTCGCCTGGGATTATTCGGAGATGCCTGGATTGGATCGTTCCATCGTCGAGCATCGGTTGCCAATCAAGCCTGGTTTCAAACCATATAAGCAACCACCCCGGAAAATCTACAAGGATGAGGTATTGGCCGATGTGAAGAAGGAAATTGAAAGATTACTTGATGCAAACTTCGTTCGGCCATGCAGATATGCGGAGTGGATATCTAACATCGTCCCTGTGTACAAGAAGAATGGAAAAATGAGGGTTTGCATAGATTTCGTGGACCGAACGCAGCTACTCCGATGGATGGATACCCGATGCCTATTGCCGATTTGTTGATTGACGCCGCCGCCGGACACAAGGTAATTAGTTTCATGGATGGCAATGCGGGATACAATCAGATCTTCATGGCAATAGAAGACATATCAAAGACGGCCTTTAGATGTACTGGTCATATAGGCCTGTTCGAGTGGATAGTCATGACATTTGGGTTGAAAAATGCCGGTGCAACCTATCAACGGGCCATGAATTACATTTTTCATGAGTTGATCAGCAAGATTGTGGAGATCTACATTGATGACGTGGTGATCAAATCCCTAAGTCATGACACCCATTTGGAAGACGTGAAGAAGACCTTGGAGTGCACCCGGAAACACGGTTTGAAGATGAATCCAAACAAGTGCGCTTTTGGGGTATCACCGGAGAATTCTTGGGGTTTTTGTCCACGAAGGGGGAATTGAAGTTGGCAAGAAGAGCATGAAGGCCATTGATGAAGTAGTTCCTCCGCCTAACCTCAAGGAGTTGCAATCGCGCTCGGCAAAATCAACTTCGTGAGAAGATTCATTTCAAATTTATCACGAAGGTGTTGCCATTCTCTCCATTACCGAAGTCGAAGAAAGATCGAAGTTCACATGGGGCGACGAACAACAAAAGGCTTTTGATGAGATCAAGCAAGACATGAAGGAGCCGCCGGTGTTGGTTCCTCCTCGCCTAAACAAGCCTTTCAAGTTGTACGTGGCGCCGATACCCAAACCATTGGATCGGCCCTTATTCAAGAATTTGAAGGAAAGGAGCGGGTAGTAGCTTATCTTAGCCGAAAATTACTTGATCCTGAAACCAAGTATTCGGCTGTAGAGAAACTGTGCCTTTGCGTGTACTACTCGTGTACAAAGTTTCGGCACTACCTGTTGAATGCCGAATGCACTGTATATTCCATGTTTGATGTGATAAAACATATGTTATCTATGCCAATTTTGAACAGCAGGATTGGCAAGTGGATTTTAGCTTTATCAGAGTTTGAGTTGAAGTTCGAATCGGCAAAAGCCATCAAAGGTCAGATCATTGCCGATTTCATAACTGAACATCGCGATCCGTCAATTGATTTGCTTGAGATCACCCCTTGGGCTTTGTTTTTTGATGGATCATCATGTGGTAAAGGTGGGGGAGTAGGGATCCTATTGATTTCGCCTAGAGGTGAGATGTTCGAATTCGCCATCCCTATACGCCCCACTCGTCACAAATAATCAAGCGGTAATACGAGGCATTACTTTGAGGGCTTCAATATTTGAGAGAAGTCAGCCGTTTCGGTTGAAGTTTATGGAGATTCGTAGTTGGTAATCAAGCAACCGAACGGCCAATATGAATGCAAAAGTAAAGCGCCGAGGAGTTACTACGAAGAATGCGGGGAAATCTTGAAGAGTTTCCCCGTTGGTGACTCTACAAAGACATTCCTAGAGAACATAACGAAGAAGCAAACAAAGCCGGCTCGCAGCGCCTCTGGTTACAAAGAGAGTCAAGAAGCGTTTGCTGCAGAGATGTGTGCGCTAGGGGCGGATCTTGCAGAAGATGATTGGAGGAAAGAGATCGTTGATTACTTGAAGGATCCATCCCGGAAGGTCTCTAGGAAACTCAGGTACAAGGCAATTAATTTCGTTCTTCTAGATGATAATTTATTCTATAAATCATTAGATGGGGTATTACTACGATGCCTGGGTCCAGAAGAGGCCAAGAACATGATGAGCGAAGTGCACGATGGGATATGTGGAGCACACCAATCGGCCTACCGTATGAAGTGGGTTATTAGGCAAGCTGGATGCTTTTGGCCGACGATATTAGAGGACTGATTTGAGTATTACAAGGGATGTCAGGATTGCCAAAGGTTTGGGAATATTCAAAGGGTCCCTGCATCAGCGTTGAATCCCATCATCAAGCCATGGCCATTCAGGGGCTAGGGTATAGACTTGATTGGCCAAATTAACCTGCCGTCTAGCAAGGGGCATAAGTTCGTGCTTTTGGCCACAGATTATTTCACTAAATGGGTTGAGGCGATCCCACTGAAGAAGGTGACGTCAGAAAACATGATTGAATTCGTCAAGGAGCACATCATCTATCGATTTGGGATCCCTCAGACAATTACCACTGATCAAGGGGCACAATTCGTGTCACTGGAGTTCATAAAATTTGCCGAAAGCATGGGGATCAAATTGTTAAATTCCTCTCCCTATTATGCCCAGGCTAATGGTCAAGCAGAAGCTTCTAATAAGATCATGATCAAATTGATACAGAAGAAGATCGACCAGAAGCCAAGAAGGTGGCATTCGGTACTCAGTGAAGCACTGTGGGCTTACCGAATGGCCCCCCATGGAGCTACAAAGACTTCTCCTTACGAGTTGGTTTACGGGCATCACGCAATTCTGCCTTGGGAGATGCAATCGGATTCAAGAAGAGTGGTGCTACAAAAGGAGTTGAGCTCCAAGGATTACAGTAGCCTAATGATGGATGAGCTAGAGGATTTACATATGATCCGTCTTAGGGCCCTGGAAAACAATGAGAAAAACAAACTGCGGGTCGCCAAGTACTACAATAAGAAGGTAAAAGTAAGGCAATTTGCTGAAGGCGATCTAGTATGGAAAGCATTATCGCCGATTGGAACTAAATACAGGGCAAATGGTCCCCTAACTGGGAAGGACCTTTTCGTGTGGCCAGATGCGTCCCTGGTAATGCATATATATTGAAAACTTTGCTAGGAGAAGAATTTTCCGCGGCAATAAATGGAAGATATCTGAAGAAATATTATCCTAGCATTGAGATCGATCGATGATTACACACATCTGGCATAGAGATAGCCGGCGCTCAAGAATGAGGCCGCCTTCAGAACAAAAAATCCTTGAACAGGAGAAATGACCAGTGCCTAGATGCATTGCCCTTAGCACAAAAACTACATTACAACTGCTTCTTGCAGGATTACATCGAACAACCCTGGTGGTCAGATCTCCGAGGAGGTGGGAAGCAGAAGGCGTGGAGAAAGAAGCGAAAGTATGATTCGATCTTTTCTTTACTTCTTCGGCTGCTCCCTCTTCGCTTGTTCCGAGACCACCGTGACGGCAACTTGGAACGCATGGGGGTGACCATGGTTGGCGGCCTCCACCAAGCTATCCCGAGCCGCCTTCAAAGTTGTTGTACCGTCGAGACATCCGAAGCGGAGGAATCAAGGTTAGGGGCAAGAAATCCAAGTGCAAGCACGAGGTCAAGAAGGAGTCGAAATGTTTACCCCCTACTAGTGCTTCCAGAGCTGCGACGCTCGCGCTCGGCTTGGCAACGGGCGGTGATGTCCCCCGAGGCCATGCTCCGATGCCGAACGCGACGGCGCACTCGATGGTTGGTCCTCTCGTTCGGCGTGGCATCCTCTCGCTTCGAGGGAGGAATCGAGGAGATGTACTCAGGCACATCTTCGGTCCCGATGATTTCTTCGGGGAGCAAATCAAGGCTGGAAGAGGACAAGAAGAAAACATGAAGCGCGAGATCATGCGGAAGAACGAGGAGCAGGTCAAGGAAGAACTCACTTCCGAATCGTACGCTTCTTTGATGAGCCGCTCTCCTGGGGTTGCTTACCCTTGTCCATGGCTTTGGGGTTTTTTCCTCTAGAGACAGGGGAAGAGATGAGAAATGATGGATGAGTGTGCGAGTGGATTTGCAGAACATCCCCGCAGGCTATTTTATTGACCGAAGGGGCGCATTGGGAGTGATGACTGGCCAGTACACACTGTTGGAATACCAAACGGCAGGGTTTTCTCCCAAGTGCGAAGGGTTTTTTCTTGAACAGTGTTTATGGATTGCCGAATCGGGATCCTCTGTGGATTTTGTGCCAAGGGGCAGCTTGTTCTCGCGCGTTCGGCTCAAGATAGCTCCCGAATGCATTCAAAGAAAACAAAATTCGCAGATGCAAAATGCAAAGGGAGTCATCACAAAACAAGCACAGAATTCAAAAGTTCTTCATCTATTGCCGATATTTACACATCCCTAGTACAATCTAGTTGAAAAGCCTATTCAACACAGATTGGGGATGAGTAATTTCGGCAATGGCGTCGCCATGGCCATCAAGGCGCTCCAAGATGAGCTCGATCTCCTCAATGTCCTCTGGCGCGCCGCCCCGGAAGCCGCGCGGCCTGGTGGAGTAATCGACGTCCGTGTGCGTCGCCATGGCGCCGGTGCCCAAGGTGGTGCCCGGACGGACGCCATGGGTGGCCACCTCATCGACGCGTGCTCCACCACGCAAGGCGCTCCACCGGCGTGTCACCGTGGGCGTTCACCTTCTCGCCGCCTGCTCTACCGCCTTCACCGGTTGAGCTCAAAGATCGCGGGCCGCAAGAAGCAAGAAGAAAAAGATTAGCATCAAAAGCCGGTTGGATCAAGAATTAATCTCGGCAGCCGTACCGTCGATGGCTTCCAGCCACCGTTTGCGCTGGTCCTCCCATTCCAGCTCGGCTATGCCCGCCTTCTTGGAGACGTCCTCTAGCTCACACCGGGACGCCTCCAGCTCCTCCCTAAAGCGGAGAGCGTCTTCTTCCCCGTACGGCACCGGGGAGTGGCCGTCGGACTCCGAGGAGTCGTCTGGGAGGGGTTGATTGGCCGGCGCAGGAGACGGATTCCACTGAATCAATCTGAAAAAAGGGATGATCGTCAAGGCAAGAAGAAGATCAAAAGTCGAATCAAAGAGGAGGAATCGACGATCATTGCCTCCGGCGCGCGTTGGCGCTCGCTCCCCTCTCGCCTCGTCGGAGGCGCGGCGGCGGTTGAGGCGGCGCACCATAATGGTTTGGGATGTGCACTGTTTGCAGAAGGGCTAAGATTGGCAAAGATTCGAGAGCTAGAAGGCCTGGTGGAGAGCTAGGGGCACCTATGGTTGCATTTATAGGCCTCGGGCAGATGAATCGTGGCTTCGAGTCGTGGCTTTGGATCGTGGCGCATATCCCAAGAAATCGGAAGGTGGAAGGGTTTCCTTGGCCAGCCCGCCGACGGGTCGCTTGGAGTTCTAGGCTGAGCCGCGTTCAGTTGATTGGTTCGGCTAAAGAAAATCAAAGTGCCATTCGGGAGTTGGCGTTTCTTTGCCGAATGGGTCGTTCAGCATTATATTTGAAGGTGCGCAGAAGAAAGGAAACAAATTGCAAGAAAATATTACAAGAACGACCAATTCGGTTATAAATCAATACGGGCATTCAAATGTTCAGATGTTTCGCAATCACACCACGAGCATTGGATGTTGTTAGACGGAAATTGTCCAGCAGCTCCTGGCAATCTTTTTTGAGTACCGTACAAGTCGGTGAGTTCGCATCGCATTGCTCTATCTTGGTGATAGCCGATTTTGCTTCCGCTTGGGTCTTTTCTATCAATCCAGGGAGCTCGGCTATTTTCTCTTTGTCGCCCTCTATCTCCGCCGACAAGCTTCTCGCCCGCTTCTAGAGCAAACCTTTCCCGGCAATTTTCGCATCATAAGAAGCCCGCAGGGTTGGCCAATGTATCCTTGTGGCTCTCCGCTTGGGATTGTGCCCCGTTCATGGCGTGTTCAGCATCGGCTTTCCTCTTTTCGATAGCCGGGCGGGAGCGCAATTTCCTCAAAGCATGCTTTATGGGTGCATAAAGGGTATCTAAGCCATAGACAGATGATAGAGAAGCTCTGATGTCTTCAGGAAGTTCTAAGGCTAAACAGACCCTGTGATGTCAAGGCCGGTGATCATATATACATCGGCCAATGTTGGAGACATTGGGCCATGGCCAAAAAGGAAGGCGTTGACGCCGTTTGACCAGAAGTGACAGGCTGCTATCAGGAGGTCTTCGTTCTTGGGGGTCTCAGCCACGGATAACTCCAAGCACTGGGCGATACGGAGGGTATCCGGGTTGGTCAATCCACTCTTGTCCGCAAGAATCCTCCGATACCAAGTTTTCCCACTCGCAATTGGAGGTAAAGGCCGTTCTTGAAAGCGTCTTGCCACCGAGGCGGTGGAGACAGAGTCGCTTTGAAGGGGATTCTCCGAGATTCACTCGCGATGAAATCTCGAGGGTCAGAGTTCCCCACAGGACCAAGATAATAAGATCTCGAATTGGCCTCGGTGCGGATCAAAAGCTCAGTAGAAGGCTCCTGGAAGAAAAGCGGAAAAGGAAATCTCAGGTAAAATTGAAAACCTAAATGCCAAACGAGGCTTACGGGGGATGAATTTACCGGAGCATCTTGGTTCTGAGCTGCCATTGGAAGTTTGAGCTCGGAACGAGGGGATCTAGGGTTGGATCTGGATGAAGATTCCGGCGGATTGCGAAGAACAGTGTTGACTGATTTGATTTGAAGTATTCGTGGCCGGAGTCAATTGTGGAACAAAATTACTTTTATCCCACAATTGAAGGGGCATGTGTTAACACCAAAATTTGGTAAGGAGTCTGACTTGTGGGTCCGGTTCGATAAAGAGTCCGTCCGGTGGAAGGAAGGATATTTTCGGGGATATTCGGCAAAGAGATCGCGGTCGGCTATCTGCTCTGGTTCGGCAAAGGAACAGTAGAGCTGATTTTGCGGGATTGGACGGTGACGTGGCTCAATCAGGGAAGACGAATGGATGGATAGGTGATCAAGCTTAGAGATAAGTTAGGCAACGAATCCATTCGAAGTTGTACTCAACAGGGTATAAATATGACCCCTGAATGTATGTAACAAATGGAATCATTCTTCAATACACACCGGCCTTATGCCAAGCCCTAGAGTCCCTTGTCGTGTCGTCGAGTTCTTCGAGAGGGCTAATCGATCCGTCGACCTCCGTGAGTACCGGCAACCTTGTATCATGTCTAGTATCATGCGGTGGATTTAGATCTGATGCAAGTAGTCTTGTTACCATGCTTCGTGTCATGCGGTAGATTCAAGCTTGGTTCAAGAAGGTTTCTTGTTAGATCATGAGCCATGCGGTGGGCTAAGATCTAGCTTGAAGCTAGTTATCGGCTCTATTGGATCTTGGCAAGATCTGATAGATTCATTAAGTTACCCCGTGTTATCTTGAGTTTTACTTTATGTTTTAATTCATGTAACACACCTTTGCCCAATCTAGATGGGTTTGGATCGGCTCTATCTCTTTTATGATCCTTGTTCGAGTAGATTTCATGTTTTAACACGTGGATCTTGTGTTTTCCTATAGCCGAAACCGAATCGATCTAGGTTGTTACGTGTTGCGGGTTCAAGCTTGCTAATGTTCGTATAAATCTTGAAAGAGCCGGTATCATGCGGTAGATGCAGGTTTTTGGGTTGCTTTGGAGCTAGTCATCCGGTGGATTAGATTCCCAAATCAATCTGATAGATTTATTCACTTGGTAATGTTTGTTCCTTCTTCATGGACCCCGAATCGGCTGTTCAGCCGTATTCGGTTATGTTTCTCCACGAGTAGAACACGTGTGTTATCCATGCTTTAAATGATGTATGCTTTTAGCTTTCCATATTTAGATTGTATCATGCGGTGGATAGATCTATTTGTGGAAAGTGGTACGGTTTTTCATGCAAGTTGTATCATGCGGTGGATAGATTTGTTTGACATCGTATCCGACGGGTTTTAAAGTAACTAGACATGCGGTAGACTAGTGCTTTGGATCTATGCATACTTGTTTAATACATGATCATGTCCGTGCTTTACTTTATTCACTTATCTAATGTTAATCTTCATGGGGATCGGTCATGACTTCATGTACGTGCATCCTTGT
Source organism: Cenchrus americanus (assembly GCA_947561735.1). Classification (NCBI taxonomy): domain Eukaryota; kingdom Viridiplantae; phylum Streptophyta; class Magnoliopsida; order Poales; family Poaceae; genus Cenchrus; species Cenchrus americanus. Next base: position 146,151,037 of record OX387244.1, on the reverse strand, counting down.
TCAAACAAAGACCGATCGCTGTCATGCTCACGTCATCCATTCGGCAGTGTTATTTTTTCCCCTTTGCGGTTTCCCGAATGGTTGTAGTTCGTTGGCAGATAGCTTTCTATAGCTATGTGTCATCTTATTTGGCTTCTTAGCCGTAAATATGGAACTGTCTGGTACCACCCGGCAAGTTCCAAGCTTTGGTATTTAACTGCTTTGTCTTTTGTTAATTTTCAGGAAAAAATGACTGGCACGTCTTTCGCCCTCTGCGCGTGTGAAGTCAGCTTTGTTCGGCTTGCTGTGTGTTTGGCGTTGAGTGCACTTTTCGCGTCAACAGAGTGGACATTTTTTTTTTGATTTTTTTCAATCTTATTAGAGGTACATGTAGGTCAATTTGGAATTACATTTGATAAACACACAGAAAGTCAATTAAATGATAGAAAATAGCAAATTTACTTGAAAATTCTTAAAACTCCTAGGTGACAACTTATATGTTTTCTGTAACATGTGAAAAACATATTTGGAGCATATAAGAGAACAATTTTGTAACTTTCTTCACAAGGGTGTACTTATTACTGATTGAAAAAAATAAAAAAATATTTTTTTTGCACAACAATGGAAATGTAAATTCCCGTATCTTAAATAAGAGTAACTATGAGGTTATGTTCATAATTGAGGTGTACATGAGCAAGAAAATAGTTTAGGTTATACAAAATAAAAAGTTTAAGTTGAGTTGTATGAAACAATGTGAGAGATTAGCTAGGTTATGAAGAATGTATACTCAAATTACCACAAAATCTTATGAAACTTTTTTTGTCAAGCTTTTACATCCATAAAATGATTCTATTCAAATTTACATAATTGTTGGAGAAATTTTAGATATTATCATCATTATTTTATAATAAGATGGCTAGTAGAAGTTTGAATTTTCCCTATATGTCAATTGGATTTTTTGTCAATCTCGTAGATGTAGGATATAATGGAGCATAAGAGCTTAAATATGTTTTTTTTGCATTTTTTGAATCTTATTGGAGGTACATATAGTTCAACTCGGAATTACTTTTGATAAGCATGCAAAAATTCATTTAAATGTTAGAAATTAGCAAATATATTTGAAAAATCTTGAAACTCCTTGATAACAACTTATATCATGTCTATTACATGTAGAAAATAAACTAGGGTAGTGCCCGTGTGCTGCAACGGGCTAAGAAAAAGTATATATAAAACAAACACTTGGAGCACATAATTAGTGAGAATCTTTACTTTACATCGGCTTTCATATATTTTATTCATCCACCTGCAACTATCATTTTCAATCAAAAATTAATTTTGTTACTGCTAAAGGGACTAAAATGTGATGAAATAGAAGTTATAGGGATCAAAATGTAATGAAATAAAAGTTATAGGGATTAGAATGTGATGAAATATACGTTCTAGAGACTAAAATGTAATTGTTGGAAAAGAAAGGGCAAAAAACAAAAAAACGCCACCTCTCTTCTCCCTCGGTCTTCCTCTCTTTCGCCTCTCGTCTCCGCATCTTCTCTCTGGCCACCCCGTCTCTTCTCTCTGGCGGCCCTCCTCTTCTTTCCGGTCGTCGCCTTCTCTCCCTACCCTTCTCTCGCTGATGTTGGATTTGGAGGAGGTCGCGGCGTCTGGTGGAGGAGCTCGCGTCGGGCATCTCCTCCGGCACGCCTCCGACAGCGGCGTAGCGAGGAGCTGCCCCGGAGGCCGGAGGCAGTGCGGGGCTGTTGGTGCCCACGGCATGGAGCTTGCTCCGCCTGGCCCGCCGTGGCCATGCTCTCTCTCTCTCCTGGGCCGTTGCTTCCTATGTTGCTCCCTCTCCGGCAAGGCCTCCCCATGCGGCGTGAGCCCGAGCATGTCCGGCGGCGAGCGGCGCGAGGAGTTCCTCGCATCATCATTAACAGCAGCTCTCGTGGCATCTTTGTCTCCGCTCACTGTTGTCTCCTCTACTTTTGCCTGCTGAGCCGTTTGGGTCCGTCATCCGTGCGGCATGGCGGCGGCTACTTTGCACACATGTGCTGAATATCTGATTGTTTTTTTCTCAAGTAAGCATAATTAGTCATTTCTGTTTCAGTATCACATTGAGAAAATCCATTACATTCTTTATATGCAAGTCAGATATATACACTTTGATTTCGATTCAAGTATTTTGTAATGTAGCCATAATCTTTAATACTCAGAATTTTTTTGGTATTTTTTTTGTGTGCTGTGACACCAGTTATTTTTAGTTGGTCTATTGTATAGTACTAAGACAACATATAGTATGCTCCACATCCCATATATGTTCTAAAACTATGGCATCAGACCTATGACATTGGTTCCCAAAAACTATCCCATAATTGCTGCTTTAACTTATTCACAGGATTGGTGAGGAGAAAGATGGAAACATAGATCATAGCTCATGACAGATCTGAACAACTTGCTTAACTTTAGAAATTTGTTGTCCAGAGATGCAGGTATATCTACTCAGTCCCCCCTTCCGTATGTCTGTTCTGGTTTTTCATTTAAGCTAACTGCCACATGTTTTCAAGACTAATTAGATTTTAGTTACTTCAAAATACACACTATTTGTTGAAATACATGGATGGATGAGTAAAAAAATGTTAAAGAAAATAAAATGTTAAAGAAGGCACCAACTTCAATCGATGTTAAATCATGTTGCATTTTGAATATCGATGATCACATCGGAATTTGATTGATAGTTACCATGTTTTGTTTGTTTTGGCAGGTCTGCAAGAGTGCAGAAACGGAAGCTAGGGTTTCTACAGATGATCAGTTTTGGAGGTGCTGTGTTCTAAAGTCTTGATCTGATTGAATTAGCCCTCATGTTGCATTTTGAATATTGATGATCTCATTGGAGTTTTATTGATGATCCCATCGGAATTTGATTGATAGTTACCATGTCTTGTTTCTTTCAGTAGGTCTGCAAGAGTGCATAAACGGAAGCTAGGGTTTCTACAAACGATCATTTTTGGAGGTGTTGTGTTCTAAAGTCTTAATCTGATTGAATTAGCCTGGATATACTGCGTGCAACATGGTTGGAGTCCAAGTCCAAGTCTAGTCAGTAGGACTCAGGTCGCTGATGAACCGTGTAATTGTCTGGACATTGATTTTTGAGTTGGAGTTGGACTATTTTTGAGTTGGAGTCACTCAGGTCCAGGAGTTGTAATTTGTCTGGTGGACTTGAGTTTGAGTTCATATAATTTGTATGGTCGAGGATGTGCCTGCATGAAGAACTAAGGCCGATAAGGGTTAGGCCCATGATGGTGTCCTGATAAGGATTAGGCCCGCGAAGGTCTAAGTCTAACTCTGATGGCTTTATGTACGACAGGTTAAGGGGTGGGTGGGTGAACGACCCCACGCCACTTAATAGATTGGTATAGATTTTTATATACAAAATAATTAGTTTTGTGTGTTGCTTCATAATGATGTAATAAAATGACCCAAAAAGATGATGTAATAAAATGAAAAAGAAAAAGAAAAATGTTAAGCTGAAGAAGAAATGGAACGAAGCCCATTTTGGCCCAAATGATCTAACTCATCCCAACTGTCCGTAGGCAATCAAACGTTTCAAATTGATCCTGAGATGCATAAAAAAGCTTCCCAACCCTAACTCTCTCCCCACTGACGCTTGCCTTCACTTCCCTCTCTCCATCAGCCGCTGCTGGCACCCTCCTCCCAGATCCACACGAAGCCCCCCCCCCCCACCGCCACCGCCCTCTCCACCCCTCTCCGCCGCCTAGGAGGCGCGTGGCTTCTGCGCCGGACCCTGTCCCCCGGCCGCGCCTTGCCTCCAACGCGTGGAAGAGCTGACGACCGCATCGCCGCCTGATTTGGCCTCTCCACCTCCTGATCCGGCCTCTCCTCCGCCCCTCCCCTCCTCAGATACGGCGCGAGGGCAGATCGGCTCTAGGGGACCGGCGGCTCCAACGGGTAAGTCGCCGGCGGGAAGGTTGCTGCTATCCTCGAGGCGCCCGGGGAGGTCGTGGCCAAGTCAGAGCTCATCACGCTATACCGCGCCGGGGAAGCTGTCAAGATATTCCGGTTCGCGTGCGCCGCTTGTGCGGCGGGCGCCGAGGAGGCCGCGATGGCCGCGCGGTTGCTCTACATCAGCCTGCGGGGAGAAGCTGCTCATCCACCACTTCTACGTCGTCGGCTTGCTTGAGTAGCGTGAGGTGAGGTGAGATCTTCAAAATCCTGTGCCCGGTCGTGATTTGATCCATCGATTCATCTTTTCTGTTTTGCTTAAGTGCGCAGGGGAGAAGAAGTCATTGACGTGTGTTTTCTGTTTTGCTGCGTGCGCGGGGGAGAAGAAGGCGTTCATGTGTGTGACTCGTGTGCGGCGCAGCGACGTCCAGTAGGCCAGCAGCTGCAGTGCGTTGACCAGCTGCTGATCCGCGTCCATCTGGCCGGCAACGCAGTCCAGTCCAGGCAGGTGGCGTCCCAGGCCGTCTAGCAGGCTGCACGCTGCACTTGAGTAAGAAGATGGAGCAACCTATTTGATTATGCCTTGATGCTCAACTAGCACGCCTCTGTACCATAACTACTACCTGTAGTGAACATGGCTCCATTTGCCATTTTTTCGAGTTGATTTTGGTGATTCATGCTAACACAAGTAATGGGACTAACCACATTGTCTAGCATGTCTTTGTAGGCACTCCTAGGTCCCATGGATGTTACCACATGTTAACATGCCATGCACAAGTTAACATACCATGCCTAAGCTAACATTTCATGCCACAAGTTAACATACCATGGACATGTTAGGTTACTTACAGCAAATTTGAGAGCTTAGTATATATTTTGAGGCTATATGTAAAGGCATGTTAAGTATGTTAAGTTGAAGCAAAGATTCAAGTTGAAGACGTGAAGAAAAAGAAGGAAACAGACATCGTCGGATGAACCGACGGTACCTAGATAACAAGCGTCGGTGCAATCGTCGGACGAGTTGGTACACTGGGTGAAACCCTAGGAACCGTCGGATGAACCGACAGTCCATTTTCTAGTAGCGTCGGACGACTTGCAGAGGAAGAGCAGCGAAGACAGTACCACTGGATGATCTGACGGTCTAAGTGAGGACACTGTCGGTCTATCAGACGCTCAGTTTGAATCAAGACAAAGACGCGCCAAGACAACCTCTTCAGCACCGGATGAACCAACACCTTGGGTCAGAGATAGCGTCGGTCTATCCGACGGTTGCGTGTAAGCTAACAGAGTCGTTTTGGCCGTGAGGTCTTCAGCACCAGATGAACCGACGTAGCGACAGTGCATAGCGTCGGAACAGTTGTGTCAGCAGAGCTGCAATGGCTAAGTAACGTGGAGGGCACCGAATGAACCGACGCTCTGGAAAAGCATATCATCGGTTCATCAGATGCTTACTTTTTTCAGTGGTCGTTAGCCAACGACTAGTTTGATGCCTTGGGCTATTTATACCCCCTCCACTCACACATTTGAGGTTGCTAGATTGTGTGGAAGTGAAGAGGAGTTCAAGATACCTACAAGATCATATCCAATGCATCCAAGTGCTTAATTGCTCATCCTTAGACTTGCATATGCTTTGTGTATGTGCTTAGTGCTAGGCTTAGCTTAGAGCTGAGTGAGTGCAAGGTTGTGCCAACCTTGTGAGGTGATTCTTGAGTGAATCAAGTTGTACAAGGTTCGCCGGAAGCCTTGGGGCCAAAGTGGCTCACCGGCAATCGTCATCGACCCTCCGGCTTGGTGTGGAGCGGCGAGGATACTTTGTGTGGGGGACGTGGAGACCCCCTTCCTTTGTGAAGAAGCTCCTTAGTGGAGGCGGCATCATGGTGACCAAGGGAGCTTGGCAAGTGCCTAAGTGGCTAGCCTTTGTGGCAAGTCAAGTGGTGCTCTCGGGAGAGACTTGGTGACCGGGAAGCAATACTCTTGTGTGAGTGCTTCAACAACGTGGACTAGGGATGGTTTAGTGCCTACCGATACCACGGGATAAATCACGTGTCTCTATTGCAATCTTTGCTTGCCTCTACTTTCCTAGAGTAGTATCATGCTAGGATTGGCTATAGGTTGCAAACCTTGTTTTGGGATGGGAGTTTCACACTAGAACAACCCTAGTTGCACATCTAGATAGTATGTTCTTGTTTATCTTTGTGCAAAAATAGTGAAGCCATAGGGTAAGATTTTTAGTTGCCTAATTCACCCCCTCCTTCTCTTAGGATAACGAGCATCCGATTCCTTACAAGTGGTATCAGAGCCGAGACTCACTTCCTTCATAAGGATACGCCAATTCGATTGGTAAATTGTGAAAACCGGCTCATTGGAACGGTTAGGCTTCACCGCCTAGTGAGTTGCTCTATATATGTATGAAAGGGGTGGATACTTTAGGTTTGGCTCCACATTTCGGTGGCACGGGCTATCCTCGGTGGAAGGTTCTCATGGAGGCCTATCTCTAAGTAAAGGACCTTGATGTTTGGCGAGTCACTGATGAGGGCATGAGAAATGGTACTAAGAAAGAAAAGCAATTTGATGTGATTGCTAAGAGTATCATTTTATCCTCACTAGATGTAGGCGTTTTCAATAGAGTTTTTAATTGTGAAAATGCTCATGAGCTATGGAAAACCATCAAGGAGCAAAATGAGGGTTCAAAAGAAGTTGCTAATGAACGCTACGGTTGTCTTCTTGAGGAATTCAATAGCTTTAAGCAACATGCAAATGAAAATGCTGAATCTATGTACTCACGCCTAAATGTGCTTGTCAATGATATCAATGCTTTAGGTGTGAAGGACATCATGGACTTGAACATCAACCGCAAGATTCTTCAAAGTCTCTGGAAGCCCGATTATGACTTGGTGAAGGCAATCATCTATGAGAAGAAGCTCGAAGATTTTAAGCCATCTCATATCTTGAGCAAGATCATGGCACATGAGCTTCAACTCATGCCCAAGTCAAAGAAGGCGCCCCAAGAAAAGCCCCAAGAACCATCCTCTCCAACTACAAGCCATGCTCTCTCAAGCCAACAAGAAAAGATGTTGAGTAGGATGGCTACTCATGGAAGATCAAGCGAGGATGATGGTGATGATGGAGATTCCTCAAGTGATGAAGAGGTTGAATTCATGGTGGCCGAGTATGTGAAGAAGATCTTCAAGTATGTGAAGAAAGTCAACATGTACAGCTACAACGTCCACTTGAGAGAAGGACGTCATCATCAACACATCAAGTTCACCAAGATCGAGCACAAGCCCAAGAAGAAGGTGGTCAAGGAGAGGAGATCAAGGCAAGAAGCAACTATCGCCGTCCGTGAGTGGACAAGTGGTGGAGAATCAAGTTCTTCTAGCTCAAGTGATGAATCAAGAAAGAACTTCACCACCCGCTTCTTGCAAGGTCCTTTATCATCACTACACATGTGCCTTATGGCCAAAGGTATGGAAAGCGATGTAAGTGATGACGAATCCGACACCACCTCTCTTGATGATCTTGTTTAGCTAGTCCATGAGCAAAAAGGAATGCTTAAGAAACAAGCTAATGAAATTAAAGAACTCAATGCTCTCAATGATCTTAGTGCAACCATTGCTACAAATTATGAACATTTGTTGTGCAAATTCAAATTGTTTAGCAAGGTGTGTGATGAGCTAAAATCTAAGCTTGAGAGCAATGAGACTAAAACAAGTAATTCCTTTGAGCTTTATGAATCATCTATCCCTTGTGCAATTCCTATCTCCAAGGTAGATGCTTCAACTTTTTGCATTGATTTAATTGATGAATCTTGCTCACCATCATGCAATGAGAATGTTGTTGTAGAAAAATGTGATTGTCCCATAGGCAAGAAAAATGGTTAGCTCAAGCAAGAAGCGAAATGGCTCCGAGAGAGGTTGGCAAGCTTGATGGGTAAGGGCAAGAACGATGAAGAACAAGTGGACATCTCTCAAGACATGAAGAGCAAAGTCCAACCTTCTCAAGATAACTGTGATCTCATGGTGAAGAAGCTTGAGAAGGGTGCAACCGTAACTTGCTACAAGTGTCATGGAGAAGGGCACAAGTTCTACAAATGCCCTCAATTTGTCAAGAAGATGGACAAAGGCTCAAAGAAGAAGTTGAACCCCATCATCAAGAGCTCACTCATCTACACCAAGCCCAACCGCAAGAACAAGACCAAGAGCAACACCTATGTCATCAAGAAGAAGGCTAATGGCAAGGTGGTTGCACACAAGGTGGGGAAGATGAAGGAGGAGCGGGGTTGGAACCAACCTATTTGGGTGCCCAAGGAAGTCATCATCAACATGAAGGGGTCTCGAATGGTTTGGGTTCCAAAGGCCACTTGAAGGCCTTGAGAACGGGGACTTGGGAGGCTTGGCACAAAGAAGTTGTGAAGATTCAAGCCTAGAAGCCAAGCTTGCAAGTTGGACATGTGTTGCCCAAGTTCCCCGGTTGAGGTAATGGAAACTAGTACCTACCTCATGTCTCATTGTAGCCTCAATTCCTTGTTTAGATTGCATTTGTTGCAATATTTACATATGGTAGGTTGCTTGTGTCATGTGCTAACCCATGGGCAACTTACATGGTTTGATTAGTGTGTAGGAAAGCTACACTTGTTCTTTCATGGTGCATGTTTTCATATATATCTGTTTGCATCATGAGCAAGCTATAGGGTTAGCTTCCCTTTTGTTGTCATAAACAATGTGCATACATTTGGTTGGTGATTCAAACACTAAATGCACACTATTAGGGGGAGCTCATCCTATGGTTTGGTTATGGGACTAACATTGTTTCAAGCTTATTTTATGTAGTCCCTTGGCGACGCGTTCTTGTGCGGTGCTTCATTCTAAGAGAATGATATTTTACTCTCAATGTGATCTAACATCTCTAAAAGGGTGAATATAGCAATATGAGCTTCATGCTATTGAGTCATGGCCTTGCGAGCTTATGTCTCTATATAAGTTCAAAGGCAATGTACTCATACATTCCTAATCCTTGTGTTACCCCAAGTGTCTTCTGTGCAAGCTTCTTTCAAGTGGTGTCACCTTGTGATATCATCTCCAAGTGGCTCATCTCAGTATGGTGCCAACAAGGTAGAGAGGATCAACCCCCGGAGGTGTGCAATGATCAAAACACTACAAGTGATATCTACAAGTGTAATGTAACAAGAACCCATTTGTCTTGTCTCTTGTCCTTTAAAGCTACCTCCTTGCATGATATGCTCTAAGCTTCCTTGTCTTGCAAGTTTGTAGTTGTGCACTTGTTTTTAACACTATCATTTTGTGCACACACTTAGGGGGAGCTTAGTTTGTATCATGCTAGTCTCATGAGCTTGTGATCCACCTTAGTTATTCTTACATGTGGTATCTTCATTGATATCATACATATAGATCATGGTTCATGTGGCTTTCTCCCTTGTATTTAACTTTTCTCTTTGCGTTATGTTTGCTAGGACTTGCTAGTTTCCTTGGAGCCCTTTTTGTTTTGGACTTTTTGGAGATTTTATTCCAAAGGGGGAGGATGTGAGACCAAAGCAAGCTAGTGGTTCCAAAGTGGGAAGAGGCAAGCTATGTGTGAACATAGGAAGAGAAGATCAAAAAAGGAGGAAGTTTGATCTAGGGGGAGTTTGGATGACGGTAAGCATCCAAGCAAGTGTAAGTGGCTCTAATTTTGTCCATTTTTGCAAATTTATGCTTGCTTTGCTTGTGTTGTCATAAATCACCAAAAAGGGGAGATTGTAGCGAACATGGCTCCATTTGCCATTTGCTTGAGTTGATTTTGGTCATTCATGCTAACACAAGTAATGGGACTAACCACAATCTCTAGCATGTATTTGTAGACATTCCTAAGTCACATGGATGTTACCACATGTTAACATACCATGCACAAGTTAACATACCATGCCCAAGCTAACATCTCATACCACAAGTTAACATACCATGGACATGATAGGTTACTTACAGGAAATTTGAGGACTTAGTATATATTTTGAGGCTATAAGTAAAGGCATGTTAAGTATGTTAATTATGTTAAGTTGAAGCAAAGATCCAAGTTGAAGGCGCGAAGAAAAAGAAGGAAAAAGACACCGTCGATTGTCGGACGAGTTGGTACACTGGGTGAAACCCTAGGAACCGTCGGATGAACCGACGGTCCATTTTCTAGTAGTGTCGGACGACTTGCACAGGAAGAGCAGCGAAGACAGTAGCACCGGATGATCCGACAGTCTAAGTGACGACACCGTCGGTCTATCTGACGCTAAGTTTGAATCAAGACAGAGACGCACCAAGACAACCTCTTCAGCACCGGATGAACTGACGCCTTGGGTCAGAGATAGCGTCGGTCTATCCGACGGTTGCGTGGAAGCTAACAAAGACGTTTTGGCCGCGGGTCTTCAGCACCGGATGAACCCACGTAGCGTTGGTGCATAGCGTCAGAACAGTTGTGTCAGCAGAGCCGCAATGGCTAAGTGACGTGGAGGGCACTGGATGAACCGACGCCCTAGAAAAGCATAGCATCGGTTCATCCGACGCTTACTTTTTCAGTGGTCGTTAGCCAACGGCTAGTTTGATGCCTTGGGCTATTTATCCCCCCTCCACTCACCCATTCGAGGTTGCTGGATTGTGTGGAAGTGCAGAGGAGTTCAAGATACCTACAAGATCATATCCAATCCATCCAAGTGCTCAATTGCTCATTCTTAGACTTGCATATGCTTAGTGTATGTGCTTAGTGCTAGGCTTAGCTTAGAGCTGAGTGAGTGCAAGGTTGTGCCAACCTTGTGAGGTGATTCTTGAGTGAATCAAGTTGTACAAGGTTCGCAGGAAGCCTTGGGGCCTAAGTGGCTCACCGACAATCGTCATCGACCCTCCGGCTTGGTGTGGAGCGGCGAGGACACTTTGTGCGGGGAACGTGGAGACCCCCTTCCTTGGTGAAGAAGCTCCTAGTGGAGGCGGCATCAAGGTGACCAAGGGAGCTTGGCAAGTGCCTAAGTGGCTAGCCTTTGTGGCGAGTCAAGTGGTGCTCTTGAAAGAGACTTGGTCACCGGGAAGCAATACTCTTGTGTGAGTGCTTCAACAACGTGGACTAGGGGTGGCTTAGTGTCTACCGATACCACGTGATAAATCACATGTCAAGAGTTTGCTTCCTCTCATCTCCTTTACGTTTCTGCATTTACTCTATTGCAATCTTTGCTTGCCTCTACTTTCCTAGAGCAGCATCATGCTAGGATTGGCTATAGGTTGCAAACCTTGTTTTGGGATGGGAGTTTCACACTAGAACAACCCTAGTTGCACAACTAGATAGTATGTTCTAGTTTATCTTTGTGCAAAAATTGTGAAGCCATAGGTTAAGATGTTTAGTTTCCTAATTCATCCCCTCCCCCTCTTAGGATAACGAGCATCCGATTCCTTACACTACCATGTTACATTTAGATGGTTTGTGCTAATACTTGCTTGTTCTGACCTGTCAGATCTACTGCTTTGTGCTAAAGCTTGCCAAGTAGTCAAACATCCTATCAATCAGCACTGCTCCATTACAAATGCTTCAGATATCTGTCATGTACATGTTCCAGAAACATCTATCTACTAGTCCTTAGTTATGGGGTGTGTTTGATTGTTTGGCCTATGGAGATATCTTGTCCTAGAGTTATGGTAATAGCTTGCGATAAATCAAAATACATCAATATATGCTTGCTTATTTTTGTTTCATTTTCCTATCATGCTTTCCTCAACTTATTGGAGCTTGAATTGCAAAGGTTTTTCTTGATGCTCTTGCCCCTAGCAGTTTCGTGAACAAGGTTCTTATGCATGGTGTTTCGATGTGTTTAAACTATTTGATTCATTAAAAAAAAGATGATGTTGTTGCTTTGTGTGCAGATAGGACCATGTTCATGTTTGAATCATTTACATGTCTTGTTTGTATAATAGCCCCATGCTTATAAAAGTATACGTCACTACTAATGTTATTCTTTCTTCAATTGTTTTACGGACTAATGTTTAAACTTGCAAGAGGATGCATGCTACATGGGTCAAGCCAGCAAGGGATACTTGTAAGAGGTGGATCACTTGTACATATGCTCCAGAATTTCCAACAAAAAGGTATGCATCAATGTGTTTTTGGGCTGCTCCATTGTGTGACAATGCTTAAATGGCTTAGCTGTGAAAGTTTATCAAAGATGAAGCTTAACTGACTTAAGTATAGCAATGCATAAGTTAAATTTTATGAATCATTGACATTTCACTTATTAACTAATATCCATGAGGCCTGTTAACTCGTCAGTTTCACTGATTTGTTGCTTGTTTAGTTTTTTTGTTGTCTCATCTACATTTTATATCAGCTTGTTATAATCTTACAGTCCAGTTGCATTAAGTGATAAATTGCCACATGTTTTTTCACCTAGCATAAAAACTAACTGAATTTAATTGCTTGTGCAAGCATCCATTATGGTTTTGATTGTTTTGTAAACAGACTAAACTTCATCTTTGAGTATATTTATCGGATATTGACTGAGATAGCCTTCAAGCGTTTGGTGGCTTATTACATATATGGATGTCACTTAAAACCAACAATATTAAGTATGCATTTTTATATGCATTGAAACTAAGTTCTTGCTATTTGATACATTTGGTCTCTTAATTTCAGGAAAAATTGAAGAGTTAGAACTGGACAAAGAAAAGATGGCTTTAGGCTGGCATGGAAGAAGTCATTGTATGCTAAAGACCATTATAGACTTTTGGTCTAGTAACCTAGATTTTATTAGGGATCTCTTCATATTTTTACAGTTTTTAAACTAGTGGTGCTGGATGTATGAAAACTGGTGTGTGGTCTTATATTCGGTTAATTTGTTGTGTACAAAAGTGTAAAGATATAATTGTAATTTTGAATTGGCTTGATGGTCTGGAAATTTGATTCTGAAATGGGCTGAAAAAACAGGCTTGAATTTTTGAGTTGTACATCTGGTGGGTTAGAATTATGATGACATCATCGTCCATGTAAGTGCCATGTCATCGTCCATGTATGTCTTGTGTTATCGTCCACGTAAGTGCCATGTCATCATCCATGCAAGTGCCACGTCATTGTCCACGCCAGGTGCCATGTCATCGTCCATGTAGATGCCACGTCATCGTCCATGTAGACGCCATGTCATTGTCCAATGTTATGTGTCCATTCAATCCATGACGATCACTTTCGTCACAGATTTTGGGCTTCGGGCTGGGTTCAATGGGCTTTACACCAATCTATGATGACTTGAGAACGTCATGGATCAGGCTAATCTATGACGAAAATTTTAGTTCGTCACGACGCTTAATCTGTGATGCTCAATACTAGACATTTTGAAATTCTTCAATCGGAGGCCAAATCTGGAGTTTGAGGGGTCATGATCAAGAACAAAGATGCACAAGACACCTATCCATGATCCACATAAGGAAATCCGAACCCAAACACCTCGGAATCGAAGAAACAAGCCGCACACGAAAATCCAACGAAAATAGCTCGAAAAAGACACAAAAATCACAAGAGTTACAAGAAGGAAATCAACACAACCATGAATGCTTCCATACACTGGAGGTCAAATTCTTTACAAAATGGTGAAGAAAATCTATGCTTATGGAGCAGCGAGATGGGAAACTGTCCAGATGGATGGTTTGCCCATAAACCCTAGAGCTATATATATGGAGTTCCTCTGGGATGGGCAAATGACTAAGCTACCCATAGAACTTGAAATGAGATACACACCCCTCAGGGGCAACATGGTCAACTCCTCTTCATTGCACGACCACGCCTTTGCCGCAGTTCGCGTCCTCCCGACGCAAGGCCTGCAATCCCGCCACGTGTCCGCCGGCATCGAAGCTTCTCGACGCGCTCGGATCCTATCTCCGCCCACCGAGCCTCCGGTCTTGGTTTTGTGGATCAATCAAGTAACTCGACGGTTTTGTGGTGAACCACAGCAAACCCCACGTTTAGACTCCGGTCGTGAGCCGCTACCCTGCACTGGCTCCAGTCGACGACTTCGTCTTGCTTTTCTTGCCACGATGTGGCCCGCACTTGACCCTGTTGGCCACCGGGTCCCTCGAGTCGAGCCTACTTGTCTCTCCACTCCTTGGAGGCCCCGCAAGGCAATGACCTTTAACACCTGCGCTTCACCTGCACCAACGCAAATCAAGCCGCAACCTGCACCTGCAATACTCGACCAAAAGTCAGTCCTCACCATGTTGTCAATCACTCATCACAACCAGGAGTGACGAAAATGATCTTGGTTTTCCGTTTTCTCTCTTTTATTGAGAGTGTGTTGTTTCCAATTTAATTATGAAATTTTTATGCCGCAACTTGAGCCATAACTTCACGTAGAGGTGTAACAAACCTAACCATGCAGGGCTATGCACTTACTCAGCAAAGAAACTTATTTAAACTATGCACATGAAAATAACCTTAACAAACCATGATAATTAATTTGACTAAGATACACATATCTAAAATATATATACTTTTTATCATGGGTGCATAACCAATACACAGGGCAGTAGCAAAAAGATGGGCATCATTTGATCAGCAAATTAATTTACAAAAATAAAAAACAGGAGCATTGCAAAAACCAAAATTAATTCACAACTAAAGGTCTACATGACATCTATGTGCCATTTTTGCAAACAGGATCATACATGGTAGGACTAGGAACATATCCAAAATTCACTTGCATATCATTTAAATAATGTAACTTATTCAAATCTAAGAAAATTGATGATTTCAAGACAATTTAAAATCTACACCGAAGTTTGAAAACTTCCTTTGTAGAAAAGTTTCTCCTGGTCATAAGGATCACAACAAAATTGAGTTTTCCTTTGTACGTTTTTTCTGTGATTTTTGCTTAATTTTACTAGACTCGGGACTTAGATCTAAGTTTGAAAGATTATTTTCTTTACATATAGGTCCTCATCTTTTACGTTCAGGCCCCTGCATGTTTCTAAAGCTTTGCAATGTGGTCCATTAGGGCAGGGGCGGCACTGCCGGCGGAAAGGTGGCCGGATTCCGGCGACCTCGCCAGAATTCTAGGTCGGGGAGGAGCTCTGGAAGGTCAAGGGGTTGACCTTCGCCTGGATTGCAAGCTCATTTGTGGTCTCGCCGTCTGGGCGGCTCCGTCAGTGAAGGACCGATACGGCGAACCAGAGAGGGGGGAGTGAATGGGAGCCGATAAAAATTCTTCTCGAGGGAGATTGAAACTCCAACAAGATGAACACGGCTTCCAATACACATCTCCGACTCACTACCCAAGTTGGTCAAGCCCACATAGCCACTGGAGTGCCACTGGACCTAGGAACCAACAAACAACCTTCCGACCCGAGAACGCAGCGGAGCACCAAACCTCGAGTCTACAGACCCACACCGGTCAGACCGGCGAGCACCACCGGTCAGACCGGTCCCTGCTGGTGAATTTGAGCAACTTTCACTAAGTGGCTCTACACCGGTCAGACCGGTGAGATACACCGGTCAGACCGATCACAGCCTGAAAGCCCCCAAGGCACCAAATAGGCCAACCGACCACCAAACTGACCCAAACTCGAAACAAAGACAGCACCACGAGACAACAACGAACACACCAAGACGTTCACCCGAGCAAAATCCCACCGAGGGTTGCACCGGTCAGACCGGTCAAGAGCACCGGTCAGACCGGTGTAGCTCGGGCGACTCGGGATGAACAAAGACCCGCGGGTCAACTCCCCCAAATCCAAACCTCGACCTCCCGAATCGCTCCACGGACTTGAATAAGACTTTGGGGATATTAGGAACACCTCATGAGGAGTCCATAGCCAAGTTTAATCCCACCAAAACTCGTCCAAAAAGGAGGAATCAAGGAAATCCCGCCAAGAGCACTTCCAACCCAAGAACTCAAGAAACCCCAAAATCGAGGACCTATACTCACAGATTTGGGAGGGGAATCACAGCCCAAAGAACCACGAAGGGTTCCCACAAATTTCCCCCATCAAATCCCCAAGAGAAAGATCCCGAAAACAACCCAAAGAAATCACCAAGAGAGGGCTCCGAAATCACCACCAAGAACAACCAGGGAAAACACATCCAAACCTTGAGGAACCACGCTGAATCATCTATACATGAAATAAAGGTTCATACAAGGTCTAGCAAGCCGCCCGATCATCCATCCCTCTAAACAAGATCTCTCCCTGAAGCTCTCTTGCTAGTCCTATGGAAAACCTAAGGAAAATAGGAAGGAAAATGGGAAAACAAATGAGCTAGGGTTCCAAGAGTTAGCTGCCATCCTCTCACCTCTTGAGTTATATGGAGGCAACCGAAAGTCTAAAATACCCTTCTCTAACAACTAGGGATACAAGCCCCTCAAGGGCGGTTTTGGAAGACTTAAAGCTTTCTCCATCGGACGGATGCCCGGCGACCGCAACCTGCTTAGCCTCGACGCAAGCCTTGCGATCCCGACGCGTGTCCTCCGCTTCGAAGATTCCGGACTGCGGCGTCGCACACCGGTCAGACCGGTGCTCCCCACCGGTCAGACCGGTACCCACCGGTCAGACCAGTTTGGCGCTGCTGCAGCACCGTCTTCGGTTCTTCGGTCTTGGCTTTGTGGATCAACCAAGGAACCCAGTGGTTTTCTGGTGAACCACCGAAAACCCCGCGAACTCGGTGTAGCCTCCGCCAATCTCCACTCATGACTCGGCTCCCACGTAGTCCCGGCTCGACCTTGGTTTTGAGGCTCAACCAAGAAACCGTCCATGACTTCATCTTGCTGTTCATGCCACCATGCGGCTCGCACTTGACCTCGCTGGCCACCAGGTCCCTCGAACGAAGCCTACTTGTCTTCTCCACACCTGGAGGCCTCCCCGGCGACGACCTTTCGCGCTTGTTCTTCACCTGCACCAACACCAGTCAAGCCGCAACCTGCACCTGCAATACTTAGCCAAGAATCAGTCCACACAACATTGTCAATCACTCATCACACAAGGAAGCGACCATCCACCAGTCCTCGAACCACACATTGTCCTCATTCTACCCCTTGATGAGTGCATTGACAACACCCACACGAAAGTAACAAGAGAGAAAAGAAAAGGAAAATAAACGAACAAAAAGAAACTCCAACAAGCGATCGAAAGCCAAACAAAGGCAAAGAGCAAAATCACTCAAAGAAGACAAGTCTCGGACCCCTTAGGCAAGGGCAACGGCTCGACACATCCAAGACAAAACAAAGCTCAAGCAAAGAGCGCAAACCACCGAAAACAAAGCTCGAACAACCACAAAGAGCTCCCCCTGAACCAATGCACCTCCCCCTGGACGAATGCATGCAAACCAGCTGAAAACAGGGCAGCTGCAGCAACTTCAGCTCACACCGGTCAGACCGGTCATCACTGCCGGTCAGACCGGTGCCTAACATGTGTACAGGACCAGCACTCACACCGGTCAGACCGGTGCTCCTCACCGGTCAGACCGGTGTACAACAGAGCCCAGAAATGGCTCGTAACCACCTGAAAACCTGCTAAATGCGTCCAGTAAGCTATTTCAAGCTCAAATTTCTCCCCCTTGTTGGCAATGCATGAATCAAGCAAAAAATGCAAAAATTTCAACCTAGAGCTTCTCAAATAGACAAAATTCAACAAAAAATGCTACACATGTCCAAATGAGCAAGTTAGATACTATACGGCTTCGTATCGATCTCAACTACATGATCACCAAGTTTCACAACCATTGGACGAAGCTAAGATGGATTTGGGCAATTTTGCGAAAAACTTGCCTCTCATGAGCAAAGTCCTAAACATGATCAAAGCATATCAAAATGGCAAAGCCACACAAACTTCATGCTAGGACAGCCATTCTAATCATAAGACCATCACAAACACCCACAAGCACCTCATGTCATGTCAAAGCCACCGAGCCATGTGCCTATTTCTATGTATGAGACTTCTGATTGGTAGGCATCATGCAACGGTTTAGCACCCAAGGCAAATTAAATTCAGCACAAATGACATGGGAGCATATTTTCCAAGCATTTTTCACTTCATTTTTAGATTGATACATGGTACATGAAATGTCTTTGCGACAAAAAGGAACTTATGCTCCTCCACAAGATAAATCAAGAGGGCTAAACATTCATGATGGCAAATGAGCCTTTGGCCCCATATGATCAATAAACTAGCTATCCAACCACAAATTAAGCATAGCCAAGCCACTAAAACATGTCAAGAGCATATAAAGGCATTTACACATGAGAGAGCATACATGTGACATTTTTCAAAAACATAGCTATCAACCATGGATTATTCATCAAGATCATCAAGAGCTAAGCCAAACTAACCATAGCATACCAAACAAGCTCACAAAGACATATATCTCATTCCATGGTGAACAATGTATATGAGAGAACCTTTTCCTAACCAATGCATATGATACAAAATGTATGCAATCTAAGATACAAGGATGCCTATACATCATGTTACAAAGGAGCTCCCACACACCCAACTCAAGAAATCAAACACACACCAAGTTCCCCCCGCAAACGAGTGAAAGTTGCTTGATCTAGGGGTTTGGTGAAGATATCGTCTAGTTGGTCATGTGTGGGTACATGGATCAAAGCTATCTTTTCTTTCTCTACGTTGTCTCTCAGAAAATGATACCTCACTTCTATGTGCTTGGTTTTGGAATGGAGCACTGGGTTCTTTGCAACGCTTATGGCACTGGTGCTATCACATTGAAGTGGGACATGGGTATACTCCTCACCAAAGTCACTCATGGTGTATGAAATCCAAAGGAGCCGAGAGCAACGGCTAGAAGGACGCAAGCAACATACTCGGCCTCGGTAGTGGATTGAGCAACACTCGATTGTTTGCAGGAAGACCAAGACACCAAAGAAGAACCCAAAAACTGGCAAGTCGCAGAAGTGGACTTCCTATCCAACCGACACCCGGCAAAATCCGCGTCTGAAAAACCATGAAGCACCAAAGAAGAGGACGCGGAGTACCAAAGGCCGAAGTCGGGAGTGTGGCGCAAGTACCTGAAAATTCGCTTCACCGTTTGCCGATGCGAAGTCCTCGGAGACGCTTGAAAACGAGCGCACAGACACACCGAGAACTGTATGTCCGGCCTCGTCGCTGTCAAGTAGAGGAGTGACCCGATCATGCTCCGGTACTCCTTCTGATCCACGTGTTCACCTTCCTCGTCCGCATCAAGAGCCGTAGTCGTACTCATCGGCGTCGTCATAGCCTTGGAGTCCTCCATCTTGAACTTCCGCACAATGTCCTTGGTGTACTTAGCCCGGTGCACAAAAGTTCCTTCCTTTGATTGCTTGATTTGTAGCCCGAGGAAGAAGCGCAACTCGCCCATCATGCTCATCTCAAATTCCCTCGCTCATATCATCCGCAAACCTTGCAACAAGAGAGTTAGACGAGCCACCAAAGACAATATCATCCACGTACACACCGCACAATCGGGATATCTCTCGCCCGCCTCGCCAAAAACAAGGTCCGATCGACCCGCCCCATCTCAAAACCTCTCTCAAACAAGAACCCCCTCAACCTCGCCATACCAAGATCTAGGCGCCGCTTCAACCCATACGAGCCGCCTTCCTCAACTTGTACACTCGGTGGGGGTACTTCTCACTCTCAAACCCCGGAGGCTGCCTCACAAACACTTCTTCCTCCAACACACCATTCAGAAAAGCACTCTTCACATCCATTTGGTGCAATTTGAACCCTTTAGCCACGGAAAAGGCTAGAAGGATCCTAATCGCCTCCAAACGGGCTACGGGAGCAAAGGTCTCCTCGTAGTCGATCCCCTCCTTCTGACTGAAACCTTGAGCAACAAGTCTCGACTTGTTCCTCACAACCTCACCCTTCTCTCCCTCTTTGTTCTTCCACACCCACATTGTACCAATCGGCTTACACCCTCGGGGAGGGTCAATCAACTCCTACACCTGATTCCTCTCAAAGTTCTCCAACTCCTCATGCATCGAATTAACCCAATTGTGATCAGATAGTGCATGTCCAATGTCTTTGGGCTCAAAAGTAGCAACAAATGCAGCATGAGCGAAATGAGAATTGTTTCGAACCCTCGACCGTGTAGTGCGTTCATTCATGTCGCCGATGATCCTCGAAGCTGGGTGATCCACTTGTACTCGCCGGGGAGGTTCTCGCCTTGATGCTACCTCCCCCTCAACATCAGCTTCTCCTCGTTCTTGATTTGTCGTCGTAGGTGTAGTAGAGGGTCCATCCATCACCGTAGTCGAAGT
The DNA here is from genome assembly GCA_947561735.1 of Cenchrus americanus. Taxonomy (NCBI): domain Eukaryota; kingdom Viridiplantae; phylum Streptophyta; class Magnoliopsida; order Poales; family Poaceae; genus Cenchrus; species Cenchrus americanus. The sequence continues at coordinate 146,130,849 of OX387244.1, read as the reverse complement.
AGTGGGTACATGTTCAGCCGGGGGAACCACACCGCCATCTTCATCCTCTCCATGTTCATGCTCCTCCTCCTGAAAGATCTCCTCGCCAAGCTCATCATCACCTGCACACTAAAAGACAAGCTGACTACGTGGCTCTATCTCGTCGAAGGTTTCCTCGCAAGTCTCCACGATTTGGTTAGTTTCAAGATTGAGCACGCGATATGCTCTAGAATGAGATGCATAACCAAAGAAAATGCCATCGACAGACCTAGCCTCAAACTTATCCAACTTCCTGCCTTTCTTCAGAATGAAACACTTTCAACCAAAGACATGGAAGTGACTCACCTTGGGTGTGCGACCATGCATCAACTCATAGAATGTCTTCTTCTTGTGCACTCTGAGGTAGATCCTGTTAGACACATAGCACGCAGTATTCACCGCCTCAGCCCAATACCTCCTCGGAGTCCTATGCTCATCAAGCATCGTCCGAGCCATCTCGCACAAGGTCCTGTTCTTCCTTTCCACAACACCATTCTAGGGAGGCGTATACGGACTCGAAAACTGGTGCTCAAGACCCAAGTCATGACAAAAGGTTTCAAAACGAGAGTTCCTGAATTCCGAGACATCATCACTGCGGATAGCTCGTATGGCATCTCCGTGCCTCTCGTTCCTCAACCTCAAGACTAGATCTCGAACAAAACCAAACGTCTCCCCCTTATCCTCAAGAAAGAACACCCACGCATACCGAGAATAGTCGTCCACCACAACAAGGACATACCACTTCCCACTCGCAGATCGCACACGAGCTGGGCCAGCAAGATCCATATGGAGCAGCTCGCATGGACGCTCAGTCATCACATCGGTGAGAGGCGGGTGAGAAGAGGCTACCATCTTGGCATGCCTACACGGCGCACAAACCAACTCTTTCTCAAGCCTCAACCGTGGCAATCCTCGGACCAAATTGAGTTTACTCAAGCGAGACAAAAGGTCAAAGCTCAAGTGACCCAACTTCCTATGCCACTTCCACAACTCACTCAAAGAACCAGCCAAGAAACAACGCTCCACACCCGAAGACTAAGAAAAATCAGCACGAAACACCTGACGCTCGGGAACGACCATACAGACAAGGTCCCCTCGAGAGTCCAAAATCCGAGAACCACCTGGCCGAAACAGCACCTCAAAGCCCTCATCCAACAACTGGGACACAAAAAGCAAATTGTACCCCAGCGATTGAACAAGACCAACATGCCTCAGAGTGATCTTGTCACTCACTTTGATCTCACCTTCTGAAAGCACACACCCATGCCCATTGTCCCCAAAGGTGATGTACCTCTTCTTCACCACCGGGACGAGACTTGAGAACCACCCTCTGTCTCCGGTCATATGCCTCGAGCAATCGGAGTCGATCAACCAAATGTTCTTCAAGTCTCCCACCTGAAATTCAAAAACGAGCATGTGAGCGAACAAATGACTCAGCACTGGGGTTAGTACCAAAAGAGTAAAACCAGTGCCGAGCCATTTGCTCGAAAGTGGGGTTAGCACCAACCAAAGCATCTCTCCTACCAAAGCTACCTCCACGAACACCACCACGGTAACCACCCTGAGGGAACCACCCCTCTCTGCTTGGAGGAGGGCCAAAACCACGAAAGAGAACCCATGGACCGTCCCTCCTCTCCTTCTCAAAGCTGCGACTCCTCCCATCCCCGTAGTGAACTCGAGGGGGAGAACGCCTAGCAACCTGACCACCTGCAAACTCTCCAGCCCAACCACCAGAACCACGACCTCCAGAAACAACCCTCGCACCTGTACGAGCCCGAAACCCAAACCGCCGCCTGTCTGTGCCCGCACCGTCCGACCGGTGCCCCACGTGCCAGCCTCGACCGGTGTGACCGGGGGAAGCACCTCCAACGCCCCTTCCGCTCTCCCCAAGCCCGAACTGTCCTCACACTCGCCTTGGCCCTGGGCATCTGCACACGAGGCTCAAGTACACCATCGGAAGGGTGGTACTTGTCCTTGTTAGCCCACTCCTTTGCCATTCTCTTCTCACGCTTCCTCTTGAAGCAAAACTCCTCCTTATGGCCTTCTCTCCCACAATAGCCACAATGGAATCTCACAAGCTTAGGCTTAGGCTTGGGATGTGGCTGCTCACTAGGTTTCTCTCCACTCAACTCCTCCACCGATTTCCCCTCACTAGCCTTCTCACTTTCTTTCCCAAAGAACACTTTCCCCGAAGTGTTCACAAACTTGATAGGCTTTTGTAGATCATTTGTGGGTATAGGAAACACGGGTGGAGCTGGGGTTGTGTCTAGTCGGTTCCTAAGATGGTTAGGTTTTGGGGGGAAATCATTTTTGTGGTGGGTTTTTGGTGGCTCCAGGATATTCTCTCCACTTCCCTCACCAACCTTGTTTGCCCCAAGTCCCTCACCATCCTGCCTCTTAAATGCCTCGATCATCATCCTCAACTGAGGCTCATGACCAGACAACCAACCCATCAACTTTTTCAAGTCATCATTCTCATCCTGCAAACGATCAACATAATGTGCAAGTTCCAAATTTTTCAAAGCATGCATTTCACAGGTAGAGCATGATGTAGGCATGGGTTCCTTCAATTTAGCCTCAAGTGAACTAGTGTATGCATGCATCTCATCAATCTTAGCATGCAAAATAGGGTAAGAAGTGCAAGCACCTAGCAAAGCAGGTCTAGACTTAAGCTCAGCCACTTCAACCCTAAGCACATCTAGTTCCTCACACTTGGAGGCATGCTTCTCCTTAAACAAAGCAAGATCAGCATGGAATATGGAGCAATCAGCACAATCAACCTCATCCGAAACAACAGGGCTAGCCTTGAGAGAATCAATCTCAAGCTTGCTATCAAGCACCTGTGTCTCTAGCTCAGCCACTCTAGTCCTAGCATCCTCGAGTGAAGCCCTAAGCTCTTTTCTCATTTTCTTGTCCTCTCTAAGCATGTCATCATGGTTATCAAGCAAAGAGCCAAGCCTCAAATTTTCCTGGCGCAAGAAGGGAAGTTCATCACGCACCTCGTCGTCGGACTCAAAGTCCGAGTCGCTCTGTGTGCTCTTCTTGCTGCCGGAGCTTAGCGCCATGGTGCAGAGGCCGTCTCTCGCGAAGCAGCTCAGCCCGCTAAGGTTCTTGGACGACTTCTTGTTCTTGCGACGATCACCTTCATCCTCACTGATGCTCGAGCTCGAGGTGGAGTACGCGGAACTGGAGTCGACATTACTCTCTCCAACCATCGCTCGGGCCTTGCCTCGGCTCTCCTACTTCCTCGATTGTCGCTCGTCCTTGTACTTGTTGTTGTGCTTGCTCTTGTGTTCGCGCCTCGACCGGTACTTGCCATCGTTCCTCAGCATGTGCTTGTAGCCGTCCTTGTTCTCAACCTTCTCCGGGCAGTCGGCGACGAAGTGTCCCGGCTTGCCGCACTGGAAGCACGTCCTCGTGTTCCTCCTCATGTTCACTCGGTTCTCGTGCAGCCTCTCGAACCGCCTCGTCAAGAGCGCCAGCTCGTCCTCTCCAAGCTCGTCAAACTCCTCATCTGGCATAGACATCAAAGAGGAGAAAGAGAACATCCTGGTGGATGGGTTAGTGTTAGCCTTTCCTTTCGAACCACCAACGAGGGCAAGACTATGGGAATCGGTCGGTCCCTCGAGCTTGGCGCTCATGCCCCTATCCACCTCGACCGACTTGAGCTTCGAGAACAGGCTCGTTCACCGTCAGAGTGTCATACTTCTCCGACTCCACAATAGCCTCGAACTTTCCGCCCCAAATCGTACGATCCAAAGAGTGTAAGAGCTTGACCGCTCTATCATGATCATCGTACGGGAGCACGTCCACATTGGCCCTCATGTTGTTCACAACCACCGTGAACCTCTGAAACAAGGCATCGATGGACTCACTGGGGAGATGAGTGAAGTTCTCGTACTCTCTCCGGTAGGTCGCATGCATCCGTGCCTGAACCTGGGCATTCCCAACATGAGCATCCTTCAACACCGCCCAAATCCTACAAGCCAAGTGCTCGGTGTGCACCCGATCGAACTCAGGCTGACACAAAGAACGAAACAAGTAGTCGACCGCCTTATTGTTGGCGTCGAATCAGTCCCTCGATCCTGGAGCAAGGAAATCCATCGGCTGGACATAACCTGTGTCCACCGTGACATCCCAAAGGATCTGACCCTTTCCGCGGAGAAACGCACCCATCCGCTTGCTCCACATCTGGTAGTTCTTGCCATCGAAGTGTGGAGGACCCGAACCCCGTTCCTGGTACGCCATCCTTGGATCTTAGACTGGTTAGAGTCAATAATGACCGTAACCGGCTCTGATACCACTTGAAGGACCGATACGGCGAACCAGAGAGGGAGGGAGTGAATGGGAGCCGATAAAAATTCTCCTCGAAGGAGAATGAAACTCCAACAAGATGAACACGGCTTCCAACACACGTCTCCGACTCACTACCCAAGTTGGTCAAGCCCACGTAGCCACTGGAGTGCCACTGGACCTAGGAACCAACACACAACCTTCCGACCCGAGAACGCAGCGGAACACCAAACCTCGAGTCTACAGACCCACACTGGTCAGACCGGCGAGCACCACCGGGCCGACCGGTCCCTACCGGTGAAACCGAGCAACTTTCACTAAGTGGCTCTACACCGGTCGTACCGGTGAGACACACCGGTCGAACGATCACAACCTCGAAAGCCCCCAAGGCACCAAACAGAGCCAACCGACCACCAAACCGACCCAAACTCGAAACAAGCGAAGCACCACAAGACAACAGCGAACACACCAAGACGTTCACCCGAGCAAAATCCCACCGAGGGTTGCACCGGTCAGACCGGTCAAGAGCACCGGTCAGACTGGTGTAGCTTGAGCAGCTCGGGATAAACAGCACCCGCGGGTCAACTCCCCCAAATCCAAACCTCGATCTCCCGAATCGCTCCACGGACTTGAACAAGACTTTGGGGATATTAGGAACACCTCATGAGGAGTCCATAGCCAAGTTTAATCCCACCAAAACTCGTCCAAAAAGTAGGAATCAAGGATATCCCGCCAAGAGCACTTCCAACCCAAGAACTCAAGAAACCCCAAAATCGAGCACCTTTACTCACGGATTTGGGAGGGGAATCACAGCCCAAAGAACCAAGAAGGGTTCCCACAAATTTCCACCATCAAATCTCCAAGAGAAAGATCCCGAAAACAACCCAAAGAAATCACCAAGAGAGGGCTCCGAAAATCACCACCAAGAACAACCGGGGAAAACACATCCAAACCTTGAGGAACCACGCTGAATCATCTATACATGAAACAAAGGTTCATACAAGGTCTAGCAAGCCGCCCAATCATCCATCCCTCTCAACAAGATCTCTCAATGAAGCTCTCTTGCTAATCCTATGTAAAACCTAAGGAAAATAGGAAGGAAAATGGGAAAACAAATGAGCTAGGGTTCCAAGAGTTAGCTGCCATCCTCTCACCTCTTGAGTTATATGGAGGCAACCGAAAGTATAAAATACTCTTCTCTAACAACTAGGGATACAAGCCCCTCCAGGGCGGTTTTAGAAGACTTGAAGCTTTCTCCATCGGACGGATGCCCGGCGACCGCAACCTGCTTAGCCTCGACGCAAGCCTTGCGATCCCGACGCGTGTCCTCCGCTTCGAAGATTACGGACTGCGTCGTCGCACACCGGTCAGATCGGTGCTCCCCACCGGTCAGACCGGTACCCACCGGCCGACCGGCCGCGCCGCCGCAAAGACCGTCTTCGGTTCTTCGGTCTTGGCTTTGTGGATCAACCAAGGAACCCAGTGGTTTTCTGGTGAACCACCGGAAACCCCGCGAACTCGGTGTAGCCTCCGCCAATCTCCACTCATGACTCGGCTCCCACTTAGTCCCGGCTCGACCTTGGTTTTGAGGCTCAACCAAGAAACCGTCCACGACTTCATCTTGCTGTTCATGCCACCATGCGGCCCGCACTTGACCCCGCTGGCCACCGGGTCCCTCGAAAGAAGCCTAATTGTCTTCTCCACACCTGGAGGCCTCCCCGACGATGACCTTTCGCGCTTGTTCTTCACCTGCACCAACACCAGTCAAGCCGCAACCTGCACCTGCAATACTTAGCCAAGAATCAGTCCACACAATGTTGTCAATCACTCATCACACAAGGAAGCGACCATCCACCGGTCCTCGAACCACACATGGTCCTTAGTCAGGCGGCTACGGCGGTGCCCGGCGGAGGCGGTCGTGGCAGGCGGGGCTCCGGCGGAATGGAGTGTGGAGGGGGAGCGCTAGGGTGCGGAGGAGCTTGCCTAGGGGTTGGTGCGGCCAGCAGTGAGCTCAAATGGCGAGGGAGGAGGCCGGACAGGGGAGCTTGGCATGGCGGTGACCATGGCGTGGCGGCAGCGGTAGCCTGACGGTGTACTCCTATGGCGGCCTTCTCACGCGAGGGAGCTCCAGTGGAGGCTTTCAGAGGCAACGAGAAGCATGAATTGGAGGGCACGGCTTCGACTTGTGCCGCACGACGAAGGACGGCGGGTGGCGTATGGGGGTTGGGCGTGGTAGCGACACCATGGACGGCCGGCGCGTGTCGACGGTTTTGGCAGAAGAAATAAGTGCGCGAGCGGGGCGCACAGGGTGAGGTGGAGCCTTCTGATGGTGCGGCACGACGCGGCATGAACTCCGGGGTGGTGCCCACAGCGCACGGCAGCGCACGCACGTGACGCGCTCGGCGTTGGCTCTGCGCGGGAGCTCGGGTCCAGAGCGCCAGCCCTGTTTTCAAACCCGAAAATTTTGAATTGAAGTTTGAAATCTCCAAATACGAAAGTTGTAGACCACATAGCCTTCTACAACTTTCCCAAAGGGTGACCTATGTTTTTCATAACCCCTTACCCAGAAAATCGCTGTAAAGTTTTGGGTGTTTTCTCGGTTTGGTCAACACCGCTTCCAAGGCTTTGACTGAGTTTTTGAAACATTTCCACTTAGAATTTCAAATCCCACTAATTATATGAAATGTGTTCTCGGAGATAACGAAAAACTTTCTTGTTGGCCGATTTTGAAGTACTTATGCAAAATTTTGAGAACGCGCTAGATTACTGCAGCAAGGTCTAGTGTTCTTGGGGTTTGACATTGGTTTTTTAGGGGCTTGACCCAAGGGTGGGTATTTTACCAAATAACCATGTTAATGAACATGCTTAGCTCCACTAACTAAGATGGTTAATATTCCTCAAAAAGTCGGGGTGTTACACCTTACACGACTTCGTCTTGCTTTTCTTGCCACCATGCGGCCCACACTCGATCCCGTTCGGCCACCGGGTCCATCGAGCTAAGCCTACTTGTCTCTTCACCCTCGGAGGCCACACAGGCTAAGACCTTTCGCACCTGATCTTCAACTGCACCAACACAAATCAAGCCGCAACCTGCACCTGCAATACTCGACCAAGAGTCAGTCCACATCACGTTGTCAATCACTCATCACACCAAGGAGTGACCATCCACCGGTCCTCAGATGCTCCGATCCTCAATCTCCCTCTTGATGAGTGCATTGATGTTGGGGAATTAGGGAAAAACCTTACACCCTCGAAACGTCAGGTTTGCCGAAATTCATGAGACAAGTTCGTGAATCACCCTTGGGACGAGAACTCCAGTTTCGTGAAAGTGGAACATTCATGAAGTTGTTTCCACTGCTATGTGCGTGTAGGTGTTGAGGCTGCTGGTTTTGGCAAACAGAAGGTAGAAGTGTGGAGCGTGTGATTTTGGAGGTCCGACCAAGAGAGTTCATCTTGTTGGAGTTTTAATCTCCTTCAGGAAACAATTAAAAGAGAAGGGTCCTGGCCTTCAGGAAGAGCTTCGCGAGTCTCGACCAAAGGAGCATTCTGCACGGGACTTTCCCCCCTGTGAACAGTCATCTCTAGTTCCTTGGTGAATTCGGGAGAAGCCTTATCTTGGGGATCAGAGGGTTGAGCATCAACTTCATCAGCAGCAGCAGCGACAGACGCCGTAACCTCCTTCCGAACTTCAGCCACATCATCTGAAAAAGTTTCAACATCCACGAATTCATTCTCAGAACCTGGAGTACAAATGCCTACGAATATGAAATCTTAAGTCATGCCACAGGCTAGAGAAAAACCCTTTGTGGCTAGGTTCGATGATCATGTCATCGTCAAAGGCGAAAGGGACACGTCGAACTTCAGCAATAGCAATCTTCTTTACAGCCTTCTTAGTCTTCTTTCAGCTCAGTTGAGCGAGGCTGGAAGCCGCCTAAAGTTCAGTGTCCGAAACGACTTCAGATGATTTTCGCTTCCATTTATTGGATTCGAGAGATCTGGTCTTCTGAGGACGAACTACAAAAGAGGATGTTTCATCTATATCTTTCTTTCCCTTCTTCGACAATTTTCCTCTATGGGCTTTCAGAGGTGGGGCTGAGCAACTGGCCATGGCAATGGCTGGAACTTTCACAACAATGCCTAGATGACGAGAGCAAAAAGACTTTTCGCCACAAACTTCAGAGAATTCCCGATTGATTCCTTCTCGTGTGTTTACCAAATTCTTATAAGCCTTGTACTCATTCATGGTGGATTGGCCAATCATGGCGTTTACTTTCTTTTCAATCTCATCCATGAATTCATCGGCTCTCTGGCCTTCTTTCAGCTGAATGCCGAATTGGGGAAAGGGTATTTCCTTGGTCGCCCAGTTTACATTGAAGCTTATGATTCAGTAGGAGCCCATCCATAAGAAATCGGCCAAATCTCAGCAGCAATGAACTCCTCAATAATGTCACAGCCACCGAGAATCGTACCGGCCAAGTGGAATGCACTTTTGCAATTCATGATTCTAGCCGCCTGATGATTGTATGGAGCAGTGCAAGTAGTAGTCAATTCTTCAATGGGCGGGCAGAGAGGGTGAGTCGGTCCATTGTAGCCAGGAATCTTAGACATGGCCACTTTCACATAGAACCAGTAAGAACTCCAATCTTCGGAGAAATTAGTCTTGCAGCATGGTGCAATCTGAATTCGTGTAAGTCCTTTCCACGTATTTTGCCTACACGTGTTGAAGGTGCAGCATGTGTAGTGCGCTTCGTAGTGCCAGCCATCGTCAAGCTTGATGATATCTGGCTCGATGACTATCTCGAACAATCGTGCGAACACATCGACACCAAAGTTACACCTGAAGTTCCTCATAACCCAGAAAAACTTGGACAACTCCAGAAACAAACTAGGTGATAGTTGATGAATCTTCACGGAAAACTTGTCCAGAATTGCAGGCACGAGGGGATTGCAAGGAAACCTAAGTCCACAGGTGAAGAAGTCGTGAAACACGATGACTTCATCCGCTTCGGGAGTAGGAATCTACTCATCGAGGGGAGTTCGACCTTCGCCAGTAGGAAAAAACCCAGCTGCCTTGTATTCCCTGATCAGATTTGTGGTGACATTGGATTCACCAAAAACAAAAGATGGAGGGAGTGACTTTAAACGTTTCACAACAATAAGATTCCTTGGATCGGCATCAACATCTCTGAGATCTTCTCCCTCAGATCTGATCTCCCCATCTTCACGATTCTCAGATTCAAGAACAGCAGCAGGAACTGGGTTACCCTCCAGAGGTTGAGCGTTCTTACATCCATGAACTTCTCCCTCAGTATGCGAAATACCAGCAGCGGCTAACTCTTCCGAAGTCCTGGGTCTAGCTGTGCTTTTAACGCGGGCCACCTAGTTGACAATAATACAAAGACAAACCCTAAGATGTCTTTATGAAACAAAATGTGCGAAAAAGAATGTTCGAACCTGAAAGAACAAAACAAAAGAATGAACAAAACAATACCTTCAAAAATTGAGGAAAGCTCGAACGTAAAACTCCTTGTCTCGAAGAGCAGTTCAGCGAAAATCCTTGCAAACTTTCGGAGAAAGCGAGGAAGCAGTGAAAATTTTTAATGTGCAAGCTCTCTATTTATAGGGACGAGAGGGGGAGTAGTTTTGAGAAAACTGCCTCGATATGACCGTTGCGAGAAATCTGGAGGACACGTGTCCACTCCGACGTTCCGAGGGTGACGTTTTTTTACCAGAATTCAAGAGTTTTCGTGGAATCAGATCTCGGAGTCAACCCGCTTCCCCAAGGGGCTAGTTTTGGGGAATTAGGGAAAAATCTTACACCCTCGAAACGTCGGGTTTGCCAAAATTCGTTAGACAAGTTTGCGAATCACCCTTGGACGAGAACTCCAGTTTCATGAAAGTGGAACATTCATTAAGGGATCCTGACGAGTTTCAACTGTTTTTCAGGTATTCAAATAATGTGTGAAAATGATAGCCGAATCTGGCTCCTTCGTGCGAATCTGCTGTCTATTTCAGGATGGTTGGAACCTGTGAAGTTTTGGAATAGGGAACTTGCGAAGATCTAGAATCTGCGAAGTTCTGAAAACAGGGATCTGCGAAGTTTGGGGGATTGATGAAGATCTAATTCGGAATATCTGGTTCGGGGGATCTGCGAAGTTCGCGGGATTGATGAATGAATTGGGTGCACATTTCTCCCCCTTGTTGGTAATGAACGAATCAAGTCTACAAATGCAAGCATGTGCTTCTCAAATAGACAAAAAAGCACTACCACATGCTAAAAATGAGATATAGACAAGCAAGATAGCCACAAATTAAGTACAAGCATCGCCAACAAGGTAGATAGGGACATATTAGCATGTAATGTAGCCATAAGAAAAATGAAGCTTTTTCACAAAAATTTCCCTCTCATGAGTTTAGGACCTAAACATGGTCAAAATGAGCACAAACAACATATACTCACAAACTTCATGCGAGGTCACAAGTGTTGATGCTCCTTAGCCTCACCACTAGGTTTACACCCCTAGTAATGGAGCTAGGAACTTCTTTGGTAAAACACACATCGCAGAAAGGTCCACAAGCGCATGGATTACCATTGTAGCACATTACCCAGTGGTATTCGGGTTAACGTAATTATATTTTCCCAAGGCAAGCACTATGGCATAGATAATCGAACGAACAGTAGAGAGGACCGAGGCTCGGTGAAAGGGTCTTATAGCTGAGGTGATGATAAAGATATACAGGGGTAATTGGACACGCGAGGAGATCTTGATAAAAGAACTAGAGAGGTCCTAGTGAGTTGGGAGGACAACGAGATGAGAAAGGATTCTAAGGCAATCTATCTATTCTTGTCAACTCCGGGAAAAAGAGCTGAGGTAATGCAAAGCCAAGGTAAGATAGGGTCAACAAGCTCTTCTAGTGTTGCAGGGGCATGCAAAGCTGCGCTCTTGGACTAGGATGAGAAGGGAGAATAACCACGCGCTGAATCCTAATGGCCCGAACTAACGTGGTGGACTACAAAGCCCGTCTGGAGCTGTCACCTCCTTAGAGTACCACAACTATTCTATTGAACGGGACACCAATCTAAGACTATGGCAAGTTCTGAGCACCGCGCTCACAACAAACCAAAGAACCTTCCCTGAGGCCTTTAAAGAGATGTCCCTCTCTCCCGTGAAACACCGAAGATCAAGCGAAGAACGACCACAACACTATAGGGTTCAAGAGAGCTATGCTAACCAAGGCAAAACTAACTTTAGTCTAAACCTAGAATAAAGCTTCTATTAGCTAAGTAAAAGCTGAATGTAATTGACTTGGAATGTAAGATAGAAGGATAACTTGAAATGCACTTAAGTCTTATAAAGGGAAGATACAAGAGTAGTACTCGAACTCTGAAGAAGACTTCTCCGGAACCCCGAGACTAGCTCAACTCGACTCTAATTCCCAAACTACACTACTTGCTACTCTAAGATACAAAAGTGGATAATAGTGATGCTCCTGCAGTGTCTCTTATTCCAGCAAGTGGAGGGTCCTTTTTATAGCAGTGGAGGTCAGTGGAGTGCTGAGGCAGTGGGAGCCAGGCACGGCCGCACCTATGATGTGTTGCCTTTCGTCGTGGACGGTCCTGATGCTCGCTCCTTGGTCGGTTGTGAGTCGGTATCATGGGTCGGTTCCGCCGGATTCGATACTTCCTAGGTGGAGCCGTATCTCTTGATCTAGTTGTGCCTACCCTAAGCCGTGTGATGCACCACCATTGATAGAGGATGCTCAGGATTGCTTTGAAGTCGCAGTTGGTTCCATGTAGAGGTGGGCCCATGGATCCAAATGCATCTCTTCTACTCCTTTGGATCAAACCGACATAACCCCGTCACATCCCATCCATCCAAGGTGTGTTCGTGGAAATGATGGTCGCCTGGACTTGATACGTGGCGGGGTGTAGGGCCGGCCGCACCAGTAGGGCCGACCGCACCTAATGGTCCAGCCGCACCAGCAGGGCCGGTCGCACCTGATGGTTCGGCTGTGCCTGCTCGGTGACTCCTGTTTTATCCTAAATGTGTACCTACATATAAAAATTACAACACAACATGTGGAACTTTATCAGTAGTAAAAATATGCATGAAACTTGTCATATACCCTCCTCATTTTTTGGGATATCGACAGTTGGAAACTTGTTGTAAGGACCGTCAACAAACTTCGCCAAGCTAAACATTTGCTCGTCCTCGAGCAAAGTCTAGATTTGGCCTCAAACAATCAAGAGTTGCACTAAATGTGTGAGAGAAACTTAGCAATGTTTTACCTGCGGGGCTTGTAACTTTCCACCTAGCCTATGCATGTTGAAGAGTAGAATGGTTTTGAGGATCATGTGTGGTTCGAGGACCGGTGGATGGTCGCTTCGTGGTGTGATGAGTGATTGACAACGTTGTGTGGACTGATTCTTGGCTAAGTATTGTAGGTGCAGGTTGCAGCTTGTCTAGTGTTGGTGCAGGTAAAGAACAAGCGCGAAAGGTCGTTGCCGGTGAGGTCTCCAGGTGTGGAGAAGACAAGTAGGGTTGGTTCGAGGGACCCGATGGCCAGCGGGGTCAAGTGCGGGCTGCATGGTCGCAAGAACGGCAAGATGAAGTCATGGACAGTTTCTTGGTTGAGCCTCAAAACCAAGATCGAGCCAGGACTACGTTGGAGATGATTCATGAGTGGCGATTGGCGGAGGCTACACCTAGTTCACGGGGTTTCCGGTGGTTCACAAGAAAACCACTGGGTTACTTGGTTGATCCACAAAGCCAAGAACGAAGAACTGAAGACGGAGGTGCAACAGCATCTGACCGGTCTCACCGGTGGGTACCGGTCTGACCTCTGAGGAGCACCTGTCTGACCGGTGTGCGACGGCGCAGTCCGGAGACTTTGAAGCGGAGGACACGCGTCGGGATCACAAGGCTTGTGTCGAGGGAGCGACGACAAAGATTTCCGAATTCACCCTCGAGGGGCATGTATCCATAGTTAGGTAGTTAGGGAATTTTATACTTTCGGTTGCCTCCATATAACCCAAGTGGTGAGAAGATGGTAGCAATCTTTTGGAACCCTAGATCATTTGTTTTCCTTTTCTCCCTTCCTATTGTCCTTAGGATTTCCATAGGACTATCTTGAGAGCTTCATGGTGAGATATTGTATGAGAGAAGGATGATCAGGAGGCAAGCTAGATCTTGTATGAACCTCCTTGGTATGTATAGATGATTCGGTGTGGTTCCTCAAGGCTTGGATGTGTTGTTCCCGTTCGTTCTTTTTGGTGATTTTCGGAGCCTTTTCTTGGCGATTTTCTTGGAGCGATTCCGAGGCCTTTCTCTCGGGGATTTGGTGGGGGATATATGCTTGAGCCCTTCATGGTTCTTTCCTCTTTGATCCCACTACCAAATCCATGAGCAAAGGGGCTCGATTCTGGGGTTTTTGTTGTCCTAGGGTTAGTGATGTTCTTGGCGGAAATCCTTCGATTCCTTTTGATTCAACGAGTTTTGGTGGACCATAACTTGTCTATGGAGTACCCATGAGGTGTTCCTACTATTCCCAAAGCCTTGTGCGAATCCGTGGAGCGAATCGGGAGATCGGGAGTTGGATTTGGAGAAGTTGACCCGCGGGCTCTGTTCATCCCCAGCTGCCCAGGCATCACCGGTCTGACCGGTGCTCTTGACCGGTCTGATCGGTGTAAGCCTTTTTTTGGATTTGCCTCAGGTGATTTTCCTGATCCATGTGTCTTTTGGTTGTGTTGTTGCTGGTCAGTTCTTGGCAGGTTTGGAGTAGTTTTGCTAGGCTTTGTGGAAGGTTCTTCTTCCTTGCAAGTTGTGCTTTGGAGGTGCCTTTGTTCTAGGGCCTAGAGAAGTCACTGAGGCTTCCTGGAACACTTGTTGTGCGGCTGCTGTAGCCATCGGCCTGGCCGGCTCTATCCACTGGTCTGACCGGTGTCACCGGTCTGACCGGCGCAGGCCATTGGTCTGACCGGTGTAGCACAAGAAGCAAGCCGTGCCAGTTTCCGTTGTGCGTGTTAATGAGTTTTGGTTTGGAAGGCCGTGTGTTGGTTCCTAGTACCAGTACCACTCCAGTGGCTACGTGGTCTTGGCCAACTTGAGTAGTTGAGTCAGAGACGGGTGTTGAAGCCGTGTTCATCCTGTTGGAGCCTCTATATCCTTGGAGAAGAATTTTTATCGGCTCCCATTCACTCCCCCTCTCTGGTTCGCCGTTTCGGTCCTTCAAGTGGTGTCAGAGCCGGTTACGGGTCTTGATTGATTCTAGCCAGTCCAAGATCCAAAGATTGCATACCAGGAATGGGGTTCGTGTCCTCCACAGTTCGATGGCAAAAACTACTAGATGTTGAGTAAGCGGATGGCGGCGTTCCTCCGCGATAAGGGTCGGATCCTTTGGGATGTCACAGTGGACACATCTTATGTCCATCCGATGAACTTCCTTTCTCCAGGATCGAGGGACATGTTCAACGCCAACAACAAGGAGGTCGACTACTTGTTTTGTGCTCTGTGTCAATCCGAATTCGATCGGGTGCATATGGAGAACTTGGCTTGTAGAATTTGCACACAGTTGAAGGAAGCTCATGTAGGAAATGCTCAGGTTCAGGCTCGAATGTATGCGACTTACTGGAGAGAGTACGCGAACTTCACTCATCTCTCCGGTGAGTCCATCGATGCCTTGTTCCAGCGGTTTACGGTTGTGGTGAACAACATGAGGGCCAATGTGGATGTGCTCCCGCACAATGATCATGATAGAGACATCAAGCTCTTGCACTCGCCAGATCGTACGGTTTAGGGCGGAAAGTTCGAGGCCATTGTAGAGTCTGAGAAGTATGACACCTTGACTGTGAACGAGCTGTTCCCGAAGCTCAAGTCGGCTGAGGTGGATCGGGGTATAACAGACAAGATTGAGGGCCGTACTGAATCTCATAGTCTCCCTCATCTGTGGCTCAAAAGGAAAATCTAACGCTAACCCATCCACCAGGATGTTCTCTTTGTCCTCTTGATGTCTTTACCAGATGAGGAGTTCGATGTACTTGGAGAGGACGAGCTGGCACTACTGACAAGGCGGTTCGAGAGGATGCACGAGAACCGAGTGAACATGAGGAGGAACACGAGCACATGTTTCCAGTGCGGCAAGCCAGGACACTTCGTCGCCGACTGTCCCGATAAGGTCGAGAACAACGATGGCTACAAGCATGAGTCGAAGACAGATGGCAAGTACCGATCAATGCGCGACCACAAGAACAAGCACAAGAACAAGCACAAGGATGAGCGACAATCGAGGAAAAAGGAGGGCCGAGGCAAGGCCCGAGCGATGGTTGGAGCGAGCGACGTCGACTCCAGTTCCGCGTACTCCACCTCGAGCTCGAGTAGTAGTGAAGATGAAGGTGATTGGCGCAAGGGCAGAAAGCCATCCAAGAACCTGAGTGGGCTGAGCTGCCTCGCTAGAGATGGCTTCTGCACCATGGCGCTTAGCTCCGGTAGAAAGAAGAGTCACCAGAGTGACTCAGACTCCAACTCCGAGGATGAGGTACGTGACGAGCTTCCCTTCTTGCATCAGGAAAATGAACGGCTTGGCTTGTTGCTTGATAACTGTGATGATATGCTTAGAGAGGCTAAGAAGATGAGGAAGGAGCTTAGGGCCTCGCTTGAGGATGCTAGGACTAGAGTGGCTGAGCTAGAAATGCAGAACCTAGATGATGAGCTTGAAATTGATGCACTTAAAGCTTCACTAGTTGTTTCTGATGAGGATGGTTTAGGTGATTGCTATATTTTCCTAACTGATCTTGATATGTTCAAGGAAAAGCATGCCTTCAAGTGTGAGGAACTATATGTGCTTAGGGTTGAAGTGGCTGAGCTTAAGTATATAACTGCTTTGTTAGGTGCTTGCACTTCTTGCCCTGTTTTGCATGGAAAAATTGATGAGATGCATGCTTATACTATTTTGCTTGAGGCTATGCTGAAAGAACCTATTCCTACTTCTTGCGCTACCTGTGAGTTGCATGCTTTGTAGAATCTGGAACTTGCACATTATGTGGATCGCTTGCAGGATGAGAATGATGAGTTGATAAAAATGATGGGTTGGTTGTCGGGGTATGAACCGCTGCTTAGGATGATGATAGAGGCATACAAGCGCTATGATGGGCAAGCGCTTGGCTCAGAGAAGATTGAAGAGTGTAGTGGTGAGGGAGGAGAGAAAATTGGTGATATCCAAGCTCCACCAAAAACCTACCACAAAAATTCCTATGTTCCTAAGCCCAACCCACTAAGAAACAAACTTGACACAACCCTAGATCCTCCCATATTCCCTCACTCCACAGATGATTTCCAAAAGCCTATCAAGTTCAAGAGCACCTTGGGGAATGTGTTCTTTGGGAAAGAGAGTGAGAAGCCGAGTGAGAAGAAACTGGTTGAGAAGCCGAGTAGAGAGAAAACAAGTGAGTCGCCCCAACCCAAGTCTAAACCCAAGCTCGTGCGGTTTCATTGTGACTATTGCGGGAGAGATGGTCACAAGGATGAGTTTTGCTTCAAAAAGAAGCGTGAGGAGAGAATGACAAAGGAATGGGCTAACAAGGACAAGTACCACCCTTCCAATGGTGTAACTGAGCCTCGTATGCAGATGCCCAGGGCCAAGGCGATTGTGAGGACGGCTCCGGCATGGGGGATCGAAAGGTGGCAGGAGGTGTTGCTAGCCGGTCTACACCGGTCAGACCGGTGCAGGTTTGGGCAGACAGGGTTCAGGTTTCCGTGCTCGTGAGGAAGCTTGGTTTGGTTCAGGTGGTCATGTTACTGGTGGTTTGTATGGGAAGTCTTCAGGTGGTCAGTTTGATAGGCGTTCTCCCTCTCGTGCTCAATACGGGGATGGGAGGAGTCGTAGCTTTGATATGGAGAGGAGGAACGGTCCACGGTCTTCCTTTCATGGTTTCAGTCCTCCTCCGGATAGAGAGGGTTGATTCCCTCGTAGTGGTTACCGTGGTGGTGTTCGTGGAGGTAGCTTTGACAGGAGAGATCATCTGGATTGTGCTAACACTGCTCTGGAGCAAATGCCTTGGCACTAGTTTTACTCTTTTGGTACTAACCCTACTGCTGAGTCATCTGTTCACTCACGTGCACACTTTTGAATTTCAGGTGGGAGACGTGAAGAACATTTGGTTGATTGACTCTAGTTGCTCGAGGCACATGACCGGAGACAAGGGGTGGTTCTCAAGTCTCGTCCCGGTGGTGACAAAGAGGTACATCACCTTCGGGGACAGTGGGCGAGGGCGTGTGCTGTCAGAAGGTGAGATCAAGGTAAGTGACAAGATCACTATCAGGCGTGTCGCTCTTGTTCAATCGCTTGGATACAATTTGTTTTCTGTGTCCCAGCTATTGTATGAGGGTTTCGAAGTGGTTTTTCGTCTTGGTGGTTCTCGGATTTTGGATTCTCGAGGGAACCTTGTTTGTATGGTTGTTCCCGAGGGTCAGGTGTTTTGAGCTAATTTTTCTCAGTCTTCTGGTGTTGAGCGTTGTTTCTTGGCTGGTTCTTCGAGTGAGTTGTAGAAGTGGCATAGGAACTTGGGTCACTTGAGCTTCGACCTTTTGTCTCGCTTGAGTAAACTCAACTTGGTCCGAGGATTTCCACGGCTGAGGTTTGAGAAAGAGTTGGTGTGTGCGCTGTGTCGGCATGCTAAGATGGCAGCTGCTTCCCATCCGCCCCTCACCGATGTGATGACGGAGCGTCCATGCGAGCTGCTCCATTTGGACCTTGTTGGCACAGGTCTTGTGCGATCTGTGGGTGGGAAGTGGTACATCCTTGTTGTGGTGGACGACTACTCTCTGTATATGTGGGTGTTCATTCTAGAGGAGAAAGGGGAGACGTTTGGTTTTGTTCGAGATCTTATCTTGAGGTTGAGGAACGAGAGGCACGGAGATGCCATACGAGCGATCCGCAGTGAAAATGGCTCCAAATTCAGAAACTCTTACTTCGAAACCTTTTTCCATGACTTGGGTCTTGAAAACCAGTTTTTGAGTTTGTATATGCCTCCCCAGAATGGTGTTGTAGAAAGGAAAAATGGAACCTTGTGTGAGATGGCTCGGATGATGCTTGATGAGCATAGGACTCCGAGAAGGTTCTGGGCTGAGGCAGTCAATACTGCGTGTTATGTTTCGAGCAGGATTTACCTCAGGGTTCACAAGAAGAAAACGTGCTATGAGTCGATGCACGGGGGGACACCCAAGGTGAGTCACTTCCATGTCTTTGGTTGCAAGTGCTTTATCCTTAAAAAAGGGAAGAAGTTGGACAAGTTCGAGGCTAGGTCGGTTGATGGTATTTTCCTTGGTTATGCATCTCATTCTAGAGCATATCGTGTGCTCAATCTTGGAACTAACCAAATCGTAGAGACTTGCGAGATGACCTTCGACGAGACATAACCATGTAGTTAGCTTGTTTTTGAGTGTGCAGGTGATGATGAACTTGGCGAGGAGATCTTTCAGGGGGAGGAGAATGAACATGGAGATGATGAAGATGGTGGAATGGTGCCCCCGACTGAGCATGTACCTACTACTTCGACTACAGTGGTGAATGTCCCCTCTCCCACACCTACTACGCCAAACCAAGACCAAGGAGAAGCTGCTGTTGAGTGGGAGGTAGCATCAAGACGAGAACCTCCCCGGCGAGTTCAAGTGGATCATCCAGCTTTGAGGATCATCGACGCCATGAACGAACGTACTACACGGTCGAGGGTTCGGAAAAATTCTCATTTCTCTCATGCTACTTTTGTTGCCACATTTGAGCCCAAAGATATTGGACACTCGCTATCTGATCATAATTGGGTTCATTCGATGCATGAGGAGTTGGAGAATTTTGAGAGGAATCAAGTTTGTGAATTGGTTGACCCTCCGCCAGGGTGTAAGCCGATTGGGACAAAATGGGTGTGGAAGAACAAAGAGGGAGAGAAAGGTGAAGTGGTGAGAAAGAAGTCAGGACCTTTTGCTCAGGTTAAAGTCAGAAAGAGGGGACCGACTATGAGGACACCTTTGCTCCCGTTGCTCATTTGGAGGCGACCAGGATCCTTCTACCCCTTTCTGTGGCTAAAGGGTTCATGTTATACTAGATGGATGTGAAGAGTGCCTTCTTGAATGGTGTCTTGGAGGAAGAAGTGTATGTGAGGCAGCCATCGAGGTTTGAGAGTGAGAAGTACCCTCACCGAGTGTACAAGTTGAGGAAGGCGTTGTATGGGTTGTAGCATGCACCTAGAGCTTGGTACGGTAGGTTGAGGGGGTTCTGTTTGAGCGAGTATTCGAGATGGGGAAGGTCGATCAGTGTCGTTGTTTTAGACCGGCAACCTACCAAGGGGAGTACCCGAGGTAGATGAATGTGGCCTCGCCGAGATCGGTAACTCAAAGGAAGAGACACGTGGCACACAATTTAGACAGGTTCGGGCCGCGAGGTTCGTAATACCCTACGTCATGTATGATGTGTAGCTCTGGATTGATTGGGTGTGATTACAAGATGATGCGTATGAGAGAGGTAAAGGTCCCTGCCTCGCCTAATATAGCCCGGGAGGCAGGGTTACAAGTCGGTTTGGGGGAGAGTACTAGTAGTGTACGTCTAGGAGTTCTCTACATGGTACAGGACATGCGCAATTTCTTATCCGAGTACTTCTCCACTAAGATTCTTGCGCTCCACGCCAACAGGTGTAGTGCAAGCCAAGCCGAGTAGTCCCAGGGGCCCACTGAGTAGTCGGTCCTGGTGTCCACCAAGGTAGTGGACCCAGGGAGGTTCATACGACAAGCCCCCGAGTACTTTGTAGATGAGCAGGATAGATTCGAGTAGTCTTGATGGCCTTGACGAGTAGTCCTCAAGGATCCCCGAGTACTACAAGCCAAAAGTCCTCAAGAATACTTGAAGCATCCCGAGGCTGGAAGGTACTCCAGCTGATCCTTGAGTAGTCTTGAAGTCTTCTCGAGAAGTTCCCAAGCGTCCTCGAGTTCTCCTCTTGAAGGTCTTCAATAGTACTCGTGTCGTCTTGTAGAAGAAACCATATGGAAAATGCGATTCGAAGAATCGCATTCCATATGGAATGTAGCCCCCGAGCCTTATGTCAAATCATAGATTCAAGCTGAGGGTCAATCTGATGTTCTGCCAAGATTATCCCGTGAAATCCGGAGAAAAAACTGAAAGACACGTGGCACGGAGCCCCCGAGCCTTGAGTCGAGTACTTCCTCTCGAATTGAAGGGTCATCTTCATTGTAGAATGTGTCCTGAGTTGCTCTTGAGTCTTGTCGTCACCCAGGAATCTAGCAGATGTAGCCGAGCCCCTGAGATGGAGTGCATCGAGTACTGGGAGGTGAAGGGTCAGGCCGCCGCTGCTGAGTCACCCGCCAACACTTATCCGTCTGGCCGTTGCGGTACCACTTGGTTTGTTATAAATAAACACCAAAACACTTAGGGTTTTTCATTCCTCGCAGTAGCAACTGCTGCAGTAGATCTGTTCGAGCCTCCATCCATTGTCACCGCTGCTGCCGCACAAGAGATAGAAAAATCCCTGCGCGCCGCCACTACCCGCTGCCAGCGCAACCCCCGAGTGGATGCAAGTGAAGACCCCCTACTCTTGGAGAATAAAGGCTTCTCTGTCCAAGGGCTCAAAGGCTGGTGGGGGGAAGAAGAGATCTTGCAGCGAGTCAGAAGGATCAGCCCACGAGTCATCACTGCCAACATCTCCCCCGCAACCCAATCCAGCCAAGGAATGGAAGAAGTCCAAGCTGAAGACGGAGGATCTACTGGCCTTGGTGAACAGTGGGTTCCTACGGGAGAAGGAGATGGATTTGTGCACCCAGCTGCTGGAGACCCGTATCCGATGGAGAAGAATCTAGATGAAATCCCCATGTTCGCCAGATTTGTAGAGCGCGGTCTTGCAGTGCCAACCAGTGATTTCTTCACGGGGCTACTCAGGTACTATGGCATTGAGTACCTGAATCTCAATCCCAACGGCATTTTCCACGTCTCTGTGTTTGTCCATTTCTACGGAGCCTTTGTGGGGATCAAACTCCACCGGGTACTCTTCCGGAAGTTCTTCAGAGTGAAGCCGTAGCCAAGCACCAATGACCCGCGAGTAGTCGGTGGAGCGGGCATTCAGACGCGAGAAGACGCAGCTAACCAATACTTGTCTTACAAGTTGATTGAGTCAAACCAAGACTGGAAGTCAAAGTGGTTCTACATATGTAACCATCATCCGGAGCTGCCGAAGCCGAGCGGGAAGCAGCCCAAGCACAGGGTGTGGTGGAACACCGAACCCACCATGGAAGAGGGTATCCAACTACCCGAGCTGATGAAGAAAATAAAGGCCCTTATGGAGGCCGTGCTGAGGGCCGAGCATGTGGCCTTCAGCTTCATGAAGAGGAGGGTGCAGCCGCTGATGGCCCGCGACACCATCGGGTACCAATACATGGGCAGCGAAGACACATCAAGAATGCCCGGCGAAGAAGTCGATGATGAAGACATTATCGAGAGGCTGGGCAAAATATTCAAAGGTATGCCGCCTTACACTGCTTACCCAGTCCTCGAGTTCTCCGCGGCTCGTCCGCTGAACCAGGTATGTAGTTGAGACCTCTGCCCTTGAGTACCTATTGGTCTGGAGTAGTCGCGCTCACCCAAGTTGTGTTCTGTAGGATGACATCGCCAAGTATGTATCCGACCCAACTCCCCCTCCTCAACTTGAAGATATTCTAGAGGAGGGCAAGAGCAAGGTGAAGGAACACCGCAAAATTGGCAAATGTGACGACACCGTCACCATTGAAGATACATCCGACGAGGAGGATGGGGAGATGCTCCAGGAGCGCTTTCAGCTACAGTCCAGGTTCAGCTGACCTGGACTGCCCCATATCCCCCTCATTGACAATAGACCGACTAGCCTGGAGGCTAGTCTCCCTGAGCTGTCGAGAAAGCCGCGCAATGTGGTATGAAAGCGCGTCGCCAAGAAGCTGAAGGTGACAGAAACAACAACCCACGAGGTGAGTTCCTTGAGTAGAATAGTCGAGGACTTGTCTTGGAGCCTTGCATGCTGACAGTTAAATTTGGAGCTGTCGCAGGATATCCCGTCGCCCGACCCCGTAGATCAGGGGGACGAAGAGAAATGAGACATGGTGGCGGGAGCAACTGAGAGGAGCCTCATTCCAGCACCTACCGTTGAAGAAGTCGTGCCGGAGCTGGGTCAACAGGCGACTGGTGCCGACGAACCGTGAGCGTCGACAGAAGAGAGGAGTCCAGAACATTCCGCGACTACTAGAGCCGTGGAGCGAGTAGTCACCCCTGTTGAATAGGAGGCGCCCGTGGAAGCCGGGCTTGTTGACATCGCCAGCTTCTGAGTAAAACCCGTCATCGAGTAGTACATGTAGGTTTGTAATCTTGCCTGGCTGATCACCAAATTTGTACTTTGCAGGAAATCTACTGAGAAGTGAGGAACCCAGTGCAGCAGTTGGTGAAGAAGACCCGTCGCCAGCTGTTGAGGAGTCCGCAACCCTTCCTCAGGCTGAGACCGTTGCGCGCGGCGCTGAGGCTACACCGTCAGAAGCCACCGTAGTGGAAGGTACGTAGACTGGAGTGATGCCGTCTGCCCCGCGTAGTAGTCGTAGCCCCCAGGTACTGATGTCGCGTGCTTTGTGATGACAGAAGCACAAGTTGAGGGGGCCGCGATACCGGAAGCTGTGGCTATTCAGGGTGTCGTGCCCGAAGCCGAAGTGCCAGAGGGGGCAGCTTCTGGACCGAAGGTACCAATAGCCCCCGAGACCATGGAGGAGGTGCATGACGACATGCTCCCGGAGTCGAGCATGGACATTGTCGTCGGGTCGTCGGAGATCCAGGACGCGGAGCCAATCCGTTCAGCACCGATGTCGGAGGCAGCAACAACTAGTCGTGGCGGGCTGGAGCTTCTGGCAGATGACCTCATCGACCCGGCAATGGTGGCCCGCAACATGGAGTCGATGCGCCGGGCTGAGTAGTGGATGAATGTACGCGACTGTACCCTTGATTAGCGGAATTCGACAAGAACTGAGTACTCAATAATGATTGTTGCCTTGTGCAGGATGTCATGGAGAGATCCCGACAAAAATCAGACATGCTCCAGGGATATGGCGACACAGTGCTCGAGTAGAATCGCTGGAGAAGGAGCTCAATAAGGTCAGGAAGCACTCCGCCATGTTGCAATCCAAGATAGATGGAGCTTTCGCCCAGTACCACAATGAGGTACAGGAGATGCAAGCGAAAAGCGATGACTTGATACGGAAGAACAAGTCGTTGTGCCAAAAGAATAAAGGTATGCCACCATCAGCCTGTCGAGTACTTATTGAGAGATCTCGACAAAAATCAGACATGCTCCAGGGATATGTCGACACAGTGCTCCGAGCAGAATCGCTGGAGAAGGAGCTCAATAAGGTCAGGAAGCACTCCGCCATGTTGCAATCCAAGATAGATGGAGCTTTCGCCCAGTACCACAACGAGGTACAAGAGATGCAAGCGAAAAGCGATGACTTGATTCGGAAGAACAAGTCGTTGTGCCAAAAGAATAAAGTTATGCCACCATCAGCCTGTCGAGTACTTATTGAGAGATCCCGACAAAAATCGAACATGCTCCAGGGATATGGCGACACAGTGCTCCAAGCAGAATCGCTCGAGAAGGAGCTCAATAAGGTCAGGAAGCACTCCGCCATGTTGCAATCCAAGCTAGATGGAGCCTTTGCCTAGTACTACAACAAGGTACAAGAGATGCAAGCGAAAAGCGATGACTTGATTCGGAAGAACAAGTCGTTGTGCCAGAAGAATAAAGGTATGCCGCAATTAGCCTGTCGAGTACTTATTGAGGGTACCTTGCAGTAGTCTGACATGTGTTCTTGAGCTTTTTTAAATCTTGAGGCCCGGGTAGACCAGCTAAAGGCATCGGAGACGATTTGAAGAACATTGTCTACCGAGAGAAGGATGCCCGAGAGGTACTTGAATATGAATATAAGCAGCTGTCTCATGAGTCTGTCAAGCACATGGAGCTTCGTGAAGCCTCGGATCGTGACCTTGTGAACTGCTATCAATCTCTGCAGAAGCTCAATGAAGATTGTGAGAGGCCGCGGGGCCAACTCAAGGAGCTTGAAGAAGCCGCGCTCCCCATTGCAAGACTGTTGTGCCTCACCCGGGCGGGCCCAAGATAGCTCCATTGGTGGATCGGCTGAAAGAAGCCCCCGGCTTTCTGACAACTTATGTGAAGCATCTGGCGAAGTCCATCCCCAACCAAGTGTTGGCGTATATGAAGTCGTAGTCGCGGGAGGCCTAGCCGCAAATTGCGCGGACGACCAGTACAAGGAGCTGTTGGAGCAGATGGCGCCCATAGCGGAACAAGTCGCGGAGAAGCTAAACCTTTAGTAGTTATCCTGTAGGGTTAGCTCATAGCAGCATATGTAATATGAACGTAGTTATGAATAACTTGTTTTAAGTTTGAAAAAAATCTTCCGTGATATATATTTGAAATGAGTACTCGTTGTCGCTGTATATGTCTGCGGAGTGCTCATCATGGAGATGTCACGAGTAGCAAGACTTGACAGTAGATCCATTAGAGGAAATGAGTTGACTAAGAATCAAACTTTATTACTGACGAAAAGTACACATGGATGGCCAGGGCTGTTGACAAGTGTAGTCGCTTGGACCCGAAGGCCGCCTACGACTTGAGTAGTGCTAGGACCCGTGGCCGCTTATAGCTGCAGATCCGTTAGTAGCCATATAGGCTGGATCTAAGACTACATGATCTCTTTGTAGACCTCCGCTAGAGTCCTTGATGCTCTGAGCAGCCCAAGATCCGTTAGTAGCCATTGATGCTGGATCTTGGTGTGGAGCAGTCCAGAGACTGGTGCCTGGACCTGGAGACCACTTACGGCAGAGAGCCTAGGAGTAGTCGTGAAGACTTGGACCCCCAGAGTAGTCGAGAGACTACGCGTAGAATCGAGAGAGCCGGTCGATGTTCCACGAGTTGCTGACGTTGTCGCCTTCAAGTGTTTCGAGGCGGTGGGAGCTCGATCCAGTCACCTTTGCGATCGAGAAGGGACCTTCCGATGGCGAGCTGAGCCTGTGTAGTCCTTCCATGTTCTGGATGCGACGGAGGACTAGATCACCAACGTTGAAGGAGCGTTCCTTGACGCTGTGATCATGATAGCGTCGTATACCCTCATGGTACCTTGCTTACTAGACGAGGGCGGCGTAGCGAGCTTCTTCGAGTCCATCGACATCAACTCGTCTGTTGTCTTCTAAGATGCCATCGTCATACTGCTCTACTGCCGGTGACTCCCACATGACGTCGGCAAGTAGGATAGCCTCGGAGCCGTACACCAAGATGTAGGGTGACTGCCCTGTTGGCTTGGTAGGTTGAGTACGAAGAACCCAGAGTGCATTGGGTAGTTCCTTGATCCACTTGCCCCCCTTTGTGTTAGCAGCGTCGTGTAGTCGCTTCTTCAGAGCGTCGAGTACCATCCCATTGGCGCGCTCGACTTGTCCGTTGGCCCGTCGATGGGCGACTGAGATATACCGGACGTCAATCCCACTGTTCTCGCAGTATTCCCATAACCAGTGATTGTTGAAGTTGGATCCCAAGTCTGTCATGATGAGGTGGGGTAGTCCGTGGCGGTGCACGATTTCATCCAAGAAGTCGAGTACTCTTTCGGCCTTTGGGCAGGCGACCGGCTTGACATCAATCCACTTGGTGAACTTGTCGATGGCCACCAGAACTCTGTTGAATCCTCCTGGTGCAGTCGGGAGAGGCCCAATCATGTCGAGCCCCTAGAAGGGGAAAGGCGAAGTTGGTGGTATAGTGACCAGCTTGTAGGCCGGGACGTGCTGTTGCTTGGTGAAGTATTGGCACCCTTGTTCTGACGAGTTCCTCAACATTGCCCAAAGTTGTGGGCTAGTAGAAATCTTGTTAGAAAGCCTTGCTGACCAGTGTGTGAGAAGACGCGTGGTTGCCGCAGACGCCTTTGTAGATCTCCTCCAAGATGTCCTTTCCTTCTTCTCGGGGAACGCACTTCATGAGTACTCCTGAAGTGGCACCCCGCTTGTAGAGCTTATCTCCGACTAGTACGTAGGACTTGGCCTGGCGGATGATTTGCTCGGCCAAGTTCTTGTCAGTGGGAACCTTCTGCTCGAGGATGTAGTCAATGAAGGGTTGTCGCCAGTCCACGTATATCATCATGACTTTCCTGGCCAGCTTGAGAAGGCGCCGGGTCAGTGGTTGTTGGCACCGGCTCCGGGATGGATGGCGCATGAAGCTCGTGGACAAAGACTCCCGCTGGCACTTGTGCGCAAGTAGAACTAAGTTTCGACAGGACGTCTGCTGCAATGCCGTTGTCGCGGACGACGTGGTGGAACTCGAGACCATAGAATTTGTTCTCGAGCTTGCGGACTTCTAGGCAGTAGGCATCCATGTTCTCCTTGTTGCGATCCCAAGACTTGTGAAATTGGTTGTTGACCACTGCGGAGTCGCCGTAGACTAGTAGTCGCTTGATGCCCAATGATATTGCGAGACGGAGCCCGTGTAGCAGAGGTTCGTACTCGGCTTCATTGTTTGAGACCTTACAGAAGATCTGCAGGACGTACTTGAGTTGTTTGCCCTTTAGAAAAATCAAGAGTACCCCTGCACCCGCGCCCTCGAGCTTGAGCGAGCCGTCGAAGTACATCACCCAATGCTCTGGTCGCTCGGCTGGAGTTGGTAGTTGATTCACCCACCATCCAGCCATGAAGTCGACTAGAGCTTGTGACTTGATGGCTGTTTGAGGCTTGAAGTCGATGTTGAGGGCGCCGAGTTCGACTGCCCATTTGGAGATTCTTCCAGTAACATCTTGGCTCCGTAAGATGTCACCGAGCGGGTAATCGGTGATAACGGCGATCGAGTACTCCTGGAAGTAGTGTCGTAGCTTCCACGAGGTGATGAGCACTGCATACAATAGCTTCTGTACTAGTTGGTAGCGTGCCTTAGATTCTGAGAGGACCTCGCTGATGAAGTAGACTGGTCACTGGACTGGGTAGGCGTGGCCGTCTTCTTGCCGCTCGATGATGATGGTAGTACTGACCACATGAGTAGTTGCAGCAAGGTAGAGCAGTAGCTGCTTGTTTTTGCGAGGAGCCGTGAGGACTGGTGTCTTGGACAGAAAATCCTTGAGCTGGGCCAAAGCTTGATCTGCCTCTGGGGTCCACCCGTTCTCCAAGCTTCGAGATGGATCTGTTCAAAGCCGCCATGCACCCGGTGAGTTTCTGCACATCTTTGATGCAGGTGGGAGCTTTCATCTCGGTGATGGCAGAGATCTTCTCGGGGTTGGCTTCGATGCCCCGATGGCTGATGATGAAGCCGAGTAGTTTTCCCGAAGGTACGCAGAAGATGCAATTGTTCGGGTTGAGCTTCCACTGGTACTTCCGCAGAGATGCAAAAGTCAAGATCGGCGATAAGCGTGTCGGAGTTCGGATCTTGACGACCACGTCATCCACATAAGCCTCGACGTTCTTGTTGAGCTATTTCTTGAAATAGGCCTGGATAGCTTGCTGGTAGGTGGCGCTGGCGTTTTTCAACCCAAATGACATTGTTGTGTAGCAGTAGGCGCCAAACGGGGTGATGAACGTGGTCTTCTCCTGGTTTTCCTCCTTGATCGCGATCTGGTGGTACCCGGAGTAGCAGTCGAGGAAGCAGAGCTGGTCGCAGCCTGTCGTGGAGTCGATCACTTGGTCAATCCGCAGCAACTCGAAGGGTTCCTTGGGGCAGTGTTTGTTGAGGTTAGTGTAGTCGACGCACATCCTCCACTCGTTCGTGTTCTTCTTGCGGACAACGACGGGGTTGGCGAGCCACTCAGGATGGAAGACTTCTCTGATGAAGCCGACCACGAGTAGTTTGGCGAGTTCCTTCTTGATGGCGTCCCATCAGTCGTCGGCAAAACAATGGAGATGTTGTCATTTGGGGGTAGATTTAGGATCGACGTTGAGTGAGTGCTCGATCAGCCTCCTGGGCACCCCTGGCATGTCCGCTGGTTTCCAAGCAAAGATGTCTCGGTTAGCCCAAAGGAAGCTGACGAGCGCGTCTTCCTATTTCGGGTCAAGGCCCGCCCCGATCATGGTAGGCTTGCTGCTGTCGCCTGTCCCAAGGTCGATCACCTTGACTTGCACTTCTTTAGAGGGTTGAGGCTTGTTGGTTGTCTCAGACTTCTTTGGGATCTCGAGTTTGGTTGGGGCAAGCTTCTTGGATGTAGCATAGATTTCCATCATTGCATTGGGTACTTGGTTGGTAGCTGCGAGTTCCACAGCCTTTGTGTCGCAGTCGAAGGATATCTTCATGTCCCCTTGTAGTGAGAGTACTCGGGCAGGACTTGGCATTTTGAGTACCAATTATGTGTAGTGGGGTATCACCATGAACTTGGCGATAGCTGGTCTGCCGAGGATGGCATGGTAGGAAGTCTCGAAGTCTGCTTCCTCGAACTTGATGTACTCGGTGCGGTAGTTCTCCCTGGTTTCCCCGAAGGTAACTGGCAGGACCACTGAACCCAGTGGAATAGCCGCGTTCCCGGGGACGATGTCGTAGAAAGACGATGTGCTCTTGGTTAGCATGTGGGTAATGTCGAGCTTCGTCTTCTTCAAGGTCTTGGTGAAAAGAACGTTGAGTTCGCTTCCACCGTTGATGAGTACCTTGTTGAGTCTGGAGCCCGCGACTACTGGTTCCAGGACGAGTGGAAAACGCCCTGGCTCGGAGAAGCTTGTCCATTGATCTGCGCGGGAGAAGGTGATGGGTACCTCTGACCACCTGAGAGGGGTCGGGACCGCTAGTTCAATGTTCAAGACTTCCCGTCTGGTGGACTTCTGAGACCGTCTGGTGGGTAGTCCATCGAAAAGGACGTTCACCGTCTTGTCGGGTTCTTGGAAGTCGCCGTTGCCCTCGTCAGCTTTTTTCTTGCCCTTTTTGTTGTGGGGAGGCCGTGGATTTGGAGTATCCTTGAGTGCTCGCCGGAGTTGATAGCACTGCTCAGTGGTGTGGTTGCCCTCCAGATGCCACGAACACTTCTGTTTCAACAAGTCTTTGAAGCCGCCAGAGGTCTTCTTCGATTTGTCTTTCGCAGGGCGTTGGATAGTCATGACTATCTGGCTTGTGCTTGCGGTTAGGACCCGAGTAGTTGTTGTTGCTGCGACCCCCTTGATCCCTGTTGTTGTTGTTGCTGCCGCCCGGGTTGTTCTTACTCTTGTCGCGAATGGCATCGTACTTGGCGTTTGCCTTGTCTTCTTCGTCGGCCCATGAAGTGATCATATCCTTGAGCTTGGTGATGGTACTCGGGCGGCGACGACTGAAGTCTTCCAAGGTGTAGCGGTGGTAGAGATCGTCTTGGAAAAGGTCGATGACCTCCTTGTCGGTGACATCGACTACAGTAGCGCGCTTATCAAAAAAGCATCGCATGTACTTGCGTAGTGTCTCTCCTTGTTCCCGCTTCACCACTGCTAGGTCCATGCGAGTACCCGAGCGTACCATGGCGCCCGCGAAGTTTCTGGTGAAATGGTCCTTGAGCTGGTCCCACTTGCCGATCGACTTCTTGTCGAGCGACTCAAGCCAGGTGAGTGGTGCTTGGTCCAGACAGAAGGGAAAGTAGAGGCACTTTGTGTCATTGTTGCCACCAGCGTTTTCGATGGATAGGGCATAGCATCTGAGCCACTGGACTGGGTCTTTCTTCACGTCGTACTTGGTGATCCCCAGAGGTTTGAATTTCTCTGGGAGAAGAAGATTGCAAAATTGAGCAGAGAAGGCGGGGAAGCCGTCGTTGTCGCCTGCCGTGGAGGACTTCTTGCGTCGTAGTTCTTCAATTCTGCGGTGGGCATCATAGCCGCCGCGTGAGACACCTGTGACGTGGCTATCTGCGTGGCCTCAGCCTCTGCGATCGCCTCCGCCACTGGCTCTTCTTCCAGCTCCGTGTGAGGAGATCCCGCCACCGCTGCCTCCACCACCATCATCACCATGACTAGCAGCACCACAACTACCGCCAGCGCCACCGGCACTGTTGCCGCCCTGAGAAGGTCCTCCAGCTGATTCCCTTGTGTGGTTGGGGTTCTGTGGCTGATCTCCTCAAGTACAATTGCGTCCATTACCCGCTGGTCTGCGACTTGTGGCTTCATGGTTCTCGTGTTCGCGAGTTCTGAGGGGAGGTACTTGAGTGACTCTGTTGTCAACTCTCATGAAGTAGGTGTCCTCCGCGAGCTTGGCAATGACTTCACCCGCACGTATCCCCTAAGCCTGATGTGCTATCGTAGTGATAGACACGAGGCATTGTTCAGGGGTAGTGTGCACCCGGCTGGCAACTTGATCGAGGGTCACTACGAGATTCCGTATAGAGATGGATTCTCAGAGACGTCTACGCCGTTTGTTGCGCTTCCTGTTACGCTCTTGTTGGGCATTCTTGTCGTCGTTGGTTTCATCGGCGGGTGCATTGGCAGATAACTCGTCTGCTGAGATGTTGTCGAAGTAGTGGTTAGGTCGGGTCCCTGAGGGTCCTGGCGTCTCGCCAGCAACCATGAAGACTTGGCGATCAGGGGTACCGAGACCGGAGTCAGTAGTCGCCACCTCGGTTGGTGTATGTTGTTCTGTTGGAGCTAGGGGTGTTTCCTCCTAGAAGGGAAGTGAATCGAGGTAGGCGACGCAGCGCGAGTTCCTGTTTGTCAGGTCTGCAGAATTGCGGTCTGGCCAGTAGACGAATTTGCCTGTGGGTGTAGATGTTATAACCAGGCCAGTGGCTGGTCCTGACAACGGTTGCTCAGTCGTGGAGTTCTCGGACTCGGGCTTGTAAGGATCCGACCCGCAGTCGAACTTGTAGGAGGAGTCCGAGTAGTAGCCGGAGGTGGAGTTGGAGTCCGAAGAGTAGTCGGAGACGATCTCCTTGCCGGCCCGATGTGCAGCGAGAGCTTCCGGATGGGCCCTGCTAGCATTGCAGAGGCCATATGGGAAGTGCATATGGAGTGGGGTGTCGGCACACGATGGCTTAGTAGCCGACTCACATGAGGTGACCCATGGGGACGTCGAGTTCGAGTTGGAGGCGGATCTGGACTCGAAGTCGGCGTGTTGGTTGTAGAGCGAAATTTCGCCGAATTTTTTGGCGAGATTGCCCGTGATCACCTCAAGAAGTGTCACGAGCCCGGTCTTCGGGTTGGGTGCCATGGTGAGGCGGCGTTGGAATGACCCAGCACCGTCTGCTGTGCAGACACAAGACCCGAAGACGAAGATGTCGCCGCGGTTGAAGGAGACAGTTGGCTTGATGAAGATTGAAGCCGTCGAGTTCGCCAGGAGATCTTCGACGAGATCCCCTACTTGGCGCGCTAGCTGTCAGTGTTTTAGACCGGCAACCTACCAAGGGGAGTACCTGAGGTAGATGAATGTGGCTTCACCGAGATCGGTAACTCGAAGGAAGAGGCAAGTGGCACACAATTTAGACAGGTTCGGGCCGCGAGGTGCGTAATACCCTACGTCCTGTATGCTGCGTAGCTCTGGATTGATTGGGTGTGATTACAAGATGATGCATATGAGAGAGGTAAAGGTACCTGCCTCTCCTTATATAGCCGGGGAGGCAGGGTTACAAGTCGGTTTGGGGAGAAAGTACTAGTCGTGTACGTCTAGGAGTCCTCTTCATGGTACAGGACATGCACAACTTCCTATCTGAGTACTTCTCCACCGAGATTATTGCGCTCCACGCCAACAGGTGCCGTGCAGCCCAAGTCGAGTAGTCCCAGGGGCCCACCGAGTAGTCGGTCCTGGTACCCACCAAGGTAGTGGGCGCAGGGAGGTCCATACGACAATCAGACATTGTTTCTCCTCAGGCAGGGTAGAGATATCCTGATTGTGCAGGTGTACGTGGATGATATTGTGTAGAGAACATGAGCAATGAATTTGAGATGAGCATGATGGGTGAGTTGCAGTTCTTCCTCAGGCTACAAATCCAGCAATCAAATGAAGGAACATTTGTGCACCAAGCTAAGTACACCAAGGACATTGTGAGGAAGTTCACGATGCAGGACTCCAAGGCCATGGTGACGCCTATGAGTACGACTACAGCTCTTGATGCGGGTGAGCAAGGTGAACACGTGGACCAGGAGTACCGGAGCATGATCAGGTCACTCCTCTACTTGACGACGACAAGGCTGGACATCCAGTTCTCGGTATGTCTGTGCGGTTGTTTTCAAGCGTCTCCAAGGACTTCACATTGGCAAGCGATCAAGCGCATTTCAAGTATTTGCGTCACACTCCCGACTTCAGCCTTTGGTACTTCGCATTTTCTTCTTTTCTCTTCATGGTTTGTCAGACGCGGATTTTGCCGGGTGTCGGTTGGATAGGAAGTCCACTTGTGGGACTTGCCCGTTCTTGGGATCTTCTTTGGTGTCTTGGTCTTCCCATAAACAGTCGTGTGTTGCTCAATCCACTACCAAGGCAGAGTATGTTGCCGCAACTAGTTGTTGCTCTCAGCTCATTTGGGTCACATACACCATGAGTGAATTTGGTGAGGAGTATACCCATGTCCCACTACAATGTGATAGCACAAGTACCATAAGTGTTGCTGTCGTTGTTTTAGACCGGCAAATCTACGAAGGGGTACCCGAGGTAGTAGATTGTGCAGTGGAGGATTGTGATCGGGAGACCGAGAACTCGAAGGTATGCGCAAGGACACGGGACACAAGATTTATACTGGTTCGGGCTGCCAAGGTGGCAAGCCCTATGTCCTGTTTGGGAGATCAAGTATGGCGCCCTGCGCTTGGTGTTGGGTTGGTTCAGATCCCCAGCTAGGTACCCGGTCCTCCTTTATATAGTCCAGGGGGCGGGTTCCTAGTTGGTTACAAGGCAGGAGTTCTAGTAGGATTACACAGAACGAGCCTAGTAGGATTATAGGGAAATTCTAATAGGAGTCCATCTTCATCCTTCCTTGTATGGGTACCAGGGGAGTATGCCCGACAAGCCCCCAAGCACATTGTAGTCGAGTGTAGTAGTTCGAGTAGTCTTGAAGCCTCTGTGAGTAGTCCTGAGCGTTTTTAAGTACTGCTTGGAGAAGTCTTCAATAGTATTTGAACTGCCACGAGGCTGGAAGGTGGTCCAGCTCATCAGTCTTGAAGTCGAGATTATATGGAAGTGTGGTTCCAAAGTTGCACTCCATATGGAGTAGCCCTCGAGCCTTAGGTTGAGTCGCAGACTCTAGGTGAGGGTCAATCTTGATTCTGAATCTTCCGTGTTGAAAAAATCGAATGATGGGTGTAGCATAGTAGCCCCCGATCCTTGAAATGATTAGGTAATCAATCCAAGGGTCTTTAGTATTCGCGAAAGCCATCATCCGAGTACTTCTTGTAGCATGTAGCCCTCAAGATAAGAGAGCCGTATGAGCCACGTTGAGTAGTTGTTGGTGCGAAGCCCCCGAGCTTGAGAGCGAACGAAGCCTGTTGAAGTTATCCTCGAGTAGTAATTTGAGTGCAGCCCCCGAGCTGGAGAGATTCCGAGTAGTAGTTTGGCGTCGAGCCGTGGAGCTTGAGAAGTAGTCGTGCAGTCAGAGTAGACTTTAGATGCGACCGAAGTCGACTTTAAATGCCGGCAGAGCAAACTTTAGATGCGACCGAATTCGACTTTAAATGCCGACAGAGCGGACTTTGAGATGCGACTTGAAAACCGGAGTCAACTTTAGTTGCCGCACAGAGCGGACTTTGTAATGCTACTGAAAAATGAAGTTGATTTTAGATTGCCTCGTGGAGCAGACTTTGATATGCGACTTTAGATGTCGACTTTAGATTGCCGTTTGAAACGGACTTTAGATGCGATTACAGTAGTCGACTTTGCGCCACACAGGGTGGACTTAAGATGCAAAAAACGAAAAGCACTTTTCGGAAAGCCAAAGCGAATGAAAAATCAGAGAAAACAGATAGTTTTGCCACTGGGGCGGACATAAAATTGCGACCAAAGTCACCTTGTGCCACCGGAGTGGGCTTGGGTACGACTGTTAGCATCGACTTGTGCCACCGGAGTGGGCTTAAGTACCTGAGCCATGGATTTTAGACCCAAGATACGATTGCCGCCAGAGCGGGCTTGAAGGTGCGACCAAAGTCGACTTGTGTACCTGAGCCATGGATTTAAGACCCAAGGTACGGTTGCCACTGTAGTGGACTTGAAGGTGCGACCGGAGTCGACTTGTGTACCTGGGCCATTGATTCCAGACCCAAGGTATGGAGCGTGAGTACTTAGGGTACTTGGACCCATGGTACAGTGCGTGAAGACCACCTGCAGCTAGGTTCCATCGTCGCCAGGACCAGAGGGCCACTTACAGCTAGGTTCCATCGAAGCTTACACATGTAGTATGCCACCAAAGCAGGCGAAGATGCGACCGGAGTCGACTTTAGAAGCTGCCTCCTAGGGATAGCCCCCGAGTTGATGAAGTAGGCTCGTGGTGACTTGATTGATATACCCCAAGAGTAGTCAGCAGAGTGTAGCTCCCGTGAAAACCCGCCGAGAAGCGTACACAAATGAGTAGTCGGCCTACATGATGAGGAGAACAAGCCAAGAAAAGAAAACAGTAATCATTTAAATAAATGACTTAGTTGTTGCTGCCTGGGCAGACAGTTGATGAAGTCGTGGCGGTCGGGATGGAGCTGCGACGGTTGTTGCTGAAGTTGACTAGTCAGAGTTGATTCCAACTAGTTGTTGGGGCCGTGACTGCCGTTCTCTACTAGTTTGGAAAACTAGTCGAGATGAATGGCCGACACGATGCGACCGGAAGACGACGTCGCAGCAGCGCACTGCGTACTCGAAGTAGAGCCATTATTGACGCGAGGAAAGTAGTCACGACGCACGGCCGCAGCCGTGAGACGGGTTGTCATGACGCACAATGGAGTGACTGGGCACACGGCGAGAGCCAATGCGATCGACTGATGAGAA
This sequence comes from Cenchrus americanus, assembly GCA_947561735.1. Lineage (NCBI taxonomy): Eukaryota > Viridiplantae > Streptophyta > Magnoliopsida > Poales > Poaceae > Cenchrus > Cenchrus americanus. The sequence continues at coordinate 146,095,610 of OX387244.1, read as the reverse complement.
GTCGAGTGTCGAGACAGCGCGTCCGGATGCACGGCATAGGCACAGTAGAGCCGGTGCAATCTCGACAACGAGTAGTCGCGCCACGAGATGCAGTGACCGGACGCACAGTGAGAGCCAGTGCGACCGACCGACGAGAAGTTGAGTGTCAATACGGCTCGTCCGGATGCAGAGGATAGGCGCATTAGAGCTGGTGCAATCCAGACGATAAGTAGTCGTGCCGCGAGACGCAGTGATCGGGTGCATGGCGAGAGCCAGTGCGACCGACCGACGAGAAGTCAAGCATCAAGACGGTACGTCCGGATGCACAACATAGGCGCAGTAGAGCTAGTGCAATCCGGACGATAAGTAGTCGCGGCGCACGACATAGTTGATGTAGAACCCGTGCGACCGGGAGATGAGTAGTCGCGGCGTACGACGTAGTTGATGTAGAGCCGCTACAGCCGGGTGGCGAGTACTCGCGGCGCACCGCAAGGCTGACATAGAGCCGATGTTGCCGAGTGACAAGTAGTCGCTGGACATGATAGGGTTGAAGTTGAGCCGCTGCGGTTGGAGGCAATGTAGCCGTGGCGCGTGGTACTTGTGTACATCTTGCATGTACTTCAAGCAATGATTTACAGATTGTTGGTGCATCTTGTGTGTGTGCATAGCACAAACCCGCTAAAATTAATTTGTGAGGACGTGGGAGCTCAAAACTGCTTTGCTGCTGGTTGTTTGTCTTGTTTCGCACGTGAGAAGCTGAGAACTTATCCTCCTGTGATTCGGTGTAGCATTTTTTTCATGGACTTTGGGCTCTAGTACGAAGCGTAGGAGTCGGAATTGACTTCGAACTCCGCACCACACTCGAGTTCGGTCTTGGCTTCGGATTTGTTCTGCGCGAGCAGTACGACAGATCAGCTGATGAGTTGGTAGAACTTCAGCTAGCAATTGTTGCGGTAGATTGATCTTGATGACGAGGTCCTTGGAATTCTCCTGGTGGTGATGATCACCCCAACCTGGCGCGCCAGCTGTCGGTGTTTTAGACCGACAAACCTACCAAGGGGGTACCCGAGATAGTAGATTGTGCGGTGGAGGATCGTGATCGGGAGACTAAGAACTCGAAGGTATGCGCAAGGACACGGAACACAAGATTTATACAAGTTCGGGCTACCAAGGTGGCGAGCCCTACGTCCTCTTTGGGAGATCAAGTATGGCGCCCTGCACTTGGTGTTGGGTTGGTTCAGATGCCCGGCTAGGTACCCGGCCCTCCTTTATATAGTGCAGGGGGTGGGTTACTAGTCGGTTACAAGGCAGGAGTCCTAGTAGGATTACACAGAACAAGTCCTAGTAGGATTCTAGGGGAATTCTAATAGGAGTACGTCTTCATCCTTCCTTGCATGGGTACCCGCGGAGTATGCCAGACAGTTGGAAAGAACACAGTGCTCTATTCAAAAACCAAGCACATAGAAGTGAGGTACCATTTTCTGAGAGACAACATAGAGAAAGGGAAGAAAGCTTTGTGATGGACAGATACGGTGAACCAGAGAGGGGCGGTGGAGTGAATGGGAGCCGATAAAAATTCTTCTCGAAGGAGATGGGGACTCCAACAAGACGAACACAGCTTCCAACACACGTCTCCGACTCACTACCCAAGTTGGCCAAGTCCACGTAGCCACTGGAGTGCCACTGGACCTAGGAACCAACAAACAACCTGCCGACCCAAAACACACCAACACGAACAGCGGAAACTTGCATGGCTTGCTGCCTGTGCTGCACCGGTCAGACCGATGGCCTGCGCCAGTCAGACCGGTGACACAACCTGCAAGGAAGGAAAACCCTACACAAACCTAACAAAACAACTCCAAACAGACCAAGAACTGACCAGCAGCACCAAGACCCAAAGACACACGAGTCAAGCAGTTCACCCGAGGCAAATCCCACAAGTGACTCGCACCGGTCAGACCGGTCAAGAGCACCGGTCAGACCGGTGTAGCCTGGGCAGCTCGGGATGAACAGCACCCGCGGGTCAACTCCTCCAAATCCAAACTTCGATCTCCCGAATCACTCCACTGATTTGAACAAGACTTTGGGGATAATAGGAACACCTCATGAGGGGTCCATAGCCATGATTTTGTCCACCAAAACTTGCCAAATCAAGAGGAATCGAAGAAATCCTGCCAAGAACTCCTCTAACCCTAGAACACCAAAAACCCCAAAATCGAGCCCCTTAACTCACGGATTTGGGAGGGGAATCACAGGCCAAAGAACCACGAAGGGTTCCCACAAATTTCCCCCATGAAATCCCCAAGAGCAAGGTCCCGAAAACACCTCAAGAAAACCACAAAGAGAGGGCACCGAAAATCACCACTAAGAACAACCGGGAACAACACAACCAAGCCTTGAAGAACCACGCCGAATCATTTATACATACCAAGGAGGTTCATACAAGGTCTAGCTTGCCGCTCGATCATCCAACCCTCTCACAAAATCTCACCATGAAGCTCTCAAGCTAGTCCTATGGAAATCCTAAGAAAATAGGAAGGGAAAATAGGAAAGCAAAATGAACTAGGGTTCCAAGAGAGTGCTGCCATCCTTTCACCTCTTGGGTTATATAGGAGGCAACTGAAAGTCTAAAATACCCTTACTTAACAACTAGGGATACAAGCCCCTCAAGGGCGGTTTTGGAAGTCTTCAGATTTTCTCCATCGCACGGATGCTCGGCGACCGCAACCTGCTTAGCCTCGACGCAAGCCTTGCGATCCCGACGCGTGTCCTCTGCTTTGAAGATTCCGGACTGCGTCATCGCACACCGGTCAGACCGGTGCTCCTCACCGGTCAGACCGGTACCCACCGGTCAGACCCACCGATCAGTCCGGTCTGGCACTGCTGTAGCACCGTCTTCGGTTCTACGGTCTTGGCTTTGTTGATCAACCAAGGAACCCAGTGGTTTTCTGGTGAACAACTGGAAACCCCGCGAACTCGGTGTAGCCTCCGCCAATCGCCACTCATGACTCGGCTCCCACGTAGTCCCGGCTCGACCTTGGTTTTGAGGCTCAACCAAGAAACCGTCCATGACTTCATCTTGCCGTTCATGCCACCATGCAACCCGCACTTGACCCCGCTGGCCACCGGGTCCCTCGAACGAAGCCTACTTGTCTTCTCCACACCTAGAGGCCTCACCGGCGACGACCTTTCGCGCTTGTTCTTCACCTGCACCAACACCAGTCAAACCACAACCTGCACCTGCAATAATTAGCCAAGAATCAGTCCACACAATGTTGTCAAACACTCATCACACAAGGAAGCGACCATCCACCGGTCCTCGAACCTCACATGGTCCTCAATCTCCCCCTTGATGAGTGCATTGACAACACCCACATAAAGGAACAAGAGAGAAAAGAAAAAGAAAAGAAACAAATAAAAAGAAACTCCAACAAGCGATCGAAAGCCAAACAAAGGCAAAGAGCAAGATGACTTGAAGAAGATAAGTCTCGGACCCCTTAGGCAAGGGCAACGACTCGACACATCAGAGACAAAACAAAGCTCATGCAAAGAGCGCAAACCACCAAACCAAAGCTCGAAAGACCACAAAGAGCTCCCCCCTGCACACATGCAAACTCCCCCTGAACCAATGCAACTCCTCCTGGACGAATGCATGCAAACCACTTGAAGAAAATAGAGCAGCTGCATCAGCTCAGCTCTGACCGGTCGGACCGGTCACCACCACCGGTCAGACCTGTGACCAACATGTGAACAGAACCAGCACTCTAACCGGTCAGACCGGTGACCTCGACCGGTCAGACCGGTGCACACCAGAGCCCAGAAAAGGCTCGAAACCACATGAAAACCTTGTAAATGCATCCAACAAGCAATTTCAAGCTCAAACTTCTCCCCCTTGTTTACAATGCATGAATCAAGCCAAAAATGCAAAGCTTTCAACCTAGAGCTTCTCAAATAGACAAAATTCCACATAAGATGCTACACATGTCCAAATGAGCACGTTAGATACTCTATAGCTTCGTATTGACATCAACTACAAGATCACCAAGTTTCACAACCATTGGACGAAGCTAAGATGGATTTGGGAAATTTTGTGAAAAATTTGCCACTAATGAGCAAAGTCCTAAACATGATCAAGACATATCAAAATAGCAAAGCCACACAAACTTCATGCTAGGACAAGCATTCTAATCATAAGATCATCACAAACACCCACAAGCACCTCATGTCATGTCAAAGCCACCGAGCCATGTGTCTACTTCTATATATGAGACTTCTCATTGGTAGACATCATGCAACGGGTTAGCACCCAAAGCAAATTAATTTTAGCACATTTGACATGGGAGCATATTTTCCAAGCATTTTACATTTCATTTTCAGATTCAAATTTCGTACATGAAATGTCTTTGCGACAAAAACGAACTTATGCACCTTCACAAGATAAAGCAAGGGGCTAAACATTCATGACGGCAAATGAGCCTTTGGCTCTTTATGATCAATAAGCTAGCTATCCAAGCACAAATTAAGCATAACCAAGCCAGTAAAACATGTCAAGATCATATAAAGGCATTTACACATGAGAGAGCATATGTGTGGCATTTTACAAAAACATAGCCATCAACCATGGATATAAATCATGATTATCAAGAGCTAAGCCAAACTAACCATAGCTTACCAAACAAGCTCACAAAGCCATATATCTCATTCCATGGTGAACAATGTATATAGGAGAAACTTTTCCTATCCAATGCATATGATACAAAATGCATGCAATCTAAGATACAAGGATGCCTATACATCATGTTACATATGCCATGCCAAATGCAAGAAATGCACAAAGGAAAGCTATACATATGCTACAAAGGAGCTTGATGAGTACTAATCTAGGATTAGCACAAGGGATGGCCCGATCTTCACGGCAGTAGGTTTTGTAACAAGATAACTTGCTGAAAATCAGCGGATAAAGGCTTTATACCTGACCAAGGTTGGATGCGACCAAGTGACGGGGAGAGAGGCACCGAAGAAGCTTCGACTCGATCTCCGAACGACCACAGAACCACGATCTGGGGTAGCTTTATACCAGCCAAGGTTGGATGCGACCAAGCGACGGGAGAGAGGCACCGAAACCGCGAAGACTTCGACTCGATTTCCGAACGACCGCAGAACCACAACCGGAGCTAATCCACACAAAGAGAGGCAGCCGTACTGGAACTCTCAGAGCACGAACTAGTGGATCCCAGAGAAATCTCTTCACAAGTCCAAGAAGAACAAGGAAGAACAAGGGTTGAGTAAGCACTCTGGCAGCTCGGCTGCAATCTCACTGGATTAATCTCAAATCATTTAAAGTTGTTTTTAGCTTACCTATGGGTGGTATTTATACTAGGAACAACCCTCCTAGGTGGGTGGAAACACGAAAACAAACTAAATACGTCGCCAATGTGAAAGGATCTCCCGAGATGACCTTCTGAGTTGTTTCCGCGAGACTGTTTGACTGCTGAGCAGTCTTCAATGTTTCGATCATAACTTCTTCTAGGAATCTTCAAATGACGTGGGACTAGATGCGTTGGAAAGTTAACTCGATTATCTTTCCAACGGTGTATAGCATGCTATGTGAAACTTGGTAGATTGGTATAGTTTAATGCCCGAACGTATGCTTCAGGAAATTGCCGAATGGCCTTGCCGAATGACTTTTGCTGAAATGTCCTTGCCGAATGGCATTGCCGAATGACGAGAATTTTTGCCGATTCCAGCTTCGTGGTCTTCGTCCTGATGACTCTCTTCCATGTACCTGAGAAGTATCAACATACAAGACTTAGGTAGCATAAAGTTATCACTGGTATTGAGTTGAAACTCATAAAGTAGCGCGTGCACCTCTTGTTGGATCTTTTTAGCTCGGCTATGAGTGATAGGTCCGGTAGAAATTGGAAATGTGGTTGGAGAGGCTGTCGGTGCTGGCATGGTCATATCATCCTCCCCCTCTTGACAAGAAGTCGTCCTCGACTCTATGGCATAATTGAGGCTTGGAGTCGTCCTCGACTCTATTGCATAACGGAGGCTTGACATGTGCACATCATCCTCCCCCTCTTGAAAACAAGTCGTCCCCGACTCTTCTTGTTCAAAGAATGGAGATTGGTCGCCATCTTCAAAGATGGTAGAAGGACTCTCGATAACCCTTTCATGGTTGAAATGATAACAATCAAGCTTCGTAGGTACTATGGCATGTATTTCCTCCAATATTCCAAGATGTTTTGATCTGTAATCATACAATCCAAGTAGTAGCTTTGCCATATGAAAATAAGAAGGATTGAAGTTTAATATAGCTTTCACCTTGCATATTCGTTTGACAATGATGATTCCTAATGTACATATGTGGTCCGCATCATTTTCCTCGTCTTGAAGAAAAGTTATCCCAAACTTTTTAAAACCTGAATAAAGAATGTACAAAAGGAAAAATATATATGCATGATAAATGAATATGTCATCCGTTTTGTCATTTTTATTGTTTTCCATCACACTATTTTCAAAACAGAATGCAGGTTTGCTATATTTCACTATCATAAGGATGTGCGCGTCATCCCCCCTTCCTTGGAAAAAAGTCGACCTCGACTTTCGGTTGTACTGCAAAAGACTGTTAACTTGAAACATTATAGCAACAAATTTCATCTTACCACGATGAAAAAGCATCATTGACATTTGTTTACCTACAAATAGGTTATGGAATGGTAGAACAAAAATTTCTGTGACACAACACAATTTATTTAGCATCTCCAATTTCACCATTCCAAGATGATATTGTTCTGCACATGGTGATAAAATACCAAGAACACTCCAGCAGTTTTTGTTGCATAAATCATTCATAGGTTGAGATATAGACCCTTCAAATGTAATGCTCATGGATGTGGATAAATGTTTCTCAAGTGCACAGATTGCACATTTTTGCATAGCACTTGTTTCTTCTAATGGAATATATGAACATGGGGAAGATATTGAGGGTTCTAAATAACAAGCACTAAGCAATTGGTTCATCATATCATCAGAAAAATACATATCACAAGAATGATGACACCAATCAATCATGTCAGTAGTTATGCAAATGGAATGAACATAAAAATTATTTATAACATGTTCGCCAATGAGAATAAATGTAAACTTGCAGCTATGATCATTATTCAAGGAGCTAGAAGATGCTACCATAGAAATATTCTCTAGCATTTTGTTGACGTGAATAAGCATATCAAACTTAGTATAAAACAAGCAGTTCGCAGGAGATCCTTTTTCAAATAATTCAGCACTAGTAATCAACTAAACAGAGTGACATTTATTGGTATATAAAGTATTGCATGGATCAATCAAAGTACAAATGGTAGTATCAAGATCAATTTCAACATTTGTATCAGCATGTGGTTCAATCAATTTAGCAACAATTTCTTTAGAATGGTCGACTAAAATTGTAGCACATATATCATCAAATTGAGCACTGTGTTTGTCATTAAAATTCATACCTGGTCCATTTGTGATACCTGTGAATTCTAAAGATTGTGTTTGTACCATGTTAGGCATCTCTGAATTATTACCTCCATTATCCATCTCAGCTGGTGTGGGTAAATAAAGTAGTGGTTCGGGGCACGTGTAACGATCCTCATGATGTGGGAGCATTAGGATATCATGCCTCGTATCACTCTCCGAATCCATCTCTTGATCGTCCTCGTCAAAAATTGGGGGCTTGTCATAATTTACCACATCATTTTCTTCAGCAACCTGTATCTCATGAGAAAACAAACTAGAAGAGATTGTCATGTTAGAAATAAATATTTCCTCACATGGCCTATTCTCTATTTCGCTCAATGTTTGTGTATTTTCCCCACACAGAATTATGTGGCTCTCCCGAGATATGGTGGAATCGCTCAATGTTTTCTTTTTAACCCTCAAATTCAATTTGGCTTTGTGGCTTTCTTTCTCACATACGGTGGAATCAGTCCACTTTTTCTTTTGAATGCTCACACTCAATTTGGCTTTGTGGCTCTCTTTCTCACATGGGTTTGGTATTAAATCATCTTCCAAGAAAAAAGGGACAACATTGCCATCATATCCATCAGCCGCAATCTCCACATGTGGGATATGTTGCATATGTGCAAATTTAGATGGACGATTTCTGGATTTGTAAAGTCAGTAATCAACCTTCTTGTCATTTTGCTTTAGCACTTTTGCATCATGCATCTTTTGTCGCTGTCCGGAATGTCTTTTCTCCTTCAAAGATGCACATTCTCTTGTACCAACAAGCTGAAATGTTCCTGGTTTTGCAGAATATCTTGATGCTGCAGTAGGTGAGTTCCAGACAGATGTATTATCAATTTCCAGAGATCTTTGTTGCTGCTTATAATGATAATCTGAGGGAACAAATCGCCTTCGCATAACTTGCTTCATTTAAGTCCATGTATTGATGTGATCCCTGCCCAACACAAGTTGATTTTCTTGCACATCCTTCCACCATGTCAGAGCATAACCATAGAATTCCATCACAGCTAAGTGTACTCGCTGTGTATCCAAGACACGATGTACACCAAAAATATAGTCACACTTTTCCTCCCAAACAAGATAAGCTTTGGGGTCTTCTCTTCCAAAAAAATTGGGTATACTCAAATCAACCTAAGGTATGAAATCTGAATTTCTTCTGTCATAGGGATCATAAGAGCTGCAGAAGTCACCTTGTGTGTCATGATCATTGAAGCTCACATGGGTGACAAAGCCATGCACGGGAGCACTTCCTCTTTGCTGAAGAGCACGTGTGGAGGCACCATTAATGGAGTTTTTCACACCACACTCAACTTGTGGAGCAGCAGGAACACGTCGAGGCTGAACCTGATCAGCACGCCTACCACCACCACAACGGTCATCACGACCACCTCGGAAATGGACATGAGAACCATGCATGAAACTAGAATTTTCATCACTAGAATCTTCATGTTGATGTCGTCGTTCTCTTCGATCCCCATCAGGAAGACGTTCATTGAACATCCTCTCCATGGCATCCAAGAGCGAGTTTTGTAGATGGTGCAACTCAGCTCGCTGGATAGGGGCTTCATGTTCTCCTCGATGGCCACCACGAACACTCGAATCAGATCCTGCAATGTTAGGATATTGCAAGAGAAAGTGGAATAGGAAAATTTTGTGGAATCACACAACCTCATCTCTTGCTTACCCTAGTTCTTACCCGTTCTCAAAGACTGTGAGTGTGCTAGTGTGGCAAATCCCAGGTGTGATTAAGCGGTCGAAAGGTTACGGAACGAGAGGTCTGGTTTACGGCTTTTTGTGGAGCTATAGGTGGCTGTTCAAGGAAGGCTTATGGTACTGAAACCAAGTGTGTAACTCGCTCACAATGTTGTAAACGTTGCTGTCCCGAACACCACCAACTTGAGGTTACTGATATCAAACTTTTAATTACACAATCCGCAACACAGCTCCTTTCAACTTCTCTTGTTTGTTGTCTCTTTCTTTTACTCTTTCTTTCACACTTTTTTTCTGATTTTTTAACAGCAAACACAAGCTAACATATGAGGGGTGCGGAAAAAAATAAACACGGTGGAAGAAAGAAGATGGTGATTAGCAACATGATGAACGCAACACACAAAGCAACAGTACCACAAAAAGGCTAGGGGATTTTTTTTGTTTGGCTTTTTAGTGGACTGTAGGACATGAATAAATAAAGTAACAGATAAGAGTGGGAGGGTGGATGATAACAAAAAACCTACCGTGACAACGATAGCTCTGATACCACATGATAGGTTCTAACCCGGCGTTAGAACGAGGATGGCCCGATCTTCACGGCTGTAGGTCTTGAACTTGAAGAATGACGATGGGGTAGCGGAAATAGGATGATAACTTACTGGAATTTGAAGATAACTTGCTGAAAATCAGCGGATAAAGGCTTTATACCTGACCAAGGTTGGATGCGACCAAGTGACGGGGAGAGAGGCACCGAAGAAGCTTCGACTCGATCTCCGAACGACCACAGAACCATGATCCGGGGTAGCTTTATACCAGCCAAGGTTGGATGCGACCAAGCGACGGGGAGAGAGGCATAGAAACCGCGAAGACTTCGACTCTATCTCCGAACGACCGCAGAACCACAACCGGAGCTAATCCACACAAAGAGAGGCAGCCGTACTGGAACTCTCAAAGCACGAACTAGTGGATCCCAGAGGAATCTCTTCACAAGTCCAAGAAGCACAAGGAAGAACAAGGGTTGAGTAAGCACTCTGGCAGCTCGGCTGCAATCTCCCTGGATTAATCTCAAATCATTCAAAGTTGTTTTTAGCTTACATATGGGGGGTATTTATACTAGGAACAACCCTCCTAGGTGGGTGGAAACACGAAAACAAACTAAATACGTCGCCAATGTGAAAGGATCTCCCGAGATGACCTTCTGAGTTGTTTCCGCGTGACTGTTTGACTGCTGAGCAGTCTTCAATGTTTCGATCATAACTTCTTCTAGGAATCTTCAAATGACGTGGGACTAGATTCCTTGGAAAGTTAACTCGATTATCTTTCCAACGGTGTATAGCATGCTATGTGAAACTTCGTAGATTGGTACAGTTTAATGCCCGAACTTATGCTTCAGGAAATTGCCGAATGGCCTTGCCGAATGACTTTTGCTGAAATGACCTTGCCGAATGGCATTGCCGAATGACGAGAAGTTTTGCCGATTCCAGCTTCGTGGTCTTCGTCCTGATGACTCTCTTCCATGTACCTGAGAAGTATCAACATACAAGACTTAGGTAGCATAAAGTTATCACTGGTATTGAGTTGAAACTCATAAAGTAGCGCGTGCACCTCTTGTTGGATCTTTTTAGCTCGGCTACGAGTGATAGGTCCGGTAGCAATTGGAAATGTGGTTGGAGAGGCTGTCGGTGCTGGCATGGTCATATCATCCTCCCCCTCTTGAAAAGAAGTCGTCCTCGACTCTATGGCATAATTGAGGCTTGGAGTCGTCCTCGACTCTATTGCATAACGGAGGCTTGACATGTGCACATCATCCTCCCCCTCTTGAAAACGAGTCGTCCCCGACTCTTCTTGTTCAAAGAATGGAGATTGGTCGCCATCTTCAAAGATGGTAGAAGGACTCTCGATAACCCTTTCATGGTTGAAATGATAACAATCAAGCTTCGTAGGTACTATGGCATGTATTTCCTCCAATATTCCAAGATGTTTTGATCTGTAATCATACAATCCAAGTAGTAGCTTTGCCATATGAAAATAAGAAGGATTGAAGTTTAATATAGCTTTCACCTTGCATATTCGTTTGACAATGATGATTCCTAATGTACATATGTGGTCCGCATCATTTTCCTCGTCTTGAAGAAAAGTTATCCCAAACTTTTTAAAACCTGAATAAAGAATGTACAAAAGGAAAAATATATATGCATGATAAATGAATATGTCCCGTTTTGTCATTTTTATTGTTTTCCATCACACTATTTTCAAAACAGAATGCAGGTTGGCTATATTTCACTATCATAAGGATGTGCGCGTCATCCCCCCTTCCTTGGAAAAAAGTCGACCTCGACTTTCGGTTGTACTGCAAAAGACTGTTAACTTGAAACATTATAGCAACAAATTTCATCTTACCACGATGAAAAAGCATCATTGACATTTGTTTACCTACAAATAGGTTATGGAATGGGAGAACAAAAATTTCTGTGACACTCTTCCAGCTTCGTGGTCTTCGCCCTGATGACTCTCTTCCATGTACCTGAGAAGTATCAACACACAAGACTTAGGTAGCATAAAGTTATCACTGGTATTGAGTTGAAACTCATAAAGTAGCGCGTGCACCTCTTGTTGGATCTTTTTAGCTCGGCTACGAGTGATAGGTCCGGTAGCAATTGGAAATGTGGTTGGAGAGGCTGTCGGTGCTGGCATGGTCATATCAGAGCTCCCACACACCCAACTCAAGAAATCAAACACACACCAAGCTCCCCCCGCAAACGAGTGAAAGTTGCTTGATCTAGGGATTTGGTGAAAATATCGGCTAGTTGGTCATGTGTGGGTACATGGTTCAAAGCTATCTTTCCTTTCTCTACGTTGTCTCTCAAATAATGATACCTCATTTCTATGTGCTTGATTTTAAATGGAGCACTGGGTTCTTTGCAACACTTATGGCACTGGTGCTATCACATTGAAGTGGGACATGGGTATACTCCTCACCAAAGTCGCTCATGGTGTATGTGATCCAAAGGAGCTGAGAGCAACAACTAGCAGCGGCAACGTACTCTTCCTCGGTAGTGGATTGAGCAACACTCGACTGTTTGCGGGAAGACCAAGACATCAAAGAAGAACCCAAAAACTGGCAAGTCACAGAAGTGGACTTCCTATCCAACCGACACCCGGCAAAATCCGCATCCGAAAAACCATGAAGCGCCAAAGAAGAGGACGCGGAGTACCAAAGGCCGAAGTCGGGAGTGTGACGCAAGTACTTGAAAATTCGCTTCACCACATGTCTGTGCGAAGTCCTCGGAGAAGCTTGAAAGCGAGCGCACAGACATACCGAGAACTGGATGTCCGGCCTCGTCACCGTCAAGTAGAGGAGTGACCCGATCATGCTTCATGGCTGTAGTCGTACTCATCGGCGTCGTCATAGCCTTGGAATCCTCCATCTTGAACTTCCGCACAATGTCCTTGGTGCACTTAGCTTTGTGCACAAATATTCCTTCCTTTGGTTGCTTGATTTGTAGCCCGAGGAAGAACTGCAACTCACCCATCATGCTCATCTCAAATTCCCTGCTCATATCCTCTGCAAACCTTGCAACAAGAGAGTTAGACGAGCCACCAAAGACAATATCATCCACGTACACCTGCACAATCAGGATATCTCTGCCCTGCCTAAGTAGAAACAAGGTCTGATCGACCTTCCCCATCTCAAAACCTCTCTCAAACAAGAACCCCCTCACCTACCATACCAAGTTCTAGGCGCCTGCTTCAACCCATAAAGCGCCTTCCTCAACATGTACACTCGGTGGGGGTACTTCTCACTCTCAAACCCCGGTGGTTGCCTCACATACACTTCTTCCTCCAACAGAACATTCAGAAAGGCACTCTTCACATCCATTTGGTGCAACTTGAACCCTTTAGCCACGGAAAAGGCTAGAAGGATCCTAATCGCCTCCAAACGGGCTACAGAATCAAAGGTCTCCTCGTAGTTGATCCCCTCCTTCTTACTGAACCCCTGAGCAACAAGCCTTGACTTGTTCCTCACCACTTTACCTTTCTCTCCCTCTTTGTTCTTCCCAACCCACTTTGTACCAATTGGATTACACCATGGGGGAGGATCAACCAATTCCGAAACCTGATTCCTCTCAAAGTTCTCCAACTCCTCATGCATTGAATTAACCCAATTACGATTAGATAGCGCGTGTCAAATGTCTTTGGGCTCAAAGGTGGCAACAAATGCAGCATGAGCGAAATGAGAATTGTTTCGAACCCTCGACCGTGTAGTACGTTCATTCATGTCGCCGATGATCCTTGAAGCTGGGTGATCCACTTGTACTCACCGGGGAGGTTCTCGCCTTGATGCTACCTCTCCCTCATCTGTAGCTTCTCCTCGCTCTTGATTCGTCATCGTAGGTGTAGGAGAGGGGCCGTCAACTACTGTAGTGGAAGTAGTAGGTACATGTTCTGACGGGGGCACCACACCGCCATCTTCATCATCTCCAAGTTCATGCTCCTCCTGAAAGATCTCCTCGCCAAGCTCATCATCACCTGCACACTCAAAGACAAGCTGACTACGTGGTTGTGTCTCGTCGACGCAAGTCTCCACAATTTGGTTAGTTTCAAGATTGAGCATACGATATGCTCTAGAATGAGATGCATAACCAAAGAAAATACCATCGACAGACCTAGCCTCAAACTTATCCAGCTTCTTCCCTTTCTTAAGAATAAAACACTTGCATCCAAAGACATGGAAGTGACTCACCTTGGGTGTGCGACCGTGCATCAACTCGTAGCAGGTTTTCTTCTTATGCACTCTGAGGTAGATCCTGTTTGACACATACCACGCGGTATTCACCGCCTCAGCCCAGAACCTTCTCGGAGTCCTATGCTCATCAAGCATCGTCCGAGCCATCTCACACAAGGTCCTACTTTTTCCTTTCCACAATACCATTCTAGGGAAGCGTATACGGACTCGAAAACTGGTGTGTTCAAGACCCAAGTCATGGCAAAAGGTTTCAAAACGAGAGTTTTTGAATTCTGAGCCATTGTCACCACGGATTGCTCGTATGGTATTTCTATGCCTCTCGTTCCTCAACCTCAAGACAAGGCCTCGAACAAAACCAAACGTCTCCCCCTTATCCTCGAGAAAGAACACCCACGCATACCGAGAGTAGTCGTCCACCCCAAAAAGGATATACCACTTCCCACCCGAAGATCGCACACGAGTTGGGCCAACAAGGTCCATATGGAGCAGCTCGCATGGACGCTCAGTCATCACATCGGTGAGAGACGGGTGAGAAGAGGCTACCATCTTGGCATGCCTACATGGTGCACAAACCAACTCTTTCTCAAGCCTCAAACGTGGCAATCCTCAGACCAAATTGAGTACACTCAAGCGAGACAAAAGGTCAAAGCTCAAGTGACCCAACTTCCTATGTCACTTCCACAACTCACTCGAAGAACCAACCAAGAAACAACGCTCAACACCAGAAGACTGAGAAAAATCAGCTCGAAACACCTGACCCTCGGGAACGACCATACAGACAAGGTCCCATCGAGAATCTAAAATCCGAGAACCACCAGGCCAAAACAACACCTCAAAACCATCATCCAACAGCTGGGACACAGAAAGCAAATTGTATCCAAGCGATTGAACAAGAGCCACACGCTTGAGAGTGATCTTGTCACTCACCTTAATCTCACCTTCTGAAAGCACACGCCCACACCCATTGTCCCCAAAAGTGATGTACCTCCTTGTCACCACTGGGACGAGACTTGAGAACCACCACTTGTCTCCGCTCATATGCCTCGAGCAATCGGAGTCAATCAACCAAATTTTCTTCAAGTCTCCAACCTGAAATTCAAAAACGAGCACGTGAGCAAACAAACGACTCAACACTGGGGTTAGTACCAAAAGAGTAAAACCAGTGCCGAGCCATTTGCTCGAAAGTGGGGTTAGAACAAACCAAACTATCTTTTCTACCAAACCACCTCCACGAACACCACCACGGTAACCACCATGAGGGAACCAACCCTCTCTACCTGGAGGAGGACCAAAACCAGGAAAAAAAGCCCGTGGACTGTCCCTCCTCTCCATCTCAAAGCTATGGATCCTCCCATCCCCGTATTGAGCACGAGAGGGAGAACGCCTAGCAAATTGACCTCCTGCAAACTCTCCAGCCCAACCACCAGAACCACGACCTCCAGAACCAAACCTCGCACCTGTACGAGCACGAAACCCGAACTGCTGCCTATCCAGGCCTGCACTGGTCTGACCGGTGCCCCTCACCGGTCTGACCGGTGTAGCCCGACCAACAGCACCTCTAACAGCCTTTCGCTCTCCCCAAGCCGGAAGTGTCCTCACACTCGCCATGGCCCTGGGCATCTTCACACGAGGCTCAAGTACACCATCGGAAGCATGGTACTTTTCCTTGTTAGCCCACTCCTTCGCCATTCTCTTCTCTCGCTTCCTCTTGAAGCAAAGCTCATCCTTTTGGCCATCTCTCCCACAATAGCCACAATGAAACCTCACAAGCTTTGGTTTAGGCTTGGGTTGGGGCTACTCACTTGGTTTATCTACACTCGACTTCTCTACAGGTTTCTCCTCACTAGCCTTCTCACTCTCTTTCCTAGAGAACACTTTTCCCGAAGTGCTCACAAACTTGATGGGCTTTTGGAAATCATTTGTTTGTGGGGGAAACACGGGTGGAGCTGGGGTTGTGTCTAGTCGGTTCCTAAGAGGGTTAGGTTTGGGAGAGAAATCATTTTTGTGGTGGGTTTTTGGTGGCTCTGGGATATTCTCTCCACTTCCCTCACCAACATTGTTTGCCCCAAGTCCCTCACCATCCTTCCTCTTGAATGTGCAAGTTCCAACCCATCAACTGAGGCTCATGACCAGACAACCAACCCATCAACTAAGGCTCATGACCAGACAACCAACCCATCAACTTTCTCAGCTCATCATTCTCATCCTGCAAACGATCAACATAATGTGCAAGTTCCAAATTCTTCAAAGCATGCATTTCACAGGTAGAGCAAGCTGTAGGAATTGGTTCTTTCAGCTTAGCCTCAAGAGATGTAGTGTAAGCATGCATCTCATCAATTTTAGCATGCAAGACAAGGCAAGAAGTGCAAGCACCTAGAAAAGCAGATCTAGATTTAAGCTCAGCCACTTCAACCCTAAGCACATCAAGTTCCTCACACTTGGAGGCATGCTTTTCCTTAAACAAAGCAAGATCAGCAAGGAAAATAGAGCAATCAGTTCATTCAACATCATCGGAAACAACAGGTGAAGCTTTCAGAGAGTCAATTTCAAGCTTAGCATCCAAATTCTGAGTTTCTAGCTCAGCCACTCTAGTCCTAGCATCCTCGAGTGAAGCCCTAAGCTCTTTCCTCATTTTTTTAGCATCTCTAAGCATGTCATCACGATTATCAAGCAACAAGCCAAGCCGTTCATTCTCTTGACGCAAGAAATGGAGTTCATCATGCACCTCGTCGTCGGAAGCAGAGTCTGAGTCGCTCTGTGTGTTCTTCTTGCTGCCGGAGCTCAGCGCCATGGTGCAGAAGCCGTCTCTAGCGAAGCAACTATGTCTGCTCAGGTTCTTGGACGACTTCCTACTCTTGCGACAATCACCTTCATCTTCACTGCTGCTTGAGCTCGAGGTGGAGTACGCGGAACTAGAGTCGATGTTGCTCGCTCCAACCATCGGTCGAGGCTTGCCTCGGCTCTTTTTCTTCCTCGATCGTCGCTCGTCCTTGTGCTTGTTCTTGTGCTTGCTCTTGTGGTCATGCCTCGACCGGTACTTGCCATCCGTTCTTGACTTGTGCTTGTAGACATCCTTGTTCTCGACCTTCTCCGAGCAGTCGGCGACGAAGTGGCCTGGCTTGTCACGCTGGAAGCATGTCCTCATGTTCCTCCTCATGTTCACCCGGTTCTCGTGCAGCCTCTCGAACCTCCTTGTCAGCAATGTCAGCTCGTCCTCTCCAAGCACGTCAAACTCCTCATCTGGCATAGACATCAAAGAGGACAAAGAGAACATCCTGGTGGATGGGTTAGTGTTAGCCTTTCCTTTTGAACCACCGATGAGGGCAAGACTATGAGAGTCAGTCGGGCCCTCGAGCTTGGCTGTCATGCCCCTATCCACCTCAGCCGACTTGAGCTTCGAGAACAGCTCGTTCACCGTTAGGGTATCATACTTCTCCGACTCGACAATGGCCTCGAACTTTCCGCCCCAAATCGTACGATCCAAAGAGTGTAAGAGCTTGACAGCTCTATCGTGATCATCGTACGGGAGCACGTCCACATTGGCCCTCATGTTGTTCACAACCACCGTGAACATCTGAAACAAGGCATCGATGGACTCACCGGGGAGATGAGTGAAGTTCTCATACTCTCTCCGGTAGGTAGCATACATTCGAGCCTGAACCTAGGCATTCCCAACATGGGCCTCCTTCAACACCAACCAGATTCTACAAGCCAAGTGCTCGGTGTGCACCCGATCGAACTGAGGACCAGGAGCGTCCCAGTGGTCGATGGATGACCGCTCCTCAGTGATGAGTGATTGACAACGGTGTTGGACTGACTCTTGGCTTAGTGCGCAGGTGTAGGCTGCGGCCTAGTTCGTGTTGTTGCAGGTGAAGAACGGGCGCGAAAGGTCTTCAGCCTTGAGGGGCCTCCAGGAGATGGAGAGACAAGTAGGCTCGGTTTGAGGGACCCGGTGGACGGAGGGACTAGGTGCGGGCCACATGGTGGCGATACGAGCAAGACAAAGTCATGGACAATCGAGCCAGTGCACGGTGGCGGTCGAGTCAAGTGGTTTGGCGGGAGGCCGGACCGAGCACGCGGGGTTTGGTGGTTTGCCCACAAAACCATCGGAGGACGATTTCTTGGTTTGGGCCTCAAAACCAAGTCCGAGGGCCCAACACGACGGAGACGGAATCCGGGCATGTCGGGAAGCTTCGAAGCGGAGGACACGAGGCGGGATCGCATGGCTTCCGTCGAGAGGACGCGGGGTGCGGGAAAGGCGTGGCCGTCCGATGGCAAGACCCACAAACATTACCTAAATGCCCCTACGTGGGTTGTATCACCAGTAGTTTAGTTAGGGGTAGTCGAGTCATTTACCACTCCGGCGGGACCTGATATATAAGCCATGAGTGTGTGTGGATGGCTCCCTCTCTCCGCGACATAGGGTTTTATTTCCCCCTCCCATTTCTCATTTTTCGTAGCTTTTTTCTTCTCCATTTTCTCTAGACTAGCATGAGAGCTTCATGAGAGATTTGTTGAGAGGGATGGATGCTAGGGCGGCATGCTAGACCTTGTGAATCTTTCCTGGTTTGTATAGAAGATTCGGAGTTGTGTTTTTCGTGGTCTTTTTGTGCTTGTTTTCGTGCCTTTGTTCTCGGTGTGATTCTGCGGATTTGAGTGGGTTTCTCCCCGGATTTCTTTTAGGGAAACATGGATAGATGTCTCGTGCATCTTTGTGATTGATCTTGTGCCCTCAAACGCCGGGAAACCACTTCGATTCAAGGATTTTCGTTCGGTGCTCTAGCTTTTGGTGGTGCTCAAAGGATTCGCGATTCCCGGTGATTTAGGGAGTTAGGAGGCAAGATTTTTGGGCTATAGCATCCTTGTGTGACGCTTTTCAAGTCCCCAAACCCTTGTCTCCACAGCTTCAACCGTTTGGGAAATCCGATGATGATCCCGTTTTTCTGCTCTGTCCGTGCCTCGCGGACAGTCCGCGTCGTCCTGGCGGACGGTTCGCGCCGCGTGTGTTCGTCGGGTGTTCTTCGTGTTCTTGCTCGCCTTTCGTTTCGATCCGTCGTGGTTTTGAGTTTTGGTTGGACGAAGTTTCGGACGGTCCGCGTGTGCTGGGCGGACGGTCCGCGGGTGCCTGGCGGACAGTCCGTGTGCTCCCCGCGGACGATGTGTTATTCGTGGTGCGTCTCTGGTGGTTCTGGTGTCTTTTTCGGACAGTCCGAGACTCCGGCCGGACGGTCCGCGGCAAGGGTGCGGACAATCCGCGATACCCTGCCAGACAGTCCGCGCGGCCCTTGCGGACCGTCCGCCCCCGCTCGGCCGGACAGCCGCCGCAGGCCGGGGCTTTGTTTCTTGGTTCGATTCCTCCCTTCTTCTTCCATGCTTCTGCGTGTGCTTCAAGGAATCGTTCCTAGGACTTGAGGTTGATCCATAACCTTGTTGTCTTGAAGATTGGTGTGTGATTCGATCCATCGCATGTGTGTGACCGGGATTTGACTAGGGTATAGGCCGGGTTCTTTGAGAAGAATTTTTACCGACTCCTATTCACTCCCCCCTCTCTAGTCGCCATCTGATCCTTCAATTGGTATCAGAGCTTGGTGCTAGATTCTTTGCGACTTTGACAAGTCTTGAATCCTAAAGATGGCGTACGTTGAGCGGGGCGGTCCGCCGCACTTCGATGGCAAGGGTTACCACAAGTGGACGTCTCGTATGATTGTCTTTCTTCGTGGCAAGTTTTTGGATTTCATTGTGCTTGACAAGACCTATGCTATTCCGGTCAACATCCATACTCTTATGGTGACCGATGCCGGTGCTAAGGCCAAGTATGAGGCAAATGCAAAAGCTGTTGATCACTTGGTCCAGAGCTTGTGTGATCCTGAGTTTGAGCGTGTTCGCCATTTGAATCTTGCTTGAAAAATTTGGGAGAAGTTGTTGGTTGCTCACGGTGGTGATAACCATGTGAAGGCTTGCCTCTTTGTCTCTTACCGGATGCAATATGAGAACTTCACTCAACTTCCCGGTGAGGACATTGATGCGATGTTTCAGAGGTTCACCGCCATCGTGAATAACATGAAGGCTAATGTTGAGGACTTTCCTTACACCGAGCATGATCAGGCTTTGAAGCTCTTGCATGTCATGGATCCAAATGTTTGGGGTGCTAAGGTTGAGGCCATCAAGGAGTCTGGGCAGTATTTGACTATTGAGTTGGATGACCTCTTTTCTAAGCTCAAGTCGGCTGAGGTTGGCAGGAAGTTGCAATCCAAGCATGAGAGCTCGACTGACCATAGTCTTTCTCTTGTGGGCGAATCAAAGGGCAAATCTAACCCT
Organism: Cenchrus americanus; assembly: GCA_947561735.1. Lineage (NCBI taxonomy): Eukaryota > Viridiplantae > Streptophyta > Magnoliopsida > Poales > Poaceae > Cenchrus > Cenchrus americanus. The sequence continues at coordinate 146,075,344 of OX387244.1, read as the reverse complement.
TCCTGTCGATAGTTTTCCTTGTCTTCTCTTATGTCTATTCCAGATGAGGAGTTTGATGTGCTGGGCGAGGAGGAGCTGGCCTTGCTCTCAAGAAGGTTTGATCGACTACACGAGAGTCGGAGGAATGCAAGGCGAAGCTCAGGGACGTGCTACAAGTGTGGCAAGCGTGGCCACTTCATCGCCGAGTGCCCAGAAGCAGAGGAGAACAAGTACAAGATGAGCGAGTACAAGGCACACCCAAGGCGTGAAGACAAGTACTCCTCCAAGGGCAAGCACTTCAGCAAGTCCAAGAGCAAGGACAAGGACAAGCGGCGACCGAGCAAGGGCGGCTACAAGAAGGACAAGGCAAGAGCTATGGTGGCCGGTGCAAGCGACGCCGACTCAAGCTCAAGCGACGCGCAGTCAAGCTCAAGCAGTGAAGATGAAGATGCCGGGAGGCGCAAGGGCAAGAAGAGTGCAAGCCGGAACCTCAGCGGATTGAGCTGTGTGGCGCTTGAAGGCTTTTGTGGCATGGCCCATAGCTCAAGTAGCAAGAAGAGCGAGAAGGAAGACAGCGACTCTGACTCAGAGGATGAGGTAAATCGTGACCCCGACTCGTTGCTTGCTGAGATCACTAGGTTGAATCGCTTGATTGACAACCGTGATAGTGTGTTGAGAGATGCTAAGAAGATGAGGAAAGATCTTAGGGCTCAACTTGAGAATGCTAGTGAGAAAGTAGGAGAGGTAGAGTCCAAATTTCTTGAATTGAAACTTGAGAATGACTCTTTGAAACTTGCTCCTACTACTCCTGATGATGTTGAATGTCTTGAGTGTGATGCATGGTTGAATGAGATCAAGTTGCTTAATGAGAAGAATGCTTCCACTTTGGCTAAACTAGATGCTCTTAGGACTGAGTATGATGAGCTTAAGGCTAGACCCACTTTGCTTGGTGCTTGTAAATCATGTCCTACTATGCATGCTAAGCTTGTTGATGCTCGTTCTACTATTAGCTCTTTGGAAGCTTCTTTGAAATCTCCTGTTGTCAATGCATGCACTAGCTGCGATGAAGTTACTTTGCGCAATCTTGAACTTACTTCCCGTTTGGATGTCATCTATGAGGAGAATGGCTATTTGAGTAAGGTGTTGTGTTGGTTGTCTGGGCAGGAACCTCAATTGAAAATCATGATTGAGGAGTTCAGGAGAGCTGATGGTCGTGGTTTGGGGTTTGAGAAGTTGGGTGAGAAAGTGGGAAAGAACAGTGGGGAGAGTGTGTATGAGAAGTGTGTTGAGTCTAACCCCGAGTTTGAGGTGATCGGAGACATCCAAGTCCCACTTCCAAAAGCACCCAAGAACACTTTCACACCAAAACCCAACCACCTTTGCAACAAGCTTGACACAACCCAAGATCCACCCAAATTCCCACCTAAGACGAATGACATCCAGAAACCGGTGAAGTTTGTGAGTGAGAAGGGTGAGAAGCCTAAAGAGAAGCCACAGCCAAAACCAAAACCCATCCCCTTCAGGTGTGAGTATTGTGGCAAGGAGAGACACCTAGCAGAGTTTTGCTATAAGAGGAAGAGGGATGAGAGGATTGCTAGAGAGCAAGCAAACCAGGACAGGTCTCGCCAGTCTCATGGTATTCCTGAGACTAGAGTGCCACTTCCACAGGGTGTGGGAAGTGTGAAGAGTGTTGGTAGAGTTGGAGCTCAGGGTGGTAGGTTTGTTAGGAGAGATGATGGTGTGCGTGCTGGTGAGTGGTTTGGTCGGGCTCGTGGTGGTTTTGCTGGACGTCCCCCTACTCGTCCTCAATACAGGTTTAGGGGAAATGATCGCAGCTTTGGATTCCAGAGGAACTATGGACCACGTTTTCCCCCTCGTGGTGCTCGTACTCCTTCCATGGGACATGGGAAGTTTGGTGGCAAGGGAATGATGTTTGCTAACCCCTCTTTTGAGCAGATGGCTCGACACTGGTTTAACTTTCTTTGTGCTAACCCCATGTAGAGTCGCTAGCTCAGGGGTTTAGTCAGAAGGAGGGGATCGACTACGAGGAGACTTTTGCTCCTGTGGCCCGTCTTGAGGCAATTCGGATCCTTCTAGCTTTTGCCGTGGCTAAAGGGTTCAAGTTGTTTGAGAGGTTTTCTGTTGAGAAGAGGGTTTGTGATGGGTACCGTGGATAGAACCTTGTTTCTCCTCAAGCATGGAAATGACTTGTTGATTTTTCAGATATACGTGGATGATATTGTCTTTGGTGGCTCGTCACATAACCTTGTTGCCAAGTTTGCAGATGAGATGAGCAGGGAGTTCGAGATGAGTATGATGGGCGAGTTGCAGTACTTTCTCGGGCTGCAGATCAAGCAAGTGAAGGACGGAACTTTTGTGCACCAGACCAAGTACACGAAAGACAGGCTGAGGAAGTTCCAGATGCAAGATGTGAAGCCGATGTCGACTCCCATGGGGAGTACGACCACTTTGGATGCGGACGAGGACGGAGAACCAGTGGACCAGCGGGAGTACAGGAGCATGATCGGCTCCCTCCTCTACTTGACGACGAGGAGGCCAGACATACAATTCAACGTGTGTCTGTGCTCTCGTTTTCAGGCTTCACCGAGGACATCACATCGACAGGTTGTCAAGAAGATTTTCAGGTACCTACAGTCTGCCCCTGGTCTTGGCCTTTGGTATTCTTCCTCCTCGACTCTCTCTCTTCATGGTTTCTCCGATGCGGATTTTGCTGGTTGTCGAGTCGAGAGGAAGTCTACTTCTGGTACTTGCCAGTTTCTTGGGTCTTCGTTGGTTTCATGATCTTCCCGCAAGCAGTCTAGTGTAGCTCAGTCTACCACTGAGGCGGAGTATGTTGTAGCCGCGAGTTTTTGTTCCCAGCTGTTGTGGATCTCATACACCTTGAGAGACTTTGGTGAGGAGTGCACCCAGATCCCACTTCTTTGTGGTAGCACCAGTGCCATAAGCGTAGCTAAAAACCCAGTGCTTCACTCCAGAACCAAACACATAGAAGTGAGGTATCATTTCTTGAGGGACAATGTGGAAAAAGGAACCATTGTGTTGAGTCATGTCCCTACCCAAGATCAGCTAGCCAACATCTTTACAAAGCCTCTCGACCAAGCTACATTTGTGTGCTTGTGGGGGGAACTTGGGGTCTGTTGCCCTTTCTAGTTGATTCTTGGGGGATTTTTTTTTGTACCATATGTATCATACCATGTTTTACTTTGATGTATATACATGTTTTGCTTGATGTACAAACCATGGTAGGATAGCCATCTTGTCATATATCATGTTGCATTTGTATCATATTGCATTTTAGGATGATGAGCTTCTTTCATATGCCTTATTTGAGTCTCTTTGGCTATTTGTGAGATATTGGTCATATATGTGGAGAAATGGTGATGTGAGGCTATGCTCTTGGAATATTTGAGATATATGTGTGGTGAGATAGCCCTTTTTGAAATAAATGCTAATCTTGACTAATTTTTGGTGAAATGTGCTCCACTCAAGTGTAGTAGTGTATCCATGTCACGTTTTGGTCTAAATGTGCTTTCTATGCTTAGATTGTGCTTGGATGCCTTTTTCTTGCATTTGGGCCAAAGGCCGAATATCATTGTGAATGTTTAGCCTGTGTTGCATTCATGGAGGAGCATAAGCTTCTTTTTGCCGCAAAGGCACTTCATGTACCATTAAATGATTTAATCTTGAAAAGAAGTGTATAATGCTTGAGAAATGCTCCATCCATCATGTCTATGTTTAAAATGTCTTATCTTTCACATATGGGTGCAAAACATGTTGCATGTGTTCACCAGTGGAGAAGTCTCCCCGAAGTGGACACATGGCTCATGAGCTTTGACATGACATGCTTTGCTTTATGGGTGTTTGCCATGATCTTTTGCTGAGAATTTGATATCCTTGTATGATCTTTGAATGGTATGCATGTTTGTGGCTCAAGTGTGACATGGATAGGCTTTTACATGTGAAGCGAGCCTTCTTTTGGTAAAATTGCTTAAATCTGAAAATTTTGCTTTGTCACATGCTTGTATTTTCATATATTACTTGTGGCACTCCTTTGACTATGCTATGATTCATATGTGTGATCTTTGTCTAATTTTTAGCCTTTGACACTAGATTTGGCTAATTTGAGAAGCTCATGTAGATGTTTATATGCTTTGTTTTGCATTTCTGCATTTTCTCCTTGATTCATACATTGTCAACAAGGAGGAGAAGAGGTGAGCTTAATGAAAATTTAAAAGAGGTGAGCTAAAATTTGGAAGTTTGCATCCACATATTCAGGGGGAGCTTGCATTTGTTAAGGGGGAGCTTTCTTGCTGTTTTTAGTGTGGAGTTTGTGCTTTGCTTGGCTTGTAACCTTTCTTTGCCTTTCTTTGGTTTTGGTCATGAGTTGAGCTTCTTTGTTTTTCTTTCTTCTTTCTTTCTTTCTTTCTCTGAATTTCATTTCGCGTTGTGTGTTGTCAGTGCACTCGTCAAGGGGGAGATTGAGGATCAGAAGCGTCCCAGAGGTCGATAGATGACCGCTCCTTAGTGATGAGTGATTGACAACGGGTGTTGGACTGACTCTTGGCTTAGTGCACAGGTGTAGGCTGCGACCTAGTTCGTGTTGTTGAAGGTGAAGAACGGGCGCGAAAGGACTTCAGCCTTGAGGGGCCTCCGGGAGATGGAGAGACAAGTAGGCTCGGTTCGAGGGACCCGGTGAACGGCGGGACTAGGTGCGGGCCACATGGTGGCGATACGAGCAAGACGAAGTCATGGACAATCGAGTCGGTGCACGGTGGCGGTCGAGTTAAGTGGTTTGGCGGGAGGCCGGACCGAGCACGCGGGGTTTGGTGGTTTGCCCACAAAACCATCGGAGGACGGTTTCTTGGTTTGGGCCTCAAAACCAAGTCAGAGGGCCCAACACGACGGAGATGGGATCTGGGCGTGTCGGGAAGCTTCGAAGCGGAGGACACGCAGCGGGATCGCATGGCTTGCGTCGGGAGGACGCGGGGTGCGGCAAAGGCATGGCCGTCCGATGGCAAGACCCACAAACATTACCTAAATGCCCCTACGTGGGTTGCATCGCCAGTAGTTAAGTTAGGGGTAGTCGAGTCATTTACCACTCCGGTGGGACCTGATATATAAGCCGTGAGTGTGTGTGGATGGCTCCCTCTCTCCGCGACTTAGGGTTTCATTTCACCCCTCCCATTTCTCATTTTTCGTAGCTTTTTTCTTCTCCGTTTTCTCTAGGCTAGTATGAGAGCTTCATGAGAGATTTGTTGAGAGGGATGGATGCTAGGGTGGCATGCTAGACCTTGTGAATCTTTCCTGGTTTGTATAGAAGATTCGGAGTTGTGTTTGTCGTGGTCTTTTTGTGCTTGTTTTCGTGCCTTTGTTCTCGGTGTGATTACGCAGATTTGAGTGGGTTTCTCCCCGGATTTCTTTGAGGGAAACATGGATAGATGTCTCGTGCATCTTTGTGATTGATCTTGTGCCCTCAAACGCCAGGAAACCACTTCGATTCAAGGATTTTCATTCCGTGCTCTAGCTTTTTGTGGTGCTCAAAGGATTCGCGATTCCCGGTGATTTAGGGAGTTAGGAGGCAAGATTTTTGGGCTATAGCATCCTTGTGTGACGCTTTTCAAGTCCCCAAACCCTTGTCTCCACAGCTTCAACTGTTTGGGAAATCCAATGATGATTTGGGGGAGTTGACCTTCGAGGTCGGGCTGTTTTTCTGCTCTGTCCGTGCCTCGCGGACAGTCCGTGTCGTCCTGGCGGACGGTCCGCGCCGCGTGTGTTCGTCGGGTGTAATTCGTGTTCTTGCTCGCCTTTCGTTTCGATCTGTTGTGGTTTTGAGTTTTGGTTGGACGAAGTTTCGGACGGTCCGCGTGTGCTGGGCGGACAGTCCGCGGGTGCCTTGGCGGACAGTCCGCGTGCTCCCCGCGGACGGTCCGTTATTCGCGGTGCGTCTCTAGTGGTTCTGCTGTCCTTTTCGGACAGTCCGGGGCTCAGGCCGGACGGTCCGCGGCAAGGGTGCGGACAGTCCGCGATACCCTGCGGGACAGTCCACACGGCCCTTGCGGACCGTCCGCCCTGCCTGGCCGGACAGTCCGCCAGAGGCTGGCAGCTTTGTTTTTTGATTCGATTACTCCCTTCTTCTTTCATGCTTCTGTGTGTGCTTCAAGGAATCGTTCCGAGGACTTGAGGTTGATCCATAACCTTGTTGTCTTGGCGATTGGTGTGTGATTCGATCCATCGCATGTGTGTGACCGGGATTTGACTAGGGTATAGGTCGGGTTCTTTGAGCAGAATTTTTATCGGCTCCTATTCACTCCCCCCCTCTCTAATCGCCATCTGATCCTTCACGAACTCAGGCTGACACAAAGCACGAAACAAGTAGTCGAACGCCTTGTTGTTGGCGTCGAACATGTCCCTCGATACTGGAGCAAGGAGGTTCATCAGCTGGACATAGCCTGTGTCCACCATGACATCCCAAAGGACCTGACCCTTTCCATGGAGAAACGCCGCCATCCTCTTACTCCACATCTGGTAGTTCTTGCCATCGAAGTGTGGAGGACCCGAACCCCGTTCCTGGTACGCCATCCTTGGATCTTAGACTGGTGAGAGTCAATCAAGACCCGTAACCGGCTCTGATACCACTTGAAGGACCGATACAGCGAACCAGAGAGGGGGGAAGTGAATGGGAGATGATAAAAATTCTCCTCGAAGGAGATGGAGACTCCAACAAGACGAACATGGCTTCCAACACACGTCTCCGACTCACTACGCAAGTTGGCCATGTCCAAGTAGCCACTAGAGTTCCACTGGACCTAGGAACCAACAAACAACCTTCCGAGCCAAAACACACCAACACACACAGCGGAAACTTGCACGGCTTGCTGCCTGTGCTGCACCGGTCAGACCGATGGCCTGAGCCGGTCAGACCGGTGACACCGGTCAGACCGGTGGACAGAGCCGGTTAGGCCGGTGGCTGCAGCAACCGCACAACAAGTGTTCCAGAGAGCCTCAGTGACTTCTCTAGGCCCTGGAACAAAAACACCCCCAAAAACACAATCTGCAAGGAAGGAAAACCCTACACAAACCAAACAAAACAACTCCAAACAGACCAAGAACTGACCAGCAACACGAAGACCCAAAGACACACAAGTCAAGCAGTTCACCCGAGGCAAATCCCACAAGTGACTCGCACTGGTCAGACCGGTCAAGAGCAACGGTCAGACCGGTGTAGACTGGGCAGCTCGGGTTGAACAGCACCCGTGGGTCAACTCCTTCAAATCCAAACTTCGATCTCCCGAATCACTCCACGGATTTGAACAACACTTTGGGGATAATAGGAACACCTCATGAGGAGTCCATAGCCATGATTTTGTCCACCAAAATTAGCCAAATCAAGAGGAATCGAAGAAATCCCGCCAAGAACTCCTCTAACCCTAGAACACCGAAAACCCCAAAATCGAGCCCCTTAACTCGCGAATTTGGGAGGGGAATCATAGGCCAAAGAACCACAAAGGGTTCCCACAGATTTCCCCCATCAAATCCCCAAGAGCAAGGCCCCAAAAACACCTCAAGAAAACAACCAAGAGAGGGCACCGAAAATCACCACCAAGAACAACCGGGAATAACACAACAAATCCTTGAGGAGCCACGCTGAATCATCTATACATACCAAGAAGGTTCATACAAGGTCTAGCTTGCTGCCCGATCATCCAACCCTCTCACAAAATCTCACATGAAGCTCTCGAGCTAGTCCTATTGAAATCCTAAGAAAATAGGAAGGGAAAATAGGAAAGCAAAATGAACTAGGGTTCCAAAAGAGTGCTGCCATCCTCTCACCTCTTGGGTTATATAGGAGGCAACCGAAAGTCTAAAATACCCTTACTTAACAACTAGGGATACAAGCCCCTCAAGGGCGGTTTTGGAAGTCTTCAGATTTTCTCCATTGGATGGATGCCCGGCGACCGCAACCTGCTTAGCCTCGATGCAAGCCTTGCGATCCCAACGCGTGTCCTCCACTTCGAAGATTCTGGACTGCGTCGTCACACATCGGTCAGACCGGTGCTCCTCACCGGTCAGATAGATACCAACCGGTCAGACCAGTCAGACCCACCGGTCAGACCGGTCTGGCACTGCTGCAGCACCGTCTTTGGTTCTTCAGTCTTTGCTTTGTGGATCAGCCAAGGAACCCACTGGTTTTCTGGTGAACCACTGGAAACCTCGCGAACTCGGTGTAGCCTCCTCCAATCGCCACTCATGACTTGGCTCCCACGTAGTCCCGGCTCGACCTTAGTTTTGAGGCTCAACCAAGAAATCGTCCATGACTTCATCTTGCTGTTCATGCCACCATGCGGCCCGCACTTGACCCCGCTGGCCACCGGGTCCCTCGAATGAAGCCTACTTGTCTTCTCCACACCTGGAATCCTCACCGGCGACGACCTTTCGCGCTTGTTCTTCACCTGCACCAACACCAGTCAAGACACAACCTGCACCTGCAATACTTAGCCAAGGATCAGTCCACACAACGTTGTCAATCTCTCATCACACAAGGAAGCGACCATCTACCGGTCCTCGAACCACACATGGTCCTCACTTTGATCCATGTACCCACACATGACCAAGCAACTTTCACTTGTTTGCGGGGGGAGCTTGGTGTTTGTTTGATTTTTTGAGTTGGGTGTGTGGGAGCTCCTTTGTAGCATATGTATAGCTTTCCATTGTGCATTTCTTGCATTTAGCATGGCATATGTAACATATAGGTATCTTTGTATCAGGTTGCATGCATCTTGTATCATATAAATTTTGTAAGAAAACCTTCTCCTATATACATTGTTCACCATGGAATGATATGTATGTCTTTGTGAGCTTGTTTGGTAAGCTATGGTTAGTTTGGCTTAGCTCTTGATAATCTTGGTTTATATCCATGGTTTGAAACATGTCACATGTATGCTCTATTGTGAGTAAATGCCTTTATATGATCTTGACATATTTTAGTGGCTTGGCTATGCTTAATTTGTGGTTGGATAGCTTATTTTGATTATATGGGGCCAAAGCCTCATTTGCCATCATGAATGTTTAGCCCCCATGCTTTATCTTGTGGAGGGGCATAAGTTCCTTTTTATCGCAAAGACATTTCATGTACCAAATATGAATCTGAAAATGAAATGTAAATTGCTTGGAAAATGTGCTCCCATGTCATATGTGCTGAATTTAAGTTGCTTTGGGTGCTAAATCATTGCATGATGCCTACCAATGAGAAGTCTCATATATACAAGTAGGCACATGGCTCCATGGCTTTGACATGACATGAGGTGCTTGTGGGTGTTTGTGATGGTCTTCTGATTAGAATGGTTGTCCTAGCATGATGTTTGCGTGGCTTTGCCATTTTGATATGTTTTGCTCATGTTTAGGACCTTGCTTATGAGGGTAAATTTTCACAAAATCGCTCAACTCTATCTTAGCTTTGTTCAATGGTTGTTAAACTTGGTGATCATGTAGTTGATGTCATTACAAAGCTATAGAGTATCTAACTTGCTCATTTGGACATGTGTAGCATCATATGTTGAATTTTGTCTATTTGAGAAGCTCTAGGTTGCATTTTTTGCATTTTTTGCTTCATTCATTCATTGTCAACAAGGGGGAGAAGTTTGAGCATATTTCGGGCTCCTAAATGCATCTAGGATTTCAAGTGGTTTCGAGCCATTTCTGGTCTCTGTGTGTCACCGGTCTGACCGGTCGTGGTCACCAGTCTGGCCGGTCACAGTGCTGGTCCTGTTCACATGTTGCGCACCAGTTTGACCAGTGGTGTCGACCGGTCTAACCGGTTAGAGTTGAGCTGATGCAGCTGCTCTATTTTCGTCAAGTGGTTTGCATGCATTCGTCCAGGGGGAGTTGCATTGGTTCAGGGGGAGCTTGCATCTGTGCAGGGGTAGCTATTTGTGGTTTTCGAGCTTTGGTTTAGTGATTTGCGCTCTTTGCTTGAGCATAGTTTTGTCTCGGATGTATCGAGCCGTTGCCCTTGCCTAAGGGGTCCAAGACGTCTTCTTCAAGTGATCTTTCTCTTTTCCTTTCTTTGGCTTTCATTCACTTGTTGGAGTTTCTTTTTATTCATTTCTTTTCTTTTCTTTTTCTCTCTGGTTACTATATGTGTGCGTTGTTAATGCACTCATAAAGGGGGAGATTGACGATCATGTGTAGTTCGAGGACTGGTGGATGGTCGCTTCCTGGTGTGATGAGTGATAGACAATGTTGTGTGGACTGATTCTTGGCTATGTACTGTTGTTGCAGGTTGGTGCTTGACTAGTGTTGCTGCAGGTGAAAAACAAGCGCGAAAGGTCATTGTCGGTGAGGCCTCAATGTGTGAAGAAGACAAGTAGGCTTGGTTCGAGGGACCTGACGGCCAGCGGGGTCAAGTGCGGGCCGCATGGTGGCAAGAACGGCAAGATGAAGTCATGGACGGTTTCTTGGTTGAGCCTCAAAACCAAGGTCGAGTCGGGACTACATGGGAGCCGAGTCATGAGTGGCGATTGGCGGAGGCTACACCGAGTGGGGTTTCCGGTGGTTCACCAGAAAACCACTGGGTTCCTTGGTTGATCCATAAAGCCAAGAATGAAGAACCGAAGACAGAGGTGTAGCAACATCGGACCGGACTGACCTCCATCCATCTAATCGCTGCACCACACACTCACCCAGACAAAGGGGGTGGTGCGCCCGTGCCAAGTGGGACGGCCGCACCAGGCAAAATGCCCGGAACTGCTGCCTAAACCTTATAAACTTTAATTCACGCAGTGGCTAAAAGGATTTCAAAAAATAAACATGCTTGATGCATGAACGAACTTAGGAAGGGAAACATGGGATAAATGTCAGTTTATCTCACGGTGAGGGCATCAAATTTATAGTCCTCGAGCTAGACTTGTCGATGATCATTTCTTCTTTGAGTGATCCTCTCAATTAAAGAGGTAATTCACTAGAGCTCGGAAGAAAAATGATACATAGACGATAATCTGATATATCCAACATTGGGAATGGTCCTTGATTTCTTGGCTTTGGGATTCTTTTCTGACAGGCATAGTTGAAATCCTCTCTAAGATTCCTAACCCCTCAGTTGGATTTTCCTGAAAAAGTGATCCTTTTGTGCGCGCAAGCAAGCAGAAAACGTTGTCTCAGAAGAGGCCGTGCTGAAAATGTTGAAGCAACACTATGTGTGGAAGGCCGTGATTGGGACAAATGTGTATGAGGTCATAGAATCTAGTCCATGCTTGATTTACAGATTCGGTCGTCGTCTGTCAAAAATTTATAGTTTGTTTAAGGTTCATGAGACATGATAAGGGGAAGTACATAGCGCAGAACTTCTCGCACAAATTTCTCCAGTTCGTGGTGACAATTTCCCGCTAGTGAGAATGGAAAAAGTCTAACTCTGAATTCGTCGGGAGAAAGATCGGAGCATGAACGAGTAGAGCATAATTGCTCGAAATTCCTCAAGTGATTCTATTTGTTTTCATCTTTAAATCCTGAAAAAGGGATTTTCTAGGCGATGGAACAGAATTTTGGAGGAATAGTTCAATTGGAGAAGAACCTTGGCTTGAGATTTCCATTTCCGTCTGGGATTGCCATGTTAGTCAGAGTGTGGGGTTGATCAATAGAGAACTCAAGGTTGGCTTCTTTATCCGTGAAAAAGATGGTTCTGTTTACGGCGTCAACTGAGTTCGTCGTGATAAATCGAGAGAAACTTTTCAAAGGGTAGTGACATGAGGTCGGAATATCCTTCACAAGTGACTCTGAATAGTTTTGAAGACGGGTCGGAACTGACAAAACCGGGTACTACTCCGTATGCTAGGAACGGTGTAGGGATAAACCCACTAAAAGACGATTCACCGAACTGAAATACCTCTATCGAAAAGATATCTAGTACCTATTGCTTCCCTGGCAATGGCGCAAAAAATGCTTGTTGACGCTCCTCAGCCTCACCACTAGGTTTACACCCCTTAAAATGAGACTTCTAAATGGTAGACATCATGCTACGGTTTAGCACCTAAGATAAAAAAATTAAAGCACACATGACATGATACCAATTGAGGGCAAATTCATCAAGCATAGCCATTTCAACATACAAATTTCATGATTTAGAATTAAGCATGGTACACGAAGTGCCTTTGCAGCAAAAGAAGCTTAGGCTCCTCCACAAGGTAACATCTAGGCTAAGCATTCATGTGACAATTGGGTCTTTGACCCCAAATGAAAAGAACAAGGTTCCCAAGCACAAATTAAGCATGATATAGCCATATGCGGACAAGTTGAACATGAGAGGCATTCAACTCACAAGAGAGGATCATACATAGCATTTTCACAAAAAGAACCATCCACATGCATACACATCTGAAAGCTACAAGGAGCATAGCTATACATCACATGAGCATCACTAGCAAAGTCATAAGCTCATATGTAGCATATCATAGTGATCAAAGTATATAGGAGAAGATGCAGTCTATAATACAAAGATGAAAACATCATACGAAACATGAAAGGGAATGAAAGATGCGATGACATCAGATCCCCAACCCAAACTCAAAATGGGCAAACGAGCACAAAGCTCACAAGCTCCCCCTAAACACATGCACTAGGGCCAAAGAGAATACAAAGCTCATCCTAAGTACATGTGAAAGGGCAAAGAGCAAAAGCAACCGAGTGGCTCAACAAGAGCCACATGCCCCAAAGTCACAAGACTACTTACCTTGATTACTCATTCTCGTCCATCGTCCCCAAAAGTGATGTACTCTATTGACACCACTAGGGTGAGGCTAGAGGGCCACCTTCAATCTCCGGTCATGTTTTGCTAGCCTCTGGAGTCGATCCACCAAAAGTCCTCCAAGCCTTCCGCTTACAAAATCAAAACCAGGAGAGACAACGACCACTCGACTCAACACTGGGGTTAGCACAGAAAGAGTGAAACCAGTGCCGAGCCATTTGGTCAAAAGTCGGGTTAGCAAAATTCATCCTACCAATGCTATTACCACAACAGGGAATCACCTCACGTCTCATTGGAGGAGTACGATGTAACAACCCAGGAATCTAGGTGTGTGAATTTTGCGAAAATTTAAAACTTTTTGCTTGCTTTCGGGTGCTATCAAATTTTTAACCAAATTGCTAGCCTCTCACCCACTTCTCCACTAATTTATCCTATTTATAAAAAATTATATTTAAAGTATGGTGTAACAAGTGAGTTGGATTTTCTCTGTTTTATTTGGAGTTCTTTTGTGTGAAGTGTGAATTTGTTTGGGATTCAAATTCAAACCCTAGTTAAATCTTTTATCAAACCTTTTAGCTTTAAAAAAAAACAAAGGGTAACTAGGAGCAGTGGGCCGATTTCTCTTCTGCTGTTTCGCAGCCGGCCCAACCCGTAGCCGCTATCGGCCCACTTGCGCTGCGCGGCCCAAACCGATCCCATCTCTATCACTGCCACGAGGGCCCCGCGCGTCAGTCTCCCTTCTTCCCCTTTCTTTCCCTTTCCTTCAGCGCCTTGACCGGACCAGCCAGACGGCTGAGCCAGGCGGCCGCGCCGCCGGTCCCCGGCCGCGCCGGCCGCGCGGGGGTGGCGCGCGGCCGAGCCGACCGGCCGGCGCGCACGCCAAGGCCGGCGTGTGCACGCGGACCCGGGGGGCGACCGCGGGGAAAAGGGAAAAGACCCCGTTGCCCCTTTTCCCCAAGGATCCGAGGCGGGGGCGAGCCTTAGCCGCGGCCACCACCCGGCCCGAGGCGGCGGCGGGCCGAGGGCACGGTGGACCATTCCCTGTCCGAAGCCCCGCGCGTGGATTCAAAAGGGGAGGGGGCGGTTCGGGGGAGGAGGCAAGACCAACCACCCCCATTGGGGTTTTCGTCCACCACTGCTCGGCCGCGTGCCCGGAGAGGAAGGAGAAGGCGGGCGCGCCGCTGCCGCGCCGCGCCGTTGGGGGGCGAAAGGCGTCGCGCGCGGAGAGGAGCGCATCGCCGCCGCACCGCGCCGGGAGGAGAAGGAGCCGAAATCGGGGGCGCGGAAGCACGGACCGCGACGACGAGCCGGGGAAGGAACGAGACGAAGTGAACCACCGCGCGCGTCGGGGAGCGTCTACATCGCCGGAACATCAACAACCCGCCTTCGACAGGCCGGCCACGTCTACACCTACGCCCCACCGTGAGCACCGCGGCCATCCTCATCTCTTTCCCCCTCCCTTGCTTTCTTTCTGTGTTGACACCCTCAAGTATGGAGACGCATCGCTGTGAGATGTTTTGCCTGTGTGCTGGCCTTCGTGCCGCATGACTGCCGTGCCGCGGCGGATGGGGGCTCCTGGGCCGGCTGTGCCTCTGAGCTCCGCCGCCGCCGCGCGAAGAGCGATGCGGGCTCGGGTGGTGGAGGTGAACAGGGGGGGAGGCGTCGCGCCGCGGCTACCCCAAGCCGGCGGGCGAGCCCCTCCCGGTGCACGCGACGCCGTGCGCGGAAGAGTTGTTGAGCGGTGGCCGTCGCGCCGGACTATCCGTGCGGGGAGCTAAACGGCGTCGTGGCGCGGCGCGGCGCGCACCGAGCACCGTGCGGTCGCGCGGGCGAACATGCCGGGACGTGCGGAGCGTGGGGGCCGTGTCGGGTGTCGTCTCGAGGGTTTTTGCGGGGAGAGGGTTTTGGGGGCCGCCGCGCCGTGGCGCGCGGGCGGCGGCGAGCGAGTACCCGGCCACCGGGACGGCGCGCGCGCTCGCCGCGCGCAAGACCTCGGAGTTGAGCGCCCGCCGCCGGCACACCCCGCAGCCGCGCCGTGGCGTGCACCCGGCCGGGAAACGTTGAGCCGGGGGGAAGAGGCACCGAGCCCGACGCCGGCGGCGCACCGCGCGGTCGCGGCGCCGCCACGGCGCATCGTCGAACACCTGTAGGGCATGGTAGAGTTTCCTGAACGCCCTTTCTCTGGGAAGCGGGCCGCCGGCCGAAACTGGGCCGTGAGCCCATTAAAGTCCTTTCCTTTCCTTGGCAGGCCGACGGCCTGATGCGGGAGCCGGTAGAGGGGCCGAATCCAGACTTTTGTAGTACGTTAGGTGGGCTTGACGCCTGTTGATGAGCTGGGCCGAAACCCGCAAACCAGTGGGATGGGGGCCGCTGGGCCGCCCACGGCCCGGCAGCACTTCCGGCCCTGCTGCAGCCTGTTAACCGAGGGCGCTGACGTCATGCTGACGTCAGCAGTGTTTTTCTGACAAACCCCCTTTCCTTTTTCTGTTTTAATCTCCAGAAAATGTTTTAGACCTTTAAAAATTAGTAATAAATTCTAGGGTGCTCAGAAAAATACAAAACTAATTTCTATAAATCCGTATTTGCAAAACCTTGCTGATTGTGGGTAGTTCGGGCTCTTTTGGATTTTCTAAATTGGATTTTATTTGGAGTTATTGCTTAGATGTGCACCGTTATCTCATTTTCGCGTCGAATCTCGTGCCGCAGACCCGAGCTTCGACCAGGAGGACGCGGAGGACCCCGAGTACACTGCACCGGACGACGGATCGCTTCAACGGCACGAAGGTGTCATGTCACTCCCAACCATATAGATCCCATGTTGATATTTAGTCGCTAGTGCTTTACTTTAATGCATTGTTCCGATGAATTGCATAACTTCGTTTACAAGCCATGCCTTGATGTTTATTATATCCTGTTCCTTGATCTACTACTGCGGGACTAGCTGCGGACCCCTAGCTAGTCCCATACTTCAACTATCCATACTTTTGTTGTTTGATTATGGATGGTGCTCTGGGTTTGAGCTGAGATGTGGGTATCTCGGTGTGATTCTAGCGTGTGTTACGGGGTTGTGTACCCCTTGCTGTGTTTTGGCGGGAGCGAGCCGCCGGTTACTTGTGAACGGCCGCCGAGGGAAGATGCGATCTGGCCTCTTACCCGAGGGTCGTGTCGTGTGGGATGGAGATGTTGAGTGCTCGCTCTCGGCCCCTTAAGGACCGATCGTCAGTTGACCTTGTTTCGAATGACTACTTTCGTACAGACCGCCCGCCTTGTATTGGGCGGGGGTGCGGGGCGAGACTTGTAGTGGATAGCACCCCTCCTGTAGGAGGATCGGTGTGATCGTGTCGGGAGCGGTCTTTCCCTCCCTAGTAGACTTTGCCCTGGTGAGGCCAGGGAAGGTTCCACAGCTTCGAGGGACCTCTCGCGGGTAGTATGAGCTCTGCCGCGGAGGCTGGGCCAGGCTCGGAGATGCAGAAGGGTACTATCCACTTACTTGGGCTTCAGCCGTATGGTAGGGTCGGACACGGTGACGGCGGTTCCGGACCTATTCGGGCGGTACGGTTGTACAACCTCGCGCAGTGTCAAACCTATAGCTATAGTCCGTGTCCACTTTGGTTATGGACGGTCTTTCGATCTCTCACCGACTAGATACACTTCTCTTGTGCTTCTTCTCTCCCCCGAGTGTGTGAGCCGGCTTCGGCCGTTGAGATGTGGGGATAGGAGCCGGTGGGCCCCACATCGCGAGAAGAGAGATGGGTTCCGGATCGTGGTTGAGATCCGGTGCTTTGGTGTGGTGTTCCTTGAGCGGGGTGTGGACCCCCGAGGTGTGGACCCCGAAGCGAAAGCTTCCCCGAGGTGTGGACCTCCTTGCTACTCTGCTTACCTTGAAATGTTGCCTTCTTTGCTTTGCTTAAGCCTTCTACGGCCCGCATTAGGGTTACCTCATGCATAGTAGAATATACACCGCTTTTGCCTCTTTGTTGGGAAGGCGACATGACCTACCCGCTTATCGGGTAGACCACGGTGACTGCGACGCGAGCCGGACTACGACTTCGACAACGACGGCCGGGTGGACTAGAGCTCTTCCTACACTTGAGCCGCTCGCGGAGATGGAGTTCCCGCGCTTTCATGGAGCCGTTGCTAGACGTTTTATTTATGTTTGATTCGGTCCGATGGACTTGTACCCGGCATGTGCCGAAGAGATGTACTGCGATTAATGTAATAAAATAAATGTTGTACTCTACTTCATCGTTTTTATCTTTTCCGTATGGATTTTGGACTCGGCGAGACGGGGATTGCACGTGGTAGTCTCCGGGACTACCACCGAGGTGCTAAGATTCGGGATTCCGTTCGCGGAAATCGGGGTCGTTTCGGTTGGTACCGAGCCATGCTTGGATCGTAGGACGAGCCCCGGGGAATGGTCGATAGCATAGGAAGCCGTTTCGAACCTTGAAACTTTATATAAACTCCTTGGCTTCCGTATGTATATAACTATACTTATATATATGCATTACCTTGATTAACTTTCACTAACTCGCCTTACTAACTACGCTCTAACAACGTTGTGCAGATGGCGGAAACGACGTGGGTTACCTTGGAGTCGGACGGCAAGAGCTACGGAGGCTTCGCCACCGTCGAGGGAGTGCCCGGAGGCGGCGGGAGTGGAGACCGACGGTGTCGCCCTACGGGGGGAGGGCCATGGGGCACTTGGAGCGGACCCCCACGTACTCGACCGTCACGGTACCGGCGGACCCGCGGGTGCCGAGTTTGAGGACTTAGTGGTGTCCGCTTCGAGAGCTCGGTCACGGAGGCGCACCAGACCGGTGCACGCAGGGCTCTCAAGAAGGCTTGTGACCTGCTCAGAGAGAGGCTGAAGGACACACCGTTCAGGGTACTTCCGGCAGAGATCTTCGACCACGGTCGCTGGGACTCGAGTGACCGAGCACGGTACCAGGAGGTGACTCCAGTGGACGGGGAGGACCAGGCGGTGCTCGCGGCCAGGCGGTGCATCCCGGCCCCGGGACCGTGCACGCGTGCGGGGCGGACGGAGAGACACTGTACCTTCGGTGGAGGTGTGACGTTGCCCTGCGGCAGGTTCGGGACGGAGGAGGACAGAGAGGACTTACTGGACGAGCTGGAGGCGGCGCACGTGAGGAACGGAGAGCTAGTGCAGCTTGGGCTAGCGGCGGCCGCGGCCGGCACGACAGAGAGAGACTCCTGGAGGATTGCCACTTTGGAGGCACGGTTGAGGGCGGAGCAGGAGGCTCACCGGGCTTCGGTGGAGGCCGCGCGAGAGGATCGAGTGAGGCTGGCAGAGGCTCGAGACCAGGTGGAGTCGATCGGAGCCGCAGCAGTCGACTACCAGGTCAAGGTGTGGGACCTACAGGAGGCGAGCCGACACAACTACCACCACATGTGTTACCTGGGAGGACTGGTCTACGAGGAGAGGGACCGAGCAGACAGGACCCGCGCGGCCTCGGGAGCGTCCGACCGGCAGAGGCCGGCCGAGCCGGGAGGCGCTTTCCGCACGCCTACCACCTAAGAAGAGGCCCGGAGCGAGGATGGAGACTTTCGAGCTTCCCCCGACACTCCTACCACGAGTGCGGCCGTACCCGAGTGGTTCGCAGGACACAGCGGAGATGGATCGTGCTCTGCAGGACACTTGTGACTACTACGGGGGACCGGCGATCAGGGTGCCGGGTTACCCAGGAGTCCACTCACCACCGTTCTACTCAGTTCCACAGGACACCGGCTCTGAGACACCTCCGAGTATTCAGTGATGGGAGTAGGGATCTTGTAGCAGATTCAGAGTAGATGTAATGAGATAGATGTTATGCTACCGATCATGTGACATGCCTGTAGTAGCTACCCCATGATGTACCATGCGTTAGCAGGATGTGTTGCCGTGTACCCTCGAAGGTCGTAGGAGTAAACCTCGAGGTGCACCTCTTTTGTATGGTGGCATTGATTGAGTGACATGGATCTTCATGGTTTCATTCGGATTTCATGCTTCTTAATGTCTGACTGAAATTTTGTGATTGTTAGCAGGATTACTCCGTTATAGTTTATAACTTCGATTAAATACTTTCTCCCTACCACTACTAACTATTGCAACTGGAACGGATGTCGGGAGCAAGGAGGTCGGGCGACTCTCGGCCCGTTTCGAGGAGGTCGCCGGGGACGACGGAGGGGAGGATGCCCCTAACCCGGCGGAGAGCGAGAGGCCGCGGACGTCGTGGAGGTCACGCGCCACGAGGCGGGCTCCGCGGAGGCCGAGTAGGCCGAGTCGGCGGTCGAGGAGCCGCGCGCGACGACGAGGGAGCTCGGGAGCGAGGAGCCCGAGCACGAGCAGTACCCCGGCCCGGAGGGAGGAGCAAGGGGCCGAGGCTCGGGGACACGAGGTGCCACCACCGCCACCTCCCCCCGAACTTGGCCGAAGTGATGGCGATGCAAACTCGAGCGATGCGGACGATCACCCGGATGCTAGCCCGAACAACAACCACAACAACCCTAGGGGGCCGAACCGCAACGCTCCGGAGGGCTTCCGAGAAGAAGGTTGAAAACTTCAACAAGCCGCGCCCGCCTACCTTTGACCACTCAGCGGACCCGATGGATGCGGATAACCGGTTGCGTGAGATCGAGAAGAAGCCGGAGCCGACCGAGCTTACGAGAGGAGGAGTGTGTGAGCGTGGCCGCGCACCGCCCTGGTTGGCACGGCCGGTGCGTGGTGGGACGGCCTATCGTGACTCGCACCGGGACCCGTTGCACATCGGGTGGGACGAGTTCGTGGAGGCCTTCCGGAGCCACCACATCCCGGACGCAGTGATGGACAGAAAGGCTGACGAGTTCAGGCACCTCAAGATGGGAAACATGTCAGTACAGGAGTACGCCAACCGTTACCAGGAGCTGAGGAGGTACGCGCCCGACGACACCGACACAGAAAAGAAGAAGGTGTACTGGTTCAGGAAGGGGCTGCACAAGGGGATGGCACACCACTTGTCCGCGCACGACTGCCCGACACTTCGCTCTATAATCGACAAGGCTCTGATAGTGGAGAGGTCCAGGCTGGAGTACATGGAGGTACGAGGGAGCAAGTCCAAGCGCACCGACCAGGCAGGACGCTCAGGTCCACCCCGGAGGGAAGAGGACGAAGCTACGCACAGGGCCACCAGACTCAGCAGAGGCACCACGCCTCTCAGTCTCAGCCACAGAGCAGGACCCACCCAGGTGGGAGTGGAGGTCGAACAGCTGGAAGCCGAGGCCACCACCGCGGGCGGCGGACAGATCCAAGGTGACGTGCTTCAACTGCCGTCAGGTGGGGCATAAGTCGTTTGAGTGTCCCCAGCAGGTACCACCAGGGAGTCAGAGCCGCAGCACTCAGTTCCAGACCCCAGCCAAGCCACCGGCACCGGGGAGGACGGCCACCTCGTACACGGCGAGAGGTCCGCTCGGCCGCCGCCTACTCGAGGCCGACCGAACCACCTCACCGGCGAGGATGCGGCAGCTCGCACCCGACGTCACACTTGGTGAGTTCCTTGTTGACTCGGCTTTGGCTACCGTATTGTTTGATACCGGAGCTCGGTTTTCGTATATTTCTACCAAGTTTGCTAAAGAAAGGTCTTTACCAACTAAGCCTCGACCAAGGCCTATCTTGACTAGCTCTCCGCTAGGAGAGAAGAGGAGTACGTTAGAGTGCGGGGGAGTGAGGATGGTGTTCGAGGGGCTACCGTTCACGGCGGACTTGACAGCTTTGGAGTCTTCGGGATAGATGTGATCTTAGGGATGGATTGGTTGGCAAAGCACAACGGGATAGTTTCTTGCAACCCCAGAGTGATACAGCTTGAACACCCCAGCGGGACAACAGTACGGATCGAGCCGCAGAGTCCGAAGGTTGCTACGATGATGTGCAACATGAGTGGGAAAGAAATTGAAGAGATCCCAGTAGTCCGTGAGTTTCCGGACGTGTTCCCAGAGGAGCTTACGGAGTTACCCCCAGACCGAGACGTGGAGTTCGTGATTGAGCTGATGCCAGGGGCGGGGCCCGTTGCGAAGAGTCCGTACAGGATGTCGTCCGACGAGCTGGACGAGTTGAAGAAACAGCTCAAGAAGTTGCTCGAGCAAGGGTTTGTTCGGCCGAGTGCCTCACCGTGGGGCTCACCAGTGCTTTTCGTGGAGAAGAAAGACGGTACCAAGAGGATGTGCATTGACTACCGCACGCTCAACTCGATGACAATCAAGAACAAGTACCCACTGCCCAGAATCGAGGATTTGCTGGATAGACTCAAAAAGGCAAGGTTCTTCTCCAAGATCGACTTAAGGTCAGGCTACCACCAGATGAAGATCCGGGAGCAGGACATACCCAAGACAGCCTTCACTACACGCTACGGTTTGTACGAGTTCGTGGTGGTTTCTTTTGGGCTGACCAACGCCCCTGCTTACTTCATGAACTTGATGAACAAGGTCTTCATGGAAGAGTTGGACAGATTTGTAGTGGTGTTTATCGATGATATCTTGATCTACTCTGAAACCACTGAGGAGCACGAGGAGCACCTGAGAGTTGTGCTAGAGAGGCTGAGGCAGCAGAAACTGTACGCCAAGTTCAGCAAGTGCGAGTTCTGGATGGAGAAGGTCGCGTTCTTGGGACACGTGTTGTCAGCAGAGGGGATAGCCGTGGATCCGTCCAAGGTTGAGTCAGTGACCAAGTGGGAGCAACCATTAAATGTGACAGATGTCAGGAGTTTCCTTGGGTTGGCAGGTTACTATCGGAGGTTCATTGAGAACTTTTCCAAGATCGCAAAGCCAATGACAGAATTGCTCAAGAACAACTCAAAGTTCGAGTGGTCAGAAGCGTGTGAGAAGAGCTTTCAAGAGCTGAAAAAGAGACTCACCACAGCCCCAGTGCTTACCTTGCCAGACATCAAGAAAGACTTTGTGGTCTACTGTGACGCTTCAAAGCAAGGACTTGGTTGTGTGCTGATGCAGGAAGGGAAAGTTGTGGCTTATGCTTCCAGGCAGCTGAAGAAACATGAGGAAAACTACCCGACACACGACTTGGAGCTGGCAGCTGTAGTGCATGCGCTCAAAATCTGGAGACACTACCTGATAGGGAACAAGTGTGAGCTGTTTTCCGACCACAAGAGCCTGAAGTACTTCTTTACACAAACCGAGCTGAACATGAGGCAGAGACGGTGGTTAGAGCTGATCAAGGACTACGATGTCGAGATCAACTACCACCCAGGCAAAGCTAACGTCGTGGCAGATGCATTGAGCCGGAAAACATACTGCAACAACCTCATGATAAAGGAAGAGCAACCTGCTTTGCATGAAGAGCTAGAGAAGCTGAGAATCGAGATTGTGGATCAAGGCCAAGTCAACGTGATGCAAGTGACCTATGACCTGGAGGAGCGAATCCGTACAGCCCAGAAAGAGTGTGCAGAAATCAAAGTGCTGCGAGAACTAATGAAGCAGGGCAAAGCAGATGATTATCGGGTTGATGAACAGGGCACTGTGTGGTTGAAAGAACGGATCTGTGTACCACAAGACAAGACACTCCGAGAACAGATCATGAGAGAAGCTCACGACTCGAGGTACTCGATTCACCCAGGCAGCACCAAGATGTACAGAGATCTGAAGGTCAGGTACTGGTGGAAGGATATGAAGCGGGACATAGCGCACTACGTGGCCTGTTGTGACACCTGTAGCAGAGTAAAGATTGAACATCAGAAACCTGCTGGTTTGTTGAAGCCGTTGGATATCCCAGTGTGGAAGTGGGAGGACATCTCCATGGACTTTGTGGTGGGACTCCCTAGAACACCAAAAGGAAACGACTCAGTTTGGGTCATCGTGGACAAAGCCGACTAAAGTGGCTCACTTTGTGCCGGTGAAGACCGGGTATGCTACCGAGAAGTTAGCGGAGTCGTTCGTAGAACACATACTCAGGCTACACGGGGCACCCAGAAGTATCGTGTCTGATCGAGGGTCACAGTTTGTCTCCAAGTTTTGGCAGAGTTTCCACAAGCTTATGGGCACCACTCTCAGCTACAGCACAGCTTTTCACCCACAGACCGACGGGCAAACAGAGAGAGTCAACCAGGTCCTGGAGGACATGCTGCGAGCGTGTGCACTCACCTATGGTACGGATTGGGAGAGCAGTTTGCCGTTTGCGGAGTTCTCGTACAACAACAGCTTTCAAGCAAGTCTCCGGATGGCACCCTTTGAGGCACTTTACGGTCGGAAGTGCAGGACCCCGCTAGCTTGGTCAGAGGTTGGAGAGCGAGCTCTGTTCGGACCAGCAATCATTGAGGAAGCAGAGGAGAAGGTTGAGAAAGTTCGAGAGAACCTGAGAATCGCTCAAAGTCGTCAGAAGAGCTATGCCGACAAGAGAAGGAGAGAGTTGACCTTTGCAGTTGGCGACAGAGTGTACTTGAAAGTCTCACCGCTCCGGGGAACTAAGAGGTTCTTGGTGAAAGGAAAGCTTGCACCGAGGTACGTGGGACCGTACCCTATCACCCGAAGGATTGGAAGTTTGGCCTACCAGCTTGCTCTACCCGAGACAATGGCAGGAGTTCACCCAGTGTTTCACGTGTCACAGCTGAAGAAGAGTGAGAAGGCAGTGGAGGCAAAACAAGTGCCCATGGAGTTGCTTGACTTGCAAGACAACCTAGAGTATACGTGAATATCCCGAGAAAATCTTGGACGAGCCGTCAAGGAAACAAGGAGAACTACCATTCCCTTCTGTAAAGTGTTGTGGAGCAACCATACCGAACGAGAGGCTACATGGGAGAAGGAAGCCGATCTCAGGAAGGAGTACCCTCACTTGTTCACGGAGGAGGTCGAGGACTAAATCTCGAGGACGAGATTCTCGGTGGTGGGGGAGAATGTAACAACCCAGGAATCTAGGTGTGTGAATTTTGCGAAAATTTAAAACTTTTTGCTTGCTTTCGGGTGCTATCAAATTTTTAACCAAATTGCTAGCCTCTCACCCACTTCTCCACTAATTTATCCTATTTATAAAAAATTATATTTAAAGTATGGTGTAACAAGTGAGTTGGATTTTCTCTGTTTTATTTGGAGTTCTTTTGTGTGAAGTTTGAATTTGTTTGGGATTCAAATTCAAACCCTAGTTAAATCTTTTATCAAACCTTTTAGCTTTAAAAAAAACAAAGGGTAACTAGGAGCAGTGGGCCGATTTCTCTTCTGCTGTTTCGTAGCCGGCCCAACCCGTAGCCGCTATCGGCCCACTTGCGCTGCGCGGCCCAAACCGATCCCATCTCTATCACTGCCACGAGGGCCCCGCGCGTCAGTCTCCCTTCTTCCCCTTTCTTTCCCTTTCCTTCAGCGCCTTGACCGGACCGGCCGGACGGGCCGAGCCGGGCGGCGCGCGCCGCCCGTCCCGGCCGCGCCGGCCCGCGCGGGGTGGCGCGCGGCCGAGCCGACCGGCCGGCGCGCACGCCAAGGCCGGCGTGTGCACACGGACCCGGGGGGCGACCGCGGGGAAAAGGGAAAAGACCCCGTTGCCCCTTTTCCCCAAGGATCCGAGGCGGGGCGAGCCTTAGCCGCGACCACCACCCGGCCCGAGGCGGCGGCGGGCCGAGGGCACGGTGGACCATTCCTGTCCGAAGCCCCGCGCCGTTGGGGGGCGAAAGGCGTCGCGCCGGAGAGGAGCGCATCGCGCCGTCGCACCGCGCCGGGAGGAGAAGGAGCCGGAAATCAGGGGCGCGGAAGCACGGACCGCGACGACGAGCCGGGGAAGGAACGAGACGAAGTGAACCACTGCGCCGTCGGGGAGCGTCTACATCGCCGGAACATCAACAACCCGCCTTCGACAGGCCGGCCACGTCTACACCTACGCCCCCACCGTGAGCACCGCGCCATCCTCATCTCTTTCCCCCTCCCTTGCTTTCTTTCTCGTGTTGACACCCTCAGGTATGGAGACGCATCGCCGTGAGATGTTTTGCCCGTGTGCGCGGCCTTCGTGCCGCATGACCGCCGTGCCGCGGCGGATGGGGGCTCCGGGCCGCCGTGCCTCCCGAGCTCCGCCGCCGCCGCGCGAAGAGCGATGCGGGCTCGGGTGGTGGAGGTGAACAGGGGAGGCGTCGCGCCGCGGCTACCCCAAGCCGGCGGGCGAGCCCTCCTGGTGCACGCAGACGCCGTGCGTGGAAGGGTTGTTGAGCAGCTGGCCGTCGCGCCGGACTATCTGTGCAGGAGCTGAGCGGCGTCGTGGCGCGGCGCGGCGCGCACCGAGCACCGTGCGGTCGCGCCGGCGAACATGCCGGGACGTGCGGAGCGTGGGGGCCGTGTCGGGTGTCGTCTCGAGGGTTTTTGCGGGGAGAGGGTTTTGGGGGCCGCCGCGCCGTGGGCGCGCGGCCGGCGGCGGCAGAAGTACCCGCCACGGGGACGCGCGCGCCGCTCGCCGCGCGCAAGACCTCGGAGTTGAGCGCCCGCCCGGCCGCACACCCCGCAGCCGCGCCGTGGCGTGCACCCGGCCCGGGAAACGTTGAGCCGGGGGGAAGAGGCACCGAAGCCCGACGCCGGCGGCGCACCGCGCGGCCGCGCGCGCGCCACGCGCATCGTCGAACACCTGTAGGGCATGGTAGAGTTTCCTGAACGCCCTATCTCTGGGAAGCGGGCCGCCGGCCGAAACTGGGCCGTGAGCCCATTAAAGTCCTTTCCTTTCCTTGGCAGGCCGACGGCCTGATGCGGGAGCCGGTAGAGGGGCCGAATCCAGACTTTTGTAGTACGTTAGGTGGGCTTGACGCCTGTTGATGAGCTGGGCCGAAACCCGCAAACCAGTGGGATGGGGGCCGCTGGGCCGCCCACGGCCCGGCAGCACCTCCGCCCGCCGGCACCCCCTTCGTTAACCGAGGGCGCTGACGTCATGCTGACGTCAGCAGTGTTTTTCTGACAAACCCCCTTTCCTTTTTCTGTTTTAATCTCCAGAAAATGTTTTAGACCTTTAAAAATTAGTAATAAATTCTAGGGTGCTCAGAAAAATACAAAACTAATTTCTATAAATCCGTATTTGCAAAACCTTGCTGATTGTGGGTGGTTCGGGCTCTTTTGGATTTTCTAAATTGGATTTTATTTGGAGTTATTGCTTAGATGTGCACCGTTATCTCATTTTCGCGTCGAATATCGTGCCGCAGACCCGAGCTTCGACCAGGAGGACGCGGAGGACCCCGAGTACACTGCACCGGACAGCGACTGCTTCAACGGCACAGAAGGTGTCATGTCACTCCCAACCATATAGATCCCATGTTGATATTTAGCTGCTAGTGCTTTACTTTAATGCATTGTTCTGATGAATTGCATAACTCCGTTTACAAGCCATGCCTTGATGTTTATTATATCCCGTTCCTTGATCTACTACTGCGGGACTAGCTACAGACCCCTAGCTAGTCCCATACTTCAACTATCCATACTTTTGTTGTTTGATTATGGATGGTGCTCTGGGTTTGAGCTGAGATGTGGGTATCTCGGTGTGATTCTAGCGTGTGTTCTGGGTTGTGTACCCCTTGCCGTGTTTTGGCGGGAGCGAGCCGCCGGGTTACTTGTGAACGGCTGCCGAGGGAAGATGCGATCTGGCCTCTTACCCGAGGGTCGTGTCGTGTGGGATGGAGATGTTGAGTGCTCGCTCTCGGCCCCTTAAGGACCGATCGTCGCTGACCTTGTTTCGAATGACTACTTTCGTACGACCGCCCGCCTTGTATTGGGCGGGGGTGCGGGGCGAGACTTGTAGTGGATAGCACCCCCTCCCGTAGGAGGATCGGTGTGATCGTGTCGGGAGCGGTCTTTCCCTCCCTAGTAGACTTTGCCTCGGCGAGGCCGGGGAAGGGTTCCACTGCCTTCGAGGGACCTCTCGCGGGTAGTATGAGCTCGCCGCGGAGGCTGGGCCGGGCTCGGAGATGCGAAGGGTACTATCCACTTACTTGGGCTTCGGCCCGTATGGTAGGGTCGGACACCGGTGACGGCCGGTTCCGACCTATTCGGGCGGGTACAGTTGTACAACCTCTGCAGAGTGTCAAACCTATAGCTATAGTCCGTGTCCACTGGTTATGGACAGTCTTTCGATCTCTCACCTGACTAGATACACTTCTCTTGTGCTTCTTCTCTCCCCCGAGTGTGTGAGCCCGGCTTCGGCCGTTGAGATGTGGGGATAGGAGCCGGTGGGCCCCACATCGCAGAAGAGAGATGGGTTCTGGATCGTGGTTGAGATCCGGTGCTTTGGTGTGGTGTTCCTTGAGCGGGGTGTGGACCCCTGAGGTGTGGACCCCGGAAGCGAAAGCTTCCCCCGAGGTGTGGACCTCCTTGCTACTCTGCTTACCTTGAAATGTTGCACTGCTGCTTTGCTTAAGCCTTCTACAGCCAGATTAGGGTTACCTCATGCATAGTAGAATATACACCGCTTTTGCCTCTTTGTTGGGAAGCTGACATGACCTACCCGCTTATCGGGTAGACCCTGGTGACTCTGACGCAGAGCCGGACTACGACTTCGACAACGACGGCTGGGTGGACTAGAGCTCTTCCTACACTTGAGCTGCCTGCGGAGATGGAGTTCCCGCGCTTTCATGGAGCCGCTGCTAGACGTTTTATTTATGTTTGATTCAGTCCTGATGGACTTGTACCCGGCATGTGCCGAAGAGATGTACTCTGATTAATGTAATAAAATAAATGTTGTACTCTACTTTACTGTTTTTATCTTTTCTGTATGGATTTTGGACTCGCTGAGACAGGGATTGCACGTGGTAGTCTCCTGGGACTACCACCGAGGTGCTAAGATTCGGGATTCCGTTCGCGGAAATCCGGGTCGTTTCATACGAGCACCACGAAAGGGAAAATGTGGTCGTAGCCCCTCTAAGATTCAAAATTGCGACCTCTCCCAAACTCGTATTGATCACAAGGTGGAGAAGTCTAGCAAACCTACCACCATCAAAGTCAATGTACCTATCACTTTCACCACCACCACCACCAAAGGGACCAAACCGATCAACACCACAACCTCTAGAGCCGAAACTCCCAACACCTCGAGTCGGAAAGTCCTGATCCCTCGAAGCTAGAACCGTACGCACAACACCCTTACTCCGAGGCACAACACGAGGCCCAGGCACACCATGAGAAGGGTAGTACTGTCCTTGTTTCCCATCTCCCTAACAAGCCTCTCCTCCATTGTCCTCCTGTCGGGGACAGCCCTAGGGGTCCCCTTAAACAATAGGGAAATCCTCACTTAAAACCCGCAATAAAACCAAAACACGCTAAGCCTAACCATGCAGGTGCCTAACCATGCAGGGCACGGCCCACGCCGCAGGGACCCCGACGGCCCATCAAGGCGGCCCTCTTAGAGAACCCCTCGGGCGGACTCCGCCTCGCTCGAGGACGAGCGCCCCCCTCGGGCGGGCTCCGCCCCATTCGAGGGGTAGCACACCCATCGGGCAGGCTCCGCCCCGTTCGAGGGGTAACACTTCCCTCGAGCGGGCTCCGCCCCGCTCGAGGGTACGTCCCGCCCTCGGCGGGGTCCGCCATGCTCGAGGGCGCCCCTCACGCGTGCACCGGCCCCCGTACATGGGCATTTAACGCCCGACACCGCCGGGACGCGCGCCATCATGCGCCGGGCTCGCGCCCGTGCCGCCGCACCAACTCCCCGGGGAGGAACCCATCCCCGTCACCGTGGGGAGGCACCGTGCGCCGCGGCCGTGCCGCTCCGTGACACCGTGCGCCCTGCTCCAAGAGGGCCGACGCGCCGAGCCCCTCGAAAGGGGGCCGGCTTCACCCTCGATTCACTTTCTTGTGACCCTACAGGGTTAGGTGGAGGCGCTAGGCCGGTGGATCGCCATCCCTGCCACTGTAACGGCGTGGCTGCTGTACCCGCGCGTGAAGGCGCACGCCAGGCCCTGTAGCAACAACTCCAGCCCTGTGAAGCGTGTCGGGAAAGAACGTCGTTCTGCCTACTCCTGTACTCCGTACGGGCCAGCGTCAGCACCTCCCTCGAGCCTGTAAGAGGACACCACCGCCATCCGCTGCTCTCCTACCCTCGAACCCCCACTGTTCGGGTACAAGATGGGCCACGACGACCAGATCGCTGCGAGGATCGTCCGGACGGCCGCCCACTCTACAACATAGCACGTCGCACTTCCCCACGTAGCTAGATAGCGCGGCGCGCCTGTAATCCGCCCCCCCTTGATCTATAAAAGGGGGGTGAACCCCCAGCCGCAAGGGGACAGAAGACAACAGACAACAGGAACCCTTCACACACCACGTACTCAGTCTCCAATTCCCCCACAACATCTTCAGCCAGGGACTTGGAAGCTACACTTCCTCTCCCGCCTTGCTTGTAGCCGCGCCACTACAGGCACCCCCGGTGCTAAGTAATATAGTGCCTCGAGCACGCCATTGCTGGACGTACGGCCCCCTCGGCCGGAACCAGGATAAAACCCTGTGTCACTTCTTACTTAGCATCGACCATTGAGGGATAGACCTCGGCGCTTTCTACTGGTTAGTGTCGGGACCACATTCCGCACCGACACCTCCTGAAGCAAAACTCTCTCTTATGACCACCCCTTCCACAATGCTCACAATGGAAGCGGGTTGGTTTTGGCTTGGGTGTCGGTTGTGGTTATCTCATGAACGGCTATCTCATGCGCCTCACTAACCATGAGGAGCTCCGCGCGCGGCGCGCCGAGCCGAGTCCGCTCGTGCCCCCGCCGCACGCACGACCCCGGCGCAGGGGCGCCCGCAGCACGGATGTCGCGGGTCCACCGACGCCACGACGCCGCCGTCGCTCCGGACAACGCCGCGCCGGGCGCGGTCCGAGCGGAGGCGAGCCGAGCGCACCGCCACTCAATGCGGCACGCCCACCGTCACGACCGCCACCACCCCGGCGGGACAGCGCACGGTCTCCGGACCGCCATCCCCATCAGGCTGCGTGGCGCTACGTCGGCCTACAACGCCAACATCAACACCACGATGCGCAGGGTGCCACCTTGCCGCCACGTCTTCGTCGCCAGGGATCCCGGCGCCTCAGCAGGGGACGAATCATCCCTGGGCTCCGTCGACGCGTTGCCACCCGCCAACCGCCACGGGTACGCGGAGTGGGACTTCTCGGCGTGCCGGACCCGAGTGTGTTCCGGCGTTTCCTAGACGCCGGCGGACACCGGTTCGGCTACTCCGACGACTCCAAAGACACGGGAGCTACGACCCCGTGCGGGAGTGCTACGCCGTCATCACCAACGACCCGCCAATGCCGCCGGCGCGCAGCGCCGGGGAGATGGGGAAATCACCCCCGCCCTGGGGATCGCCACGCGCCCGGCCGCGGGGCCAAGCGCTCCCGCCGGGGCCGACGCCGACGCACCGCCCGGCCCAAGCCCGCGAGCTCGAGGCCAAGCCGGCGGACGAATACCGAACGGTGCGATCGCCTCCGCGCCTCAATGGCGGGGGGAGGCCTCCGCGCGTGACGAACGCGCACGGAGCCGGGCCGACAGTCCGCGACCGCATCAACACCGTCCCCAACGTCGACAACGCGGACGCGCCCCGCGGGCGAGCCAAAAGCTCATCGCCGCCGCGACGCCTACCGCGGGCCATGCCGCACCCTCGACCCCCGAGGCTCGAGACCCGCACCGCGAGGTGCAAACTCTCATCGAGCAAGCGGCCGCTAGCCAGCGGCCGAGGGCCGGCCTCACGCATCCGCCAACAAGGGGGGGATGCGCGGGGGACGACGAAGCCGCGCCGGGAGGCGAACCCTCGGTGCACGCAGGGGGACCGGCGGGCGACCCGCCGCTCAAGGACGCACGCCGGCCAAGGAGCGGCTCCTTGACGCACGTAGGGCGCCGGATGGCGACGCCCGCAACGTCATCAACGCCGGGCGCACCAGCCAGGCGGACGCACGAGGCGGGAAGGGGGCTACCACCCTCGACGGGGTGGACGCTACGACACGGCCGAGGACCGCTCCCCGACGCCGAGCCCCCCCCCGGGCACCCGTGTGTGCACGGCGGGAGATCCGCGTGCGTTAGCGTTCCCCCAACGCTTCCGCCAACCCTCGACCATCGTCAAGTACAACGGGGAGACGGACCCCCGTGTATGGCTCAACGACTACCGCTTAGCTTGTCAGCTGGGCGGGGCCACCAGTGACGAGGTCATCATCCGCAACTTGCCCCTGCATCTTGGCGACGCGGCCCGGACATGGCTCGAGCACTTGCCCGCTAGCCAAATCCACAACTGGGATGACCTGGTCCACACGTTCGTGGGCAACTTCCAGGGCACGTACGTGCGCCCCAGAAACTCATGGGATCTGCGCTCCTGCACACAGAAGCCCGGCGAGTCGCTGCGGGACTTCATACGGCGCTTCTCTAAGCGCTGCACTGAGCTCCCCAGTGTGGCGCAGTCCGAGATCGTGCACGCCTTCCTCGAGGGCACCACGTGCCGGGACCTCGTACTGGAGCTGGGATGCAGCCCGCCTGCGGACTCTAACGAGCTGTTCGACATCGCCACCAGCTTCGCTTCCGGAGAGGAGGCCGTGGGGGCGATCTTCGACGGCAAGAAGGGCAAGCGCTCGGAGGACGCGCCCGCGGAGGGCGGCAAGTCCAAGGAGTCGCACCGCAACGACAAGCGGGGCAAGAAGGGGAAGAAGCCGCGCCGCGAGGCGTGCGAGCAGGGGCGCGACGGCGGCAATGCCGAGGCCCTCGGCGTTGACCCCGCTCGACGGGGCCCTCGACCAGGCCCTCGAGGCCCGGGGTGTTCGACGACATGCTAAAAAAGCCATGTCCCTACCACAAGACCCCGTGAACCACACCCCTTGAGCAAGGCGATATGCTCAAGAAGTTCTACGGCCGTGCCGCCGCGAAGGAGGCAGAGGCCAAGAAAGACGGAGGCGACGGCGACGCAGGCGGCTTCCCCGCCGTTGAAAATGTGTTCCTCATCTTTGGGGGGCCAACCGTCGACATGTCGAGCCGCCAGCGCAAGAAGGAGCGGCACGAGGTCCTCGCCGCGGAGAGGGCGCCTCCGTCCTTCCTCAATTGGTCGGAGGACGCCATCACCTTCAGCCGGGAGGACCACCCGAACCGTGTCCCCAACCCGGCCAAGCACCCGCCGGTGGTTGACCCCATCATCGGGAACGCCGGTTCTCGAAGGTCCTCATGGACGGAGGCGGCAGCCCCTCAACATCCTCTACGCGCATACGTTGCGCCTCATGGGGATCGGGTTGGACTCGGGCCGCGGCCCAAGACGAAGCCATTCCACGCATCGCGCCGGCGAAGCGGTGTCCGGCCCCTCCTCGCATCGACTCCGCCGCCTTGGTTTGGCACCCCGAAGAACTTCCGCAAGGAGACCCTCACCATCGAAGTGGTGGGGTTCAAAGGGGCCTATCACGCAATACTTGGGTGACCCTGTTACGCCAAATTCATGGCGGTCCCCAATTATACCTACCTGAAGATGAAGATGTCGGGACCAAACGGCGTCATCACCATCGGCTCGTCCAT